>OX327016.1:34080815-35386648 GCA_946800695.1 Geum urbanum
ATATCACAAACTCAGAATACGTGGACATGTTACTATTCATGCACAACAGACCCACTTTTTCTACCCTAGAATATGGGAAACTGAACCACCAAATAATAAAACAAAGAAATAAAATAAACTACAACTCATACATGCACAGAGTTATTATATTCCGTAAATTCTCATCAATTAAACCACCAAAAGTACCTGATTCTCCCAGTGCACAGCTATGCCCATAGCCTCCTGATGAGAACTAGATAGGTTGGAATTTTCTTCAAAAAGTCTTTCTATCTCTGACGATTGGGAATCGATCTGCCAAAAGTTACAGAGTGAGATTGCTGTGCAACAGCTTACACATGAAAGATAAATTATCCTATAAGAATCATAATAGAAAAACATATTGCCAAGACTACCTCCATTAAAAGCTTCTGTCTACTGCTTTCCAGTTTCTCGATCACTATGGCCATGTCATGCAACTGTTTCTCAAGTTTCTCCTTGTCTTCCTGGCCATTCATAACAGAAAAATATGTTTGATTTGTTCCGACACCAAGAAGGTAGAATCAATTTGTCATCCTATGCTTATACCTTACCTCTATGTACTCTATCTAACTTGTTTCTACGTCCAATCAAAGACAAAGAGACTACAAACAAAATCTTATAAAAAAATACATCAAATATATGACTTACAAATGAAAGTGCCTTGCTAGCCACTTTTTCTGAGACTTCTGCAATGCAAGCACCATGAACAACAACACAGAAGCATCAATCAGAAGATCTACCAAATATGTAAATGCTATGGGACGAGAGTATAATCTTACTAAAAGGCCATACAACAAAATTGACAAATTATAGAGGGACTGGGGTATAATAACACAGCATAAGACAAGCTGAGTACAAATTTGCAGAACTAACAAGCCAAAAGAAACTACCAGGGAGTCTCCGATTATATAAGGCATATCAGATATAGATGAAAGTACGCATGCAGGCCCAACTGTGCATACCAAAAACAATAACGATTGACAGCTGCCTATACTCTTTCTTCCCTCGGGACAAAAAAGTGCAGGCCCAACTGACCTTTTGTTTGACTAATGGAGCATTGGTCTTTTATGTACAACCATTTGATTCTTGTTCACACATCAGAATGTGCAATAACCAGATTTAAGTAGTCTTCATAACGACATTTCTAATATATTTGTTATCTGAAGTCAGAGATTGTCCGGAAGTTTATACGGAATTGTTATGATTATTTTTGTACAGACTTTTGTGCATCCTTATGTGCCCCTTCATGATTAATCCGCCATAAATTTGAAAGAGAAATAGTATGCTGCATGAAACAAAAACAAAAACAAAAACACATCCAGTGCAGTAGATATAGCTCAAAGCATAACATAGCCACTCCAGGTTGGAAATTCCAATATAGAAAATTATAAGCTATGGTACCTGAAGACTTTCTAGACATAGCTGCAAGCTTTTCTTCCAATTCTTGCTTCTCAGATGCAAGGGTGGAAGCTCGAGCTTGCTCCTCAGCTAATTGCTCTCGTTCTTTCTGTCTCAGCATTGATTCTCGCTACAAAATAACCAGTGAGGTTAGACAACTGCAAACAAGCGCAGACACAAAAACTACAAAAGGCCATCAAATAAAGTAAATTCACCTGTAACTCGGACTTTAAGTTAGCTAACTCAATTTCTAATGTTTGCATCTGGTCAGATGGATTAGCAATTGAGTTTAGTGCACCAAGTGAGCCACTCATTGTTTGTTGCTGTATCATATTCAGTTCTGCTCTAAGGGACGCTGCATCTTCCTCAGCCTGTTGCAAACAAATCTGTGAGAGAAGATTGTACTTTTCTATTAAAAAAGAACTGGGACAAGAACAGATTGCATACTCGATACTGTTCTTCTTCCGCATCCTTTAGACGTTTTTTTAGCATACGAAGCTGGGCCGAGAGATCCTCCTACACTAAGAACTCAACCTCTGAGTAACACTATACAGAATAAAAAAGTGAAACGAAGCACCAACTACTACACGGAATCGTTACCCGTGCAACAACTGCCGCGTCTTTCTCCATTGCAACATCCTTGAGAGCTTTTCTCAATGACGGTACAGTGTTTTGCTCCTACAGAATAAAAAACAAAAAAAGTAAATGGGAGCAGCCCGGAAAATAGTGAGAATGATTATAGGTGATAAACTCACCAGATCATTCAAACGTTTCTGCAACACCTCACTCCCGGCTTCCTTTATTTCAAGCTAGTATATTCAGACAACAGAATAATCAGGCACAGCCAAATCAAACATTTCTGATAACTAGAAACAAACAAAAAAATCATTACAAGGAGTCCTACCATGGACGCCAATTTTTTGTTTTGATCTTCAATTTGTGCATTCTTCCTGTCCAAGTCTCTTATCTGAGCAACTAAAGTACTAACATCACTCTGCACAAGCGATTAAATTTCACATGAGAAATTGAACTCAAAAGCTCATATATTTTTATTAATTTCATAATCTTACTACATCAAATTTCTCAGCAACTAAACAAAAACTAGAAGAAAAAGAAAAAGAAAGAAAAAATCATTTCTCTGCTACCTCAGAGAGTCGATTTGCGCTCTCCGATTTTCTCATTCCTACAGTATCTGATCACATAAAAAAAATCAACAATAGAACAAAAATTACAATTCAATTTACGAAGTTAAAATAGCAGTTGAAGAGAATATAAACGACGAACCAATAGGAGGCATTTGGCTGAGATCAGGTCCAGATGAAGCTTTGCTTAATCTTTCTGCAGCTCGCTTTTGACGAATATCTTCCAACTGCGAAAATTCAAATTCAAATTTCAGGCGGAGATGAAATTCGGAGTCTAAAAGAATATCAAATAGAAGACAAAAAGGTGAGAGGTCGGTTACCGTTCGGCGACCGAGAGAAGCGTGGCGCGAATCCATGGTAACGTTGCCGGAGGGGGCTTGAGGAGGAGGAGGAGGAGGAGGAGCGATTTCCCTCTTGAGCCTCTCTGCAACGGCGTTTATGGCTTTTCCGTGTCGACGAAAAATATTTTAACGGCAAGATCTGATCTTCAGAGAGATTGGAATGAGTCGACCTGGCCCAATTCTTAATATGGATCTTCTATATTAATCTAGGATCCACCATTAGGCCTTAATCTTAAGCCTAAGCTCACCCGGCCCAGAAGGCCGAAGTCTGGCCGGACTTCGTATTAGGACGGATCTGCCTAGGCTCATTAAAATAGAGTAGGGCTTCAGCAAGGGCCAAAGAACTCTAGAGGCTTAGCCTAATCCAGCCCAATTTGACCTTTTTTATTTGAAAAATAATGTAATTTATGATTAATCATGTAATTTGTGTAAATCTTCATTTTCTGTAAATCTTTATTATTCTTGCTTACCAAGCACTCAAATTGAACCCGAGCGTTGCAGCGAAGATATTATCAATAAAAACACTAATCTAAGCATGCTGTAAAAAATTTAAAACTTTTCGATTTGAATTTGACTTCGATTTGTGTTTCTGATCGTTGTGACCATATTGCTTTTAAGAATGAAACACAATTTGTCAATCCGTCAAAAATAATTTGAAACCAATATCTCACACACATTATTGTGACTTTCATGTCTATTTTGCCATATAAAAAAAAAGAAAAAAAAATTTGTGATACCTGAACTTACCCGGCCCTATCAACTTGACACCTGAACTTTTACAAGTATCAATTGCATACATGGACTTCCAAAACCTTTTCTACGTGATACCTGAAGCAATTTTTTGTCAATTTCTGTCTGTATTGCTGACGTGGCAAACAAAAAAATAAAATCACATGTTAAAATACCCATTTGCCCTTCTATCACATTTTCTTTCATTTTTCATTTTTTTAATATTTCTAGATGTGGTGGATCGTACCCAACCGACCTAATCTACAATTTTTATTTATTTTTCTATTTTGTGGAAACGGCATTGTATGGACAGGGCTTGTCCGATCGTTGACACTGCTTGACCGAGAGACAACGAGGGCGATCCATGGGGGGTTGGATTAGGGTATGGAGAGTGGGAGGGCGAGGCGGGGCGGGTTCGGTGTTAGGTGGGTTGGTGTATAGGAAATTCGATGGGCGAGGCGAGGGTGGGTTCGGGTCTGAATAGGGTTTGGAATCGGGTCGTCGTCGCTAATGAAGAAGTCAGATTGGGGTGGCGAGACGAGGCAGGTTTGCGGTTAGGGTGGACGACGGAGAGCCGGTCAATCAAAGTTGGGTTCGGGTCACTGAGTTGGGTCGGAGTCAAGACACTTTTACCCGACCAATTTCTATTTGTATAAATTCATACATAAGTCTCCTTGGGTTTAGTGGTAAAAGAGTTAGTGGTGTACCCTGAGGAGCAAGTATTTTTACCATTGAAAGTTTAAGAAAAAAGTATTAAAAATATGTTTATGTATGGTATCTTACTAAGATCTCTGGGTAGTCAACTAGTCATGTGGTAAGGTATGAGTATCTTTCTAAGAAGTTTGAGGTTCGATCCTTAAATAACGCACAAAAAATATTACCATTTGAAAAGGTCAAAAATAATAAAGAAAAATAAACATATAAAATTCTTTTGTTTTTACAATTAAGGCTTAAAAATTTATAATAAAATAAACATAAAATTATATTTGAATTAACTTTTTTACCCTTCAGATTTGAAATTTTCATTTACCACATCAACAATGCGGACGGAGATTGACAAAAAAATTGCTCCAGGTTCATGTAGATAAGGTTTTGGAAGTCTAGGTATGCAATTGATACTTTTTGTGAAAGTTCAGGTGTCAAGTTGATAGGGTTGGGTAAGTTTAACTACCACAGAAAAAAAAAATCTATAAAAAAAATTATATATCTAAACCTTTAACTCTAGATCTAGATCTAAACCTTAAACCCTGAAAAAAAGAATAATAATAATGAAAAAAAAGGATTTCATCACTTAGGTCATATCAACACTACTACATTGGTACCTCTCTCTCTCTCTCTCTCTCTCTCTCTCTCTGGTCTGACACTGGCTAGAGTGGCTTTGCGAGTTTCGGTTCGTTTTCAAGAGCTCATTGATCTCAACCAGGCTGAGATTCGACCAGTTTTGCAAAATCTCCTCCACTTGAGGGAACAACTTGTGCACCTTCACCCCCGAAATAGATCCAGGTTCCAAATTGCAATGAAATCACACAATGAAAAATGGATGTGGACATCGATCTAACCCGGTTGTAAGAAATTTGGGTCAACGTGGTCTTTCGAGTTCATCCTGAAAACCGTCACTCTCTCCTCGGTGCAGCCGAGTTGAGCAACCTATCCCCGAGAAGCTCACCTTGCCACCGATTTCGATTCAAAGAACCGGTCAAGATCCTTGATCACAATCACCGACTTTGCCGTGGTCTGTAAAAACAACGTGTTAATGAGGGCCGCTCGATCTCGGACATCGCGCCACTCATCTCACCTTTCCTCGAGGCTTCCCTCACCGTCGGGGTTCACAATAGAGACTTTGTTGACCTGGGTTCGAACAGACCCACACCACCCCGACAAGACCTTCAAGCACTGGGAGGAGATTGGAATTATCTCCAGTAAGTTTTGCATCCTGCGACTTGGTAACTAAGACGTAGTGAGTGGCTAACTCAGATGTCACAAGTGACTAACTCAAGTCGCGTCTAAGTAGTGCAGACACGATGTAAATACTAAACAAATTTTTGGTGTTTTCTTTCGTCAAATGGGGATAAAGATACGAAAATAACTTTGAAAATAAACAAAATATTCTATTTTTAATGTCTGTTAGAGAACAAGTGACCAAATTGACAGTTGAAAGTTAAGTTGAGTGACCGGTTGATATATGACAAACGATAGTTACTAAATTTTCTATCTTGACATAGTTGGGTGACAATTTGCCCAAATTTCCTTATAAAGAAGTTATAGGTGCCATGCATGAAGTGACACTTCTAGCTCAATGTGCTTTAGTTTTCAAAAACAAACATATAGAACCTCTAATCCTATAACTACTAAAGTTTTTCGATCATAACGCAATAAACATATACCATACATACCTCTAAGTGTCGTGAAATGCCTATCAATAATACATTTACTTTCATACATAACTAGTTGCTGGGTGTTGGCATGGGTGGAGTTAGCGTCAACTCACAAGAAGTCCACTTCAATTTGAAGAAGTGCTAGTTCAGCTTCCTTAGCGGCTAAAATTTCCCTCTTGATCGAAGCATTCTTCAAAAGTTCTTGGACTCGACCCTGATCTTGTGGTATTTGGTTGGCCATCTCGGCTACCACCTCTCGTTTGTGACCCACTCTGTGCTTCAAGTCATCCTGATGACTGAATAGTTTGTGGAGCTCACGAAGATCTTGCTTGAACTCAAAAATAGTATCGAAGAGTTCACTAGGGGTAGTCCCTTTCAAGTTTCTAACTCTGTCTAGGGAGTCATTGATGTCTTCGAATGAATCCAGCTTGGCCTGAGATAGTTCCTTAAGAGCGGCTTGGGAGAGAGTAATGTCAGTTGGGACAGGACTTAAGACTTCAAGTCTAGCGGATAGTTCTTCTAAACTCAGAGCTTGCTCACGAAGAGCAGCTACCCAACTGGTGGGGCATGAAGATGAAGAGGCCCAAGGAGATGTTTCTTGGTTGCTTGGAGCTATTTTGACTATTGCAAGAGGAGTTGAATGTTTGGGTATAACAGTCTGAGCACCAGAAGCAGTAGAAGAGGTTTCAGGCCAGAAATTCTGTTCAAGATACTTGATTTAGATAAGGTGGATGCAATGTTTAAGATGCAAAAAAGGTTGTCATAATTAGCGTACCTTAGGCTCGCCAACCATATGTGATGCAAGTGAGTGCAAAATGTCACATACTCGTTGCTCCAGAGTGAAAGGCTCGCTTGAAAATTCAGGACCAGAGATCGACACGATGCACCCTTCTGCTTGTTGTTCCTCCAGAGTGTAATATAAGGATTGGTAGGAGAAGGAAGCAGCACCGCTTTCATTCATGGCAGTCTGAGCCTCAGAGTCCTCAGAAAAATCCATGAAATATTGACAAAGGGGCAGTCAGGCGTCTGGGGCAGATTCAGGGATGAACGGGCTCGAGAGGTTCACCTGAGGATTAGGAGTGTTCTTGGTAGTGGCAGCTTCAGTATCAACAGTGGTGCCCTCCTCGTTAACGGTGAATGAGTCTTAAGGACAAAGGACGATTAAAAGAAAAATTATGTAAACTGAGAGTTATCCAGGATGCTAAATGATTAAACTTACCTTCGAAAAAGGTGAGAGTTGGGTTTCAGCCGACTCATGTGGTTGCTCAATAGAGGCGTTGTCAGTCTGTAGGGATGGAACAACAGTGACGGGTTGAATATCTGGCGGTGATAGGAGAGTTGTTCTTTCCACAAAAACTGTTGCCTCAGTGGAGGTTTGGGGAGGAAGTTTGTTTGGCCTCAATTGTTCTTTTGAATTATCCTTAATGATAGCCTCACGGCGATGGTGCTTACGTTTGTGGGAGCCATCGTCTATTGAGCTGGTTCGAGTCCCCTTACGGGATCGCTGGAATGAAGCAGGATAATTAGAATATTTGAGGGCTTAAAATGGTGAGATACTCGGAGAATGGAATACTTACAGTACGAGGGAATTCTTCTTGTACTTTTTCCATTCTCTGGCGAGGTCCTTCATCATCAGTTGCAGCTTGGGCTCTAGTTTCTTCAGAATATTGTTTAAGTCCAGTAAAGAGGAAATGGATTAAAAGTGATGTAGCGATATCGCCAATATTTGTGGCGAGAAGCTAACAAGAAAGTAATTAAGTAAAGTACCGTTGGCCAAGGAGTATCATCAGTATCCTTATGGGCCATGCGCAGCAGTTGCCGGTCAGAGTCATCTGCGAAGTGCTTCACAAAATTACGGAAGATGGCGGCAAATGAGGCCATTGGTGGCTTACGTCTGATCCCATCTCAGAAGTGGGCTTTCCAGGCCAAATAGTGGGTAGTCATGTAAAGAGATTGTGCAATAGGATGCTCAAGGTTTGGCTCAGGAAGCATACCAAAGGGAAACCATAATGATCATCGGTCAGATCAGTAGGGTTAGGATGTCAAATGCTGTAGCGATTCATCAAGGAAATAAGAGGCATAGGGGCACATTGCGATAGCCCAAGTTGCCTAGCAAAATGGTTTGGAGCATAAAGTTCATGACCGGGGTGGAAGGTTCAGGAACCGGTAAGTCGCCACAAGTGTTGCACTAAAGGAAAATGACTTTCGCCAGGTTGTCTTGGTCTGGCGAAGGAAGGATGCCAGTATCGAGGTCTTCAGGGAAGTTGCGGCTTAAGATGACGTCGATAGCAGCCTCAGGAAATTCTGAATGCGAGTAAAAGGCAGCGAAGCATGTTTGGTACGTCCACCTGTCAAAGGAGTTAGTCGCCATAGTCTTCCCCAGAACTACGTCATTCTCAAATGGTAGGATTTCGGGGTGACAAAAAATGAGAAAGTTCATTCGAAGCCATAACTCTACCATCCAAAGTGGTCCTGGTTGGTTGAGGTCGAGTCGTGAGAGCACAATCCACCTTAAGCTGCGATAAATGCTGGCGAGGATAGACTGCGCCAGACCTAGTATGGTTCCATCGAAAAGACGCTCTGCAAAGTTGTCCAACATCTGTTTACCTTCTGGAAAGAAGGACAGAAAATGTACTTGGATAGCCAAAACTTAAGGAAGGTGATCCCTCCTTGATCGGTCTGGTCATTGATAAAGGCGTTGGTCCAAGCAGAGTATGAAGTAGGGCGTTGAGGATCGGCATGAACAGTGCATTCAATATGATTGCCTTGTTTCGAGATGGGATTGGCAATGGGAACTCCGAATATAACGTAAAGGTCAAGGAGAGTGATACTTACATCGCCACAGGGAAGGTGAAAGAAGGACAGAAAATGTACTTGGATAGCCAAAACTTAAGGAAGGCGATCCCTCCTTGATCGGTCTGGTCATTGATAAAGGCGTTGGTCCAAGCAGAGTATGAAGTAGGGCGTTGAGGATCGGCATGAACAGTGCATTCAATATGATCGCCTTGTTTCGAGATGGGATTGGCGATGGGAACTCCGAATATAACGTAAAGGTCAAGGAGAGTGATACTTACATCGCCACAGGGAAGGTGAAAGCAATTGCAGGACGAATCCTAGAAGCACATGACGATGGTGAATGGAGCGCGATTTCCACCATTGGGGAGTGCGAAGCAAAGATTAAGTAGGTGATCAATGTCGGTTGTTTGCCACCGAATCAGATCCAGTTCCCGACGATTGATATACTAGGCACGGTCTTTCTCGGAGGTGTTGGGCCATTTTCCAATTGAGTAAAAAGTATCCTTCTTCGTCCATCCTGTGGGGCTTGCTTTCGGGTTGTCTTGGAAAATCAATGCCGAATTGCAATAAGGACGGCATAGCACAAAGAAGAGTTTTGTGTCGATGTGAGTTTTGAGAAAGGGGCCTGGGCGGAAGATGCCTTTGGAGGTAACTCTAAGAGTGAGAGTAGCACTTGGTAGTTTGCGAGTTGTTATGGTGCAAATGTCGGCGGCGAGGCGGTTTGCCTCGGTTTTGGTGATTTATGAAAATCTATCTTTATGGGGCAGCATTTTGAATGACCGAAAATTGACAGCGGCGCCAAGGAAGAAAGGTTTAGCTTTTGAAGGAAGCTTAAAGTTTGAATAAAGAAAGAGTTTGTGTTGGAAGTAAAGTTTGACATAAGCGTGTACTTTATATGACGTCAAGAGACGCAACTTTTCAAGAAGGAAGAGACGACGTGGCGTTTGTGCAGAAAGTTACCGTTTGGTATAAATCGGCATGTTGTTTGGTAATACAAGCCTTTTCAAATGCATGAATTTAATCTCAAGGCTTCATGGGCAATGTTTGGGCCCGAAATAAATATTTCCTATTGGGCTTTGGAGGGCTGAGTCTGGCGAGTGGGCTGAGTGAAATATATATACCAGATCCAGGTCGGAATGGGCTTGATGAAAAGAAATATGGAGAGTTGACCCATGTGGCTTATTTTTATCTAACATTTCCTATAGAGGTTAGGATTGATATAAGAGATATCTATAAATATCGGGCAATCTCTATTGAGCACCTAGAGTTGTATTAAGAGTCTAATTACCGATACTGAAAAATTCCAAGTAAAGTGGAATACGGCTACAATCTTCTATATAAAGAAGTGGAAAGCGATTTGGAAGGGATCCTCGATCAAATATATATTTTGCTCTCAGCAAACTATCCTTCTCTATACGAGAGAATCCTTGCAACCAGCAATCAATAGAGTTGTCACCCTAAGAGCGTGAGATTCTTGCGATTCAAGGACGCAAAAATCCTGTAACCGGTGATCAAGAAGCTTGTCAACAGGAAGATTGAGAGTTCCGAGATTCAAGAAAGCAAACACTCAGTGTTTCCGACACTCGGTCAAGGGGATTGTTCTGCTTTACACCAGGAGGAGTGTAGAGTATCGATTTCCGTAGTGAGGTTGGTGCTCTACTCGTCTAAATCGCTTAGTTAAGAAATCAGTAGCCGCTAGCATACGAATCAACATTTCGTCGTGAGACAGTAGCACGCTAGCACACAAAAGCACAATCGAGGAAAAGAGACAGTTTGAGAAATCTCTCAAGTCAACTAGAAGATTTTTAAGTTAAACAATTTGTATATCGTAAACTTCTTAATTTCGACTATGATGTAGGTAGTTTTTCAACTATTTTACATGTGAGATGCCACTGTGACCAAATTTATGATTGATGAATGAAGTACGATGCTCGCTGCTGAAATGTGCTTAGGAACACATATGAGAAACAAATGAAATGTTACTGTATTATCTTTTGACATGAATTTTTCTATGGTTGGTCAAAATATTCATACCCTAATATTTTTAAACTGGAAAAAAAAACTCGAGAAGAAAACGGAAAAATAGAAATAAAAATTGAAAAATTGAAACGACGTAGCTTTGTGCCAACAAGAAGTACTCTGCAGATTTCCACAGATCAAACATCGAAGCTTCAGCTCATATTTGAGAGATCTCCAAACTCCTCCCATCGAGAGTTTGGAGTTTCTCAGATTTGACTTACCATCTCTGCTAATTTTCATCATCCCCAAAACCTTACCAAACAAAATGCATTTCCAAAAGTTTAGGTCGACAAAACAAAAACTTAGGTGAACCAGAAATGGCCGGCCCAACAACAACCCTATTACGTATAGTTTTTTCGTCCTGATTTCATGTCGTTAGCGTTTAAACATGAGACTCCCAATTCATAATTCATTGCAATTTTCCAATATTAATTTCATGAACCCATTGTTAAATCCGTGAGACCCCAAAGACTCAAAGAGACCCATCAAAACTGTTCTTCTCTCTCTCTACTCTGATCCTCAGGTACCCTTTTGATCTCTGCTTTGTTTTTGTTTTTACTATTTAGACTCTTTGATTAAATTTTTGAAATGGGTGATTGAATCTTTTTATGGTCTGCATTAAAGTAATGGTTTTTGGTTATTCGTGCAATTTGGATTTCTGGGTCTGTCTTTGTTTTTCTATCGTTCTTGCCACATATTGTGCCTATAAAATCAAACCTGTAAAGTGGATATGTAATCGTAAAATTGGATTCCATGGACTTTTTTGTACTTATGATTGATGCTATGGAATTACCAAGCGTCTCAAATTTGGATTCTTAAGATCAATAGTATGGGATTGCATACTAATTTTTGGTACTCTGCATTGGAAACCATTTTTGAAGGAATAGTGTGATTATGATTTACCTTAAAGAATCCAGAAATGCAAGTCATTGTGCTGAATACACAATATATATCCTCGAGAACTATGTCATAAAAGTAACCAATACTTTGGATTATGACGGGTGAAAATTCATTGAATTATTGACTTCAATTGAGCGTTTAACGTATAAATTGTTTTGCTTGCTCTATCTCTTAAAATTATGTTTCCGATTATTTTTATTGGTTTGAAAAATAAAAAATGTGTGTATTCTAAACATATCAGTGTAGACTGTGCTAACTTGCTTATGAAACTTAGTTCATGGTATCCATCTTGGTCAAAAGTTTGAAGTTTGAAGTTCGTCTTGAGTTCATTGGTTGTGTAACAGAAATTAACATTACCATGATTTGTTACTGCCGAAATGATTTAAACCTGGCATTTTTAATCTGATTTTTGTTTTCTTCAATTTAATGAATCATAACTTTACTTCAACAGATGGAGCATGAAAAGGTGCCCCTTGCCCAGCAGGAAATCAAGATTGCAATGGTCTCTGAAAGTATTGATGTTCCACCTGTGCAACGAAATCTACCTTGCTCTTCAATCCGTGCTTTCTCCAAGAAAGAAAGTAGTAGTTCAGATTCAAAACAACGGTCAAAATCAGCAACCAAACTGCAAGGACTTATGGTTGTCTATTTATTGTTTATGGTTGTTGAAATTGTTGGTGGAGTAAAATCCTACAGTCAATCGGTACTCATAGATGCAGCCCATCTGCTTGCTGATATTGGTGGATTCACTATTGCTCTTTTTGCAGTAATCGCTTCGGGCTGGGAGGCAACATCAGGCCACTCTTTTGGGTATCACCGTCTTGAGGTTTTGGGTGCCCTGGTGTCTGTGCAGCTGATATGGGTGGTCTCTCTGATCTTAATCTATGAAGCAGTAGACCGAATTGTTCACAAGAATGCACAGGTCGATGGGGTTCTCATGTTTGGAGTTGCAGCATTTGGATTTTTTGTTAATTTTATCAAGGTAATGTGGCTTGGTCACAATCACGCTCATCACCATCATGGCTGTGGAGACTTAGATGATGATCATGATCATCATATTCATAATCATGATCGTGGCTAGGAGGAAGCATGCACAACAATTGAAGACGACGAAATTAGTTTGGTAACTGCTCCAGCAAAGACCAACATACTAAACATAAATCTCCAAGGAGCTTACCTGCATGTTATGGCTGACATGATTCAGTCCGTTGGGGTAATGATGGTTGGAGCCATAATATGGGTGAAGCCAGATTGGTTAATTGTTGATCTCTTTTGCACAATCATATTTTCGGTTATTTCTGTAAGCACAACTATTCCCATGCTGAGAAATACATATGGCATACTGATGGACAAAACACCTAGTGAAATTGATATCAACAAGCTAGAGAAAGCTCTCAAGTGCATCAGGGGAGTCCGGGATGTTCATGACTTGCATGTTTGGACACTCACAGTTGGCAAATTCGTATTATCATGCCACATAACGGCAGAGCCTTCAGTAGGTGCGAGCCAGATAATTAGTGAGATAAGACTTCTTTGTGAAAAAACATGCAGAATAGGTGATGTTACTGTACAGATTGAACATTAATTCAAGCATCATTTCTTAGTTTCCAATCTCAGACACTGTAAAAATGAAGCACTTTTGTTCATAAATCAAGTATTTTACAAAGCGGCGTGTGATTCAATGTCTTTACTATCCTTTGTACTATTTAGAGCTTCAATTCTCAATGGAAAGGGTGTTCTGCAAAACTAAATGATAAGAAGTTGAGAACAGTATAAAAAGTAAGCTGGATGTAAAATGCAGTGAAGGATCCAAGTGAAATCAGTCACTTGTGAATACCAGCACCCAGCATAGGAAACGGATACCAGACATTTTTAGAATAATCGAACACAATGACAAACTTTGAACAAACAAGGTCTTCTGTTCCACTAATTCTTTCATTTAGGATGTCAAGTTTTCACCCAACATGCCAAATTTCAATAGTTACAACTTTTCAAACTTACAATAAATGGCGCTTTAGGAAAAGCAGACCCCCAAAAAAGTACCAACACCACTGTAAATTTTAATTCACAAGCTTCCTTATCACAACTCAATTAAGTAAAACTGTTTCTACATGGCTCTTCTTCCCCCTCACCCAAAAAGGAAAAAAACAAAACTAAAAAAGTGTTCATCCAACAGATCCTTCTTCTCCCTAGGTGTAGTCATCATTTTATGTAGAGCAGCAACCTTTCTTGGTTGTATTCCCAGAAGCATCACCAACATTGATAGTGGTCCCTTGACCAGGAACGGCAGTGCTCGCGACTGCTTCCTGAGCTGCCAATGCTTTTTTGCTTATGATATGATAGATCTCTGTTAAGATAGTCTGAAATGCCTTCTCGATATTGGTTGCTTCCAGTGCCGATGTCTCGAGAAAAGAGAGACCTTCCCTCTCAGCCAGGGCCTGACCATCATCCTCTGAAACAGCTCGTAGATGGTTCAAGTCAGACTTATTTCCAGTCATCATGATGACAATATTAGAATCTGCATGGTCCCTCAACTCACGGAGCCACCTTGAAACATTATCAAAAGTTTGTCGTTTGGTTATGTCATAGACAAGGAGAGCACCCACTGCCCCTCTGTAGTATGCACTTGTGATGGCACGATATCGCTCCTGACCTGCTGTATCCCAGATTTGTGCCTTGACAGTTTTTCCTTCAACCTGTGAATTCAGACATGGAGTTTTAACACTGTCAGATTGCAGGCCATAACTCACCACCGCACTGTGTCGTGACAAAATGAAGTTCCTTCCTAGATTGAACATGCTAAATGGTACTGGAAATCACAACATGCTAAATGTACAAACTTATAAACACTCTCAGTAACCAGCTCAGCCACTAGACAACAGCGTGGTACATATGGATGCTAACCAGTAGGGTCATTCACATATTTACATTTCTTGCTTACAAGGACAATTTATACAATTACAGGTTGAACATATAAGATGCAACTGAATTTTCCATTCTTGGCTTTCTTATACAACCAGGGATGCAAACCTAGTAAAGTTACCGAACTATGGCCAAGCATGCATATATTTAATAACGAGAACAGCATTGATATACATCAGTATGTGGAACTCTGAACACATTAGCCTTAAGAAAGAGAGAGCCAGAATATCAGTTCCCTATAATCTTTATTGGCAACATACAGCACTGAAGACTCTATAAGCAATAAGGGCATCAGAGACTCTAATTTGCTGCCTTAATGTCACACTGATAATTCCTAGGATTAAATTCACCCATGGTGCCTGAGACTATCCCAAAACATCAAAGTGATGCCTAAATTCAAAAAATGATCAAAGTAATGCCTGAAAATTCAAAACGCCATCTAAGGGGTGCCCGGGTTGACTGAGCTCCCGGTCTCCGATAATGTTGCTGACGTGGCAGTTACTGTTGACAGAAATGACTTTTTTGCCCTTATAACTTTCATTTCTTATTTTTTTCTTTCTATTTTCTATTTTTCTTTTCTTTTTCCTTTTTTTCTCTCTCTTACCATTTTGGGCCAGACTATCCAATGCTAACTGCAGAAACAATGGATACGACGCGAAAAAGGAAGAAAAAAGAAATTAGCTTTTACAAAATGGCAGCAAATATGTAGATGTTATGCTAATCAACCACAACCAGCTTCCGATACTCCTCGCCGGAGATGGCAGCTTCCATGATAAGGTCCGGCCATCGTCCAAGAACATCTTCAGCAGATTCTTGGAGAATCCACTCAACAGCACCACTCCCTGTTGTGTTGTAGTCACAGGAATCGATCTGGAGTCCCTCAAATTCCAAAACACTATCTGCGGCACAACATCACCATAACCTTTCTCCTTAAACTTCCTTTGTATCACTTCATAATCAGTCTCCCAATTTTTACTATTGCTTTGGTCATTGTAACATCCATATATATAATGCCTCCTATGCCCCGAAGCCTGATCAAACTCCATGTCACTAAACACAAACACTCTCTTTATCATCTGCTCAGGCTTCAGCTTCCCATTCACAGCCACTTGAAGGATCAAATCAAACACTTTCTGAAAATCAGTGTTGCCTCCCCACTCAATCCTCCTTATAAAGTTAGTCTTCGAGAGGAGATCTTCGCCTTGAATCAAATGCAGCTGAGGGTTGGCATTGAAAGTGATCACCTTCCCTTTCCACGGCTCTTCACTCAGCTCCGAAACCAACAGCCCCAAAGCCACACACACCTCCATAGTAGTCCCACACATACTCCCGGACATGTCAAACACAGCCATGCAGTTCCTCATCTTCCCTAACTTCAACATATCCTCCACCATCCTCTTCCATTGAAGCTCCCCCACCTCGTCGCCGCCCTCCCTGTCATTTAAAGAGGCTATGATCTCGTGCGGGAGCAGCGCGCCGGCCGCGATATTACTCTTCCCGGCCTTGACATCCTCCAAGTAGTTTTTGAACCTTTCCTCGTCGTGCTTGTAGAATTTCATCTTATGAGTCTTCATGGCAACCGACGCAACTCTCTAGTAAGAAATCTCTCCCCACTTGTTTGCAGCCATGTAAAACTCTGGGAGCTGTAAGACCTTCCTCAGCAGCACCAACACCTTCTTCCTCAGCCGGTCGTGGACTCTCTACGCATAATGCGCCTCCTCCATACCTTCGTATTCGGGGTACGTTTCCCTAGTGAAAATCCTCCTGGCAATGCTTTCGCAGAGCAACGTGGCACGGTCGTACAAGGAGTCCAAAGAAGGGCATCACTTCATTGCAAGGCCTACCTTGTAGTTATTGTTGTCAGAGTTGAGTGTCTCAAGATCGGATTTCAAGCACTCGGAGAATATATCTAAAACGCGGTCGTGGTGGTATCTGTCCACTGCCTTCTTTGCCGTGGTGACCTTCTTCTCCAGCCTCGTCGCTCTCACTTTCTCCTTCTCCTGCTTCCACTTCTCTGCCACCATCTTTTTACGTACGTCCTTCAGCAACTTCGGCACTTTTGGCTTTTCATCATCTGATATGTTGCCTTTAACTTTAACACTACTGCGTAAATTGAAATTCAGAAGTCTCATAGCGAGTCGGGCGACGTAATATTCCTCCTAATAGTCCATTTTCGAGTCTACCAATCTGTCTTTTATTGCTCCCTCACGTCATGGCCTTCTAGAAGGCGGTACAAAATCTCCGGCAAGTCCTTGAAGTAACCGAACTCCGCTAAACGTGGAAAATTTTCGGCATAAATTTTGTATCGTTTTTTCTCGTAATTGTGTACCGATTATGATGAAGAGGTTATTGAATTGATTTGATAAATATGATTGATTAAGTCGTGTGATTAATCGGGTAATAATTAAATGATTTTAATGAATGATTGAGTCGAACGTTGATTCGACATTGGGTCACATAACATTCGAATTTTGCATTGTAACTTTAAAAATGATTAAAGGATTAGAATATATAATTAGGTTAATACGGCTGAATTGGTATGAGTTTGAGGTAGAGAGATCAATAAGTGTCGATCTTATTAATAAACACCTAAACAAAAAGATTTCGTCTTCTAAACGAATACAGTGAATTGGAATGAGAGAGAGAGAGAGATCAGAAAAAAAAATTAAAAAACATAAACAAAAAAAATTAGGATTAAATTCACCTATGATGCCTGGGTATATCAGAAAACATCAAAATAATGTCCAAAGGAGAAATGACGAATGTACCCCTCTAATTTGAAAACAGTAACTATCACGTTAACAACATTACCGGAGACTGGGAGCTCAGCCGGTTCGGGCACCCGTTAAATAGTATTTTGAATTTTCAGGTATCACTTTAATCATTTTTGAATTTAGGCATCACTTTGTTGTTTTTGGATAGTCTCAAGCATCAAGGTGAATTTAATCCTAATTCCTATATGCCAAGTTACATCCCCTGGCCCTTACCTACACATGTCGCATACAATAACGAGCAAAATGACATGCATTTCCTACATTGAAAGTATCTAACAACATGATCATATTGCTTTCAATTTCCAAACTCCACATCACAAGGAATCTAACATCGCAGCAGCAACATTAGGAGCAAAGCAAACTTATGAAGTAGTTACATTCCAAGCACACATATAATGTATATGTTTAAACACCACTCATCTCAAGCATGACACAACCGAAACGAAGTTAGTCACAGGTCACCAATGCTCAACATCTCCTAAAGGCTTGAATAAATCCTCATTTCAAACTAAACCAGAAAGCAGTTATTTGACCCACAACTTCAGTATGCTTATCTACTAACCTCATCGCAAATCAACCTAGCTATCAGTAACAAATTCATCAAATTCATGTAATCATACAAAGCCGCTTACCTATCCAAATTCCACAGATGGAAAAATCTTCTAAAACATGAACCGAAATTAACTCAGACTCCGAAACCGCACGAAAATTCAAAGCAATAGGACAGGTCCGTAATGAAATAATAGGAGGACTCGCCTGAAGAGTTCTGGTGGCGAACTCGACGCCGATGGTGGACTTTGACTCCAAGCAGAACTCATTTCTGGTGAACCTGGAGAGAATGTTGGACTTGCCGACGCCGGAGTCGCCGATCAAGACGATCTTAAACAGGTAATCGTACTCGTGGTCAACTCTGCTCGCCATCGCCGCCTCTCCCCTCCGATCTCTCGCTCACCTGCTTCAAAAAACAGATCAATACTTCATCAGATCTGACTACTACTACAGTAGACTATACAGGCAGAGAAGTAGAGCTTCGCTTACTGTAAGAGAGAAATGGGATCGCCGCCGTTCGTGGTTGGGATTCGCAGC
The DNA here is from genome assembly GCA_946800695.1 of Geum urbanum. Lineage (NCBI taxonomy): Eukaryota > Viridiplantae > Streptophyta > Magnoliopsida > Rosales > Rosaceae > Geum > Geum urbanum. Next base: position 34,099,316 of record OX327016.1, read on the forward strand.
CGTAACGGAAAAAAGCTTCACAGGTTTTTTTGCAGAGAGAAAGAGAGGGAGAGAAACGGAAGAGACGACGACGACGACGACGAGGAGGAGGAGGAGGAGAAAGAATGAAGAAAGCGAAAGAAGGGGGGTTGAAAAAGTTGAAACGGCAAATAAATATAGATTCGTTTTCGGTGTCTTGTGTGAGTTGTGTGGAAGGGGTCCCGCAGAGACGGCGTCGTTTTAGGTACAGAGTGAGATAGATAGATACCCTTGCTGCTTTGCTTCAGGGACAGTGGGGCCCAGGCTGGCACTGCAGCTGGCGGTTGGTGCCAGAAGGATGTTTTCCATTGATTCTCGTTTGTTATTAGTGTCAGCCTACGCCGTTAATTCCATTTTTTTAAATAATTTTAATTTGGGAAATATCTTTTCCGACAGACTCTGTAAAATGGGCGGCTATATATACGGGTGAAATCCGTATTCTGGGGAGAAGGCGACTCTACATGAATTTACGGCAACAATTTGGGACACAATTTACTGAGAATCGCCATTGTTGTGTTTCGGAGGAATTATCGTTCTACTAACATCTAGCAACTTTTTAAAACATTGATCAGCAACTAATCGTCATCTTATGTACATGTGTGCATACATTACAAATTTACAATAAAATCAAAATAACGAATTCAGAGAATTAACTTCCTTATACCACAGTTATATGACAAAATACGTTAATTCATTCAAGGGAAGAATTATTTTCACCCCACAAAATATTATCTTCACTCCAATTGATATCTTCACCTCTTAACTTAAAATGTTGGTTTTTTTTTTTGAGTTCACCATTCTAGTACCAAAAATACCACTTTTCTTTGAAGTTCAACCGTTCCTTACTGAAAATAGATATTTATTCAGTAAGGATTTGCTGAAAATAAAGAAAAATATTTCAGTAGAACCCTGTTGAATTAAATCAAAACTTTCGGTAGGATTTTGCTGCAGTAAGAATTTGCTAAAAAAAGTTGGAAATTTCAACAAGAATCTGCTGAAATTGTCGATATTTTCAGCCGAACCCTGCTGAAATCTGTCAAGTTTTTCAGTAGTACCTATGAAAGCACTCAACCCTAGTTTAGCTAGTAAACTATAATTAAATCCTAACGATTAACTAAACTCTAAGAAATTCTAAGAAAATTTTGACATAATTCCCCTTGAAAACTAAACAACCCAAAAACGTGCAAGAAAAAAACACTTCTAAACTAAATTCCAACAAACAAACCGTGGATCATCGATTGTCCATCCATATTTCTCAACAAACAACATAAACAAGAACCAAAAATTTAACTCAGAAATTTAAAAATATATTTACAAAATGCTGACTTTGAATACAAAGAAAAGCAGCTCGACTATTACTCGAGACACTAAAAATAACATAATACAACTGGAATCCAGAGCGACTTCTATGAACATATGATATATAAGAAAAAGTCTGACAGTGGTCTGGAACCTACTGAATGAAGAGATGACAGGTGGACTCAAAGTCTTCAACGACGCTATGCAAATTCAGGATTTAAACTGCAGCCTGGGTGACAGAAACCGAAAAACACTAGGAAAGATATTTAAAATATAAAACGTTAGAGTGAGCAGACAAAAAAAATGTAAGCTATGTAAATCGATAAAACTGTACTAATATGCCTTTTCGCTAATTTCTGTAAAATAAAGCGAGTTCAAATACAATAAATTGAAATACAATGGAGGTGGTCATTCAGGGTGCTTGATCTAACCCGGAATGACTGTACATATAAAAATTTAGGTGATGGGATTGTCTAGGGTATTTTTTCTAACCCGAGACAATCTGGGTCGAGCAGGGTGTTTGTCCTAATCTGGTACGATCGGCTATTCGGTGATCAGCTGAATACCTAGAGCATCGATGTAACTAAAAAAAACCATCACAAAGTAAACCTCTAAATAAATGCTCTGAAAATATATTGTAATGCGTAATGTGTAAATTAAAGTATGAACTCGCTATCGACTGTGAAAATAAAAGTCCACTCACTAGTCTGCTACTACTGTTGGGATCCAGCGAAATTTCCTTCGTTACTAGGGTCGCGATATCGATGTCATGTAAATACGGATCATACAATATCAGAATATGAGTAAAACTATAGAAATCAACCCTAAAAACAACTTTGGAAGTCTAGTTGATGATTTCTAAAAACTATCTCGCCGGAGTACCACCGTGGGCGCCACGTGTGGGTTGCACACGCCTCCGGTGAAATTTCTCCAATGGAGGAAGTTGACCCCCTCGCTGGAAAACTCTCGACTAGACCTACAACTTTTGTAACTAGTCCGAGGTCTAATTCTACGGCATTTGGCCTTTGTGTAAACATGCCGAAAATCCATTTTTTGGCAACTACACCAATGACGGCGATTGACCCCTCAAAACGCTCCTCTCCTCGAGCTCAACCCAACCCCTAACTTGACGCGCCTCAACTCACCCTCCCGTGGCTGGAATTTTCTTTGAAAGCTCACGGCTCAAACCAACAGGAAAATTTCGATTCCTCGAATCTCAATCGTCAAGCCACGATGAAGCTCGAGACCACCCTCAATAGACTCAGGGGAGGGAGAGCTCCCTAACCCTCCAACCCTGATGCCTAAAACACAGTGGAGCACTGCTACCAACGGCGGCGACTCCCACGGTGCAAACCCGTTTCGGGTGTCCAACGAAACCTGCAAATTTCCTAAAAAATCTCACAACACAACAATAAGCACTACCACATTTGTCATCATTACCGGCGAGATTACTGGAGACAAGGCCGGCGACCGGAAAAGTCGCCGGTAATGTTCATCATTACCGGCGACGGAGTACCGGCGACTTACTCCGTCGCCGGTAATGTCGCCGGAAAATCACCGGTAATGTTTCAAAACATTACCGGCGACTCCAACCGTCGCCGGCAATGTCAAGCCGAACATTTCCTGTGATTTTCCGGCGAGAATTTCGCCGGAAATGTTCGGCTTGACATTGCCGGCGACGGTTGGAGTCGCCGGTAATGTTTTGAAACATTACCGGCGATTTTCCGGCGTAAAGTCACCGGTAATGTCTCCATTTCCGACGATTTAATGAATCGCCGGCAATGCCTCTTATATTAGATGTAAATCGTAGGAGCTCATTCATTTTGATCGAAAAAAATCCGGTGAAATCGAAAGAAGCTAGGAAAACACTCTGAAATCGATCCTTCAGTATTATCAAAATTAAGGCGCGCGTCGAAAACTCGATCACTCGGGAAGCTATATATATATAGGTACACGCGTATATATACGTATATGTGTATATATGTATATATGTGTGTGTTGATCAAATCCAGTTCGTGAGATATAAAATGTTGTTGATGTCACTGAAACGAGAAAACTGCTTGTAGTTAATCTTATCTTGTGTCTGAATCAACGACTGGTATTATCGTAGTGCTATCGGAGTCAGGCTTAAGAGGGCCTCCTACCTAGTCAAATATATTTTGAACTGAAAAAAGAAGAATACCATCATCGAGTACTGAATTGAATTCAGAGATTAGATCGATCGATATATATATATATATATATATGCATGCATGTGTTGATTTAATTAGAGTTAAATTGAGATATCACGTCGATTATTAGTACGTAGTGAATGTGTGTATATATAATACGTAAATTTGTTAGAATTTTCAGGATGGACAAGAGTTGGATGAGCCTCGAAAGATGGGATGTCAGATATCACCAGGGAATTAGGAGTTTTGTGAATTTCGTGAAGGCTAATTGTGGAGACACTACACTTCATTATTGCCCGTGTAAAGAATGTAAGTGTTTCAGCGATCGATTTCGTTTTCCCATTGATAAAGTCCAGAAGCACCTGAGTAAATACGGGTTTTGGGATAAGTACACTTGTTGGATTTATCACGGTGAAACATCGTTAGCGGGTCTGCATGATCATGGACAATTTGGTAATGACAGTCCACGCTATGATCATGGAGATTTTGCTGAGAGGGGCAGTTCATCCTATGATCCAACATCGATGTTAATCAATGATATGTTTCCTCATGAGAGCGGTGTATTTGCTGATGAAGCACCAAATGTCCCTCCCGTCGTTGAGGGTTTCCCCCATATTGAGCCAGTCGAGCCATTACCTGGAGCTCATGTCAACACAAGCGGTATGGACAAGTACAACAACCTGATTGCATTGCAACAGACTCCGTTGTACGACGGTTGTAGTAAGACTGTTCTTGAAAGTGTGATGGGAGTGATGCAGCTCAAAATGGAGAACAAAATGTCTGTCAAAGCTGTTGATTCTTGGTTGAAGTGGACTGCTTCGCTACTGCCACCCGGTCATCGTCTTCCTACCACTCATCATAAGGTGCGACATATCCTGAAAGATCTTGGGCTTTCCTACATCAAAATCCATGCATGCAGATATGATTGTATTCTCTTCTGGGGAAAAGATCTCGAAGACCTTGAAGCCTGCCCGGTATGTTTTACAGAAAGGTATAAGTTGACTCCTGCAGGCAACAAGAAAGCTGTGAAGATACTTCGATATTTCCCGCTTATTGATAGGCTGGAGCGGTTGTTCATGTGTGCTTTCACGGCCGAGGCAATGAGATGGTGGGCTGAGAGGAATTTGCCTGACGATGACACCCTTATACACCCTTCCGACGGAGAGGCTTGGAAGCACATGGTCAGGGAGTTTGATCATTTTGCAGCTGAGGTCCGAAATGTTTGGCTAGGGCTCTCATCTGACGGATTCAACCCTTTTGGCAACATGAGTCTTCAATACAGTATATGGCCAGTTATTTTGGTACCGTACAACCTTCCACCATGGATGTGCATGAAGAAGGAATACAATATGCTCACTCTGTTAATTCCGGGCCCGGGTTATCCAGGAAAGTGTCTCGATGTGTATTTGAGGCCTTTGATTGAGGAGCTTAAGTACCTCAGTGAGTGTGGCCACCCCACTTACGATAGGTTCAAAAATGAGATGTTCCAGATGCATGCCATGCTTGTTGGCACCATCAGTGATTTTCCTGCCCGCAGTATGTTATCGGGAAACGTTGCCAGGGGTTACAGGGCTTGTTCAGAGTGCATGACGGTTGATTGTTGCAGTCCTCATTGTAGTAAAATTATTCAGATGCATCACCGTTGTTGGCTTCCATATGATCACCCATTCAGGCAGGATCCAGACACGTTTGATGAGACTGTGGAAACAGGTGTGGCACCCAGGCGATGGACAGGGGAAGAAATTTTGGAAGTGTTGAATGAATATGATTTTGGCCAGCTGAGCAATCATCCTGACATAGTGGCGTCAATTCCAGACAAGCCCGAAAGGTATAAGTTTTGGACACACAAGAGCATATTCTGGGAACTCCCCTACTGGCCCAGGTTGCCTATCAGACACTACCTAGATGTCATGCACATAGAGAAGAATGTGTGTGAAAGTGTGGTAGGCACAGTTCTTAACTTGGAGGGGAAAACAAAAGACATCCCTAAGGCACGTATTGATCTGAAAGCTATGGGACTGCGGAAACATTTGTGGTTAAGAGATGGTAAGAGAAAAATGCCGCAAGCTCCTTACACCGTCAAACCGAAGCATAAGCATGAAATTTTTCGGTGGCTGAGTAATGTCAGGTATATATTCTTATATATGACTATGCAGTACGGAAATTGGTTTGCCTTAAATTTTTACCGGATTATGGTGATATGCGAGAAATATAATTGTTGCCTATGGCTATATATATATATATATGCAGGTATTCTTATGGCTATGCAGGTGTGTTAACTTCCGGGACAATAAGATGTACGGATTAAAGAGTCATGACTGCCATGTACTTCTTCAACGGGTTTTCCCTATTTTCATTCGAGGGTACCTGCCCAAAGAGGTGGTGGAGCCATTGGTGGCCTTGTCAAGATTCTTTCAGAAGTTGTGCACCAGGGAAGTTAAAAAATCAGATCTCAGGGAGATGCAAGATGACATCATTTTTATCATGTGCAAGCTTGAGAGGATATTTCCGCCAAATTTTTTCGACATCATGCCTCACCTAATGATCCATCTTTCCGAACAATTGTTGCTTACCGGTCCCGTACACTACACTTGGATGTATCCCATGGAAAGGTACATTTGGTTTGCCTCTGTTTTTATTGGTTTGTCTTATTTTTACCTTAGTTAACATGCACTTGTTAACTTGTAGACAATTGGGAGCCTACAAGGACTATGTGAAGAATAAATATGCACCTGAAGGGTGTATCGCTGAAGCATATCTTGCGCACGAGTGTGTAACGTACACCAAAGTGTATTTGGGAGCGCTTGAGGACCCCCAACAACAGATGCCGATAGATGAACCTCAGTTCAACCTTTCTATCATCTCCAATGACGTGGTAGTACAGGGAAGCTTGCCAAAGTCGTACAAGTTGGATGGAAATGAGGTAGTCATTGCCCACTGGTCGGTACTGATTAACTGTGAAGAAGTACAATATTGGAAAAACTATCATCTTCACTGCCCTGCTATTGCCGGAAATGTTGATTATCACAACAGGACGTTTGCAAACTACTTTGGTCAATGGGTAAGGGTATATGTGTATATGTCTTTTTTTTATTGCCATTTTCCTTATATAGCATGTGTGTACGTGGTTTTTTGGTTCCTATGTTCATAATTTCTTGTGTGGTTTCTTATCGTTTTCAGATGAACCATGTAGCAAATGATGGTTGCCCAGAGTGGTCAAACGAATTGAGGGTCCTCGCGATGAAACCGATAGCTTCAAAAGTTTACTCGATGTGTCAGGTCAATGGCGTTAAATTTATATGTGATAATTGAGACGACCGACTGAAAACACAGAATTGTGGGGTGATGGTCCATGGTGGGCAGGATGGCGTTGACTATTATGGTGTCCTTCATTCAGTAGTTGAACTAATTTATGTGAACCGCATGAAAGTGCACTTGTTCAAGTGTAGATGGTTTGATACTAGCCCGGAGAACACAAGGACCGATCAGTACGGAACATTTTCGGTGAATACTGCTACTACCTGGTATGAAGATGACCCTTTCGTTCTTGCCTCGTCAGTAAAACAAGTGTTTTACCTGGATGATCTTCTTAACAAAGTCCCGTGGAAGGTGGTTAACCATGTTGCTCATAGAAACATATACAGTGTTGCCACACTTGGTGATACCGCAGATGATGAGGAAGTTACTGCATACCAAGAGCCGAACGCTTTTGATATTCCGGAATCATCTACGATTCGCCTTAATAATGTGAGATCTGGGAGTGTGGTTCGAATTACTGGAGCCGAACTTCTCGATGTTAATCCATATGAAGTTGACGCTGATTCAGATGCCGAAGAGAGGCACATATTGCCAGAGGTTACCTATGAAACCGAGTCAGACTCAAGTGATGACGATGATTACGATTATCATCCTTAGTACGTTAATGATGTAGTCGGAAATTGTAGTCGGAAAATGTAGTCGGAAATATGATGTAGTCGGAAATCGTAGACGGAAATTGATAATGGAAATTGTAGTCGGAAAATGTAGTCGGAAAATGTAGACGGAAATCGTAGACGGAAATTGTAGTCGGAAATTGTTGTCGGAAATAGTAGACAGAAATTGTAGTCGGAAATCGTAGACGGAAATTGATAATGGAAATTGTAGTCGGAAAATGTAGTCGGAAAATGTAGACGGAAATCGTAGACGGAAAATGTAGTCGGAAAATGTTGTCGGATATTTTTCGGGAAATGTCAACATTACCAACGAGTTGAAGTCGTTGGTAATGTCATTACCAACGAGTTATAAGCAACTCGCCGGCAATGTTGTCTGGATAGGAACTGCCCAGCTCGAGCCCGAGCTTCATTTCTCCTCCTCCTCCTCTCCCTCTCCTCCTCCTTATCCGAAAACTAGCTCACCTCCTCCTCCTCTCCCTCTCCTCCTCCTTCGTTTGCCTCTACTCCTCCTTATCCTCTCCTCCTCCTATTTCTCCTCCTCCTCCTCTCCACCGATTCTCATCTCCTCTCCTCCTCCGATCCTCTCCTCCTCCCCTCCTCCCCTCCTCTCATCCCCTCACCTCCGTCGCTGGCAAAGCAGATCGGACTCCACCATGGCAGGTCCGGTCCTCTCTCTCTCCCTCTCTCTCTCTCTCACTCAATTTTTAATTATTTTTGTGTATGTGTATGTGTATGTGTATGTGTAAATTAATTAGGGTGCTAAGTTGGAAATTAGGGTGATAAGTTGTAAATTTATATGCAATGTATATATATGTGATGTATATATATATAGGTATGTGAAAATTAGGTGATGTATATATATGTGAAAATTATGTATATATGTGGTTTAGATGAATATGTGATGTATATATATGTGAAAATTAAACCTAATTAAGATGCATGATGTATATATGTGTGTGAAAAATGTGGAAAATTAATTAGGGTGTGTGATTTGGATGAATATGTGAAAATTAAATTTAATTAAGATGCATGATGTATATATATATATATACATCGAAAATGTATATATGTTAATTTAGGTGATATAGTTGTTAATTAATCGTATAAATTAAGGTGGAAATCGGGATCGAAACGGTTTAGAACCAGAACGGTTTGAACCTGGAACCGGGACGGTTTGAACCTGGAACCGGGACGGTTTGGAACCGGAACTGTTTGTAACCGGAACCGTTTGAAACCAAACGGTTCCAGTTCCAAACGGTTCCAGGTTCAAACGGTTCAGGTTCCAAATCGTTCCGGTTCCGATTTGTTATAGAACCAAAACGGTTTGGAACCGGAATGGTTTGAACCTGGAACCGGAACAGTTTGGAACCGGAACTGTTTGTAACCGGAACCGTTTGTAACATAACGGTTCCAGTTCCAAACAGTTCCGGTTCCAAACCGTTCTGGTTCCAGGTTCAAACCGTTCCGGTTCCGATTTGTTATAGAACCGAATCCTTATGACTATTACGGTGTCTAGGAGGTTTTGCAGCAAATTGGCTTCGGAGAGGTTCCCGAAATAGTGGAGGGAGCAGTAGTCACGCTTCCTCCTCACCCGCAGTTAGCAACACGTCCAGTGGGCCAATGATGAGTGCTCGCACGAGAGCCTTGCTAGAGGCGCGAGCTGAGGAGGAAGCTGCACGATCAAGAGTCGTGCAACCGGAAGTCGATGCTTGAGCCCCAGTCAGCAGACGCTCAATCAGCAGACGTCCCTCCGGTGGCAGAGCCTCAGACGAGCGACAGTCAACGGGGGCATCATAAACTCCCTCAATCCGAATGCCCCATATTTGCCCGGTGCCTACTCCCGTTTCACGAGAATCATCTGAGGCACATGGTGGTGCTAGCGCCTCATCGTCCATGCCTCGTCTATCTCCGCCGTCTGGTCTCTTCCTACCCGACGAGATTCCTGTGATCCCTGAATTCGATGATAGGGGGATGCCTGTTTATGTTGAAGGACGGCCGGAGTTCCTGAGCGTGGAGGAAGCGTACAACTTCATCCCGTTCGACCCCGTGTATCTTTGGAGTGTGAGGTGCACCAACCAACAAACAGACGATGCAGGTAAATTTTATTTAACATCAGATTGATGACTTAATTATTACTTAAGATTTACGATAGGTTCAATTAATGATATCAATTTCTTGACATTGTATTATTAGGCAATTTCGTTAATGGGACTGGAAAACGGAAAGGGGCTAGAGGCACCTGCACCGGGAAGAGACTTGAGCAGGCCACTGGGGGAAGGAAAACGCCCATAAGGGCCAATGAGGATGGCGAGGTGATCGAGGCATTCGACACCACGCGCAAATATGTCAGCATGACCGGTGCGATTGTGCGAGACAAGGTCCCAATGCTTTGGACAGATTGGGAATCTGTGCCTATCTACGTGAAGATGCAAGTGCATAATGCACTCAGTGTGAGTAAAATCGTATTTTCATTACGTAAATGCTCACTCTATTAATTAAGTCCGAATAAATATATAATTTTACCTTTTATATATTCATATTGCAGGTGTGGTTTGACGTGGATGAAGTTCTTATTCACACGTGGGTAGAGCGTCAACTACATATGAGGTGATGTGCTTCGACTTATTTGAATATATATCGAGTTAGATTTTTGTTTATCAAGTGTTTTAATATCTCTAACTTTTTTTCCTTGTTTTAATATAGGTATAAAGAGTGGAAGAACGAGCTTTCTTCCCATTACACTGTATACAAGGAGCTAGGCCGAGGTTCTACCCCTAGCGAATTCCGGTTTAGGGAGTACGAGTAGATGTGGCTGATAGCTCACTTCGAGCACCCCAAAGCGAAGGTATGCATCCTGAATATATCTTACAAGCCTAATGTATCGCATCAGATTGAAATAGTTAGTTACTAATTATTTTTCAAATGTTTATCAAATAAGGCGATTTCGAAGACGAACTGGGCGAATAGATTGAAAAACACCAGGGCCCATCATGCAGGTTCACTCAACTACATGGGTTGGTCAACTAAGGCGCAGCAACAACAAGATGTGAACCCATTGGTGTATATTTATCAGAAGTTCTATCCGCAGTGCCCTGAAGAAGTGGTAAGTCTTTCGCCTCTCCATGTGTTAATAAAAATATTTTTCGATATTAATAGATTTTGTTAGCTAATACGTTATTCATTTTTGCTTTTCAATTAGGCGAGAGTGGAGGACGCGACCGCAGAAGTGACCATGAGTATAGCTCGGTCTAACCATTCTGACTGCTCCGAGGAAGAAGTCACCCGGTATGCCTCTCAGATCGATCCGCTTGATCGCCCGATAGCGGCTCAGATCATGGCAAAAGCGTGCGGGACTGGAAAGAATACCTACTACTGTAGGGGAATGGGCTCGGCGGGCGAAGGAGTATTGAAAAACACTTCAGAATACTCTACCGGGTCAAGAAGTTCAACTTCTAGTCGTAACGTCGTAGTGGAGCTTCAGAGGACGCGGAGGGAGTTGGAGGACCAAAAGAGGCAAGCAGCCGAGCAGCAGGCAATCAGAGATGCCGAGTACCAAAACTTGGTCCATTTGCAGGCAATCAGAGATGCCGAGTACCAAAACCTGGTCCAGAGTCAGGCACAGATGTTCACATGGATGCGGACGATGTACGAGGCTCAGACTACCGGACAACCGTTAGCCACACCTCCACCACCACCACCACCGCACCAGTTCCCTGTGTTCCCTAGTTATCCACCACCACCACCGCACCAGTCAACACCAGAGCAAGACCAGGGTAGCCACCGGAATTAAAATGAGTACATGGATTACTTCGACCCTGACCCGCAAGTTCCTCGACCCTGACGTGTAGTTGTAGTTAATTTTCGTATCGTCGTTGCTATTTGTACTGTACGTTGAACATTTATGTGTACTGTTGACCTTGTATGATTGTACGGTTTATGTCTTTCAATGCAGGTTCTGGAATTGGGCCCAATCCAGAACCGCGTTTTTTTTTCAAAATTTTTCCAGACATTGCCGGCGACATGGACCTCAGTCGCCGGCAATGTCTCACATTCCGGCCACGGCGGAGATAGCATTGCCGGCGACGGCGTTTCCCGTCGCCGGCAATGCTATCTCCGGCGGGAAATTTCCGGCGACGGCATTGCCGGCGACTTGTCGCCGGTAATGTCAATTCCGGCGAAAAAAAAAACAAGGCCGGTGACTTAAAGTCGCCGGCAATGTCTCTTAATGTGGTAGTGAAGGAAGTAAGGAGCTTCGATTTCCTACCTAAAATGACGTCGAAGGTGGCCAGAAAATAGCAAACTGAATGGGTCAAGGAACTTGGGTCAGCGGGGGAGCAAAACGGGTCGCACCCGTGGTGATTTTTTCTGATTTTTCCTTAATTTCTGATTTTAAATTTCCAAAATTACCTATTTATACCCCTAAGCTCCTCAAAATATCAATGGCCCGAAATCAATCTTATTACGATTAGACGCATGTGATGTTTTGGTTCCCAGGTGGCTACTTCCACTGCATGATTTCTCTACAATACTTTCACTAAAAGAATAGTCTTGTTCCGGAGAACCTGCTCTCTACGGTTAAGAATTGCCACATGTTCCTCAATATAGACCAAGTCCTCACGTAACAGGATCTGCAGAGACACAATAACATGAAAAGGGTCGGAGATGCATTTTTGCAACAAGGACACATGGAATACGTGATGAACACGTGCTAGTTCTGATACTAACTCCAAACGATAAGCAACATCACCAACACGTTCAATAATCTCATATGGTCCGATGTATCATGGCTGAAGCTTGTCACGTCTTCCAAATCGCATAACCCTTCCATGGTGACAATTTCAAAAATATATAATCACCAACCTCGATTCTAGTTTCTTTCTCCCAACGTCTGCATGACTCTTTTGTTGATCCTGGGCAACCTTTAACCTATCTCAAATGATCTACACGTTCTCCATCGTTTCATGCACAATATTTGGACCAATAAGGCTTCTCTCTCCTACCTCGCTCTAACACAGCGGGGTTCTACACTGTTTCCCGTATAAGGCTTCACATAGTGACATATCAATTCTGGAGTAAGAACTGTTATTATAAGCAAATTCCATCAAATCCAGGTACTTATTCCATTTTCTCGAAAATTGTAATACGCAGGATCTTAGCATATCCTCCAGCATCTGAATTGTTCTCTTGGACTGGCCATCCATCTGGAAGTGAAAAACTGTACTGAATTGTAACTTGGTTCCCATAACTTCCTGTAAAGCTCTCCAGAACTGTGAGGTGAAAAGGGAATCTCTATCCTAGCTAATAGAAACAAGCACACCATGTAACTTCACAATCTTCTGCATATACAACTGAGCTAGTTTGCTCATAGAAAGTTTATCTGAAACTTTAATAAATGTGCAGATTTCTTGAAACGATCCACAACTACCCAAATACCTGTATGACCCTTGGACGTACGAGGTATCTTGTATACGAAATTCATAGTAACATGCTCCCATTTCCAAACCAGAATCTCAAGGCATTGCATTAAGCCTGAAGGTTTCTATCGCTCCGCCTTCACTTGTTGACAAATGGGACACTGGCTCACATATGTCGCTATTTCCCTCTTCATATTAGGCAACCAATAATACTCCTTAAGAGTTCGATACAATTTCATACTACCAGGATGCATTGCATAAGCTGAACAATGAGCTTCATCAAGTATTTCTCGTTTCAGCTCTTCATTGTTAGGAATACAAAGTCTACCTTTGATCACCAACAAGCCATCTCTCTGCAATGTAAATTCTGGCTGTCCATCGCTACATACTGCTTCCTTTAGTTTCACCAATGAGGCATCCGAATCTTGTAAGTCACAAACTTTGTCAATAAGAACAGGTCAAACTTGAAAGTTGGCTAATAAGACTCTCGGTTCATCATTATTGGTATACAGAAATGCGCCAGTGGCTCGCAACTTAGAAAGTAATGGTATCCGAGTCATTTGTATATGTGATATAGAAACTCCTGATTTTCGACTAAGGGCATCAACTACCAAGTTCGCCTTTCCGGGATGGTACTCGAAAGTGCACTCATAATCACTCAACAATTCCATCCACCTCATTTGCCTCAAATTCAGTTATGGTTGTGTGAGGAAATACGTAAGACTTTTATGGTCGGTAAAGATCCGACACCTGACACCATACAAGTAACGTCTTCAAATCTTCAATGCGAAAATAATCGCTGCTAACTCCAAGTCATGAGTAGGATAATTTACTTCATGAGATTTCACTTGTCGAGAACTGTAAGCGATAACTTTTCCTTGCTGCATCAACACACATCCCAAGCCTAACTTGGATGCATCACTGAAACCGTAAACTCCCCATTATCATCTGGTAATATCAACACAGGAGCAGTGGTCAACCTTGTCTTTAACGTCTGAAAACTTTCCTCACAAGCATCTGACCATTCAAATCTAATTCTTCTCCTCGTAAGTCGGTAAGAGGTGCAACAATACCTGAAAAGTCTTGCACAAACCGACGGTAGTAACCGGCTAAGCCCAGAAAACTCCTAATATTGGCTACACTTGCAGGTCTGGTCCAATTCAACACCATATACACCTTGTCAGGATCAAGACTAACTCCATATGCTGAAATCACATGGCAAAAAACATTTTACTCTATCCAGCCAAAACTCAAATTTACTGAACTTGGCATACAACTGAGATTTTCTCAAGCCCATATCGAGATCGAAACGCGGTCTTAGAGACATCTGACTCCCTAATCCACAACTAATGGTATCCCGATCGCAAATCGAACTCAGAGAATACCATAGCTCCCTTAAAGTGATCAAACAAATCATCAATTTGTGGCAGTGGATACTTGTTCTTCACTATAACCTGATTCTGTTCCGATAGTCGATGCATAATCTCATATATCCATCCTTCTTTTTCATAAATAAAACTGGAGCTCCCCATGGTGATATGCTAAGATGGATGAAACCCTTATCAATTAGTTCCTAAAGCTGAATCTGCAACTCTCTTAACTCAGCTGGAGCCATCCTATATAGAGCTTGAGCTATTGGACTTGTACCCGGAAGTAGCTTATCGTGAAATCTATTTCCCTTACTAGAGGAAGACCTGGTAATTCCTCAGGAAAGACGTCAGAATATTTCCTAACCACCCTAATCTGCTCAAGGTTAGGGGTGGAAATACTGGTATTCACTACATGTGCTAGATATATGGTACACCCTTTTCACAACATCCTCTCAGCCTTCACAGATGAAATAAGGCACGGTGAAAGAACATTTATTTCCCTGCAGAATAAAATCTTAGGGAACCCCAGACTTCTAAATACTACCTCTTTCCGATGACAATCAACCAAAGCCAGATGATTGCTCAGAAAGTCAACGTCCAAAATTATATCAAAATATGTGATGTCAAGAGGTATCGGGTCGGCAGACAATCCAAAAACCTCCAACCATCACGCTACAGTCTTGATACATTAGCCCAACTAAAATCACATCGCCAGAGGGATAATCACTCGTCACATTTCTGATAAGGGAGTGGCAGGTACGTTAATTATTGATGCTAATCTCACAGAGATAAAAGAGTATGTCGCCCCCAGATCTATTAAAGTATAAACATCATAACCAAAAACATGCAATGTGCCAATGATCACCTTTGGAAATGCTTTGTCCTCCTGTAGAGTCATCCAATGAAGTCAGGCATGTCCAGTCTGTCCAACCAGTTGCCCTCTTTGGCTCCGGTCCTGATAATCTGGCTATCTGGGTGGTGGTGCAGTTCTAACCCCTGAAGTGGCTCCCTGACTACCACCAGAATTCTGCACCGGAAATCCACCTGAGGTGTCCCTCTACGGACACTCCCTCGCAAAGTGGCATGTCTGGCCAAACGATAGCAAGCTAAAGTCTCAAACTGACACTGTCTGAAATGTTGCTTGTTACATCTATTACATAGAGGAAAATCTCTGGGTGCCGATGAAGTAAATCGAGACCAACTAGATCTACTGGAACTGGCCCCAAACATATGCCTCTGTGATCGACTCTACCTTCATCTCGAAAAATAACTCGAACGACGTGTGCTAGAGGTCTAAGATCTCTCACCAGAAGATGATGTGAAACCAGCTGCAGTGGAGCCTCCCTTTTAGGAAGGACCCTGGCTAGGCCCACCTTCCTCGAATCATCGAGTCTGACTCTACTCAGATCGAAGCCTATCTTCACATCTCACAGCTACATTGACAAACTCATCAAAATCAGTGTGTGGTACACCTAACATGTGTGGAGCAATCTCATGTTGCAAACATTGCTCAAACTTCCAGCATCTTTCCTTCACTAACCTGATAAAATTTGGTGCAAATTGGGATAAGTAGGTGAAACGATCCCGATACTCTATCACAGACAATTCTCTTTGTCGAAGATTCATAAACTCCTCATATTTCATATGCTCTATAACTTCATTGAAGAAACAACTCATGAACAACTCCTTGAACTCTGCAAATGGGGTGGTGGTTTCATTTTTTTTAGTGCTCTCCCACCAACAGTAAGCATGGACCTACAACAGACCATTAGCTATCGTTGTTCACTGCTCTGAAGTCAACTGGGGGTTCAGGCGATCGCATACTCGGTCAATCTCTATAAGTTAGTTCTCACAAGTCTCATGGTCATGGGATTCTGCATAGAAAACTACTCATGTTGATTTAGCTTCGGTAACAAAATCGTCATGACCCTCATGTGGCGCTGACATCATGCGTGTAATTAATTCACGTATATTTTTTGTCAAAGACTGCGCTTCATCTTGTTGAATTGGTTGTGGAGGCATAATGACCTAAGAGTCAACAAAAAAAATTTAGCTCACTCAAAGAGACTAAGAAAATAGCTCAACTAGGAGACTCTAGACAGTTAACAATGCACAACACGAGCTGTGTTGGGGATCCGTCGACCGATCTGGTCATCTTCCTGAGAGTTTTTTACACTATCAAATGTCTTTACTGACATGACCAAAGAGTCTACAAAATCTGTAATCTAATGCTCTGATACCAAACTAAAAGGACTCAACCCTAGTTTAGCTAGTAAACTATAATTAAATCCTAACACTTTTAAACCAAATTTCCACAAACACACCGTGGACCACCGATTGTCTATCCGGATTTCTCAACAAATAACATAAACAAGAAAAAAAAATTTAACTCAAGAATTTAAAAACATATTTACAAAATGTTGGTTCTGAATATAAAGAAAAACAGCTCGACTACTACTCAAGAAACTAAATATAACATAATACAACTGGAATTCAAAGCAACTTCTATGAACATATGATACATAAGAAAAAGTCTAACAGTGGTCTAAAACCTACTGAAAGCTGACTGGTAGACTCAAATCATTCGACGACACCAGGCACATTTAGGATTTAAACTGCAGCTTGGGCCGGGCGACGGAAACCGAAAAGCCCAGGAAAATGTATTTAAAATATAAAACGTTAGAATGAGTGGACATAAAAAAATGTAAGCTACATAAATTGATAAAACTGTACTAATATGCTTTTTTGCTAATTTCTGTAAAATAAAGCGAGTTCAAATAAACTGAAATACATAGAGGTGGTTGTTCAGGGTGTTTGATCTAACCCGGAATGAGTGTATGTATAAAAATTTAGGTAATGGGATCATCTAGGGTGTTTGTCCTAACCCGAGACAATCTGGGTCGAGCATGGTGTTTGTCTTAACCCGATCTGACCAGCTATTCAATGATCAGTCGAATAGCTAAAGCATCGATGCAACTAAATAAAACTATCACAAAGTAAACCTGCAAATAAATTCTCTAAAAACATACTGTAATGCATAATGCATAAAAAGTATGAACTCGCTGTCAACTGTGAAAATAAAAGTCCACTCACTAGTCTGCGACAACTGATAGGATCTAACGGAATTTCCTTCGATGCTAGGGTTGGAATCTCGATGTCATGTAAATACGGATCATACGATATCAGACTATGTGTAAAACTATAGAAATCGGCCCTAAAAACAACTCCGGAAGTCCCGCTGATGATTTCTAAAAACTGTCTCGCCATGGCGGTGGTGCGTGGGTTACACGCATCTCTGGTGAAAGTTCTCCGATAGGGGAAGTTGACCCCTCTCTGGAAAGCTCTCAACCAACCCTTCAACTTTCATAAAAGGACTGAGGTCCAATTCGATGACATTTGGCCAAAAGTTGTGTAAACAAGCCGGAAATCCATTTTCCGACAACTGTCACCAACGACGACGATTGACCCCTCGAAACGCTCCTCTCCTCGAGCCCAACCCAACCTCTAACTCGACGCGCCTCAACTCACCCTCCTGTGACCAGAATTTACTTCGAAAGCTCACGGCTCAAACCAGCCAAAAAATTTTGATCCCTCAAATCTCCGTTGTCGAGCCATGACGGAGCTCGAGACCACTCAAGAGACTCAGGGGAGGGAGAGCTTCCTAACCCTCCAACCCCGACGCCTAAAACACACCGGAGCACCGCCGCCGACGGAGGCGACTCCCATGGTGCAAACCCGTTTCAGGTGTCCAACGAAACCTGTATATTTCCTGAAAAAATCTCACAACACAACAATAAGGAAGCAAAGAGCTTCGATTTCCTGCCTAAAACGACGTCGGAGGTGGCCAGAAAATGGCAAACTTAATGGGTCAAGGAATTCAGGACGGCGGGGGAGCAAAACGGGTCGAACCCGTGGTGATTTTTCTGATTTTTCCTGATTTTTTGATTTCAAATTTCCAATATTACCTATTTATATCCCTAAACTCCTCAAAAGATCAATGGCCCGAAATCAATCTTATCGCGATCAAACGGTCGAGATTTAACTGACTAAAAATAATTTCCTTTTTAATAATATCTCGCGCGGACTTCCGATAAGCATAAGAAATAGCTCGATTATCCGAAAAATCCTACAAGCTCCAAATTAAATACTCTACAACTTTCATGAAGAAAGTCAAATCAAATTCTCACCCGGTGAAAAACTCGTTAATAACTTCAATAACGCGACTAATCCGCGATAAAGCTTAATATAATTCCTTAAGCGCGCAATTTCGGTTCGGGTCATAATAACCCTACCAAACAAAGCGAAAACCAACTGAACGATTAATTAATAAAAAAATTAAAGATTACCTTATTTTCATTGTGTCTCTATACGTGTTAGAATGATTTAAATCGAAGAAAAAAAGGTTGTTAGGTCGACACGAGTTCCATTGAAGATGTAGAAGTTTGTTTTAGGGTTAAGTTATTTTACATTTTAACGCAAAAAATAGTGTGGGGGAGAATAAATAAACACATAGTAATTTCACAAATTATATAGTTCCTTAATGTAATTTTGTATATGGACAAATTAGTCTTTTAATAATTCAAGACTTGTGGGTTTCGACAACCCGAACCGGAAATGGTATGTTTATCGGCTTGATTTGTGAGTTTCGCGATTAGTCACGGTGTTGTCGTAATTGGTCAATAAGGCGGGTGTGTTAACGACTAAATTATCGGGCAAGAATTTGATTTGAGTTCCTTCATAAAAGTTGTAGAAAATTTAATTTCGAGGTCGTGGGAATTTCTGGAGGATTATTTCGAGTTACGTGGAATAAGTTATGAATATTTTCGGCCGTTGGATTTAGTCGTGTTTGTTCGATTGGTTTCGATACTATTTGGACGGTACGTGTATGGTATAAATACGGTATGAATACGTGACAATTAAGGAAACTTTCCAATTTGGGAAAACTGTGCTGTTTTGGGCCGAGCCTATGTTGCCTTTGATGTGCCTTATTCCGACATCTTTTGGTTGTGGTTCCTTCATGAAAGTTGTTGGGCTTGAGCTCCTGTTTCTTTTGATAGGTGGATCACTCATTTTGGTTACCGGATGAAGAAGTTATGACGTTTTGAAGTTGAGAGAATTCCGGCGAGATTCTGCGGCGACGGTGGCGGCCAAGTTGAGGGTCAACCCTATAGGGGTTTTGAAGCCCTTAGGATGGTGAGTTGATCCCAAGTGGTCTTGCACCTTTCCGTGGCCGGTGGTGGCCGATCGGAGTTAATGAATTCCGGCGAGGGTTTTCAACTTCAAGGTGAGTTTTGGAGGTTTTCCGGTTAAAATTGGACTTAGCATTGAACTACAAAGTTGTTGGAAATGTTGAGATCTTCAAATCCATGAATAGGTTGCAATTTTCTGGGCCAATGGGTTTTCCGGCGGCCCGGCCCGCCGCCGTGCGCGGCGGAGTTTCGTCTGAGGTGCTTTTCGACAAGTTTTATGTCGTTTTGCTCGGAATCGTGCACTGATCACAGTGGTGAGGTTTATATTTTGAATTGAGCATCGGAATTTGTGGCGAGATTTTATAGTGTGTTTATTGGATTTTCGACGATTTCGTCGATATTCGAGTATATGTTTTCGGGAATGGTTGGTTCTCAAGATTTTGAATTGTGATTTTGAACAGTGGTATTTATGATTATTCAGGAGATCGTGATCGTTTGTTTGGCGAGGGATTTTCCGCCAGATCACAGGATTAACGCGTTTTGTGATGTGCAAGTCTGTGAGTGGACATTTCTTTTCACTTATTGGTTGCGAGTCTTCATTATGCGTTTTACGAGCATGAGCATGCATATGCGATTATGATTTATACGAGCATGTGTTTTATGTTATGCATTTACGAATAAGCATCTACGAATATGCTATTATAATTATGTATTACGAATATGCATTTACATTATGCTTTATACATTTGCATAGAAACTATTTATGATTTGGTTTACATAGAGTACAGTCTCAGTATATATGGTTGTATCGATACACTTAGTATCCCGACTGATCCCTGAAGATGTTTACCGGGGGGGGAGGGAGGGGGGGAGCAGATACCCTGACCCGAGGCTCTTTCTGGCTGGAATCGCGTGAGGATCAGGGATCCCGTGATTCAGACTGTACTAGTGCGGATGTGTCCATGAGTGACCCCTCGGGATTTCCGATGCATGCTCTGTACGTGTGAGAAGTTAGAGTCTCGCTCAGGGAGCAGATACCCTGACCCGAGGCTCTTTCTGGCTGGAATCACGTGAGGATCAGGGATCCCGTGATTCAGACTGTACAAGTGCGGATGTGTCCATGAGTGACCCCGCGGGATTTCCGATGCATGCTCTGTACGTGTGAGAAGTTAGAGTCTCCCTCGTGTACCATTTGATTTTTATGCATGTAGACTCACATATGTTTTTATGAACATATATATGTATTCGGCGAAAGACATTTATTTTCGTCCACTCACTTTAACGGTTTATATGTCTTTCCCCGGGCTCTTTGTTTTCAATGCCCAGATTGCAGTTTGGATTCAGGTGTCGCACGTCGGGGTTGGAGGCATAGTATTCGAGTCACTTTTCCTTTCTCAGTAGGTTTCTAGTTTGGCATACTGTTGTGTATATATGTATATACTAGAGGTTGCTCTGAGTACTGTTTATGTTTATATTTTCAAATAATTTTCCCGGATTTTTGTAAAGCTATAGTTTTGTTTATTGCTTTACATGATGCTATGTTTTTGAGAAATCCGGATGGGATTGGTGCCCACGGTTTGGCTTTTGTGGCATAGGATGAAGTGTATTTTTCGCTGCAGGTTAATCGCAACCGCGCGTTATAGAGGAAACTCTGTCGAAATTTTCGGTTTTTGAAAGTTCACGTTTTTAGAAAGGGTTTGATTTCGGTTTAGGAAACTAAATCAGGGTTGGGTCCTTTCATGGGTTGAAGAGAGTATTTTATGGGGTGAAAATAGCTCCAACCTAATTCAATTATATATATATATTGAAACTAGGGCGGTGCGGCAGCCCTACAACCTTGATTAATGAGAGTGTTGAGTACATGGGGGGGGCATATAACCTGAACCCTATATTACAATAAGCTCATATAGACTATCTTGAATACTAACAAGATAACCTATAACAACTATGTAAACAACCACACACCAACTAACAACGAACAGTTGCTCAATGGTCGCTCTATCTATTTTGAGATATTGGCGACAAATCGGAAAAGAAAAGCGGCTTTCCTAGCGAAAGCAATCCAACAATACCATTTTTGGAACAGCTTTCCCAATTTGCTGTCGACACTTCCTCTCATCCGACTACTAGGTGGGACCAACCATTTTGATACAGTTTGACCCCAACCTAGGATCAACAAAGCACAAAGAATGTACACAAGGACATATCACCTAGACCACCCAATATACCTCGCTACACAGGGATATATTTTTACCATGAAATAAACAGACAAAAGACAAAAACACACCAACAAAAATTTCAATTTGCTATACTTTTTTGCGACGGCAATCAAATACCTACCAATGGCGACGGCAAATTCACCGTCGCGAATGTAGAGAGCTTTTGCGAAAGCAAACCGACAAACATCGCAAAAGATTCCATCAATTGTGACGGTACTTTATTCCATCGCAAAAGGTTTCATAAATTGCGGTGACACTTTTTTCTTTCGCAAAAAGTTTCATCAATTGCGACGGAAATGAATTGCCGTAGCAAAATCATTTTTGCCAAAAACTATTTTGTTACGCAAAAATGTCCGTTGGATGGGATGATTAGAGTTCTCTAAGTACGTCATTAAAAACTTATAATTGTTTCACTTGAATTTAACTTCGATCGATGTGTTGAACCGTTGTAACACTAAGGAGATTTAGAATAAAACTTCATTTGCCAATACATAAAAAATTAATTTGAAACCAAGTTTCGTAGAGGCATTCTTGTGAGGTTCATATCTATTTTACCATGTCAGAAAAAATGACAAAAAAATTTGATTTAACTAGTCCTCCCATAGGAAAATGAGTAAAAAAATTCAAAAGGTTATTTTAGTCTTTCGGTAATATTTGATCTCACTGACCGGGATCTAAACAAAATTCGGTAAGGCTATTTTTTTTTGCAAGATCCCTTTCGCTATGAGGTTGACGCATGTATATGGTCACATTTCTCATTAGACCATTTTGGTTTCTCTTATTTCTCAAAATCTACATATGTCTACCAGTGTTATTACATTGTTCTTTGGTTATATGGAAAAACAAACTTATATGAAACAAAATTACTAACAAGTAATTATTTGGCAAATGTGACCTTTGGATGAGATGATTGGACTAAGCTAAGCACACTGTAAAAAAAATTACAACTTTTCGATTTGAATTTGATCTTGATCTATGCATCAAATCATTCTAACCATATTGCCCTTATGAATATAACCCAATTTTTTGCTGTGTCCAAAATACTTTGAACACAAGAACCTCAAACGCCCCCATTATCATGGAGTTCATATCTATCTCACCATGTAAAAAATGAACAAAACTTAAATTACTAAACTCTAAACCTAACCCTAATTTTAATTCTAACCCCTAAAAGAATAGTAAAAATAAATAATTTGGCATAATATTTGGTGGAGTTGACTTTATTAGATGACAAGTTGATGCTTATATGGTTTACAACTTTACACTTAATCACTCGAAACAGACGCGAGAGAGTGCCTCTCTCTCTCTCTCTCTCTCTCTCTCTCTGCCACCGTCGACCACCTACTCGAGCCTATCACACCGCCGCCTTGTCTCTCTGCAAGCTCCACATCACGCAAGCTATGCGCTGATCGCCGCCTCTATTTGCTGCTGCCTCTCCTCAGCGCGGCCTCCATCCGCGTCACGCAAGCCGCCTCTGCCGCTCTAAATCCTAGGTCGTTGCCTCTGGGCCTCTCTCACGATTAGCCACCTTACGTAGCCCAGCACTGTCGCCTCAACTCTCATTTTCTCTGTAAGTATCATTCTCTCTCTCCTCAAACCCCGATCTCCGATTCAATTTGTTTCAATTATACTCTCTTGGATTTTGAAACTTGTTGATGGGCAACTCAGGCATGGACCGACGTATGGGACCGCAAAGAGTGGCGTCTTAACCTCAACCTGAGATTCACCACAGGCCGAGTGTTGATTTGGCTTGACTACCACGGCGATGTCTCAGCCAGTTTGGCCTAGCGATTCTTCACCAAGCTCATCGAGAAAGAGGTATTAAGAAGCAATTATTTCTTGTACAGATTTTGTATTGGTTGCACGCTAAAAATTTCAAGTGCTTGGGCTTATTAAATCTTTGCTTTTACAGGGCTAGTTGGTGTTGTTTGAGGTTGGAAACTCAGGTGTAAGTACTGCATACAACAACGGAAGAGTTGATTTACAACTGTATGTATGCACTTTTTGTACATTTACTGAGTTCTGATTCACATGACTATTATGTAGGAGTAACTTAATTGAATGAGGAAGGAATATACCCACCTTGAAGGCAGTTAAATCATGGATCACATAATTAGGTAATTTGTTCTGCACCACAACATATCCACCTACAACAAGTTTGAGCAAGTAAGAGACAATGCAGCTCAAACTAGTTCTACATTATCTTTCTCTGTGTGACTGACTTTTGAGTGTGTGAGAGCTAGAGACTAGAAAGTAAGGATTCAAAAGTAGAAACTATTCCATATCCATATGCATGACATATAGTTAGACATTTCTGTTCGTTCTGACTATAGATGTCAGTGATACTAAATTGGTAATCAACTAACTTTAAATCTTGAAAGCCCACAAGTATGTATAAAATAGGATGTGTAATTATGTGATTTTTGTTTAAGCAATATGGTTTAATAGGATTGCTTGTTTAATCTGTGGTATTGTTTGCAGTTTTGGTTACAAGGTTGCGGATTAGGTTGTCTGAAACCCTGATTTTGGATACGATGAGGATGTTATAAGTTACATCAAGGACTACAGGTGCGTATTTGATCTCGGTCTGTCCTCATCTCTTTGGTGTTGGAATGTGCTTGACTTTTTTTTTGCTTGTAGCTTTTCATTGTTGAAATTGTAGCCAACTCCTTAAGTTATACAATTTGAAATTGTCTTACTGATGCTTACATTCTGTATCACCAGGGGATTTCGTTCGCTGACTAAAGAATGCCATGCCATGAAGCTGTTCTCAAACGACATGAAGGTTGACAAACAGGTAGGTTTACTGATCCCCTAAATAATCATAGTTTCACTACCATTCTCAGCTCATGCGGCCCTATCAAGTTTGTTAACAATCTGCACTGAATAGACAGTTGGAGCTCCTATTCTTCTGCCCTCAGCAGTCCATTTTCTCATTGTGTTTTTTTTATTCTTTATTAGTTTTTTTTACATCCTTTGTTGTTTTGTTTCATTAATTAACGCTTCTGTTGTTTCTTAGTGACTATAGTCCATCCCTGGGTTCACCTTGGATCTGTATGTCTGTAACAAATACTAAATAAATATTAAAAGCATCACTTTACATATATGGGTCTGTAGGTATACAAATAAGTTATTTTGTTGTATGCTTTTGCAGCAACTTAATTCATGAATGCCTAATGTTCAACTGCTAATTTCCACTACTATTATATATATATATATTACTGTATCCAATTTAATTATTATGTAATGGCTTGGTTCATTTATTTTGTATCTAATTCTATTCCACCTTTCTCTTCACCAATATTGAATCTTGATGTAGTCTTATATGATTTATGCAGGTCTCCTTGTCAAAGGACCCTGTTAGTATCGCTAGTGGTACACAGAATAGGTAATCAAGAGTCTCTTAATATATTAACCTTTTTGTAAGATGCTGTTCAGTATTCTTATATTTTGCCTAATGCTTTTCTTAGATTGCTTATCATTTTAACAAACAAAGATTTGAGTGAACTAGTTTTGTTTTGTTGAATACACTGTAAAGATGAGATTAATATTAGTATATACCTTTGTTAATATACTATGCAAAGTCTACTTTTGATATACGAATAAGAAGACAAATTAAGTTAGTTTTGCATATCTACTTTCAGTCTCTAACATTGATATGGTTGTTGTTTTTCATTTGTAGATACTGTTGGAATTGGGAAAATGATGCCCCATACTACATTGACAAAAAGTCAACGCAAAAGGCAACATAATGTTGAAGCTAAGGCCGAAGCTAAGGCCGCACGGTAAATTTCAAAGGAAATTAAGAACTACTATTTGGTTTATACGCTGTAAAGATTGGGTTAATATTAGTACCATCGTTATATACACTATGCAAAGTCTGAGTATGATTTGACAATACAGACATATGGTATTCTATGTATATTGATTTGACTTTCTAGATCCACAAATTGTGAAACAATGCTTATATGTACGAGATTGAATTTCACAATTTTGTTCATGGTTGTACATCATCTAGTCATGAAACAAAATCTTTGTATTATTTTATTAATCAATATATTTGCAGATTTGATTTAATGATTATTTGAATCTATCTCTTTGTGATGGTCAAATTGCCGTCACAAAAAATGGAGTTTTTTTTGTCGTGGGAACATGTATTTGCGACTACAACAACATCGTCGCAAATACAAAAAACAGCACTACGATTGACCAATTTTGCGATGACATTTTTACCGTCACAAAAGGGAATATATTTGCAACGACAACGTTTTTCAGTCGCAACAGGTTCAGAAGACGGTAAAAAACTGTCGTTATTAGCAATTGCTTTGCCACATATTGCAACAGAAACAATGCCATATTAAATAACCGTTTTGCCGTCACAAAAGAGTATTTGTTACGGCATTTTAGTCTTTAGCGACGGCACACATTTTTTGTTGTAGGGACATGAAAGCATAAAACTGTTTGGGCCTAGGGTTAAGCCCCAAGCTCACCTATGACCTAGTTCAGTAGTTGCAATGGCACAACAGCCGCGAACAGACTGACTTAGACCTAACGCCGCCTCCTTCATTTCGACCACCGTCAAAGTCAGTCTTCCTCCTCCACCAAGCTTCCATTCCCTCGTCAGAACTCACGAGTGGTAGAGAGAAGCCCTGCCCCAAACATCTCTTGTATAACCAGATCTGCACGAATCAGAACTACCTCCCCTGTACAAAGCAACCATCATCCCATTGCTGACCCATTCCAGTCGGCCTCGAAGAGTCGAGTCGTACACCCGCAGGACGATAAATCCTCCATTCCCCACCCTGGAGCAATATAAACTATTGAAACAATGAGATCTCACTATTGGATCCAAAGCCTCACAGTTAGGAACAATGCACCACCATCGCAAGTCTAGACTAGATCCACACCCAAACATAGAACCATGTCAGGACAGACTCACCCGTTCGGCTGCACTCGCAACGGAGTGACGTGGCTAGAGGCTGGCGCCAACGAGTCGAGCCACCGAATGAACACATAAAACAAACCCTAACGACAAACTTTCTTAGGCGCGTGTGGTGCGTTCTTTTTCTTCACGAAAAAAAACTCAATTATATATCTTTATTACCTAAATCTCATCATGAAAGTATCTATAAAAAAAATAAAGTGTTTCTGTTTGAACCTCCAAATTTACTTTTCACACCTCCAAATTTTTTTGAAACCATTTAAATCCATCTTTACCCTTTAAAAAAAAACTCTGATAGTCGATTTGCAGCCATATGCCTAATTGCCTATTCTTAATCTTCTTTTCATTCATGACAATGAGATTCCTTTAGCTAGCTTTCTTCTACGATTTTTTTTACTTAACTGCAACTACACCAATTAAGTTGAATTTTCTGTTTCCAAATCCTAAATTAATTCAATGATGAGGTTCTTCTCTAGGTTCATATTCTCAAAAACCTCCTAGAGAATTGATCGATTTCTAGAACTTGATTGTTTCAGAAATAATTCTCTATCCTCATTCTTGACAAACCCAAAAAGAACAAAACTAATCTAGTTCAAACAAGTAATTGAGGGTGCAAAACGTGGGACTGTTGAAGACTTCTCCAAATCAAGTGCAAGTCCATTTAGAAGAAGTAGATTCGCACCATCACTCGGCTACCAAGTCAAACTGTTTCAATTCCTCCTTGGCCTTTTTCAAGGAGACCGTCGGTGGCCATAGTGGTTGAGAAATGGGCTCTGGTAATACCTCACTGGATTCTGATCACTATTTGAAAAAGGTATATTTGGAAGTTTAGTACAACAAATATTAAAGAAGGTCTCTTGAGAAAATTGAGAGGTGCTAATAGAAATTCTAAAAAATAAATTATCTTTTTTAAAAAGAATTGTTTACAAAGATAATTTTCCCAGCCAAGCCTCATCACCGGTGACCATCACCAGCGGCGCAGATCAACACATCACCATAAAGCACTCAACGAGCCCAACACATTTTCAAACTAGACCGATGTCTAGTTCGGCCGGCTACCGGCATAAAACCACCCCGAAAGGAATATGCCCGAAAATTTTCCTTGCGACATAGCGACGCTGTCAAACCATTTCGGAGCTCAAGCCACAAATCAATAGATTCAGGAAAATGAGGGGAGTGAAACCCCTCACTCCTCGAGGGCTAAAACCACTGGCAAATTCCTCTCCAGCAGAGGCTGAAACAAACTTGACGGAAAACGATTTCCCTGAGTTGGACCTATAAACACCAAAACTCATCCACAAACACAAAGAGGAGGTAGAGAGGAATCAAAACATACCCATATCATCATCGGAGATGGCCGGAGCACTCACCGGTGGCGGTGGCGATTTGCAGCCGAAACCCTAAAAACTATCACTTTTGATTCTCCCTCCCCATACCATATTTCCAAAAATCAAAGCCAGAATAAGAAAGAGGACGACGAGGCCGATCGAACCCGACTGGTTTCACGGACAGAAATGGCCTGATGGCATCGTGCCGCAAGCCGACATGAAATGACTCTAAACGGGTCAAACTAGGTCTCTCTCACTCAAGAGTCATCCCGGACTGCCCTTCTCGAAAGGGAAACTCCCTTTTATACTTGTCCATTTTCGGAAACTAATTTCCGATAAATTTCCCTTAATCGTAACTTTTTCATCGTAACTCTGTTTTTTACATTTCTTGCTTCTACAAACTCATCTAAAAACTTCTATGACTCTTATCCAAAGTCAACCCATTGTAGTTAATTTGATAAAAAGTCAACTAATATCGCTCGACTATTTATCGACAGTGGAATCATTTACCGCACCCGATGAATCAAAATCAAAAATATCCAAAAATATTAACAATTATATAAAAATGGTTGGGGTATTACAATCTACCCCCGCTAAAATAATTTCGTCCTCAAAATTATAAAATTAAGATTGTAGAATATTTCTACAGAAAATTAGGCAGAATCTTCTCTAAAAGTAGGATACTCAAAACCTATAAAATATCAAAATATACTTCAATAATCACAAGTCCCAGTCAATACCGGGAGCTACCGATGCTCGTCCGAATTTCTCAACTAGCAACAAAATTTCAAATCATACATAGGTAACATATCGCAAACTATAAATAGAATTCTCAATTTTTAACTCGTCAAAATTAAACAAACTAAACAACAGCAATCATGAATGATAATATAATCAAAGAATCATTAACTAATACAACGATTTTCTTGTTTGTTGTTTCGATAAAATTAATAATCACTATTTTGAATTTCAAATCATCGTATTACCGCGTAAACACGGATTATTATAATCACACACTCGTGCTCGATTCACGACTTTAAATTGTATCGTATTCTCATACTCATCAAATGAGTTCATGTTATATCATTTTGTTTGTCACATACAGTGGTGGATCCAGGAACGAAATGTCACCGGGGCTAACATTTTGTGATAAAATCTCGATGGTACGAGAACATTTCATTAAGTGAACAAAAATACACTTAGTTGGGGAGGGGGGGAGCTGTTGTTATGTTATGAGCCTTACACTTCACATGAATTGAGTACAACTTTATAAACTCAAAATAAACATAAAGTACATAACAAAATAGCAATATAAAAAAAACACAAAAATAATGCACAAAAGCTAACTAAATCTTTCTTTACGGAGTAAAGCTTCAAACTCATTAATCACATCATCATTTTCAATAGTTTCTGCAAGTTCTTTTTCAATATGAAGTACCATACAATCATCAAGAAAATCATATTAATCAGCTTGCCCAACTACATTCATATTACTTACATACAAATTTATGATTTAGAGATGGATAAAGAAGTGAGACTGTAAGAGGAGAAAGAGACACACTTGAGATAAAGAAGTGTATTGAGTGGTCCGCTATGAGATAATGAGATTGAGAGACCGAGAGACAACAACAGTGCGATGCGAGAGTTGATAGAGTACGTTAGGTGTTTGGCTCAATTGGAATTAAGCTTTTGAGAGTTGGAGATGTTGGTTGGTTTCCTCGGTTAGACTTCAACAAAATGAGTTTTGGGTTTAAAATGGGCTTATTGGGTTGCACTCTTTATTGGTCCATTTTAATATTTTTATTAAATTAAATATTTATTTTGGTGTTGAAATATTGTCGACGTGTAATTTTTTTTGTGGTGAAATTATTATTTTTTGTAATTGCACCAACAATTTTAAAGAGATTCAACAAAGATGGAATCAACTCAAGAGAAGCCGTCCGACAATGTGGGAGATCTTAACAAGCCTTTCCACTTCAAAGGTACAGATGGAAGGAAAAAGTTCTTTTCTACCTCAATCTTCTCAAGGTGGCATATGTCCTAACCGAGAAGAATCTAGAAAAGGAGAGTACCGAAGGCATGAGCGAAGAAGATCTCATGAACCATGAGGAAAAGGTTGAAAAATTCTAAAACGATGAGTATAAATGATAGTACTATCTCTTGAATTATCTTGCTGATCAATTTTATGATTAATATGATACAACATTTTCTTCTGCTGTGAAAATTTGGAAAGCTCTACATAACAAATATGACACCGAGGAACTAGAGCAAAAAAGTACGTTGTTAGTCGCTTCTTTCACTACCAAATGGTGGACGGAAAATCTGTGGTGAAGCAAGTTAATGATTTCCAAATGATTGTTGCTGAAGTCACATCCGAAGGAGTAAAAACTGGTGACAATTTAGTGGTGGCTGGCATCATTGACAAACTCCCACCTTTATGGAGAGAATTCCAAAAAAGCATGCGTCACAAGCAAAAAGAATATTTTTTGGAGGCATTGGCCACTCACATTCGCGTAGAGGAGGCAAGAGGTCAAGATATGCTCATGCAAGAATAAAAAACACTAATACCTCCAAGGTAAACATGGTATCTTCTAAAATAATTTGTCCAATGGTCATGTTCATAAAAATACCAACCTGTAGCCTAAGAAGAAGCCAATGAAGAGATCTGGAAAACCTCACCAGCAAAACAATGGCAAACCAAGCAATATGAACAAGAACCAGTTTCATCCTTTTGGGAGTAAACAACAATATACTTGTTGTTATGTTTGTGACAAAAAATGGGCATATTGCTCGAAATTGCCATTACAGAAAATGTGGTGCTATTCCCCAAGCTCACTAATTGAAGAACCATATGTGACAATGATTACTGATGTAAATATGGTTCAAAGTGTTGAGGGATGATGGACAAATTGTGGTGCTAATGAGGATGTCTGCTATGATAAAGATTGGTTCAAAAGTTACACTCCTTTTAAGGAGCCCAAAATTGTCATTCTTGGAGATTCACATACTACACAAACGCTTAGATGTGGTGAGGTAGAGCTCAAATTTACCTCAGGTAGGGTGTTGATTTTGAAAGATGTTTTATGCATATCCTCCATGAGGAAAAAAATTAATGTCTAGCTATCTTCTTAATGACGCGGGTTTAAGCAAATTATAGAATGTGACCAATATGTAATCACAAAAAAAAGTATGTTTGTGGGCAAGGGCTATGCTTGTGAGGGTATGTTTAAGTTGAACATTGAGAATAATAAAGCATCTACATCAGTTTACATGTTTTCTTGTTTAAATTTTTGGCATGCACGTTTATGTCATGTAAATAGTAGGTATGTGAGAACCACAAGTAGCTTGGTTTAATTCCTTCTTTGGAAAATGACTTTGAAAATTGTGAGACTTTTTCAAGGCAAAAATTACACAAAAGCCTCTCTTTTATATGTATTTCATCACTTTTATTGATGATTATTCCAAATATGCATATATTTATTTGATGAAACATAAAAGTGATGCTTCTACCAAATTTAAAGAGTTTCTTCTTGAAGTTGAAATTCAATTTGGTAGAAAAATCAAGAGGTTCCGGAATAATAGAGGGCTAGAGTATGTTTCTTTCAAATTTAATTCTTTTATTCAATCTTTGAAAATTATCCATGAAGTTACTCCGTCACACTCACCTGTATCTAATGGAGCGGAAGAAAGAATAAATAGAACCTTGATTAATTTGTCTAATGCCATGTTGATTGATTCAGGTGCTCCCTCTAACCTTTAGGGTGAAGTAGTTTTAACTGCTTGTTATGTGTTGAACATAGTGGCACACAAAAATACAAATATTACGCCATTTGTGGTATGGAAGGGGCATAAACCAAATTTGGGATATTTTAGAGTTTATGGTTGTTTGGCCTATGTAAGGTTAACAGATCCTAAATGACCCAAATTAGATGCTAAAACTGCTACTTGTGTCTTCCTTGGGTATGCTGTCAATAGTACAACTTATAAATTCCTTGATCTTGAAAATAATATTGTTATTGAATCAGGTGATGTAATTTTTCGTGAGGAAAAATTCCATTTTAAATAAAAAAAATTGTGGGGGGTCAAGGAATTAGAGAAAATAATGTTTGTCAACCTAGTTCTTATACTTCTAATTTACAAATACATGAAAATCATGATGATGAACCAAGAAGAAGTAAAAGAGCTAGAGTTGAGAAATATATTAGCCCTGACTATGTTTATAATGTAGAGAAAAATCCTATTTCTTTACATGCAGCTTTGACATTAAATGATAGAGTTTTTTGGAAAGAGGCTGTGAATGATGGAATAGACTCACTAATTGAAAGGACCCAACCTCGATTTAGTTTCCTAAACCGGAATCAAACCCCTTCTGAAAATACGAACTTGCAAAAACCATAGAAATTTCGACAGAGTTTCACTATAACGTGGAATTACCATTAACCTGCACCCGAAAATACACTTCATCCTATGCCACAAAAGCTAAACCGTGGGCACCAATCCCATCCGGATTTATTAATATCATAACAATAATGTAAAATAATAAGCAAAACTGTACTTTACAGAAATCTGGGGAAAATCATATGAAACTATAACATCAGAGTATTCAGAGCGACCTCTAGTATATATATACATACATATACAACAGTAGGCAAAACAAGAAACCTACT
Source organism: Geum urbanum (assembly GCA_946800695.1). NCBI lineage: Eukaryota > Viridiplantae > Streptophyta > Magnoliopsida > Rosales > Rosaceae > Geum > Geum urbanum. The sequence goes on from OX327016.1 coordinate 34,131,865, forward strand.
GGAAAAGAAAGGTAGCTCGAACACTGAACTTCCGACTGCGACGTGCAACACCAGAATCTGAACTGCAAACTGGGCATTGAAAACAATGAGCCCAGGGAAAGATATATAATCTGTTAGAGTGAGTGGAAGAAAATAAATGTCTTTCGCCGAATAATATATGTTATAAAAACATATGCGAGTCTAAATGAATGAATATGATATAATACACGAGGGAGACTCTAACTCCTCATGCGTACAAAGCATGCATCGTAAAACTCCGCGAGGTCACTCATGGACACGTCCACGCTAGCACAGTCCGAATCACGGGATCCCAGAACCACACATGATTCTAGCCAGAAAGGCCTCCGGTCAGAGGTCGCCCCCCCCCCCCCCCCCCCCGGTAAAGGCCTCAGGTCAGGGGTCACAGCCTCCCCCGGTAAACATCATCGGGAATCAGCCGGGATGCAAGTGTATCGATACAACAATATATATTATGACTGTACTTTGTGTAAACCAAATCATAAATAGTTCTATGCAAGTGTAAAAAGCATAATGTAAATGCATATACGTAATACATAATTGTATAAGCATATTCATCGATGCGTATTCGCAATTGTATAATCGTAAAAACACATGCTCGTATAAATCATAATCTCATATGCATGCTCATGCTCGTAAAATGTGTAATAAGGACTTGCAACTAATCAGTGAAAAGAAATGTCCACTCACAGACAAGCACAGCACGCAAACGCGCTAATCACGAGATTCGGCGGAAGATCTCTCGCCCAACGTACGATCTCAATCCCCTGAATAATCACAAAATATAATTGATCAAAATCACAATTCATTACTCTGTACCACACCTCGGAAACCAACCATTTCCGGAAACATATAACTCGGATACAAAATAATTGATGAAAATCCCCAAACTCTCCACATAAACCCTCGACTTAAAATTCGGTATCCAAATCATCCCGAAAACCTCGAGGCGATAATCGGAGCGCGATTACGAGCAAAACGGCATAAAACTTGTCAAAATCCAAAAAGTCAACCCTCCGCCGGAGCACCGCCGCTGGCGGCGGCGCGGCGTCAACGGTGACGGATTCCGGCCAAAATCTCCAGATCACAAGTATTCTTTAAGCTCAACACATTTCTCTTACACCAAGTTCCAATTCCAAGCCCACCGGCTGAAATTGAGCTCGAAACCCACGGAATCCATGGATTCCGGTGAGTTTCCGGCGAGCTCCCAAACCTCAACCAATTACCAAATTGCTTCACCCAAAAGCATCTAGAGGTTGAGGGGAACCTTTCCCCCCACAACCCTGACTCCAACCGTCGCCGGAACACCCAACCCGAATCCGGCGAAACCCTCGATTTTTTTCAAGCTCGTTCTCCCTCAAAACTTCATCAATTCACACAATTCCAAGTTCTAAACCATAGAAAATCAAGAGAGGATTCTAACCATACCAAAATTGTAGCCGAAGGGGGCCGGAAATAGAAAGTCGCCGGCAAGTCTAACGGTGGTACTCCTCCTCCTAGGTCAACACGGGTCAACGGCCCATTTTTGATCAAACGACGGTCAAACTTCCCGAAACTGTGTTTTTCGACAATTTTCTGACTATTCTGATATTTATACTCGTGACTCGATATGATCGACGATCCAAATCAAATCACATCCACATTTCGGATAACTCAAACGCAAACGGATAAACACGACGAAATTAAGCGATTTCAAATATTCATAACATATTCCTCGGTTGTCGAAACAATTATCCGAAACCACCCACGAACTCGAAATCATGCATACTAGAATTCTCGTGAAGAGACTCAAATTCTCGCCCGATAAATTAGTCGTGAGTAAGGTCGCTAAAACTGCTCAATTACGACAAACAGTGATTACTAGTAAACTCGCGGATTAAGCCGATTAACGTGCTAATTCTGATTCGGGTCGTCACACTAATTTCTAATAAAACTTGAAAATTAGTAGACTTACCACCAGGTAGTAAAACTATTGGGTGTAAATGGGTCCTTAGAAAAAAGCTGAAACCGGATGGAAGTATCAACAATTATAAAGGTAGACTTGTTGCTAAAGGCTTTAAACAAAAAGCTGATCTAGACTTTTTTGATACTTTTTCTCTGGTTACGAGAATTACATCCATTAGATTATTGATTGCTATTAATGCAATTCATGATTTAACTTTCATCAAATAGATGTGAAAACAGTTTTTTTAGGAAATTTATATGGACTAGTCTGAAGGTTTTATAGAACCTGGCCAAGAGCACAAGGTATATAAGCTTACTAAATCTCTTTATGATTTAAAGCAGACTCCTAAACAGTGGCATGAAAAAATTGATTTTTGCATGATAAAGAATGGCTATAAGTCAAATAAATGTGACAAATGCATATATTACAAATCTTGGAATAACTCACATGTTATTTTTGGCCTCTATGTTGATGACTTGTTGACTTTTGGATCTCATATGAATGTTATTCAAGAGACTAAAATAATGTTGAAGAGCAAATTTGACATGAAAGACCTTGGTGAGGCAAATGTTATTTTGGGTATGAAGATTACAAATACATGTGATGGTATTTTCCTTGATCAGTCACATTATACTGAGAAAATTTTGCAAAAATGTGATTATGTTGATTGTAAATATGTGACTACTCCTTTTGATTCTAGAACTCACTTATTCCCTGTAGAAAGTGAAAATTATGTGATTAATCAAAAGCATTATGACAGTATAATTGGTAGCTTACATTATGTAACAGATTGTACTAGATCTGACATTGCTTATGAAAGGACTCAATCCCGATTTAACTGGTAAATCGAGATTAAGTCCTAACTACTTAAAAGAAAATGAGAAAAGTCTACTGAAATTTCAGCATAACCTCCCCATAAACTGAAGGATACCAAAAACCTACACTAAAAATAACATTTCTAAAATTATATCTCATAAGCCAAACCGTGAGCCACCGATGCTTATTTGGATTTCTCAAATTAACAAACAACAAAAGTTACTACAATAGTACTGAATTAAGAAGAATACAAGAAATCCGATGAGTATTTAAGTACATAACACAAACGGAAGCAAACTAGAACATGGTATTCAAAGTGACTTCTAATTTACATATTAAACAGGCTAGTAGGCTAAGCCAGGAACCTACTAGGGAAGTAGTGTGACTCAAAATTTAAGCTTCTGACATTGACGTACAACCACAGGATAGATACTGCAAACTGGGTAACGAGAAACCGAAAGGCGCAGGAAAAGGCATAGAAAATATGAAAACTGTTAGAGTGAGTGGATAAAATATAATTAAGTATACGTAAAATAAAATCTACAATATGCATTTCCACTAATAAAAATATGAAAAAAGGTAGTGAGTTAAAGATACTGTAAAAATAGTATAAAAGACACATCGAGGGGGACACCTGACCTTTCTCGAGTATCATGTGCTAGTGGAGGCGGTGGCCAGATTCCTAGAACCTCTAGCCACCTAAAGTCATCCAGTAACTCCTGACATAAAGACGACGTGAATGCCAAGGAAAAAGTGTTGATCCTTCCCTGGAGCCAATCGGGGATTAGCTGAGTACCTAATGCATTAATGTCCAAAATATATGCTGAACCTAGGGTCCAAAATATATGCTGAATACTGAAATCTCAAACTGAACTAAATATAAGTAATAAAGACTCGCTAATTGACTGTGAAAGTAAAAGTGTCAACTTACAGATTATTGCTAGCTTTGCGGTCCGGCGAAAGTCCATTCGCCAAAATATCAATTGCAGTCTCCTAAATAAATAACGAAGTCATTCATTATAGAAATTCGATAAAGTGTGCAAAAACCAGCTTAGAAACTGCCCCGAAATCCGCTGATCAAATCTAGGTTACTGCCTCATTGGAACTCCGTCATGGACGGCGGCCGCCACGTGCCACTTCCGGCGACTTGCTTCGACGACCCCCAAATTACAAGTGTAGCTTTCTCTTGTTATTCTAAACAACTTTTCCTTCTTCATCGGTATCTAAGTCGATGGCGAAGTGGGCAAAATAGTTGCCACATATGGAGGATCCAACCAACGTCGGCCACCAGCAACGGCGGCGAGCCATACCCCAAACTCTTCCTCAGAACAAGCCCAACCAACTTCTCCAAAGGACCTACCCCCTACTCGGCCCAAATCGGCCGAAAAATGCCTCAAAAGTCCACAGCCCAAAAATCGCCAAAATTGTTTTCGGCATCTCACCACTACTGTCATGCCTCCTCGGAGCTCGGTGGTAGGCATCATTGATGCAGGAGGAGAAGGGCTACAAGAATTCCTAACCCTCGATGACAAACACTCGTTGTAGCACCGCCGTTCATCGCACCTGAGTTCACCTCATCGATTCGCACCCCAAAACACACCAAAACTCAACAATACACCCAGAAAATGAAAAAGGAGATTAATGGCTTCAAAACCAACCAAGAATGCCGACAACGGTGGAGTTTTTCGGTGGGTCGAACACGGGTCAGGTCAGATAGCTAACCGTGTTGTAGCCAGAGTAAACGGGTCGAGCCCAAGGAAGGAGAAGAAGAAGAAGAAGAAGAAGAAGAAGAAGAAGAAGAAGAAGAAGAAGAAGAAGAAGAAGAAGAAGAAGAAGAAGAAGAAGAAGAAGAAGAAGAAGAAGAAGAAGAAGAAGAAGAAAGAAAGAAAGAAAACAAGAAGAAGAAGAAGACAGCTCATCAGATTCAGAAGATCCAACATACTTCACTCTCTTTCTAGTTGATCTTCTATGCCTTATCTCAACTTCACTGTCTGAATATGAGATTGCTCTCTTATGTTTAGCCATTAATATAGAATAACTGCAAATGATCAACACATATATAGTTAGACATATATCCAAAACAGATAGCACAGTAAATATCATGTAAGCAAAAGGAAAGATATCCAGACAGATAGTTAAACAAATATCTAGAAAAAAAAAATCTTCTATCACAAACACAACAACAACAACAACAACAACAACAACAACAACAACAACAACAACAACAACAACAACAACAACAACAACAACAACAACAACAACAACAAATCCTACTTAAAATGAAGAAACATGCAAACTGCTTAGAAACAACGAAAATGAAGAACTGAGGATTTTCGAACAGAGATCACACTAAAAATCATGTAGCAAAAAGAAAGGATATCCAGATAAATAGTTAAACAGATATCCAGACATATACTTAAATAGATATCCAAAAAAAGCCTTCTATCACGAACACAACAATAACAACAACAACCAAAAAACCTTTCGAACAAACAACATCACATAACATCTACAAAAAATCATGAAAAAGTTGCAAAAACACCGAAACTCAAACTGAAAACTATAGAGAAATGTCAGCAACAACAACAACATTTCAAAATTCAAAATGCATAGATACGAATCACGAAAACGAACATCAAAGCTGCTTAGAAACAACAAAAATGAAGAACCGAGGATTTTCGAATAGAGATTACTTATGCAAAACGATAACAATAAAAGAAGATGACTACGAAGACCGAGAAGACAACGGAGAGAACGAACTCAACGACGAGGACGCGAATGCGACGACAATGATAATGAACGCGACGACGGAGAATTTGACACGCAAACAGAAAACAGAGATTTTGAACGAGAAAACAGAGATCTGAAACCAATGTATAAGGGGTTGGATGGAGAAAGAGAGTGACAAATAATGTAAATATGATACAAATACTGGTCTGTTACATATTTAAAAAACAGAATGAATTTTTTTGGAATTGAAAACTTATGGTGGATTTTTGAGGAAAGATAGTGGTAAAATAGGTTTTTTTTTTTCATTTCCCCTTCTTTTTATTTGAAAATATCTATTTTATCAGTTTTCTTTTGATCTATACTATTCTTTAAATAAAGCGGGGTTGTTTCCCACTTTGCCTTATTTTTTCTATTTTACCCTTTTATCTTAAGTATAATTAAATTAATTAAGGTTATAACTGTAATTGAAAAATAAATTAATTTTTAACAAAAACAACTATTTTTTCCTCCTAGATTTTAGTTACCGGTTCCACTTTCTCTCTTATTCCATTTCAAATTCTTACTTCCGTAACTGTTTAAAAGTATATCCTTGATTTTTTTATTTTTTTTAGATGTCTTTAGTTTTTTCTAAAAACTATACAAAGGCAGTTTTCTTCCCTTTTCCATAACTTTTTATATTTACTATTTTATACACACGCATCGTGTGTGCACTTTCATCTTCCCTATCCCTTTTTCCACTGATGGCAAATCTAGTCACCACTGTTCAATCACTGGATTGACGAAGCCTAAACAAAAAATTAACCTCACGACTATGTTCGTATCGTCAATACAAACCTAATGATGTATAACAGGACAAGTTTCCGGAAATAATTTTTCGGTCACGTGCCACCACATGTGGCGACGCGTGAAGCCCACGTGCCACCACCAATGATCATCGCCAGCGGCGACAATTGACCCATCAACCAAAAGCTCATGAAGAGCCCATCAACATGTCTCAAAAGACTCTAGGAAGATTCCGACTCGTTTGGCCAGAATCGACACCGATCTCCATTGTTGAGCCACCAACGCGCTTGAGGTTCCAGCACAGATCTCTATTTTCGAGCCACCAACGGGCTTGAGGTTGGACTCAATCGAACCAGCAGGAGGAGGGAAACCAAAACCCCTACCCTCGCCGCTAGTAACAGCCAGCAACCGTCGATTACGTTGGAGGCCGATTATAGGTTAGACGGAATCCTCTTCGATTCTGTCCAACCTTACCTACAAACCAAAATCACATACAACAACACAACTAGCATTTAAAACCCAATTAAATAGTACCTATCTCGTCGTCGGAAACCTCGTCGGCGACTGCCACGGAAAACCACGGCGAAACCCTAGAATTTTCTCAACGCGAATCTCTTTCCTCGAGCCTCCATCGCCGAAATTAAGACCGGAAATAGGTAGAGGAGGTCAACCTGATTCGGACATGACCAATTTTGACGTCGGAGGTGGTCGAACGGTGTTGCACCGCCGACCACCGTCGCACCGAACAGAACAGTCTCTCTCTCTCTCACGGGAGGGAGAGTTGACCTGAAGTCAACCCACCTAGACTCTTCTGACCTTCCAAAAAGAGAAACCCCATTTTTATACTTTTCCATTTAAGGTAATTAATTTACAACAAACTTCCAATAGACGCAACTTTTACTTCGTAACTCCGATTTCGACAATTCTCGCATCTCCGAACTCGTTTCGACAAATTCTACAATTTCTACCCGAAGTCAACCAACTTCAACAATTCGATAAAAACGTCAATACTAAAGCTCTTGATATATATTGACGGTAAAAATTATTTACCACAACCATTAAATCGAACTCGAGTTATTCGTAAACATTATCGATTATCTAAAAAGGTCAGGGTATTACACTCTGCATATGCAACTTTTAAAAAAAAAATAGATAAGGCATTGTGTTGAAAATATATTTTGGAGAAAAAGAAAAGAAAATAACTGATGGAGGAGACCATGGTTTTCAAGAAGAGGGTTGAAGAAAACAGTTAGTGGAGAGAAAAGTGAGAAAAAAGTGGAAGTAAAAAGATTATATATATAATTATAATTATATCATTTTATCTTTTACCTTATTATCCTTCACTAATTAAATTTGACCAGAATGTAAAGGGTAAAATAGGAAGAATCAGCAAAAAGAGAGAGAACAGTGTGTGTTTCCTTAATACTAGTATAGATAATTTTGTTGTTATTGTTATAGAATAAGATATCAATTGTGTTAATTTGTTCAGTTTTAGATAATTATTCTTTGTCTGTATCTATACTATATTTAAGAAAAGCCATTTTGTTTCCCCATTTTTACCATTTCTACCAAAAAAGTCCTTTTAGTTTAGTTGTAGTAAAATTAAATAAGGTTACTATTGTAATTGGCAAATTAATTTTTTTATCTCAAAAAAAAACTTTGTTTTCTCCCCCTTTTTTTCAGTTTCACGCATTTCAATAACGGTAAAAAATACTATCTTTTAACAAAATTGTAGAAAAAACATGACTTTTAATTTTTGAAAGGAGTTTTCCTTTTTTCAATGACTGTTTATTTACTATTATTATTATTATTATTATTATTATTATTATTATTATTATTATTAAATACACACATAGTGTGTGTGTATTTTTCTAGTGGTATAAAAAAATTTGTCGTAATTTCAGTTGTAATTATAATTATAACCAAAATTTTAAGATGGATTGAATCTACTGTAGCCTTATCCAGCCCGTCTAGGAATATTGTTATGATGGAAACCTAATATCTTTTTTTTTAAATCGACTGTGCCCATAAATATACCAGTCCATCTCCACCAACGGCAAAGACAGCATGGTCTATAGTTATAACTGACATCCCGGCCCGAAAAGACTGAAAAAAATAAATAAAAATGAAGCTGAGAGTGGTATATAAAGCTCAGTTAAATCCTGAAGTCATCGGAGAAAAGATTCAGAACTTGTGAATTACATTTTGAAAGAAGGAAAATGGTTAGGAATGTCACTTAAGTATGACACGTTCTAAATTTTGTTCACTCAAGTATGACAAATATCACTTTGCTCACTATCGAATTACATTTGTACTCACTTTCCTCACTCCGAATTCTGTAAAATTTGGAGTTTTAAATTCGAGTTATAATCGGCCAAGGAAACCTATTGGGCAATATAGATCTCTTCCTTGCGAGTCTTTTCATACTAAGATTGAGCCTCAATTCAACTCGAGGAAGGAGAATCGAATATTTGAAATTTTAGGTGTTCTTGACTTTAAAGGTTAATTTGATAACTTCCATGATAAATTAGACTTTGGTGTAGTTGAGAAAAGTGTTTTTTGGTTGATTTCGCACAGATTGAGTTCTACCAATCAGCGTGGCGCCGCCCATTTCTCCGGTTCAGAGTGATCAAAGTGAGTAAAAATGTAATTCGTTAGTGAATAAAGTGACATTTAACATACATGAATGAACAAAATTTAAAACATAAAATAACCATTTTGCCCCAAAAGAATGTACCGATTACTTACTCAGAGCGCATGAAATATATTCGGTCCTTTCATCTTGATGTCGGTAATGACCTGGGAAGGAGAATTCATACTCTAATATCATCTATTCTTTTACGTTCCGATAGTCAATGAAACAAAAAAGTGCCTTACAACAGACAAGACCTTGAAAATTGTAGCTCTCGTCCTTCGAGAGCTTACAGACTTCCTTTTGATAGCCCATCTTATAGCTGAACTCTGCAAACAGGTCGACACTGAGTACCTCGACTACGATCACTCCCACTTTGAACCACCCAATCATCATGAAAAGCATTCGAAGCATGACGACCCAGAACTCGGGCGAGTTGTTTTCGAAAACATTCTTCAATCTACCTCTGATCCTCACGAAAGAGGTTTGACACATGCCAAGACTGATTCCCATCTCGCAAGTGCTACTCACACCAAATTAAAGGATCAGCACAAACACGTACGTCTCAAACATGTTACAGGCTATGACACTGAGTTTGATAGTGCCCCCAAGGCAGGACTTGTCCAGTGGGTCGATAAGAAGATGCTACGATGGTTTGTTAGAATCAATCAGTATTTAGAATATAAATAGTATAAATATACATGAATTTATAAACAAAATCAAAATAAACAACAAGAGTCAGAGATTGGATATCACTAACTTAATCAGATAGAGGCCTGCGTTACAGTATCCTAAGACAGAAATTTACCCACACTTGTGCTTGTAGTCTGGACGTCTATCTAAAGGATACAACTATCTGGTTTAAGTTCTTGCACATGAACTTGAACCCTGACAAATTTACTCTATGTATTTCTCAGAATAGCAATATGGAATAAGAAGAAGACGAAGTTGAAGAATTGGATGATGAATGATGACCTGAAGTCGTTCTTATATAGATGTCAAATGGTGCGTCCTCAATTGGTCGCGTCGTCAAGATTTTATCGAAATCTAATTGTCGCTTGTTTTTATCCAAAACACACCCTTTCATAATTTTAATATTTAAAATTTAAATTTCAAAATTAAAACCGATTTAATCAACAGAGCCTAAGAGTCTCAAGGACCAAAATCCATCTTTTGACATTTATATATTTGAGTTTTCCTTGGTAGACTAAGATCCAAACCCACACATCCACTAGTGAAAGTCCATATCTAACTAGTCACCAATTTACTTCTTCACATGTATGATCTTTTATGAAAAACACATGCCTTACAATTTCACAAGTTCCAATATGGTTAATTATCTCAATCGTAATCAAGATTCTTGCTCTTCTTCCCGTCCCACTGGTCGAGAACCAATATGTAGTTTCCTTTAAATTCTCATGCAAATTGAGATTAATGATTCTTTTTTTTTCTTTTTCTTTTTGACAAAAGAGATTAATTGCAATTTATATTTCAAAGTTAGACGATGCACTATAGAGCCCTATATAATTTTTTTGATTAATTGGTGTGATGGTGATTAACTATATTTCTTGTCATTAATTTGCCTAGGTGGCGGTGCTAGTGGGCTTTTTGGGGAATGAGTAGCGAGGATTTCTCTATTATAAGAGCATGTCCAGCAATATCCCCTAAAATTTACCTATTTTGTTCAAAAAATAACTCAAAAGCTATTTTAGCGAACAAGATTTATAAAATCACTCCAACAGTATCACCTATAAATTTGAGCTAAATTGGAATAATTATTTCAAATTTGAATTTTGAAACTTTAACAGCTAGATTTCATTCTATGGCACATTCATATTTTATATATAATCTCTATATACAGACCATATATACATGTTCTCTCTTCCATTCACTTGTAGACTTGACCAAACAAACTCCATCTCAACACAACTTCTCAATGACAAATCGTTCTTTGGCAAGTCGTTACTTACTTGACATGTTCATGAGTAATAATGATGATGTTGAGAACGAACATGAAGAACTATTATTAGCAAGTTTAGAAGAAGAAGCGCGTACCTCCATTAAGAACCAAAACAAACAAGGTCGTGGTTCTGTATTTGGTCGCCTTACAGTTGGTCGTGATATATCTTCCGGTCACCAAATACTTTATCGTGATTACTTTGCTGATCAACCTGTGTATGGTCCACGCTATTTCAGAAGGAGATTTCGAATGAAGAGAGATCTTTTTCTTCGAATTCAACATGCAGTAGAAAATCATGATTCTTACTTTATACAAAAGAGGAATGCTGCTGGATATCTTGGATTATCATCCCTTCAAAAGGTAACTGCTGCACTAAGAATGCTTGCTTATGGTGTTCCAGCTGATTATGTTGATGAATATGTGCGGATTGGTCAAAGTACAGCAATAGAGAGTCTTAAAAGATTTGTCAAAGCTGTTATTGCAATATTTGGTGATGAGTACTTAAGGTCACCAGATGAAAACGACTTAACTAGATTATTGGCAAATGGTGAAACACGTGGATTTCGTGGTATGTTGGGAAGTATAGATTGTATGCATTGGAGATGGAAAAATTGTCCAACTGCTTGGCATGGGATGTATTCTGGCCATGTCCGTGAGCCTACAATTATTTTGGAAGCTGTGGTTTCATATGACCTCTGGATATGGCATGCTTTTTTTGGTTTGCCGGGATCCAACAATGATATCAATGTTTTGGAACGGTCTTCTGTATTCACTGAACTAGCTGAGGGACGTGCTCCAGCCGTCAATTACTCTATCAATGGTAATCCTTATAAAATGGGTTATTATCTTGCTGATGGTATCTATCCGTCATGGGCGACATTTGTGAAAACAATTCCAGCTCCACAAGGACCTAAGAGGAAACATTTTGCTAAACAACAAGAAGCCTGCAGGAAAGATGTGGAGCGAGCTTTTGGAGTGCTTCAAGCACGCTTTGCGATTGTCCGAGGACCAGCACGCTTTTGGGATAAAGAGACACTTAAGGATATTATGACAGCATGCATAGTAATGCATAATATGATAATTGAGGATGAGCATGACGAGCATGAGCGTAGATCAGGAGCAACTTATGATATTCAGACTGAATATGATTTTGTCGAAGATATCCCGAATATTACAGTGTCACGTGAGTATACTGCTACACTAGCTGAATTTATGGAAACTCATCACAGCATCAGAGATAGACAAACTCACACTAGGCTCCTTGAAGATCTTATTGAACACCTTTGGAATATGTATGGAGAAGCATAACATGTAATATGTTAAATCATGTTTCATTCCCTTTCAGTTTGTTTCACTCCTTTTAGTTTTTTTTTTCCAGAATGTTAGAGTAATCTTAGAATAAGGATTTGAGGTTGTACCTCCCAATTACAACATGAATTTGAATTTTTTTTCCCTTCTGTTGTGTTTCTGTTAAGAACCTCTTACTTGTTGTGTTATTTTGTTATACTGTTATACTGAATTTGTTTTATTGTTATAGTGCTTCTGTTATGTTGAATTGGTTTTACTGTTATAGTTTTGAACTGAACTGAATTGGTTTCTTACTGTTATTGTTATACTGTTATACTGTTTTATTGTTATAGTTCTTCTGTTATGTTGAATTGGTAGTGTTCTTTATAGTTTTGAACTGAACTGAATTGGTTTCCTACTGTTATTGTTATACTGTTATACTGTTTTATTGTTATAGTTCTTCTGTTATGTTGAATTGGTAGTGTTCTTTATAGTTTTGAACTGAACTGAATTGGTTTCCTACTGTTATTGTTATACTGTTATACTGTTTTATTGTTATAGTTCTTCTGTTATGTTGAATTGGTAGTGTTCTTTATAGTTTTGAACTGAACTGAATTGGTTTTCTACTATTATTGTTATACTGTTATACTGTTTTATTGTTATAGTTCTTCTGTTATGTTGAATTGGTTTCTACTGCAAAAGTAAAGGATATTAAATTGTACCTGATGTTCAGGTTCAGCAGGATAAAACGTTCCAAGTGGTTGGATTTGAGTAGTGACAATGCTGCTTTTTGACTTAGTTTGCTCTCTCTCTTTGCTTACCGAAGCCAGTCTCAACTCTTCGGTGCCGTTCGTAAAGATGATAGACCTGTTTACATGTACGAATTTCACTAGTGTCGACAGATTATGTAATACAAGAATGAATAAATTGCATGTTGTCAGTCAAGCTTCTACCTGTATTGATTCCCCACATCAGGACCTTGTCCAAATACTTGTCTATAATCATGACTAGACCAGAAAATCTCCAAATCTGCTTGAAGCTTATTAGCCTTTGATCATATACGACCTGCAAATCATATACATAACAGTCACTCATTCAGTCATGGAGCTGGTACATACATATAAACCATTCAAATCAACAGAAACTGAAAAGTGCAAAACACATACAACTATAGCCTGCCTACATTTGGATGACTAAAAGAAAAATGACTGAAAGAAAAATGGCAGGCAGATCCTATCCTAAGCTGTGTAAGAGTATTTAGGGAAACAGCTAAAAGCTCTATCAGCTTTAGTTTTGTGTTCTACTGTTATAATTTTTTGTGTACTAAAAAAAATAAACTGTGTAAAGATAAACTGAATTGTATGTTCTGAACTGTGCAAAGTGTTAAGGTTTGTAGATTCTGAACTGAGTCAAGTTGTGTATGGTTTTTTAGCATTTGTGTTTAGGCTCTTTCAAGCTGTTATACAGATTCTTTATTAACATGTTAGATACAAATTGCCTATCTTCTTTTAACTGTTGTTTTACTATCATGAATCATATGCATGTTTATATACAGATATTGGAATCCATAAGCATAACATTTAGTTTTAATGCACAGGTTACTTACTTGAAGTGTTCTGTTCCTGTATCAGCTATATACTAGTGTTGCTGCTATATGTACATAAGCAGACAGCAAATATCAAGGTTCATCTAACATAACATACTGGTATCACAGCATCAGAAAGAACTAACAGTAGAAACCAATTCTTTATCCCTCAACTGCAAGAGTCTTTCATAGCATATATAAATATCAGATTCTTTCATTTAAGCATATCAGAGACACTTACACTTAGAATAACATTAACTAGAAGGGAATACAAACTGCAAGAGTGATTATAACACTCTTGCTTATTTTTGAGGAGAAGAACTATAATAGTAAAACTAGAGCATGTCCAGTATTCAACATAACCAGAAGGCTCGGCCTACATTAACATAACTAGTTGTTTTCACCATTATACTGTCTTTTGGCCATGATCTCATTCTGGAGAGCAAGAAAATAACTAGCTGTGCATATGGCATGGTACTAGTATCCTTTGCCATTATTTTTGCTTCCTCGTTTCGAAGTTGAATTTCGACTTTCATTTTCCTAATAGCAAGTTGTTTTTCCTCATTGGCAATAAGTATTGCAAACTGCTGTGCCCTCACTCTTTCTTGTTCAAGTCTTGTGGTCTTCAATTCAACTAATTCAGACAGAACTTTTGAAGGTGCACTTTCTTTATCATTCTTAGATTTTTCCAAGGCTTTTGAGGCCTTTCTGCCTAGTGGCCTCACCAAGCGTGCTGGTTCTGCAGGTTTAGCAGCTTCAGCAACTCCAGTATCCACTTCTTCAAGATTAATTGAATCAGGAGTCATTGGAGAAGCAGGGGTACTAATTGTAGAAGTCTTGGCTTTTTTCTTGGAACTATATTTCTCCAATTCAGATTGCCATTTTTGGTGGAACTTCAACAAATTCCAACAATGATCAAATGCAAATACATGGCGTTCTTCTTTTTGGTACATCAACTTTGCTTCAGTAATCTAAAAATTAAATGCCATCAGTTAGTCAATCCACAAAAACAACATTGACAACAACATTAACAGTAAAACATTAACAGTAAAACTAGAACACTAATCTTTTTCCAATGAATATGCAGAAAACAAAAAAGATCAATACATGCCTTATCTTGCTCATTGTGACCACAGCGTCGGAAGTTCTCAATTTGAGCGTAATATCCACAGAACTTGTTGACAGAGGAATGAATTGTGGCCCATCGGTGAGTCAACGAAGTGTCAGAACGTTCAGATGGAAATTTCTTTTCCTCATGGAAGTAATTTCCTATTCTTTTCCAAAATGAAGTTTTTTTCTGCTCACTCCCAGTCACTGCATCTATGCTAACATTCAGCCAAGCAGAAACAAGAAGATTATCTTCTTCAATTGAGAAGTTCTTTGATCTTTGTACTTTCTTTGCCATAGGTTGCGGTGGTGTAGCATCTTCATTTGGACTTTGTTGAGACGGTATCTCAACACCAGTACGATGTTGAGACAAGTTGCAATTGTTAAAGCAAATTTCAGAGTTTGTCTCTGAATCAGGATTAGTGAGAAGAACTGTGTAGCTCACTAATCCATCTGAATCCATCTGGGTAGTTTAACACAAGGTTTCAATCACTAAACAAAACCATAGAATTCGAAAAAAGGAACAAACTCAAGGGAGTAGTTGCATCCCAGAACTTCAACAAACCAATAATCATCTTCAATAATCAAGTAAAAGACAATCTAGACAAAGCCCAACCATAGATCGATCAAAGAAAACAAAAATTTCATAAAGAAAAGTTCTAAACTGACCTGAATGTTGATTGTTGAAGATTGAATCACTGAGAATGAGGCTTGGTTGTCACGAACTCCACTGCTCTTTCAGGCAACTTTATACTGAAACAATTTGCCCGTTGCGAGATTATTGGATCCCCCATCTTCTCTCTCCATTGGTATGAGAATGAGGGATGGAAATCAGATTTTTAGGGAATCCCTATTTTAGGGGATCAAATACAGAATCTGCTGGAATTGAAAATCAACCAAAATCCCTTTAATTGAGGTAAAATTCAATATAGCAACTCTGCTGGAGTTGCTCTAAGAAGGGACCGGATCAGTGAACACCCTTTTTTACACATTTTTTTTTGACATATTTTGTGTGCCACTGAATTTAAAGACCTCCAACAGGTAAGATCTAATTTTAAAATTAGTTCTTTCATATTATATTTTATTTTCAATTCATATTATCTATTTAGAAACACAAAAATAAAAATAAAATCACTTTATTTTCTCCACCAAAATCCGAAAACAAAGAGAAAGAGAATAAGAGGTGAGTGACAGTTCAACCCAGCGACTTCGTCATCAAACCCAGTCGAATCTCATCCTTCAACTAGACCAAACTAAGTTCCAGAATTCTATTGCTAACTTTCATGGCAGAGCCTTTGAATCGCTATATTCGATCATATTGTAAGATTGATATGCATGATAGAACCTTTCATGACTTATATATGCTCATAAGTCATTCTATTATGCTAGTATTACATCAAACGTCGGCCACATTACCAGCACGCAGCGAGCTATATAGAGGCAACGCAGCTGCACAGATACGCACACAAAGCATGCATATGAAACCAAAGTTGGAGTTAAAATTTTATAATGAGGGGATTAAATTTTTTCTAAATAAGTTTATTAATGATTTGGGAGGTTAAGTTTCAAAATTTAAAATTTACACTAAAAATTAAGTTACAAATAATATTTTATTAAAATTAAGGGGAACTGTGACCCATCATAATTTGTGTGTAATCTATGTGTAACTACGCATTTGTATGAGACTGATAGAATATATGTCGCGGTAGGAAAGCACCATATACAGTAACAGAAAAGGTACCTGAAGAACCACAATTCATTACAAAAAAATTCAAACCATGAACTAACTTATCATAAATTTAAATTGATATCAATATTCCCAACCCAGTCTTAATATCCATCTCTCTGTAAAGTTCGTATATTTTAACCTTTCTAACTCCACCACAACTTTTACTCATAATGAATACACACACCCTACGATCACATTGAGCACGTTAAAAAACTATGACTTGTTTTCATTTGTATAACTGGGTCATTCAGCAAACCTTAGACAGAACTCTGACACATGATCACAACCCATTTTGCAATTCTATGAGGATACCAGGGTTGGATCGGGCGTTCGAACTCCGAAACAAGGATTTTTATTTCAAGTTCGCAGAATTGTGGAAGTGTTTACAAATGAGAGAGTAAGACTGCTTGGGTCTCAAGTGTGTCTTGCAATATCTAAGCTTATGCCTTATATAGGCTTACAAACTGAGAAAAAGAAGTTGAATAATTGAGTCCGGGTGCTCTTTGGGCCCCATCGACAACTCATAATATTCTTTCTTATCTCTTACACTTCACGTGGAAGAAAAAGACTAAATTTAAAAGCAAAGCATCGCAGCACATGGACGGCTGCCTTTGGGTCCTTTTCAGGACGATGCCAAAAGTAAAGATAGAATTATTACTACCGGACGAATCTGCTTTCGGTGAGTGGGCTGATTCATCCTTATCTTTTAGCTACTGAGTGAGATGCTTTTGTCTTCATCCCACATTATTTTACCTTAGTGGCCGTCATTTTCATAGTGGGAGGCCATCCACTATCAACTGTCTTTTGTCGTCTTTTTCACAGTTGTGATCCATTTTGGATGCGATGGCTGAGTGCTGTAAGTTTATCTGCGAGACTTGCAAAGCTTCGCAGCTGTCTGACCAATTCAACGTACAGCTGTCCCCATCTTCTGTTGATTCCTGCCAGTTGGTGACACCAGTAGGCTCTTTCCCAGAGCATTTCTTTGACGATTTTGGCCCTTTGGAGGAAATCACAAAGCATTGCCTGTAGCAGGTCTGTGGCTTCTTGTCGCCTTCTGTCGTTGGTCCATTCTGCCGTCTCCGTGAAGACTGCTCTATTGGGCCTTCGTGCCTGGGGGTCTGCCAAGATTCTGCTTGGGCTGGATCTTTGGTATGCCACTGTTGTGCATCCTGGACGACTTTCGTACAGTTCTTGGGCATATGCTGGGGTTTCCCAGACTTCCATGTCCCTGTGCGAGTCTGTTTGGGCCATGATTCTGAACCGGTTGAGATTTCCGATTGTGCGGTCTTGGTCCATGATCTGGTGGATAAGTATTGGGCCAAGGTTGCCTCTATCAGGTACGCTTGCCCTACTGGGTACTGAGGTTGCGCCGCTTCTTCCAGTGCTGCTGCTGCTAACCTCAGGACTTCCTGGTGATCCCCTTCTGCGCATTCTGCTGACATAGATAAACATATCAGTCGCGATAATGAATCGGCTAACATGTTATGCTTTCCATCTATGTGCTCAAAGTTTACTGTGACCCCAGTGCCTGTGATATAATCAGTAAACCCTATCCATCTAACCCTAGAAGGTTTGTGTTGGGCTGATTTGTTGTAGAAGCTGATTATGGCTTGGCAGTCAGTTCTAAGGGTGATCTCTCGTTTGTCCAAGTAGTGGATCTTTAATGCCTGGAGGGATTCCATGCAGGCATGTATTTTTGCGTCTATGGTTGATTTGACTGTTGGGAATTTCCCGCTTGCATAGGCGCAGATTTTCTCTGATGGTCGTGGGTCTGACTTGTTTGGCTTCCATTTGCAGATGCCACCCCATCCTTCCATGCAACCATCAGTCTCCAGAATGATATAGCATTTTTCTGGAGGTAGCTCCAGGTCTGGCAAACTTTGCACCTGTTTTTTGAGCTTTCTGATGATCTCCCAGTCCGAAGGTTTCATCCTCTTATCTCCGTTGGGACTAGTTTTTGAGTATAGTGGTCAGAGCAAGGTTCCAAGGTTTGGAATGTAGCTCCTGGCGTAGTTTAGGATTCCTAGCCATGACCTCAAACCTTTCTTCTGTTTGAGCTGTTCTTCCTTGAACTCCACTATTCTCTTGATTATGTGCGGTTGTAGTTTGATCCTTCTGTTCCCGATTACTGCTCCTAGGAACTCGATCTCTTTTACCGCCACTTTCATTTTTGTTGGCGATAGCACCAGGCCATTATTTTTGCAGATTTGTATCATCTGCTGTAAGTGCTTCGCATGCTCCTTCTCATTCTTCGAGAACACCAGGATATCGTCTATGTAGACTGCAATGAATGCTGATGTCCCTTCGAAGCAGGCATCCATCTTCCTCTGGAAGACTGCTGGAGCGTTCTTTAATCCGAATGACATGACTAGCCATTCGTACAATCCTATTTTGGGTACCATGAATGCTGTCTATGGTATGCTTTCAGGCTCCATTGCGACTTGGTGGAATCCACTCTTAAGATCGAACTTAGAGTAGATGTTGCTGTTTCCTATGCGCTTTAAGATTGTGTTGATGCCAGGCAGGCTATACTGGTCTTTATGGGTGTTGTCGTTGAGCGTTCTGTAGTTGAACACCATGCGCTCCTTCCCCTTTGACTCTTTGCCAGTAACAGGATCTATTGTGGTTCCTGAGTGAACGATTATGGCCATCGTTCTGTGCCTGCTGTTGCTTTTTCTGATGACACCTAATTTGAGCAAGGCGTCGATATGCCGTTTAAAGGCATCTTCCATGGCAGGTGTGACATAACTCAATGGTTTGTCTTGTATGGTGATGTCTGGGTTGATTATCTCCAACTTGCATTGGATCTTGTTTTTCGCCCAGTGTTTCAATGGATCTTCTCCGATGTATCCTGCCTTTTTCAGCTCCTCTATCGTGCTGTTGAACTTCCTTTGGAACCAAGGGCTGGTAGTTCCAATGTTGAGGTAGACGGAGTTTTGTATCTCCTGATATTCCTGCTCCTCCATGTCTAGCTCTTGTATTGCTGCTGCGGAAGTTTCCATTTCTTGGATGGTATTTATACAGGCGACGTTCTTGAAGAACGTTACCTTGTCTCCTTCTAACCAGACTCCTGCGAATTTCGCCCTGATGAAATTGCAACCCACTAGGAATTGAATTCCATCCTGTATGTTCATTGGAAAACAGTACGTGAATGGTACTTTGAACCGATGTCCTCCAATGATCATGTCCCCTCCTTTGAGCTTGGAGTTAGCTGCATACCTTGAGTTGACACCGTTGAAATACGTGGTGTAGTTTGTTGGCGTTACAGCTTCTTTTGGGACTATTCTGCTGTCTATGCAGCACGTGGTTGCACCTGTGTCCAGTATTGCTTGTACCGTGAATGTCTTCGAAACCTGGAATTTTGAAGGTCACGATGATGTTGAACAGTTTGTTCAACATTTTCTTCTTTGTTTGGGTGCCATCAGTCAGGTTGTTGAGGGTACAAGCCCCTTCTTCATCATCTGATGCTTCTGAGATGTGTCCTTCTTCTGGCTCTGGCTCCTTTAGTACAAGCTCCTTGCGGTGCTGCGCTTGCTCTAGCTGTACATGGCTTCCTTCTAGGTTGACTTCCTGTGCCATGTTTAGCTTTCTCTTGAGGCTTTCATTCTCAACCTGTAGTTGAGCAATGTATTTCATCAACTCTTTGACGAGCTGATCTCTTTCTTCGTGCTCCTCTGGTTGTTTTGGGGTTGGGATGATCTTTTCATCCAGGTAGTACCCCACACATGCCGGGCAGCTGGTGATTCTACAGCTTCTGCAGTGGATTCTCATCTTTTCGATCGTCCTTCCCTTGCAGAACGTGCAGTTGATGTGTGCCGCTTCCTCTATGGGCATGTTTCTTTCCCATTGGTGCGTGCAGTGGAACTGGTTGTCTGGCACCTTTACTTGGCACCTCCATCCCTTGTCTTTGCCTAACATAAAGGCTCCTTCTTCCCGTGGTGGTCTTTTGAAGTCTTTTGTTGGGGAAGGTTTTGGTGGAGTTGTGCTTTCTTCATGGATTTTTCCGAGAGCTGCGAATACTGGGTATTCGAGTTCGGACTCCTCCTGTTTTGCGTCAGCAATTTTGTCGATGGTGGTGGTATCCATCGTTCTCTCACCCCCCCTTGAAAAAGAATGGGTCATCCCATTCGTTATCTTTATCGGTGGTGCTCCAGAGTGGTTCTGGATCTGCATCTCCTCGTGATAAGGCGGCTAAATATTGAATATACCCGAATGGGTTATCAATATCGTCGTCGTCCTCCATTTCATCACCGTCATCTGGCTGTGATGTTGAGGTGGAGCTGCTGTCAATTCCCCATCCTGTTGCCTTGACGTGGTCTATTGGGATGCGTGCTGATGCTGGGGCATCGCATCTGACTTTGAAGTCATATTTTCCACTAGGTTGGCCTAGCGTATCCCAGATTTCTCCTGGTCTTTTGATGCGTTTGAACCAGGCTGGTTCTCCGTCTGACATGTCTTCGTGTCTGATGTTGACCGTTTTAGTGACTGTTGTGGTCGGGTTTGCTAGTTTTTGCAGTGGTTTTGCGCTGTGCTGTTGGCTAATTCTGGATCTATTATGAGCTCGGGTTTTTGTTGTTTGGTTTCTCCTAGTTTTACCAGATGGCTTTTGATATTCAAGGTTGGTAAGTGAAGGATAGGTTGACACAGAAACTACCGACTGGCATTTTAAACTTTCAAGGTTGGTAAGTTAAGAACAGGTTGACACAGAAAACTGATTTATAGAGGTTGACACAGAAAAACTATTTGTTTGGGTTGACACAGAAAACTGCTTGTTTACTCTTAGCTCAGAAAATCATATGAGAGGCAGACTCATCTCACCGGGTTCCCTTATATTGCCTTCCCTGAGGACTTACCCGAAGGGCCTGGGCTCGCCTTTTGCCTGCGATTCTCCTAAGACTCCTGAACTAAGGATAAACTCCTAGTTTTCCATGCTTCTTCCAAACTCCTGGTTTTTCCGTGCTTCGCCTAAACTCTCAGTTTCTCATGCTTCTACTGCACTCAACTCACCTCCCTTGAAGTGTTTAGTGTGCCATAAGGCTGATCTGGGTTTCTCCTAAACTTCTACCTACCTCCCTTGAACTACTCTAGTGTGCCATGAGGTAGAACTGGAATGATACCTTTCCCCGCTCTGAGAGTCTAGCTAATATAGAAGACACATCAATCCCCACTAAGATACCAATGATTGCAAAGATCAAAACTGAAGTAGAGATGAAGTCACACACGCCATATATAGTCTTCTCAAAGCATGTGAGGTAAAGACATGAATTTTATGTCCATGCAATGCAAGTTCGAAGCCCGACGTTCGACTGGGTTTGATGACGAGTCGCTAGGTTGGACTGTCACTCACCTCTTATTCTCTATGTATTCTGATTTTGGTGGAGAAAATAAAGTGTTTATTTTTAGAAAAAATTCTTTAAAAATTTAAAAATACATTAAAAGATTCAATTTTTGACTCTTATTTTTTCAAAAAAAACTCAGTTGACATTATTTTTTAAAAGAACTCAAAAAGTTAAAAAACACAATTTTGACATTCTAAATTTGTCCCTAAAGAAGGGGTTGCTGGCTAATCAGTTCATCTTCTTCCATTTTAGTCTCTCTTTATCTCTCCTGACCTTCTCTCTCTTCCTCAACTGTCTCTCTCCCGCGACAAAATCGTCGGCGACAGACCAAGGTTGTCCGGCCACTAAAACCTTCGAGTAAAGTACCAAAATGATCACCGAGACGTCTTGTTTCTCTTTCCCTCAACTCCTAGCCGGGTATTATCGTAGAGTTGTACAAGATTTTTCGCATGTTGCAACTCCATTTACTCGACTGACGAAGAAAATGGTCAAATTTGAGTGATCTGATGCATGCGAAGAGAGTTTTCTGACGTTGGAGGAGAGATTGACCACGGCGCCGGTGTTAATACTACCTGACGACAGTGGAGGATATACTATCTACAATGATGCTTTGAAATTGGGTATAAGCTGTGTTTTGATGCAGCATGGCAAGGTTGTCGCGTATAATTCTAGACAATTGAAGCCTCATGAAGCTAACTATCCTACACATGATCTAGAGTTATCTGCTATTATTTTTGCGCTGAAGAGTTATAGGTATTATTTATACGGAGCGCAATGCAGGATTTATACCGATAATAAGAGTCTCACTAACCTACGTACTCAACCAGACTTGAATATGAGACAACAAAGATGGATGAAATTAATTAATTAATGATTATAACTGTACTTTTGAGCACCACCCGGAAAAAGCCAATGTTGTGGCGGATGCTCTTAACAGGAAATCTAGATCTTTTCTATTCCATATAAGTGTCGCAAGGGTACCAATTTTTGCTGAATTCTGTGCTACATGAGCAGTGTTGGATGAGGAAGATGATGGAGCACTTTTAGCCAGTTTTTAAATTCGACCCATGTTGGTTGATCAAGTACGTGAGGCACAGGATGCAGATCTCTATTTATTAAATAAAAATAGTATGATTCAGAGTGGTGAACCAATGGAGTCAAGTTCTTCTATTTATTTAATATTAAACTATACACCATGTGTGCTTTTGATATTTTACTTCAAGATTTACCCCTACTTTTTTGACTTTTTTCGTTCTTTGTTCAGATTGATTAGAATTGAAATTCTCTCCGACCAATCGGCATAGAACTTTAAAACATCAAATTGTGTTTGATCTGCAAACAAATTAAAAAGACTTGTGGACTTCTCGTAGTGATTTCAAAGCTTGCGGTGATAATGAAGAAGATGATGGAGGTGGTGCATCTTTAGATGGAGTGGATTGAGCGTCATGAAAAGTGGTGCAATATCAATCGATGAATATATAATTTCTCAAATTTAATTATGAGATTGATTGTTGTTGGGCGTGATCCTTTTGGGAAATAGTTGAGTAATATTTTTCTTTAAAAGGAAGCAGATCTCTGTGCATGAAGGAGGAGGGATTAGGATTTTTCAAGAGGGTTGGATTCTCGACTGTTTGAGAGAGAGAGAGAGAGAGATGGGCAAAACTGTGGCCAACAAAAATTTCAATCTACCTTGAAATTCTGGTACATGTTTTGAGCAGAGAAGTAGATATATGTACGAGTGTGGCTCACTCACCTTAAGAGTGAGTTTGAGCTCATTACTCTCTTTAAACTTTTTGCCATTTAAAATTGACTTTTATGGTCGCAATCTTATCTGCTAGAATATCAGCAAAACACGTCTTTACGCACAAAGTAAAAGAAAAAGAAAGAATAAATCAAAATTAAGCGGAGAGAGAGAGAACCCGAGTCACTGCGTTTGGTTGGTTTCTTTCTTCTTCCCCTCTCACTGAATCGGAACTTCTGAAATATGAGGAAGGAAGATACCGTGAAGCTGATTAGCGCCGAAGGCTTCGAATTCATCGTCCACAAAGAAGCCGCCATGGTCTCTCAGACCATTCGCAACATGCTCACTTCTCCAGGTAAACCAAATCAAACCAAAACAAGGCTTAATCTTATCGTTCTGCAAATAAAGAGTCTGCATTTGGAGACAAATTAAGGTTTCAGTTTCAATTTGAATAATTCTCTATCGGTGTTGTTTTTTTTGGGCAGGGAGTTTTGCTGAGACCGAACTCGGCGAGGTGACGTTTCCTGAGATCAGCACTACAATTCTTGAGAAGATCTGCAAGTATTTTTATTGGAATCTTCAATTCGCCAGGTTCTTATTCTTCAACTCTCTTTTCAATTGCATTTCTCTTATGTAGAGTACTGTAGCTGCTGTTATTGGAAATTTACTGCTTTGTGAATTGAATTTGTATATGTTTTACTGTCATTGTAGACTGTTAATTTGAGCAAAAGATCAACTGCGGTAACAATATATGTTAAAAGCAATGTTATTTCAAGCCTTTAATTAAAATAGTTCCAAGGTCTACATTACCAACTCCATAACAGGACATGAGAAGCTGAAAACCCTGTCTTGTTTTGAGAGATCATGTCCTTAAGTTGATGCCTTTTGTGGATTTTCTTTGTTTGTGTATAATGGGTCTCACTATTACAACTTTATTTCTCATTCATTGTGAACGATGTTCACATCAAATGTGGATCTAAATGATGAGACGCACCACAACGTAGGAGTGAAAAAGAAGTATAATAAGAAACATATTGGTTAGGTCGATAATGTACTTCATTGAATGATCTTACTTGTTCAATATTGGAGTTGGAGAAGGTGTATGTGTTCCCTTGCATCAAATTGAGTTGGGTGCTTATTTTGGGTGATACTTAGAAGTTAAAACTGACTATGGTTGCTGGATGGAAGTTGGAACTTATCAGTATGTAGCTTGATGGGAAAAAGAAGCCTTCATTTCACTCGCAGTCATTTCACATGTTTCTGACATGATATTGTTACTTTGACAGTGGTAAGCAGACTGAGTTTCATATTGAACCGGAATTGACTCTGGAGTTGATGATGGCAGCCAATTATCTTCATACATGAAGAAATTATCCCCAGCCTTGTGGATGATTACATCATATTTATCATGTAAGTTAAACTTGGTACCAGGACTATTTCAATTGATTGTTTTCTGATTCAAGTCTTTTTATTTGTTTATGGTCACTTGCAGTGATTATCCATGTGGTTATTAATCTGCTTGAAGATCATGGAATTTCTATTCTGGTGTTGAGCACCAAAATTCTCTTCTAGACTGTAGGTATTGTAATATGAGGGTCTTGCCCTTGGACCAGTGTGAGATATATTGTAGTCTAATTTCATTCCGTTATAACTTCCAAGACTTTGTTGGATTACTCTCTCGACTTTAGTGATTAGTCAGAAATAGAGATTCCGGATTCTAGTTGATCTTTCATGTATCCCAATCTCTCATGACTGAAACAAAATGTGCTTGTTAGCGAAGGAGATAAGTACCGCTAAGTACTAACCTTTGGGAGATATGATGTCCTATTTTTTTATTTTATTTATTTTCCAATCAGTTTGGTAGTTTTAGTGATGAGCATATGCATTGGTTGCTTTTGCTATTTGGCTTGCTCCTCCGAATAGGAGGAGGAGCATACACTATTCAACAAAGAGAATGAGCATAGCAGTTTTTTAATGCGGTAGTAAACAAAGAAGAGGTGTATTACTATTTATCAAGTAGTAAAATGTTAATATATTGTTAAATTTTTGACCAATAATAATATGACACTTGTCATTGCCACTTGTTGTCATCGTTTAAATAAATACACAAGATTTTTGATAAAATTTATGTCCTATAAAAGTGCGACACGTATCATATCCACGTGTTGTTATCGATAAAATAATTGGACAAGATTTTCGACCAATGACGATACGACACGTGTGTTCATTTAAAAAAAAATCAGATTATCTGCAATTGATTATAAAACTATCATTCATTGCTCATTCTATAATCACGCCGTCTACAAGTCTCACCCAATCTTTGTCGGAAACACATCTCTCTAAACATTTCTCCATATTCTTGCATCACTTCGATGAATTATTTCAATTTCCACAATTTTTTTTTCGGGCAGAGACAACAACAAATCCAAGAGGATTGCACAATATTAACCAGGTGACCTTCGTGGTTCACGTCTAGGTCGCCTTCTGAATCAACCAAGAGAGAGAGGGAGTCAAGATGACATAATCTCATGGAAGATTACTTCATTGAGCGCATTGATATTACAAAGATGGAGGAATCGACTACACTAGAATGTATAAAGTTATTTTGTAGCCAAGTGGTTGATCTTTATGGTCCTCGTTACTTCCGAGCTCCAACACAAGTAGACATCATTCGACTTCTAGTTAAGGGCCAACATTGAGGTTTTCCAAGTATAATTGGAAGCATCAACCCATGCACTGGTAATGGAAGAAATGCTCAACCGCTCATTAAGGAGCATACTTAGGGCAGAAGGTCGCCTCATTATTATCCTCAAGGTGGTGGTCTCATATGATACGTGGATATGACATAGGTTCTTCGAGATGCTTGGACCTCAAAATAATATTAACGTGCTCCACTAATCCAATGTCTTCAAACACGTCCTTGCTGGAAGAAACCCAACTGCGATCCATAAATTAAATTCAGGGAGAGTGTTACTGCAACGCTTATTATCTAGCTGACAGAATATATCTGAGGTACTCCATATTTGTAAAAAAAAAATTCAATCTCCAGTCGCTTCCAGAGAAGCTCTTCGCAAAGAATTAAGAGGCAGACTGTAAAGATATCGAGAGGTGTTTTTGCATCTTGTAATCTCATTGGGCAATTATTCGTCATGGCTGTAAATTGCACTAGAAATCGGTAATGACAACCATCATGTTAGTTTGCATCATATTACATAATATAATTGTTGAGAATAAGTTCGTGGAGGAAGATTTTGAGGAGACTGAAGAAGAAGATCTACAAAATCCATGGAGAGCTTTCAGGTTTATGATGGGCCAGTGGATGAAGAAAGGAATCGTATTCCTTTTAAGCCAATGAGAAAAGATGGCCTAAACATACAACGGTTTCACGATCGTGTTTTAGATCACAAATTTGTTTATATCCATACAGAGCTTCAGAAAGACTTAGTGAACCACAACCGGGCACTTGAAACCTGTGAAATACTCTAAATATTTGTGTTTCAATTTTAATATGTGTTTTCATTTGATATGTGTAAAAATTATGTGTTGAAATTTTAGTATGTGTTTTACTTTAATGTGTAACAAATATGTGGTTCTATTTTATCTAAATAGAGAAAGAGCATTTTTATTTCTTCATAATTTAAAATACATAATGACAAATCAAGTCTAGATTTATTCTTAAGACAATGCTAAACTACTATGAAAAAGCAAGCGCGGGCAATAACAATTCGAAAATGTTTCGTCACTATCTTGTCATTCATTGTCTTCTCCTTCGTTAAGGATATCCGCTCTCTTCTTTGTGAAATGCTTTTTCCTTTTTGGGGTCATAACCTCCAAATCTGTTGACATGATCCTTGTTTCTTCCTCTGGTTTCTTGAGTTGGAACTCATTGACCGCCTTTGCTTCCTTTCGTTGTTGAAGTTGTAGGTACTCTTTATAACAATTAAGCTCATTTTCCTTATGCATCTTCCTCAAGCTTTTCCATTCTTTTTGATCACTTGCAATGGTTAGAAAAATCTCATTCCAATGCTCAATAAGAGTCATACCTTGTCTCCCCTTCCTCCTGGCTTCCTTTGGCGCCTTGCATCCCATTTGTCCAACCAGACTCGACGAACCAGCCACGTTAGTTTGTGGTGTTTCATTCATTTCCTCGTCACCCAAATCAATGATTAGAGAAGATTTGGTAACGAAAAGAGTAGCTTCGAAGTTGCTTGCATATGGAGCCGTAGTATTTGGTTCCACTATATAACGAAAAATGGATGATCCTTAATCATTTGGTAACATTTAAAAGTGTGTAAACGGTTTTTTCATGGCCTTATAGAAATTGACGTGAGTTTGCTTTATATAAAAATAATAATAATTAGTTATGTCACAATATAATATATATTTTAAAAAATTAAATATATTAAATATATTAATTACATAATTTATTTCATATAATCAAATAAAATTTAGATGAGAAAAGTATAGGGACTTACATCATCAATATGAGAAGTGCCGCTAGTTTTACACCTTTGTGCGTCGTGCAAACATTTAACCCATTTTTTCAAGACTAACTTAGACTTATTATAACGAGATGAAAATGTGGCATGGGTCCGAGGCTCCGACCGAGTAGCTTCACTTTGTGTTGGCTCTCAATTTAGCAAATAATCGGCATAAATTTTCTCCCACAATTTGTCAATTTTTTGTTTGTTTCCGGTGTATTCACAAACGTTATGACGTGTGAAAGATATGTACAATTGTAAATTTTCGGATGGAAGCCAATGGGTGGACATTTTTTTGGAAAAAAAAACTCAAGAAAATGAGAGAAGAGAGGGAGGGAGTGTGAAATTTGTTGTACACAAACTGCTGTAAGTTGTGAATAAAATGTAGTACTTATAGAAAAACAGTATGGTGTTTTCTGCAATTTTTAGGATTTTTTTGAAAATATTTTTATTTTTCCCTTAAAAAAGAAATATAGTTTCATTTAAATTTGGGTCATTAGATCGAATTTTCGATTCATAACCAATGACCTAGATCAAATGAATCGTTGGAGATTTAAAGGAAAATAGCTTGGTCACATGTCAACATCTCATTCACACGTCAATGTTTTGTTTTACTGTTTTACTGGCACGTGCCTGAATTAAAAATTTAAAAATAAAAATAGACACGCCGACGTCACCCAAGTGAACGTGAGCTGCGCCAGTCGTGCATCCTGTTGTGCGAGCAACTCTTGCTCGTTCAGCTATTGAACATTGACGGAGCAGCTTCCTTCACCACTACATCTCCGATTTGAAGTTGCTCGCGCTGTTCGGATGCCCTGGCCCGCCATTTCTCTTGCTGCTTCTTCAGTCCTGCAAGTTGCTCTGATGTATTCGCTTTAGCAATTATGTTCAAAGATTCAATAGAAACATGTCTGCATTGGTTAGTTTTTCCCTGAAGGTGATTTAGCCATGTAGTTTCTTTTGGATGATGGCTTTGGTCCCAAGGTAGCCCAAGTAGATAGCTTGTTATCAGAAGGAGTCGACAAGTTTTGGATCTTCAAGGAAGAACATACCTGTACTCAAACATGCTTGAATGTGCCTCTTTCGGTTAAGTTTCATAGAAAAGTGAAAAATGTTGCATTGCAAACTTCACTTGTGATGCCCAAATATTCTCCCCCCGCAAGTTTTAAAAAGCTAAATGCTTGAGCCATGTTTTTGCATCGAAAGCCATAGCGCGCTAGTGCGCGTACTCTTCTTAGCGCCATTAGATTCAATGCCAACTTACATTTTGACTTCAACAACATTTTAGGCAAAGTTTTGCTATCTTCATAAATCATGATAATGTATAATGTTCAAGTTGTCTCATAGAATAAAAAGAAGGCAAAAAATCACAAATGGTCACTTAAGTTTGGTTGTTTCTAAACTTTGGTCATTTAAGTCTCAGAAATATAACTTTGGTCACTAAACTTTGACACCAACTTTCAAACTGGTCACTCAACTATGATAATCTTTAAAATTGGTCATTGTTCTATTTCAAATGATAAATTGAAGCTAATTTTGTTAATTATAAAATATCTTTTGAGCAAACAATGTATTTTGACGTCTTTTTCTCCATAATAGCTTTGTGAGGCTTTGAGTAACTTTAAGAAATTTTTAGGTGGTTGAATAAACAATTAGTTCAGTGACTCAATTATCCTTGATAATTAACGACTTTAATTTGAATTTAACGTCTAAAAATATAACAACAATCAATTTGAAAGCTATTGTCAGAGTTCAGTGACCAATTGGAATAATTATCAAAGTTCAATGACCAAATTGAATGTTGGTGTCATAGTTCGTTGACCAAAGTTATATTTTTGAAACTTCGATGACTAAAATTTAGAATCAACCAAACTTGAGTGACTATTTGTGATATTTGGCCTAAAAAGAAATTGAAATTTGACTATTAATTTTTTTTGAAGGGTGAATCAGATCTTTTATTGAGAAGGGAGGACTACTCAAATATAAATTTTGAGAGGGTCTCCTTTACAAGTATATGAGCCTCTCTGTACCAATAGACATGTATATTAGGACGTCTGTGTGCAACCTCATTAGCCCCTCGATATATATGTTTGAACCTGATGTCATTGCATTGTTGTTTGATATCCTCAATATCTCATAGGATTCCTCCAATATGTGAAGTGTCCTCCTTTGCCTACTGTAAGGCATTGATCAGCCGGAGGCAATCATATTCTACAGTAATTGGATACAAATGCCTCTCCTTGATGACAAGACATGTTGCTCGCATTGCTAGTGTCTCAGTAGTGAGAGTATCCTTAACACAACCTTGAAACACACTGCCTCCACCACCGATGATGTCGTTGTCGTCATGCCAAGCAAATCCCACACTGCCTATCCCCTCCTTCCAAGCACCGTCTATATTCATTTTGAGCCAGCCCTGTGGTGGTGCTCTCCATGGAAGCCGAGGCCTTTTCGGTGGCTTGGTTTTCACCGGACACAATGTCATGTACTCCTGTAAACCATGCTTTGCAAGCTGTAACACTCTAGACACTTCCAAACCTTTATCCGTCTAAATCCTCCAATTTCGCTCTTTCCATATACTCCATAGAAAATAACATAACCAAGTTGCTTGGGCCTGAGACATAGTACTCAAACATTCTATGATCCACGTGATAGCTTTTGAATGGTGTGGCAAGTCGAAAAACCAATTAACCTCTGGGATGAGGAAGGCAACAATTTTCACGTAAGTACATTCCTTCATTACATGTAACAGCGACTCTTCACCTTCTCCACAAAGACAACACAAGGAGCTCACATTTACTGTTTTTGACTGGAGTTGCACTGACACAGGAAGGATCTCTATGCATATCTTCCAAACGTGAATCTTAACTTTAGCTTGTAGTGGAAGTTTCCATAAAGTCGGCCATATAAAAATAGAAGTAGATGATGATGACAAACTCTCCCTACTCACCGTGGATTGTAGTGCAACCTTGTAAGCTGATGAAGTAGAGAAACGTCCTTTACTATCAAGCAACCACACCAAAGAATCTCGGTCTTGCCTAATGCTCAAGGGAGTGGAAAGAATAGCTTCTGCTTCCAAAAAAGAGAAGGAATTACGAATCAAGTCTTCATTCCATGTACCCTGCTGTAGCATCAAATCTGTAACCCTAACATGCTCTCCAAGTTGACAGGAACTCAGTTTAAAGCAACCAGTTCGAGGGATCCAAGGATCCGTAGTGGCCTTCACACTACTTCCATCACCAATCCTTTATAGAGTACCCTTTTCTAACAGTTTATGACCTTCCCAAATGCCACACTAACTCTAAGAAGCATTCCTAGGCACATCAGCCTCCCAAAAAGTGGAGTGAGGAAAGTACTGAGCCTTGTAAAGTCTAGCCAATAAGGAATCCGATTTCTTTATAATTCTCCAATATTGTTTGGCAAGTAAAGCAATGTTGTGAAGATAAAGGTTCTTGAATCCCATGTCGCCCTCCGCCTTAGGAAGACATAGCTTGTCCCAAGCTAACCAGTGTATTTTCTTATTTTCTTGAGAACTTCCCCACCAAAACCGAGCACAAGCTTGATGCCACGAGTCACAAAATTCTTTGGGTAGAAGATAATAACTCATAGTATAAGTAGGGAGTGCTTGGGCCAGTTCACGGATAAGGAGATCCTTACCAGCTGAACTTAACATCTTCCCTTGCCATCCTTCAAGCTTCTTATTCAGCCTTTCTTTGATGAATGAAAAAGTTTTGGTCTTCTTCTTTCCTACGTAAGTGGGAAAACCTAGGGTATTTTTCATGTTTATCTTCTATAAAAACGCCAAGAATATCAGCGACTTCATTCTTCATGGCCTCCTTCACTCCCTTGCTAAAAACAACACTACTTTTATCAAAGTTAACCTTTTGTCCCGATGAGACTTCATAATCCTCTAGTACTTGTTTGATCTGCCTAGCTTCTTCGATCGTTGTCTTGCTAAAGAGAAGATTATCATCTGCAAAGAGCAGATGATTGATCACTGGTGCACCCTCACAGATTTGAACCCCTTGGAGATGACCCTCCCTAGCTTGGGTCTCCAGTACAGCTGAAAAAGCCTCTATTCCTAAAAGGAATAAAAACAGTAAGAATGGATCTTCTTGTCTCAGACCTCTTGAGGGAATGACATAGCCTTTAGGTTGACCATTGATAAGAAAGTTTTATTACCGTGACACACTACATAACGAGCTTAATCCATTTTTCCTTGAACCCTAGCCTTGTTAGCACTTCTTATAGGAATCTCCATTCCATTCGATCGTATGCTTTGCTCATATCAAGTTTAAGGGAAAAAAACACCATTAGTAGATGAAGAATGAGTATGGATAAAATGTGATACCTCGTTGACAACCAGTGTATTGTCTAAGATCAATCTGCCGGGGATGAAGGCACTTTGGAAGGGTGTCACCTTATCCAATATCTTTTTCAACCGATTGACGATGACTTTGGACGCAATCTTGTAGATGACGTTGCAAAGAGAGATCGAACGCAGATCCGTCATTCTCTCCGGCTTGGGCAGTTTGGGGATAAGGTATACTTGTGTGAAGTTGATCTGTCCCAGGAGGATACTGAATTCTAGGAAGTTGATGGTGGTTTTTACTACTTCTCTCCCTACCATGTGCCAATATTTTTGGAAGAATAGGGATGGCATTCCATCAGGACCCAGGCTCTCTCACGGATGCATTTAAAAAACTGCATATCTCACTTTGGTCTCATCATAGGGAGCTAAGAGCTGCACGTTCATCTCCTCAGTAAACTTAGGCTCAATGAGATTTAAAACCTCCTGCATCTTCACTTCATCTACCTCATTGGCCTTGAACATTGCACCAAAATACTCAATAACTACCCTAATGCCATCGTTGGAGGTTTGTAGGACTCCTTCATCATCAAACAGCCTCGTAATTCTGTTCTTTGTCTTTCTATTAGAGCATTTATGATGGAAGAATTTTGTATTGCCCTCTCCCTCGGTGATCTAGAGTACTTTTGATCTTTGACCCCAATAATGGTACTCATCTGCTATAATACGATCCAAATGCTTTGTAATCTCCATATACTCTGAAACATTGGGATCTGAGAGAGGTAAGGAGTTGAGG
This sequence comes from Geum urbanum, assembly GCA_946800695.1. Classification (NCBI taxonomy): domain Eukaryota; kingdom Viridiplantae; phylum Streptophyta; class Magnoliopsida; order Rosales; family Rosaceae; genus Geum; species Geum urbanum. Next base: position 34,165,123 of record OX327016.1, read on the forward strand.
ACACAATTCGTGCCCTAGCAACTGTAATTTCCCGTCCACGATTCCCAAACGTCATTATCTACCAGTCCGTTAACACAAAATGGGTATTCAATATGCACTGTGTAGCTTCGTGCATGGGCGACGCAAATCTTGATCGATGCCATCCTCTTTTCCCAACTTCACTACATTCTGCATGGTTTGTCTAGAAAGCCTCAAAACGAAACCTTCATTTGTTTCGCTGTGTCCCGATCTCCCGGACAACATTGGTTTCCAGCAAGATTGGGACATGGTCTCCATGAACATGTTGCAAATTTTGCAATGCAGCCCTAGGAATTAGATCAATCTAGAATCTAGACGACACTGCTCTGTCTAGTCTTGATCTCACTTCACCTCTACACCAAGTGAATTGTTCTCCCACATAACCAAGGTCTTGGATATCATAGTATGCCAGGTTATTGCGGAATAACTTCATTTGACCTTCTCGGCGAATTGGTCATGCACCATTTTCATCGTTGTATAGCAACTTATTGAAGTCGCCAATCGCCATCCATGGAAGAGCGCATTCGTCTCCTAACACTTTCCAAAGATCCTACGTTTTGTGCCTCTCAGCCTTAGTCGGATGGCCATAGAAGCTAGTTAGCCTCCATCTTCCCAATCCCACCTTGGGGTACACCACAGCATCGATGTGATGCGACAATTTAGTATTGAACTCTACTTTCAGATCCGATTTCCAAAACACGGCGACTCTTCCTGATTGTCCAAGAATCTCATTATCCTCCTGATTCACGCTAAACACCGCCTCACAGTTGAGGTAGCCTATCTCTCTACGCAACTTATCCATCTGAGTAGGGTTTGATATTTTTGTTTCACTCAGAGAGATGATTGACGACTTGTTTTTCCGTATCAAAACTTTCAAAGCTTCATGCACAATACTTTTGATGGTAGCTTTGATAATAGATATAAGGATAGACATGACAAGTTTATAAACTAATAACATAGTCCATATTTGTGGAGGTATACCACCGATTAACGAATCAAAAGCTTTCTTAACAAATTCAAAAAATGCCTTGGGCTTTATTATGTTCTGTTCAGTATCATCTTTATCATTTTTCAAAATTTGTTTATCTATAGATGACTCCTCATCTTTGGTGGCCTTCAAAATTAAGCTTGAAACTCTCTCCTTCATGTAGAAGAAGAGAGGAGAGGCACGTCTCTTCTCCATGGAGAGAGAAAGCACAAGCCTCCTCTCCATGAAGAAAGGACATGCAAGCCCAGAACTATATGTGATAGAAGGTTGATGAGGCAATAACCTCAGGTTTAAATTTTTTAAAACACGTTTTTAATACATAGAATTCTTTATATAATAAAATTATCAACTAATAATTTAATTCCATGTGCGGTAAGACAATTCTTCTTTACAAAGATATTTACAATAATCCTAAATTTGAATGTTTATGTTAATAATACTATGACCGTATGAAAATCACAAATATTTTTATGTAAAAAGTTTGGGAGTACACTATATAATAATATTGTTAAATATTAATTAATTTCCTTTCACATTTCTTCAATAAGCGAATTCTGATTTATTATGATTTTAAACGATGATTGAAAAATATAACAACAAACCAAAAATTGAATTGTATGTTGATAATACTATAACTGTATGAATATTAAGTTTGGAGGGACACATTTTTTAAAGTTCGTCTAATGATAGATAATCTCATATCCGACCATATACAAGCATCTTCTTCATCTCCATCTTCATTGAAGAGAAAGAAGCTAGACCATGAAAAGGCCGTCACAATAGAAATACCAATTCTACTAAGAAAAAAAGAAACGAAAATCAGTATTACAACACACAAAATGAAAAAAAAACACACACACAAGTAAAATCCAAGCACAAATTTATGGGTAACAGTCATGCAAAGCTAAATGAAAACAAAGCAAACTAAACAGAGCAACAAGAATGAGACCAGCAAATTCACAAGCATTGCCGGTAAAATTCTCATTTGAGCAACATTTACAAGTAATAATCAACCAACAAGCCAAAAAAATCATAAAAAAATACGAGGATTGTTAAATCTCATGTTTGTTGTAAACAATACAAGTTCTCTTTGGCTCGATCAAGCGGCCACTTTATTTAATTGATTTTAGTAACTCATTAAATGGAGCTTGCCTATTTGGTGCTTATTTATGGAGAACTACTTTGTTACACCAACTGTGGATTCAATGCACAATGAGATTAGTCATTCACCATAGGAGCTTTTGCAATACCTTTTACCGTGTATATGTAAAAGTAAAAAGTTAATCGTTTAGGTCTGCTGGTTCAAGGTAGTTCATGGTAGATTGGTAGTCACAGTTTTAGAAGTCTAGAGCTGATATTAATGCAATTGTTGTGACTTTGCAATGCGTTTGGATGAGTCATATATTGAACTGATAGTGTTTTTTTACTCCCTTTTTAGTATATGGTACATGATCAGTTTATTTTGTCTACTTGCGTGAAGTGTAGATAAATATGTAATATAAACTGCAGAGATGTCACTGTTTGTCTCATGATGTTCACAATTACTTTTTGTAAATGATTCCATCTATTATGTTATAGCAATCCTCACATACACGTATTCCAAACTGAAGTGATGAAAAATACTGCTACAACTACTGTTGCTTCATTTGTTGCACGAGGACCAAATCAAATTCTACCCGGTATTATCAGGGTATATGTTTGTGGTTTCACCTATAGCCGCTTTCCCAATGTTCAGCCGCTATAACAATTAATGTTCCAATTGATAGTAGGTTGTTGATTGACTCTTTTTTGTTGTTGATTACTACGTTTTTAGTTAGTGTAAACGTGGGACAATATTATTGCTTTCTGTTAGGATTTGTAAAGGCTATTTAATAGCCAAAGCTTGTTTCATTTAATAAGAAGTCATTCTCAAATTGAGTATGTTTTTGCTTTGCTAGAGTTCTTAGTTCACAACACTGAATCCTTCTTCATAGAAAAAGAGAGAACCACACATGAGAGGCTTTGCATTGAGACCCGAACTGGGTTACGTTCTTCTCAATTCAGACAAATTAACAGTAAAAAAGTTTTCACTACCTCATTTTTTTAACATGATGATTCATTTAGATACAAGACGGGGTAACCCACTCTCTATTGATCATATAAGTTATAAAAAAAACTTTAATAAAAGACAATTATGTAGTAACTAATGACAATATTAAATACAAATATGTAGTTACTAATGACAAATGACAAATGACAATTATGTAGTAATTAAGTTCATTTTCTCATTGATGAGCTACTTGATGTCAACTTTGGAGGTTCATTTTCCGGAAGATGGGACGGTGGCGACTCTAGATTATTGTTTTGATGGATGTGATGGTGAAGATGTCAAAGTTTTCTATTTCGACATTGTCAATGGAGATTTGATATGCTCAGGTTATATCGTATACCCTCGTTATTATTGGCGGAAATTGGTCTTGAATTTTGGTCATTAGATTAGATAAAATTAAAAATAGAGAAATTATCACTAATGGTATCTCATAAATTGGTTACTCATCACTTTGGTACCTTACTAAAAAAATTATCACTTCGGTACCTCATATTCAAATCCATAATTAAGATCAGTACCTACCGTTAGTACGTAACACCGTCAACTTGTTGAAAAATTATTTTAAAAATGTAATTTTTTAAGAGCCAAATATTTGATTGCATGCAAGAGAGAAAAGGGTAAAGAATAAAGAAATATGATATAGAAAAGAATAAGAAATCAAAAACTCGAAAAAAGTGTTCAAAATGTTGGAATATGAATGAAAACAAGCATAAATTGGAGAGCAAAATTCATTCATCTTTATTTATAGAGATTGACCCCTTGAAAGGATCCAACCCCGATTTAGTTGCCTAAACCGGGATCGAACCCCTTCGAAAACACGAACCAACAAAAACCAACAAAATTTCGGCAGAGTTTCGTTACTAACGTGGAATTACCATTACCTGCACCAGGAAAACACACTTCATCCTATGCCACAAAAGCCAAACCGTGGGCACCAATCCCATCCGGATTTCTCAATATATCAACAATAATGTAAAGTAATAAATATATCTGTACTTTACTGAAATATGAAGTAAAATCGTATAATATATACAACAGAATACTCAGAGCGACCTCTAATGTATAATCATATAAGTTTACCACAGTAGGTAGAACAATAAACCTACTGAAAGAAACAAGGTAGCTCGAGCACTATGCCTCCAACCACGACGTGCGACACCAGAGTCCGAACTGCAAACTGGGCACGGAAACCGAAAAGCCCAGGGGAAAGACATGAAAACTGTACAGAGTCGAAATATAAATAAATCAAATAGTATACGAGGAAACGCTGACTCCAACTCGTGTACAGAGCATGCATGGAAAATCTCACGGGGTCACTCATGGACACGTCCGTGCTAGTACAGTCCGAATCACGGGATCCCAGACTCACACGTGATTCTATCCAGAAAGGCCTCGGTTCCGGGGTACTGCCCCTCGCCGGTCAGGTCGGGGTACTGCCCCTCCTGGTAGGTCTCCATCGGGGATCAGCCGAGAGGCAAGTGTATCGATACAATAACGTAACTGAGACTGTACTCTGTGTAAACCAAATCGTAAACAAGTCGATGCAAATGCATAAAGCAGTATATATAAATGCATATACGTAATATATACTGATATAAGCATAATCGTATAATACATGTTCATAATAAACATAATCTCGTATGCAATCTCATGCTCGTAAAACCATAATCATACTACATGCTCAAGTTCGTAAAACGTATATAAAAGACTCGCAATCAATCCGTGAAAAGAAATTGTCCACTCACAGACTAGCGTAACGCAGTTCGCGTTAACCCGTGATCCGGCGGAAAGTCCCTCGCCAAAAGAACGATCACGAACCCCTGAATAATCACAAAGTTCATATCTCAAAGTCATAACTCGACAATTCAAAACAAATCACGAGAAACCACCGTTCTCCGAAACACACGATTCAATTACAACGAACTGTCGAAAATCCGATATTCACACCTCAATACCTCGCTGTACTTTCGGATGCTCAATTCAAAAAACGAACCTCCCCACTGCGATCGGGGCGCGATTTCGAGTGAAATGACATGCAACTTGTCGAAAACCCCAAAAAGTCAAACTGTTAACCGTTGACCGCCGTTGACCGCCGCCGGCAGCGGCGGCGCCACCCGAATGGAGAATTTCTCGGCGGAGCAACCGCTATTCCACTCCAAATCACTCACTGAGCAACTTTCACAACTGCATCGAATGCCAATTCTCACTCTAACCATGTCAATTTCATGTAAAACCAAATTGTCACCAAAATTTCAAATCCAAAATTCTCCATACACAAGTGAAATTGGATCACCAAACTTACATGGTAGCTTCTAGGTGATGAGAGCTTCAAAGCCCACTCCTTTTTGCAGCTCAAATCGGCCGGAAAATCAAAACCCGAATTCCTCCAAAATCCTCCATTTTTGGCCGGAAAATTCTTCCTCCTCCGGCGTCCTCGCCGTGAAAGGAGGTCGGAATCAACATGAGGGGACCTAGGCGAGTCGAACGGGTCATAGCCTAGGCCGTGGGGTGGCCGGACGGAGCTCGCCGCCGGCGAGGCCGTGGCTCCCCGTCGCCATCTCTCTCACCACCGAGTTGACTCGGTCAACAACAATTAAACCCATCTTTGACTTTCCAAAACAGGAAACCCCTATATATACTTTCCCAAAATGGAAACTTCCGTAATTATCTTTTCGACAAACTTCAAACACACGTAACTTCCTCGTCGTAATTCCGATTCTAATAATTCTCGCCGCAACAAACTCGACTCGACGTATTCTTCAATTATCACCCGAAGTCAAACACATCGACCAAACCGATAAAAAGTCAACGGTTCAACCCAAACACATACTTAAACCGACTAAATAATCAACAATCGGAAATATTCACAACTTAATCTTCGTAACTCGGAATAATGCTCCGGAAGTTCCCACGAGGTTGAAATTAAATTCTCTACAACTTCCGTGAAGAATCCAAAACCAAATTCTCGTCCGGTAATTTAGTCGTTAAGAGCACCACCATTTAAATCCGATTATGTCAAAACTTCAAATATTCATAATTTATTCCTCGGTCGTCCAAATAACGATCCGGAACCGCCCACGAACTCGAAATCACACGTACAACGACTCTCGAGAAGAGACCCAGCTCCAATTCTCGGCCAATGATTAAGTCGTTATCAAGTCCGGCGTTTCAAACAACTGTCGGAAATCTGCGATTACGCACAAACTCATAGATTAAGCTGATTCCATTGCTGATTCTGTTCTGGGCGATTACGCCAAACCGTGGGCGCCAATCCCATCCGGATTTCTCAATATCATATCAATAGCAATAAACAGTAAACATAACTGTAATATATAGAAAATCCGGGAAAATCCGTATAAAACATGTATCAGTAACGTATCAGAGCGGCCTCTAGTGTATACATATACAAAATATACAACAGTAGGCGAAACAAGAAACATACTGGAAAACACAGGTAGCTCGAACAACTAGCCTCCGACCACGATGTGAGACACTAGAATCCGAACTGCAAACTGGACACGGAAACCGAAAAGCCCAGGGAAAGACATGAAAATCGTTAAAGTGAGTGGACGAAAATAAATGTCTTTCGCCGAATGATATATGTTATAATAACATATGCGAGTCAAAATGAATAAATATGATATAGTACACGAGGTGAACTCAAACTCCTCCAGCGTACAGAGCATGCATGGAAAAATCTCACGGGCTCGCTCATGGACACATCCGTGCTAGTACAGTTCGAATCACGGGATCCCAGACCCACACGTGATTCTAGCCAGAAAGGCCTCAGGTTAAAAGGTCCCCCCCTCCCCCGGGTAAAGGCCTCGGGTCAGGGGTCACAGCTTCCTCCAGTAAACATCCTCGGGGATCAGTCGGGATGCAAGTGTATCGATACAACAAGATATACTGTGACTGTACTCTGTGTAAACCAAATCATAAATAGTTCGATGCAAGTGTATAAAACAACATATAAATGCATATACGTAATGTATAATTATATATGCATATTCGTATAACACATGCTCATATAAATCATAATCTCAAATGCATGCTCATACCCATAAAACGTGTATTAAAGACTCGCGATTATCAGTGAAAAGAAATTGTCCACTCACAGGTGAACAAAACGCGCACTCGCGTTAATCACGTGGCCCGGCGGAAGATCCCTCGCCCGAAGCACGATCTCGATCCCCTGAGTAATCATAAAATATATCTGATCAAAATCACAATTCACAACACTGTACCACACCTCGGAAATCAACCGTTCCCGGAAATATATAACACAGTGCAAAATAATCGACGAAATTCTCGAAATCTCCACTCAAAACCCTCGTCTGAAAATCCAATACCCAAATCAACTCGAAAACCTCAAGGCGACGATCGAGGCGCGAATACGAGTAAAACGACATTAAAATCATCAAATTCTAAAAAGTCAACGGGTTGCCGGAGCTCCGGTGTTGACCGCCGCTGCCGGTGACGCGCCGTCAACTGGAGAGATTTTCCGGCGACCGAGCTCACCGAAGCTTCATATCGACGAGTACAACACATCTCTCTTCTATGGCTAAGCCCAATTCCGGCCACACATGCCGGAAAATAGCTCGAAAGCCATGGATCCGTAACCGTCCGGAAATTGCTCCGCCGTCCAATTCCGTCACCGTGAGGCCATCTCGGCCTCCCATTCTCAAGGGTCCACTTATCTACCTCAAGCCCAACAAATTCCATCACAAACCCCCCTCCGAAAGTCGCCGGAACTCCTCCCACCGTCGAAGCCGATTCCGGCCAAAATTCCCAAATTTTCAAATCAACATTTCTCCCTCAATTCATCACCAAATCAAGCAATTCCAAGTTCTAATCAACTAGAAATCAAGAGAGGAATCGAAATATACCAAGGTCCAAGCCGGAGGTGGCCGAAAATTGAAGGTCTCCGGCGAGTCAAACGGTGGCCGGTTTTCCTCTTTCGGTCAACGCGGGTCAAACGACAGTCAAACTTCCTGAATAGTGATTTTCCACAATTTTTGACTATTTTCGATATTTATACTCGCGCCTCGGGACGATCTACGATCCAAAACGGATAATCATAATGATTCGGATAAACTCGATACTAACGGATAAACTCGTCGATATTTCGAAACTTCAAATATTCATATTATATTCCTCGGTCATCGGAAAAATCATCAAGAATCGCCCATGAACTCGAAATCACATGTACAACAATTCTCGAGAAGAGACTCAACTCAAATTCTCGGCCGATAATAAAGTCTTAATCAAAACCGGCAAACCACACAATTAACGAAAAACTGCGATTACGCACTAACTCGTGAATTACGCTGATTACTCTACCGATTCTGATTCGGGTCGTCACAGCAACAGTCCCCCTTGTGATGTCTGAACGTAGCTTGATACTCCTTCTGGATATTAGATGTTGCATGACACTTTGTAGTTGTCTCGATAGAAACCATCGTCAAGCCAAAAACCTTTGTAAGAATAAAATGGTTCTTCAACGAAGTAAAACTGTGAGTAACACGCCTTATGTGTCGATAGACGACTACGACCCACAATATGAAATTTTCCACGTTAAGGTGTGACAAATGATGTTGCCTCATCAAAAATTTTCCTAGTAATAAAAAACATTTGGGATAAAAACCAATGTTTTAAAACGCGGCGCATTTTGCTTGTTGAAACGCGCCTTGGGGCTAAGCGAACGAAAATTGCGTCATTCTACCGAAAAAAACATTTCTTGCTTTTAAACATCTCAAGCAGGCGGAAGCAGGGAAGCTAGCAAGGGTTTAGGTGGCAAGAGAAGGCCTTGCAAACACCGTCGAGGCTGTGCTCCATGTCAATAACACGATGAAGTCATTGTCGGAGATCTCAACGAGGTTGGGAGAAGTTGAGGAAGAAGAAGCCGTATGTAGAGTGTCTCGCTGGTTTAGAGGCGAGACTTGAGTGTAAGGGGAGAGGCGGAGATGAAGGTAGTAGTAGCGGTGGTAGTGGTGACGACGGTGGCGGTGCAAAGATTGGCGGAGGAGAAAGAGGCTGATTTGTTTGAGGTGATGGGTTTGGCGGCGGAGAGGATTGTAGGATTCTAGGTTACTTTTTTTTTATGCTTTGCCTTTGAGTGCATACGTACGTCTGTTCTCAATTTTGTATTAGTGCTCACTGATCACTAGGCTTGTTTTAAACGGTATTAATTTATTAAGTGATAATCATCTCATATATTATTTAATATGATAAATATTTATTGCATATGAGGACAGTAAAATAAAAGAAATTAAACATGTTAACCAAATATAAGAATTTTTATTGAATTATGTAATTTTTTTTCCTTCAAAAAACTTACGTGTTTTTTTGTTAAACTATCATGTATATGATGCTTTCGATATACCGTGTCACATCCGCATTTACGTTTTAAAATGTTGATAAAAATAATATTTGTAAGAAAAAGAGTACAACATGTTATTCACATTCATTAGACACAACGTAGACTTCAAGAAGTGAACATCTCCCCCTGATTTAAACAAACCTTAGGAGGTCGGATGATGACACAACCATAATATGCTCATGATCCGTAAATGTCAAGCAAATTTGGCATATTTTCTTGCAATCTTTAAACTAAGTCACAATATAATAAAACCATAAGCATAGGCTTGCTAATACGTTCAACTTAGTAGGAGATTCTTTACAAACAATCTCACTAAACTTAGTACAATGCAGTGATTAAAATAAAAAGGGTAAGAGAGTATACCCTATCTTAGCAAATGCTCATCACATATTCAAAGAATATAGATGATAGGAGAAAACGCCATCCATGAAGATCATGATGGTGGTTGGAGTCCATTCGGTAACCTAGATGATCCACATAGGTAGTTTCTGAGGCTACTCTAGTTTTTCTCTCTAAAGGTAGGGCAATTTTAAATCAATAGTAAGGCATTGATACCAAGATACCAAGTGTCGAAAGACAATCTATGATCCAAAAATCGAGTTGGTATACAACTTTATTGAGTGTCCAAGTTTACAAGTAGTCAAGTAAATCAACCTTAAAATGCACACTTTGGCTTACAATCTAAGTTGAGATAACTTTTATATAAATGTAACTCTTTGTTGATACACTCAAGCAAAGAGGATCCATTGAGATCAACATTCTAAATAATATATAAGAACGCGACAAAACGTCGTAGAACCTATGAGATAAGGCTCAATTTGGTTTGGCCTTCTAGCACTAAGGCTGTGTTCTCATGTACGTGTAGATCATTCATCTCGGAGATAAGAATCGCTAAAACTTGTCCAACATTAATCAAGGTGTTTGGAATATTATACCTTCCTCCCACTAGGTACCCATTGAGTTGGTTATACCAATCCGACCAGATTGTTTTAATCCGTACAGTGAACGTTTAAGACGTATCGAAAACGCGCTTTTAAAACAAGCGTTACTTTAGTGGGGCATCTAAATACCACCAGAAATTTGTACATGAATTATCGTATCTAGATCATAATAGATGAGCGATAACCATATATGTGTAATCAGTGTTCGAAAACACAGTCTACACGGCCGATTAATCAGTGATTAATCGGTAATCGGTAAAGAAGTGTGCTGATTCGGGCTTAAACGGGTCTCTACACAGTGAACCGTGTAGCCACCGATTAATCGGCCGATTCACCGAATAATCGGCCGATTACACGGCCATATATTTTTTTTTTGAAATCAAAATTAAAATAAGAACCCAAAATGGCAAAATCCAAAACCTAATTTCAAATTGAAATACATCGCAGGCACAACGCCTCCCTGGTTTGGTCCTCTCGCGTCGCACCCTTGCTCCGTTGTGGCCTCTCTCACGTCACCGCGCCTTTGCCACTGCCGCTGCCGCCTAACGCGCCGCCGCCTTTGGTCTTCGCTCCCGCCTCTGGTTCGTAAGCCATCATGGTCTCACCCTAATTCAATTTCTTAATCTATTGCTTCATGAGTTTTTTGTGTGTGTTTGTGACTCTCTCTCTCTCTCTCTTTCTCTCTCTCTCTCTCTCTCTCTCTCTCTCTCTCTCTCTGTGTCTACTCGAAACATGTTGCTGATGTTAGATTGAAATCCTTATTCATTCATCTTCTACTGGAATGTTAGTTTACTTTGTACCCTTTTGAAGAATGTTAGTTCATTCATCTTTTGCTGAAATGTTAGTTCATTCATCTTCTGCTAAAATCCTTGTTCATTCATCTTCTGCTGGCTTATAATTCATCTTCTGCTGAAATTCTTGTGGACTGTGCCACCATAAGACTGTGTTTTGAAGAACAGTGTTGAGTCTGTAAACATGAACTGATCCCGAGAATGAGTCTGTAACGTAGAATTCTGCATATTATACAACATTGCAGTTTCATGCATATTAAGTTTTTGATACTTGGCTTCAAGTTTGTCACTTGTATTTCTTGTTGTTGTTCATTATTCAGATTGGGTTATATATATGTGATTGTTTGAAATGGCTCATGTAAAGAGGGTGTAGTGTTTGCATTGATTGGTCTTTTACTACTTCTTGCGAACGGAGAATAGTGTATGTACCTCATACATCAACACTCTAGAGCAGCTAGTGTTTCCACAAAGTTGTTTTACTAGATCAATAATTCAATTTTTCTTCGTTTTTGGTCTTCATATTTACCAGCCTCATGTTTCTATGTAACAAGGTCCAACAAGTCTTTACTAAAGCAATAACTGATAAGATCCATCTAACCAATTGGTGTATTAATGATGTGTACTGGCATATCTACTAAAATTTGATACCAATAGTCGAGAGTGTTCAGTACTGACCGGTAGGTTTTCCATTTCTTATGACACTCATTGATGCAATTACAGGTACTGTCAGCTTTTTTGTTTCTTGCAATTCAATCTCATGAACTCTGAAATAAATATGAAGTAGTAATGAAAGAGAATGAGATTGATTTACAAATTACAAATCATTGTGCTTAATCACAGATGAGTCCAGTTTAGTTGTTCTGCTCTGATTTGCATGATACATTTTGTGACATTGAGCATGTATTGGCTGGATACCTTATAGTAGTGATGCGGTTATGCAATAACACTTTGGTCGATGCTATACAAGCCTATTTCTTTGCTTGTTGTGAGTTTCTGACTACAAATGAATAATGAAAAAAGAGAAAGTATTTATGACTGGAAATACAAGTCATAAACTTGAAACCAGTGTGTTAATAACTTGAAGTTAGTATGTCATTAATTTCAAGAGGAGAATAAAAATAAGAACATCTGTAAGATGGACTGATTAAATGAACATATATACAGTTTGAATGTTTGATACACTGAATTAGCCTGCCTCTGTATGTATAATTAATAATTTATATGTATAATTGAATATTGATGTCAATGCTATTGTGAATTAGGTGAAATGACGAGTAATCCTAATCCTATGTCGTCGGGATCGTCCGCATCCACTGCAATGTCAGAAGTCTCTTTGAAGCGTAATTCAAATGATGTTGGTTGGAATTATGGCGTGATGGTTGATCCTACTGGGGCGAAGGACAAAATCAAGTGCCTCTTGTGTGGAATTGTTATTTCCTCCGGCATAAATAGATTGAAACAACATATTGCTCATGTTAAGGGACAAGTGGCTTCGTGTCCTAATGCATCGGCCGATGACAAAGCCAAATGTTTAGCCGCACTTGATGGAGGAAAGACTAAGAAGAAACAAAAAACAAAGCAAGAGATAGAAGTGAGGGAAGAAGTTCAACTTGGTGGAGAAGAAGAGGTTGAAGGAGAAATTAATAGGCCACACTTTCTTGGTCCAATGGATAAGTTTGCAAACCCAATCGATCCGGATTCGTTATTAGAAAAAGGTCTACAAACAAAGTTACGACAACAAAATATCAATGAAGCACTTTTCAAGGATAGAACACAAGAGGTGCACCGATTTTTGGCTAGATGGATGTATGAAGCCGGTATAGCTTTCAACGCTATTGATTGCGATAACTTCTTGAGGTTTGTGGAAGCAGTTGGTAAGTTTGGTCCGGGCTATAAACCTCCAAGTCAATACCAATTGAAAGAGCCATTGTTGAATGAAGAGGTTGAGAGAACAAAAGAGGCACTTAAGAAGCACGAAGAAGAGTGGACTAAAAATGGTTGCTCAATTATGACCGATGCATGGAGTGATAGAAAAAATAGAAGTATCATGAATTTATGTGTTCATTGCAAAGAGGGTACTACCTTTGATTCTTCTATAGAAGCTTCGGAACATGCACACACCGGAAAATTCATTTTTGATTATGTTGACAAGTGCATAGAAAGAATTGGGCCGCAACGTGTGGTTCAAGTTATGACCGACAATGCAACTAACAACATGGCTCACACATAAGTTTTCTGGAATGCTACTAAGTTTTAAAGTAGCATATAGTTGTTCCGAAGCATATAGCTCACACATAAGTTTTCTGGAATGCTACTAAGTTTTAAAGTAGCTGAATAACATAATAGTTCAAGTAAGGTATCCAAACTGAATATGATATTCATACGATGTACCATATAATATCGTGTAGATAATTCAAGGATGTTATGAAAAGTCTTAAGTGACAAGATGAGCTAAACTTCTTACACTCATAACGTTTACTAACATAAACCTTTCAAGGATTCCTTGTAGGTGGTATTGGCGGTATCTGCCATGAACCATCCTCAGTGTTAGTGAATACCATGATTCAATCTGAACTGAATTTCTGTTGTGGCCATTCTAGCTTCAAAGTCTGATAATTATCGACTAAGCTATATGCTTTGTTTATTTCCTTCGATCAATATACAACAACTTCACTTACCCTTCAATATTCCAATGCACATGCATGTGAGCTAACAATGATCAATATTATCATGAATGAGTCTCCACTGTCATATAAACATTCAGAACAGTTGAGTGAAATTATAAAGTATTAATCAATGGCCAATTACTTTTGGCATCTTTCCTTTAATTGGAAAAAGACAATGCGTACTCCCCATGTTCCCATGTATACTAAGTATATTAGGTGGAGTCATGGCCAACCTCACCCGTGAATGCCAATGATCATGGCGATGTCGGATGCGTCAGATGGAACATGTACCTTTGGTGGCTAGATGCAACATGTACCTTTGGTGGCTAGATGCAACATGTATCTTCAGTGGCGCCCGTTCCCTAACTCCATCTAGGTGGTGTCGGGTACATCTTCTAGTTGCTTACTTTAGGCTTGGTATGTGAGATCTAGCCATTAGTGCATTTAAGCGTCAAACGTACTCAGATTCAAGGACTAAAGTTCTAAGATCGGATGAGACAGAGTGGGGACGGACCATGACAATTCCATATTGTTTCCTACGAACTCTATTCATATGTCCCCTTAAACGGTGGAAAACTGTCTCATCAAAGTGACTAATGGTCTATATAGTTAAGATCTCGCCTAGAAAAGAAAAAATATAGTGGGTGATGGATGGAGTTTCATATCCATTAGGCACATGAGAGGTTAAGATTAGGGTAAATCCCTCATTATGCGGAATAGATTCAAAGTCGGAACAATATGTCCATGTTTGGGAAATCGTAGGAAAGTGAGCATAAAGGATTGTCTATTTTCTCCAGAATTATTGGTATGTTCGATCTCAATGAAATTTTGCAGAAACGGACTCGAGACATATATGAACTCCTCTGTAAATTTTTAATTTTTTTTGAGGTTTGTAGCTATGTCAAATAACTTATACAAAATCATACAAGAAATTGTTCCAATAAGCATTAACTTACGTGAGTCATCAAAATATTTCAATGTAAACTCTTTCAAAATCATCAATATGATACATGATCATTCGATTAGGGAATTAATCTCACAATATGATAATTTAAAATTTCAGCAAAAGCTTTTGTAGATAGAAAATCAACAGTATAACCAAATGTTGTTACGTGAACAAGAAAACCAAATAATTTGGTTCGCTTTTTTGGCTTCTAAAAACTACCCTTGATAAGGTTTACGTAGTTCTTGTAAAAGAATCGAATCTCAAACTTATAATCGACGTAGTATCAAATGTTGACACTATCCGAAACTATGAATTGTGTGGTGTCGATGTTAGTGATCGGAAAACTAAATTTTGAATAACAAAAAGTAATCTAGAAAAGACAAAATTTGAGAAGTGTACAAGGTAGTTGAGCGACAAGTACACGTCCCAAGTCAGCATCAAAATTGGACAGTAATTTCACCATGTCAGCAGAAGCAATCCACGTCAGCATTGACGTGTGTCCACATCAGTATCAAACAATATTAGGTTAATGGGCCTCTCCCGTTCTTGACCCGGTCGCAAGACGACCGGGGTGTTCCGTGAGGGTCGCGATTGGCCTGGATCCTAACGAAAACCCGGTCGGGTCTCATCGAAGAGAGCTCGTTGAAGGCGAGGATTTCAGGAGATGGGGTTTAGCAGGAGTACAAGTCCACCGGCACGGAACCAAGCGCGCGCAGCTGCGGTGGGAGGCCGTACGCTACGAATTAGAGGCAGCGGGGGTCGTGCGATTCAATCAGATCCGAGATTGATTCGGACTCGGATTGGTTCGCGAACACCCGAAGCCATCACCGGAGGTGAGCGGCGGGGTTCCTTGATTTCCCGAAGTTGGCTGCCGGAGGAGGGCGACGGTTGTCCTCGGGTGCCTAAAAAAGTTTTCTAGGTGCCACGAATGAACTTCCCGAAAATTTTAAGGGCTCAGATGAAAATTCCGAGTTCTGAAATTATTTACTTTTCAGTCCCGGCACTTTCTGTTTTTTCAATTTTCTCTAGAAATTTGAGATAAACTAAGTGTTTGGAATCAAAAACGCCGTAGCGATAGATTCCTTAATAGTTTGAAAATATACTTCTGTAGGTGATGTACTTTCAGAACTAGAAACACGTTAGTTTATGTAAACACATTGTTGGTTCGAATAATTTTAGTGTACAAGACGAATCAAGACAAATAAGAAAATCGTAACAAAAGCATGTTTTGTTAATCGCCAACAATATTTACACATTATTCTGTTGTGTATTACATATCGTCATCTTCTGGTAGCTCTTTTCGTTCATGACCAGGTTGAGAGATCGATGTAAGTGGGACACTAGTCCATCTTAAGTGTACTATTATCGAAATCTCTTTCTACATATCATGAACTACTAAAGTGAGCCGTACTAGATTGTAGAATATTGATCTTGAAGGGACATTATTACAAGGGCAACTATTGCACTGAGCTTAGAGCAAATCTGGCTTGAGAAGGGGAAAAACTTTGAGAATCACATTCGTCTGTGACATAACACATTACGGTGGCTCAAGTCCATAAATCCTTTTCTTTTGCTTATTTGATCTTCTAACCCTCACAAGGGTCTTCAAAGTTTACGGCGGATGCCGATAACATGCATGTCGCGTCATTGGCGGTTCCTCGGTGGAGGAATTAATGGCATCAGTTGCGCACTTTGGGAGTATCTTTAGTCTTGAACTTAATACCGAGAATTTTTCCCACCACGTTGTCGCACACATTCTTTTCTATGTGCATCGCGTCCAAGTTGTTCCTCAGCTTCAACTTCGACCAGTAAAGGAGTTCAAGGAATATACTCTTGTGATGCCAATAACGGAGATCATGTGTAGGAATTGGATTGCATTTCTTTACATCTGTGTCATTGGTCAACACACCAAAGTCGAAATAGCTCAATCTCTCTAAAATCTCTTCGCCCGACCAACCACAGGGTTTAGGATCGTTCTCTACCGTCCTATCGAAATGAGCTTCATCTTGTCGCCACGGGTGGTCGTGAGAAAGCCATCTACGGTGACCCAAGTAACATACCTTCCCCACGTTCCAACTAGAGTTCACGTCGTCCAAACATATAGGACATCCATTATATCCTTTTGTCCTGCAGGTTGCCAACATCCCATACGCTGGAAAATCGCTGATCGTCCACATTACGGCAGCCCTCATCGTGAACATCGTGTCAGTGAATTTGTCATAAGTTGGGACTCCATTTTGCCACAACAGTTTTTGCTCGTCGATCAAAGGTCTGAGGTAGACATCTAAGCACTTCCCTGGAGATTTATGACCTAGAATTAGTACAGTAAGGAAATTAAATTCCTTGTTCATGCACATCCACAGAGGCAAGTTGTACGGCATTAGAATTACTGGCCAAGTGCTGACGGCGGAGCTATTTCTACCCCAATGATTGAATATGTCTGCAGATAGGCCGACTCTAACATTTCTAACCTCTGCAGCAAAGTCTCCAAATTCTCTGTCGAAATGTTTGAAACCCTTCCCATCCTCGGCGTGTCGCAGGACATCGTCATCTATTCGCTTTTCTGCGTACCATCGCATCGCCTCTGCTGTGTGTAGAGACATGTACAGGCGCTGCAATCTGGGAATCAAGGGAAAATATCGAACAACTTTCACAGGAATTCTCTTTTACGAACTCTTCCTATTCAGCTCATATCTGCACTGGCCACATACGGGACAATAGTCCAAATCTTTATACTCTTTGTAAAAAAGCACACAATCATTTGGACATGCGTCAATTATCCTGTACTTTAGGCCGAGGCTGCTCAAGATATTTCTAACCTTATAATGAGATTTAGGAAGATTGTGATCATTAGGAAGCAACTTACATATTTACTCCTAAATTTCATCAAAAGCACTTACTGACATTTTGTGCTTCATTTTTATCTTCATTTGCTCCATCACATATTGCAACACATTCTCTCGACATCCAGGGAACACCAGGGTCTGCGCTTCAAGTAGCATCCGCTTGTACTTATCCATCTCATTAGTGTCAGTGGCCAAGCTAGCAGCGGAGAATGTGTCATCATGCTCATGAGTGGTACTGTAACCTCCGCCTTGGTGTTGGTGTCCACCATGACTAAATCCCGGAAACACATCATGGACCAAATCTACAGTTGGGTTGCAAGCAGGGGGCCGGCACCACTGCTGCTGGATGAGACACCTTGGTAACTGTACCCTGAGCTGAAGTCTGCTGAGCTGAAGTCTACTGCTTCACCATGCTCGCTCCATGTAGTGTAACTCCACATCATACCATTTTCGTACAGGTGTTGCACCATAACATTAACCTCCCCATACTGACAATTAAGACATTTCTGGCACTGACACCTGAAACGCTTCTTTCCCTGACCATGTTCTATCGCAAAATTCACAAATTCGCTAATTCCATCCATATACCGGACATCACATCTATTCTGCAACTTCATCCAACTCTTGTCCATACTTCTACAAAATATTATAATTAATTAATTATTACATATATATTAGCCAATTAATTAACTATTAATTATACGTACTCGATCTACATCAATTATGTACTTTAATATGCATGTCTAGCTAACATACATGCATGTATGTACATTTTAACTAAATATTAACCAAATTTGAAAACATCCATACATATATACGTACTACAGGTCTATAATTAACTAATATATATATCATCAATTTCATAACTTAATATATTAATTATATATTAGACGTACTAATTAATTATTAACAATAGGCGTTTTAACAAACGTACATGCAATTATATATATATAAACCTACGTTAATGGTGTTGGAAAATTAACTGCGTACGTACCAGCTGGCCTTCTCCGATATATGGCGAATTAATCGATGATTGGAGCCGAAGATCGATATATATAGTGCTATTTATCTAGCTAGCCCGACGTCGATCGTCGTTTGCATTGCGTGCACGTGTGAGGCGCTGATCAAGACAGGAAGAGATTATAATCGATCAGTTGAGAGAGTGAGCGGAGAGGAAGCTAGAGTTTGGCATTGGCCTTATATAATGCTTCACTTAGACGACGGAGGTGTCGGCATGTCGTCTAAGTGGCCACTCGGACCACGGCGTGTCGGTCCGAGGTCCAGGTGAGCACCTGGACGATAGATAATACTGCCTCCGTCGTCCAGGTGAACACTTGGACCACGGAACGTTTACGTTTCCGTGGTCTAAGTGCTGTTTTCTTGTAGTGTGTACTAGGTAGTTGAGCGACAAGTAGACGTCCCAAGTCAGCATCAAAATTGGACACTAATCTCACCATGTCAGTAGAAGCAATCCACGTCAGTATCAAACAATATTAGGTTAATGGGCTTCGCCCGTTCTTGACCCGGCCCAAGAGAAGGCTCGGTCTGGTTGGCTTGAGGCCTGACCCGGTCTGGATCCATTTTTGATCTGGATCGTGGATCCAATCCAATCGGGTTAGGGTTGCCTTACCTGGATTGGACGGTGGTGATGGCTGCGCCGTTTGGCGGCGATGCACAACAGGATGTTGGCGATCAGCTTGCTTATACAGTAGAGACGACCGGGGTGTTCCGTGAGGGTCGCGATTGGCATGGATCCTAACGAAAACCCGGTCGGGTCTCGTCAAAGAGAGCTCGTTGAAGGTGAGGATTTCAGGAGACGGGGGTTAGCCGGAGTGCAAGTCCACCGGCGCGGCACCAAGCGTGCGCAGTCGCGGTGGGAGGCCGTACGCTACGAATCGGAGGCAGCGGGGGTGGTGCGATTCAATCGGATCCGAGATTGATTCGGACTCAGATTCGTTCGCGAACACCAGAAGCCATCACCGGAGGTGAGCGGCGGGTTCCTTGATTTCTTGAAGTCGGCTGCCGGAGGAGGGCGAATGTTGTCCTCGGGTGCCCAAAAAAGTTTTCTAGGTGTCACGAATGAACTTCCCGAAAATTTTAAGGGCTCAGATGAAAATTCTGAGTTCTGAAATTATTTACTTTTCAATCCCGACACTTTCTGTTTTTTCAATTTTCTCTAGAAATTTGAGATAAACTAAGTGTTTGGAATCAAAAACGCGGCAGCGATAGATTCCTTAATAGTTTGAAAATATACTCATGTAGGTGATGTACTTTCAGAACTAGAAACACATTAGTTTATATAAACACATTGTTGGTTCGAATAATTTTAGTGTACAAGACGAATCAAGACAAATAAGAAAATCGTAACAAAAGCATGTTTTGTTAATCGCCAACAATATTTACACGTTATTCTGTTGTCTATTACATATCGTCATCTTGTAATATAAGAGTTAGAATCGTTCTGGTAGCTCTTTTCGTTCATGACCATGTTGAGAGATCGATGTAAGTGGGACACTAGTCCATCTTAAGTGTACTATTATCGAAATCTCTTTTTACACATCATGAACTACTAAAGTGAGCCGTACTAGATTGTAGAATATTGATCTTGAAGGGACATTATTACAAGGGCGACTATTGCACTGAGCTTAGAGCAAATCTGGTTTGAGAAGGGGAAAAACTTTGAGAATCACATCTGTCTGTGACATAACACATTACAGCGGCTCAAGTCCACAGATCCTCTTCTTTTGCTTATTTGATCTTCTAACCCTCACAAGGGTCTTCAAAGTTTACGGCAGATGCAAATAACATGCATGTCGCGTCATTGGCGGTTCCTCGGTGGAGGAATTAATGACATCAAGTTGACGTTGTAGCTCTCTTTGGTTTCTATCTTTACCATTTCACATACATTGTAGTGGGTGGTAAAGACCATAAGAGTTCTTTACAATTTCTCCTTTTTTTGTAGAATCCACATATCCGAAATTGGTTAATTATGCGATTCAACTCTATGGCGAATTCATGCATTGCTTGGAATTTTCTATAAAGAAATCTCCATCGGTTTTCCATCGAATACATGAAGTACATCAAATCGATTAAGGAGTTTAATCCATAAAATCGATTGATCGATCATCATACGCAAATTCCTTCGTAGATATTGAACAATTTATTCTCATTGCATTGCATATAGGTTATGATTAATTGGAGAATTCAATGGCATAATATGTTCTAATAGACCATCGTTCTTTGAGATGATAAATCTCAATAAAACACCATATTTCATAACCAAAGCCTTTAGAGATTAAAGGAGTGAAGTCAAAACCAATCATGTGCGACATTTGAAAGGCAAAGAAGAACATTTTGGTCTAGGTTCGGATTTAGCAATCAGAACATGTGCTAGTCATGTGTGTGGAACACGCAGATCCCTACATTTAATTTGTTTAACATCTTCAATAAAGAAATCAGGAAGACGGTCTTTAATGTCTCTGATTGAAGAAATCGGTAAGACGGAGTAGAAGAAGAGTGTTGTAAGCCCCAAAGAAAAAGAATCGCAAAGTTGCGAGGGGGGAGGAGAAAACTTTATCACAAGGAAACTTACCTTTCTTCTTCTTTTCTTCTTTTTCGGGTCGTCTGACCTTCGTACACTTACACAACCATAACTTACTCTAGAGACATGATAATCATGATCTGAAGGATGTTATGGAAACTATACATCTGGGGCTTTCCGTGCATATGAAGATCTTCTTCTGGTTTGTCCTGAGCAGCTCGCAGTCTTTTGTTGAAGTTGGTTGTTCCGTATAGGCTGTGAGATCGAAGTAGTCAATCTCGAATTTAGGGATGAAAAAAGTGTTTGGGTTTTGGCACAAAGCTTCGAGTTAGAGTCTCGTGCTGATAACGTATTAGAATATGAATGGAAACAAGCATAAATTGGAGAGAAAAATTCATTCATATTTATTCATAAATATTGACCCCTATATATATGACTAAATAGGAGAACCATAGGTACATAAGTGATTCCAATAAAGAATGACATTTACATAATAAGGAAACATAATCGAATATATACCTATTATCTATGAGATACAATATCCATATATGGTAGGAAATATCACACCAAATCTAGACATGTTGCAACACAAAATATATTTTTTAATATAATTTTTTCAACAACTTGACGACATTACTAACAACATGTATTGATTCTAGGTACGGATTCGAATGCGAGGTACCGAAGTGATAGTTTTCAAAAGCGAGGTACTATTGTACTAAAGTGGTGAATTAATGACTGATTTGTGATGTACCATTCATGATCAAAACTCTTAAAATATAACATAGATTAATAAGTAGTTTTTTTTCATTAATATAACATGGGTACTATTAGACGTCTTCACATTTCTCGTACTTATGATATAGTTCTTTTCCCTCAAAATCTTAGCCTATAATGAAAGCATGTGATTCATTTGTGATAATTTTTTACTTTTAAAACATACGGAGTGACCTAATCAACATACGAATTTCAAATTCAATATTTATTTGATGTTTTTAAAAATTCAGTGATCAAATTATTTGATGTTTTTTTTTTATATATTACTAATCTTAAAATTATGTTTTCAATTTCACCTCAAATAAATAAATAAAAAAATTAAGGTCGGATACTCGATAGTGTCTTCGACGGTAAAACCCCACGTCTAAACTCTAAACCCCTCAAGGCCTCAACTTCATACTCCACCAGAGCATCATATTTAGTCATCTGACCACAATCAACTCGATTGCTTTTCTGCACATCGAATGTCGATTCGTGCCTTTTCCAGATCAAAACTCTCACCTCTCTCCGCAATTCTCCTTCAACGTCTAAAACGCACACCATTCCTATCCAACCCATTTCCTCCAAAATCCCATTCTCCAGTATTAGAAATCGAACCCATCTGTGGGTTTAGGCTATATCACGACGGGAGGCCCAGAGGTCCACTTTGGAGAGGAAAGAAGCTGGTTGGGAAAGAAGCACTTTATGTGATTTCTGGGTTGAAGCGGTTTAAGGATGACGAAGAGAGGCTTGACAAGTTTATTAAGTGTCATGTTTTGAGGCTTCTCAAGTTGGATATGATTGCTGTTCTCACTGAGCTTGAGCGCCAAGAAGAGGTCAATTTGGCTATAAAGGTAGTGCCTTTTTCACATTTCTATGCTTAAATTTGGTGTCTTTTTAGTACTTGCTCTTCTGGGTTGTGCTCAAACTTCCATACTTGGGTTTGTAATTTATGCTTATACAGTTAATCAATGTGAAAAGTTGCTTGGTAGGTTTAGCTCGTGATGTGTTTGATAAAATGCACATTGATTATGTGAGAGTAAGGATTATGTTTACAGCTCCTGTAGTAATGTTTGCGGCTCCTGTAGTATATGGTGAATTTTGATTGTAGTGAGGACTTCTATAGCTAATTTCACCATTAGCGAATTGGGCCCTGTTGTTTCACATGTAAAGGCAGATGCTAAGAACTATAGGTAGCCACTCTGCTGTACATCTCAATAAGCTATTCTCTCAACTAGGAATGAAACAACAACGCAGAGAACATATTGAATATTGGAAGGGAGACTGAAGAGTAGTTTGTGTAAAAATGCTCGGCTTCAATTGTGAATGTAGATGACCCTAGTTTTATCTTCTTTATGCAAAACCGCAGTAGGTTTTGCTGTAGGTTTGCATTTTACAGACTTGTTTGTCAATTTACCGTAGCAGAAGATTAAATCAATTCTTTGGAGGGCTTTTGCTTTTAGATGCACCATCATGGTTTCTGTTATGTTTTATAATAAGCAGATATTCTCTAGTCTAGATTTCATAATTATCAGTTATCAATGTCTTTTGAATGTTATAACCGTTTCTCTGTTGAGATAGAAATGAGTAGTTATCAAACTGTAATGTATTATCATGTTGATTTTATAAACACAAATGACCAAACCACAATTTGGTTATGGTCTTCAGTCTCCATTCTGTAGTCTTTATGGTATCAGAGCCTAGAATTGTCTTATGACTCCAAGTCTTTATGTATTATTTCTATTTATTTGTGAGCTTACAAGCAATCAATGACTTCTCAGGTATTTAAGGTGATTCGGAAGCAGGATTGGTACAGACCTGATGTCTATCTGTATAAGGACCTTATCGTTTCATTAGCAAAATCTAAGAAAATGGATGAGGTTATGCTGCTGTGGGAGCTGATGAAGAAGGAGGATTTATTTCCTGATTCGCAAACATATACAGAAGTTATCAGGGGATTCTTGAGTTCTGGTTCTCCTGCTGATGCAATGAACATATACGAGGACATGAAGCAGTCTCCAGATCCACCAGACGAGCTACCATTCCGGATTTTGTTAAAGGGACTCCTGCCTCACCCTCTTTTGAGAAACAGAGTCAAGCAAGACTTTGAGGAACTCTTTCCTGAACAGCATATCTATGATCCTCCTCAAGAGATTTTCGGCTCCTGCTGAGATTTCCCATGTGTGCTTTACAACTGTACTTTAGCAAGCACAATTCTAGGTGTGCACATGGTATTGATTCCCATTCATTGACATTCCTGGTTCCATTTAAATGCTTTCAGGTCTTCATGTTGCTCATTTCGTTGGAGGGCATTGTCATATCTCAACTGGCTTTAGGATTTAGGATTGCAGGCCAGGACCACTGGGTGGATATCTCGTCATGACATGCATTATTGCTGTTCTGCTTTAGAGCTTAGAAGTTCTGAGTTTCCGGGACATAAAATTTTGAACTGTTGTAATGAAATCAGTGGCTATACTTTAATTAGAGCTTCAAAGTTCCGAGTTCCTGGAGCGTAAACCTGTGCTATGCGATAAACTGGTATGATAGGCTTCTAGAATTTAGCTAAGACTACAACTCTGAGGTCATTTTGTTTAGGTGCTCAATTGACTGGAAGAAGTGCTTGCCATTTGTAAAAGTAGAAGATATGTTACCTGGTAGGCATGAATTTCATTCTCAGACAACTCTTGGAATTGATTCTTTAAAGAGTTTAGAATAAGATTCATGACGCTTACCTACACTGAGAGTTGAAGGAGCGTCAGATGGCGTACGAGTGGTAATAACCAAAAGGAAGAGAACAGTTAAGTAAACGGCAACATCAAAGCTACGTAGGCCTGAATCACCAAACCTTGCAACCCACTAATTGTACCAACTTTGTCGGAAGCATCCCACTTGATCCAACAAAGAGTCTCTCACCTCAAATCAAACACCGTATCCTACACAAAATCACAACTCATGTTTCACATAATTTCTCCAGTTGTTTTCACGATATATATATATATATCGAACATGTCATGCTTTTGGAATATATATATATCTTTTCCTACGTAGTAGTACAATCTGGGCATATAGTGGGCTTACTTTGTGAATAGTTTCTCTTGATATTAACATGAAGAAAATGTTGGACCAACCACTAGTTGAGCATATCCGACATTGCAAACCTTATCTAACTATCCTCTTTGGTGGGATCACAATCTTTAAAAATCAAAGATTCATTCCCTCCAGGAAAGCCTTCGACTCATATACAAAATTCCAAAGGGGGACATTGGCTAGCTAGGAAGAGAGAAATAGAATCATATATGCCTAGGGAAAAGCCACATCTAACAACACCAAAAAATACTATCGGCAATGGTTACAAACACAAAATCAAGTTATCAACCCAAAGAACGTAAACAGACGAGACTATTCGTATTATCCATTTCATAATATCGTGGCATCGAATCAATTGTCCACGTTGGAGTACAGGTGGCACTTATCCACCTATGCTTTGTAGGGAAAAAAGTGACATTAATTCTCTGTATCAAAAACTCAAAGCGAATTGAATTGGAGGAAATCAAATTAAGAAAAAAGGTTTTGTTGAACGCACTTTTTTATTATTGGTGTGAAGTCACAGTGCCGTCTTTTGTAGAAGAAGAAAGAAGTGACTATATATAAACTCTGGTTTACTCTCACTTCTTCTCCTGCAAAACTCGACAAGCTTTCTCTATTTGTCTTTGAAAAAACAAATGGAGGAGAGTATGAAGAAGCCAGGAAACTCATCTTCATCCTTAGCTGCTGAGCTTTTTGGGTCCAAGGAGTCACCACCCAAGTCTTCAACTGGGATTTTCGCTTCAATTTTCCCACCACCCTCACAGGTATATATATTCTTTCATTGCAATTGGACAAAGTATTGTTTTTTTTTATGCTAAGAAGGTGCTTTTACTTCAAAGTTTGTGTCTTTAGTTCATGTTATCTGAGGGGAATTACATAAAATAAAAGCCCATGTCTTTGGAAAAGCTGGATTTTGGTTTTTGTTCGGATTTTTCTTTCTGGGTGCATATGCTTGTAGTTGCAAATTTTTAGTGTAAATCAAATTTGTGGACTTTATGATACAGATTACTGAAGTAAAATTCTTTTCATGGAAAAGTAGATTCTTGAACAGAAGTGTACTATCCCAAATCCAGTAGAGGTTTGTTTAAGTATGGGATTTGGATAGATTGATGGACCGAATTGGATTCTTTATTTTGGCATGGGGAAAGAGTGAATAGGTTTGTTCATGTTCTTTAAAGTTGTAGTAAACTATACTATATGTCCAGAAAAAGTCTTTTGATCACAAAAAGCACTGACTAATTCTTTGATCGATTATCAATTGGAAAAAAGTTCTTTGTTGGATTTATAATTCTATGTGGTGTGATGTTTTCTTTCCTTATTATAGGTGGTCGGGAGGAACTCCTCAAGCTCACAGCTGAATGAATATTGGCACAAGCAGTCCTTGGGAAATCAAGCATGGATCCCCAAGCAAGGTAATCTTAGGTTTTCAATTTGTAGCAGACTCATGTATTTCCTTTGAGTTTCCTGACTTATTCTATTACAAAAATGTTTATAATGTTTATATTCAGATCATATATTGAAGTTTCTTAAGTTATGAAAAACTTTTGTTTCTCATATAATTTTCAATCAGTAGTTGACTTCAGTTATAATACTTAACTCTTTTACTTGGTAAGTGATATTAAACCTTTGGCTTATATAAACTTGTGTTCGCTCCGAAGGAGGAAAATGTCTAGGTTGTTTGATCAGTAATCTTACCAATTTGTGGGGACTTAGGAGTTAAAGTTCTTAGAACTTAACCATAGGTATTCCCCATGATCACCTGATTCTTTTGTATTCTCAGGAAACTCTTACATTTTGGATATTGAACTATGTTTTAAAGCTTATTGCCTCGGCCTTTGTATTGCTCTTAAACAATATAGCTATAAGTAGCGAAGATGCATGCTATAGCTTACCCAACAAGGGCCACAGTTCAGTTGTTCAGGGAGAAAGAGCAGGACCATGTCATCTAAGTTCATCTCTTTACTATGGTGGGCAAGAGGTCTATTCCCAGTCCCCAAGTACCCATCATGCCTCTGGATCCTATCCTATAGTGAGTCTTGATGAGTAATCATCAATATGTATACAATACTGTGATCTGATAGCATCAGCATGGTTAGCCAATAAATGGATATATTAAACTGATTATGCTTATTACTCTGTGATTTAGTTCAAGAAAGATGAAGGAGAAGATGATCCAAATGGAAGCAATGCAAACACTGCTGCCAGAGGAAACTGGTGGCAAGGTATTCACGAAACAGATTGATCTTATAGTATTTGAAATTTTGCACTATGTTGTAGAATAGGTCAATCGCTGAGCTTTTGACGCGTGTGTGCAGGTTCGCTCTATTATTAGGGCCTTGTGTTCCCTGGCCGTGAACTCTTCATCTATTTTCAAGGTAATACAATACACTCCAGATGTACATTTGATATCATCCCTGTTAGTATTCCTCTATTTTAATACTATTGTTTTTGAAGGCATTAAACCTGGTAAAAATTAAAGTATGTGTAAAGTGAGTATGTAGCTGATGCATACCTCATTTTCAGGAATTCATGAGGCCTTGGTTTCTAAGTATGGTGAATATGTACTGTCCTATAAATAAGTTGCTGATGTCAACAAGGAGGTTGCAAAGAGATGCCTCTTAGTCAAGAAGTGCGAAACTTTTATTTGGTAAGGTCGTGTTTCACAGAGTTTGTCATTACTCTGCACTGGACTAAGTTTCTATCTGTTGTTTGAAAGTTGGTTCTGCTTTTAAATTAACGCCTGTAATGGCCGACGGGCTAATGATATGAACCTCGTGCTCTTCTATTGTCAGCATATAATAAAGTTGCTTATAGTGACTATGGATCTTGTATTGTGTTTTCTCAGTAAAATGGCATTAGGGATGCATAGTGGTTTGGAGAGCAATGCTAGCCTTACATAGTATATACATTCCCATTAGATTAGAAGTAGCAGGTAGACCAAAGCAACGATCAGTGAAGGACCTACCGAATTAATGTAATGGAGTTTGATATTGACAATAGTTGTCCCTATTTTTCTCATCGTTAGATAAACAAAGGAAAAGCCTTTCAAAAATAGCTGCCATCTTGGTAGCAGTGAACAATTGAAGACTCTCTGCCTGGCTGCCTGGCCTTTCTGCTTTAGATCTTCTCTGCCACCATTCCAAACCCTATGTAAGGTTTTCTTTAGTGAAGCTATTGTTGGAGAAAATGTATAACCAATCTCTGTACCAACAACCACGGAGCCGGTAATGCTAGCTAGTCTTGTTGCCGTTACTGGCGCCCCAGAGAGCATTGCTTCCAACATAGTATGATCCAAACCCTGAGCTCGAAGTGTTGGGTTGACAAAAATATCAATTGCATTGTAGAAGTCAGCAAGCTGAGCTTGTTCCAGTGGCCCCAAAACAAGTACATTAGATCCAAGATCTCTGTACCTATCACCCCAAGGACCATTCCCAGCAACTAGAAGGACAACACTGTCTGAATGCATAATTTTCATTAAGCATTTGCTTTAAAGCCTCGAACATCAAGGGGTGTCCTTTGTCCTTCTCCAACCTCCCAGCCATTCCTAAAACCAGCGTCTTAGATTCAGGTACCCCGAACTTTCGTCTGAAATCCTTCCCTCAGACACTGTCTGGCTTGAAAATCTCCTCATCAACACCGTTGAGAATAATATGAACTTCTCGTCTGGGGTGGTTGAGGAAGCTAAATCCGGCAACTGAATCCTTTGCCATTCAAGAAGAAGAAGAAGATATCAGATGAAAAGAAATGAAACAACTAAACCTTTGTCAATAAATTGTATAATGAAGAATTATTGAACTAAAGACTGACGATCCTTGCTCGAGTGGCAACATTGGTTGACTTTGGCCTACTTGAGGACCTCAAACCCCATAAGCACTTCTAACAATGTTACAGTCATGTCGAACTATGAATCAAATGTGTATACTTTTGTGTTCGATTACAATTTAGCGACCGGACACCGCTAGATTTTATTAGAAGAAAATGTACATCTTGAAATTCCCCAGGGTAAATTAACTCGGTTCATTATTCATTATTGATTATTCATGAATTGAGCATAATTGTAGTCCATTTCTCGAGCTTATTCCATGTCATGCATCAACGTCGTGTAGCTGAGGAAGTGTGTTACACATTCTTTGATAGTTTAACGAATGAAGGCATGAAGCACAAGAAAAACATAGACAACAAGCGCCAGAGGAACCAAGGTCACCAGGGGACCGATTGCAGCGTTAGTATACAAATCTCTACAGCTCAACTTCCCCAATTTGATCTGAACCAAGTCCACCAAGGCCATCATCAAGAAACCGCAACCGAAAACCGACCCGACTGCCGAGAGGAGCGTACCGACCCGCAAACCAACCCGGTTAACATGGCCTATGTTGGCACCAAGTAACTCGGAGCCAGAGCCACCACCATGATAATGTGCATTGGTAGAGCTACCACTTAGGCTGATCTTGATGGCTTGCTTGAGGGAAAAGGCTATGAGGCTGGAGAAGAGGAAGGAGCTGAAAGAGTACACGTGGAAGGTGATGAGCCCCTCGGCTACATCAGTTCCGGCGGCGCAAGCCTTGTCGGAGCCGAGGAGCATGGAGTTGAGATCGGTTGTTGGATACCAAGTGAGCCCTATGAAGAGGGCAATTGAGAAGAGTGAGTTCACATTGACTATGCCGTCCAAGGCCATAATGTTTATGCGAGTTGAGCTCATTTCTCGGCGTGACACGTCGGACATTTCCGGTCACGGTTTGGTGGTGTTTGTCGTTGTGGTGGACTGGTGGTAGTGGAAATAAAAATAGAAATAGCATTTTCATTGGTTATATGAAAACAGAACTCTTCGTCGTTCTTGGAATATGGCCGGAATGAGAAGAGTGACTTGGACGCTTGAATTTAGAATCGAGAGCAGCGTGTGTTCTATGGTTAACGTAGCGTTTCAGGCAAGAGAAGAAGTTGAAGAAGCAATGACCAATGTGAAATGGACAAAAGACATCGCAAAAAGCAAAAAGAATCACTAGAAGCGCCGTTGCCGGGGATCGAACCCGGGTCACCCGCGTGACAGGCGGGAATACTTACCACTATACTACAACGACTTTGTTATTCAGTTTCCCTCATTTATATTACATACCTAATGTGTAAGTGAAAATTCACCATCTTTATTAGTCCTTGCGTTGCTAAGTAGCTCAAATTAGCAACAAAGCATGTATACAGTATATTCACTTGCTAGGTTCTGTACATTGATTCTGCTAAAAGCCTAAAACCGTAGCTTATAAAATGCGAGTGCTTCCTATATCGTAAAACATTGTGGATATTAGTTAACTATTACAGAGTTACTAGACTTGGAACTATTATATTTGCAAGCAATTCTAGGTAAAACATGCAGATCGATCTGTTTTTCTTTTTAGGTTAATCTGGACTCTTGCATAGTTTTACTGCAAATTACATGCATAGTCGCTCATTTTCCAACTGTGGTGATCAACTTGAGTTCCTCTTCAAGCAGTAGCTCTTTTTAAAATCCCCAATACAGATCGATTGAATGTATCAGCACAAAAATAATCACCATAACAACATATGTAGATATATAATAACACACAAATAAGCACCATAACAACATTTATTGAATTGATAGCACAATCTTTGCCAAATATGAATAAATCCCCTTAAGCACTCTGATCCTTGACAATGGTAACGGGGCAGGTCGCATTCGCCATAACGTAGGTCGATACACTTCCCAGCAGCACCCTGCAGATGTTTAGTTATCGACCCGATTAGTACGAGTTTAATGTGCTCACCAAGTATTTGATGATATATTTGCTTGAGTGAATGAATTGGTTATATACAAGTAGCTAATTTATACCTTTGAAGGGTGCCGAGTCCCCTGCTACCGAGGACCAAGCAGTCAAGCTTCAACTCTTCGACTGCTTCACATAGTTTGTCTCTTGCATCTCCCCAGTAGAGCTTTGCCACCACTGTCACCTATACTCATTTCACACAAATTCAAAACATAAACATAACATGCCTTTGATTTAGAATTCATTATCACGTTGCAACGTTGCTAATACTGATGTCATGTCATAGAAATCCATCATGGGTTAGAGTCTCACTTGTTGTGTTATTTTTTGTTATGGACTTGCCAATTTAAAACATAGGCCAAATAAATTTCGACCTAAGAACATACATGATGTTGCTTAATAGCAGTGTCAAGCAAGTCCAAGACCTCCGGATCAAGCTCAACCTCATAGTTCTCCATAACCTTTTGTTGACGGAATTCCACGAACGGAATCAGAGCTGCAGCAAAATCCAAATTCCAAAAACTCATCAAAAATCATAACCATGAAACTTTGAAAGTGATAATAGACATCATTTTAAGTAAGAAACTTACGTGATCCGGTGGTTGACCAAAGAAGGCTGCGGCTCTCACTTCCCTGTTGGGGCTTGACATGGATGACATACAAGGTGTCGTCTTTGTCGCTCAGATTTTGAATAGCCCATTTGAGAGCAGTCTTGCTGTTCTTCGAGAAATCCACTGCAAACCCTATTTTCCTATCCTTCACCATCGTAAAATCCAAGAAATGATCGAAGTTAAAGTCTGTGAGAGCCTTGAAGTTCAAAACAGATATTAATATGGCAGCTGATGAAGAAATCTAATACAAGAAAAGCTAAGCTAAGCTAGCTTGAGATCGAGATGTGGATCGGTGCGTTGAATTTTTGGTAGGAGGGGACTTTGTTTAATTTGCTCTGGCTAGTGGCTACTCCTCTATGTCATCTTCCACATGGGATTCCATTAATATACCACTTGATTTAGTACTGTCTCAACTTGCTAGGAGGAAAATTCTGCTATTAATCTGTGGGCAAATTGTGTCGACTGTTTCGCGGTGCATGGTTTCCAACTTCATGATGGCCTTCAAAAAAAAAAAAAACCTTCTCCGGCGTTATGTGGACCCTAGTTGAACGAGCATATACGAACGTCCCAGCAACCAGTCCACTACTGATACGTTCAACAAATTATATCAGTTCAAATTAAAGGCATGTATCTTTAAATTAAAGGAAGAGCATGCATGAACTAGCTTGTATTTATATTTTGATGATATATATCTTTTCGTGTTGAGAGAGTGACACAGATTTCACTAGCCTTCACTTACTAAACAAGACTCACTTACAGCTGTTTACTCTTCTGTAGTCAAAAGATCGACAAGGTTAGCTAGCTCCTACCAGAAAAATTAGGTGCATATTGATCGGCTTCCAAATTAAAGACATATACCGATATTTCTAAGAATTAAATTTATAACTTGCATCTTCACCAATATTTGATATCTAGCTCGCTCGGACATTAGAGATCTGTCCAAAGACAATAGATTTTGGAGCCTGCGGGTAGTGTCCAGACTCGAAAAGAGTGTTGACGGAAGCTAACGCTTCTGTTAAATCTGACAGGCTGGAACCTTCGAGAAAGATATGGACATGTGGCAGCATTCTGGTGGCTCTTTTCCTTCTTATCTGCTATACTCTTTGTAGCTAGCTAGCCTATAAATACTGATGTGTAAGAACTGTAATGTAAGCTTTGTAAAAACATTAGCGAGGCTCTGCTGAATTTCAATCTCAGATTGCTTGTATTCTGTGATCTATTGCTTCACCTCTAAGCTTTTGTTGAGTCTGTTACCATGTTATCATGGTATCAGAACAGTAGTAGCCAAAGAAGAGATGTGTGAAGTGGTGCAAGCAAAAGGAAACACAGATTCGTGGGAATATTATAGCAGAACACACCTTTGTAACCCAAAGCATAGCCAAGAAAAACACATTGCACAGACCTGAGATCTAACTTGTCACTAGCATAAGGTCTGATGTAAGGAAAACAAGCTGAGCCAAAGACTTTAAGCTTCTGCACATCTGGAACTCTATGAAACAGACTCTGAAATGGAGAGATTTACAAGGCATCTTGTTGATCAGATAAGCAGCATGGGACACGGCATGAAACCAAAAGGCCTTTGTTAATGAAGCAGCTACCATTAATGTAACAGCAGTGTCAATTAAGTGCTTGTTCTTCCTCTCAGCAAGTCCATTTTGCTGAGGGGTATAAGGACATGTTGTGCATAATGAAAAGGTAAACAATAGTGAAGCTGTTGCAGTCAGTACTAATGATGAGTCATCTGAATCTGATCTTGGTGATGGTGTTGTTATGCATAATAATACTGGAGGAAATATTGAAGTCATCCCTGGCATACCTCTTGGTAACAATGATATAGCTGACGATGCTGAAGTTCCTGCTGCTGATAATATTTTGTTAAATCCCGCTGCAGAAAATATTCTTCAAAATCCTAAGTATCAGTTTGTAATGGATCAGGATTACAATAATCATTCCATGTTGACAAGAGCCAAAAAAGGCATTATTAAGAATAAAACATTCAGTGACTACTGTGCTTTCTCATTTATTGTTCAAAAGAAACAGTATAATGAATATGCATATTTTGTTGGCTTTATTGCGGTAACTGAGATTACTGATGTACATGAGCCTAAGACTTATAGAACTGCACCAGGACAATCAGAATGGGAGGACGCAATGCAAGAGGAGATTGCAAGGGATATGGACTCTGGTGCCATGTCCACAAGGGAAAAATATTGTTGGAAATAAGTGGGTTTATAGAGTAAAAAAGAATCAAGATGGCACAGTTTCAAGATACAAAGTTAGGTTTGTTGCACATGAATTTTCTCGAGAAAAAAGTTTGGATTATGATGAAACTTTTAGTCCTGTTGTGAGACATAGTAGTGTGAGAATGATTCTTGCACTTGCTGCTATATACAAATGGGATTTGAGACAATTGGATGTGAAAAATGCTTTTCTATATGGAGATCTTAAAGAAGAAGTTTATATGAAACAACCTCAAGGTTTTGTGAATAAAGATCATCCTGATTATGTGTGTTTGTTGAAAAAGTCCTTGTATGGACTAAAGCAAGCTCTTAGAGCATGGCATGAAAAATTCACAAGCTTCCTTCCATGTATGGTTTTCAAATTTTCTCATTCTGATCTAAGTATTTTCATCAAGAGTAGTGTCAAAGGTGTTGTGATAGTTCTTTTATATGTGGATGATATTGTGATAACTGGATCAAATAAACATGGCATTGAAGAGGTAATCACAGAATTGAGCTCAGTATTTGAAATGAAAGATCTTGATGCTCTATCATATTTTCTTGGACTTGAAGTCACCTATACATCGGGAGGGTTATTCTTAAGTCAAAAGAAGTATGCATGAGATCTACTTGTTAGAGCTGGAATGCAGTCAAATAAGCCTTGCAACACACCATGTCTTCCTCAAGTTCAGATGCTCAAAAATGATGGAGAACCTTTTGTAGATCCAACATTCTACAGAAGCATTGTGGGAGTATTACAATATCTGACCTTCACCAGACCAGATATATGCAGTTAATATTGTATGTCAGTTCATGTCATCTCCAACTAATGTACACTTTGTTGTAGTAAAAAGAATTCTGAGATATCTTCAAGGTACATTACACAAGGGTCTGTTCTATAAGCATCAAGATTTGCATACAATCAAACAAGGAGTCTGTGTCAAAGCCTTCTGTGATGCTGATTGGGCAGGAGAAATCAATAACAGAAGATCAATAACTGGTTTTATAGTCTACATTGGCTCATGTCCTGTGTCCTGGCAATCAAAGAAACAAGGTTCTGTTTCTAGGAGTTCAACTGAAGCAGAATATAGAGCTTTTGCTAATACAGCTGCTGAAATATCTTGGATGAGACATGTTCTGTGTGATCTACAAATCAGAATTCCAAGACCTCCTCTACTCAGATGTGACAATCTGTCTGCACTAGCTCTTGCTTCTAATCATGTTTTTCATTCCAGGATAAAGCATTTAGACAATGACTTTCATTTTGTGCGAGAAAGGGTGCAAAAACATGATCTGCTGCTACACTACGTACCTACAAATGAGCAAACTGCAGATGTTCTTACCAAGGGTTTACATAGTCCTATATTTGGACATCATTGTAACAATCTCAGCTTGGTGACCCTAGCTGAGATTGATTCCTCTCTAAGCTTTTGTTGAGTCTGTTACCATGTTATCAAAGAGTAATCAAGAAGCTAAAGGAAGCATAAGACAATGCTGCAGTATGCATGTTGAAAATTTCTTTCAATTCTTTAAATGTCAAAAGGTTGTTAATTTTCTTCTTCTCGATCTGTTTTATGGTTATAGTCATGATCAAAAGAAAAGAGTAATCGATCGAATCGAAAGACCTCGGCCGCTCGATCGGCCTAACTCAAAATATCCCAACATATTTCTGCACGTGTAGAAACATGTACATAGCTTCCAGTGACTCCAGTCCCTGCCCTGAAATCTTGACAACTTTGGACTACAATTTAGAAATGGAAGAAAGATAGCAGAATGGAATAAGATTGACAGTACTAGTTATCACGCCCAAAAAGAACTTGATGGGCTTGGAATTCCTAGGAAAGAAATATAGCCCAATCAATATGTATCTGATAGCGATCGATATATATTTACTTCCCCTTCCGATGTATCTAAAAACCCTTCTGATTTCCCAACCATAATAAGTTGAACTAGTAGCCTAACCGCAACCATAACTTGCTGAAATTTGTTGACCAAATTGCCAAATATATGTACACAAGGATTAATCCACTATTGAGTAGTGTATCTGTGTTGAATAATCAATAATGTTAGTCCAACTACCCCTCAAGTTGAGTACGTACGTTGATCCTGTTACAGCAATATTTTGTGCACTGTTGAACTGTGCTTGTCGGATGCATGGATCATGGATGGAAATAGAAGGAAGTCAAGGAACCAATATAAGCGAGGTTCACAAAACGAAAAACAATTGCTAGAATCTTAATTATGCTTCCATTGTTTCCTGTACAAATAGTCAACACTTAACCGCATCAACTCTCAACCACAATGGTGGAAATGCTACACCAAGTCACCAACCCATCTGGTCGCAAAAACGTTAATTAATAAAAAGAATAACTAAAAAACACTAAACTATCGTCACAACTCTTTATAATAATATTCCTTCCGTTTTTTTTATTTTCTTCTTATTTTTGTGTAAGCGTAGAGTTTCCTTTCAATATTCGTTCTTTTAATTATTAAATGAAACGAACAAGTTGTTTAAGAAAATAATATTTCTAATATTTCGGTGTGTATCTTGTCTTAATTAGCATAAAAATAGATATTCTCTCAATCCCTTATTTATAGGAATATTGATTGTAACAGATTGTAATGCTTATTTAAGGTCATCTATTAATGAATAAAGTACAAGTTCAGATCTACTTCTTGCGTATCTATATTTCTCATTCAACACGTTATCAGTAGTTCTCGAGTTGATAATCATCACCCCAAACCCCTAAAAATAGAAAAACACCTGAAATACTACATCTCCACCGTCAGCCTCCTCCTTATTGGAATCCCTCCACCGCTGATCACCATCGCCGGAGCTCGACGCTGAAATTCTTTCTCCCGTCGGAAGTTTCGTGGACGTGTTTTTTTTTTGTTTCAAATTTCTTTCACAGCGAAGTTTTCATAACGAGCATAACACCCTCGAAGTAGATCGACTAACTCTCTTCGATTTAGAAATTAGGTTGCAAAACTAGATTTAGGTTTTAAATATCGTGAATTATTATATGCCTCTAGTTCGTATGGATTAATGCAGGTATGAGTGAAAGGGATTTAATCACGTATTCCTCAAAGTTTAAGCTTAGTGACGTTTCTGGGGGAGTCATGGTTATTAGTGAATATCACGGTTAATTATGATTTCACAATAGATAAAAGGAAAGTCGATATTTGTGGCTATTTGACAACCATGGTTTTCTGGGGAGTGGTATGAAGCCACCGATTTTGCATCGATCTTTGTGACCACACATCATTGATCACAGTTTCTTATTCCCTAAACTTGATATTAGTTTATCGTAGTTAATTGCATCTCTTATATTTTGTAGATGATTGAGCCAACAATGACAGAGTTTGATATCCTTGACATTGAAGGAGCAGAATACCACCGATGGGTATCTGATGTGAGGAATACTCTCCTTGGTAAACGTCTAACCGATACCCTCAAACCGCTATCACCTGAAACTGAAGCCAACAAGGACACTCTAGCTCAAAAAACTCAAGCTCTCATGAGACATATTTATCATGCTCTGAAAAAACAGTACTTATTAAAAGATGACCCCACGGATTTGTGGGTAACTTTATAAGCAGAATGGTTCAACAATGTGCATGATGCACAACTTCCAGAGCTCATAGAAAGATGGGATAAAATCCGGTTATTGGATTATCCTAAGATCAACAATTTTTATCAGGATATGCTAGAGCTACAAATTGAGCTTGTCATTTGTGGCATTGTAAAGACCAGCCAAGCTTTGGTCGAGAAGTCTTTGAGTACATTTCCTACATTTATGAACACCCTTGCACATCAGTATCGCATTGATTATGGGCAAGGAAGACTTTGATCATTCAGTCATCTTATGAGTATGTTGGCCAAGAAAGAAAGGTGTCATGAGATTCTTCTCCACAACAACGTTGGGCCACCGGTACAAAAAGAATCCATGAGGCTAATCATATTGGAAAGGCACGAAAGGATAAAAGAAGAAATCATTTGAAACCTTATCATACTCGCGGTGGTAGAAGAGCATGTGGAATAGGTCGTGGTAGAGGAGGAAATAGTCAGAATTTGACTTGGACTCGCCAAGACAACAACCACAATAACTCCAACAAGAATCACTCTAATTCTGGTCCTAGGAATAGTGAAAATTCTTCAAATTCTGCTTCTACCAGCTTGTCACCTTGCTATAGATGTGGTTATACCAAGCACATGCACAAACAGTGTCGTGCACCCAAGGATGTTATAAATTCCTACAAGAAGTGTCAATAATATTTGGCAGAGGAGACCAAATATACTAAAAACTTTGAGATGGAAAATTGCGGTGAAGTCAATCTAATTGTAGCAAGTCTATGTATTAGACTCATGTCTATGCTATGCAATCAAGTTTAGTTTTGTATTTGACTCTAGTTGTAGTCATGATTATTGAATAAGACAATCTTTGATGTAAGTTTTTATGTTGGCAAAAGTAATAAAATTTCTTCCTTTCAGTATTTGAAAGTGTTAAGAATGGTTATTAAACTTCATATTGCTTGAATGATTCAAATTATACATAGCTCTATGGTACTATGACACCAAAATATCATAAAAATGAGACAAACATAAGATGATAGTTTGATCCTGGGAAAGTTTGACCCATCGAAGGAAGGCTTCTGAATCGATTTTTACACTTTTTTGACCCATCGAAAATTTGTACACTTAAACCTTCGACCCGTCTAAAGTGGTCCTCAATCATACCTTTTAGCTCATCGATCCTTTAAAGTTCCATCTTGACCCGTCGAAGGAAGACTACTCTCTCCAAAAAATTTATTATTCAACCCGTCAAAATAGTTATCAGAAAATCAATTTTTTTAAGGTTTTCCTTCGACCCGTCGAAGGTAACCCATTGTCCCAAAATTTGGTGATTTTCGACCCGTCAAAAATTGGTATCGGAAATTTGATTTCATTTTTTAGGTTTATTTCGACCCGTCGAAACATGTACCTGAAATTGGTGTTTTTGATGTGTTTTACATCAGCTTTCTCGAAAAATAAAGGTTCAGAAAAATTTCGATATGTTAAGTTTTGAAAACTTTTGTGCAAACAGTTTTTCACTTAAAATAATATTGTGAGAACGGAAAATAATTCTTCATGTAATATTCATAGAATGCTACCAATGACACAACTTGGAGAGGTTTATGATGATTTATAGTGGTTTATTACTACGGTTCATGTAAATAGCATTACGTACATTAACAAGCTTTGCAAACCGAGTTATATGCATTAGATTTTGACATAAAGGCATCCAGTGGGAAAGTACTGTACTCATCTTGGGACCGAGCCTGAACCGAGTGAATTAATTTCACTCCCCCATCTAAACCGATGGTTGTATATATATTCTTACATGCTTCTTTGCTCGAAAAACCAATGACCATGAGAATTTTTTAATATCTTGATCATCATAATGCAAAAACTCATATGAAGTCAAATCACATATATGAATATAAATTACTGCAAACTCGACATAGAGTAAAGCAGTACACGGAATCCCCCAAAAAATGCATATACATATCTAGTGATTATAGGCACATATAGGTAACTTTCAACAGAACAAAAAAAGAGGAGAAAGAAAATACCTTATCAATATTACAGCTAGAGCATATTTTTCAGTGTGTTTTTTTTTTCTCATCAAGGAGAAAGTATACGTTGGCCTCCAGTTTTGAAGTTTCATGCCAAGATTTTATAGCTCCCTCCAAGCTAGTATTGACCTTTGAGAGCAGAAGTAACAAGTTCTACAGGAAAACTTTGAGCCAGTTAAGAGTGTGCACATATTAATTATTGATGCGACCCCACATCTTGCAAGGTTAAAGCACTCTAAACCTGAAAAAACAATACACAAACATACAATTACAGCAAGCACACAGAATTAAGTAACTTTTGAACTGCAAATATGTGTAAGTAAAGTGTACAAAACAAGAGCTGAACTCTAAACCGTGGACAGACCTTCCAATTTGGAGGGGGAATTCTATCATTGACACGCACATGACTGTCCCACTTATCCATGACCACAACCAAAAGTTTTCTTGCAAATCTGGAACAAAAAGGAAGACATAGTTGGTGACTCCCATTGCATTGGTTAAAACAATGGTTATGAATCGATACACAGTGAATTTGGATGGATTTACCCAGAAGATTTACCTTAAAATCACTTTGCTGTATAGCAACTTTGGAAGAGCTGCGAGAACTTCCATATCGATATTATTGAGCAGTGACAGAAATCTCAAAGGATAAAAAAAATACCGAGTGATAACCAGTATACCATGATGTAAAATAACTGCATGTAAATTTTTAGCAAACTCTACATACAAGAAATACATAATTTCCATTAGAAAGATATTAGAGCTGATAGATATAAGAACAATGCATGCTCTGTTGAAAGGAAGTATGAATTTTATCAAAAAAAAATCGAAGTATGAAAACTTTGTGAATTCACCAAGCTTGATCAAGGATAACCCTACGTATAGATCTATATGTATATTAAGCTACACACACACATATATATATATATAAGATGCATGTATACTATACTAAGCTACTGTTCTTGATCTATCTGAAGTTCTATTTTGTAATAAAATCTACATATCACATGCAAAAACTTTAATTGCAACTTCAGTAAAGCACATGAATCTGAACCACCAACCTAAATCCAATACACTGTAGCTGAATGGTGAAGTAATACTGAAAGCAAGTAATATATAATTTGAACTATCACATATGCATATATATACCTATTGCAAATTCCTTTTCATCATTACGCGGGAGCTCATCTGCTTCTTCAGCAGTCTCGACCGTCATAGGGGGTTCCTCCGAAGCTCAATTAGATTATAGCTTACTATTTTCCACCTTCTAATAGTAACCAACAAATTACCAGATGTCAAGATTAAAAAAATGTAGACTCGAGGACTTCACATGTGTTTCTCAGATATATAACTAGTAACTCCCTGCAACTGCTTGCTGCCTCCCAACATCATTCAACTCAGCATCCATATGTCCCTGTTTGAAATAAACGAATCAACATAAACATTCGCGGTCCCTAGTGAACCACTACAATGTTGTTTCTACGAATACAAATACAAAATGCAAAAACGATACATCTATACCTAACTACAACTTTAGAGAATTTATTTACAAATTTCTGAAACACTTTTCATAGCAGTAGCTTCATAAATATCAGAATCTCTAGTATTTACTGATTAATCAGAATTCAAAAATCAACATAAACAAAACAGAATTGAACAAATGTAGAGAAAAATTAAGTTGCCTGGATTCTACGCTCAGTGTTCCAAGCCGTGTCTCCATGAGGCACCACCATTGGAGAACGTCGGAGAAGAACTTGGAGTTGATCGACAACTGTTCAATTTGGAGTGAATCGAAGCGGAGGGAGCGGATGACAAAATCAAAATCAAAACCTCAAATTGCATCAATTGAGTACAATCTCTCAAAATCAGTATACACATATGAAATTGAAAATCTATTGTCATCAGAAAGCTTGATCATGAACAAGAGAGAGAGACAGAGAGAGAGAGAGAGAGAGAGAGAGAGAGAGAGAGTGAGTGAGTTTGTACCAGTGAGTGAGAGCTTAGAGTATAATTTGTACCAGTTGTTGACGACAGTGCTGGAGTCATTGTCATCGACAATTGATTCGAGCTTGGAGGAGCGGGAGGATTTGACGCTGTTAAGGTTGCCACCGATGAAGGAGTTGGGGTCGAGATCTAGGTTTGAGCTCACCATGTTTCTTCTAAAATTTGGGCCGAATGGTTTTGTTTGGCTTAAGTTCTATTTGGAGCTAAATTTGGGGCTGGAATTTGATTGAAGAAAAGAATGAACCTCCACGCGCAAAAGAGTTGAGAGATTTCGCACCCTTCACGTTTTCATGCCTCTCACTTCATATGTAGCGTTTGTTTCATGTTGCTCGAATAGAAATTTTGCAGCCATAATAAAACATTATGAATGTAATTTGAAAAAAATGAGACTTATTGCAACGTTTTGCAAATAAACGTTGCTAAAAACAGAGTTTTGCAACAGTTGGAAATAAACGCTGCAAACCAGCGTTGTATTTGCTCTGTTTTGTTGTTGTGATCTTTTGTTGTAGACACGACTTTCATTTCTCCATAGATTCTAAATAATATACTTTGTGGGCCAATC
This sequence comes from Geum urbanum, assembly GCA_946800695.1. Lineage (NCBI taxonomy): Eukaryota > Viridiplantae > Streptophyta > Magnoliopsida > Rosales > Rosaceae > Geum > Geum urbanum. The sequence continues at coordinate 34,206,960 of OX327016.1, forward strand.
AAATCGGTATGCAGATTGTTTATATATGGTTTTGATTACTACATTGACGCGTAGGTCACACGTCCTTACAATTTACATGGTACTCTACATTTACAAAACTCCTAGTACAGATTATTAAGCTTCTGGCTCATCACCCAGACAATCCAATCACGTCTATTTGATTGGATAATACAAGAGTTCTCCAATGTTCCTTCACAGAATGGTCTTGCAGAGGCACAAATCAAGCAGTTACAGCTTGTGGCCAAAGATTTGATAATGCATACAAATTACCGGTATCTTCTTGGGGATATGCAATGTTACAATTTACATGGTACTCTACATTTACAAAACTCCTAGTACATATTATTAAGCTTCTGGCTCACCACCCAGACAATCCAATCACGTCTATTTGATTGGATAATACATGAGTTCTCCAATGTTCATTCACAGAATGGTCTTGCAGAGGCACAAATCAAGCAGTTACAGCTTGTGGCCAAAGATTTGGTAATGCATACAAATTACCGGTATCTTCTTGGGGATATGCAATGTTACATGCAACTATACTTATTCGCTTGAGACTTATAACTCGTCAACCATTCAGTGCATACCAGTTAGTAACTGGATATGAGCCTGATATCTTACATCTACGCATCTCTAGTTGTGTAATACATGTGCCTACTATGCTTCCACTGTGTATAAGAATAAGTCATCTATGACGATTATGCATTTATGTTGGTTATGATTCTCCAACGATTGTCTGCTATTTAGAACGTTTGACAGAAGATCTCTTTACTGTTTGTTTTGCAGAATGTCACTTTGATGAGACATACTTACCGTTATTATGGGGAGATAGAAATGATTCCATTCTTATTAAATGTCAAAAATTGACGTGGTATGTCCCCACTATGTCTCATCATGATCTCCGCACATCTCATGCAATGTATTCTTAATCTTCAGAAAGTAGCAGATTCGATGCCTGACTCCTTTACTGATATCAAGAAAGTGACGAGATCGGTTATATATGCTACAAATCCTACAAGGTTGAAAGTCCCTAGAATTGGGCAAGTGAAAGAAACACTCGGGTAAGGTAGCATTTCTCCTGCTCATAGTGGGGGTGTAGCGTCGGTCAAATCTATTGATGAGTTGCCGGTAAAAAAAAAAAGGCAAGCCATCAAGGCACAACGGTTCATCATCAACATATGAGATTATTTTTTACTGCAATTGTGTCTAAAAGTTGACATTGACAAACACTGGAGAACACCTCAAGTCAATGACGAGGTCAATAAACAAAGAAATCTCATCAAGTTAAACAAATGCTAGCGGTATTATGGATGGTTCTTCCAGGTATGTTGATGATGCATTTACTTATTCCGTTGCCCAAGGATCGACAATGATGAAGTGGAACATTGCTCTGTTGCGGATTGTCAATAGTTAACATAAAGCAGATTGACCGATATCGAAAGTTACAATCTAGGCTGAATTAGGCTCTCTTACAAATAGCAAGTTTTCGGTATGGTAGTGTTATTGCCACTAACTGGTAAGCCGGTTAGACACAAATGAATCTTTGTTTGGAAGCACAATGAGAAGAACTTATGGCGCAAGGATTTTCTCAACACCCTAGTATTGATTATGAGGAAATGCATTCTCTGGTTATGGACATCCTTACTTTTCGCTACCTTATCAGTTTGGCGGTGTTCGAAAAATTGAGTATGCAGCCAATGGATGTGGTTATATATCTCTATAGGGATCTTGATTCAGAGATATAAATGAGAGTGCTAATTGATATGGTCATACCCAATTCAAGTAACTCTATACCACGAAGTGCTCATGTGTTCAAATTGAGGCGTTCACTACTCTAAGTGACTACTTGATTGGGAAGAGATGCAAGAATAATAAGTTATGCCCAGGTGTTTTCACTACATGAACGAGTTGTTTCAGATGATAGACCTTGGTAGGACTCGATTTTATCTTTGTTTTATAGATGGTACATTTAGTTTGTAGAATACTTATTCATCAGTCTGCTTATGCTTAAATCAGGCAATGGACAAAGCACGCCCTTTTAGCACACCAATGATATTTTGTAGTGTGGAACCCAAAATGATCAATTTTATCTGAAAAGATGATGGTGAGAAACTTTTGGAGCTGAGATCCAATATTTTAGTGTGGTTAGAGCTTGGTTGAATTTCGCTCAGTGCCCACATCTAGACATCGCCTTCTCACTTTGCGCCTACGCAAAGTAATTGGAATGGTGTAAAGCACATCTTCAGGTACTTGAAGTGATCCATTGACTTGAGCCTATTTTTCCCCTACAAAGAATACAGAGAGAAACTTGAAATTCTGGAAAAAGAATGGTTGAAACGCAGCCTACAGATTCTAAGAGTTTTGACCCTTCGAGTGGATCTCTCGACCCGTCGAATGGTAACCCTTGGATTAACCAAAACCTGTCTCTTGACCTGTCAACAAAACCAAAACCGTCATGCACTTGTTCTTCAATTCAGTGCAGTCCTCTACTCAAAGACACCTTGTGATATCTTGGTTAGTTTTGTTGATGTTGGGTAATTCTCGAACCCACATAAAGGACATTCCCACACTGTTTATGTATTCACCATGGGAATATGGCAATTCTTGGAGATCAACAAAGTAAACCCTTGTTGCTACTGCCTTGAATTATTCTGAGATTATAGTTTTGCATGAAGCGGTTAATGTGTACTATGACACTCATTCCAGGGTCTAGTGGATTATCATATTCGATGGTCTAGGGATTATCATGTACTATGGCATCACCAACTTACATCTTTGAGGATAATGTGGTTTGCATTGAACAAATGAAGTTGGGTTACATTAAGGGTGGTCATACTTAAATCCTTTCCCCAAAGTACTCCTACAATCAGCAACAACAACAGTTATTGATTATCTGTGTGAACCATGATTGGTTTGGTGGATAATGTTGCAGACTTGTTCACCAAGTCTTTACCAAAATCTACATTTGTAAAGTACGTGAGACGCATTGGAATGAAAAGATTATCTGAACTCTAAGATTGAGTTACTGATTAGGGGGAATTCATTTTGTAGAGATCATGGGGAGTTTACATCACATATGGTCGGTTATGTAGTTGATGCATTGTACTATTTTTTCCTTCTACCAAAGTTTTGTTTTTCCTATGAGGTTTTTGTTTGCTTGGCAAGGTTTTTAGTGAGGCAACAAGTACGTTATGCATCATCCATTAGGATCGCGACACAAGGGGGAGTGTTTAAGGAAATAATATTCCTGGAATCCCGATGTGTGTATTGTCCTAATTAGCATAGAAGTAGATATTCTTTTAATCTTTGATTTATAGGGATATTGATTGTAATAGATTGTAATGCCTATTTAAGGTCATATATCAATGAATAAAGTACAATTTCAGATATATCTCTTGCATATCTATATTTCTCCTTCAACACAAGTAAAATAGGTTGTGAAAGCACGTTTACAATCGTATATCTCATCATTAGACATGTCCCTTCTCTATATATTACTGGGCTTTTTATAAAAAAAAAATGTTTTTAATAAGGGAGGGATTTTTAGACGGTGACACAATACCTTTGTCACTCAACCAATATCTAATACTTAGAATTATTGAAATTTTATTTAAAATTATTGAGATTATGATGACCACCATGGTATGAAATATCTTTTTCGATCAATATCCAATACTAAATATTGTACTAACACACAATCTTTTCTCATTTCGGAAAAATATTAGAAAATAAGCATCGATTATATCCTTGATCGTGATCTTTGAGCAAAACCTAAATATGAAATAGGGTATCTCCGAAATACGGTGGTTTAGGTGCACCGCAAAATTCTCTTCCCAACAAATGGAAAGGAAAGGAAAGGAAAAGATGGAGTTGGCCAGCTGGACAAAACGGTCCAACTACCAGAGCCGCACACTTTCTGGACAGAAACACTCAGAAAGCACCAAACAACGAGTCCCAGCTACTATATAATACCAGCTATATATGTTATAGGGTCCCTCTCACTCCCAGTCCCCCTCCTCCTCTCCTCTTTAAAACTAGCGTGTCTCTTTTTAGACCCCAATTCCAGCTGTGAACCGATCCTCTCCCGCTAGCTTTTGCTACCTTGAGACTTTGAGAGAGATAATAATTAAAGTTTCATCATCCATCATCAACCTCGCCGGCCACTACTCTTTTTGCTACTTGTCATCGATCGATCTCTCTCTCTCTCTGTCTCTGTTCCCAAGCCCACCTGATCTTCCTCTCCAGGGTCTGTTCTGTTTTAGGGTCAGAACACAGAAGCAGCAGCAGAAGTACTTACTAATATACTGTGCCTGAACCCTGAGGGTTTAATTATGATGGATGTTGTTGACTTTCAACGCGGAAGAGAGTTACTGTTCGATCGTCAGTCTCGGTTTCTCATGGACCACGTCAACGGCCGGGAAGCACCGTCGGAGAGGAGGTTTCCTGGTGGTTCTGATTACAAGTTGCCGAGTTGGGATTCTGACGAGGGTGAGGGCAAAGGGGTTATTGGAAAGTCGAGAAGTACTAGTGAAGCACATGAGCATGTTAAGTCGTCCGAGTCGACTGAGGAGGACGAGGATTACATTGCCGAGTTGACTCGCCAGATGACTCACTACATGCTTCAAGACGACGATAAACATGATCTCTCCTCCGATACTTGTAACTCCGATAAAAACGAAGAGGTAATCTTTGAGATAAGAACATGTTAACAACTTCTTAAGATTTGTACTTCAAAAAATAATTATGATTACTAAAATTAATGGTTGTGTACGTTAATTTGTTTTGCAGTTATGGGATGGTGTCGGTTGGCCGAGTGACTCATCAACTACGCTATGGTCGCCGTTGGGATCGAGTAGTGGAAGCCCAGAAGGCCCATCTGATCAGGAGCCATCGCCGCCGGTAACACCAGGCAACGACCAAGCAAAAAGTCCGTCTTACGCCGAAGTTTTGTGTAAGTTAGACAAGTTGGATATGAGCAAACAGGGCAAGCTAAGGTATACCACTATCCCAGCAGTAGCAAATGAAAACACAAAGCAAGGTGTAGCTTATGATCAAAGCCAAGACCCTAAGGTATGAACAAATTTTGATAGTTATGGTTTGTACTGTATGTTCATGTGCCAAACATTCTACTTACCTAAATTTGGTGCAATCCAGCAGACTCATAAGCAAAAGGATGGGCAAAATCCTAACAAACAATGCTCAATGAATAGATCAAGACAAGCGAAGAATATTGGTTATCAGAAATGTGAATCCTACAACTTAACCAAAAATAAAGTTGACTCTTGTGCTAATGGCAGTTTGCGGCCTCCTCCGCCTCATCCTATTGCCAATTTGCCCTCGAACCCGTGGCAAGGCCGCCCCGGTATGAGGGCGGTCTTCCTAAGCAGAGCCGGCTCAAATACGAGCACTATTACGGCATCTAGTGGCACCGGTGTCTTCTTGCCTTGTGTTATTAGTGACACATCTCACTCACCTAAAAGTAAAAGAGGTACTCACTTGAACTTATTTCATTTTGTAACATTAAAAGTAGGAATGTCTTATTTTCAAAAAGAAAAAAGTAGGAGCGACTTTTAGTTAATTTTCTTTTGTTTCAATTGGCTTCCAGCCGAATTTGAGTGGTTTTTTGGTCGTTGCAGTGGTTGAGGTTTGAAGTGGAATCTAACCCCTATCAATTATTTTGACATTAGTTGAATTGATTGCATGCATGTGTGATGTGTTTTGCATCTTTTGGTGATTGGTTATTGACCCTGGATCTAGATTAGGATCCATATTCTATAAGATTCCTTTTAATCCCCTTCTAAATTCTTGCATACGTAGTGGCCAAAACTGTTGTTTGCTTTGTGACTGGTGTAAAATGGAATCTTCTCTAACTCTGTATGCATGGTCCCCTTGATTGAGATTTAGATCTTTTTATTGATTTCGTTATTTCAATGGGAAAGTTTTAAATAGATTGCTCATTTCCTTACTCGACATCTATCACTATCTTTTTGCCTCCAAGCCCCTCCTAGTTTGCCAGCGACACTAAAGCTAACTCTTGAAGTTTTAGAATTACAATTGAAGAGTTATTCAAATAAAAGAATTACAATTGAAGAGTGAAATGGAATTCTGTTGTTGGTTTAATTTGTAAAGGAAATGAAGATATCTGCTTGCAACTGGTCGCTTACCCTATTTTTTGTTTATTTGGATTCTATTAAGTGCAATATTGTCAAGTTCAGTATTCCATCGATCGCGATGAATTTGTAAACTAGCTTAACTTTATCGTAATGGCCATTTGGTCGTTTTCATGCGGATCGGACATCATTTGTTGTAACCCTAGCTAGTTGAATATGAGATCTAAGGTTTAATGGCTGGAATATATATAGCTTGTGTCGTACACGCAATACTTGTTTAGTAGATTGAATAGAGCTTCTGCATGTATATCAAACCTAAAGTCCTAAAAATAGTAAAAATTTAATAGTTTTGGCTCTTTGATTGGTTAATTTCTACAGGATGTGCCTCTGTTCTAATACCCGCAAAGGTTGTACAAGCTCTGAACGTTCACTTTGACCGAGTCGGTGACCACCTGCCTCGACCAAACCCTACTACCACTGCTCATCACCCCACACAAAATGGTACTGAAATTTTAATCTACCTTGTAGAACTCACTCCTTGCCATGTACTTGATGACAAGTTGGTCAGCAAATTTAAGTAGGTCGACGTCGACTTTCCTTAATTAACTCTTGTTCTGTTGTTTTGTGTTTAACTCGATCATGGCAGATGCTTCTTTAAAGGGTGGTTTAAAGGGTGGAAGGAGAACGAGCACGTCTTCAAATATAAAGCGGCAGCCGACTCGAGCAGCAGCACCGCCGGACATGAATAATAATAATAATAATAATAATAATAATAATGAGATAGGTCTACCTCAGGAATGGACGTATTGACATAGCCAAAGCTCCATCACATTCATATGCTGCTAAATTCCATCATCACCTGCGAAGTGTAGGCTACCAATGTTGTTAATCTCTCATTTTCAAATTATGGTGGTATACGTGCTTCGGCTTTGTTTGTTTCTTCGGAAAGAAGGAATACCGGAATAGGGTTAAGATGGAATAAAGAGGAAGATGACATGCACAGACAGATCGTCGGTCGATTAGAAGTGTAGGGGAATCCAATTAGATCACAGATTAGGAAAAACCAATAAAGATTCAACAAAATATCATCTTTTTTTCTTTTCTTTTCTTTATGATCTTTCCAGAATAATAAACAATAAGTTTGAATCTGTCTGCTGCAGCAGGCTGCTCTTGAATGGTTCAAGCAAAGTAGTGATGTATATAAGCCTTTTTTATAATTACAAATGACAATTGGGTCGGCTCTGGAGAACTAGAGTCTTGGAGCAACTAATTTGACTCAAATGAATTTCAGTTTTTATGAGTGAGTTTTGTTTGGGTCTGAAATAAATATTTTATATTAGACTTGAAATGTTGAAGTTTTGGCGAGCGACTCAAAGTGAGCTGATGTTTTAGCGAGCGGTCCAGTTGGAAATGAAGCTTGGCGAGCGGTCAAATGGAATTACAGAGTCCGTTTTCATATCAATTTAGGACTGTGGAATTAGGATAGTTGATTCATGCGGCTTGATGTTTATCATACCTTTCCTATTTCGGTTAAGGTTCCTTCATGAAAGAAGTTGTGATAACGTTAAAACTATATAAAGATAAGACCCGTGTACGTGCTGGAAGTTGTTAGAGTTATATTGAGATTCAAAGAGCAGAAGACGTTCAAGAGAATTGAAAGACGACTACTGAGCATTATATAAGGAGAGTAAGAGCATTTGAGAAAAGGTCCCTGATCAAATACAAAATATTTCCTATACGCAAGTACACTTAAACATCTTGTCAAGAGATTTTATCCTTGCAACCAGACGATCAAAGTGCTTGTCACCAATCGAGTGAGAGTATTGCGATCAAAGGAAGCAACGTGACTGGAAGATTGAAGGGCTTGCCACATATCGAGTGAGAGTTCGGATATCCAAGGAAGCAGTGTTCTCGACACATCGTCAAAGAAGTTGCTCTGCTTTGTACTCGTAAAGGGTAGTGTGAAGTATCAATTTTTAGGGTTCTGCTAGTGACGCAAAAATCCCAAGTCCTAAGTTATTAGGCGAGAAGAACCCATTCAGGCAAAGTTGGTGCTCTCCTTGTCTTAATCGTTTATCAAGAAGTCAGGCAGCTTTATATTCTATATTCTGTTGAAAGACGGTGGCACACCAGCACACGAAACACATACAGGATAAACCAACAACTGTGATCAAACTATCCGAAGTTAATAAAAGAAATGGTTTACGAAAGAATCTCTCGCCAAAGATATTTTGGAGTCAAACAAGTTCATTAAAGTGATGCTCTGGCAAATTGATGAATATTAACAAGGTTGTTTATATTAGCTTATGTAAGTGTGAGATTGAAAACAAAAAGATGAATTATTATCTAGTCGAAAACAACTTTGCCGAAATCTCTAGCTGTTTGTTTGCTCTCTTAAACTTTTGGATCAGTAGAGTTTTCTTCTATTGTTCTTTATAAGTTTCACGTCCATGGATGAGAATATGGTGTCCCAAATGTCTGCAGACTTGGTCCGCAATGGTAATTCGTGTCAATTTTTTGTGTTGGTCGTGTGGCGGTTGCATGCGTCATTCTATTCGGTGGGTTGACTTTCTCGCATTAAGCATGCTAACAATCACGACATGTTGGTCACGCTTGATGTGATTTAGGAGGTGAAATCACACTCTTGTTAGGCTCCTTCGTAAAAAATGTATTAAGATTACTCTCACGCTTGATCGGCACTCCTTTTCTTACAAATCACACTCTTCTTAGGCTCTTTTGTAAAAATGTATTAAGATTACAGATAAAAAGATAAAAACGAGGTTTGTAAAAGACAGTTACAATTTCAACTCCCATTATAACAGACGGTACTGTTTGGCTCGATTTTCCAGCCGGGTTGGATTAAGTAATCACAAATTGTCTTTTGTATATGCGTACTTGGCGTGTCACTGCTGAAGGCAGAATGTCGATTTGCGTCACGCCGCCGGACTTGTTTCTTCACAAGCGATTGAAACGAGAAGAGCACCAACCTCGCTCGATGAGTTCTTTCAACCTAGGTGACTTAGGACTTTTGCCTAACGGATTAGGACTTGAATTCGTGTCTCGCTACAAAGCCACGAAAATCAATGTTTCATACACCTTGTCTGGTACAAAGCAGAGCAATCTTCTTGACAAGTGTTGAGAACACTGGTTGTGACTTCGTCTCCCACCGGAATCTTCACGCCCTATCTGGTGAAACCTCATTTGATCATTGTCATTTGACAAGAGTAAACTGCCGAATTTATCATGCCCTATTTGGTGAAAAATCGTAGTTCGCTGTTGTCGATTGACAAGATGGAATTGTCCGAATCCTTCACGTCCTGTCTGGTGAGAATTCTATATTTATCTTTGCCAGTTTTTCTTGCGAGGAGAGCTGAACTCACTGAGAAAAAATTATATGTGACTGTAAAAGTGTCTTTTAATCTGATCATGAACCCTTTATTTATAATAATCGCTCAAATGTATCTCTTATGAAAAAAATTAAAAAATTAAAATTCTCAAAGAATTTTAAATACTAAATTTACTACATTCCAATGAATCATTGCTCAACTAACAATACAACGAGATATAATCTGGTTTCATATCAATCTTTGAGACCTGCGGGTTATTGGCCCACATTTGCATATTCCGATTTTGTCTTCTACTGTGAATGGGGTTAAGGATATGATCGGTGCTCCAACAATCTTAATATAATCCAATGATACAGGGCTAGGGGGACCTGGATTAGCCATTGGTGGCACTTGTTAATCTAATACGAAATTGCTAAGATATTTAAATTGTATCATGCAACGTGGGAGACTTTGTAAGCAATTGCGGTTGCCACTTTACTACGCACCTACAGATATAGATGGATGGATAAGTTTCGCAATCTCATTTCTCACATCATTGGACATGTAACATGTATTGCAACTTGTAATAACATTATACATGATAGCAGCAAGCGATGCTGATCTGATCAGAATGATCTAGGTAGACATAATGTGAGGTGGGCAGGAAAGCATCTGAAATTTAGGTTTTGTGAAATTTTCCTTCCTTTAAATTAGATATTTAGTCTCAACGAATGAAAATATTGAAATCATAGAGACAACTGATCGAGAGTAGAGTAATGCATAACAATCATGAATTGTCTTTGCAGAACAAGCCCAATGGTAAATGTGATTTGGAGTTACTTTGTATAAGCTACCAAGCAGCATAGACAAACTAAGCTATTCTTCAATATGTAATTTGGGTTTTGACAAAACAAGCCCAATAACAAATGTGTAGAAGTAAAGCCATTAACAAGTACTATTCTAATAAAACGTCTAGAAGACTGTTCATGTGCTAGAAGATGAGTAACTTTGGAGATCTAGACGACTTTGGAGATCTAGGTGGTGCCTAAAATTCGTCTAGGTGCTCGAAGGTATGCTTGTCGTATATGACCGCTTAGCGTTATTCAGAACATGGTTAACAAATAAATGCAAAATTAAAGAACGATCGAAAAAACATTTTCGATGAGACTATGTAGACCCAACTAATTTGAATGCGTTCCAAACTTTCAGGGTTTTAATTTTCTTTTGGGTTCCAAGTTTTAGCAACTTCAAAGGAGCACAACATTTGCTGTTGTGATGGTTCAATGGCCATGACGGTTGTAGCAAGGAGTACGTTGATGATCGAGCAACAAATAAGTTTCAGCATTAATAGCAAACAACGTTGATTTAATTGTGACGGGCAGGCACTTTATGTTTGTCTCGCAGAAAACTTGGATTGATCTTGAGGTAAAATATATTTAAAATAGGACATTACACCTAAGGTCACTTAGAGACCTTAGGTTACACATAAGGTCATTATATAAGTTTTACACACTTAAGGTCATTATACTTTCCTTAAAAATAATTGGTTTCCAAAATTGTCCCTCATATATAAACTATCCACTGATTTCAAATTGAATTCAAACAAAAATGGCCGAAACCGAAATGCAGAGAGAGGGAGAGAGAGCCGCGCGATTGTTTTAGAGAGAGAGAGCTCCAAAATGAAGCTCGATTCTCTCCATCAGCTCTGTGTTTGTGTCTATGTGTGTTAGAGAGAGAGAGAGAGAGAGAGAGAGAGAGAGAGAGATCTATGAGAAAAAGTTCCGGCGAATCAGAGGATTTCAGTGATAAATGCTTGGTTAAGGCTTCGATTCTATTCACCTGTAGATGTTTTGTGTTTTGTGTTGTTCGATTGATGCTTTTGTTTGAGCTGTAACAAAGGATTTCCTAAATGCACATCGATTTCGAATTTCGGTTTTGCGATTTTGATTTTGGTACTTTGACTTATGTATGGCGCATTGTAGTGATATTATTGTATGTTTTATTTTTTAATTTATGTGTTTGTGTGTGATTGATGTCGCTAATTTGTGTGTTTTTGATATTTCGTATAAATTATGAGATGTTACAGACTGTGAGTAGTACCTTTGTTGAGTGAATACACTACTTCATCCAATTGAACACACTAGTTAGCTGCTCTGTGTGTTCTGTGTGTGTTTTGACTTGATAGTACTACCTCTGTTGAGTGAATACACTACTTCATCACATTGAACACACTAGCTAGTTAGTTGTTGTGTGTGTTCTGTGTGTGTTTTGACTTGATAGTACTACCTCTGTTGAGTGAGTACACTACTGCATCCCATTAAACACACTAGTTAGCTGTTCTGTGTGTTCTCTGTGTGTGTTTGGACTTGATAGTACTATTGGTGTTGAGTGAATACACTACTCATGACTATTAAGGATACTACTTCTGTTTTCTAAGCATTTTTTGTTTGATTTGCATATTAGTAGCCATGGATTTGGATTTGTATGCGAAGTACACCTACAACAACTATACAATCATGTTCGATCTTACGCCTACTAAAACTTTCATCGACGTGGTGATGGAAGTGTCATCACGTTTTCCTAGCTTAAGACTGGATTCTTTCACTCTTGGTTTCTCATTGCCACGCTATTCGAATTGCATGATATCTTGCGATAGGGACTTGAAGTTGATGATGAAGACCATGATCGAACTTGAGGTAGCCTTTGTGGATTGTTGCTAGGGATTGAGGGCAGAGTAGTTCAGGTACTCTTGTGCATTCCGGCATATCCTTTTTTGATGACGCTTCTTCTTTTCTGACTTGCACGTCGTCATCTTTGAATAAATTGCTTGATCCAAATGACTATTTGGCTTGCTTTAGGCCAAAATCTCTGATTCTTTACTTGACAAATGAATGGGCAAGTTATATCAGCCATGTCAATCAGAAGTTTGAAGGTGGTGTTGTCGAGTTTAGGGAGAAGCTGAATTGTTATGCATTCAAGTCTGGTTTTACTTTCAAGTACTTCAGAAATCACAAAGATAGAATTGTTGCACAATGTTCTCAGAAGGAAGGCGACTTTCCCTGGAAAGTTTGTGCTCTAAGATGTAAGGCAAATAACTTTTTTTGTCATCCGAGAGCTCAATAACACTCATACATGTACTACTGGTATTCGTGACCAAAAGAGTAAGCATCTTGGTTCTCATGTCATCAAGTCTATTGTTTGTTCTGAGTTGAAGTCTAATCCTTCTGTAAAACCGAGTGAAATCATGTCAACATTGTAAAATTCTTATAGCATGCATGTGTCATATCGCAAGGCTAGGTATGCAAGAGTGTTGGCTGCACATTCTGTACAGGGCAACGAAGGTGACTCCTACTCTCAATTGTCGTGGTATCGTGAGCAGGTATTGGCTACCAACCTTGGTTCTCATTGCATCTTGGAGGTGAATCCATTCACTATACGTTTTGAACACTTCTTCTTATATTTTGGTGGCTGTATTAAGAGGTTCATGTCATGCATGCCTATTTTATTTGTTGATGCCGCTCATCTCAAGGGCAAGTACAAGGGATACATGCTCTGTGCCACTGGAAAGAACGGGAATGAATGTTCATTTTTCAGTTATGGATAGTGTGTTGATATGACCAAAATATGCATTTAAATTAAACACATAAATCAACCATAAACAATTTAAAACCCTATAGATGTAGTATAATATAAACAAGTAGGGATCGTTCTAAACCGGGGATTGAATGGTGCATGCAATTATTGTGTAATATGGGGGGTGTATGAGTTGATTTTAATTACCTAATTTTCTATCTAATTACTACCTAAAAACGTTGAAAAATATAGCAAGAAATTTTAGGACTCTAACATGCATCGACTCATAGACAAGCAAAACACATAAAAAGAATCCCAAAAATCCCACCATAAATTTCGACAAAAATAAAACATAAGCTAATTATTTACATGTGATCATCATATTCAACCTAACCAATTTTCTCTACCTAATTAAGCTACCTTCGAAATTTATCCTCCTAATTCTTATTGTTAACATGCCATGTGATTTAAAGCTTAACGCCTTAAAATCTAAGAATCATTGAATAACTTCCAGGCGAAAGGTTAAAACACAATCATCCCGCACTACCCAACGCATTAAGAACTAGACATAGCATGCCTCAAACAAAACTAAGAACATAAACACATGGAAGATATACTCAAGTAAGTATTAAAAATCCAAAAATATTCACCAAAACCCAACGTTAAACAAAAAGAGTACAAGAACAAAATATGACTACGGAGTAAAGGATGCATGGCTACACTTTAAAGAAATCCCGCTTAACGCTGCAAACTCCCAAGGTGTAGATGAATCCAAAGATGGTGGTTCTCACTTGTATGGACTTAACGTGTGCAAGCGATCCGAGTGATGGTGGATGGCGGTATTGTCAACTCCGTGCTTGGTCTTGGTGTTTGAGGGAGAGGTTGGAGAGTAATTTTGCAGAGCTTAGGCCTAGAATATGTGATGATCCACTTTGAGGCCGAGCTCCCCAATTTATAGAAGAAGATTAAGTCTTTTCCTACCAAAACAAGACTTTCCTTGTGTACCCGGGCAAATCTGACAGTATGTAAAGATTTGCACTTTTCCGGAGTTGTACATATCCGAATTGCGTGATTCTTGCGGCATTGGAAAGATAATTCCGAGAGCTATAAAATATCTTCATTAATCACCTCAATCGGAGTTGATATGCAATTTCTACAGCTTGTCAAAGTTGGCCCATCTGCACAGGCAGATTCTGCTTTTCTTATTCTTCATGATTTCCTTCTTCTTTTGACTTTGGGAATCCTTTTCCTACCAAAGCTTGATCTCCACGAAATTGGCTGATTGGATCTTCATATTTGGGCTATCTAAATGGTCTTCTAATTAATTGGACCCATTTTCATTTGTTCTTCTTCAAGATCCTTCCGGAAGCTTTCAAATCCTGGTCAACATAGGAAATGTTTTCCTAGTCAACCAATGATTTCTTTTTCTCCTTTCTTCCTTGGAATTTTGAACCAATTTCTTGTCTCCATTATTTTGCAGTGTTTTACATGCTTGTAGACTCCTTTACTTCGTCTCTTTTGGTCAACACCTGAAATTAACAAAATAAGTTAAAACTAATAAAACTAAGCAATTATCAAAGTAAAAATGTAGAGAAAATACATTAATTAATATGCATAAAATGCGTAGATCATGTGTAAAACTAGTAATAGTAGTACTGTCCAACAACTAGAGTAGTACTTTCTGCAAACTACAGTAGTACATGCATTAAAGTTTTAGTTAGCATGTATCAAGTCCCAATAGAGTAGTACTTTCTGAAAACTATAGTAGTACTTTCAACAAACTATGGTAGTGTTTTCTATGTGATAGCACAATTATCCAAGTGCTTTTTTTTTTCTAACTCCATCTCTAAACAATTTGCAGAATTCCACCCTTTTGCATTTGCTGTTGTGGATTTTGAAAATAAAGCCAATTAGAAGTGGTTTTTTGATCATCTCTACACTATTTTGTCGCCATAAGGAAGTACCATTACTTTCTTCACGAATTGACATGAAGGGTTATTGGATGCTGTGGACGACATTCCCTGACTCTCCTCATTCCTACTATTAATATCACTTGAAAAAGAATATGGAAAAGCTTTATGAGAAGAAAATGGGTGTTTATGATGTGGAAACCATCATTCATGATTTCATGACTGTGGCATACTCTCCAATAGTTGCTTGTTATGAATTCAACCTTCGGAGTTGTTGATTTCTGGACAAGATTTTATGAGGAACTTCTTGAGTACGCTGGTTTTGGAGAAGTGGTGTAACGCCTTCTTCAAAGGTAATAGGTATGGGGAAATGTTCAACAGCATGGCTGAATCTTTCAATAATTGGACACGTGAATTACGTCGTCTTCCTATTTTTGAGATGCTCGAGGGTTTGAGACAAAAATTGATGGTGAACATGGCTGAAAGAAAGATGAGATCAAAAACTTGGACCTCGATGTTGTGTCCTAAAATGGAGGAGACTTTGAAGGCTAGGATAAATGTGGGGAGGCACTGGAAAGTTCGAAGGTCCAGTGAGACGTTGTATGAAGTCCAGGGGTTAAAGAATGTGGCAGTTGATCTCAAGGCATACACTTGTAGCTGCCGACATTGGCAGATTGATTCTTTTCCCTATCCCCATGCACTTGCTATTATAGAACATGCCAGTATTGAGCCTATTTATTCTTACATGGAGAATTTCTATGAGGTTGAAAGTTACAGGGCTGCCTAAGAGTATGGTATTCAACTAATATCAAACATTGAGAAGTTTTACCATGATGCTCTAAATGAACCGGTCATTATGAAGCCTCCGTTGACAAGAATCATATCCGGTCATCCAAAGGATACTCGCATGAAGTCTTCTGTTGAAGGTGGGAAGGTGCTGAGGCCAATCAGGTGTAGTCGTTGTGGTGAAAAAGAAATACACAATAGATTGACATGTACCAAAGTCATCAGCAGCTAACTAGTGTCTATATTACTCACATGTAGTGTATTCACCAGTTTACAGTAGCACATTCTACATGAACATATATTTTTCCCAACTAGTATATATATTAGTCACATGTAGTGTTTTCGCCATTCTACAGTAGTACATTCTGCCTAAATAGATAATTTTGATGAGGCATGTCTATTTCCTTTACATACACTATAATAGTCACAATATATAGTTGGTACGAATACAAGTCATTGGTACTACACTTGGTCCAAATCGCTTGTATCAAGTGTTTTTCGATAAACATACAATGTAATTCTTCATTATATAATACATACTACTTTAACGTCATTTTTCCTTGTGCGATTTGTTTAACATACTAATTCGAGTTTGTTGTTCTTCGGTTTTGTGATTTTGTGTTGGTCAATTGTGTGTTTTTGTATACGACAGCGCTTTGTGTGTGAAACCAACTACATTAGTATTATCCAACAACAATAGTAGTACACTCATCATACAATAAAAGTAGCACTACTCCTATTAAAGACATTCATCGCATTAAATCAATTTTAAACACATTACTGATTACTCTAGTAAGCACTACTGTTTCACAATAGAAAGTACTACTTCACGAAAATTTAGTGTACTAACACTACTGTTGTCTGTAATAAGCACTACTCCAAAACATTCAGTGTACTAATTCAACACATGGTAAGTACTACTGTTCCACAACAAAAAGTACTACTTCAAAAAATGTTAGTGTATTACTAATACTACTGCAGTCTCTAGTAAGTACTACTTCAAAATATCCAGGGTACTACTTTAACATAATGCAAGTACTATTGTTCAGTAATGTCAGACCATAACAGAAAAGAAAGTACTACATGAAACCTAACACAACAGAAAGAACAGAAAGAACTACTTGGACTTTGCTTTGTTTCTTGGGTTCTTCTTGTAAATTTGTAATCATAATGCGGGTCCTTTGTCGTAGTCTTCCTCTTCTTGTTTTTGACAGATTTTATCATTGAAGGAGGTAACTTCCATTTTTTTTCTTGTCCTTCTTACTTTGTGACCTCAGTTGTCGTGTCGCTGCTTGTGCCATGCTATCATTTTTGAACTTTGATCTGATCTCATATCTGTCTTCGCTGCTGTCCTGCATGTCATCAAATTCAAAAAAAAAAAAACAAATTCTGGAATACACAAAAGTGGGCTTCTAGTACCAAATACACTAATACACAACATACCAGGCTGATTTCACAAAAGTGGGCTTCTAGTACCAAATACACTAATACACAACATACCAGGCTGATTTCGTCATCTTTGGCTTGTTGTTGTTGTTGTTCTTCTTCTTCTTCTTCTTCTTCTTCTTCTTCTGTTGGTATCTGACTTTGTGTCCCTTCTTCTTCTACTTCTTCTCCTCTTTCAGTTTCTTCTTCTTCTTCTTCTGTTTCTTTCTCATTCTGGAATCACATTGGAAACAACACATTAAGCTTTCTGGAAATTGAAATAAGAGAACAACACATTATCAGAGAGAGACATTTACCTCTTCTTCTGCAGATTTGTTTCCCTCTGAAATAGGAACTTGAGAATCCATAAGCTTAATTTGGTCTAGCTCACGCTGAAGCTCCTCATTCCTCGACTCCAATGAAGAAATCTTTGTATAGGCTTCTCTGAGCAGCTTGTAAGCTTCATCTCGTTCCTTCAAGGAGTTCTCTTGGGTGGTGGAGGTCTTGCCTTTCATCTTTGAGTTCATAATCTCCAGTTTCTTGGTGCATTCTTCCTTTTCGCGCATGAACTTGTCTACCATTTGCATCCAGAAGTGATTTTGCTCTTCTATCTTCACTTTCTGGTCTTCAAGTTTGGCGATTAGGTTTTGAGTGTCGCCAACCTCTTTCTGAGTTAGACATGACTGTGATGCTGCCATATCCTGGAGAGACGCGATGATTTCGACAAGGTTCTCCTAGGCTCTCTTCTCCCTCTCCATCAATTCTTCTCCGGATATTTCCTCCTTCAAATTTAAATCACAAAGCACTAATTCATACAACAGAACACATGAAGCATTACTCTAGACAACAGAACATAATATTAGTGTTCAATGTATACATTACTAATTGAAAACAGTACTACTCTTGACAATAGAACATACTACTAGTGTTCAATATATATACTACTAATTCAAAACAGTGATACTTACCCACATATTGAATGAGGGAGCATCCATGCTCTCTTCAAAACGGTATAAGGTGTTGTCCCTCACCCGTACCATCTCATTCTTAATCTGCATCTTGTCACCTAGCTCCTCGCCAGAGAGCTTGCTTAACTTGGTGTGCAGCTTCATTAGCTTTCGGTGTGAAAATCTGAGAGGGTGTCCCTTCCTCGCTGGAACTCTTTCGCAGATTTATGTCATTTCTGCCACCCAATATTGTTCCACAACAAATACACTATTAGAGACCACATCACATCACACACACTACTGTTCTAACATATATACTACTGTTGACCACACTTCATACTATTACTGACCACACTACATACTACTACAGACCACACTACTGTTCTAGCATATATACTACTACAGACCACACTACATACTACTCTCAGCACACACTATTGTTCTAACATATATACTACCGCTGACTACACTAGATACTACTCATAACTACAAATACAATATTAGAGACCAAGATAGATATTATAAGAGACCAATATAGATTCTTCCATTTAGATATACAACAAGGGAACAAGGGCGTACCATAATTAGCGAGAAATAGCCAGAAAGAGATGTCGGGTTCTCTTTCGATTTGTCCAGCCCTTTCTCCAGATGATTCAGAATCATCTTCGACCAATTGTAATTATGGAGGCCATCTAAAGCTTGAGCCACATTGATTATGCTCCATGTGACTGTGGAAGAGGAGTTTGCGAAGAAGAATGTCGACAATACATAAATAACCATCCAAATTGCAGTGTCCTTGTCATTCTTCTTTTTGACGATAGCCATCTCCAGAGCCTTATCAAGATTTGAAATTGGCATAGAATCCTGAATCTTGTATCTGTCCAGGAAGCTTGAATTGCGTCTTGTTTCTGACTTTGAATCCATATCACGGATCATGCCTGGAGCATCAAGACCAGAAACAAAACACATGTAAATAAC
Source organism: Geum urbanum (assembly GCA_946800695.1). Taxonomy (NCBI): domain Eukaryota; kingdom Viridiplantae; phylum Streptophyta; class Magnoliopsida; order Rosales; family Rosaceae; genus Geum; species Geum urbanum. The sequence goes on from OX327016.1 coordinate 34,226,015, forward strand.
ACTAAACTAAAAGAATCACTAAAAAGTCAAACGTACTAACACACTAAAGTAGAAGAATCATACCCTTAGCTGGAAGACCAAAGAGTTTTTCCACATCATTTGTTGTGAGATGATGTGCCTTTCCACCGATCAAGAATGCCCTCTTTTCGACATCCCAGAATCCCAACATTTTTGTGATATCATCAATAGACTTGTGCGAATCATCAGATGTCATTAAGCCTTGTGGAAACAACCATATGAAACTGCCAAATGGTGTTTTTTGCAACATCCTCACTATTTTTGGAGGCAATTTTGTATGAAGTTCACCTATGACATTGCAAAAGCTTCTTAATGTCGATCTTATTTGGACTTTGTGTTTTTTAGGGTCCTCTATTTGTGCTATTTCTGCAAAACAATAAAATAGACCATCAAAACACTACATACTACTCACATAAATTCTATATACTACTCACAACAAATCTACATACTACTCATAGACAACACTACAAACTAGTACAAAGCACACTAAATCATTCACCTATATGAGCTGCAGTTTGTTGCTTTGGGAGGCACTTTTTATGGAGGCTAGGGTTTGTAGCTGCTGAAGGAGCCATTTTTTGAAGTTGCGGGAGGGGAGAAACTTAGTATTAGAGAGAGAGACAGAGAATCAGATGAGAGAGAGAGAGAGAGAGAGCTGAAATTGGGATGAGGCGGTTCTTGAGGGAGAGAGGTGACGATGTTCGTCTGCAGGGGCAGCGTCGGGGTCGTTGGTGTTCCAAAACCCCATGCTGGCGACGACAATCGAAGTCGGAGGCGGAGGTGAGGCTACTGTGACGGATTCCGAACTCAGAGGTCTCTTGGCGGGTGAGGAGGGGGCTAGGGTTTAGTCGCCGGTGTGTAGGCAGAGGCGGAGGCAAAGGTTTGTAGCCGTAGAAGGGATGGGTTCAGAATTTGAGTGAGGAGGACAATGGAGGTCAGCTATGGCACATTTTTGAATTTGGAATTTTAGTTATAAATTTGGTCTGAGCAGAGGGAAAGAGAGCAGTTTATATATGATGGCATTAAACATAAATAAATTGCACAAAATAGTTTTTGTTAAATCAGTTGACCTTATTTGGGAAAGAAAAATCAAGTAACCTTATACGTAAGTAATCTTACGTAAATGACCTTAGAGCACCTGCACCGCGCCTAGATTTCAGCACGAGCAGCTCCGGGGGCCCGCCAAAGTCGTCGGCGACCGCTCGGCACGAGAAGCTGCTCGAGCAAGAATTGCTCGAGCGAGCGCACGAGCAGCTGTGGGGGCCACGGAGTGGGTGAGAGGGGGGAGGTGGGCCCGACCGGCGAGCAGCACGAGCAAGGCAGTGCAGCGGCGCTGCAGCTCGTCGGCGACTGCTCGTTGACGAGCTCGGGAGCTGCTGCGCTGCAGGTGCTCTTATACATAATTTATCCTATTTAAAAATACTCACGAGAAATATTTTAAATTTATTAAATTTGAGCATTTTTTGAGACTTGGTTCTAGTTTTCTTCTATTTTTTTTTTAAAGAGTTTTCTTCTATTTTAATTGCTCTGTATCCTGGTTCTCTCTTTCGAATAACTTTAGAAACACAATGAGCTACAGCAATGTATTCGCCAACGTAGTTGTTCGAATGTGTACGTTGCTGATATACTTGCTGTGCTGTTATGTGTTCTTTTGCCATAACATATAAATGCGTCGCTTCTCAACTACTTCCATTTCCTGATCAAGGATGTAGAACCAAAGTTCGAATGAAAGAAAAAAGAGTATTAATTACACACTCTCTTTAGTGAAATGCGCCATAAACAACATCATCCGATCCGCTACATGTCACTTTCAAATGGTCCATTTCTCATTGAATATAAAGCTACTATTTCTTCAAACATTGAAAGGATTGATGGGATTTGGCACAAATGAAAAGGATCGAGATGAATTAGATGACAGTTCAAATTGTACAAGTTATCCCAAATTGGTTGATGAACGTAATCACTTCTAACTTCTAATATCTGCTTCCAACTGCCACTCATAATAATCACGTCTATTAAAACTCCTGCCCATGCCATGCCGTATAGCTAGCCAGTGCCTCGTTCAAGTTAGAGAAACGTAGCCTAAAAATGTAGTTGAAGAGAAGTTTTGAGAATAAAAATCGTAAAGGTTGGGCCGTTCGGGACACAAAGTTGAAAGGACAAATTTTAGTGTACCCCCATCAAATTTGTCTCAAATATCGAGCTAGTCTTTATTGTTTCGATGTTGAATTTTACCTCCTATTGTTTCAACTCTCACTCAACTATACCCTTACACTCACCTGTCGTCTAATTTATCTGTTGAGCCATGTCAGCAGTGGGTCCCACACAATAGGTTAAATTTCTAAATACCCAGATGAGTCACAACATGCATCTCATCCTCCCAAACCCAAAATCTGTCATATAGGTGCAATTCCAATTTCTCCTAAACCGTATGCTCCGCTGAAATCTTCATTTCGATCAACGACATGTCTTTGGCTCCTTATCAAGCATATAAGGCGATTGATTTTGTCGTATCAATAACTGTTCAGAGGCTTCTTAGATCGACAACTTAGGTCAGGGATCACATACCACCATCTCTTGATCCATATCTTAAGAAGATATGGATGACCATGCCTCCATATGACACTAGTTTTTATTGAGCTTGTCTGTGATGAGAATCAATAGTCGACCTCCAATTCTTTGGAGAGTTATTGCACTGTTTCTATTTTTCTCTACTTTTCTTTCTTATTTTGTTGGTAGAGTTGGGACCGACCCTCTGTTTTGGGGCCATGCACTTTATTGTGTTCTTGTTTTATTTTTTTCATATTGGTTTTGCTTTGCCTTTATCCCGGTGTGTTTGGACTTTGGATTAATTTGCTTTCTTAATTGAGTTTCCCGATAAAAAAACTTAGAATCAAGACCCATATGTTTGATTATTTTTCCTATTTCGATTTTCCTTCAACCATGAACCCAGATAGATGAACTCAATCCCAGATAGTCCACACAACCACATATTCACCTTTATCTAGAACCAAGAAAAACCTAGTCGACACTCAAAACCCAGAATCGCCAAAACCATCGACACTTGGTCCCAATTTGGGGGTAATAAGAAAGTTGGACAATTTGGGAATTTAACCTATCATGTGGGACCCACTGCTAACATGGATAATCAGATAACATCGGAATTGGACGGAAGGTGAGTGTGAGGGCAGCTAATTGAGAGTTGAAACACTAAGGAAGTAAAATCCAACTTTCAAATAATGGGGACTAATTCGATGTTTGAGACAAGTTGATAGAGGTACTCTAAAATTTGTCTAAGTTGAATAATATTTGATTTACAAAATCAACTGCCTAATAAGTAATAAGTACTAAGTATCGTCTAAAGAACTGCACGAGAGCTGCAATATTAGCCTAGCCATGGTCTAGTGTAGAGGTCATGATTTGACCCATAGGCCCAAAAAGTCCGTAGGTGGCCCGAAAAGTCCAAGCCAGACCCGACCCAAATTTATGCTCGAAAAAATCCGTCCCCATGGGCATAGGGCATTTGAGGCCCGCCCGGCCCGTAGGGTCAATGCCGTTAAGCCCATTAATTGTATATATTGTAGATTATTTTTTCAATATTAACCTCTAAACTCTCTAATTTACCTTAATATCATTCATTTATATACTAAATATCATTTTTTAGGCTTATATATTATTTAGTATATATAATAGTTGATATATTTGATAATTAAATACTCTTAATTTTTAGTTTTTTTATTTAATATATACAAAAAAAGTCTAGCCTGACCCTAAAAGCCCGATAAAGCTCGGGGCCCAAAAAGCTCATAGGTGGCCTATGGGACAAATTTTCAATTTTTTTTTGAAACACGACGAAAAAACCTAATCCGAGTCCGGTGAACTTGGAGTTGGGTGACCCGACCCGACCCATTGCGGATCCCTAGTCTAGTGACATAGTTTGTGCATGTGTAAGTTTCATCTCCCTCCCTACTGAATTTTTGGACCAATTTTGTTTTGTTTTTCGGAAGAACAAAACCCTTTGATAGGGGATTTATTGATTTGACACGATTAGGATCTGAAAATATTCAACGGCCAGAAGCTGTATGTGTACATAATCCATTATTTCTACGATAGATACCGCAGAAGTAGATGGGTACTAATTTCATCTGGGCACATACACAACCAGTTCACTGTATCACATCATCATCATCCTGGGACACAAGTATTTAGTAGTCACTGCTAGTCACAAAATGAAGATGAACAAAAAATTTACGTACATCAAACTAAGTTATGGGATTTCAATTAAAACAGCAGCCACCCACAAATGTAAGCGATTAAAAAATTTCAACAAAATATTCCAATAAATTCCATTAATCAAACACGTAAATAAAATCAACAAGTCATTGGAGGAAGATCAGAAGGTCTCCGATTTCCTAAACCTACTCCCGAAGAGAAAGAACCCCAAAGTGTGTCCAGCCACAGCAACCAGAAACACACCAGCATTAAACGACATGATAGCCAACATGACCATATAGGCCAGGCCGACCCTAAGGCAGTGCAACAACGTCTGAACCAGTCCGACCTCCACGTGTGCAGAGTCGGGCTTGATGAGACGACAGTGGAAGAGCCACGCGACGAGGACAAAGACGAAGAGAAGGGCCCGTAATACATGTCGGTGTTCGTCCCCGGCCACCTGGAGAAGATGATACCGGCACAGCAGAACAATTAGAGAAACAAGAAACTCACTGTCCCCAACTAACACTAGGATATAGAGAACTCACCACCTAAGTGTTAGAGAAGGAATCAACATAAAACTCACCACTCAATGGAATGAAACCAAAGAGTTACAGAGAAAGAGAGAAAGTTTCTCAAGGGAAACGTCTTTACTAATATTCTCCAAAAAAAACTGTCATCTCAAAACACAAGGACACTTACATAAAATAGGTTTCTTGGAACAAGACTAATAATTAAAACCCATTACTAAGGCAGCTGTAAGCCTTAAAAGAAAATAAAAGACTCCAAAAGACATACAAAATGACCAATACAGCAAGCAAGCTAATTAAAACATAGCTAGTACCAAGATTAAATCAAAACTAAAGACTGACTCATGTTTGAGTATTCAATGTGAGTAATTCAAACCTCTTTTGAAAGGCAGTACTGAACACTCCTGGGTCAATCTCCCCGGGTTGAAAAAGACTCATCATCGAGTCTTCATGGGTATCTTGTTCATAATATAGAGAGAGATCTTCCACATTAAAGGTACTTGAAACATTGTAGTGACTTGGTAATTCAATCTTGTAGGCATTTTCACCAATGCGTTGCAGCACTTTAAATGGACCATCAGCTCTAGGTTTAAGCTTACCAAACCTCCCAGGTGGGAAACGTTCCTTTCGAAGATGAAGCCACACTAAATCTCCATCCTTGAACTCAACATGTATGCGATGCTTATTAGCACTCTTCTTATACTTCTCATTTTGTTGCAGAATTTTACTCTTAACTTGTTCATGCAGCTTCTTGGTTTCTTTCGCTCGTTCTTCAGCATCTCCACTGAAATGGTGTGTGACTAGAAGTGGAGTTAATTAAGTCTAGAAGGCTGATAGGATTTTGGCCATAAACAACTTTGAAAGGGCTATAACCAGTAGTTTGGCTGACATACCAATTGTAAGCAAACTCAATTTGAGCTAAAATGAGATCCCATTGCCGGATATTCTTGCCCACATAACTCCTCAACAGATTGCCCAGACTACGATTGGTAACTTCAGTCTGACCATCCATTTGTGGGTGGTGAGAAGTGCTAAACTTAAGATTAGTCTCAAATTTTCTCCAAAGAGTACGCCAAAAATGACTAAAAAACTTAGAATCTCGATCAGAAACAATGGACTTCGGAATGCCGTGGAGCTTCACAACCTCCTAAAAATACAAGTCAGCAACTTGAGAAGCATCTAATGTCTTGTTACATGGAATAAAATATGTCGTCTTCAAAAATCGATCAAGAACAACCATGATAGAATCCTTGCTTCTCTGAGTTCTTGGTAAACCAACAACAAAATCAAAACTAACATCTTCCCATGGAGTAATAGCTACATGTAAATGAGTGTACAACACTGTATTTTGGCCATGACTATTTACAACATGACATATCTCACACCTCTGCACATGCTTTAGGATATCTCATTCCATCTTTGGCCAATAGTAATGCTCACTAACAGTAGCAAGAGTTTTATCTCTTCCAAGGTGGCCACCAAGTCCACATGCATGAGCTTCTAAGACAATAGATTTCTTCAAAGAACAATTAGGAATACACAAATGGTTGTCTCTGAAGAGATAACCATCTTGAAGCTAACTAGCGTGACAATAACCTACCATACATTCAGTCACAATCTTCCCAAAATAAGCATCATCTTTATAAAGCTCATATAACACCTCAAAGCCAACAACCTTTACTTGCATAGAAATCAGCAAGCAATGCTTCCGGCTTAAAGCATCTACAACATCATTTTGACTTCCCAACTTATGCTTGATAGTAAAATTATAAGCTTGAAGAAACTCAACCCAAGTGGCATGTCGACAGCTCAGTTTATTTTGGCTATAAATGAACTTCAATGCTTAGTGATATGAATAGAGAATAATTGGCTTGGACAAGAGATATTGACTCCAATGACTCAAAGCTCGAATAATTGCAAAGAACTTTTTGTCATATGTGGAGTACTTCCATTCAACTTTTCACTGAAGAAAGCGCTTGTTTTACCTTATTGGGAAAGCACAGCACCAATACCCGTGTTGGAAGCATCACATTTGACTTCAAAAACTTTATTAAAATCTTGAAGTGCAAGAATATGAGCTTCATTTACCTTCTGTTTAATGAGTTCAAAGCTCTTCTAAGCTTCATTGTTCCACTAGAAAGAGTCTCCCTTCAAGAATTCTGTGATAGGAGAAGCAATAGTCACTACAAGAAAATGAGTCATTACCGGCGAGATTCCGGCAAACAAGGCCGGCGACCGGAAAAGTCGCCGGTAATGTCCATCATTACCGGCGACTTACTCCGTCGCCGGTAATGTGGCCGGAATCTCGCCGGTAATGTTCCAAAACATTACCGGCGACTCCAACCGTCGCCGGCAATGTCTAGGTACACATTTCCGGCGATTTTCCGGCCGGAATTTCGCCGGAAATGTGTGCCTAGACATTGCCGGCGACGGTTGGAGTCGCCGGTAATGTTTTGGAACATTACCGGCGAGATTCCGGCGTAAAGTCGCCGGTAATGTCTTCATTTCCGGCGACTTACTCCGTCGCCGGCAATGTGTCTTATATTAGATGCCGGATGGGGCAGCTCGATCATTCAATTATTTTGAGCGAAAAAAATCTAGAGAAATCGAAAGAAGGAAAACGTACGCTCTGAAATCGATCATTCGGTATATTGTCAAAATTAAGGCGCGCGTCGAAAATTCGTTCACTCGGGAAGCTATATATATAGGTACGTAGGTGTATATATACGTATATATGGTATATATATATGTGTGTGTGTGTTGATCAAATCCAATTCGTGAGATATATATGAAATGTTGTTGATGTACGGTCACCGAAACGAGAAAACAGGTTGTAGTTAATCTTGTGTCTGAATCAATGACTGGTGTTATCGTATTGTTATCGGAGCCAGGCTTAACAGAGCCTCCTCCTACCCAGTGAAATACGTTTTGAATTGAAAAAAGGAGAATACTATCATCGAGTACTGAATCGAATTCAGAGATTAGATCGATATATATACATATGCATGCATGTGTTGATTTAATTAGAGTTGAATTGAGAGATCACGTCGATTATTAGTAGTGAATGTGTGTATATATATATAACTAATACGTAAAATTGTTAGAATTTTCAGGATGGACAAGAGTTGGATGAGCCTCGAAAGATGGGATGTCAGATATCACCAGGGAATTAGGAGTTTTGTGGATTTTGTGAAGGCTAATTGTGGAGACACTACACTTCATTATTGCCCGTGTAAAGAATGTAAGTGTTTCAGCGATCGATTTCGATTTCCCATTGATAAAGTCCAGAGGCACCTGAGTAAATACGGGTTTTGGGATAAGTACACTTGTTGGATTTATCACGGTGAAACATCGGTAGCGGGTCCGCATGATCATGGACAATTTGGTGAGAGGGCCACTCCACGCTATGATCATGGAGATTTTGCTGAGAGGGGCAGTTCATCCTATGATCCAACATCGATGTTAATCAATGATATGTTTCCTCATGAGAGCGGTGTATTTACTGATGAAGCACCAAATGTCCCTCCCGTCGTTGAGGGTTTCCCCCATATCGAGCCAATCGAACCATTACCTGGAGGTCATGTCAACACAAGCGGTATGGACAAGTACAACAACCTGATTGCATTGCAACAGACTCCGTTGTACGACGGTTGTAGTAAGACTGTTCTTGAAAGTGTGATGGGAGTGATGCAGCTCAAAATGGAGAACAAAATGTCTGTCAAAGCTGTTGATTCTTGGTTGAAGTGGACTGCTTCGCTACTGCCACCCGGTCATCGTCTTCCTACCACTCATCATAAGGTGCGACATATCCTGAAAGATCTTGGGCTTTCCTACATCAAAATCCATGCATGCAGATATGATTGTATTCTCTTCTGGGGAAAAGATCTCGAAGACCTTGAAGCCTGCCCGGTATGTTTTACAGAAAGGTATAAGTTGACTCCTGCAGGCAACAAGAAAGTTGTGAAGATACTTTGATATTTCCCGCTTATTGATAGGCTGGAGCGGTTGTTCATGTGTGCTTTCACGGCGGAGGCAATGAGATGGTGGGCTGAGAGGAACTTGCCTGACGATGACACCCTTATACACCCATCCGACGGAGAGGCTTGGAAGCACATGGTCAGGGAGTTTGATCATTTTGCAGCAGAGATCCGAAATGTTTGGCTAGGGCTCTCATCTGACGGATTCAACCCTTTTGGCAACATGAGTCTTCAATACAGTATATGGCCAGTTATTTTGGTACCGTACAACCTTCCACCATGGATGTGCATGAAGAAGGAATACAATATGCTCACTCTGTTAATTCCGGGCCCGGGTTATCCAGGAAAGTGTCTCGATGTGTATTTGAGGCCTTTGATTGAGGAGCTTAAGTACCTGAGTGAGTGTGGCCACCCCACTTACGATAGGTTCAAAAAGGAGATGTTCCAGATGCATGCCATGCTTGTTGGCACCATCAGTGATTTTTCTGCCCGCGGTATGTTGTCGAGCAACGTTACCAGGGGTTACAGGGCTTGTTCAGAGTGCATGACGGTTGATTGTTGCAGTCCTCATTGCAGTAAAATTGTTCAGATGCGTCACCGTTGTTGGCTTCCATATGATCACCCATTTAGGCAGGATCCAAACGCGTTTGATGGGACTGTGGAAACAGGTGTGGCACCCATGCGATGGACAGGGGAAGAAATTTTGGAAGTGTTGAATGAATACGATTTTGGCCAGCTGAGCAATCATCCTGACATAGTGGCGTCAATTCCAGACAAGCCCGAAAGGTATAAGTTTTGGACACACAAGAGCATATTCTGGGAACTCTCCTACTGGCCCAGGTTGCCTATCAGACATTACCTAGATGTCATGCACATAGAGAAGAATGTGTGTGAAAGTGTGGTGGGCACAGTTCTTAACTTGGAGGGGAAAACAAAAGACATCCCTAAGGCACGCATTGATCTGAAAGCAATGGGTGTGCGGAAACATTTGTGGTTAAGAGATGGTAAGAGAAAAATGCCGCGAGCTCCGTACACCGTAAAGCCGAAGAATAAGCATGAAATTTTTCGGTGGCTGAGTAATGTCAGGTATATATTCTTATGGCTATGTAGGAATTTGGCCTTAAATTTTTAGCGGAGTATATATGGTTATATGCGAGAAATACAATTGGTCCATATATATGGCTTTATCTATATATATGCAGGTATCCTTATGGCTATGCAGGAAATATAAGCAAGTGTGTTAACTTCCGGGACAATAAGATGTACGGATTAAAGAGTCATGACTGCCATGTACTGCTTCAACGCCTTTTCCCTATTTTCATTCGAGGGTACATGCCCAAAGAGGTGGTGGAGCCGTTGGTGGCCTTGTCAAGATTCTTTCAGAAGTTATGCACCAGGGAAGTTAAAAAAGCAGACCTGAGGGAGATGCAAGATGACATCATTTTTATCATGTGCAAGCTTGAGAGGATATTTCCCCCAAATTTTTTCGACATAATGCCGCACCTGATGATCCATCTTCCCGAACAATTGTTGCTTACCGGTCCCATACACTACACTTGGATGTATCCCATGGAAAGGTACAAATGATTCATAAATTTGGTTTGCCTATGTTTTTATATGTAAATTCTTGTGGTTAAGTAAGTTAACATGTACTTGTTAACTTGTAGACAATTGGGAGCCTACAAGGACTATGTGAAGAATAAATATGCACCTGAAGGGTGTATCGCTGAAGCATATCTTGCGCACGAGTGTGTAACGTACACCAAAGTGTACCTCAAAAATGTAGAGGACCCCCAACAACATATGCCGATAGATGAACCCCAGTTCAACCTTTCTATCATCTCCAATGACGTGGTAGTACAGGGAAGCTTGCCAAAGTCGTACAAGTTGGATGGAAATGAGGTAGCCATTGCCCACTGGTCGGTACCGATTAACTGTCAAGAAGTACAATATTGGAAAAACTATCATCTTCACTGCCCTGCTATTGCCGGAAATGTTGATTACCACAACAAGACGTTTGCAAACTACTTTGGTCAATGGGTAAGTATATGTGTATATGTATATTTTTATATATATCTTTATATAGCATGTATGTATGTACGTGGTTTTGTGGTTTCAAGATGACATAATTTCTTCTGTACGTATTAATATATGGACGTTTTCAGATGAACCATGTAGCAGATGATGGTTGCCCAGAGTGGTCAAACGAATTGAGGGTCCTGGCGATGAAACCGATTGCTTCAAAAGTTTACTCGATGTGTCAGGTCAATGGCGTGAAATTTATATGTGAAAATCGAGACGACCGACTGAAAACACAGAATTGTGGGGTGATGGTCCATGGTGGGCAGGATGGCGTTGACTATTACGGTGTCCTTCATTCAGTTGTTGAACTAATTTATAGGAACCGCATGAAAGTGCACTTGTTCAAGTGTAGATGGTTTGATACTAGCCCGGAGAACACAAGGACCGATCAGTACGGAACATTTTCGGTGAATACTGCTACTAGCTGGTATGAAGATGACCCTTTCGTTCTTGCCTCATCAGTAAAACAAGTGTTTTACCTGGACGATCTTCTTAACAAAGTCCCGTGGAAGGTGGTTAACCATGTTGCTCATAGAAACATATACAGTGCTGCCACACTTGGTGATACCGCAGATGATGAGGAAGTTACTGCATACCAAGAGCCAAACGCTTTTGACATTCCGGAATCATCTACGATTCGCCTTAATAATGTGAGATCTGGGAGTGTGGTTCGAATTACTGGAGCAGAACTTCTCGATGTTAATCCATATGAAGTTGACGCTGATTCAGATGACGAGGAGCGGCACATATTGCCAGAGGTTACCTATGAAACCGAGTCAGACTCAAGTGATGAAGATGATTACGATTATCATCCTTAGTACGTTGGAAATTGTAGTCGGAAATTGTAGTCGGCAAATGTACGTAGTAAAATGTACGTAGTAAAATGTTTAAGGAAATTGTAGTCGGAAAATGTACTCGGAAATTGTATGTAGTCGGAAATTGTACGTAGTCGGAAATTGTATGTAGTCGGAAATTGAACGTAGTCGGAAATCGGAACCGTAGTCGGAAATTGAACGTAGTCGGAAATCAGAAATCGGAAATTGAACGTAGTCGGAAATCGGAAATTGAACGTAGTCGGAAATCGGAACCGTAGTCGGAAATTGAACGTAGTCGGAAATCGGAAATCGGAAATTGAACGTAGTCGGAAATCGGAAATTGAACGTAGTCGGAAATCGGAACCGTAGTCGGAAATTGTAGTCGGAAATCGGAAATCGGAAATTGAACGTAGTCGGAAATCGGAAATTGAACGTAGTCGGAAATCGGAACAGTAGTCGGAAATTGAACATAGTCGGAAATCGGAACCGTAGTCGGAAATTGTACGTAGTCGGAAATTATGTAGTCGGAAAATGGTCGGAAATTGGTCGATCGGATAATAGTCGACAAATAATGACATTACCAACGAGTTGACAAGCAACTCGTTGGTAATGTCATTACCAACGACTTAGCAACTCGTGGGTAATGTCATTACCAACGAGTTGCTTCTCAACTCGTTGGTAATGTCATTACCAACGACGTTGACCTACCTCGCCGGCAATGGTGGCGGTATAGCTCGAGCTCGAGCTCCTCCTCCCCATTTCTCTTCGGCCTAATTCAATTCTCTCTTCCCTCTTCCCTCTCTTAGCACGAATTTCTGATATCTCCCCTCTCCTCAATCCTCTCTTCTCTCTTCCCTCTCCCCTCTCTTCCTCTCCTCCCCTCTCTCCTCCTCCCCTCCTCCTCTTCCTCCTCCCCTCACCTCCGTCGCCGGCAAAGTTGGGTCGAGCTCCACCATGGCAGGTTTGAGCTCACTCTCTCTCCCTCTCTCTCTCTCTCATTCCACAATATTTTTTTTGTGTATTTTAATTAATTAATTTTTGATAATTGTGGGATGTATATATGTATGCATGTGGACAATATTTGTAAAATGTAATTAAGGTATGTATGAAAATTGTGGGAAAAAATGTGGATAATTGTGGGGTGAAGGAGCAATATATGTGATGTATATATGTGAAAAATTAATTAATATATATGGAATGTATATATATACGTATGTTTGAAAAATGTGGAAAATTAATTAGCTAGGGTGAATTGGATTAATATGTGATGTATATATATATATGTGTGAATTAAGGTGAAATTAAGATGCATGATCGATGTATATATGTGTGAAAAATTTAAAGCCGGAAATGATGTATGTATATATGTTAAGTTAGGTGATATAGTTGTTAATTTAACGTATAATAGGTGATATTGGAACCATACCAAATCGGAACCGGAACGTTTTCAAACCGGAACTGTTTATAACCGGAACCGTTTGAAAACAAACGGTTCCGGTTTCAAACGGTTCCGGTTCTGATTTGTTATAGAACCGAAACGGTTTGGAACCGGAACTGTTTGTAACCAGAACCGTTATGTTACAAATTGTTCCAGTTACAAACAGTTCCGGTTCCAAACCGTTCCGGTTCTGATTTGTTATAGAACCGAAACGGTTTGGAACCGGAACCGTTTCGAACCGGAACTGTTTGTAACCGGAACCGTTATATTACAAACAGCTCCGGTTACAAACGGCTCCGGTTACAAATAGGAACGGTTTCAAACGGTTCCTGTTCCAAACCGTTCCGGTATTTCTGATTTGTTATAGAACCGAAACGGTTTGGAACCGGAACCGTTTGGAACCGGAACTATTTGTAACCGGAACCGTTTGTAATATAACGGTTCCAGGTTCAAACGGTTCCTGTTCCAAACCGTTCCGGTTCCGATTTGTTATAGAACCCCAGTTCCCATGACTATTACGGTGTCCATGCCAGGAGGTTTTGCGGCTAATTGGCTTCGGAGAGGTTCCCGAAATAGTGGAGGGAACAGTAGTCAAGCTTCCTCCTCCCCCGCAGTTAGCAACACGCCCAGTGGGCCAATGATGAGTGCTCGCACGAGAGCCTTGCTAGAGGCGCGAGCTGAGGAGGAAGCTGCACGATCAAGAGCCGTGCAACCGGAAGTTGAGCCTCGAGCCTCAGTCTCCAGACGCTCAATCAGCAGACGTCCCTCCGGTGGCAGAGCCTCAGACGAGCGACAGTCAACGGGGGCATCAGAAACTCCCTCAATCCGAATGCCCCATATTCGCCCGGTGCCTACTCCCGTTTCACGGGAATCATCTGAGACACATGGTGGTGCTGGCGCCGCCTCATCGTCCAGGCCTCGTCTATCTCCGCCGTCCGGTCTCTTCCTACCCGACGAGATTCCTGTCATCCCTGAATTCGATGATAGGGGGATGCCTGTTTATATTGAAGGACGGCCGGAGTTCCTGAGCGTGGAGGAAGCGTATAACTTCCTCCCGTTCGACCCCGTGTATCTTTGGAGTGTGAGGTGCACCAACCAACAAACGGACGATGCAGGTAAATTTTATTTAACATCAGATTGATTACTTAATTATTACTTAAGACTTGCGATAGGTTCAATTAATGATATCAATTTGTTGACATTGTATTATTAGGCAATTTCGTTAATGGGACTGGAAAACGGAAAGGGGCTAGAGGCACCTGCACCGGGAAGAGACTTGAGCAGGCCACCGGCGGAAGGAAAACGCCCATAAGGGCCAATGAGGATGGCGAGGTGATCGAGGCATTCGACACCACGCGCAAATATGTCAGCATGGCCGGTGCGATCGTGCGGGACAAGGTCCCAATGCTTTGGCCAGATTGGGAATCTGTGCCTATCTACGTGAAGATGCAAGTGCATAATGCACTCAGTGTGAGTAAAATCGTATTTTCATTACGTAAATTTTACATTTATTAATTAAGTCCGAATAAATATATATATAATTTTACCTTTTATATATTCATATTGCAGGTGTGGTTTGACGTGGATGAAGTTCTTATTCACACGTGGGTAGAGCGTCAACTACATATGAGGTGATGTGCTTCGACTTATTTGAATATATATCGAGTTAGATTTTTGTTTATCAAGTGTTTTAATATCTCTAACTTTTTTTCCTTGTTTTAATATAGGTATAAAGAGTGGAAGAACGAGCTTTCTTCCCATTACACTGTATACAAGGAGCTAGGCCGAGGTTCCACCCCTAGCGAATTCCGGTTTAGGGAGTACGAGTGGCTGTGGCTGATAGCCCACTTCGAGCACCCCAAAGCTCGGGTATGCATCCTTAATATATCTTTCAAGCCTAATGTATCGTATCAGATTGAAATAGTTAGTGACTAATTTTTTTTCATATGTTTATTAAACAAGGCGATTTCGAAGACGAACCGGGCGAATAGATTGAAAAACACCAGGGCCCATCATGCAGGTTCACTCAACTACATGGGTTGGTCGACTAAGGCGCAGAACCAACAAGAGGTGAACCCGTTGGTGTATATTCATCAGAAGTTCTACCCGCAGTGCCCTGAAGAAGCGGTAAGTCTTTCGCCTCTCCATGTGTTAATAAAACTATTTTTCAAGATGGAAATAGATTGTGTTAGCTAATACGTTGTTCATTTTCCCTTTTCAATTAGTCGAGAGTGGAGGAGGCGACCGCAGAAGTGACCATGAGTATAGCTCGGACTAACCATCCTGACTGCTCCGAGGAAGAAGTCACCCAGTATGCCTCTCAGATCGATCCGCTTGATCCCCCGATAGCGGCTCGGATCATGGCAAAAGCGTGCGGGACTGGAAAGAATACCTACTACTGTAGGGGAATGGGCACGGCGGGCGAAGGACTATTGAAGAACACTTCAGAATACTCTACTGGGTCAAGAAGTTCAACTTCTAGTCGTAACCTCGCGGCGGAGCTTCATATGACGCAGAGGGAGTTGGAGGAGCAAAAGAGGCAGATGGCCGAGTACCAAATGCAGCAGACACAGGTGCAGGCTCAGATGTACACATGGATGCGGACGATGTACGAGGCTCAGACTACCGGACAACCCTTCCCCACACCTCCCCCGGTCCCTCATATCCCTACCTATCCACCACCACCACCGCACCAGTCAACGCCAGAGCAAGACCAAGGTAGCCACCGGAATTCAAATGAGTACATGGATTACTTCAACCCTGATGACCCGCAAGTTCCTGGACCTGACCTGTAGTTGTAGTTAATTTTTTTATCGTCGTTGCTATTTGTACTGTACGTTGGACATTTATGTTGAACTTGTATGAATGTCTTTGCTACGTGTACTGTTGAACTTGTATGATTGTATGGTTTATCCGGTTCAATGCAGGTTATGGAATTTGGCCCAATCCAGAACCGCGTTTTTTTTTCAAAATTTTTCCCGACATTGCCGGCGACATGGACTCGAGTCGCCGGCAATGTCTCAAATTCCGGCCACGGCGGCGCTGCCATTGTCGGCGACGCCGTCGCCGGTAATGTCCAAGACATCACCGGCGACTCAAGTCGCCGGTAATGTCCGAGACATCACCAGCGACGGCGTTTCCCGTCGCCGGCAATGTCAACACCGGCGGGGAATCTCCGGCGACGTCATTGCCGGCGACAAGTCGCCGGTAATGTCAATTCCGGCGAAAAAAAAGACAAGGCCGGCGACGGCAGGTCGCCGGTAATGTCTCCATTTCTGGTAGTGAGTGCTAAACCCTTTGAAAAATCTACGATAAAAAGATGCCAGACCAAGGAAACTCCGTATCTGATGCATGGATTTTGGTACTGGCCAATCCAGAATTGCTTCCAATTTAATGGGATCCATCTTGATTCCTTCTTTAGAAACTACATACCCCAAAAAGACAAGTTCATCTGTGAAAAACTTACACTTCTTCAAGTTTGCATAGAGCTTTTGTTCTCTCAAAATACTGAAAATCTGGTGAAGATGCTCATTCTTCACTCTTGCTGAACAAAAGAATATCATCAAAATATATAACCACAAACCTGCCAATGACTAGTTTAAAAACATGATTCATAAGGCGCATAAAAGTGCTTGGCGCATTAGACTGACCAAACAGCATAACCAACCACTCATAGAGACCATCCCTTGTCTTGAAGGTTTTTTTCCATTCATCTTCTTCTCTTATTTTTATTTGATGATAGCCACTGTGGAGATCATTTTTTGAAAAAATGGTGGATCTATGAAGTTGGTCAAGAAGATCATCTAGTCGAGGAATTGGAAAGCGATAATCTATAGTGATCTTGTTTACCGCTCTACTATCGACACACATTCACCAAGACCCATCCTTCTTAAAAACTAAGAGGGTCAGTACTGCTAGTAGACTCATGCTCTCCTGGATCAATCCCTTAGCCAATAACTCATTTACCTGCCTCTGCAACTCTTCATACTCCTTAGGGTTCATTTTGTAGGTTGGTTTATTTGGTAACACAGCTCTAGGCACTAGGTCAATGCAATGTTGGATGTCTCTCAAAAGAGAAAGGCCATGTGGAATTTCTTTTGGAATAACATCATGAAACTCTTCAAGTAAGTGCTTCATTATAAGAGGTTGCTCTAGTATGTCTTCATTCTCTTCCACAACAACAAGAACTAAATATTTGCTACCAGCTCCCAACTCTCTTTTGTACTCAAAATGAGTCAAAAAAATTATTATTCTCCTTCTTTGACACATTCTCTCCATGCTTGAACTTGGATGGCCCCAAAATAACTGTGACTCCATCTTTGACAAAAGTATATGTATTTTTGTAGCCATCATGAACAGTTCTCCTATCATATTGCCAAGGAGAACCAAGAAGGAGGTGACAAGCATCCATAGGAGCTACGTCTCACCAGACCTTGTCTTTATAATTCTTTCCAATGGAAAAAGAAACAAGGCATCGTTGACTGACCTTTATCTCATTTTCTTTTTGCAACCAAGATAGTTTGTAAGGATGTGGTTGCTTCTCGATTTTGAGGCTTAACTTTTCTACCATCTGATTAGAAACAATATTCTCAAAGTTGTCATCATCAATAATCATGTCACAGACCTTTGCCATGGGAGGTGCACTTGGTGTGAAATATGTTCTTCCAGAGCCAATCGGCTTCCTCTCAAACCACAATTAAGCTTTTTTGAACAAGAAGTGAATCTACCTGATCAGCATAAGTGATCTCAAAATCTTCATCTCTAATACTAGTTTGAGAGTTCTCTTCATCATATCTTGGTTCTCCACAAAGATCTTCTTCTTCAATCAAAGTAATAATTTTGCGATTTGGACACTCATAAGCTATATGTCCATATCCCTGACACTTGAAGCATTGGCATAAGCTAGTGCTTGAAGAACATTGTTGCTTATGTCCAGACCCATTTTCACCCTTAGATAAAGTCTTAGGCAGAGGTTTGACCGCTGGTGAGTTCTTGGAGTAAGACTCGTTTCCTTTACTGGTTGAAGCATCATGCAGTGAGTACCGAAGCTACCTCCACGAGCTTGTTTCTGCTGCTTCTCAACTTTAAGGGCCAACTTACAGACATTATTGAAAGTTCAGTATTGTTGCAGCTGAACCACGTTACCAATCTCAGATCTCAAACCTGCAAGGTACCGCACTATGGTCTTCTCTTCAGGCTCCACTAAATCACATTTAATCATGAGATCCTCATATTCTCCAATAAAATCCTCCACTGACATCTCCTTTTGCTTAAAATTGTGTAACTTAAGGAAGTTGTCTTGCTGATAATCTTCTAGCAAATACTTCCTCTTCAATTCCCTTTTCATGTTCTCCCAAGTCACTATTTTGCCTCTTCCCTCTTAAGCTCTTTGACTCTTAAGTTTTTCCCACCAAGAGGGGGCACATTTCCTTAATTTCACAGCAGCTATTTTCACCTTGCGATGATCTGCAACTTCCTTTAAATCGAATATGTACTCCATCGTTTAAAGCCAATCAATAAACTCATCGGGTTGTGATCACCATTCAAACTCTGGGATGTCAATCCTGATGTCAAAATCTTGTTGACGATTGTGAACTCTTCTATGACAAACAGAAAGAGAATCCTCTTCGCTGGAGTTTTGGCCCGGAGCACGGCCGAAAGGATTTTCATCATAACCATCTTTGCTACAAGCTTTATCCTCTGTATCTTCAAGGTTACGTCGATCCAAACGTTCTTGGAGTTACTGCACTTGTCTCTTCAACTCTTCTATCTCCAGGTCACGATCAAGAGCCTCTTCTCCATTTTGTGATCGATGACCACCACGTCACCCACGATGCCCAGCCATCAGATCAGCCCTGAGCTTCGATCTCTCAAGTTCTAATACCAATTTGATACCGGCACAACAGAGCAATAAGAGAAACAAGAAACTCACTGTCTCCAACTAACACTAGGATACAAAGAACTCACCACCTAAGTGTTAGAGAAAGAATCAACATAAAACTCACCACTCAATGGAATGAAACCAAAGAGTTACAGAGTAAGAGAGAAAGTTTCTCAAGGGAAACGTCTTTTATAATATTCTCCAAAAAAACTGTCCTCTCAATATACAAGGAAACTTACATAAAATAGGACTCTTGGAATAATACTAATAATTAAAACTCATTACTAAGGCTGCTGTAAGCCTTAAAAGAAAATAAAAAACTCCAAAAGACACACAAAATGACCAACATAGCAGACAAACTAATTAAAACATAACCAGTATCAAGATTAACTCAAAATTAATGATTGACTCATGTTTGAGCAATTAATGTGAGTAATTCAAACCCCTTTTAAAAGGCAGTACTGAACACTCTTGTGTCAAAAGAGGATCTCGGTGGTCGTGCCCCAGAAGAAGGACATGTGCATCATCATCTTCTTCTTCATCGGCGGCATCGTGCTGCCGTTCATGGATGGTGGCGGCGCCATGGAACCCATGTTGTGATGCTCCCCATGATCCATAATTAATATACCTGGCTGGCTGCTATCTCTCAATTTGAATCTTTTTGTGGAGATAATTTGCAATGAGATATGAAAACGGGGACATGGTGCATGTAGTTGCGAGTTTTATAAGGAGGTTCTTGTGGAGTTTTAATGACGCACATTGGAGCTCGCTATGTGTAGTACACTTCCAGAAAATAATGAATTGGGAATAGGGATTTGGGAATCGTAAGGTTGACAATTTTGTAATTTATAATTTTTATTTAGGAAAATAAAATGTCTTTTATTGTTTTCTCCGATCATAATGGTGATTATATTGGTATTTTTCTAAAAAACTAAATATATAATTGTATTAACGCAATTAAAATATATACATCGGTTACAAATACTATAGTTAAACTATAATGACCGGTCTAACTACTTACAATCCAAGCTAAATACAAGAATCAAAATCGCATTCGAATTTTTGTTTAAATTTTACGCAATTTGAATACATTGGTATAACATAACAATATTAAATTATTTGAAACCTAAAGTTTATAGGTTTATGGACATGATGTCATTGATGTGTGAGTGTTTGCTAGCGAGAAAGACAAGTGATTTAAATTTTTGTATGCTATATTGACGGAAAAATAAATAGCTTTTTTTAAAAAAGAATTTAGAGATCATTTCATGGTTAACCTAAGTAGGCAGTATTGGATAGAACAAATATTGGTCCCAAAGTATAGGCTGAAGATCGGGCATGTGTATGTGAATGGTGTTAAACATGGCGCGCATGCAAATATGGCCGGTGTGGAAAATGCCAAAAAAGACGAGCACGGACACAAAATGTTTGAACGCATCCAACGCTAGCTAGCATGCTAATGCTTAAGCTGATATATAGTGCAAGCACCTTATATTTAGATAGAAAGGAGTGGAGGTTTAAGCAGAGTACATGATTCATCGACGGGGTACGTACAAGCAGTTGCATAGTCACTATAGGATAGGACGAAGAGAGTCTGACACTTTTTAAGTTTTGAATTATTATTAATTAACGATATATTTTTATTTAACTATCAAAAATTTAAACAATAAAACTCATTTTACCAATACTAAATATTTAAAAAAAAAAAGAACCTTAATTTGTATTAATTATTTTGCCTTAATTAATCAAATAAATTCTTAAATTCTGCTACTATTGTCGTATATTGAATCAATGATTTAATAGAATTTTAACTTTATAACATTTATTATTTGATTGATAGCTCTAATTTATTTTTTCATTTTATGGTTTTGTTTAGTAAGTCAATTCAAAAATAAAATAGATTTCTATATGATGTTCAGATTATGAATTCACAATTGTTATCTTCGTGAATAGTTTTGTTGAAAATAGACGCGTCATACGTTTTTTATATTAAAAAAATGACACTGCTGAACGAAAATTCTGACTACGCTACTGCGTACAAGCTGCTAGTGCATACATACATATATGGAGAATATCTGGAAATAGTCAATTTACTAGGATTTTCAGCCAAAATATTAATTAGATAATGACAAAGTAAATTCCTTGACTTCAGTTTTTTAACATTTTCCCATCTAATGATATATGATTGACTTTATTGCAATATTTTTTTTGAAAGGATTACTACAATATTTCATTAATTTGATCACTTCTCATTCTCAGAAGGAGAAAACAAATTTTGGTGTGCTATCTGCCCTTCAAAAAAAGTGAAGGGGCATAGAATCGAGTTAAATATATTTATTTTGTTTAAGGAAATAATATTTCTGGTATCTTGGTGTGTCTTGTCTTAACATAAAAGTATATGTTCTCTCAATCTCTGATTTATAGAGATATTGATTGTAACAAACTGTAATGTCTATTTAAGGTCATCTATCAATGAATAAATTACAACTTCAAATCATATCTTCTGCGTATCTATTTTCTCTTTCAACTCATGATCAACAACTCTTGAGTTGATAGCCATCACCACCAAAGAAAGAAAAATATATCAACCCTAAACAACTAAAAACTTCACCGCCGACCTCTCTCCTTGAAGGAATCACCACCGCCGCTAATCATCAACGTCGGAAATCCCCACCACCGGATTTAGTGGATTCTTTTCTTCAAAACTTTTTAACTTTTTCATACCAAGCATAACACCCTCCCTCTAGGTAAATTTCCTAACTTCCTTAGATTTAGAATTAGGTAGCAAAATTTAATTACCACAACACTCTATATTTAGGTCTAGATTTATGTTGACTTTTCATACCGTGATTTATTTTTTATGCCCTAATTCCGACGGATTAATACTTGTTATACAAAGTAGATATTAATGACGGCCATGTGGGAGTCACGGTTATTGGTAACTATCATGGTTAGTTGTGATTTCACAATGAAAAAAAGGAAGTCGATATTTGTAACTAATTATGAAAGTCACGGTTTCTAAGTGTAGTATGAAGCCACCATTTTGCATCGATTTTTGTGACAAAACATCATTGATCACGGTTCTTATTCCCTAAACTTGATATTAGTGATCGTAGTTTTTTGATCGATACTAATTACATCTCTTGTCTATCTTATAGATGACGTCAATAGAGTCGGCTAAGCATGAGCTTGACATCTTTGATCTTCAAGAAGTAAAAAACCATCGTTGTGTATAAGATGTTGAGAATACTCTTGTAGATAAGAATCAAATTGATACCATCCAACCACCAACACCAACATTGATACCATCCAACCACCACACCACCTGGTGAAAACATTGTGGCACCAACTCCAACTCAATTTGAATCGCAAAACTCAAGCCTTCATGTTTTTGAGGCGGCACATATATACAATTCTGAAGAAGCAGTATTTGCTAAAGAATGATCCCGCGGTTTTGTGGGCGACTTTACGATAAAGATTCAATCATGTGCATGACTCACAACATTCAGAACTACAAAAAAATGGGATTCAATCCAGTTATTGGATTATCTGAAGATTAATGATTTTAACCAAACTATGTTGGAGGTTCAGTCTGAGTTGGCACTTTGTGGAGTGATAAAGACCGATCAGGCTATGATCGAAAATTCTTGAGTACATTCCATACTTCCATGGATACGCTTGCACATCAGTATCGTAAAGATGTAGAGTATGGAAGAATTAGATTATTCAGTAATCTCATGAATGTATTGGCTAAAAAGGAGAGATATCATGAGATACCTCTCAACAACAATGATAGGCAATTTGTTACAAATAAAACTCATGAGACGTATAATATTGGTGGGAAAGCACCTAAGGAAAAGAATAACGGTCGTTCTGAGCGTTACATAAATTATGGTGGTGGAGGAGGACATGGCAAAGGTCGTGGTAGAGGAGGACACAGTCAAAATTTGACTAGGACTCGCTAAGACAATAGCCAAAACAACTCCAACAGGAATCACTCTAACTTTGGTCCTAGGAATGGTGAAAATTCTTCAAATTCTGCTTCTACAAGCTTGTCACCTTGCTATAGGTATGGTTCTACCAAGCATATGCACAAACAGTGTCGTGCACCTAAGGATATTCATAATGCCTACAAGACGTACAAGCAATAACTGAAAAATGAGACTTACTTCACTGAAGACTATGAGATAGAAGATTGCGGCGAACCCAATCTTATTGTAGCATATGACACAAAAAGAAGTATAAAGACTGCGGTTTTTTATTAGTCTATGTATTAGACTCATAATTCTGCTATGTAATCAAGTTTACTTTATTTTGATTTGTTGTAGTCAGTTTTGTTGGAATAAGAAAATCTTTTGATGTAAGTTTTTGATGTTGGCAAAGTAGTAAAAATTTCTTCCTTTCAGTATTTGAAAATGTTAAGAATGTTTTGCCTCGACCCGTCGAATAACCCCTCCTTAATCGATTTTGGCATTATTTTGACCCGTCAAAATTTTTGTCCTATTTCATTCGACCCATCAAAAGATGGTCCTCGGCCACACATTTTGCACCTTTAACCCGTCGAAGCATCATCTTGACATGTCGAAGGCATGCTATTGTCTCCAAAAATTGTCCAAATTTGAGCCCTCGATTGAAAATTTCAACCCGTCAAAAAAGATATCGAAAATTCATATCGGTTTTAGGTTTATTTTTCCGACCTGTCAAGCCATCTTCTCGACATGTCAAAGAGGTCTCCCTGAACACAATTTTATTGATTTTTAACCCGTAGAAAATCAGTATCGAAAATTCATATTGATTTTTGGGTTTATTCAACCCGTCGAAAATCTAACCAAGAATTGGTGGTTTGGATGTGTCTTACAACCAATACCTACTACTATGCCTGGTACTCTACATCAAATGTAGTTTTACATTGGTTTTGTCATGCCATGAGATGTAATCTACAAGTCTTTTGACCAGTCAAATGTTATTTTAGATCAATTTTTGGATGTTGTATTGATTAACACTCCAATCGAACATTGCTAAGTTTTGAAAATATTTGTGCCAACGTTTTTCAATTGGAACAATATTGTGAGAATAGAAAAGAGTTTTCTGTGCAATCTCCATAGAATGCTACCAACGGCGCAATCTGGAGAGATTTATGAGGATTTATAATGGTTTATATCTTACTACGGTACAAATCATTTAATGCAATGCATTCATTCATACTATTGTATATGATTCTGCCTCATATAAACTTTTGCATTATGATGCTCAAAATATTGAGAAATTCTCATAATCATCAGTTCTCAAGATCAAAGAAGGATGTGAAAATACCTAAAATCATCAGTTTAGATGAGGGGACTGAGATTACTCCACTTGGTCTAGGCTCAGTCTCCAAGATGAGCGCAACATAATCCCGTGCATTTTTTCCACCGGATGTCTTTATAAAAAAATCTAATGCACATTGCTCGGTTTGCAAAGCTTGTTCATTGCCAGTAATGCTATTTCCATGCATGATCTTTTGTTGTTGATAGATACAACTTTCATTTCTTCACAGATTCCAAGAAAGTGGACCAATCAAAATGATATGCGGACTATGTTATGGTTTTGGTTGCTGCATTGACACATTGGTCACACGTTGCTTTGCTATCCACATGATATGCTACATTCACAAAACTCCTAGCATAAATTAATAAGCTTTGGGCTCACCACCCGGACAAACCAATCATTTCTATTAGATTGGATAATGTAGGATAATTTACATCAAAATATTTTGATGACTACTGCATGTTAGCTGAGATTGAAGTTGAATATATTGTCCCTCATGTTCATTCATAGAACGGTTTTAGCAGAGGAAAAAATCAAGCAGTGACAACTTGTGGTCAAAGCTTTGGTAATGTATACTAATTTACCAGTATCTACCTGGGGATATGCAATGTTACATACAACTATTCTTATTCGCTTGAGACCCGTAACATGATAACCATTCCGTGTGTACTAGTTGGTAACTAGGTATAAGCCTAACATTTCACATTTCACATCTATGCATCTTTGCTTGCATGGCATATGTGCCAATTATGCCTCCACAACGTACTACAATGGGCTCTCAATGACTTTTAGGCATCTATGTTGGTTGTGAATCTCCAATGGTTTTTCGCCATTAACAACCTTCTACAGGAGACCTCTTTACTGCATGATGCATAGAATGTCACTTTGATGAGACATACTTCTCATCGTCAGGGGAAGATAGGAATGGTTCCATTCTGGTTAAATGTCAAAAATTAACGTGGTATGTCCATACTATATCTCATCATGATCCCTGCACATCTTAGTATGAGATTAAAGTGCAATGTATTCTCGGTCTTCAGAAAGTAGCAAATTCGATGCCTGACTCCTTTACTGATATCATAAAAGTGACGAGATCGGTTATACCTGCTGCAAATAATCCTGCAAGGTTGAAAGTTCCAAGAATTGGGTAGGTTAATACAATACCCGGGCAATGTAGTGTTTTCTCCTGCCTATAGTGGGGGGTATAGTGTTGGTCAAAATCCATTGATAAGTTGCCGGTGAAAAGGCAAGCCATCAAGGCACAAAATGACGCTTCCATCATCAATATATGAGATTGTTTCTGACTACAATCTTATCCTAAAAGTCGACATCGACAAATACTGGGGGATGCTTCAGAGCCAATAACGATGTCAGTAAACAAGAAAATTTCACCAAGTTAAACAAGGGTTAGCAGTATTATGGATGATTCTTCCATGTTAGTTGATAATGCATTTTTCGTCGCTTAGGAATTGACGACGATGAAGTAAAACCTCGCTCTGTTGTGGATTATCAACATAGAGTAGATTGATTGATATGGAAAGTAGAAATCCGTGTTAAAGTAAACTCTCTTACAAAAGGCAAGTTTTCGGTCAGGTAGTGTTATGACCACTGAATGGTAAGCCGGTTGGACATGAATGAGTTTTTTTTTTTTTTCTGAAGCACAATGGGAAGAACTTATGAAGCAAGGTCTTCTCAATGCCCTGGTATTAATTATGAGGAGATGTATTCTCCAGGTATGGACATCATTACTTTCCACTACCTTATCAGTTTGGTAATGTCCGAAAACACTAAGTATGCAGCCTATGGATGTGGTTACATCATATTTCTATAGGGATCTTGATTCAGAGATATACATGAGAGTGTTGGTTATCGTGGTTATATCCAATTCAAGTAACTCTAAACCACAGAGTGCTCATGTGATCAAATTGAGACGTTCACTACTCTAAGTGATCACATGATTGGGAAGGGATGCAAGAATGATTAGTTATGCACACGCGTGTTCTTTACATGAATGAGTTGTTTGAGATGAAAGACCTTGGTAGGACTCGATTATGTCTCGGTTTAGAGATGAAACATTGAGTTGGTGGAATACTTATTCACCGGTCTGCTTATGTCCAAGTTAGGCAATGAACAAAGCACACCAATGGTTATTTGCAGTCTGGAACCCAAAAGGATCCATTTCATTTGAATGATGATGTTGAGGAACTTTTGGAGGTAAGATTATATATTTTAGTGCGGTTAGAGCTTGGTTATAGTTTGGTGTACACATCCATACATTATCTTCTCGGTTTACGCTTATGCAAAGTTATTGGAATGGTATAAAGTACATCTTCAGATACTTGAAGGGATCCATTAACTTGAGTTTGTTCTTTCCCTACAAAGAGAACATAGATGAGCCTACAATTCTTGAAAAATGGATGGTTGAATAGCAACGGTTATTAAATATTTGTGTGAACCGGAATGGTTCGATGGATAATGTTGTAGACTTGTTCACCAAGTCTTTACCAAAATCTACATTTGTGAAGCATGTGAGATGCATTGGAATGCGAAAATTATCTGAACTCCATAATTGAGTTACTGATAAGGGGAAATTGAAAGGACCCAACCCCGATTTAGTTTCCTAAACCGGAATCAAACCCCTTCTGAAAACACGAACTAACAAAAACCATCAAAATTTCTGCAGAGTAACGCTACTAACGCGGAATTACCATTACCTTCACCCAGAAAATACACTTCATCCTATGCCACAAAAGCCAAACCGTGGGCACCAATCCCATCCGGATTTCTCAATATATCAACAGTAATGTAAAGTAATAAATATAACTATACTTTACCGAAATCCGGGGAAAAAAATCGTATAAAATTATACATCAGAATACTCATAGCGACTTCTAATATAGATATACAAATAGTAGACCAAACTAAGAACCTACCATAAAAGAAACATAGCTCGAATACTATGCCTCCGACCACGACGTGCGACACCAGAACCTGAACTGCAAACTGGGCACGGAAACCGAAAAGCCCAGAGGAGAAAGACATGAAAACCGTTAGAGTGAGTGGACAAAAATAAATGTCTTTCGCCAAATTATATATGTTATAAAAACATATGCGAGTCTAAATGCATAAAAATGAAATGGTACACGAGGAGACGCTGACTCCAACTCGCGTACAGAGCATGCATGGAAAATCTCATGGGGTTGCTCATGGACACATGCGTGCTAGTACAGTCCGAATCACGGGATCCCAGACCCACACGTGATTCTAGCCACAAAGGCCTCGGGTCAAGGTATCTGTTTCCACCCGGAAATACATCGGCACAAGAAACATAAATCTGTACCCACCCGGAAATACATCGGCACAAGGTACAGTTCCCCCCCTAGTAGGCACCCTCGGGGATCAGCCGGGATGCGAGTGTATCGATACAACAACATAAACTGTGACTGTACTCTGTGTAAATCAAATCATAAATAGTTTCATGCATACGTATAAAGCATAATGTAAATGCATAATCGTAAAACACATACTCGTATAAGTCATAATCGCAAACATATGCTCATGCTCGTAAAATATAATATAAAGACTCGCAAATATCAGTGAAAAGAAATTGTCCACTCACAGGCTAGCGTAACGCAGTTCGCGTTAATCCCGTGATCCGGCGGAAAATCTCTCACCAAACGAAAGATCACAAACCCCTGAATAATCATAAAATTCATTTCTCAAAATCATAACGCGGATCCCCAAATCAAATCACAAGAAACAACCGTTCCCGGAAATATATAATTCAATAACGACGAATTGTCGAAAATCCAATAATCTCACCACACAACCTCGCTATAATTTTCGATGCTCAATTCAAAAAACAAATCTCACCACTGCGATCGGGGCGCGATTCCGAGTGAAATGACATATAACTCGTCGAAAAATACATCGGGCGAAAAGTCGCCGCCGCCGCTGCCGCCGGCCGCCGGAATTTCCAACCTGCCCAGAAAATTTCATGCTACACATAGTTTTAAAGATCTCGACGATTCCAACAATTTTTCATTTATAAGTTAAGGCCAATTTTGATTGGAAAACCTCCAAAAATCAACTCAAAGTTCCAAACCCTTACCGGAATTTCAAATCGGACGATCTCTCTCATCCGGCCACGGCAACCTCCCAGACCACTTGCAATAGCTTCCTCTCATTGAGGCTAACAAAACCCCTCAAAGAGGAGCCACCAACTCGGCCTCCACGCCGCCACCCGAACGCCACAAAACTCGCCTGAAAATCCATAACTTTGCTGATTCGATTCTCTCTCCTCGGGCCACCCCACGGGACGATCCACCTACCAATCCGAAGAGGAGCTCGAGCCCAACAAATCTCGTGAAGAAGCCTTGCCCAAATATGGCCGGAATCGGCCTAAATTCCGGCGAACCAATTCGGCCTCCAAACGGGTTATTCTTGACCTGTGGTCAACGCGGGTCAACCCAGCTTTCCCTTTATGGCAAGTTTCCCAATTTGGCAGGTATCACTTCCGTATTTATACCGTACTCGTATCGAACTCCAAAAGGATAAATACGACAATATTCGGCGGACGAAAATATTCATAACTTATTCCTCGCTACTTGGAAAAATTATCTAAAAGTTCCCACGAGCTCGAAATTAAATTCTCTACAACTTCAACGAAGGATCTGAAATCAAATTCTCGCCCGATAATTTAGTTGCTAACGAAGCCGCCATATTAACAGATTATGCCGAAATCACAACAAATCGCGAAACTCGCAAATCAAATCGATAATCATTCTATCTACGGTTCGGGTCGATCAACGGTCCAAAACGGATCACAATCACAATTCAGATGGACTCGAACACGAACAGAAAAACTCGACAATATTCCGAAATTTCAAATATTCATATTATATTCCTCTGTCGTCCAAATAATAATCCGGAACCGCCTATGAACTCGAAATCACGCGTACCACAACTCTCGAGAAGAGACTCCACTCAAATTCTCGGTCAATAATTAAGTCGTTATCAAAGCCAGCGATTCAATCAATTATCAAAAATCTGCGATTACGCGCTAACTCGCGAATTAAGCTGATTATACTACAGATTCTGTTCCGGGTCGTCATAATTAAATCACATGTGATCGCTTATGTAGTTGATGTGTTGTACTCTTTTTTCCTTAGACCAAGCTTTTGTTTTTACCCAAGAGATTTTTTTGTTTGCTTGGAAAGGTTTTTAGTGAGGCAACATGTTATGCATCATCTATTAAGATTGTGACACGATGGGGAGTGTTTAAGAAAATAATATTCCTGGTATTCTAGTGTGTGTCTTGTCCTAATTAGAATAGAAGTACATATTCTCTCAATCCCTGATTTATGGGGATATTGATTGTAACAGATTGTAGTATTTATTTAAGGTCATCTATCAATGAATAAAGTATAACTTCAAATCAATCTTCTATTTTCTCCTTCAACATATTTATTAATTTTCTTTTCTAGTTTATCTGTGCATCATAACTTTTGGTGAAGAAAGATGACTTCTGATCAAAATGCATGGTTTCTCCTATAAATAAGAGTGGTGCTTAGTTATATAAATCATTTAGAATTCATTTTTTCTACATTCTCCTAATTTTCCAGCAATTCTTTCTACCATCATCTTTTCATAATTAGTTTCATAAATAGTTTTTTAAGTATAAAGTCTAGAAACTATTATTCTGCAGAACTAGTTTCTAGTAACCATGAACCTTTTGTAAACCTTTGATCGAATGTTAGGTTGATCTTCGTTAGTGCAAACCGACAATCAACATTAGCAAGTTTCTAGACTTCATTGTAGACTAAAATCTTATTTGGTTATTCCCCTTTGCACACTAAGTAATGGAGAAAATAAAGTCTAAAGAAAAGTGTAAACCATTACGTGCATTTGAAGCGTTTTTCCTTCTCTTACCATACCCACAAATATTAAATATCCAACACTAAATGGTGCAGTTTAGGATACAATGTATTAGTCGAGTTACCTAATAATATTTTGGGTATTTCTCTTCTTATGAGTTTAGACTTTATGTCTCCCTTCCCCTTATATTCTACCATTTCATTAATCAAAACTTAAAAGTAGTTGTTATGTTTGAATTCTCAATCCACTTAGTTTGTGTAGATTATATAACTCAACACGACTCGTAGCTTTACTTATGTAAAAATAGAAAATAAGTACAACTATTGTGGAGATTTTGCATGTCCTCTGCGTAACATAGTTTAATATTTAATTTTTGTAGGGGAAAAACATACTTTTCATTATGAAATTCTGACCGAAGCAGTACATACATAACCGATAGAAGCTAGTGTATCGTATTTCGAACATTAGAATCATTGGAAACAAATACTACTCTTTAATGTCCATTAAGCTTGACTTTGTCAAGCTTGCTAGTATATTATCTCAATACTTTACGTCAGAACTTAGAGAATTATCTATGCCTAAGCAGGCAATGTGGTGGGAAGAACAATTCCTCGATATAATGTGTTAAGACACATTAATAATAAGTATCTCTCCTCAATCTGAAAACGCACGTTATTCTACTTCTCTTTTAGATCTGGGAACATGGTGTCAATGCACTTTTGCATATCAAACACTATGAAAAATAGAACATGTATTAGTTTCGCAATCATAAGAGACTTCCTCGACAATTAATTTTATTTTTCAATTTTATATTTGGATTAGACATTTACTTTGATGTATATATATGGTCTTACGAACTCTCTATGTTCGTAAATCGATGCTTTTATAAACTCTCTTTGTTCAATCAATTTTTATGAACTTTCTTTATTCACGATGAACACTCTTAGTTCATCTAGGAACTCTCTTTGTTCCAAATTCCCACATTCAAGAAAAGTGCGGTGTAGAAAGAAGGGATGAGATGCTATCCCGAAATCCCTGGGAAAAAATTCAAATTCCCAAGAAAGAGTAGGTTATTTAAATTTAAGTGCAAGTTGTATTCATAAAAAACTTACTTGAGATTATTACAGAACAATCTTCTTCTTCTCTTGTTTTCTGCTTGAGATTTACGCATAGGGGTAGAGTCTCGTGTTGATAACACATTTTAGGAAAAGTGTATAAACAATAGAGATTGTGGAACCAATCCTTGTAACCTTTCATTGATAATAATAAGCTTCTTTATATAGGAGAGTACATGGAGTTACATATGGTTAGAATCCTAATACATCACTAAATATGATTCTCTCATTTATTTTCTATATATTCTACCATAACTAGGAACACACATAATAAGGTAAATATCCTTCAACAACTTTTCATTATGAAAGTCTGACCGAAATAGTACATACATAGCCGATAGAAGTTAGTGCACTGTATTTCGAACACTAGAATCATTGGAAACGAATACTAATCTTTAATCTCCACTAAGCTAGACAAAGTCAAGCTTTCTAGTATATTATCCCAATACTTTATGTCAGAACTTAGAGAATTATATGTCCCTAAGAGCATCCGCACCCGTTTGAGAATTCCTATTTCAGGAATTCCTGTCACTATTCATCAAATACATACCATGTCATATTCATGTTTTTTGTGCAGCAATGCTAGACATAGGAATTCCTATTACTATTCATCAATTATAAAAAATTATTTTGTAATGTGTTGTTTATTATATTTTAATGTAATGTGTTTGAAGTTTATCTGAATAAATAAAGTGTATTTTTTATTTCTTGAAAATTTAAATTACATAATGACATGTCAAACATAGATTTATTATTAAGACAAACTAAACGAATCACTAAAATCAAAGTTGCGGGGGCGATAACAATTTGTGAAGCTTGTATCGCCAACTTCTTCCTCATCATCATCTACTTGCTTAAGGATTTCCAATTTTCTCTTCATGCAGTACTTATTTGAATTTGGGGTGATAGCCTCGAAATTCATTGTCATGATCTTTGTTTCTTTCTCTTGTGCCCTCAAACGGTAGTTTTTCTCATCGATAATTCTTTGCTTTTCTTCATTTTCCTTTTGCCAATTGGCGAACATTTTTTGATTAGCCTCAATGCTCTTCAAAGCTTCATCTCTAACCTCATTCGTAGGTGTCATGGGCTTCTTTCCCCTTCTTTTTGCTTCCTTGGCCGCCTTCACTCCTTGAGGTCTATGTGGACTTGAGGTACCTCCAAGGTTGCTTTGTGATGTCGGAATCACATCGTCCTCACTCAAGTTCATGCTAGGATGCACTTTACTAATGAGAGGAGTAGCTTCGAAGTTGGAATGGTAAGAAGGTGGAGTGCTAGTTTCGACGACTCTAAAAGTAGGATGATCCTTGACCGCTTTCCAACACTCAAAGTGCGTAAACTCCTTATGTTTTTTCCCACGTAATGTGTTTGAGCTTTCCTTAACTACAAAAAAAAATAACGAATTAATATGTCACAATAATATCAAATAAGGCACACTCCGCATTTTATATTTCATAAAATTAATTAAAATTGAGAGGACTAATATAAATAAATCCTTACCTCATCTTGCAAATTTCTACCGGATTCTAGATTCTTTCTTGCGTATGCAAGCGCCGCTTTCCATTGTGTCAAGTTTGGCTTCAACTTAGCAAAACAAGAGGTAAGTACATTTTGGGTCCTAGCCTCCTCCCTCTCTTCACCTTGACCCATCACCCAAATTTCTTGGTAATCGGGATAGATTTTTTTTCCACAATTTGTCGAACTTTTGTTTGTTGCCGGAGATAGGGCACACGCTTTGACGACAATATGATATTCACAATTGTACATCTTCGGAAATAAGCAATTTGGTAGACATTTTTTGTAAAAAAAAAATAAAAGGATTGAGAGAAGAGGAAAAGAAGAGAGGGAGAAGGATGATATTTTTGTTGTGGACAAATTGGTGTGAGGTGTTTAAAAAAATTAATGTAGTATTTATAGGGCTAGAAAAATAGTAGGGGGTTAATTGAAATTTTTTGGGATTTTTTTTCCTTCTAGCCGTTCTATAAATTTCAGAATGCCAGGTAGCTGTTGTCTTTGAATTAGGGCCATCCGATTCAATTTCTGATTCAAAATGGACGACCCAAATGCACTTAACCGTTGGAGAAGCGTTGGCCGATAACCCTGCCACGTGGTGGGCTGTCATTGGATGGTAAATGGTGAGTAAAAAAATTACTTTTTAACGACGCGTGTATTACACGTGCTGGATAGAAAGAAAAAAAGTGACGCGCCCTGACATCACCCACATGCGTGGGGTCCGCCAAGGAGGAAATCCTCTCGCTCGATCAATTTCCGGACGTCACCGAGGAATTTCCCGACGTCAACGTCTGGTCGCCACTCTTCCTTAGCACCGCTGCACGCCCAAACTGCCTAGAATTCCTATTTCCGGTATGGGTCCTGCCTGAGGAATTCCTATTTTGGCAAAATTTTCCTCCTAATGCGGATGCTCTAAGCACGCAATGTGGTGGGAAGAACAATTCCTTGTCTAATGTGATAGACGCATTAAGAATAAGTATCTCACCTCAATCTGAAAACAAATCGAGGAGAATTGACTTGAGGCACAAAACCTTGATTTGGTCTAAAAGAGCCAAAATCCTAAAAAAGACCTAGGTCCTAACTACGAAACTAACCTAGAAAACTACAGGGACTAAAAGTCATTTCCTGATATTCTCTGGTTCTTTAATTCTGGTATTCTCAAAAGGCAATTTCTTATGTAAATAATTATAAAGAAAAAGAAAAATTGTATTGTGCCTTCATAAATTCCACGCAGCGGCATTCGATCTGTGAAGTTCAAGAGGGTAACCATATGTTTGATCTTGCATATTTATTATATAACAATTCTGAAACACTACCGCTACTGTTACTTCTACTGTTCAAAGGGGGCATTTCTGTCCAAAACAAAGATGTGATATTTATTTCCACTGCACCATTAATTCTCGCTCCTCTCCGCTCCGATCCCTTGCACAACGTCCACACGTTGCTGCTGCAAGCCCATAGCTCCAGCAAGAAGCTGAGAGAAGGACCTGAACTCAGAGTCATAGCCTGAGTCGGGGAAGAAGCTTGAGACCAGAGTCATCGGACCAGGGCTGGCACCAGATCCGCCGCTGAAAAGGGCCTCCGCCGATGGCCACGGAGGAAGTGTTATCATTGGCCGCAGCGGTTGCCGTGCTGTAATTGAGTCTCGGTGCTTAGCCGCCATTAAAGTTGGAAACTTTAATTGGATATCCTCTGTTTTCGTTTAAAGTCCTACTCTGTTTTCTTTTCTCAATCTTCTTCAAAATCTGTGCTTCTCTGCAGACTGCTCTCAGTTTGTCGAATTGGAAATTGGAAATGGAGTTGTGGGTGGTTTTTTCCTTCTGAGCTTTGTGGGTTTCGTGCTATCCTCAATTTCAAGTGGGAAAGAAAGTCCACGGAGAAGAAATGGAAACAATTATAGAATTAAGTGGATTTAATAATTGAATTGTGAGTTTTCATAAATGAGGGGGGTTGTGTGTAGCTCTGTATGGCTTAATTAAGTCGAAATGGCGAATTTGCTGGAGAAAATAGGAAATTAAGGCAAAAGCTTGATTTTCTCGATAGGTAGAGAGGATGGATGTTGATGGACTTTAAGTTGACGATCTATAATGTTAAGTTGACGATGGTGCTGTTTATACAGGCGTTGTAATTGTTAATCACATTTTGTAATTGCTATTGTCTATGCAGGGTCATTCCAAAAGTCTCATGCCTGGAGAGGTAATGGTTGTAAATCGAATTGTTCATGGTTTTTGCAGTCATTGATGTTTCCTTGACTTGATATTTTGATCAATATTGCTAAGGGGATTTGGGGGAGAAATTTTCAATTTGGATTAATAACAGGTTTTAATTTAGATGAAGACTGGGTTCAGTTGGTTGTTGACTTTTATGGATACTCATGATAGATATCTGGTGAAATTGTTGGAGAAGAGTAGTTAGAGACATGCATGAGAGGAAAGCTATTATGGCTGAAGAATGTGATGCCTTTATTGCTCTTCCTGGTAATTAGATAGAAAATTCTCTCAAATTTTGGATATACAGAGACGGCCCTAATTGTATAGTTCGTTTGTCATTCTCAGGAGGATGTGGAACGATGGAAGAGACGCTGAAGATGATAACATGGGCTCAAATTGGGATTCATAAAAAACCAGTGAGCCATCAATTCCCACAATTGGAAGTATATGAGCTTCCCATCAGTAGGTTTTGTAACTTGATATTACTCCACACAGGTTGGTTTGCTTAATGTGGATGGGTACTACAACTCCCTGCTTTCACTATTTGACAATGGTGTAAACGAAGGATTCATCAAGTCAGGTGCTCGGGATATAGTCGTCTCTGCTCCAATAGCCAAAGAACTTATGATTAAGATGCAGGTATACTAATATCCTAACATTCTTTCTTCCTGTTGGTATAGTTTTGCCTCAATGACAGACATGTTTCATCAATTTTCTTTTCTTTTCAAGAGTCTAAATAAAAGTTTACGACATGTTTACTTGGCAGCAATATGCTCCTTCACTCAAAATATTGCCTCTCATGAAAGCTGGAAAGTGCCCAAACTTGTTGCTAATTCTCAAGCTTGAAGCTGCGAAGGCCTAAGGTGAATTAGTTATTGCTGTAGTTTCATCGCAGAATTGATTTCTGATTTGATTCATCAATGCTCGAGTGTCAGGATAAATTCTGATGTGCAGTTAATATGGATCATATCTTAACAATTAATTGTTTGAGCAAAATGTTAAACAATGATGTCAATTTGCATGGATAACTCACGCAAGTCAAGCTGGGAATTAATGATATGTATACTTCTGATTGTATAGGATGTTTTAAAAGGATGTCATCTTATATAGCATTTCTTCGACCCTTTCTCTCAATTGGGATCACTGTTTTGGACAAGTATCTACCCAAAATCTGATACTCTCTCATTTTGCTCTCTTTTGTATTGGGTTGATTCTCTTCTGATTATACAAATTTCTATTCGATGATGTTACTTTTTTCATTTTAAAAAATATATCGAATGAATGTTCAACAATATAAATATAGAAAGTAGAATCTTGCTTATATATGTAGTGCACAGACGCAGTTTTCTTTTATGCTTACATAACCGGAATTCTATTTCAATTAATCATTTGCACCTAGGAACCATTTGGGTTACCCTTAAAGTCAAAAAAAAATGATCATTTGTGCCTCATGCTAATTTTCATTCTGACACTGACATTTGTAATATGCAACTATATTATATAACCCGCACCACACCTAGTGATTTATATATGTGGATGTTTTTTTCTGGCTGCTAGCTAGATATATAGCAGTACTCGCTGCGTGGCATATGCTTCTTTGCATTGTATCAACTAAGTTCATGCTAAACATGCACGAGATTATCCTTTCCAGATGGAGCGGCGTTGTTTCGTGATGATGCCATGCTAGAGTCACGTTGGGGCCAGATGGCCCTTCATATTTCTTCAACTACTTCATATTTCTTCTAACTGCTTTTTATGGATTTAGAATTATTAATACAAAAATTTGGCACAGTAAAAATTGATATTTTAAATATTTAAGAGGATCAGATTTCAAACCTTAAGGACTTCACATTAGTTTTTTAAAAAAATTCTTCTACTTTTACATTAGGTAATAGTTTCAATTTTTGTTTCCATTCTATTTTTCTACTCATATTTTAGGTGTCCGACCTACACCGAAAGTTCGCTCCGCTACTGCCTATGCTTATGACAAATCCTTCACCAAACAGCAAGCCATTTTTTCCAACTAATATTCAAAGATCTAAAAAATCAGACGCTCAATAAGAAGTCGAAAACAAGAGACATTCTAAAACTTATCTAGCCCAACCAATTGGGATATATTTGTACATATCACACTATCAGAGACATTATTACCTCGATCCATCTGTGCGTGTAACTGAGAAACGAAAAAGAGATGGATATGGAGAACAGAACACCCAGAGGTCAAAGACTAGTTCTAGTTCCATGCCCATATCAAGGCCACATAAACCCCATGCTTCAGTTGGCTACGTTCCTTCACTCAACGGGTTTTTCCATTACAATTGTTCACACCCAGTTCAACTCTCCCAGCTCTTCCAACCACCCTGAATTCACCTTCATTCCAATCCCAGACGGCTTAACTGCTCCTCTAATATCATCAGGGAAGATAGTAAATATTTTTTTGGCTCTCAATGCTAACTGCAAAGAGAATTTCGAACGATGTTTAACTACTCAAGTTATGAAACAAGAACCGGAGAAGAAGATCTCCTGTGTGATCTACGATGAATTCATGTACTTCTCTGAGCTGGTGGCCACTTATCTGAACATTCCGAGCATCATCCTACGCACTACCAGTGCTGCCAATTTCCATGCTCGTATGGCGATCCTAGACCTTCATTCAAAAGGCCACATTCCTTTCCCTGGTATATATTCATGTGCATATATACATTCTGTATCCAATTAAGTTTCAACCTAACATTGTTAGAAAATGCATACACGTACGTGTGTATACACACACAAACAGTGTCTATTTAAAGTAGAGTTTCGCTTTGAAAAAATGAAACGAAGTTTCGATTTTCACAAGAGTGATAAGATTACTCGACGAATGAAACCACTCATTCTTTATATTACTATTAGACGATCATCCTTACAAACTATCAACTGAATCTGAGTTGATTTGACTATTTGATTGCTACATACAACTTTTAGGCTATATCGGATGGATTGTATTCATCAAAAGTTGAATATGATGATAAAATGGTCAAATCATCTCTGATTAAGCTGATTTTTTATAAGTGTGATCCTATAATGATAATCTAAAAGATGATTGATTTCAATAATCGAATATTTTTTTCAATCTTGTGGAAATCGAAACTTCGCTCCGTTTTTTCAAATGGGAACTCCGCTCTGGATAGGTACTGTGTGTGTGTGTGTGTGTGTGTGTATATATATATCATATCATATCAAGTGCGAAGTTTTGCATTAAAATTTCGGTGTGAAATTTCATTTTACGTAAAATTGACATAACAATTTGAAGAATGAACCCACTCATTCTTTAGATACGCATGCAAAGATCATGCTTGCAAAATTTCAGCTCAATCGGAGATGTTTTGACCATTTGATCACCACATCAAATTTGGAGCTAAATCGGACAATTTGTATGCATTGTTAAACAATGCGACGATCAAATAGTCAAAACATCTCCGATTGAGCTAAAATTTTGCAAGCACGATCCTTGCATAGGTATCTAAAGTATGAGTTGTTTCAATCTTCGAATTGTTTTGTCGATTTTGTGTAAAATGAAACTTCACACCGAAGTTTAATTTAATGCGAAGCTTTGCACTTGATAGGATCTATATATATATAGTTTTTATCAAGTGTGAAACTTCGTACTGAAATTTCGATGTGAAATTGCATTTTACACAAAATCGATAACATAATTTGATCTTTGAAATCAATCATCTTTTAGATACCAATGCAAGGATCGGGCATGCAAAATTTCAATCCAATCGGAGATCGTTTAGCTATTTGATCACCACATTTAAGTTTTGAGCTAAATCGAACAATGCCACGATCAAATGGTTAAAACATCTCCAATTGAGCTGAAATTTTACATACTCGATCCTTACATGGGTATGTAAAAGATGATCGACTTCAATGATCGAATTACATTATCAATTTTATGTAAAATACAACTTCACACCAAAATATTAGTGTTAAGTTTCGCACTTGGCATCAAACTGTGTATATAATATATATATATATATATATATATATATACAGTCTGTTTCAAATACGGACGTCCGTACGGTGAACAGTACGTACGGACGTCCCTTTTCCGGCCACTTCCCGGCCGAATTTGGGTAAACTTCCTTCTAGACATATGTACATACACCTGTGAGGATCATTTGTCTAGAAGAAACTTTTGGCTAATTCGATCTCTAAGGCCCTCAAAATCGAGTTTCAAAAAACCTGTACATAAACCGGTACGATTTATGTCCAGTTTTTTTGAAACGCGATTTTGAGGGCCTTAGAGATCGAATTAGCCAAAAGTTTCTTCTAGACAAATGATCTACACAGGTGTATGTACATATGTCTAGAAGAAAGTTTACCCAAATTCGGCCGGGAAGTGGCCGGAAAAGGCAAATCCGCACGGTGAACAGTGAATACGGACGTCCGTATTTGAAACAGACCGTATATATATATATATATATATATCCATCTTTGTTTATCAGTAACTTTGCATTACTTTGCATTACAGACTCTGAGTTGATGAGCCCGGTGCCCCAACTTCATCCCCTCAGATTTAAAGATCTACCCATCTCACCCTTTGGCACATTCGAAAACTTTCTAAAGCTAGTAGTTAACGCTCATAATGTAAGGAGATCTTCGGCCATCATTTGTAATACCTCAGACTGTCTTGAACACTCATCACTAGCACTGATCCAACAACATTATCAAGTACCAAACTTCTCTATCGGCCCTCTTCACAAGCTCGCCACTGCGGCCGCGTCGAATAGTTTACTGGAAGAAGACACAAGCTGCATTGAGTGGCTTGACCGGAAATCTCAAAAGTCAGTTATCTATGTCAGTTTGGGGAGTGTAGCGTCCATTGGTGAGAAAGAACTAGCAGAAATGGCTTGGGGACTAGCCAACAGCAAGCAACCTTTCTTGTGGGTGATCAGACCTGGCTCCATTATTGGCTCAGATTGGATCGAGCTATTGCCTCAAGGTTTTAGGGAAGCTATTGAAGACAGAGGTTTCATACTGAAATGGGCACCTCAGAGAGAAGTTATAGCTCATGGTGCTATTGGAGTTTTTTGGACTCATTGTGGATGGAATTCAACTATGGAAAGTATATCTGAAGGGGTTCCGATGATCTGCAAACCGTGTTTTAGCGACCAGAAGGTGCATGCAAGGTTTGTTAGCAAAGTATGGAGACTAGGCTTAGAATTGGAGGATGAGTTTGAGCGAGGAGAGATAGAGAGAGCTGTCAGGAAACTTATGATAGATAGTGATGGGGAGGAAATCAGGGCGAGGGCCAAGGAAATGCAGCTGAAAATACAATTATCTATGAGCAAAGGTGGATCTAACTACAATCTCTTGAATGGACTTGTTGAAATGATCAAGGCATTCTAAATTTGCAACAGCAGTGTTCTCTTCACCTGCTCACAAACATTGGTAGACGAGACTTCAAGCAGCTAGGTGTATGCCAACTTTAGTAGTCCAGAATTCCATCAATTTATTACCAATGTGTTTTAGGAAAATATAAAATAGAGAGAATAATATGAAGCAATGAATTGTGTAACTTTATTAATGAAGGAACAACTCCTATATAAAGGAGAGTACAAGAGGTACAATCAGGAAAGTAATCCTATTACATTACTGGATAAGTTATACTTGCCATATCCTGTAATCTCCATCATAACTAGAAATATCAAATATCCTACAACACTCCCCCTTGTGCCGGTGTATGGTGGTGATGCTTCTTCATTTGCTTCATTGATGCCTCATCAAAAACTTTGCCGAGCCAAAAACCTTTGTAGGAGAAAAATCGGTCTCGCCAAGTAAAAAGAGTGCAGATCGTCGTAGACGATGATATAACACATAACTATGTTGCCTCATTAAAACCTTGCTAAGTAATAAAAACCCAGTGGGATAAAAACAACCTTAGTCAAGGAAAAAGAGTACAACGTGTCCCTCACATCCAGAAATGCTCATGTGCATAACAGACTCCCCCTGAAGTCTGCATCTCCCCCTGATATCAACATCAAGGGTAGCTTGAGTAAGCTGAGCAACCCTATGCTCTACACATGCTTCTCAAATGTGGAATTTGGCCAATGACTTAGAAAGTCTGCCACATTATCCTCAAATCAAACTTGGTCAACCATAACCTTAAGGATTTGCTATTGTTTGCTGACTATAGGATAGCTTAAGCGATATGTATTGGTGTTGTTGCCCTACATGTAATCTAGCTTCATCACCTTGATGCAAGCAACATTATCCTCATAATGCATGTAGGTTCATCAGTGGTGATTCATAAACCACTTGATCTTCGATATGTGCGTTTATGGATCTCAACCATATGCACTCCATAACAACTTCATGTTAGATCAATAATCTCAACATGGTTCGAAGATGTAGCGACAAGAGTCTGCTCTCTAGACTTCAAGAGTCAGTAATAGATTCCAATCCACAAGTCTCACGAATATGTGTGATGATGGATCTCAGCCATATACACACCTTAACTGCCTCATGAAGAGCAATAATCTCATAATGATTCGTGGATGTAGCAATTAGGGTCTGCTTTGTAGACCTCCAAGATATCACGATGTTTCCCATGGTAAAGACATAACCAACTTGGGAACAACTTTTGTGTGGATCAGAGAGATAATCTAACATCAGCAAAACTTACCAACACATCACAACGATTGTTGGTGTAGGGGGTGAAGGGAAATCAACGCCACTCTCTTTGTGGTGCCCTTACTTCCAACGCCACTTTCTTTATGTCCTTTCTGTAGGGATAGATTAAGCCCATATCTTTCATACTCTTTGATACTAAAAGATTATCTTTAATCATTTCAATGGCATTGCGTGGGCGCATAGCTACATCTAGCTATTAAGTTCAACAAGAATGAGGAGCTAAGTCTTGTGTATTACGCTAAGTACACTCTTGCACTTAGATTAGGCACTTTAGCCTCTAACACGTCTTTATCATCATCCCTTGGACGAAAACAGATCCCTCTAAGGGTCAAGACTATAGCAGATCATGGGAGTACTCATAGACTTCACTTTATCATCATAAAGTGCAACATATCTTAGAATATAAGCCGATGATGGAGAATTTCATCATTACGGTGCTCGAGTTCCCGTCACTAGCTGTGACTCCTTTATTCGAGACAAAACCGTGTCTTCCCAAGATATTTCATCTCAAATTCGGATTTCAAACGCTTTGCAAATCCTGAACTTGTTCTATAAATGAACATGCATGGGCATATCCTTTTCTAATCAAGTAGTCACTTGGTGAACGTTTCAATCTCATTGCAAACGTGCTCTGTGGTCTAGAGCCACTTGATTTGAGTAAATGAAGTCCATTTGAGACATTCATATCTATCTCTTATTCTAGATCCCCATAGAGATACGTCATGACCAAGTTTATAAGCTGTATGTCAAGTTTTTCGGAAACTACCAAACTGACAAGGTAGTGGAATGCAATGACATCCATTACGAGAGAATTTATCTCATCGTAGTCGATTCCAGAGCGTTGTGAGAAGCCTTGCACCATGAGGAGAGTATAATCTCTTTATTCTCATCACGCTTTCTAACAAAGACTCATTTCGATAGGCTTTACACTTGGGTGTGTCGGCATCACCAACCCAACGACCTTTCTCTTTGTTAGTGAACATAATTTAATCTGGATTGCTTCTTTCCATGTAGGCCAATTGCTACTACGTTCGGGAGTTTCAACGTAGATATGTTCGATAAGTCTCAAAATTCCATAATCTCACGTACACTAGTGTAGTGTGTAGAGATCTCTATATTTTGAGGAATTGGTTTTAGCATTAAGGCGTCCCTTAATGATAACCATAATCCAAATATATTCTCATGAGATGGAATAGAGTATAAATGATCATTTGATCATATTGTGCTAAACTCGCTCCCTTCTTTGGACGAGTATTTATCGAACATTTGGGTATCCTACACTCTCCAGCGGAACCCATGGCCTGTGACGACACTATGCCACTTTGTGGCATCACTATGCCACATTCCACGGTGGCAGCGCCATAACCAACTCCTTTTGGTGGCGTCATGTCCTTACAAAGGGACATGAATCCTTACAGGCATGTTTACAGCAAGTATATGTGATCTCGTCACTTTCACGATACAAGAAATCATATCAGGCATCGAATCTGTTACGTTCTATCGTTTGGGGATCATGATGAGACATAGTGAGGACACGGCCCTTCTTGTCGTTCTTATTTGAACATGCTTTTTCTTATCTCCCCCTAATGACGGGAAGACTGTCTCATCAAAGTGACATCCACAAAACTAGTGGTAAAGAGATCGCCTGTCAAGGTTCTTATAGCGGATTCTTGTTGAAGACTCATGTCCAACATATGTATTCATCCGTCTCGATTGACCCATCATAATGTGCTGTGGCAGAGCAATATTTTTGGCACATATTTGCGTAAGTGCGAGATATTATCTTCGCACACAGTCACTAGCTACGCAAAATAAGATTGATGGTGGATCGTAGACGATGAAGTATAGCTGCATGCGATATTGCATAACCCTAAGCAGAAAATATTGGTGTACATTACCAATGCTCAGACTACTATCGTGGTCGCTAAACAGTAGTTTTTTGCGAGACCATTTGGGTTTCTTCATGAGAGTATGATACCAATATCAAATCTCAATAATGTGCAATATAAGTCATCGAAACTCTTCGATGTAAACTTTCTAGCATTATTAAGTCAAACCGACTATGAATGGGATGATTCGGGTAGTGAGTCCGCATTCATATGATATTAGCTAGAAGTTTAAGCAGCATTACAAGTGGAAGATGGCACGACACGTGACCAGTGTGTCTGCATTATAAACCAACACCACAAAACATCGTAGTGGTCCGCTAATTGGTTAAATCGTTCCATAGAATCACCTTAGATTCTATATAGTGAGAACTTATGTGTCCTTTGCATAGGATGGTCTCAATCAT
This sequence comes from Geum urbanum, assembly GCA_946800695.1. Taxonomy (NCBI): domain Eukaryota; kingdom Viridiplantae; phylum Streptophyta; class Magnoliopsida; order Rosales; family Rosaceae; genus Geum; species Geum urbanum. The sequence goes on from OX327016.1 coordinate 34,269,957, forward strand.
AATCCCTTGAATGAGTGGGTTTTTACAATAACGAGTGATGAGCCTTTGAAAATAACCAATGAGGATTTTGGTTGGGGCTTGGAGTTTCCATGAACTCGGGAAGCAAGATAGGAGACTAGCACGCCATCCGGCGTTTAGTTTTCTCCTCTTGGGGGAAGATGCGTCAATCACTAATCGACGTTTTAGACGATGGAGCCACCATTGAATGGTGCCCAACTCCAATCTCTTATGAACCATTTCTGATTCTTGCTTCCTTTCACTCGAAAGAAGGGATGTCTGATTGACTTTCTCAAAATCCGGATCATCATATCACGACTTGGGTATTCCAATTTGTCGCATCAAAGCCTATATGTGTCTGAATCCCTTAAGTCATCTTACATGACATTATTCGATTCTACAACTCTTTTAGTTATCTTACATAGCTCATCTGGCTGACACATAAGTTTCTCTAATATTCGGATCATACTGCAAACATTAGAGATAATGCAAAGGAACTTATATCCATTCTCACTTGAAAATTGTTGGCATAGATGATGAGAAGACCCATGTCCATTCTCATAATATAGAGACATAATCGACAAGGCACAAAGTCGATGTAAGTTGTCTATGTCATAACATAGTATATGTAATTCCCGCGTCAATGAGACACTCAAAGTTCTCGGGGTAAATACTTGAAAAGACACAAGTCTTGCATGAGGAAAAATTCAAAAAATAACTCGAAAGTTTAGTTTTCAAGGGATATGCCTTCGACCCATCGAAGCACCTCTTCGGGGTTGATCCCTCAATCCATCGAGGATACCTTTGATCCATCGAAGGATGTCCTCAGGAAATTTTTTGATTCGTCGATGATCCCTTCTATCCATCGAAGGGCTTCCTCAGGAAATGTTTCGATGCATCAAGGATCCCTTCGATCCATCAAAGGGCCTCCTCAGGAAACATTTCGATCCATCGAGGGTACCTTCGATCCATCGAAGGGCCTCCTCGGGTTTTCCTCAGGTTTTGGCCTTCTTTGGGCAAACTGACATCCAAGTACTTAAACAAGCATAACTTTGTCTACAAAATAGCTTTTGACGTTCCGGATGAAGTTCTAGAAACTAGAAATCCGTATATTTCCAAGAATATATTACTCATATGCTAAATCATTCTGAATCAATCCTTGATTCATGTCAAAACTAAGAAATTTGCACAACCAAATGTGTTATGTCGGTTTCAGACCTTTGTCTAGTAAAACGGGCATAACCTTTTCTAGAAAATCAATATCGATGAGCCGGATGTAGTTCTGAAAACTAGAGGTCCGTATCTTTTCAACCATATGTCATTCATATGTTGGTTTATTCTGGAAAAATCCCAGTTTGTAGCCCTGTTTCTGACCTTTTTTCAGTAAAACAGGTATAACTTTTTCTAGAAATTAGCTATCGACAATCTGGAGGTAGTTCTGAAAACTAGACATCCGTATATTTTCAGCCATATGCCATTCATATGTTGATTATTTCTGAGAAATTATCAGTTTGTTGTCGAAGCTGGCTGATAGTTCAGCAGATCCTGTGTTCTGTGTTTTTAGGGACTTATAGCACTCTTAGCTATCCCAATTGATACATGGACGAATTTACAAGTTTGCTAGGACATCTAAAGTCGTTTGGGTAGCTCTTTTCACTTATGACCAGGTGAAGAGAGATCAATGTAGGTGGGACATAAAGTCCGCTCAAATACCTTTATCGAAAGTCTCTTGTTCTAGACATCACAAGTTACTAAGGTGAGCCCTAGTAGACAATAGGTTTGTAGCAACCGCAAAACATGTACATTACACAGAAAATGTAGACAAGCCTGTTATTAATAAGCCAAAACAATGCCTTTATTAATAATGCCAACATCATACATCAAAGTTTGTTAATCCAAAGTAATTGGCCAACATTGTCAAACATAATACTTAGGCACACACGCCTTTTTAAATGGAAAACATAAAGGTCTAATCAAAATTCGGTATCTCAGCAATTGAGTCTCTGCCAATTTTGAAGTTTGCCTTAATGAAATTAGCCTCTGCTCCATCTCTATCTTCTGCTTCGTTGTTTCTTTGATCCTTAAAATTCGCAAAATCTGAGCATACTTTCTTGTTGATTTTCTATCGAATTATTGGTGTGTCGGAATGTAACGAAATTTTGCATACCCAAACTAGACACGTATATGAACACTTCTGCAAATTTTCGTAATTTTTAGAGACTTGTAGATGTGTCGAATAATTTGTACAATAGTATGCAGAAAACAGTTCTAAAAACTGATGTGTTCAAGGATCAAGTAGATTCGGATTGGGTGGTTTCAATATAACGATGATGATCTTGGAAATCCATAGATCCCTCACATCTATCGCTTATCAATGGTAATCAATACATATTGACCCAAAACTTCTGAAATCTATCTTCTCAAACATTTTGAGAATAAACAACTCGTTTGATTCGAGAAATATCATGCGTCTTATCTTGGCCTCTCTTGGCATTGGTACCTCAGCCTCCATGGCTTCCTTGGTCACCACGGCTTCTATGGCCAGCGCTTCCTCTATCATGGTCATTGATCATGACCTTCATGCGCCAACTTATGGCGTCCTTCCTTGTGTGGGCGGTGGTAAAGACCAAAAACTGTCTCATCAAAATTCTCTTAACTTAAGGGTTCCGCTCCTTGCGCCATTCTTTTGATGCGCTTTCATAATTCGCATAGTAAACACTCTTAGTTCCAACTTGCCTTAAATTATGATTATGTAGAGAATTTTCTCGATCAAGTTTTGCTCTTCAATTGCTTTCCGCATAATTGGAGCATGGATCTAAGCTTAAGCATCTCATAATTCATTGATGCAATTTTGCTTGAAGTCAGAAAACCACATGTTATTCCACTTCTCTTTTAGATCCGAGAGCATGGTGTCAATGCATTTTTGTATATCAAACACCATGAGAAAACAGAAGATGTATTAGTTTCGCAGTCGTAAGAGACATCCTCGACAATTAATTTGTTTTCCAATATAATATTTGGATTAGACCTTTACTTTGATGTATATGGTCTTACGAACTCTCTTTGTTCGTTTTAATCGATGCTTTTACGAACACTCTTTGTTCAATCGATTTCGTGAACGCTCTTAGTTCACTCATGAACGCTCTTAGTTCACTCATGAACGCTCTTAGTTCATGCGGGAACACTCTTAGTTCCAAGAATGCCCACCTTCAAGAAAGGTGCGGTGTAGAAAGGAGAGATGAGATGTTATCCCGAAATCCCTACGGAAAAATCTAAATTTCCCAAAAGAGTAGGTTATTTTGAAAAAGACAAAGCTGAGTATATAAAACTTGTTGTTTTATTACAGAACAATTCTTTTTCTTCCTCTTTTCTCTTCGGAATCACAGCAGCTATTGTAGTCAGCGACGGTGCTCGATTTTAGAGCTTCGTGCTGATAACGTGTTTTAGGAAAATATAAAGTACAGAGAATAATATGAAACAATGAATTGTGTAATTTTATTAATGAAGGAGCAACTCCTATATAAAGAAGAGTACAAGAGGTACAATCAGGAAATTAATCCTATTACATTACTGGATAAGTTATACTTGTCATATCCTATAATCTCTACCATAACTAGGAACATCAAATATCCTACAACACAATGTATATTATTTTCAATGTCTTATCTCTGATCAAAGTAGTACCGAGCATTGTTCATCATCACATTTGCACTTATGCGGGGCACTTTATGATGCAATTTGAAACAGAGGAATGATGTGCATATTCCCCCCTTAAGGTAGACGACGGGAGAAACATCTGCATTAGCTAGTCAACTCTGAAGTAACAATTCTTTCAGTGAAGTTGGCTTCTGTCAAAACTGATCGAGGTTACTGGCGGAGAAACAAAGCTAGCCTCTCTTCCATCAAGTATACCAGTGGATTACAGATGATAGAGTTTGTTTCTACATGCCCCACCAAGACCTCTACTTCCACACAAGCATTACTTACAAGAGACGGAGACTTTTTAACCTTAACCATCAACAATTTAACTCTTCGATAAAACCTCCTCCGCTTGCCAGAAGCCTCACGGGGGCTACGTTTTCATTCTTACTGAACCTTAAGTACTAAAAGCACAGCAAACTAGAACTTCTTTAGACCGAGATACGGAGATCAGATTGAACGTTCGCAATAGTTTCAGTTCTTTAACAGAATTACAGAACTTCTTCAGTTATTCTTTAAGTTCAGCGAAAGCATCTTACACTCGAGACTACGAAAAGAAGAAATCAAACAAAGTTTCCATTCACCTGGCATATCACCCCCAAAAAAACACTAGTCTTGCTTTAAGGCTCCAACCCTCCAAGCCAAGGGCAAAGCTTTAGCATGTATCTCTGGTGGATCCAGTTTAATTGAACTGAACTATTGCCATATATCAATAGATTGCCTTCTGGTCTCCAACTTGGAAGATCAATCAATAGTTACAGCGACACAGTTGTCTCACCAGCCATTCTTTGCTTGTGAATAGTACCACAACAATCGATAATTGGAGATTCTCAATCTTCGGAACATAATTCCATATCTTCTTCTCCTGTCCTCCGAGACAAATCAAGCACTATCAACATCAAAGGCTACACTCCAGTTATCTGCCACCAGTTATAAGTTTACAATAGTATCTATATGAATCTCTTCGAGACAAAATCAGACCAGGCCAGGCCGAATCAGGCCACTCCTTGGACTGGGAATGAGCCACATGCATCATTTGATGAAAGCACTCCAGTCCCTCGAAGTGGCCTGTCAACCGCACTGTGCCACACTTTAACTGTCCTATAACCAAGCACTCATATGTCTCAAACTAAGGACAATGTTTTTACTTTTCAACATTGCTACCAGCACCTTCAATCTACCAACACCAATGCCTAAGGTCAGTTATCGATGCCAGTTTGGGTTAGTGTAGCATCCGATTGGTGAGAAGAAACTAGTAGCAATGACTTGGGGGTTATCCAGCCATTTGATAATCAGTAACTAAAATTTGCTCAACATTAAATAGTAAGTTATAGTTTGTACTGGTTGGACGTCCTGAATCACTAACAGATTGAACCTACATGTATCGCAGAGCACATGAGCCAACAAACCTGGTCATAGTACAAGCATTGTTAAGAAAAACACCAATTCAAATGAAATACATCAGAACCACAACAAGGAGTAATTCCAACGTCAAAAAAGAACAGGTATTTTAAGAAACATAAACAAACAGCAGCTATTGCTTAGTCACGATGTTAGTCATTCACAAATGTATAACCATCACTTCTGGTGATAATACAATAGATGAAAACCTTGTAATCAAGGTCAGAATGACAAACAATTCAGCATAATGGTGGAACAATCCCAGAAACTCAATAGTCCTAAACGTGGCACTTCGAACCTAGCAGAGCATTGGATGCAGCAGAAATGATCAACCACATACCCGAAAGTCCAAACTAAACATGTACCTAAATAATTCATAAAGTTTAGTAACCGGAAGCAAGGCGAAAACACTCACCAACATTTTTTATTACTCTTATAAGTTTCCACATGCAAATATGTCACAAAATTTAGCAAGCAAGAAAGTTGATTCACAGCATTTGGTTTGAGCTATAAATAAGACCAAGCAAAAGACATGATGAAGAATAGAAAAACATAACATACCTTCATCCTCTTTTTCAGATATTTTTTTTTCCAATATCAATCCTGACAATCCTCAATGCCAAGACCATACAAGATACCAGCATATTTCTCAGGAGATCCACAAAAGAAAGCCTCCTTCAATCTCATGAAGTCTGACTGGTGAGCAAGCTACCCGAACAAGCCTGGTGAGAGGAGCCCATTCGCTCCACCTCCAACAGCTCCAACAGCTTGTTCAACCCACCGTGGAACTGTTTCTGAACCTCATCAGATGCTTGACAACAACAAAATTCGAGAAGTACAGATTAATCTTCTCTGAGCAGCTTGGGCAAGTAACCGAAATCATATCCACTGTGGAACGTCACCCAAACCATCTCATTCAGCACTATACCCAATGTCATCAGTAGCTCACTGAATTTGCAAGCAATTCGAACATTGACACCCTTCTCATTGTTCTTCTTGAAATCCATCCCACACTGGACCAACAACTCAATCAAAACCACAGCGTACATCCTCGTTGACATTAAAATCGCAGAAAATGAGTTGCCACACACAATGCTTATCAGTTCCACATATTGGCAGGTTTCCATTCTCATCCAAAAACGTGAGACCCAACTAAATCAGCTTCAACAGGTCCACATTGGCATTGAGGGTCTGATAATTACAGTCCTAACTGTTCTTGAATGTCCCCAATGGCCCCAAAACGATTCCCAGAAACTCAGTGTCAACAGGTACATAAGGATACTCATCCACATTATTTTGAATCAATCTAAACTCACTCTCCAGATTATCATTCCAAACCTCCCTAATGTGATCTAATCTTCGCCAATCAAATCACCTTTCAGCAACAAAGACATCTTCTAAGACACTAAAGAAGCTGAAAACAAAACCCACACGACCCGAAACCATATATCTGCAGAGAAAATACACAGAAATCAAAACCCACCCACATGCGAAACACACAAACCCAGAAAATCGATACCACTAAATTCAAAAGGGGTGCGAAGAACTGACCTCAGAAACAATCACCGGCTCTGAATTCGAGGCCTTCTTTCTCCTGAAAGACTACGGTGATTTCGGAGATTTGAGGGGTTTTGTTTTGGAGGGGTCGAGAGAAAACAAGGGTCTTGCTGGTAAGACTATCTCTGACCACGCCAATCATATACCTCGTGATAAGACATTCTTCATCACTATAATAGTGTAAAAACTAAACACAAGGACCTATACCTCAAATGTAAGTTCCTATATCTCAAATGAAGACTCTTTTCACCACCTCCAGAGGACTCATGTCCGATTATGAGTTTCTCAAAAATTATTATTTATTTTAAGTCATTCTAAGCTACAACCATAGGACCTATATCTCATTATTTTGAGATGAGTGATTTCCATCTCCGACCAGGAGGACTTCGGTGAGGTAGGACAGATTAATATGGAGAGGAAAATGGATGGGAATCTACACTCTCAAATTTTGTTATCATATGATAGATTTAGAGTAAATTATCTTAACAGTGTCTACACTTATCTCCTTCGAGCGAGTTAATACTCGCTCTTACAAAGTAATCAATGTGATATAATAACTCTTGTTTTCGTATTAAACGAGGACCTTCATGCATCTTCCGTTAACATTTGTGTGATTTCAATAGAAAGAGGATAATATTGTCAATTCAGCTTTGCACCCTCTCGGGACACCCACAATTTTTATTTGAGCACCCCTGAATTCTCTTTGGGTACCCACAAACTCTCTCTTCGGAGTCTTGAGACTCTTGACATAGCAAATTTCCGGCACCGGAGATAAAGAGAATGGAAGTCATCTCATCTCCTCTCCTCTACCTCCTCAGCCAGAGACGTCATCGTGGGAGCATCAGACACCGACGTTTGGCCGGAGAGCCTCCCCTTCCTTGTAGGCCACATTGAAATTTCCAATGAGTCTGTCGATCTTTGGCCGATGAGGGTGGCGGATTAACACTTTAGTGAATATATTGTCAACATTCATAGACTCCGTAGTAGCTTCCGGAGGATCCCTACACACAGAAAATTCCCCAATCACTGTTGGAGTAAAGATAGTTCCTTCGGTGTTCTCTTCCATCACCACTCGAAAGCTGACTCCAAATTTTCTTCCTCCTCAACCTCGCAGAGCTTCACGCATCATTCGGTTGAACACCTCAAATCGCATTCGGAAGCGCCTACAAAAATGGTTTGGTTGAAACCTACACATATGATTTAATTACAGAGTTTTCAATCGCGGATTCATAACTTCTCAATCTCTCTAAATGTACATTCGACCATTGGAAGAATCACCCCATTGGGTGTTTTCTTCTTCTATCTTCTACACATGTGAGGCAGCTGTAGTCATAAGGTCATCCTCATGGTTTCTCGGGCCATTATCTTCTTCGTCTTGTTTGAGTATTTTCCTGAATTTATTCATCATAGCTTAAACAAACTCAAAGTATGAGCAGAAAACTTAAAAACCACAATTTTGATTGTGGAGGGGGAGTGTTTGTGAGTTGGTGAAGATGAAGAAATGAGGGCACCATTTATAAAGAAAATCAAGAAAGTTCAGTGAACAGTGAACGACACAAACCAGGTAAGATATGCAGTGCAATTTTAATGACCAATCAAAGTGTGACACGTGACACAAAAAATCACATCTGAATTATTGATAAGATATCATGTCTGATTATGCTTATATCAATCTACATGTGGCCAAAAAAATGTCACCCGAAATAGGGATAAAGACATGTGCCATTAATTAATAAATTTTAATTTGATTAATTCAATAAATATATTACTTCAAATTTTAATATTTTTAAAAATATATATAAATTATAGAATACAATATTTATACTTTATACTAAAATAAATAAATAATAAAGATAATGAGTTTTAAGATATGAGTCTTCCTTGTTGGAGATAGAAATGAAAATAATTCATCTCAAAATGAAGTATAGGTCTCTATGATTGGAGATGAGAATATAATGAGCAATAATTTTTGAAAGAATCATAATTAATACGGTATGAGTGCTTCATAACTATGAAGATGGACTAACAGAGAGATGAATAGTCTAAATACAAAGCAGGTTTTAAAAATCCTGTATTTCATACTCAAGTGAGAAATGAACAGAAAATTTCATGACAGCAACCAATATCACAAAAATATATAACAAATGAATAAAGAATATGAACCAAAAAATATTACCAAGAACTATGGATTAATGACTTTCGTCTACAGTGAACGAAGATGTATAGTAAAATCATGAATAGTAATTTTTTACATGGAGAAATCAAATGACTAATTTGTACACCATCTATGACGGTTGGCGACAGGGTCACGGAGGCGGTTGGTAATATTCCAAAAAATAGAATATTGAAGTTCTGAGGATTACGGCTACCATGAGCGAGAAAGCGAACATCATCGCATGACGCTCCATGACCTCAAGGGGGTTTGAGGAGGAGGAGGAAGAAGAAGCAGAGACAACAAAGGAGATGACAGAGTTTATGGTCATCGCAATAAGAGCGGTCGATCTAATGGGGGGGTTGTCAAACCAAGTGAACGCTCATGTCATTCATTCGTGGCCATTAGCCATAGAAAAAATCGATGTCGCAGCTCTCAAAATTGTCAAGGGTGGAGGAGGAGGAGGTCAGGTCTCTATGGCGCACATCTATGGAAGAATCATGGCAGAGGTTGAGAATGAAGGATGAGCCAAGATCGAGGCGGTGGGAGACGGGGGAGGAAGGGACTTGTTCTTGGTGTCACGCAGTTGTGAAGAAAGCTCAGAGATGATTAAGAATGATGATAGAGCCAAGATCAAGGCAGTGGTTGGAGATGGTGGAAGAGACTCGTTGTAACATCCCGACCCAAGATTTACCTTGTTATTTTTGATTAAACGTTAATCGTCAATGGTAATTAGTTTTTACCATCGGTAACTATCGCTGGCGTTTCGTCAGAAATTTATTGATTTAGTTTTTCGAGGTATTTCTTAGAGAAAAGTCAAATAATTTATCGAGACGATTCGTGGCCAAGTCAAGTATTAAAATCGAAGCTACGACGAAGAGGTTACGGTCAGTGAAATTTTTTAACGATTTACGGAGTTCGTTAGTCGCGAGTATAAATACGAATTTTCCAAAATGAAAAGTCAGACTTTCCATTTTGGGCCACAGACCCGTTGACCCGCGTTGACTTAGGTCTCAGTGGCAAAAAATCATCGCCGACCTGCTCTCCAGTGGTCAAAGGTCGTTTAGCCACCGTAAGCTATGATTCTAGTCCCAAAAGCTTCGTCTCATCATCCTCAACATCGAGATGGCTTCATTCTCGACGATGGAGAACTGAGGCAAGAGGATCAAAGGAGAGAAGTCTCAGGTTTTGGAGGATTCAATCGCCGTCTCCGGTGACATCTCCGGCCACGTTTCAGGTATGAATGAGTTCGTCTAGATGTGTAGATTATGCTGGTGTGTGCAATTGGATGTGTGCAGGTCGATTTGGTGGAGATCGAGGGATCTCCAATGTGACCGACACGGGTCGCCGCCGTAACCATGGTTGACGTTGTTTCGGGCGGCGAGGTGTGAGGACTTTGATCCCTCTCCTCTTCGTGAGTCAAACACAACCCGTCGCGAGGCCAACGGTGACTCAACGACGGAGCTGGGCTGCCGGAGGGTTTTCCTGCCAGGAATCTTTCGGGCCAGTTTTGGACCGGTTTCCGGCCGAATTGGTCGTGACTATAGTTGAACAGATTGTTGGGCTTGTTGAGAGGAAGGGTTTGGTGTTCGGGTTGCTGGAAAAAATCACTGGGAGGCTCCGGCAAAGTTGAATTTCGACAAAAGTTGTATACCGTTTCGCTCGTAATTATGTAACGAAGAAGTTATTGAACTAAATTGGACATTCTAAATTAAGATGGTGTGATTAATTGGATATTATTTAAACGATTTTACGATATTATTAAACTATTGAATTGATTGTCGATTCGACTTCAAGTCGCGTAACGTTTGAGGAATATGTTGCGATTATAAAAAGGATTCGAGAATTGAATTTGGAATTTGATTATCTAGTCATTAATTCGGGAAACACGTTGTTCAAAAATACGAGGTTCTCGACGATAATGCTCGTTGGTATATGAGCTTAGCTATTCATTATGATTTTTGACGATTAGTTATTAAATAATAATCATTGTTTCAGAACGACATATTAGTAGCCGGTGGCAAATGTTTAGAAACGTCAACTGACAGACTTTGGCCGGATGGGAATCATGGCACAATATTGTGAGTGGATATTTTAGTTTCATAGCCGATAGCGAGTTCATTTTTTTCAGCATTTCAATATTTTAGTTTAATTTACAATATGTTTTATAGCATTTTAATTTGGAGGTTTACTTTGTGATGGTTTTATTTAGTTGCATCGATGCTTTAGTTATTCGGATGATCACCTGATAGCCGGTCGGAGCGAGTTAGGACAAACACCCTACTCGACCCAGATTGTCTCGGGTTAGGAAAAACACCCTAGACGATCCCATCACCATACTTTTCATACATACAGTCGTTCTGGGTTAGGAAAAACACCCTGAACGACCACCTCCAGTTGCAGTTCAGTTTATGATACTTGAACTTGCATTATTTCATATAAATCAGCAAAAAAGCATACAGTTAGAGTTTTACAGATTTACAGTTTATGATTTTTGTCCTCTCACTCTAATGTTTTATTTTTTATGCCTTTCTCTGGACCCTTTGTTTGAAATTTCCCAGTTTGCAGGTTAGCCGGCTGAAGTCGTGACTATCCAGAGTTCGAGGCATGACAGGCCACAGCTTTCGTCTTCTCAGTGTAGGTTCTCAGTTGAAGTTCAGGGTTGCTCATGCTAGAGTACCTAGTACCTATTAATAAGTGCTAAATACTCTAATACGGGTCTCGCCAGACTTACTCTGAATTACTACGGTAATCTGGGACGGGCCTTGTCACTCATTCTCGGTGACTTGCGGCGGTAGAGCTGGAATGTCATAGGCGAAGCCCAAGGAATGCAGAGGAGTATAAATAGAGGTTTGCGGTGAGAACTGAGGAGGGAAGGCGGATGATGACATATGAGATGGTCTGACGGTGATGTCAGTGACCGAGTGAACTTGAGAACTAGCAAGCAAGAAAAATGAAAGAAGCCAAAAATGAATTGCTCTCTCTACTCTGCTCAACTGACCACTGGAAGTGCTTCCTCCGCTATCACATTTCCCCCTCCTGCACTTACCATAGTCACCATGGCTAAGAAGTCTTCACCTGCAATCGGTTCCAGTTTACTCTCACCTTCCTCCGTCGAAGATGCTTCATGCACCCCCAATGCCTTCTCTCCCACTCGTCCACTAGCCATCGAAGATGCTTCTCCCTCCCCCTTCTCGCCCACTCCACCCCAAGACACCGGAGACGCTTTGTAATACCCCAAAAAAATTAGTTTAATAGTTTAGATTATCGTATGACTCATTAAACTTAGAAATGACCATAATTTAGTTTGACCTTAGAGGTTTTTGAAATTCGATAAAATAATTGTCCGGCGAAGACAATGTATAAAAACGAGGTTTAAAGAAATATTAACGGAGTGGGGCAAATGGTCCAGTGGATACTCAAGTTCAAGTCAGGTACTCCCTGGTCTTGGGTTCAAGGCCACGAGCTGGAATCGTGAAACATTCCATTTTATAGGTTAGTAAAAATAATAAAAATATTTTTACTCCAGTTAGAAACGGTAAGAAATTCTAATTCCAACTAGCCGATTTTTCGGAAATGGAATTTTAGCAAAACGACCAAATTTTCCTTGTTCGAATCTCTTCTCCGAATCGAACTTTGTATTTTAAGATTGCAATTCATACTTTTAGAGGTCATGCTCATATATCAATTTGGTGCTAATTATTATTGGTTGATATATATATATATAAATATTACACTACATTACACTTTATTAGTAAAACCATACATTTTCACACATCACATTACATATTGCATTCACATGCATACATAATCACATTTCAACATTTCAATCAGATTTCCAACCACATTACTATTGTTTTTACAAGTGCATTTTAACCCTAGAATTAGTAGCCAAACTATTCCATTGTCAACTTGTCTACAAAAGTCTACAAAAATAGTTATGAATTTATTTCCCATGTCTCCTCCCATGTCTATATAAATCACCTTTGAGTTCAATCTGATTTTTGCACCACTTCAATCTTCCCCTTACGTACTGATTTGAAGTCCTCCCAAAAGTTACAATGCAACTCCCCTAAAATCCCACACCAAACTACATTTCTTCCAAGTATTTTAGTAGTTAATTCATTTGCTTCAAGAGGGTCACTTGTGTTAATCAAATACCTCCATCACCTACTGAAATTCTTGCGTAAGTACATGAGTACATTCTTATACTTCTTTATCTTTAAGATTACATCAAAGTGCATGGCTAAGAATAAAAAAGAAATAATGAGCCTTAGTGTAACTTTAATATTTTCGTTTCTGTTAAAATTTTAATTAGTCAAATATTTTTACATATTCAGATTCTACACAAAAAGTATTCAACTTTGACTTTTGAATCACTTAAAAAGGTTAAGTAATGAGAAAGTTATGGTTAAAACAAGTTTTGCTAATCTTTTCCTTAATCATGTTCGAAACCTCTTAATGTACTCTTAACTTGAAATATTCATATCTCACTCATTTCTTAACCAAAAAATTTAGTGTTATTTATATCAAAACGAAGCTCAGAAGTTCAACTATCAATCTGGAAAGTTTGAAAGACATTAATTAATATTTACTAACTAATTAATTCGTGCAAATGAGTTTAATAGCGAGCGTAACCATTTCTGGACAGTTGCTAAACATTTTTGTTTCTGGACTTGAGAACTCCCTACCGAACTTTGTGATTATTACCATTGAATTCCTCTCGAACAACACTTCAAGATGGTATACTCACTTCTTTGATTTGGACATAATATGGATTAATTATAAAACGGATCAAATGGAGGATTTCGGACGGACTACCGCCGAATAATACTTTTGGTCCAAGGATTAATAATTTTATTTTTTGCATTTGTACTTTATTCTTATTTACTTACTCGCATTATTTACATCTTAAGTTTAATTTGGGACTAATGGAGGATTTCGGACGGACTACCGCCGAATGAAACTTTTGAACCAATGATAACTAATTTTTATTTCAAGTTTATCTACTTAATCGCTCTATCTATTTACTCTCAAATATAATTTGGAACAAATGGAGGATTTCGAGCGGACTACCGCCGAATGAAACGTTTGGACCAAAATTGTTAATTAATGAAATACGTTTAAGTTTGATCTTTCTTCTTTTACAAATTCTATTACGTATATATTCATTACAAAATTATGATGTAAATATATACTCTATGATCTATATACATAGTCTTAATTAAAGACTTGTTGTGATCGTTATGGTTGAAGTGTGAAGTCGGGTGTATAGTACGAATTAACTCGTGCTTAAGTGAATTGCTGGTAAATTGTTTTGTTATTGTGGGAGTTAGCCAATGGCCCTAGTCCCTTATAGATAGTGCATTATTATACTCTAAGGAATGAATGGTGTCAAACCGGGAGTATACATGCTTTGGCAGGTGGCCTTAGAATGCTGTGGCTTTATATGTGTATTGGTGTTGTGAGACTAAGCACATGATTTCTTTTGAGTAATTACCAGTTAATCTAAAAGAATTCACTTCGGAAGTATTGGCGTGTTTATGTGTAGATGTGAAGTTATACAAGTATATATATATATATATATTATGTACCTAATTGTATATATTACAAAGACGCAAGTATAAGTATGGAAGAATAACCGATTTCAATATTTCACCTTTTTGAATTGGTTGTTCGGTTTGATGTTTCTTAGAGATAATTTAGTATATACTTGTAAGCTGTACTTACTGGGTCAGTGTGACTCATGGTACTACATCTTTCTCCTTTTCAGGTGATGAGTAGAATGCTTGGGGAAAATGGGATACGTCGCCTACTAAATAAACGAATTATTTTTTACTTGTATTTTGAATTGAATAAATGTAATGACTATCATTTTCAAAAACTTCGGTATTGTAATATTAGCACTTTCTCTTTTCCATAAGTGTACTATTCAGACACCTTGGTTTTTGAAATTATTTGGGTTTCTTATTCACATCACAAATCCTTATACCATATTTCAGTATAATACTGGCCCCGGATTTGGGGGTGTGACACGCTTCTCCCACCGCATTGCCTCTCACTCTGACACTATCTACCGGAGAAGCTTCGCTCGCCGCCATTCCTCTGCCCCAAGACACCAAAGATGCTTCAACCGCAGTCATTCTCCCTCTGTCACTCACCACCAGAGATGCCTCGTGCACCGATGTCCCTCACCCTCTGCCACATCGCTCGTTCATGCCTCAGTGAACGACCGTCCTTTCCTTGCATCTCGCGCCTCGACTACCATCGCCGACCCTCATCCTCCTCCGTCTGAGATTGTCAGAGTGGCGGTATGGGTTTACACCAGCCTGAGAGATTATCCGATAGTATGGGCGTTGGTGTTGGCAATTACCATGGAGATGCAGAATTTTCTACCCTCCGCCTCATCACACAGTGACACATCGGATGAACAACTGTTTGAAATTGTTATTTAACAACTTTATTACGTACCTAGTGTACTTACAAACTTAATTGTCCACATGTGTAATAGTATGTTCAACATAAACTTGATTACATGGTTTGTTGTTTCTTTTTTTAATAATCATCCAAATATGGTAATAAATAAGAATGTTCCTATCGTATGAGTGAGATGAAATTATTATTTAACGAATTCATGTGTGCTTTCTTATATATTATAAAAATTATAAAAATTGGTGTTTTAAAATTGTTAGGCTGAGGTTATGCCTCATCAGCCTCTATCAAGTACGGATCTGATGAACGGTGGAAAACCCCTGGAAAATGGCTAGGAGAAAGAATTCTAGCAACCAAGGCACATCCATAAACACCTAAAAAGTATACAAGATATTCTATTTTCAATATTACAAAAAGATAGAGATTTTGTCATATGTAACGAGTCATAAATCTCTCTTGCACAGCAAGAAACAACTAAAGAAATCTGTTGCAACCAAAAGCTTTCATAGGGTGACTCGACTCTTACAAAACTAAGAATAACTTATTTATCTTTTAAAAAAGAAAGACTAACTGATTTATGTGGGATTGATTATGTAAAGGATCAGCATAGTGCAGTTCCATGGAAATGAAACCTTGCCAACTTTTCTCGTTAATTAATGGAAGGACGTGGCTTCACTTCCAAGTTATGCTAGTAACACAAGGAATTTCCACTTAACTTGATTCCACTAGTGAATGCATTGAATACCAACGAGAGAGCAAACGCAGATTGGTGCTGGTTCCTCTGCCATTTCAAGGCCGCATTACCCCAATGCTCCAGTTGGGCACCATCCTTCACTCGAAAGGCTTCCACATCACGGTTGCTCTTACCCAGTTCAACTTTCCTGATCTACAAAACTATTCTGATTTCGATTTCTTACCGATGTCTGATGACTTATGCGAGCAGACTATATCAGCCCACAACTTCTTAGACGTGATATCAGGTTTTAACACCAATTGCAGAGACCAACTGCGGGAGTCGTTGGCCAGGAATATGGAGAAAGAGAATCAGCACAATAAGACTGCTTGCATCATCTACGATGAATACATGTACTTTGCAGCAGAGGTGGCCAATGATCTAGGACTTCCTAGCATCATATTGACTACTAGCAGTGCAGCAAAGAGTCTAAGTTACCTTGCAATTCCTAAGCTCCAAAACGATGGTTACATTCCCGTTCAAGGTTTGCGTAAATCACTCATCTTTATGAATACTTTATTGACATGTTAGAACCTTACTAAGTTGCGATGAGAAATGAGGTCTCAGTCTGCCTCGCTAGCAAAATTGTGAGTCTTTGAAACCAAGCTTGACATATTTGATCCTATACATTTAAGCATGATTACTGATTACATGAGTGCAGATTATATGATGCTGGAACTAGTACTAGGCCTCGAACCACTCAGATTTAAGGACCTAACCATCACAAATTTCAGAAGCCTGGATGAATTGCTACAACTAATGGCAAAGCCCTTGATCCAAGGTCGTCTTCAGCAGTCATCTGGAACACCATGCATTGCCTCGAGCAGTCTACATTGGCGACTGTCCAGCAACATTACAAACTCCCTTTCTTCCCTATATATTGGCCCTCTGTACAAAACAGTTCCGGCCATATCCACCAACTTATTCAAAGAGGATAGGAGGTGTCTTCATTGGCTTCACAAACAACCACACAACTCTGTCATCTATGTAAGCCTCGGGAGCGCAGCTTCCATGAAAGATAAAGACCTAGTTGAAATGGCATGGAGTCTCGCCAACAGCGAGCAGCCTTTCGTTTGGGTGGTCCGGTCGTCCGGACAGACTCCACAGCATTCCAGAGGGTTTCCAAGAAGCTGTAGGCGACAGGGGTTACATAGAAAAGTGGGCACCCCAAAAGCAAGTCTTAGCACACACTGCAGTCCGAAGGAGTCATTGTGGTTGGAATTCAACATCTGAGAGCATCTCCGAAGGAGTTCCGATGATATGCCAACCATATTTTGGGGACCAACAAGCAAACGCAAGGTACTTGACCCAAGTATGGCGAGTAGGGTTGGAATGTGAGAGTGACATGAACACAGAGGAGCGATAGAGGGAGCAATAAGATTGCTTATGGTGGGGAAAGAAGCACAACACATAAGGCAAAGAGCAAAAGATTTGAAGTAGGAAGTTGAACTCAGTATGAAGCATGGTGGTTCGTCCTACAATTCCTTGAACGAATTGGTAGACCTTACTTTGTCATTCTAAGTGCAAAAATGCTAAAGATGATTGCTATCAGTATCCCCATATATCAACTCAGCAAATGAATAAATTGCAAATCTCATAGTATGTGAAGAGAAATCCAATTTCACACTAGACAGCACATTACAGACGTTCTGGGCGTCTGGCTAAGCATATCAAACACACAACAACACAAACTTGCTTAACACAATCATAATATATATACCATTACCTTTAGATAAGCACGTACAGAGATATTAAAACCAGTGATTACTTTCATAATATACAAATAATACTTTCACACCCCAATTTCCATTCATACTAAGCTCATCGAAGCATTACAGATTCGCAACATACATTTCAAAAACATAAAATTAAAGACACAAACTTCACTTACATTCTAACACAGCAGTGTCAGACTCAACTAACTTTAGCCAGAGCAGATGACAAGGCGAGTAAACACCTCTAAAAAATATTTTATTCACAACCTGGATATATCAATGTAGTATGATAAATATGGGTTATCGAACACGAAGAATTTGTGAAACTAAATCCTAACACTAAACTACTATGCTGACAGACTCGACTACAGTACATTAATGACACTACGAACCTAAACTAGACAGACTAAAATGCTACGAAATTTGGACACAATGAACTAGACACAGTGGCGGACTACCACACAAAATTTGAGAATGTTCTGAGTTGATTTGGTTACCGAACTGAATCGACTAAGGTATAGCTAATGCAGAAAATAAATGCTAAAAGTAAATATGCTAATGAATGCAAATGGATTTAAACTATAAAATTAAAGAGTTAAGAGGAATGCAATCCACCACCGCTACTTCATCTATCTAACACGTACTTAAACTAATGCACATATCCAATGAATGAAAGTTCACAGGAAGAGTTGATCGTTACAACCACATCCTATTACTTAATCCTTATGCCTATGCAGGTTTGTTATGGACCTCCCCTACATCTATCCTTCTATGAACTCATAGTCATGGACTCCAAGGTTTACAAAGAAGAAAACATTAAACTCTAGAAAAGGTTTGAGAAGCTACAAGGGTTCACAAGTACACTATGAGCGTGTCTCGCTAGACCTATGGATTTCAATCTCCCGACGGTAAAATCGGCGTATCATTATAGAGAATCCGGTGGAAGAAATTATCTTCAGTCGCCCGTATCTCATGAAACTAGAACCCTAGCATACATACTAAGTTGGCCACCAAAACAAACATACAAGAATTCATACGGTGAATCATTCAGAGAAAGAAACATCATTCAAAGAATATGCAAAACTAGGTTAAAGTGTATGCATTAAAAAGACTTCATGTACGGAGCTTCAAGCAGCCCCTTAACAAAATAAAATTAGCTACTCATAGTTTTAAATAATAACATTAAAGAATTCATAAAAAGATAAACAAAAGAAGAAGAAAGAAGAACTCTTGACGACGACGTGATCGGACTCCGCTTCATGCACGAGAACTTCTTCTTTTCTTTTTATTTTTCTCTCTTTCTTCTTCTCTCTCTTATCTCCTTCAAGCCGTCCTCCCCTTTATTCTGTTCCACTTCTATTTATATATGTTTAGCTAGCTAATTAACCTAGCTAGCACAATTCATGCATCACGTGCAAGCAATTCAACACCAAATGGACTTCTTCCCAAAGTCCAACTCCAAACCGCCTATCACTAACTACATATATAACTCTAACAAGATTTAATTAACCTAGTTGTTCATGGGCCAGACTGCTCCATTTCTTTTCATAATCAGCTTGCCAGGCGAAATATATATATATCTCCATTTAGCTAGTTTAATTAAACTAACAAAATCCACGTGCACTCTTTCATCACGTGCTCGCCAAGCTCTAGCAGTATCTATCATGGATTATAATTCCTACACTTGGTACGTCCTCCACTTTTCCACTTCTTCACTCAATTAATAACAATAAACTAAATATAAGAAACAAATTAAATACCAAATAGACGCATAAATATATGACTATCAGTAGGTGCTTAATCTTACTCATATTAGGTATTATTACAACTTCATACCTAGATATACAATCTAACCAATAAAGAAAGAAACTTTATTCACACTACTATTACATAGAACATTAGAACTGCAATTATGACACAAACCCATGTTTTATTATAGGTAGAATATATAAAGCTTAATTATATATAACCTTAATCTTCGCC
Organism: Geum urbanum; assembly: GCA_946800695.1. Classification (NCBI taxonomy): domain Eukaryota; kingdom Viridiplantae; phylum Streptophyta; class Magnoliopsida; order Rosales; family Rosaceae; genus Geum; species Geum urbanum. Next base: position 34,289,626 of record OX327016.1, read on the forward strand.
AGAGATTTCAATGGCTCTAACGTTGCGCCTCCTAGCTTCCTCCTTAGGAACAGTGACGGTGAGAACCCCATTGTTCATGAAGGCCTTGAGCTGCTCAATCTTGGCATTCTCATGAAGCTTAAACTTGGCCAAGAAGCTACTGCTCTGTGCTTATCTAAAGCACTCGCTCTTCTTGAAGCTCAAGAAGCACGTCCTCCTCGGCAAAGGCAGGAAGAGCTGCCTTGAAAACGTGGTCGTTTCGGGTCTCGCTCCAGTCGAGACGGGAGTTCACGGAGGGGAAGCCGCCGGGGTTGAGTTGACAGAAAACGGTGGAGAGGGGAGAAGAATTAGGGAAGGGGAAGTCTATGGATGGGTCTCACAGGTCGAGGGCCCAGGGATCGAAGTCGCTGCTTCATTGATCGTTGATTGGGATGATTGACATGTTTCGTGTTCAACTCAATTGTTTGTTGGGATTGAGAAAGTGAGAAATTGAGTGACACTGTTCGAGATCAAAGCTTATTAGTAATGGAGACGGTGGAAAGTTCTTTCGAGTAGATGCACTTCGGAGTCTCTAGTAGTTTCTTGAATTAGGCGGGCCAGATGAAGTGGTAAAGCTATCGATGGGTCAAAGTTTGGGCCTTTTGGGCCAACTTCACATATACATTCAGAACTACAAAGTAATCGTTGTTACTTTACTGAGGTTGAGAATGTAGTGACTAGTGAGTGTTGTTGCAAGGAAAATAAAACTAACTAAACAACAGATAATCCTTTATGACATCCATGACCACCTAAATCAAAAATATATAATCTAGCAGCATCAGGAGGGGTAGAAGCACCCCCCCCTCCCCCTCAATTTTCGATCTTCAGTGGAATGACCAGCTTGAACAATCGTATTCGTAACAAAATTGGCTTCCCAACAGACGTGAGAAAAACCAATGATATTGATATCCTTCGCTGTCTTCCAAATATCTTGGATAATTGATTTGAGTTGCCATGAGACTTCACACTTCTCTTGAATACAGTTGATGATGAGAAGGGAGTCACCTTCAACATGAATTATTTGAAAGACCTAACTGTGTTTAGCTTGCATGAGACTTTCCCTTAAGGCCAAGGTTTCAGCAACTGAAACACTTCTACTGCCAAAACCTTTAGCTCCTGCCACAATGATTCTACCGTTTGCATCTCAAATTACAAAACCACCAATTGCAGATGATCTGTTGCATGTTCTCACATAACCATCAAAGTTGATTTTGACAGTATTTTGATCAGGAGGCTTCTACTTGATGATATCATGAGATCTGCATGTCTTGTTAGAGGGTGCCGCAACAATCATACTATTAGCAGTAGCATTAAAAGCCTCGTTCTTGAAAATTATATTATTTCTAGCATACCAAATTTGTTAACATTAATTCAAAATTCAAAATAATAGCCAAAAGGAATTGATCATTCTTTTTCATATCAACAAATGAGTACAACTGCTTAATCATAAAGAATCTCTATGAATCTTTGTGCATGAAATATACTAAAGACTCCATTCATATGAAGGACTAACTCATGTTCACCAACTCTTACTAATCGCGTGATACCGTAACATATCCTGTTAAATGCCAAACATGTACTCGTGATCTTATTATACTTGTTATGTATGATGTAGATTCTCATACTAATATAATCTACTATCATAATATATAATTCACATCTAACAACTTAATCGGTTAAAATCATCTTGCCCATTTGTGATAAGCAAAGCATCTACAAGGGTTGATATACTCAAATCTTATGTGTTGCATTATACGACAATAGCCATGCCATTAATCAACTAGGAATTCACCCGCTTACTTCATAATAATCAACATGTCCCAGTATCACATCCAATACACCACAATTATGATTAAAACACACCAATAGACTGCCTGGTGTCTTACCTTCATTAGTTGTAAAGCAACTTGATGATTTTACATTATCTTCCCGGAATGCACAGGAGCTTTTCAAGCTAGACAAAAGGTAGCATCTGCTTGAATTTGATTCAGAGCCTAGATTACGACTCCTTATCTTCAATTCCAATTAGAGATCACGATTATGGTACCTTCATATCTTGAATTGACATGCAGACTAAGAAAGAATCAATTTCCATTCATCATTAACTACGTGATTCATTTAAGCCAGAATGTAAAGCATGAAGGAGGAAACAACTTCCTTACCTTGTATTGATGATCAGAGACTGGAAGGAAAGTAAGCACTACCAGTACAAACACTATAGCCGACGAAATATTGAAAAATAGGCCGACGAGTTTTCTAATCATCGGCTATAATATAATATGGCCGATGAATTGTTTACGTTATCGATTACAAAACTATAGCCGGCGAGTTAAAAATATGTCGTCGATTTTTGTTTAAATAAGGCCGATGATGGTTTTTCGTGTCGTCGGCCATACTATGGCTGTTTCTGACGAATTACGCGGGACGCAATCTAGCAGAAGCAAGTACGAGTAATCTTCTTCTTCTTCTCTTCATCCGAACGCTCGGGCTATTCGGATGGTCGGGCGCTTCTTCTCCCTTCGAGTATTCGGGTACGCGTGTTCGGGTTCGGCTGTTAGAAGAATACAACGACAAACAGACAGTCTGGTGGTCGAGACAGAGGTGGCCTGCCTTCAACGCTCTGATGCCTAAGTTAGAAGATGTATTGGATATAACAGTCAAATGAACATGCAAGGAAGTATGTTGGAGTGTTTAGTGCTTGGATTCGATCGATCTTACTTGTGATAAATACCTTTCATATATAGGTGGTTGAGTTTGCTGCTTACTTGTGTTCCTCGATGTGGGACTGGGCTCCTTCTGTTGGTGTGATCCGCACATTCAGATGTGCGCCCTACGGGCGCGTGCGCGCTCGGATGGGGTCGGTCTTGCGAGCTTTGTTGTAGCCTTCCTGGTGGTCGGGTAGGTGTTAATCACCTGCTTAATTGGATAAGTGTTTAATCGGTGAACTAATGATGCAATACAAACAAGTCCCCCAAGTCCCCGAGTCAAAGAGAACTTTCTTGACTGGGGAGTTGAAAAAGGGTTCGTGCGATTAAACAAGAATACTTATCCAATTGAGCGGTGATGCGTGGTCCTGTAACCCCCAAGTCCCCCAACTCTCCGGTCAAGGAAGGGCTCGCTTGACGGAGTGGGTACATGTTCGTCCGATCATGTACCTGTTCGTGCGGTCCTGTATTTTGGGCCCGGCCCCCAAACGAATCTTGCTATTTGGAGCCGCGCGCCCGTGGAGTTTTCCTGGTGAACACAAATGGGTGCAATACAGATATATAAGTATGCGAATGTGTGAATGTATGCTATTTGTGCGTGAATGTATGCGAATGCATGTATGGTCGCGTGCATAATGGATCCGAGTTGGACCCCGACCCTGGAATGGAGCCGTTAAGCGTCGGATCGGTCATTCTTGAAATGCATGGATGGAACCGAGCTGACCCCGACCCCCCAGGAGTCGTTAAGCCTCGGAACGGTCGTGCATAGATGCCCGAGAGGGAGTTGTCAACTCATCGGCACCGACCTATCGTATCGTTACGCACACGGAGGGGAGGTGCCCCATGCCCGTGCCGCCCATCGGTCTTAGCGTGCGCAAGGAGAGGACGAACCCCATGCCCGTGCCGCCTAATCCGGCAATTCGATCGTTAATGTTACGCACATAGAGGGGAGGTGCCCCATGCCCGTGCCGCCCAACGGTCTTAACGCGCACAAGGAGAGGACAGACCCCATGCCCTAGGAGAGGACGGACCCCATGCCCCCGGAGAGGAAGGACCCCATGCCCGTGCCACCTAATCCGGCGATTCGATCAATCGTAACGTCAACGGTGGGATCAGGACCGTTACGTACGTGTGCTGTAGCGCGGACGGAGGGACGAACCGCATGCCTGAGCCGCTCATCGGTCTTAGCGCGCGCAAGGAGAGGACAAACCCCATGCCCGTGCCGCCTAGTCCGGTGATTCCATCGTTAACATTACGCACACAGAGGGGAGGTGCCCCACGCCCGTGTCGCCCATCGGGCTTAGCACGCGCAAGGAGAGGACGGACCCCATGCCCTAGGAGAGGTTCGGACCTCGTACCCTCGGAAAGGACGGACCCCATGCCCGTGCCGCCTAATCCGGTGAGTTGATCGCTTACCGTTACGCACACAGAGGGGAGGTGCTCTATGCCCGTGGCGGTACTGTTCTGTATTTAGCGCGTGCACGCGGGAGGGAACGCAGACGTTTATCCTCCCCGGGACGCCTAAATGGTGTTGCACTAACCTGGTGGGGTGGCGTTTGCCTGCCTGTGAGGCTTCTCGGGCGCATGATTGTGCAGGTGGTTCATGCGCCAGTCCGAATGGCGGGAGACGTGACGTGTGTCGTCTTGCCTTGGGTGGGGTGATTCTCTGTCTGACGAGGTGCTTGAGGTGACATTCCTTTTGACTTCTTCTTGGGAACCGTTGTGTAATAAATGCTAGCCGTCGTAATTAATGCAGGTGTGGCCTGGGCATTAAATGCTGATGACGTAGTAACTACTCGAAGGTCAGGTGTCAGGCGTGTGAGAGCGTGGGGTTTTGCATGACTGACACGTGGCGAGACGTGGGAGACCGTGCAAGGGTTTTGAAAACGAGGCGGGAAGCTGAAGGGTTAGCGCGGTTACTTAGGTGAGTAAGTAAACCGCCTCGGGGCCACGTGTCATCATCTGACGGTGGATACGCGAAAATGAATGGCTGGCGTTCGATGGTGTGTCCCGTGTGATCAGTATAAATAGGGCCTCTAGTGTCGTCTTCCTCACCTACTCTCTCATTTTACTGAAGCGCTGCAGAAATTACTCTATACACTGCTCATCTTGTTCCTTTGCTTGTTCTTGTGCTTTCTGATCGTGCTTGCTGCCGGAATCTACCTGTCGACGTCTTCTTTCAACCGTAATCATCAACTTGGTGAGGGTCTACCCTGTTCCTTCTGTTTTTGGTTCTTGTTTTTCTGGTTTGTTTTTCCGTTTTGCCCTTCACGGTTTCTGGGTTTTTTTTGTCTTTTTCTGGGTTTGCGTCTCAAGAACAAGGCGTGTTCTTGAGGCGTGCCTGGTTTTGATCTTGTTTGGGGTAGGTTTTCTGGGTTTTTTTGCTAAGTGTGGGTTTCGAGTGCATACGCCTAGGAGATGGAGCCAATAGAGATATCGAGCGGCCAATCGCGTGAGCGCATATACGTACCGGGGGCGGGGTGGGTTAGTTGTGGTTCGTACACGAGCGGGTCAGACACAACCTCGTCCGATTCCGTGATGAGTGTGGCGCCTCTTCGATACATCCCTAACAATTCTCCTGTGGTGCAGCCAATGGATCCCCAACAAGCGCTCGCTGCCGCAGGGTTAGGGAGTTCGTCAAGGTCCTCGGGCCGGTCATCGCCCACTTCTGGGGTGTGGGGCAAGAAGGACGTGCATGAGTCATCTGTTCCCCAGTTCGCGGAAGGCGGCCGCGTACACTGGGTGCTGCCAGATGGGACTCTGGTATAAGAGCCCGAGCGTGCGCCGTCCGTGAAGGAAATGGCGAGGTGGGCGCGCGACTACCACATCCCGAGCTCCGTGAGGCTGAGGATCCCTGGCAAGGGCGACACGTTCACTCGCCCTCTGCTCGGCCACGTCTACCTCAGCGAATTCCATTTGAAGGCCGGGATCAAGCTGCCCTTGCAACCGTTCTTTCAGTATATGCTTGCGCTCCCGAGGATCTCTCTCGGCCAGTGCGGGCCCACGCTCACCCGCACGCTCGTTGCTATGTTTAATATCTTCTGGGTGAGCGGAATGGACCAACCGATGCGGGCGGAGTTCCTTCACTTCTTCTGTCTTCGGTATTCCATGCGCCAGAGGGATTCGGGGACCTTCACGGTGGAGCCCCGCGTTAAATGGTGGCTGGTCGATCCACCGAGCTCATCAACCTCCTGGCGCACAATCAACTGCTTGGTTGGTGGAGACTGGGAGTTCGGCGCCTTCGCCCCGGAGTATACCGCCAATGTCGACAGGATCGATCGAGTCCCCCAGTTTTTCCATTTGCTCGACACGAACGAGTATCCGCTCACGCCTGTTGAAGAGGCCAGGATAGCTCGCCTGAAGTTCGTGTTCGACCCCGCGCCCGAGGCACGGTATTTCTGGGCAGTGTGCCATTGGGATCTAATCGAGCGCACGCGTCTCTCCAGACCGCCCGGTCCTTCCGTTCTTCCAGCAAGTCATTGTTGAGTCATAGTCCCTCGTTGTTCGTGCGCGGATCGTACCCCTCGATCCGTGGGCTCTGGTGGGTGATCTCCAAGGGTAGCACAGCTTCTGTTCCGAACGTCAGGCTGAACGGGGTTTCACCCGTGGCTGCGTTGGCGGTCGTTCGGATGGACCACAGCATCTCCGGGATGACCTCGGGCCAGCGTCCGTATCCCGCGTCCCCGGGTTCGATATCTTCAATTTTATTCTTGATGCCCGCCTTGATTATTTTGTTCGCTGCTTCCACCTGTCCGTTTGTCTGAGGGTGCGCTGGCAATGCGAACACGAGATCCGTTCCTTGCCGTTTGTAGAAGGCCATGAGACGAGGGTTGTTGAACTGTGGCCCGTTGTCCGTGATGATGCTGATCGGCGTCCCGTAGCGACAGAAGAGGAAATGCCAGAGGAAGCGTTCGACCTTTTCTGTCATGATAATTGCCATTGGTTGGGCCTCGATGAACTTCGTGTGGTAGTCAATGATGACGATTAGGTATCTGTACTGCCCCTTCGATTTTGGGAGCTCATCGATTAGGTCCAGTCCCCACTGTGCGAATGGTACGGGCGACAGGAGGACGGAAAATGGGACAGCGGGCGTGTGGTGGTGGTGCGTGTGCAAATGGCACTGGTGGCACTTGCTTGTTAGCGCCGTGGCATCCGCGTGGATGGTGGGCCACCAGAATCCGCACCGGAGGGCATTGTGCGCGATCGATCTAGCGCCCGCATAGTGGCTGCATGCCAAGTGGATTTCCTTTAGGATCGAGTTGCCCTTCGTTGGAGTGACGCACTTAAGGCTTGCCCAAGTCCTCCCTTGCCGATATAGCATTCCATCCCGCATGCTGAAGTTGGCTGCCCGTGCGACAATGGTTTTGGCCTCTCGCTTGTCTTCTGATAGCTCCCCCTTTGTCTTGTAAGCGATGAGTACGTCCATGTAGCTGTGCTCGTGCGGTTCGATTGCCAGGACATGTTCCGCTCCCGAGATGCTCGGTCGTCGCAACACTTCGACGATTCGCTGCCCTGGTCCCGTGTGGACGGGGGCTGTGGCCAATCGGGCGAGCCTATCTGCCTTCGCGTTGAACCATCGGTGTATGTGGTTGATATTGACGTATTTGAAACTATTGATCAGCGCCTTTACGTACTTCAGATAGGCGATCATGGACTCCTCTTTCGCCTGGAATTCCCCTCCGACCTGGCTCACCACCAACTGTGAGTCGCTGAATACATTGAGGTCGGGCGCCTCCGAGTTCTTGGCCAGCTGTAGGCCTGCGATGAGCGCTTCGTACTCGGCCTCATTGTTGGTTGTCTTGAATTCGAACTTGAGGGCGTACTCCGCATTCACCCCTCCTGGCCCGGTTAGAATGATCCCGACGCCGCTCACCTTCTTCGTGCATGAACCGTCGACGTAGAGGTTCCACTCCGATAATGGTCCCTCCTTGACTTCCAGTTTGTCGGATGCCTCTACCGTCGAGCCGTCGGGCACGTCGACCGTCGTCGCCTCTGCCTCCGTGTACTCGGCGATGAAGTCCGCCACTACCTGTCCCTTAATTGCCGTTCGGGGCTTGTACTGAAGGTCGAATTCGCTGAGCTCGACTGCCCACTTCGCCAGGCGGCCACTGTGGTCAGGCGATTGGAGGATCCGGCGCAGGGGTACGTTCGTGAGGACGTGGATGCTGTGCACTTGGAAGTATGGCCTCAACCGTTGGGCGGCGGTGATGAGCGCGAGCGCCATCTTCTCTATCGTCTGGTATCGGGTCTCAGCGCCTGTCATGCCCTTTCCTAAGAAGAAAACGAGCAGTTCCGTGCAGTCCTCCCTGCGGACGAGGGCAGAACTGACGGCTGTGAGTGAGGCGGCCAGGTAGATGTATAATATTTCCCCTCGAACGGGTCTGGAGAGGAGCGGGATGGAGGCTAGGTATTCCTTGATCTGAAGAAAAGATGTTTCGCATTCGGGCGTCCAAGCGACCTCCCGCTTGTTCGTCGTTCGGAGAGCCTTGAAGAATGGGGCGCACCTGTCTGAGTAGCGGGATATGAACCTGTTCAGTGATGCGAGCTTGCCCATGAGGCTCTGCAGGTCTGCCTTCTTGACTGGTGGTTTCATGTCGATGATTGCTTTTACTTTGGCGGGCGCGGCTTCGATTCCCCGCTGGCTGACGATATACCCAAGGAATTTGCTATTGGTGACTCCGAACGTGCACTTGGCCAGGTTCAACCTCATGCCGTTCCCGATGAGGACGTCGAGCACAGTCCCCAGGTTCTGGACATGGTCGACCGCCTGAACGCTCTTCACCAGGATGTCGTCTACGTATACGTCCACAATGTCGCCGATCAGACCATGGAACATCGCGTTCATCAGCCTCTGGTACGTGGAGCCAGCGTTCTTCAACCCGAATGGCATAACGACGTAGTAATACAGGGCCTTGTTCGTGACAAGCGTCGTCGCCTCCTGGTCCTCGGGGTCCATGAAGATCTGGTTGTAGCCCGAGTATGCGTCCATCATAAACATGAGCTCATGCCCGGCTGTCGGGTCCACCAGCTGGTCGATCCTTGGTAGAGGGAAGCTGTCCTTGGGGCACGCCTTATTGAGGTCGCTGTAATCGATGCACATCCTCTATTTTTTGTTGCTCTTTAGCACCATCACAGCGTTGGAGATCCACTTCGGATAGTCCACCTTGCGGATGAACCCGATGCCCAGCAGTCGGTCCACCTCCTCGTGCATCGTCGCGTAGTGTTCCGCTTTGTACGCTCGTCGCTTCTGCTTTACCGTCCGGGCGCCGGCACTGATGCTCAGCTTGTGGGATCGATATGATGTTTGTACTGATCCCGGGCATGTTCTTGTATGACCATGTGAACACCTCCTGCTTCTCCTTCAGCAGCGCGATCAGCCGCTCAGCTATCGCGGGAGCCAACGATGCTCCGATCTGGACTGTCCTCTCCGGGTGTTCGGAGGATAGCTGAATCGTCCTCAGCTTTTCGCGTTCGGGGACGGGTGATACTGCCATCAGCCCGTCGCGCGGATCGTTTGGTACTCCATCTCTGGTGTCGATTCCTCCATGGCGAGGACCTCCTGTCTGTTCCGGGGCTCCGCTGCTTCTTCATAGTTGTATCCTCGGACGTGTCCGATCCCTTGCTCGGTTGGGAATCGTCCCAAGAGCATGTGCCCTGCAATGATCAGCTTCAACTTGTTGATCCCTGGCCTCCCGAGTATGGCGTTGTATGGGGAGGGGGTGTCCATCACGATGAAGTCCGTCCGGACCTCGCTGTGCGAGGAATCGGGGGCGCCGATTCCGACCCGAACGTTGTCGCTTCTAATCGGGTATGATGTTTCTCCCGTGAAGCTGGCGACGCACTCGTGGTCCTGCGTCATCTTGCGTGCGGGTCTGCCAAGCGCCGTGTACGCATCCAGGTAGATTACGTTCACGGACGCCCCACTGTCAACCAGCACCCTCTTCACGAGGAATCGGTCGATGATCGCGTCGATTACGAACGGTAGGGTGCTGTCCCTCAGGCTTCCTTCCTCGTCCTCCGCTGTGAAACTAATGGTTGGCGGCTCCCTCCTTCCTGCCTTGGGCGCCCTTCCTGCCCCGATTGTCAGCACTTCCCTGCTCGAGCAATCGGGCGATAATGCTCCCTCTTTGCGCTTTCCCCCGGATATCGTGCTGATAGTCCTCCGGGTCTCGATATTTGCTTCACGCGGCCACTCCTCCGCCCTAGGAGGGGTGACCCGTCCATCCTTCTGCATATCCGTGAGGACCTTCTTCAGCATGATGCAGTCATTGGTGTGGTGGGTGGCGGTGTTGTGGTATTCGCATCAGATGTCCGGGGTTCGGCCGAGCGGGGCCCTCTCTTTCGACATGTTGTTCGGCGGTGGGATTTGGCGTCGGTGCTGGCGGAGCAGCTGTTCGTTTGACTGCCGGTTGATCGCATATACTTCCTGCCCCGCCAGTCGGTACCGTGGCGCTGACGGTAGACGGGCCTCCTGTGGCGCTGATCCCCTCGCCTGGTTGTGGCGGTTGTTTTGATAGTTGCGGGAGGACGACCTCTGATGATTCTGTCCTTGCGTGTCTCGGCTCCTCTTATAGCCCCCGGCTGGCTCTTCGTCATCCGCGGGTCGTTGTGGCTGAGCGCTTGCCTTCTCCGGTCTGTTGGTGCTAGACTCGGAGGTGGACCCGTACACTCGCGTCTCCACCAATGCCTTCTGCACGATCAGGTCCATGATCTCGTCGTAGTCGAGATGTTCTTTTCGCACTAGCTTCTCTACGAATGGCGTGGCGAGCATGTTGTCCATCAGGGCTATTTTGGCCACTCGCTTGTCGAGGTCCCTGCATGTGCTCGCAAGCGTCCTCCACCGGTTTTTGTAGCTCGGCAGGCTCTCGTCCCTCCCCTGGCGGACCTTGAGGAGGATACCCGTAGTGTTGTACTTTCCATGGAGACTATAGCGCCTCTGGAAGCTCTCCGCCAGCTCGAGGAACGAGTGGATGGAGCCTGGCGGAATCTTGTAGAACCAACTCCTCGCCTCCTCGGTCAGCGTTTCCTGGAACAGGAAACACAGGGTTGGGTCCGAATACCTGGTCCCGTCCGTGGCGGATCAAAATTCATCGATGTGCGTATGGGGATCTCCACTCCCGTCAAACCGGGTGATCTTCGCTGTTTTCGCGTGGAGGTCTCTTCCCCTCTCTAGTATATGCGCTGAGAACGGGCTGACCCGGGGGGTGAACATCCCACCCTGCCCGGCGAGTTTGTCTTTCCGTAGGCGCGATACTTCCTCCGCCAATTCTTCCATCCTCTGAAGGATCTGGGTGTTGTCCATCGGGGGTGGCGATTCCCCTACTGGTGTGGGCGCACGCGCTGTCCGGGCGTCGATCCTCCCGAACGGATGTTGCTCTTCGTCGGTGGTTTCTTGGGTCCGTTCGCGTTGTCCCTGCTGCTGGCCGACGAGCACATCCAGCCGCTCCACCAGCCTCTGCCGGATCTGGCGCTCCTCTGCTCTCTCGAGCGCTGCCTCTCGTAATTCCTGAAGTAGGCTGTCGACGCGCTCCTCGCAACTGCTGCCCCTTCCCAGTTCCATTACCTGCCGCTCCTGTGCGCCTGGGGGTGTTTCCCTAACGGGTGTATCACTGGCGTTCGTCTCCTGGGTATGCATGTGGGCTTTTGGTTGGTGGTGTTTGTACGAGGTTTGCAATTTGTAAGCTTCCCACAGACGGCGCCAACTGTTTCTGCCGAATTACGCAGGACGCAATCTAGCAGAAGCAAGTACGAGTAATCTTCTTCTTCTTCTCTTCGTCCGAACGCTCGGGCTGTTCGGATGGTCGGGCGCTTCTTCTCCCTTCGAGTATTCGGGTACGCGTGTTCGGGTTCGGCTGTTAGAAGAATACAACGACAAACAGACAGTCTGGTGGTCGAGACAGGGGTGGCCTGCCTTCAACGCTCTGATGCCTAAGTTAGAAGATGTATTGGATATAACAGTCAACTGAACATGCAAGGAAGTAGGTTGGAGTGTTTAGTGCTTGAATTTGATCGATCTTACCTATAATAAATACCTTTCATATATAGGTGGTTGAGTTTGCTGCTTACTTGTGTTCCTCGATGTGGGACTGGGCTCCTTCTGTTGGTGTGATCCGCACATTCGGATGTGCGCCCTACGGGCGCGTGCGCGCTCGGATGGGGTCGGTCTTGCGAGCTTTGTTGTAGCCTTCTTGGTGGTCCTTCGGGTGGTCGGGTAGGTGTTGATCACCTGCTTAATTGGATAAGTGTTTAATCGGTGAACTAATGATGCAATACTAACAATGGCCGACGAGTAAAACTGCTCTATGTCGTCAGTTATACTATAACCGACGGCCTTTTCTTATGTCGTCGGCTATAGTTTCTCTGTTTTATCTCAGGCCGCACCTCTTCTCGCACCCAAAACCTAAAAAACCCAAAAAATTTCCTACGAGACCTCGCCTCCTCCTCACCTTCCCCGGACGTCGCCGTAGCTCCTACCGAGGTATCTATCTATCTATCTATCTATCTATCTATCTCTCTCTCTCTCTCTCTCTCTCCCCTGAAATTTCATGGTTTTTATATCCCAAGTGAGCCGCAGCCAAGCCCAGCCCGGCGCCGCCGAAAATGGGTTTATTGGGTTTTTAGGGTTTGTGTACTAGGGTAATTTTATGGTTTGAGTTTGTGTAGTAGGGTTTGTGGTGGTAAAATTTGGAGTTGGAAATGTAGGTTCTGGAATAGATCCAGAATCTGCAATTTCTTTTCTTCTTAATTCAGCGACTATAACTGACGACATTCATATACAATATCGTCGGCCATAGTTTCTTCGTTCAACAATTTTGGTCGGAGGGGGAAGTCTTGGCCGATGACTTTGTAGTCAGTTATAGTCCAACTATAAATGACGACTTCAATAAGTGTCATCGTCTATAGGTATAGCCGACAACTAATTACCGACAACACTATAGCCGACGAAAATATCGAACATGCCGACGATTTTAGTTTGTCGGCTATAGTACTTATTCTGGTAGTGAACCCCAATGAGCTACACTTCTCAATTACTCAATCCAGGTCGGAGAACAATGACCCAAATCTCATATTCATGAGATTTGATAGGAGAAAACGACATGCAACTCAATTTAGAAAAAAAATCGATTATACCAAAAACTGAAACTCTAACGAACAGTAGTCAGATTTACCTTGATTCAAGTCGATTTCACCGTTGGATCATCATGAAATTAGAGTATGATGTCTATGAACAATCTCGAGAAACTTTCATGAAGACATCAAGAGAAACCGATCATTCTATCATGGAGATATTGACCCTGGAATGCAGATGACGGAAATGATGGACAAAACCTGTAGCTTAGTCTCTCTCTCTCTCTCTCTCTCTCTCTCTCTCTCTCTCTCTCTCTCTCTCTCTCTCTCTCCCTCTCCCTCTCTCTCCCTCTCCCTCTCCTTTTCAGATCAGTCTGGACCTATATGTGCATTTCCTCCTATGGGTCAGATGGCAAGGTTATGTTCCAACACAAAGGATCACCCTTCTCATTATTTATTATAATTTTATTTTCATATTAACTTTCGGAAGTCGTATAAAATAATATGGACGAACATACTCTCATACTCGTGATGATATATAATTCTATTCGGATTATCAGAATGTAGATTCGGCTTCTTCAAAATTTCAAAAACATCTTCAAAGCATCCATGATCGTTGTCAAAATTTTACTTCTCTTCTCAGTTTACGTGTACATTAACTTCTTGAAATTTACGGATCTCACATACACCTCTTGGGAAAAAAATTATATTAACTTTTATAAGCATCATAGTCGAAAATGACAAAATGACTATTTTATGTCATCAATGCCTTAATCTCTTATTTTTATTGCGGTGTACTTCAGTATGTACATAATAGGCTTGACAAATAAATTGATATATTATGAACTTCGAGTCCATATAAGCATTCTAAACTTCAGGTCAAAATGCACTCAAGTTTCAATTTTTTTGAGAATGAGGACTGTTGGTCCATATGAGCAAAATATCATCAATATTAATAACAATAAATTGATAGGCATAAAATCACCCTCAAACATAACCCTATTCTCGAGTCAATTATATCAATATATTAAATGGTAAATAGAGCTCATTACCCGCAGATGATTGGTGAAACTAAGACTTATAGACACAAGAAACACAAACAGACGCGGAAGTCAGAAATCTGGCAGTCTCGACCACTGGATATAAATTAAATTACGAATCTTAACTACATTAAACCAAAAATCACAAAAAATTAACAAAAGACACTAGACTCAGTGATGGACTATCACACAAAAATTGAGAGTATTCGGAGTTGTTTTGGTTGTCGAAATAATTCGGCCAAATTACAGCTAATGCAAAAAAGCGTAAATTAAAGTAAATTGTGAATGAAATCAAATAAAGATGAATGTTAGGAACTTTTCTCCACCCTAAACAACTCATAATTTATCCCAACTCTAATCTAGATAACCATGGATGACTGACTCCCACAATCGAGTCAATGTCAGTAGGACATCGATTGTATTACACTTTCTTACTGATCGTACTAAGCAAAATGTCAGTATTGACTTAGCTTGATCTTTAATTGGTAGATTGGTACATGTCGGCAGCCTAATCTATTCATCTAAAGTCATAAGATCTAAGAGTGTTTGAAAGACAACAAAACTTCTAAGGTCGATATGGCGGTCACCTTTAATATCACTAAAGGACTATTTCACAGAAAAAATTGTTTTGTCTCTTTTGAATATGTATTGATATAGCGTCAATCAAACATCCTTAAGTCTAGATCCTAAGCTATACAACTAAATTTACAACCAAAACAACATAAAGGTAGAAATCTATTTGCAGTAAATCTATTTGTACCCAATTTGTCACATCCATCAAACAAAAGAGCTCACGATAGAGCAGCTTATATTTCGATGTGATCAATATTCCGAATGCATATCAAGATAACTACATGAATTTGCCGTGTGCATGAATGAACTTGGACACGTTGAGCTTATAGGATTCAAGCCATGTGATTGCCTCAGTTAGCTAGAGTCCATTAAACAGAGGAGTCCTAATAGAAATTTTAATTGAACTAATCTTTTGCCTTCCTATACCGCGGATTAGTTTCAAGTTGCACAGGATAGAGTTTGACACAAGCAAACGTCTTCAGTCTCACACAACCAGCAGTCTCGCACAAGTCATTCTCTATAGAAAGGAAGCAGCTTCGACAACAGGACATACACTTCTCCCATGAAAGAACTCCCTCATGGGTTTCTTTCATTTTTCTTAGCTCCAAAGTAGTTAGTTTCTTTCACTTTGTAGTTTGTTAGCTCTACTAGTTTCATTGTCAATCCATTGTAATTTAATATGATTTATTGTTACGATCCGAAACAATATTACGCGATAATCAGAATTTATGTAGTTAGTCGCTAATTAATTACGTTAATCGTCGATGGTAATTAGTTTTTATCGTCGGTAAATTTCACTGGCGTTTCGTCGATATTTTATCTACCAGATTTTTCTAGAAATTTCTTTAGATAAAGTTGTAGAGTTTGTCGATATGAGTTCGTTGCCACGTCAAATGTTGTGATCGAATTTACGACGAAAAAGTTATGGTCAACAGAAATTTTACAGAAATATCGAAAAACATTTTATCGCAAAACCGCTGGTATAAATACGGATTTCTATTTTGGGAAGGTTAGAGTTTCCTTTTTGGGAAGGCCGGGTTGACCCCCGCGTTGACCTTCTCCTCCCAAGTGTTTTCTTGCCGTGAGGTTCTCACCGGCAGTGAGCCTCTGGCTGGCCACCTCCAGTCATGATATTGGTGGCAAACGATTGAGTTCAAGCTCCTCTATCAATTTGTGGGTGCATCTCTGGCGTTGGTAGCCGGAGGAAGGAGAATCGAGGTGGAGAACTTTGGCCGATTCCGGGTGGTTTTTCTCAGCAATGGTGGTGGTGCTCACAGAGGATTTTAGCGTCGAGGTTAAGAGGGTTTTGAAGTCCAGGATAAGACGAGTTGAACGCGACATGTCTCGGGCCTTGTCATGGCCGGGCGGCGGCGATTGAGTGAACAAATTGATTTTTCGGGTGGTTTTTAGTTTTCCAGCGATTTCAAGGTTTTCCGGTTTGATTTTGATGTTGTGTTCTTCATAAATGTTGTTGGGCATATTGAGATGAATTTTTTGATATGCAGGTTGCTTGATTTGGTGTCGATGGGGATTCCGGCCGCTGCCGGCGGTGGTGCTTGGCTCCACGCATTGTCGTGTGCGGCCGAGCTCCGGCGAGGTTGGATTTTCAGCAAAATTTTATGTTGTTTCGCTAGTAATTTCGTACTTAATGTTATGGTGAGATTCTTGAATGGATCTGGACTTTATTAATTTAGACGTGTGTTTAATCGGATAATAATAAATTGATTTCACGATATTATTAACGGACGATCCGACTATCGATATAAATTCAAGTCGCTCAATGTTTGAGTTTTATGTTGCGACTCTAAAATTGATTTACAGTGAAGGAATGCAAGGAATTGAACTCGGAATTTGATTAAGTTTGTAATATTAGTCAGAAAATACGTTGTTCGAGAATATAAGATTCTCGATATTATTACTCGTCGGATTACGAGCCTAGCTATTTATTATGAATATCGACGAGTAGATATTAATTATAATCGTGGTTTCAGGATTACGAGTTAGCGGGCCGTGTCAGATGATTATTGCGCTGATTAACAGGTTATGACTTTATGAATATCCCGGCATTGTACGGTGAGTGGACATTTATTTATTTTCACAGTTGTTGCGAGTTCATGTTTATGCAGATTTACAATCTTTTGTATTTTATTGCAGTCGAGTTTGGAGGTATGTTTATGATGATTTTATTTTCAGCACTGATGCTTTGACTAATCGGATGATCACTGACTAGTCGGGTCAGACCGGGTTAGAACAAACACCATGTCGACCTAGATTATCTCGGGTTAGGACAAACAGCCTAGACGATCCCATCACCTTTTATTTATAGTCATGGAGTCGCTTCGGGTTAGGAAAAACACCCTGAGCACCCACCTCTATATTTTATTCAGTTTATTATTTTGAACTCGCATGATTTCACATAAATTATCAAAAAGGCACAGATAAAATATTTTATTGTTTTACACTGATTATGAGTTTTTGTCCACTCACTCTAACGTTTTTATGTTTTTATCTGCCTTTCCCTGGGCCTTTCGATTTTTCGTGCCTAGGTTGCAGTGCTTCTCCTTAGCTGGATTTTGATCCCCTAAGTCCATAGAATTATCATACTTTTTTGTAGGTTCGGCCCACTAGCATTGTATTTTCATATGTTTTATTATGCTCCTAGAAGTCGCTCTGGACACTAGTGTTATAAATATTTTTCAGTGCTGGTTGTGAATTGTTAGTATTACTGGATTATGAATTTTTAGTTCCTGTATTATTATTCTAGCATTTTAAATAATTTACTTTTCACACTTTATTGAGAAATCCAGATGGACATCGGTAGTCCACGGTATTGTTTGTGGAAAATCTAAAGTGTGATTTTCTTGGAGGTTTCTGGTAGTCCACTTCGTAGAGAAAACTATGTCAAAAAATTTACAAAAATCTGTAGTTTAAGTCTTGTCATTAGGGCGTGATCCTAGATTACTAGTTAATCTAGGGTTAGGTCCTTTCATTTATAATACCATTGTTTCATTCCTTGCAAATGAATTTCACGCTCTTTACTTTATTGCTTATTCTATTCGTTATTCTCTACTTCTTACTCTTTTCATTTTGTTTTCATATTCTTGTTCATTCTACTTATCGCTCTTTACTTCCTTGCTCCTTATTATCTTTCACTCTGGGCCAATCGTCTCTTTTGACAAGTTCAATTGAATCGACTCGCTTCCCACCCATCACTAAATTCATCCCACGAACAATTAGAAAGTCCTTGTAACCAAGACAATCAAACCAACAACCGAGAGTGCGTTCCTTCCTCGACTAGCAATCACTTGAAGAAGTTAGATTTGGGCGCATATTCATCATCAAAACCTCGCTTAGCCTTGAGGCCGCGAGTTAGCATGCTCACAATATATTGAAAGAACATTTGTTCCTAGATCCCTCGGCTATAACCAGCCGAGACGATTTTGAGGCAACAAAATCATCAGTGAAAGGGTAGTGAAATAAAACTTATCCAAATAATTTTTAAGATCAAAAGGGGTTCAAAATAGTAAGCATGTCTAGGGCTTCGATAACTCCCTAACTAGGAAAGTTTAGCTACTCGTAGTTGGAATTAAAAAATAGCAAAACATAATGAAGAAGGAGGAGTAAACCAAACATCCTAGAATTCTCGGCTGGCCAATTTTAACAGGTCGAAGGCCAGGCTTCAACGGGTCGAAAGATGACGGCTAAGACTTCCTTGGCAATAGTGTTTCTTCTCTTCTAGGTATTCTCTCCCTTAAATTCAGCAACCCTTGTGCCATCAATAAGTTAGGCTTATATATGTATGAGATTGAGCATCTCCTTATCAAGTTAGGGTTGGCTCATCGTCACTTGGACTTTCTGCGTCATCACTCCTTATTCCAATAGAACTCTTCTTTTATGCTTTTTTTTGGGTATTTTTCTCCAAATAACTTAATAAAATAAAAACATAACTAATTACTGAAAACTAAACAAATAAACCAAGTATTTTCAAAATTATTAAGCACAAGAGAGTTGCATATTTATGCAACTATCATAAATACATGTAACTTAAATTTGAAAAGTTCAATAAAATTAAGCAATAGATATAAACATTGGAAACTTCTTGTTTCATTAATGAATAAGATAGATAGAACTTCAGGTCTGCTCAGATACTTGTAATGTTCTTCAATATATAGTCGAAAATCTCATTGTTCTGATTAATCAACCTTGAAATTTCGGTTCAAAAGGTCAATAAATTACATACTCATATGAAGAGATCATTATCAAATTAAATCGAGGAAGTTCAGGTCCTAATGGGATTAAGAAACATAAGTTTTATATATTCATTTCATAATTTAGAGGATCTTCTGGTCTTTATAATCGAATTAATTGCGAGAACTTCAAGTCTCAATATTTGGTAATTGTATAATCATTCACTCGAATCTTCAATTTCGAGTTTCACTATTAGAACTTTCTATTCTAAAATTTAGTATTTGAAACTTTGGGTTTCTAATATATTTACACTCAAAACTTCAGCTTTGTGTAACCAAATGAATTCTAAGAAACTTCAGACCCTCATATATAATCATAGATCTTCGAGTCTAGATTTATCAATGATTGAGATCTTCTGGCCATAATCTATGACTTTTGAGGACATTATCAACGATTTGAGAAGGGCGAGACTACTTCCATCCCACAAATATCTAAATTCACCCTATATATTAAAAATTGCCTATTTTATTCCTGATTTTATATAAACATTAAACAACTTTCTAACCTTTGTGTTTAAAAGAGTAATTAAATTCCTTTTTAAAAAAAGAGTAATTAATTTAAAAAAATTAAAGAGGCATCCTTATTTACGTGATAGTCGGCCGCTATCAAGCCGATCTAGAATAACCAACTTCCTCTTCTTTTCATCATTCAGGTTTTTTTTTTGTCAATCTTCTTTTTTATGCAATAAAGAAGAGATTGCCAAAAATATGTGTGTCTTCATTCAAGTAGAATCAACCTATGAATGAACTTATTTATGGATGCCATTTTAATGGAGTTTTGGTCTTGTCGATTAAATTAAAAAGAAATTAGAAGAGTAAATAACGATAATATGTTGAGTTTGTTGATTTTTATTTTTCTTAAAATTGGACATTTAAGTATAAAATATCAAATTTAAAGTGAACTTAGATGTTTGTGGTATGAAAATAGTCCCACACTTTGAGGATTTTCTTTAACCTCAAATGACTCCATCGATCAATAAAAATTAGATTTGATGGCAATTGATTGAAAATAAGTTGCAGTTAATATATTTTAATATAGCAAATCCATCATAAATTGTCAATTGATTGAAAATAAATTATAGTTAATGATGAGATCGAGGGTTACAAAAAATTGTTACATGTTTCACCATGTGGATCAGAATACTATATGTCGTTTATATATTGTGGACTCATAGAGGCATATGAGATAAAATATAGAAATGCGTAAATATACAAACAAACACATGGTGGATAGAGACTCTTATGATATCAATCCGTACTCCAGAGTTAACAATCAGTCTAACCAATAATAATCTACAGGCGTCATCAATCCATATATAATCATAGGGCTTCAATTTCTTTTTCTTTGATAAAATTTGCAACTCTAGCAATAGGTTGGCTTCTCCTATTTTACTAAGGCAAAAAGAGCCAACAATAGGGTCTTATGGTATAGATGGATTATCACAGTTGATAATCCACAGGCTATGTCAAGAATTTGGTCAACAATCCATCATATGCTCCTCGAGGAGGTCTCAAAATTAGAACTCCAGGTTCTAACATTGTTGGTAATCTAAACTTCTGGTATACCTATTATACTTAATCTCATATTTGAGATTCAAGTGAAACTTCAGGCTCACTTTAGATCTAATAAATCTTGAACAATAGGAAAATAATGTCTTCTCAGTACATAAAACAAACGAACTCGTAGATCAATGTTTTGGTCAAAGCAACAAAATTGCACCACTAACCTTATCAATCATTACTGAGTTAGAAAATATAAAATGAAAGTGTTGATAACGTGTTATAAACTGGAGAGAGAAGACATAAAGATAATAGAGAAAACACAGAGATGGAGGAGGAGAAAGTGTAAAGTGTACGTTTTATAATTCATTTCAATTGGCCTCTATATATAGAAATATGATTTACATAATAAATACACAACTATTAAGTATTTATAGACATCTACACACATATATTATTTATAACATAGAACAATTTGAGAAATTCAATTAATAAGTCAATTTATATGTTCTAATTTGAAAATATGAGGAATTATAGGTTCTAAGGCGATTATAACCTCATATATTGTTGATTTGACTCTTATATAGGGCAATTATCGATTCCTATAATAAGAATATTATAAGGAGATTATGACATGATTATAACATCATATAGAGCGATTATTGACTTCCATTCTCAGTTAAATCATTTCTTTTATTTAATAAAGTCCGGACCAACTTAACATAAAATATCATAAATTTTGAATCAACTCACTAACCTAAATCGTTAACATAATTAGTCTCGGTTTACTTATTTAAAAAAAAACAGACGCTAGAAGAAGTAGAATGACTAGAATTATAGCAATCTTGGATCTGCATTCGATCTAATGATGATTCCAGGGTTTAAAGCATTAGGCTTTCCATCATGTATTCATGTTCATTGCCCTCCTATTCTATTAGTTCTTTTTACTTCTAGCAGCCTTAATTCCCTTTTCCTTTTATTCTCTTCCCTTCTGATTTGTTTGCTTGACCTTCTTTTAATCTCAAAACTGATCACTTTAAATTCAGACGCGAGATCCAAAGTATATCCTCTCTTTCATCGTTAGGTCCTTTTTTTTACCAAACAAAAAAAAAAAAAAAAAAATAATAATAAAGGCTAGTGCGACTACCCTTGAGCCTTCATTGATAAAATGGTAGAATACATAAGAGGGACACGAGGCCTAAATCCCGAATTACAATAAGCATCAGGAAAGTTAACTAAAATACTATCAGACGACTCCTCTACACGTATGTATTCAGTACTGCACCGACTAGCAAAGAATGCATAAGCTGCTACTCTATTTGCTTGAAACTGGTGGTGACATACCGGAAATTAAAGTTAATGCAAAACAGATGCGATAAAGCAGTTAGACCAGCTTTCCTAGTATGTTACCATCTGGAAACGACGTTTTATCCTACTTCTTAGAGCTTATGCACCCATGGGAGGCTTTGCTCCTCCTATTTGAGGAGGAGTAGAAACTATTTGAGGTGGAGCAGACACTATTCATCAAATAGGAGGTGCAGTTCATATTTTTCGCGCATCGATGCAAAAAAATAGCACCTCCTATTACTATTCATAAATTAATTTTTTTATATATTAATTTTTAACCAATACAAAGACGACACGTGTCGTTGTCGTATGAATAATTGAATAAGATTTCAGGTAAGATTTATGACCAATGACGAGTTGACACGTGTCACACCGGCAGAACGTTATCTTACAAATAATTGTACAAAAATTTCTGTAAGATTTCCGATCAATCACTTGACGACACATGTCACTTTCGCGTGTCATTGTCGTGTGAATAATTGCCGAAAATTTTCTGTGAGATTTTCGACCAGTCAGGAGATGACATGTGTCGTCATCATCAGATTTTAGAATCGGCTATAAAAGGATGATCGTGCTTCATATATTCTCACACCATCTACAACTTACTTGCAATTTCTTCAAACATTTCTTCACATTCCAGTATCAGTAAGATGGATCCTTTTAGTTTAAACATTTTTTTTACAAGGAGACGACAACAACGCTGGCAAAATGCAGAAATAGCTAACGCCTTCGTCACTAACTCGGTCGTGGTAGCTACAACGTTCGATGATGAACCACCTCGCCGCCGTCCAAACAAAGAAAGGTTAAGGGTGCAAAGGGGACAGAATCTTATGGAAGATTACTTCATCAAATGCCCAGTCTTCAACGAGTAAGCATTTCGTTGGAGGTACCGAATGAGTTCAAACTTATTCAATCGTCTATGCACGGATCTCTGCAACAATGACCCATTTTGGCATCAAAGAGCAGATGCCATTGGATTGCAAGGACTTCTTCCGCAACAGAAGGTGACCGGTGCCCTCCGAATGTTGGCGTACGACGCAGCCACAGATGAGTGTGCTAAATACACAATGATTGGTGAATCAACCACACTAGAATGGATGAAGAAGTGGTGCACCCAAGTGCACGAGCTTTACGGTGACATTTACCTCCGCAGTCCAAATGCAGCTGACATCACTTAACTTCTAAGGAGGGCCAGACATCGAGGATTTCCAGGTATGATAGGAAGCATCAACTGCATGCACTGGGAATGGAAGAACTGTCCAACAGCTTGGCAATGGGCATACTCCTGTCGGTCTAAGCGTCCCACTATTATCTTGGAGGCGGTGGCCTCATATGACACGTGGATATCGCACAGCTTCTTTGGGGTACCTGGAGCACATAATGATATCAACGTGCTACACCAATCGGATATCTTCGATTCGCTCATTGCCAGAAGTAGCCCGCAAAAGAGTTATAAAGTCAACGATATGACATACCACAACACTTACTATATGACTGACGAAATTTATCCAAGGTACTCGTCATTTGTCAAAACTATTTCCAATCCTTAAACTCTACCATAGAAGTTGTTCTCAAAGAAACAAGAGCCATACCACAAAGATGTGGAGAGGTGCTTCGGCATTTTGCAATCTTGTTGGGCAATTATTCGTCATGCAGCTCGGTCTCACCACACAGGGGTAATAAAAAGTATTATGTTGGCTTGCATCATTATGCATAACATGATAGTGGAGGATGAAGAAGAAGATCTACAAAACTCATCAAGTGCTTTCGCAAATTATGATGGGTCAGTGGATGAACAAGGTAATCAGATTCCTTTTGAGCCAGTTGGAATGGATGGATTGGATGAACAACGGTTTCGTGACCGTGTTGTCGATCTTCAGTCTTCTTATATCCATGGAGAGTTTCAGAAGGACTTAGTGAAGCACAACTAGTTTCTAGAGACCGGTGAACATATCTAAAAATGGTGTTTGAATTATATGTGTTTGCATTATGTTTGTTTCAATTTGGTGTAATTTAATTTAGTGTATTTGTTTGAATTTGGTGTATTTTAATTTGGATTGCATGTAATGTTATTTAATAACATCTCTAAATAAAAAGTGCATTTTTATTTCTTGAAAATTTAAATTACATAATGATAAGCCAAGCCTAAATTTATTACGAAAGCTAAATTATTGAAAAAGTGGGCGATAACAATTTGAAAAGGTTCCTTCGCTATCTTGTGGTTCGTTGTCGTCTCATTCTCCTTGCTTAAGGATTTTCGCTTTTCTCTTTGTGAAATACCTCTTTGAATTATGGGTCATTCTTTCCATATCCATGGTTATGATCCTCGTTTCTTCTTGTAGAGCTCTCAATTTGAAGTCTTTCTCTTGAAGGAGGAGTTGTGCTTTGTGTAAAGCAAAATTGTTATCCTCACTTATTTTTTGAGCGGCGGCCCAAATGACTTGATTGGCCGCAATAGTCTTCAAAGCCTCATCTCGTAGCTCACTTGTAGGAGTCATGATTTTTTCCCTTTTTTTCTTGCTTCTTTTGCTGCCTTCACTCTTGGTGGTATAGGGGGACTCGAAGGACCTTCGCGGTTGCTCGTTGGTGTTGCAATCACATCATCCTCATCCAGGGCCGGCCCTGAGTTTCAGGGGGCTCTAGGCGGTAAAAAAAATTTGGGGCCTCACATGTAATGATAGAAAGAAAAAAAAATGTAACAAAAACTCAAATTTTAGTTTGGGCTTACCTACTGTTTCCTTGTTTGGGTTGGGCTATTAGAGTATTGGTTACGTACGTTAGGTACATAACTACGTAAGTGATATCTTGCTATTTGAATAGTTTTTTTTATATATATATATATAATATAAAATTTTCAAATTTGGGGGCCTCAACATTTGGGGGCTCTAGGCACCGGCCTATATGGCCTATACCCAGGGCCGGCTCTGTCCTCATCCAAATTGACTGTGGGAGGCATTTGGCTAACGGTAAGAGTAGTAGCTTCGTAGTTGTAAATACGTAGAGTAGTAGCCATGGTTTCCCTAAAGAAAGGATGAGTCTTCACCACTTCCCAACATTCAAACTTCGAAAACTCTTTCTTTGTTTTCGACACAAACCACATTTGAGCTTTTCTTAACTATAAAAATTAACAAATTTCTATGTCATAATTTATTTATGTTTAATGGAGATGACAACATTTAGTTCATAAAATCAAAATAATAGACATGGAAAATTTTTTAGGACTTACTTGATCTTGTGGAGAGGTGCCAGATGGTGGTGGATCTCTTCGTGCATAACTAAGAACTTCGCCCCAAAGATTGAAAACCGGCTTCAACTTAGTAAAACGATGAAATTACAGTTTGGGTCCGATCTTCCTTGGTTGATTCACCATGTCCAATCACCCAATTTTTGATATAATTGGTATAGATCTTTTCCTACAATTTGTCGACTTTTTACTTGTTGCCGGTGATAGGATCAATGCTAACATGCATATAAGAAATACACAATTGCAAATCTTCCGAAACAAGCCAATTCGACATTTTTTTGGAGAAAAAAACACAAATGAATGAGAGAAGAGATGGAGGGAGATGATGAACTTGTTGTGCACAAATTGGTGTAGGAGATTCGTAAAATTGATGTAGTATTTATAGAAAAATTGTAGGGTAATGTTTGTAATTTTTTGGAATTTTTTAGAAGACTTTTGGACAAAAGTGTGATGCCCGTTAAAAAAGAGCTGGTATGCATAAAATTGGAGGGTAGCCGTTGCCTTTGAATCTGAGCCGTCAGATTCAATTCTGTAATTGAAATGGATGACTCAGGACAATTGACCGTTGAGGTGGAAATGGATAAGATGAGTGCCACGTGTTGCCTCCCGATTGGCCAGTGCCTCACTGTAAAAAAAAACCTTTTATTGCGTACAAAAAAAACCAGACAACCTGGCGTCACCCACATGCGTGGACTCCGCCAAGCTACTCCTCATCTGCGATGAGCAACAACTCGTGACCACAGATTGCTGTGCTGCACCATATTTTCCCTCTTGCTCGTGCTATTCGAGCTGGCCCCCACCAGTTTTCATGATTGCTCGAGCAAAACCGGAGTCCGGTGCATAGGCTCTGAGTGGATGTGCCCAAAGTAAGAAAAAGACCCGCATTAAAGCAGACTCGACATCAACTGTGGACACTTGGAAACAATGCCCGACAAGCCCAGCCTTCAATAAGTAATGGCTTATTCCATCTTGCATATACTTAACACAGATACAATAAAGCACAACCAAGGTCAAGCCACTGACTCAAGGCCCAACAGAGATCCCCAACCCAAAACCAAATTAGATCAAAGGAAACCAAGGAGCCCGAAGCACGAGCCGAAATAGGCTAGCCAACCACCACGGTATCACCGTCGCCGCTGCAGTTCCATCTCCACCTGATTTGTGAAATCGCCCAACCAATACATTCTAGAACTGGTAGACATCGATTTGGACAGATTGAGCCTCGTGGCTAGACTGAATTGCAATAGCCTCGTCTTGCTGCGCACCAAAATCCTTGTTCGCGCCTCTCCGATTGGTGGCTACAGACACGAAATAAGCAATACTAAAGAAATTGAAACGGCCGAGACCTTCCAGTGGGCAAAACCAAGGAAAATTGCTCCAAAGGAGCGGAGGACTAGAACAGAATGTAGGGAAGATGCCTAAATAATTACAAGCGGTGGCCTCCCAAACTCTCAAGCCAAAATCCAGAGGGGAGGAGAAGAAACCTTAAAGGAGGTTTTCTAGAGAAATGTGAGAGCTTATCTAGCTCAAAAAAAACCCCTCTTTTGGTCCTCTGGACATTTATGAGGTGAAAAGCTCGAAATGTTAAAAGCTATTATCGACCTCAAGAGAAAAGAAACCCGACCCAGCTCATGTGGTCAAGCCCACAGGGCCCACAATCTTTCACAAAACCTTTTCTACCCATACAACATACCATTGTATTCTCCTCTGCCTTCCTAGCCAATCCCATTGGACCGCCCGATCGTCCGCATCTTCCTCTCAGCCGTCCGATGACAACGATTGCCTCTCTCTTCTTTGACTGTGCATTACCTCACACAAGAAAACAAAACAAAACCATTCGGCTCCAATCACCCCCTGAAAATTTCATGACTCCCTCTCTCTCTCTCTCTCTCTCTCTCTCAGAGAAGAAAGCTCAGACTCAGAGAAGCGCCTTGGAACCTGTAGCAGAGTAAATTAGAGTTTCTCCGCGTTTCGAGTTACGAGGTCAGACCTGTATGTATATCACTCCTCTCCTTCGCCTTTGATCTCTGCTTTCGCTCACCACCGACACACATTGCTTCGCCGCCGACGCCGCCGTGGTTTCCGTTTCCGGCGTTTTCCTTACTCCGCATTACCGAGCTTGACTCCGGTAAGTACAAATTTCCGATATAGATCGTTTTCTGTTAGCTTTGTTCTTGTTGTAAATTTTTGTTTTTTGCTCTATGTTTGGTAATTTTTTTTAGAGTATTTAGTCGCTGTTTGATCACCGGAGAAGTGCGAGTGATTCGATTAAGTAAATTTTAGCTTTTAATTTTTGAGTCATTTTCTTTATTTTTTATTTTGAGCCGTGAGAGAATATGTTCTGTTTGTTTCGTGAAGAATTTCATATGCTGTGGATTGTGAATCTGAAGCTTTTTGTGCTGATTTGTTATCTAGACAATATTTGAAGTGGAAATGAGTTGCCTTAATTGGTTTTTGTTTTCTGTGATAACCAAACAGAATTTGGAGATTTTGAAAATGTAGAGATAGCTGGCGAGCTTTGTCTTTTCCGTTAGCTGTGTTTGATAACAGGCCTAGTGACGATAGGGACGGTGATGACTGATAACTACAGGTCGTCATTTTACCTTATCTCAGATTTTTTTTTTAATTTTATCTGCATGGACCATTAAATTTCCCTGGCCTTTTGATTTTGAGTTTCCTTCCCTCCTTGTCCGTACGCGTGAGTGAATCCGATTGCATTATTGTCTTGCATCAGATTTTCAATAATACTGGTAGACTTTGCGGCATGGAAGTCTGTCTGTACAATTTATGAATTGATTGGTACATTCTGCAATTGGCCCAGTTGAGTTGTGTGGACGATGATTTTTCGCAACTTTGTGTGGCTTTTACTGTATTTTTAGAATTTGAGGAGAGGGTGAAACATACCAGCTGATTCCTATTTATTCTCATGATTATACGATATGGCACATCTGAGCGATTCTCATCTAGTACTTGTGAGAAACAGAGCTGATGAACTGTGACTGAGACCCTCCGCGTGACAAAAGCTTCATTATTTGTTGGAGTTGTGACTTTGTTGCTTTGCTTCTTAACTTGAGCAACCAATAAGTTTCCAATGTTGATAAATTCATGTAGTTGAGGAGAAAGCCTATATATCGAATAGGACTTTGTTACTTCTTTACTTGTGCGAAAAGAAAGTTCCAAAATGTCAATATAGTTGGTGAGAGAAGAAAAGCCTACTTGGATATAGTACACGTTTCAGTGAGATATAGATTATTTATCAATTATCATAGTATTACCTTCACTGTATCTTTGGGAATCTTGTTTAAGTATCTCAATTGTTGGGCTGTACATTCACTTTCTCTTCATTGTGGCAGATTGACTTGCATCTTTTTGAATGAGCCCTAATGAGCAGCTGAGTTAGAAGGATATGGAGCTTCCTTGTACCAAGGTTTTCCAGGTACGATAAACTAGGGTTTCGGTGATACTATCATGGATGGGCGGTTTGAATCCACACAGAATTACAATGACCAAAAGTCTGTGGAAAGAAAGGGAAACGTTTTGCACCAAGCCATTCCAAGTTCAAATCTTCCATCCAAGTTCAAATCAGAAAAGCCTAGTTTGTCCTATGCTGATCTCCATCATGAAATTACAAAAAACGTAAAAGATATCCCACCCATTTCTGATGGGAACCAGGAAAAGCAGCGCAGTGATAGAAAGACAACTGAAGCCGATGAACTTGTTAAGTATATGTCAAAGTTGCCAAGTTATCTTGAGAGAGGAAAAAATGTCCAGGAGAAAGCTTTAAATGTTGGGGTTCTTGACTGGGGCCGTCTAGAAAAATGGCAGTACAGTAAACAGTACAGTAAACAGATGCCATGCAGAAGTACCAGGTATTCACCATCCAGTAGTAATACAACCTCATGCTTTTCGAAAGATGAATCATCAACACAGTCTAGCAGAGGTCACAGCTGTTCTCCTGCTCAGCTAAGGCTGCGCCGTCCTTCTCTGCAATCTCATTTCATGACATCTGCATCGGAAGGGGATTCTGAAAACATCAACTCCTTTACGGAAAGGGTCGGAAAGTCTCAAGATCCCAAAGCTGACCAGTTTAACTCCCTGAATGGACCGAAGAAGTTCATTGGAGCAGATAACTCTTTCCGCAACAATCATATAGACATCAAGGCACTACATTCAAAGCGAAAAGATTCAGAGCCAAAGAGTGAGCCAGAAAAAGGTAATTTGCTGAATGGCTCAAACTGTGAAATGGCGACACATTTGAAGGTAAAGAAGAAGACTCAAAACGGTGAATTTTCAAGGGAAGCAGATAAGTCACAACAGCGTTATTCAGAAAAATGTGAACTAAATAACACTGGAGGCTGCGACAAAATTGTTCTGCTTCGGCCTAGAGATCTGCCTGAGTTCAATCATTCTGGGTCTGGGGTTTCCCACTTTTCTGATTCAAACAGACTGCTTGGTCAAAGAGATGCAGGAACTTCTCAAAGAAGCTTTCCAGAGAGATCCAAGGAGGCATCCCTTGCAGAGCTCAATTCTGGTCTTCCCCATTCATGTCGTTTTCCTTCTGAAGTTGATCGTAGACACTTTAGGATCAAACATCTAAGGTCCACAAGTGCAGCAAGTGGCAGCTTTCTGTCTAATACACTTATCTCAGCTTCACAGTCAGCTGCAACAAGAATGAGCCCATCCAGAGGCAGAATTCCTGAAGAGGAAAGGACAGCTGGAGTTTCCACATCTTCAACTGTGAACGTGCTTCATAAAAGTTCAGATCTAAAACCAAACAAAGTAACAGCTGAAAAAGTAAGAAGCTCTTCATCTTTTGGCCGATTAAGCATCGCTTTGGGTAAGATGGGTAAAACTACCAGTTCTAAAGACTCTGTAGATGTACAGCCACGTAGTTCTACCACACCACAGTCTAGACCTGGTGCGGGGAACAACCCAACTTCTGCTCCCTTGGATATTTCTGACAGTGATAAGCCCAATGCCACTGCCAGAGCCAGGTCCAGCCCCCTGAGAAGGTTATTGGATCCACTGCTGAAGCCAAAGGTAGCCAACTGCCGGCACACAGTGGAACCATTGGAGAAAGAAACCGTGTCGACAAATAAGGCTTGTAAATCATCTGAGAGGCGAGTGGAATCTTTATCCGAGCAGTCTGGTCGAGTAAAGCTAGGCATGACTGGTTGTAGGGAAACTAGCGTGTACGAGTTATCCAAGAATAAGAAGAACAGACCATCAGCAGTTCAAGCCCTTCTACGAGTTGTGGTCAAAAATGGTCTTCCCCTGTTCACATTTGCAGTTGACAAAGATATTGACATTCTTGCTGCGACAATGAAGAAGTTAAGTACCTCAGTAAAGGGTGACTGCAGCTGTATCTACACATTCTTCAGTATCCGGGAAGTCAAGAAAAAGAATGGAAATTGGCTTAGTCACGGTGGCAAAGGCAAAGGTCATGAATATGCCCGTAATATTGTTGCACAAATGAAGGTTTCTGATTCACAGTTTCCCAATTTGATTAGATTGGATCAGTTTACCATGAAAGAGTTTGTTCTATTTTCAGTAAACGTTAAACAGACAGCAGATTCTGAAACCTCAGACTTCCAGCCAAATGATGAACTTGCAGCCACTGTTGTCAAAATCCCGAAAAAGAAAAGTCAGGCATCCTTCAGAGATTGGCGACGTAGTGATACCTGTAGCAACTTACCTGTTGGTTCAGATGACTGCTTGTCAAAGGTGAGACGACACTCCTATTCGGGGCAAGATGTACAGAGCAAGCCTTTTGTTGGTAGTCAAGGCCTCATTAACACAACAGTCATTCTTCCAAGTGGTGCCCATACTCTTCTGAGTGATGGAGGACCATCATCACTGATTGAACGATGGAGTACAGGTGGCACATGTGACTGTGGAGGTTGGGATTTGGGTTGCAAACTAAGGGTGTTTGATAACCAGAATCAAGCCGTTGACAATTTGACTTCACATAAGGTGTCTCCTATTACAGATCACTTCGAGCTTTGCCCTCAGGTATGCTATCCGCCTTGTAACATCCGATTTTTTCCACATTGTTCTGATTTTCTGTACTGACGGTGCTCGCTGGTTGACATGTCCACAGGGAGGATTAGAAGAAAACCAGCCTGCTTTAATATTGGCTCCTTTCCAGGATGGGATCTACTCAGTTGAGTTCAGTTCTTCTCTCTCTGTTTTACAAGCGCTCTCCATCTGTATAGCAGTATTAGATAGTTCAAATCCATGCGAATTCTCAGAGTTACAAGACTCAGTTGAAGAAATGGCTTTTCGGGAAACCAGACCAACAGTGCAAGATGATGGAATAAGTGATCTGAATCAAACCGAAGGGGAAGTTCCTGCAAGATATGCATCATATCCCCCTCTATCACCAGTTGGGCGTGTCTAGCACTGTGCTCGCATCTCATAATTACAATACATAGTTTCAGTAGTTCAGTTTATCGGGTTTGCATTGTACAAAATATGCAGTTGGTGCCTTCACCTCGATTTTCTGAGGGAAGCCATATCTAGCTAGTGCATGAAATGTATCGTTTAAATGTGCATATACCAAGTAGTAGGTTAACTATTAGTTTTCAATAAACTAAGTTTCAGATGGCAACATTTACTGTGGAGAATAATGATTGCTGTTCCTGGAGATTGGGTGCAAGCCCCTCCTTCAAATGGAAATATGAGGTTTCTGTAACTTAATTTCATTGCTTCTTTGTTGACTTATTTGGTGTTCAATTAGTATTTTACTACATGCATTTTTTATGTTTTAACTAGGCTAATCAGTACTTCAGTAGAGTTGATGGCTGTTTTTTCTTTTCACTTTTCTGGGTGCAAATCTATACTGGCTTTCTTTGCTGCACAGGTATGCAAAACTAGTTTGCTTCATTCAGTAGACAGTAAAAAGCTTTAGTCAAAACTCAGAAGAGCAGAGAATGAGTAGCGTTTGACCAATCAAAATCACATTAGGAAATATGAAGTTCTGGGATTGATTGTTTGTCCCTCATCTTAATATTATGATCATCATTCCATATGTCATGTCTGCAACTATGAAACCAGAAATCACACCTCTAAGTTTCCTTTATGTAGCAAATTGGCTAACCTCACAACATAGATGGCGAAAAACCTCTGACATTATTTTTGAAAGAAACTGCCCTCATTGAGGAGTTTATTATTTAATATGATTTGAATCGTACAAAACGGCATCCAGAACAAACTCCGGAGCAGTGAAGACCCATTCGGTACTAGCAAATGATTCATAAGCATGGGTCGCAAGCCTATGAGCTACTCTATTACAGTACCTAGGAGAATAAGCAAGTCTAAATGAAGTTTTAGACTTTAGCATGTACTTGATATCTTCAATTAGAGACCCGAGAGGAGATAGATCTTCTACTTCACTTTGGAGGCACCACTGGACTGCCAGGAGACAGTCTGTCTCGATCACTGGCGCTTCAACTTCTTGGGCAGTGAGTAACTCGATACCATCCTTGATAGCTAGTAACGCAATATGGGATGCTTCACGAACAACAGGATAAAACTTACTGTATGCTGCCACAAAGCTACCTCCAATATTGCAGACTACACCTCCAATATTTGATCAATATATGTATATGTAATATATTAATATAAACATACACAAATATAAAATATATATCTATATAGTACTAGTCACTATATTATATATATAAGTGTAAGTATAATGATATATATACTACTATCTTATATATATATAAAAAATTGCGGATTTTGACGGACCGGGATTAACGGGCCTTGAGGGGTTTTTAGCGTGCCGAACCGGGCTTTAGATCTCTAAACCAAGTTCGGCCCACCATCCACCTTGGCGGGCTTTTGCGGGTCGGACCGGACTATTAACCCACGGGCCAAATGATGACCCCTACTCATATAGTAGTAAAACCAGGACCTCTGTTTCATGGTTAAATGTTTTAATACATAGCTCGAGCTTGAGTTACTTGTAGTAATCAATACAAAGAAGACAAGGATAGGTGCCATGAATAATGAATAAACACATGTTTCAGTGGGTTGTGCTGCTCTCCGGGCTTTAGTTTAGAAAGTAGAATGTTGAATAGTTTAACGTTAACTAGAACTTGAAGTTTCAAGGAGTAACGCATACCTAAAGCAGGTGTTATCAGAATCCCAAAAAGGGACACCATCGTTCCCAATTCAACTAAAAATCTGTTATCAGAGAACAATATATTGGTGCAGCTTCAAATCACTTTCTGGCATCCATATCCGGAGAAGGCGGTCATAAAACGAGCAAGTGGCGACTAAAGTGCTATTTCCTTTGCCGTCATGGAATGCTTCCCCTCTATGCCAATCAGCTCCATATGCAAGCGACTCATGCTTACTGTATGTTTCAATGACTTTGGTTTTATCCCCATCCGTCTTGACAATAGAAAATCCATTGTGCATACAAGCAGCCAAGACCAGACCACTTACAAAGGGATGGTACTTCATTCTCCAAACTCCTCCTCCTAAGCAAGTCGACATCTCATTCACTGGTTTTGATATTGATCTTACATCCCATTCCCTTAGGTACTCGTCATAGCTACCTGTAAGTATGGTATTTGGGTCGTTCGGGTCTTTGGCTATGCAAGTTACTCCCATTGTATGAACCTTGGAATTCCGAAATGCCAACTTAGAAGGACCTTCACGCAAATCCCAACAACTGAATGTGCAGTCATCGGAACCAGTATATACTAACTGTGGCTGGTGGATGTCAAAAGAAGTTGTCCACACCTCAAAATCATGAGCTTTCCATGAATCTTGCGTCTCAAGCTGTGACTCCGCCACAGAAACTACCGAGACAGAACCATCCGAAAGCCCCACTGTGATTGACGTGGCTGAAGGGTTCCAATCCAGGAAAAGGCACATCGAAGAACTGACATTTTCATTGCTCATCTCCGTCAACGAAAACCCTGCACCAAATATTAAGAAAAACAAGAGCAGTGATCACTGATTAGAAAAAAAACTTACACCTTTGCTTGATACATCAGTTCAAACTTCTACATGAGCTAAATTATCTTATGTCAATTGCCACAGGTTAGTATACACATGGTCATTTTAGCATTAAATTTGACATAAAGGTGAAAACTTGGACATTTCCATATACCCTTTGCTTCATCTGAAGAGCATCCAAGACTGTGAATCCTCAAGTAACCATCAGCATCCGCTTGAGCAAGAAGCGGACTGGCACAATCTCCAACTGGGTTCCACTTTATGTCAAATATACCTGCCGTCTCAACGCGGTGAAACAAATCCAGGCGAGCCGCATCAGCATCGACATTGAATAGAGATATGCTTCCTGCTCGGCTCGGCTGATCGCCCTCTTGTAATGTGTAAGTTGAAGCTGCCAGAACATGGCGAAACAACTCGTGCGGACAAAATTCCACGGCGTCGGCATTGCCCTCTAAGATGCAATGTGCAACATCCATTCCTGGACAAGTTTCAAAATGATTAGATACTCATGTAATTTTACGTGGGCATTTCGTCGAACACTTTATGGGCACAGGACCAAGTGATTACAATTATCAAATTATGTATAAGCTTACCAAGAGTAAATGGAGCTATGAGGAATTAATATATGTATAAGCTTAATATTAAGCAGACAATGAATCAGAGAGAATCAGACGAACAAAGAACAAACAAGGAGGAGAAAATATTTACCGTTGTTCATTGGCGGTAGTTAAACAGTTAAGCTTAATATTAAGCAGACAATGAATCAGAGAGAATCAGACGAACAAAGAACAAACAAGGAGGAGAAAATATTTACCGTTGTTCATTGGCGGTAGTTAAACAGAAAATAAGGCGGGTGTTGTATCTGTGGGCTATTATTACTATATGTATGTGTGTGTGTGTGTGTGTGTGCGCGCGCGCGCGCGCGTGTGTGTGCGTGTGCGTGTATATATATCAGCTCTAGCAAAGCCTGTTAAGTAATCAGCCCAATTCATCTAAATGCAGCCCAAGTACTTCTCAATTTCGGGCAAAAAAACCTAGCTGATCAAATAATAACAGTTATGCAAGTTCAAATATCTATTCTCCTTGTGGCAAGTAAGAGATGTTGAAAAATGTACATATCTATAATAAAATTTTGATTTAGAAGTATTCTATATAAAAATAATATTTTTATAGTGATAGAAAATATCGATTTCAACTCGAAACCAGTTATAAATAAGAATATTTTCATATTGTAATAAGGCAAAATAGCATAAATGGTCATTCATCTCTGCCCAAAACGACAGTTTGGTAACTATCGTATGACATATGTCAAAATGGTCACTCGTCTTTTTCGAAAGTATATCAAAATGGTCATTCCCCCGTAAAAAAAAACTATTTTTTTCAAGGGTATTTTTGTCATACGATAATGACCAAACTGTCGTTTTGGACTAAGATGAATGACCATTTATGCTATTTTGCTTTGTAATAAATTATAATTTTTTCTTATCCCGTATATAAAAAATGTGTCTCCATATCATTATAATTGTAAATTATAATAAAGGCAAAATATCATAAATTGTCGTTCATTTTTGTCCAAAACGACAGTTTGGTCATTATCGTATGACATATGTCAAAATGGTCACTCCCTCTAACGTTTAATTATCAAATTGGTCACTCCCGTTAACTTTTTAGGGGTAAAAATGTCTTTTTATCATTAAATTGCATTTATTTACAAAAATGTCATTACTAAAAATTTTAAATGGTCATTGATCTTTGCCCAAAACGATACTTTGGTCACCATCGTATGACATATATCAAAATGGTCACTCATCTATCAATTTAGTCACTCTATCTATTTTAGACGTTAAATACTTGATATGTAAGAGGTACAAATGTCTTTTTATCATTTTATTTTATTTTATTTACAATAATGTCATTATTACAAGTTTTAAAAAATTATTAACTCTCTCTCTCTCCACTCCACAATCGTCGGTCGATGGAGATTGAACCCAAGCTTGAGAACAACATGAAGGAACCGTAAACCCTAAACTCTAAACGATGAGGACCTACAAACCTCTCTCTTCCCTCACCCTCGCCATCGCCACCCTTAGATTCTCCACAATCGCAGTCACCTCATGGCATCCTATGCCTCATCGCAGCTAGCCAAATGAAGGAACCCAAGCGTCGTGCCATCTCTCCCCCGAGCCACGGCCAGCTCCTCCCGACCTTCCCGACTTCCGCCTTCACCTTTATCTCACTCTCATAGGCTGCTCACTCTGCCTCGGAGCATGTGGCTTGAGGTGCTAACAAGTTTGGTCGAGGTAGAGATCGATCTATCGACAATGGATTTCGGTTGCGGTGCTACTACAAATGTCGATCGACGAGCCGTCACTGGTGGTGGCGAGCCTCGGGGGAGGAGAGATAGAAAGGATAATTTTTTATATTTATTAGATTTTTGGATTATTTTTTGTCAAATGAGGATAAAAAGATAAAATTACCACTGAACATAAATGAAATATTCTTTTTTTAACGGACGTTTGAGCTCGAATGACCAATTTGAAAATGAAACCTTAGCGGGAGTGACCATTTTAACATATGTCAAACGATAGTGACTAAAGTATCATTTTGGGCAAAGATTAATGACTATTCATGCAATTTTGCCAAGATAAAAAGACAAAAATACCCTTGAAAAAAATAGTTTTTTTTTCCGAATGACCATTTTGATATACTTTCAAAAAAGACGAGTAACCATTTTGACATATGCCATACGATAGTTACCAAACTGTCGTTTTGGGCAGAGATGAATGACCATTTATGCTATTTTGCCTTATTACAATATAAAAATATTCTTATTTATAACTGGTTTCGAGTTGAAATCGATATTTTCTATCACTATAAAAATATTATTTTTATATAGAATACTTCTAAATCGAAATTTTATTATAGATATGTACATTTTTCAGCATCTATTACTTGCCACAAGGAGCATAGATATTTGAACTTGCATAACCGCTATTATTTGATCAGCTAGGTTTTTTTGCCCGAAATTGAGAAGTACTTGGGCTGCATTTAGATGAATTGGGCTGATTACTTAACAGGCTTTGCTAGAGCTGATATATATATATATATATATATACACACACACACACACTCACACACACACACTCACACACACACATATATATATAGTAATAATAGCCCACAGATACAACACCCGCCTTATTTTCTGTTTAACTGTTTAACTACCGCCAATGAACAACGGTAAATATCTTTTCCTCCTTGTTTGTTCTTTTTTCGTCTGATTCTCTCTGATTCATTGTCTGCATAATATTAATATTAAGCTTATACATATATTAATTACTCATAGCTCCATTTACTCTTGGTAAGCTTATACATAATTTGATAATTGTAATCACTTGGTCCTGTGCCCATAAGGTGTTCGACGAAATGCCCACGTGAAATTACATGAGTATCTAATCATTTTGAAACTTGTACAGGAATGGATGTTGCACATTGCATCTTAGAGGGCAATGCCGACGCCGTGGAATTTTGTCCGCACGAGTTGTTTCGCCATGTTCTGGCAGCTTCAACTTACACATTACAAGAGGGCGATCAGCCGAGCCGAGCAAGAAGCATATCTCTATTCAATGCCGATGCTAATGCGGCTCGCCTGGATTTGTTTCACCGCGTTGAGACGGCAGGTATATTTGACATAAAGTGGAACCCAGTTGGAGATTGTGCCAGTTCGCTTCTTGCTCAAGCGGATGCTGATGGTTACTTAAGGATTCACAGTCTTGGATGCTCTTCAGATGAAGCAAAGGGTATATGGAAATGCCCAAGTTTTCACCTTTATGTCAAATTTAATGCTAAAATGACCATGTGTATACTAACCTGTGGCAATTGACATAAGATAATTTAGCTCATGTAGAAGTTTGAATTGATGTATCAAGCAAAGGTGTAAGCTTTTTTTTCTGATCAGTGATCACTGCTCTTGTTTTTCTTAATATTTGGTGCAGGGTTTTCTTTGACGGAGATGAGCAATGAAAAGGTCAGTTCTTCGATGTGCCTTTTCCTGGACTGGAACCCTTCAGCCACGTCAATCACAGTGGGGCTTTCGGATGGTTCTGTCTCGGTAGTTTCTGTGGTGGAGTCACAGCTTGAGACACAAGATTCATGGAAAGCTCATGATTTTGAGGTGTGGACAACTTCTTTTGACATCCACCAGCCACAGTTAGTATATACTGGTTCCGATGACTGCACATTCAGTTGTTGGGATTTGCGTGAAGGTCCTTCTAAGTTGGCATTTCGGAATTCCAAGGTTCATACAATAGGAGTAACTTGCATAGCCAAAGACCCGAACGACCCAAATACCGTACTTACAAGTAGCTATGACGAGTACCTAAGGGAATGGGATGTAAGATCAATATCAAAACCAGTCAATGAGATGTCAACTTGCTTAGGAGGAAGAGTCTGGAGAATGAAGTACCATCCCTTTGTAAGTGGTCTGGTCTTGGCTGCTTGTATGCACAATGGATTTTCTATTGTCAAGACGGATGGGGATAAAACCAAAGTCATTGAAACATACAGTAAGCATGAGTTGCTTGCATATGGAGCTGATTGGCATAGAGGGGAAGCATTCCATGACGGCAAAGGAAATAGCACTTTAGTCGCCACTTGCTCGTTTTATGATCGCCTTCTCCGGATATGGATGCCAGAAAGTGATTTGAAGCTGCACCAATACAGGTAGTGATGCTGTCCCCACTCCCCCACATAAGAATTGGGGAAATATAGCAAAGACAAAAACTAGAGAAGGTGATTGTCAAATTATGAGCCACAGTGATAGCAATTGCAGTGATGGCTGTGAGCAAAGATAACAAGGTCATCCAAGCTCAACCTCAAAAATATTATCACCTCCCTCTCATGCAGAGCACAGAATCAATCAAAACAGGACATGACAAGAAGTAAAGGTGACAAATGAAAAGAATAATCCTCGGAGCTATTTGCAAAAGCTCACCACATTTTTCTTCAATTGGCTTGTTGTATATATGTTTTTTTTAAATAAAAAATAAATAAATAAATTGGGCAAAACACCAAATCAAAGATGTAGAAAGCTCTAGTTCATTGAAAGCTGCCCAAATGCTCAACAGCTCAAGGATCTTTGGGAATTTTTATGGAAAAAGGTAAGGTCCAAATCCTGGTGACCAACAAGAAGTTTGGTCATTGTTTACAAACCATATACTCATATATAGGGGTCGGCAAAAAGCCTGGCCCGGCCCATGTATAGTCGACACGGGCCGGGCCGGGCCTCAACAACATTTTAATATTTGCGGGCCGGGCCGGGCTTTATCTTTTATATAAGGATCCAGACCCAACCCATTCAAGCGGGCTTTGCGAGACTTTGTGGGCTTTTACGGGCCGGGCCTATCGGGCTTTAATTATTAAAAAATTAAGACATTTCAAAATAAACGTAACCTTCATCCATGCACCGGGGTTTAAACGTACTCCGACGAGTCTAAATTTTACGTACGGTGTTTATCACTATAAGATGGACCTTTCTACATGTCCTCGTTTATCATTAAAACATATTTAATTCTCATATTGCTTGAATTCTCCATATGTATATTAATGTTCTTACGTTTGTTCCTTTATTATATGGAATGAAATACCTTTGTGAAACTTAATCGGACATGTTTAATTATTTTATAAAATTGACCGTTTGATTGATTGGTTAGAATATTATAACCATGCCTTTAAAATTTTATAAATTTTGGACTTGATTTAGACATCGATCTATGTATTTCGCCAAATGTGACAGTAGTACTCTTACAACTAAAGGAAATTACCCCTCCCGAAAATAATTTTTTAACATCAAATTTTGACACATATTCTTATGGAATACATATCTATCTCATAGTGTCAAAAAAATTGACATAAAAAATTGATTTATCTACTCCCCCCATAGGAAAATAAGTTGAGTGTATTTTAGTGTTTTCACAAATTTGGTTTAACTGTATTGACCGGGATTCAAACGTACTTCGATTAGGCTAATTTTTACGTACGGTGTCTTTTATTACAAGGTGAACTATTATATATAGTCTTCTTTATTGTTAAAACATTTTTAATTCTTATATTGCTTGAATTCTCTATATGCACACTAATGTTCTTACATTTATTCCTTGGTTATATGGGTTGAAAGACCTTTGTGAAACGTAATCGATCATGTATCATCATTTTACAAAACTGACTGTCAGATTGGTTGTTCATAATATTTTAAGCATGCCGTTAAAATTTTATAAATGTTGGACTTGATTTAGACCTACATCTATGGGTTTCGCTAAATGTGACCGTAGTACCCTTATAACTAAAACGTAATGGCCCGAAAAATAAGGGATATGAAATTTTTTGGCCCGAAACCGAGGGTGTAATTCGGTACAGTTTCAGTTTGGTACCCAGACCGAACCGATTGGTTCCGAATTTTTTTGGACACGTATCGCTATATAAGAAGTTGTACATTCTGGCTATTGTACACTCGCATGTACCTGATCTTTCTCAGATATATATATAGAAAAAATTTCCCATTCCTCTCCCTCCGTCGAGCCCTATTTCATTTCGGCGATCGAGTGAATTTTCCCATTCCTCTGATTCAGTTCGAGACGACCGTCACGGCTTCCCCAAATCGTACTTGGTATCCGACGACTCCAACGGCCTCTGGTACCGAATAAACGACACGGCGTCTCTCCCGTGCCCGTAAACCAGCTTGGTATTGTTCAACAATCTATTCGGGTGTCCAGACCCAGACCCGGCTTCCTATCTGGTATCGGGGCAGACTCTTTTAACCGACCCGTCCTTCTCCACATTGCACTCACTGTACTTTGTGATGAAGAAATCGTTCACGAACGACATTCCGTCCTCTTTGAATCTGACGATCGCCACGTTCGGAGTTGTCGGATGAGAAAGAGACTGTCTTGGATTATCCCAGAATACCACAGAAGCTAACTCCCTAAAGGCCTTTGCTTCTCTTGGATTATTCCATAACTAATAGACTCACTAAAAGCTAACTCACTAAAGTCTATTAGTTATAGAATAATCCATAGAGAAGCAAAGGCCTTTAGGGAGTTAGCTTCTGTGGTATTCTGGGATAATCCCAGACAGTCTCTTTCTCATCCGACAACTCCGAACGTGGCGGTCGCCGGATTCAAAGAGGACGGAATGTCGTTCGTGAACGATTTCTTCATCACTAAGTACAGTGAGTGCAATGTGGAGAAGGATGGGTCGGTTAAAGGAGTCTGCCCTGATACCAGATAGGAAGCCGGGTCTGGGTCTGGACACCCGAATGGATTGTTGAACAATACCAAGCTAGTTTACGGGCACGGGAGAGACACCGTGTCGTTTATTCGGTACCAGAGGCCGTTGGAGTCGTCGGATACCAAGTACGATTTGGGGAAGCCGTGACGGTCGTCTCGAACTGAATCAGAGGAATGGGAAAATTCACTCGATCGCCGAAATGAATTAGGGCTCGACGGAGGGAGAGGAATGGGAAAATTTTTCTATAAATATATATCTGAGAAAGATCAGGTACATGCGAGTGTACAATAGCCAGAATGTACAACTTCTCATATAGCGACACATGTCCAAAAAAATTCGGGACCAATCGGTTCGGTCTGGGTACCAAACTGAAATTGTACCGAATTACACCCTCGGTTTCGGGCCAAAAAATTCCATATCCCTTATTTTTCGGGCCGAGTTTTCGGACCATTCGGGTCGATTTTTCGGGTTAAAGTCCCACCCCTATGTTAACACTAGGGCTGATGCCCGCGCGCGAGGCGCGGGTGGCGACAAAGGATAATTCAAGTGAAATCAATTGAATAGAAATAAATAATTTATAAAAAATAAAATTAATGATTCATGTCTTAATAACGTAAAAACAACTCTAGACACACAAATATTTCAGAAAGCACAATACAAAAAAATATAATTTGCGACACCTTTCACATTCAATCCATTTCAACATGGAAATCATGAATCAGTATACCCAATAACCCTACTCAATTAGATTAAATTTTTGACAAACAGAAAACGTAAATGCTCTATACTTTATGATCCAAGACATCAAAACAAAGCAAGCAGATGTAAATCTTTTGGATCAATAAACATTTTAATACGCACTGCAATTCTGGAATTATAGAAGAAGATCAAACCTTTTAAGAAAACCATGAGCTTCACAA
Source organism: Geum urbanum (assembly GCA_946800695.1). Classification (NCBI taxonomy): domain Eukaryota; kingdom Viridiplantae; phylum Streptophyta; class Magnoliopsida; order Rosales; family Rosaceae; genus Geum; species Geum urbanum. The sequence goes on from OX327016.1 coordinate 34,331,545, forward strand.
TGCTTATATCTGATGCAAATAGGCTTTGCAAAAGGCTATACCTGAGATTTGTGGATCTTGCCAAAGCGAACAAAAGCGGTCTCAAGCTAATGGTCCATCATGTCCCAGGCCAACCGATGAAGTTTATGTACTTTTCTCTCTATCTTGCTGAGTTGTCTGCGATTTCAGAAACTCGAATCCAGATGATTGGGTGCGAAAGAGATGACGACGGATACGTGATATATAAGTCCCCTGCTTCATTTCAATTTCAGGTTACCAATTGAATATTAGGTTATCTAAATCTAAAAAAGACAGCCAAAATTGAACAAATAACATTTGGCTTTCCCCATTGTGATTCAAAAGCAAAGAGATCAATTTACTTCACATGTACAAATGATTGTTACCCACTCTCAGAACACGTATTTCTCAATAAGAAGTTCATGATAGATCATGAAAATCAGTAGCCAAAGTGTACTGTTTGAACTACAGATTAAGACGTACTATAAGTCCAAAGAACTCTATTCAAATTATATATATATATGCAACGATCAATGTCGATGCCATTATTGAAGCAATTTGAAAAACTGAAACGAAATAAGCCGACAACTCTGGCAGCTCAAAAACACAAAGTACCTGATGACAACATTAACCAATATAGCTGAAGCAAAACAATCGAAGATCGGTGCGGGTAGTGTAATACAAAGAAATTAGAATTTGAAATAGAGGTTCAACGTTCAGACATCGACCTTAGTAATTCCGGAGAAACCCAAGCCTCATATCTGAAAGTTTGTAAACCTACAAACACAAAACACAAAACGGTTAACATTAAAACCCCATGTTCGTCGATCAATCTTTCAATCTCATGTACAATCCACTACTACTACCATTATCATAATAAAAATCCCCATATTATATTTAGTCCAAAGTCTAAACATTACTCAGTAAGCGTGTGTTCGGATTTGTCTTATAAAAATTGATCAGGCTGCACACTTGCATATCAGGTAACACCAATATATATATATATATATCATGCTACGTAGACGCTAGCACTAATGCGAGTATTATATATCTTAAAAATGAAAACATCTCTTGGATTAAAAGCCATAACCAAGGAATTTCCTCTTGTCTTATATATCAAGCAAAGAAATTGATGCCCAAAAAAGAGAGCAAAGGAATTAAAGTACTTATGTCTGAGTTTGTATGCAACTCGAACTGGTTCAATTACTGAATCTGTATTTTTCTAAACAAACACCAAAAGAAGAAGAAGATACTTCTGTCTTTAACTTAAGAAAACGCTCAAAATGAAGTTTATAACTAAATCCAAACCAACCACTACATCCCTATTCCCAACTCAAATCATACAGTTTTGGAAAATTTCATGTTTGTATTCTATTCTTCGTTTTTAGAAATAGATAAATAAATAAAACCAAAGGAAAGAAACAAAGAAGACCCAGAACTCATTTAAATGAAAACAAAAACACAAAAGAAAAAGGGAAAAGGAAAACGGAAAGAGAGTAAAACAATGTCAGAGAGAACCATGACAGAATTGTACATACATGAATCCTTTAACAATAGCAACAAAAATGTATAAAATTAAGAATGGAAAACCGATGAAGAGTCGAAAACCGGCATTATCCATGCTATTTCAAAACCACATATTAATGATTAGTTGTTCAGTAGTCTCGCTCCACCTATTAGCAATTCTTTGATAGTTTTTCTTCCTTCCGAGACATTTAATCTTTTATTGTGGTTTTTTCTTTGTATGATCTACTTGGTATGCTATATGAATCTTATAGCTAATTCACAGTGAGTGTTCAGTTCAGTGAAGAGAACTCATATGATTCTATTGCTTCTATGTGTCTATTTAAGGTGCTTAAATTGTAGACTCAAAAAAAAAAATCCCCAGTCATATTTGCCCTGCAGTATAGAAGGAGCTTTAGCCTTTACCACTCCACATAAGTATAAAAAGTCATAAGTCCCTTTGACGGCTATAAGAATCTCAAAGCAACGTCCACAATTACAGAGTTAAGATGTTGTTCACAGCGGTAAAATCCTAAACAGAAGATGGCAAAATCTCAAAGCAAGCACTTACTATATTCCATGACCATACTCAGCAGAATTCAAAGAAATGACGTAATGAGGCATGAATAGCCACACTATAATACCTTGCAAAGGAATCACGAAACCAAGATTTCTCCAAAAAATAAGCTATAATTAGAAGGATACTGGAATTTCTGCTAAGGCTCTTAAAAGGGAACAATCTGACAACACCCTAGAGTAAGATTTCATTGACAATTGTTAGATACTGTTTGAATAATAAAGGTACCCGATGAATCATTACAGTGACATGAAACCCAGCCACTCATGAAGTCGATGTCATGATTACAACTCGAGGAAAAAAATCTACAAATAGTATATAGAACATCATACCTGTGTTTAGATCACATTCACGGCTAAAAGAACTTGAATAATGCAGCAACTATCTTAAACCAGTATCTTTCAAAGCAAGCCTACAAAATATACCAAGATGATCATAAGCTGCCATTGGAAGAGAACACAAATAAGGCAATTAAAAACCCAACTCCATAACTTGACAAAGGCAGCCATATTGATGTTACATACATGGCAATGAGATTACATAATGCATGTGAACACAAACACAACTCCAGGAATAATAAACCCAGCTCAATAACTTAACAGAGCAGCCATATTGATGTTAACAAACATGTTAATAAACTTCATAATGGACGTGAACATAACCTATAGGCAAAACACAATACAAACTATTCCAATACAGTAGCCGGTCTCAACCACATTATGAAATACCTGCAGAACATAAGCCAAAAAAGATAGAAACAACGCAGCTCCAAGGATTACTGCCACGCCCCAATTCTTCTGAGCTCGACAAAATAGCGTGACAAATGAGCACACTTCATATACTGCATTATACTTTGCTACCAATTATGAAATACAAAACCCAAGCGGGAGAGGAAGGACCAATAAAACAAAAAACAATCCAATATCAAAATGCCATCACATATAGCCTTAAAACTAAAATAAACCGAGACCCAGACTAACCTCAGCCAAACAACAACAAAAGAAAATCAACAAAACCAATAATCTTTTTAGCATGTTTATGATTGTGATAGGATGATGTAGATTTTGACACTTATGCATGTAGAATTACCTTAAGGATCATGGTCTTAATAATCTACTTTGCATTTGTTACAGGTAAATCTTGACATATAGACTGAAGCATGAGTGGTATAACCAAGTTGCAACAGATCAGGCCATTCAAGAATGGCTACACCATCAGGGTTCATGTTGCATTGTCATGGAGACCTGGCAAATTTGATAGCAAATGCAATTTTACTTATGATTGTTGGATTTTCATTGAACACCTAAAAATCAGAGTAACCGAATTAAACTGACAAAGAGAGAAAGGGAGATTATCTTGGAAAGACAGTCCAGGTATGTTTACTACTTTTTTGCTATCTAATGTATGCAAAATTTTATGCAATAGCTGAGTTTTCTTTCTCCAGGTGGTTCCCCATATTACTGATGCCATCCAAGAGTGGATAGAATGTGTGGCAGCAGTACCTGTGGACGGGAAAGAAGGTCCAGCTGATGTATGTGTCATTGAGTTGGGTGGAACTATAGGTACATTGTCATATTTTTGTTCCTCTAGGGTGGAGATGGTTTCCATTTCTCCAAGACTTTAAAGTTTAAACTGCTTCTCATGAGATCCTATAACAATTACTAATTTTTTCGTCATGCTTCTCATAATGCAGGAGATATTGATCAATGCCCTTCATTGAGGCCCTAGGCCAATTCTCGTATCGTGTTGGTAAGATGTACAAACTTGGCAAGCATGGCACTTTAATTTATATATTCTTGGAATTCACGACACTGCATTTTCTGACCAAAGTTTTCTGTTTTAGGTCCTGGAAATTTTTGCTTGGTTCATGTCAGTCTTGTGCCTGTTCTGAATGTTGTGGGTGAGCAAGTAGTTATCTTACAGTGCTATATGGCACATGAATTGTACAGCTTAATTTCAGTGGTTGGTTTAAGAGTTCTTTTTATACACCTTATTTTGCTTATTCTTATATATATGGAGTTTGTCACAGCATAATCTTGCACCAGTTTGACCAAGTAATTTTCCTCCTTTTATTGTTTCTTTTGTAGAAAACAAAGCCTACACAGCAGAGTGTTGGAGCACTTAGAGGACAGGGTTTGACACCTAATATTCTAGCTTGCAGAAGTACAAAGGTGGATCTGCATTCTTCTCTGCTTTTATATTTAAAACTTTTTAGTTGATAGAAGTGTAAATGTAGATCTCAGTTTTTTAATTTTCTATTTTTTTTTTCTGACAGCCCCTCAAGGAGAATGTCAAGGCAAAACTTGCTCAATTTTGCCATGTTCCGGTACCGTAACAGCTTTCTACAAATTCTCATTTTTTCTCATTCAATTTTTAAATGGTTATTTACTAATCTGAAAAAATTATACAGGCAGAAAATATTGTCACCCTTTATGATGTTCAAAACATTTGGCACATCCCGTTGCTTTTAAGAGTAAGTATAGTTCTTTTTAAAATTGATATTTATCTATATATACATCAGTTTTTGTGTTTGTTAACATTTTTACTTCTCTTTCATCACTAATAGGATCAGAAGGCACATGAAGCAATCTTGAAAGAACTAAACCTTCAAAAGTTTGTCTGTGAAATTTACTCTGCATTTTATTTGGTCAACTGCATATTTGGTTTACTTTCTCCTGTTTTTGATTGTGTCAACCACATATATTTTGCTACTGCAAGGTGGTCATATAACCTTCCTTGTTACAGTGTTGCTAGAGAGATTAATTTAAAGGAATGGACAGCCAGGACAGAAATTTTCTCTAAATTTTACTATCCCAATATAATCTAATACCAAGTACAATAGATTCAATTCAATGGCAGATTATTGATGGTTTGCAACTTCAACCAAGCACTTCAACACCCAGGTAAGTCATCTCTAGATGGTTTGCAGAAACACAAATAGATTGAAATACATAATAGTAAAGACAATAAAGCAAACTCCAGGTCTCAATCTAACTACTGAAGTTAAAGTACTTACGTTTCCAGAGAACGATGGTGCGGTATCGAATTCGTTCTTGAATCTCCTCTAGCACTCTAGCAACTCAATTCGTTTGCACAATCTGCACAAAACCGGAGAAATGAAAAAGTAATTCAATCAGGCAGATGGTAAGTCGATCGATTGATCAAGGCAAGAAAGGAAGGAGATCGATCTTAAGAGCAAGCAACTTTTGTAACAACAATAAAATACCAAACACAAAGTAAGAAGAGCTCACCGTCCAATCTCCTTAGTTTGCGAGAAAACCCGAACATTATGGTAAAGCAACAACTTCAACAACAGCTAAGAACTCTCTAGTTACCTAAACAAACACAAACATCAACTGCTCAATTAGACCATCAAGACCAGATTTTTAGTGGGTGCGAGCAAATTTACTTACTTAAATGTCTTCAAGTAGCGCAGCGCACAGAGTTGGATCGATGAGGATGGAGGCAGAGAAGATATGAGAGAGAGTGACCCAAAATATCAAGATGGAGAGGAAGGATCAGAACGATGACGGGGAGAGAGAAGCAATGATCGATTGCTCAACTTTCATGAACAGCAATCGACGACGTGGTCGATCCCTTGCTCCTCAATCCGGCATAAACACCGTAGCTTTAGATTTGCACGTGAGTTGGGCATGATATGAACAGTGAACAGTGAACCCAACTCTGTTATACAGTAAATATATATATATATATATTCCATGATTCAAAAATCGAATTTCAGAGCGTGTTTATCGGGTGTTGATTGATGACGAGCTGCTCTAGCCCTCATCGTCCTTCCCCAAAATGCCGTTTAACTTTGCTCGTGAGGCTCCTAAGGTTACACGACCATATATTTGGTTTATGTTCAATTTCTAGTTTCAGTGATTGATTAATTTTTGGTGTTTAAAAATGTGAAGCTATGGAGAAAAATATGCTCCGAGGCGTCAACCGAAATCTCACTTCTTGCTGCGAATTGGAAGTTTTGTCTTGCCGGTCTCATTTGTCAGGTTAGGTTCTTTTGTTTTCTCTCTGTTTCATTCACTTTTCAATTTGGATTCAAGATGGTTTTTTGGAGCTAGGACTAGTTTTAGCTCTTGTTCTATTTAAAGAGGGGTTCTTAAAATCAAATGCCACCATATCTTGGCGTTCATTGCTTTCAGTTTACTAGTGTGATGCCAAAGTTTTCGTCTTTCGGAAATATAGTGTTCACTGATTTAGAGCTTATGTAACCAACAGTAAATGATGGGGGTCTGAATATTTATGGGTACACAATGCCTGAATTGTATTGATTACTTACATTTTTGTTTTGGAGCAAAGCTGCCAATGACTATTCAATCGTATATTCCTGTATGCTGAGATGCATGAGAATTGGTAGTAGTTGATTGCTTATCTGGTGGTTTTATTTGAATCAAACAGTATCTTCATGGACTAGCTGTGCATGGAGTTCATTACTTACATCGGCCAGGACTGATACTTCAGGATGCTGGCTTCTTTTTACTACCGGTTCGTATGCTTCGGGAGCTTACTGGAATGCTTTTGATACTTGATGAAGCTTTTCTCATCACTTACTGTGTGTTGTTTTTGATTGTATAAGGAACTTGGACAGGACAAGAGTTATTTGAGTGAGAGTTTGTTTGCTATTATATTCTTTTCTTTTATCTTGGTAAGTTTTTCTAGGTTGTGCAATTTATCGTTTATGTTAGATTTATCATGTACTTATCTCTATTATAATATCTCAAGTGCTTGTTCTTCAATCTTGTTTTATTGTCTGCTTCTATAGCTAATATTTGTTTTTCTTCATATTCTGTTGCAGTGGACTTTTCATCCTTTTGTCTTCCAGAGCAAAAAGATCTATACAGTTCTGATATGGTGCAGGGTTTTCGCTTATTTAGTTGTAAGTACAGATGATATTTCTAAATGCCGTCATTGATGTAGTAATATAAACTCAAAAGTTCAAATGGTGCATTCCTAGAATATATTCCTTATTGCTCTTTCTTCTGGAAGTGCAACCCAGACTGCATAGCGCTTTCCAGAGAACACCCAAGCATAAGTATCTTAAATTTTTGTCAATGAAACTTGTCTTGTTTTATAATTGTACCGGCTCTTATCCGGTATTCCATTTGGAGGCATATCATTTGTACAAGCTATTCAGATGTTGATAATTTTTTTGGTTCCCCATATTTATCCCATCTTCTGATAAGCAATAAGATGTTTATTTTCAATCCCTTTAGCTTAGTTTTCCACCCCCTCGAGCCTTCTATCTCCATATGATCCCTAAACTGTGTAACCAGCCTGTATGATTGAATTTGGTTCATGTATATAAGCATTTGTCTGGGAATTCCACTGTAACTACTCTTAAAAAAATTTATTTGCTTTATTTCATTTTCTTGATATAATTTTGCTTCTATGTTGTCGACTCTTGAACTAGCTCTTGCATGGTATGCATCAATTGATTTATCAGTATCCTATGGTGTCCTGCCACAGTTTAATTACCTCCTTGTTTCCTATACCCCAATGATATCTTTGGGTATCTGTTGCATTTGTCAGGTGTGTCAGTTTCTCCGGATCATCACCTTCTATTCCACTCAGCTTCCTGGTCCAAATTATCATTGCCGTGAGGCAAACTTTATAGAAATTCTGTGTTTTGCTTGTTACTTGGAGGTAATAAAGATTCTTTAAGTTGAAATTAAATATGTTTTATGATCAGATACAACTGTCTCTTTCGGGGCTCAGAACTTGCCAGGCTGGTCCCTCTGAAGAGGAAGTGCTCTTACTCAATTGTTAGTTCAACTGTTTAACTGATTCTTTTTATATAAGCGTAATACTTCATTACCTTTATGAACTAGAGCAGCTTACTTGTACAATTTACCTGTTTGTGTAGTTTCCAAAGGTGTTATGTATGGCTGTGGTGATCTGATTTTTTCATCACATATGATTTTCACTTTGGTATTTGTGCGCACATTTCAGAAATATGGAACAAGGTGGTAACACATTTATTATTGCACCTTCTTTCTGTAATCCTATCTTCAGGTCCATCTAGTTTCTCATTTTGGTCTTCAATCTGAAATGGTTTTTTTTTTGTCTGTGAGTTGTTAGGAAACAAATACTTCTGTGATTCTGAGGATATTATCATTCATATAGTAGTACATTTCACGCTTGTGGAAGTTTTCTGAACCAATAATAAGAAATATTTTATTCTAGTGCGGTTTTCATTTCAGGTTCATTAAGCGGTTTGCCTGGTTTGTTGCTATAGTTCAGAGTCTCTTGATTATAGCATCGCGCAAACATTACACTGTTGATGTTGTCGTTGCATGGTAAGAGAGTATGTAATGCTCTTGATATTATATGTCTCTGGAACAGTAACTTTGGTGGTTCAAGTTGCTCATTCCCCTGCAAGTACACTGTAAATTTGGTGGCTTCCTTCGTTGACCAAAATTTACCAGGTTAGCAAATACAATCTCATCTGTCTTGTTTCTTTCGTAACAGTGGGTGAAATCTCTGTCCTGGTTGCCCTTTTCCAGTCCCTAGTAGATGTCTAAAGTTGATTTAGTTGAATACAAATCAGAATAGCAATGGCAATCCTTGGCCAATAATTTTATTTCTTTAGGATATACTCAAATAGACATATTTGTTGACTATCTCTCTCCTCAGAGTTGCCTGATCAGTCCATGGGATCTACATCTCCACTGCTACTACCAACAAGCACCGAGGATAGGGATAGCTGAAACAGAGAAGAGCTTAACAAATCCTGTAATGGAAGTTCTTCTGATATCTGATATCACCACATGAGTCTGAGATCAGTAAATATTCTTAGCTCCATCTAGTTTTCTCTTTCAAGTTCTTTCTCCAGATTGTAGAACAAAGAAATCAAAATATTCTTTTATAGTAACATACTTAAGGATATATGATACATGAGCAGCACAAGTTGAAGATGGCTTTGCTGCTGTTGGGTATGGTGCTTAAGTTGGTTCAATAGATGCATTCTCCTTCCTCTTGCGAGGCTGATAAACCGTATATGTATTGTTGGCTGGAAATGGAATGACGTTATTTCATACCCTTACGAGTTCCTTGAAGGTCAAGTTGTCATCCATATCTTTTTGTGCATCTCACTTTCTTGAATTTACGTGGTATTATCATAATTATCATTACTTTCATCAATCTTCATCTTGGTGCTTATCATCATCATCATCATCTTCATTATCCTCATCATATAAATGTATTGAGAAGAGATTACAGAAATGAATCAAGAAAAGTGGTGGCTATTATGGCCGAGATCCAAGGCATTATCTTGGAGCACCAGGTTGTCATGTTGAGGGATCATTGCTTAGATTTTTATCCACATAACATAGGATGTGTGGATGATGGCTTTAATATGATGAAGGGAATAGTAACTAGAGGAGAGAACATGTAGTATCTCCTGAGGCAATTAGGGATGGCATGATCCAACAGAATTAATAATGCCTCTTGTCTGATGACCCACTTCGACCACCACCCATTTGCTTAAAAAGCCTTTTTTCTTTACATGTATATTCTCTTCTCGCAAGTTTTGTTCTTGGTGACGGCAATTTTTTCAATCACATGTCTCTTTTGGTTTCCTGCACTATCTGAGGAACTATATGTTTTCCTTTTAGCTTAGTATTAACACGATATTAACTAATTACTAATTTACTAGAACTCTTTCAAACACTCTGCATCTGTGAAAAAAAATCCTAGAAGCGCCGCAACCCTTTCCTGCAGCGCTAGCACCCCATGGCCTACGATGGTGTCACCAGAAGATTTGTGGTTGCCTTCGTGGTCTCGGAACGTGGAAAAACATCTTTCAGCGTCAAGGACACCGAAATTACTAAGCACTATGCAGTAGGCCGTTTATTGGCGGCGAGGAAGGATCTGAGCCCCAAGGCATTCATGGGCACTATCGTCGGAGTTTGGGACCTAAAGAAACGATTATCGATCAGGCAACATGAGGATCAGTATGTATTTGCTTTTGATGTTGATGTTGAGGCCGAGCGTGATCGAATCTTGTGTGAGGGGCCGTGGTTCTACGGCATGTCTAACTTGGTTCTCAGCCCCCACGACGGCGTCGGCGATGTGGGGAAGGTGGTATTGGACCGCCTGCCGGTGTGGGTCGAGGTGATGGGTCTTCTGCCTCGTCTGCAAACAATAACAACAATGGGATACATCATTGCCACACTGGGGGAAGTCATCCAACTGGATGAACCCGGTATCCGAAGTGGTAAATGAGTTCGTGCTTGAATGTGGCATGATATTCATAAACTTGTCAACCAAGCCTTCCCTCCAGAGGTGTTCGATTTTGATGGCATCATCACTTCCGTCGGTTACAAGTATGATCGACTCTGTGAATACTGTAGGACATGCGGGATTTTCGAGCACACCATTTGTGGATGCCCGCTTGACATGTCAGCAGCGGAAGAAGCAATGGCAGCGCTCCATATCCCTAGCCTGAAGGGGAAGAAAACCATCGATGTTGGGGCTGCCAGTCTCTTGGAAAATATAGAGGGGAACCCCAATCAAACCGGGAGTTCTAGGGCAACTAGGAATCCTGGTCCGTCTATGTTTCCTTCCTCCACAGGTACATTCAGCTCGACTGGAAGATCTGGCTCCAACCATGGCTTGACCCAGTCTTTCCCAGGTATCACGACTTCAACTCTTGCCCGCTAACTAGGTGATTTCTCTTTCAAATCTCTAGAGCAGACTACACCTGGTGTTCGGTTCTCCAACAAGGCACGACCGGTTCTTGGAGCCAAACGTAAAGAAGCCGAGGACTCTCCTCAGTCCTTACCAAGATCGGTTAAAGTCTACCATAGGGCAACTCAGCCTCAGGAGCCTTGGCCTCCCTCTGAGGTTAAGGCTATGCTAACTTCCCTATGCTCATCTCTTACGGATGAGTTTGAACACATCAAGGTGTCTCCAATGAAAAAGAAGAGGGGTTGCCGGGTAGGATCGAAGAACAAGGTTAAAGAGGATACAACAGTCAGCCAAGAGAGAGATGGCTCCGCGACTGTTGCAGCTTCGCCTAAGGTTCGTAAGAAGCGGGTGATTAGTAAGAAAGTGGTTACTGTTAGTGAGGCTGCTCCGACTTTGGAGGCAACAAGGGCGAGGTTTTCTCCAAACCAGGCAGCCAGCGAGGACCTGGTCACTATGGCCATGGAATCTCCTGGCAATGTCCAGGAGTAGCGTGTGCTTTGTTAGGCGAACATTATCTTGGTTTGTCCGTGTTGGTGTTCGTCTTGGCTGTGAGAGGCATGTCCTGGTTACTTGGTGTTTATTTCTAAGCATTTGCTCTTGAACTAGTTTAGTTTTCTAGATTAGTTTGACAATAGTTAATTCTCTCGAGTTCTCGGGGTGTCTGCTGTGTTACGATTGTTCCATTTGATTAATAAAATGTCTCTCATTTGATGATCAAAAAAGAAAACATGATACAGACTCTTCTCGGCCCTACCATTTTCAAATGTAACCAACAGTGGAGCAATTATGGCAAATATGCATGGACCTCCATTCTGGAATTATCTTTTGGTGAATTGCAAAAGTCTGCCTCCAGGTGTACACAAGCAGTACAAGTAGGAAGGAGAATGGTAGTAACTTCGGAATTCTACTTTCATTGGTTTGTTTTGGACATGAATTCATTCTTGATTTTGAAGTGTTCCAAATATGTGAGTTGCCATGTAGTCCCCTAGGTAAAGTTATGGCTACACTAGTCATGTCCAGTTTTCTCTGAGTTGCATCTTCTATATGCACAGGCCATTGCATTCTTGAGCTAGGAGATCCTTGACCTGCTCTTATGACTTATGGTTTATGTTTAACTAAAATCTCTTCCAGTCACTTCTATTTATAATCCTAGGTTTGGTTAAGATTATCTTATAGACCTCACCAACCAAACAAGAAAGATATAATAGGGAAGTAGACATATGGTCATTGGTCAAGTAACCGTTGTTGAACATATAGTATGCATGTGGTCCACACACTAACATGGTCTTGAATTAAAATGTATAGAAGTACACAAGATATGGTGCATCAATTTTCTTAAGGAATTAGTATAAGGTGCATTTCATTATTCATGATAAGAGAAGTCCAAGAACAAATCATGTTGAGAGAACTCATATTGAGCAGTTAAGAAACACTACTTCCATGCTGAAACCTTAGCATGCCAATATTTAACTGAACAACTATTTTTATACTTGTTTAATTCGTATTTTATAGGATAAGAGCATCTCTAGCAGCTGTTGTAAACTAATAAAAAAAATTATTTTAGAGAAAAAAAATACATATTTTCAGCTTTAACAACTATAGCTTCTTGTATGTTACAAAAAAGGAAAAAAGTAAATAGAGAATCTCCTATATCTATAAAAAAAACTCAAATTTTGTATATCCATCTATAAACCTTTAAAATTAATGCTTTCGTATGTTTCTCTCTCTTTCTTCATCTTTTTTTCTTCTTCCATATTTGTCATTCTCTTTCATCAAATTTAATACATTTTATGACTTAATTAAATACAAACTTAATAAAAAATATATAATTTATATTAAAAATCATTAAATTATAGAGAAAACTATTAAAATTTAGAGAACTATTTACAGTAGAGGAGCTGTTAGAGTTGTGGTAGTTTTATTTTAGAAATTTTATATTTTCATTTTCTATGATAAAGAACTTTTACGATGACCGTTAAAAATGTTCTGAGAGAGCCGGAAAAGTTGGCCAAGATGATCATGAGATCTCAGGTTGAATGCAGTCCTCATCATTCGAGGGATGTCTGGCTAAACCACTGCATTATGCTTTAGTATGTGGCTATGTGCTATGCACTTTATTCGTATAGTTGAACTTTCCGACTCATTTAACATAAGATTCTGAAAAATTTACTTGCGTGGAAACCTTGTTTATCTCAAATGGTAGATTAACGGTCTAAGAGTTATAATATGTAGGTACAAGCCAGCTTCAAATTTGACAGGCTAACAAAGCCGCTTAATTTGTTTATTCTCTATTTCTCACCGTTGAAGTCTAAGATGAAAATGAAAGCAGGTGACTGGTTTTGCTTTTGCAAAGTGACAGAAAGATGATCTATTTGATTAGGAAAGAAGTCTAAGATGCAGTGATCGAATATTTGAATTGGTATTTCATAATGTGAGTTTGACCCTTTTGAAGGCAAATGGATAATGAGTCATATTTTGTCACGCAATCGAGTTTGTTTTCTATTATGAGGCTGTTAAACATGAAGGAAGGGATGAGGTAATCAATTTGGTTTCTTAATGGAACTATTGAACTACCCCTAAACAGTGTGGAGACTGTAATACTCTTGAAGTGGACTTAATTTATTAAGATCCTCTGTCTTATAGTCGGTGGTAAAATATGATCAACATTAGTACATTACGAAAAGTCTAGAATCTATAATTCCTACCATGATATATTCCAAAAACAACACTAATACATTTTGAAACACTAAAATTGTAGAGATATTCAAACTTGAGTCGTATAAAATGAGTAGAAATGTAGAGAAAATAGAGAATTTTTTCTCTTGCAAAATAACCATCAATATCATTCTCCATCTTGAAAGTTTTGATAGAAAATAAAAATCTCCATGTCTGCAAATCTTAATTAATGAAGCTGTGAAGGTCCCCCAGATTTCGACCACTCATTCACTCAAAAGTGAAAATAATAGCTGAAAAAAAAGTATGAACAAAACTAAAAACACTGCCATTTCATAAAAGATAGAAAGGAAAAACAAGGGAGGAAAAATGCAGAAGCGAGGGAAAGCTGGACAAAGAGTAGCATCAAACACAGAGAAAACACTGGATCCAAAAACAGTTTCACTTTTAGAAAATCTCCGCTCAAATTTAGAAGAAAACTAGAAGCATCAAAAAAATAGAAATTGAGAAAAGGAAGGAGCCCTCCTCCCTCTATTGGTTTCTATGTACATCCATCATCATCACCATCACCATCATCATCTTTCTCCATCATTTTCATATTTCCCAATCCTATCTATCTACTACTACTATTCTAAACTCACAAACCCTTCTTCATACTTAGCTGGTCACCACCCAGCAGCAACAAAACGCATAAAAATTGATGCAACAGCCATAAAAGCACACATTCACCAAAGCTGAAAGCTAGCTGCTTTCTCTCACTAGACTTTGAATTGAACTCATTTCACATCAGCCAATGGGAGCTCGCTGCTCCAAAGTATCCCTCTGCTTCTGGCCTTCTAACACCAAATCCAATCTCAAAGACTCTTCAGACAAAGGTAGTACACACACAACCATTTCTACTTCTTATTTTTTCTGTTTCAAATTTTTGCAGACCCCCCCCTTTTTTTGTTGTTAAAGTTTCAATCTTTGATGTTTTTTTTTGTGTGCAGAGAATGGGAAGAACAACGACAAGAATTCGCTTCCTGGGTTCGTCGAGTTCAGCTTGGACCAGTTAAAAGCCGCCACGTCGGGTTTCTCGTCGGAAAACGTGGTCTCCGAGCATGGAGAGAAAGCTCCCAATGTGGTCTACAAGGGTACTCTCGACGACGGTCGTTTGATCGCCGTCAAGCGCTTCAACCGATTGGCCTGGCCTGATTCGCGCCAATTTCTTGTGAGTTTGTTGTTAAAGTTTTTAACTTTGGCTTTTTGGGCTTCTGTTTTTTTTGTTAGTTGTGTGAAGATTTGGTTATGGGTTTTTAGGAGGAGGCTAGAGCTGTCGGGCAGCTGAGGAATGAGCGCTTGGCGAATTTGATTGGGTGTTGTTGTGAAGGTGATGACAGATTGCTTGTGGCTGAGTTCATGCCTAATGAGACTCTATCTAAGCATTTGTTCCATTGTAAGTTTCCAACACTTTGTGGTGTTGCTTATGTTTATTGATGAAATTTGACTTCCCCAAGAAAATCTCGGATATTTGTTTAGTGACTATGTGGTTGAATTGGTTCAGGGGAGACCCAGCCGATGAAATGGGCGATGAGGTTGCGAGTGGCTTTCTATCTGGCACAGGCTTTGGAGTATTGCAGTAGTAATGGGCAGGCATTGTACCATGATCTTAATGCTTATCGAGTTCTATTTGATCAGGTAATTGGGGATTTATGGTGTTTTGAAATTTGTGAGGTAGTAAGGGTAAGATTTTGTAGGCCGGGGTTGCTTATACTGAGTCTGTACTTGACAGGATGGAAATCCGAGACTCTCCTGCTTTGGCTTGATGAAGAATAGCAAAGATGGCAAGAGCTACAGTACCAACCTGGCTTTCACCCCTCCAGAATACTTGAGAACAGGTAAATTCATCATTGGTGCAGCAAATGACATACAGCAATTAATGCTAAGGCACTCACAATAGAATTAAATATAAGGTAGAGTACGGAATAAGGGACAGAAAACAAGAAGTGTAGAAAAGCAGATCTCATCAATATTTCTGACAAGAGAGAATGATGAGAAAGATCATCCTCCCATATGGGATGCGTTTCATCATTATCCCATATGAACATAGTTTATTGTGTGCTCCGCTGTAAATTGCAAATGCCATACTGTTACTAGAGGGAAAGTATATGTGTTGGTTTGCAAGGTTCTCCTTCATACAGAATGATAGAGGTTATAACATTTGACTACTCTTTAACTAGTCCTGCCATAACATTGGCTTTCTGAGCTGCGCATGTTATGTCTCCGGGGTCATGACCCTCTTTTCTATGCATACGGTTTGATCCTCATAACCCAAATGGCATAAGCAAAGGACCTTAATGCCTCTATGCATGGCTCTATATTGTTAATGCATTAATTTGTGATGTACCGATGAAGTCCTTTGATTTTGCTACTATTCATTGTTATTTTTAGGGAAGAGTACTGATTGCTATTTGTTCGCAAAAGTATTGACTGCTACTTTTCATAAATGCAATGTAATTGCTTCCTGTTCTTGCTTTTTTCTTTTCCAATTTAAAAATATTATTGGCATTCAGAGGGGCCTTAGACTCACTAACAGAGGTTTTGACTAGCATTTCAGTTGCAAAAAGGAATGCTTTGATACTTGTTGGATGAGTTTTGGATACATTGATAGAAGTGATACAGAATTTAAGCCAAGTGTAAATATATGTAATGTGGCAGGAAGAGTGATACCAGAAAGTTTGGTTTTCAGCTTTGGGACCCTATTGCTTGATCTGCTCAGTGGCAAACATATTCCCCCAAGCCATGTAACTTTTCTTTTCATCAAGTTGCTCAGTGGATTATTGATTTATTGTAGCCTACAAAAGTACCTGTGTCTTGAAATATGCTCTATACTAAACCCATTAGGTTCTATTGCATTTTCAGATATTCCTGATAATATAGTCAGCTTTTAAGTTTTTATTGATCAAATTTTAAATTAAGTCATTTAAACTCAATTGCCATATTGGGATTGTTATTGAATTTCAATATTCCTCCTGCAAGGCACTTGACCTGATACGGGGCAAAAACTTTTTGATGCTGATGGACTCGGCCTTGGAAGGTCATTTTTCAAATGATGATGGAACTGAGCTGGTACGGTTAGCTTCACGATGTTTGGAGTACGAACCTCGTGAGAGGCCAAATGCGAGGTCTCTTGTGACTGCCCTTATTCCACTTCAAAAGGAAACAGAGGTATGCCTATCTTTCTTCATTCTGGTATGGTAATAGTTAGTTATATGCTTTGGTTTTGCATCTCTTTGTGAAGATCACTTACATCACTTTCGCAAATAAAATAGGATGAAGGTACATCATTTGATTTACTGGTTTGTAATAGGTTCCGTCATATGTTTTGCTGGGTATTCCACATGGAAATGCGCATGCAAATCAGACATCATTGTCACCTCTTGGTGGCGCTTGTTCGAGATTAGATCTTACTGCAATACATGAAATCTTGGAGAAGGTTGCTTACAAGGACGATGAAGGGGTTGCAAATGATGTTAGTGACGACCCTCATTTCTACCTTCTTTAATTATTATTTTCAGACATCTAACACTGCCAAAAACAAATATGATTTTCTGCCTTCCATTGTTTACTGTTTTGTTTCCCTGTCCCATTCGTTTATCATTCACCTATGGTAATGGGGGCATTTTACTTTTAATTTTGCGTAATGCACTGCCCTTACTTTGGACATTGTTTTGCAGCTATCGTTCCAAATGTGGACAAATCAAATACAAGAGACATTGAATTCCAAGAAGCATGGGGATGCTGCTTTTCGAGCTAAAGACTTTGCTACTGCCATAGAGTCTTACACAGAAGTAAGGCATTCATCAGAGGCACAAACTTTGATTGTTAATAGCATTGTTAGGCACTCATCCAAAATACGAGCTTTAGTTGTTTTTAGCATTGTTTGTCCTCAAGCTCTGTAATCAAAATCCTGATGCATACAAAAAAACACATTGCTCATATAATCTGCTTCTGCATCTAAATGATAGGTCATATTAGACAATAATAGTAGTGGTGGATTTACATTTAGATAGGTGCTATGATTTCTGATACTCATATGCTTGCCGATAAACCATTAAAATGTAGTATATATACTAGCCTAGGAATCTGGATATTGCAAATAGATAGGTTCAGGAAAAAAAAAAAAAACTTTGATCGATAAATTGGAATGTTGTAAATTATCGTCTTACTCTTTGATTGATCTTAACGCTTCAATTGCAGTTCATTGATGGCGGGACCATGATATCACCAACTGTGTTTGCTAGACGATGCTTGTGCTATTTGATGAATGACATGGCACAAGAAGCTCTTGGAGATGCAATGCAAGCCCTCGTTATAAACCCAGAATGGCCCACTGCCTTCTACCTTCAAGCGGCTGCCCTAAAGAGCCTAGGGATGGACAATGATGCGCAGGAAACTCTAAAAGATGGCACATCATTGGAAGAAAAATTGGACAAAAATTGAATGTGTATAGGTGTTTTCCCTTCTTTTATTTAAACCTGTATCTAGTTCTCTTAATTTCCTCTGCATTTGAGTACTGCTCAGCAGCCCCTGAAGATTCATTGTATCAATCTTTTATGTTGGTTCTGGTATATCTTTTCCTCTATTTGATCTCTAGGAGCTTCTGTACTTAGAAGTCAAATATCTTAGTCTTGTTTGTTGTTCTGATATGATTGATATAAATGTGATTTAGATTTTTCGAGTTTGTGAATTGTGATCATCTTATATGATTTGGATCATATCCACTTCTTCTGTTGATATGCGCAGCTTTCAGGGAAAAAAAAGTGAACGATATTTCATGCGTTATTTGTTTTTGGTCATGATACTCATGTATATGGAATTAGTACAGTACATTCATTTGTCCCAATAGAACATTCTAAATCCGCAAATGCCATAAGCAAAACCTCTTCCCTTGCACTCTTGTTTACACCGGTTACGTTCATCACCACTGCCAATCACCTTGTTCCTGCACTCGGAGCCCCACGCTCTCGAACGATAACATATTCCGTCAACCTTCTCTAGGGTACCTAATGAGTAACCACTCTGCAATAGATTGATCATGGTAAGTGAGTGAGTCCTATTGCCATAACTTTTTCGCTAAGATACTGTTCTGCTTCTGTGTGTAGTCTGATCTTCTGTTGCTAAATTCGATTTTAGATCGGTCTGTGTATAGTGACAGTGCAGCTTGTTAATCCCATGATTTGCAGATCGATCATTTCGAACAAATTTGATATATCGAATGCAGTTCAAGTGAAAAAACTACAGATCTTTTTTGTGGCTGAGCAGTTTTGAAGGCTCATATATGACTTTCTTGTCTCTCAAGAAGGGTGATAGTTACTCCACACTCTGAGACAAAAGCCTCACTGTAGCCATAGTTTTCTCCATGGTCCATAGCTTCTGACAAACAAAACAGTACGCATCACATTAGAATATGCGACTCACAAGAAAAGCATAGCCCTTCCACGGCCAAAACAAGAGAAAATCTCGTAGCTTGGGAACCATCGAAAAATCCATCTCCCTGTTAAGGCCTATATATTTGTTCGATCTTTCTCGCTTCATTTTACAAACCGAAGGAGACGTACACAGAAGAGATATAGCGGGAAGATGTCGAAGGCTGATGTTGTTCTTTTGGATTGTTGGGTGAGTCCTTTCTGCATGAGGGTAAAGATTGCCCTCGAGGAGAAGGGCGTTGCATATGAAATCCAGGCTGAGGATTTGTTTGCAGGCAAAAGTGAACTTTTGCTTACATCAAACCCACACGGCAAGGTGCCTGTGCTGCTCCACAGTGGGAAGCCAGTGTCCGAGTCCGCCAACATAGTTCAATACATTGATGAAACATGGACATCTTCCTCACCGTTTCTTCCAGCTTGTGCCTATGCCCGAGCCGAAGCGAGGTTCTGGGCTGATTACATCGACAAAAAGGTCGGTTCTCGAGAAGCTTACCGCTTCTAGTTTTTCTTACATAAATTGTCTCTGCTAGCTTCTAAATAAACCTACTCATCAGTCATCACTAAGCAGTGTTCGTTTCATAATTATGTGACCTGTATTTGTATGCTGATGAAGGTGTTTGATGCGGGCAAAGGCATATGGATGAGCAAAGGAGAAGCACTAGAGGTGTTGCTAAGAAGGACTTCGCTGGGATCATTATGACTCTAGAGAAGGCTTTGGGAGATAAGGACTTCTTCATCGGTGACACCTTCGGTTACGTTGACATCATCGGCATTGCCATGGTGAGTTGGTTCCCTGCTTATGAGAAGTTCGGCAACTGCACCATGGAGTCTCATTTCCCCAAATTCACAGCCTGGATCATGAGGTGCTTTCAGAGGGAGAGTGTATCCAAGACCATTCCTGACCCAGAGAAGGTCATTGAGTTCGTCACTATGTACAGGAAGATGAATGGGGCCCAAGACTGATAGAAAAGCTTGGTTCTTTCAACACTAGCTGGCTAGAACCATCAACCATCACTACTATTTCTGTGTCTACATTGATCTGATCGATGATCATCTCTATTTCTGTTCCTGTACTTCTGGGATGTTTAACAGCTCCCAAGGGTTTAGGGAGTAACAATAAGGAGCAAAAATCATTTTCCTTGATAATGAGTTTGCTCACGGGCACGTGTTTTTAAGACTGTTCTAAGCTTAATAACTTTCATTATGGCAGAGAAACCTATGTTGGCAGTCCCGTTTGAACCTCTGGTAAATCCTAGGGAGCCAAAACGCATAAATAACTTTGACACTAAAACTAACTGGAAAGAATTCAGTTAATGAAACATAGTTGACGAGCTAGAATAATTCTCGGGAATACTTTTGCTTTAAAATGCTGCTACGAAGGTGGCAGTATCCAACATTTGAATGTGCAACAGGATCATCAATAACAATTATTCAGGACACAAAAACTATTTCCCAATTCTATCATGGGAAGTGAACAGCGGTGCACATCAAAAATTGCCCCAACAATAAAACACTCATGACAGTTTGAGCAAAGACAGATGAGACATAACAAGTGAAACAATTACCGTACCATTCTCTAATCCCAACCAGGTAATTACCTAATGAAGAGCGAGTCTATAGCAGAGTAGGCTTAAAGTTTACATAGGAGGCCGACCGGCACCAAGGAGCTGTCCGACCAGATTTGTCACCTGCAAACAACAAAGTTCCACAATTACACAAAAAATGAGAGCAGATCTGTTCAATCACAGATGCAGCAGTAGCAAAATGCATAAAGTGTATAAAACTAATAAATAGAAGGGGCTGATTACTTATTCTCAATCAAAGCATCAATTGATCAAAAAGGTAACACTAAACACTGCAATATGGCAATGGCAATCACAGGACTCTTGCAGAGATAGTATGATTTAAAAAATATATATAAAAGAGATTCCAATAAAGGATATGAAAGAAATATCAAAACATGAAGGGGATGTACGACTTTGTGAAGCTTAACCCCAACTCTAAGTCCATAAGAAAACACCTTTGATTTCTTTCAACAAAAGGAAAACACCTGAGATAGCTTACCTGCCAGTACTTTGAGACACAGCGATCAATGCAACTGTTTTCGCCCATGTTTAGCTCAGACTCCTTGTACCTGGTTGTTTAAGTCGGTGTGTGTCAGTATGAGCCATGTATTCAATACAAAACCTAATGAAAGGTCTAGAAAATATAGAAGAAAAAAAAAACACAAACTTTACTTACTTCTTCTCAACACACTTATTAAAACACGTGTTGGTAAGCCTGAAAGAAAACAAATAAGTAAACGCATTAGCAAAAGCTGTGGCTAACAGCAGGGATCAAAAATTTCATATCCCAAATGCACAATCACAGGGTAATGGACATGTTTACTATAAGCATCTAACAGAATGGTGAAAATGAATGCTCATTGATTGATCCAACCATACAAGAAGTCAGCTAGGTATTCAAGCACATTATATGGTAGGAACAGATGATTGCCATATGATGAATGATAACTAATGAAAATAAAAGCAAAGACAATTGAATGGATCTAGGTAAGAAGACTAATTGATCAAACTACTGGAGCCAATGTTGAAAAGAAGAGGCAAACCTTATGCACAAACATCACACCTATTCAAAAAAACCCAATTACTATTCTAACGAAAAAGCAGAAGACTTACTTGTTGAATAACTCAACTCTGTACTCCATCTCCTTCTCTGCCATACCAAAAATCTGCACAAGTATAAAATCAAAAAAGCTCAAAATCTTCCCTAAGAGTCCTAAAAAGCAAGCATTCAAGCACCACTCAAACGCAAGAGAATACTAGTCCATCCGTAAGCATAAAAATGATGACATGACTTACAATTGATTGGACCCAAATTCAAAAAACACGGAACACCAACAATTTCAACCATGACATCCCAAAACTTGTCCAAAAGTCCAATCTTTAGTACACATCAAAACTAATACCTGAACTCTAAGCACAGTCAAATATGGAGAAAACTGAAAGCTAAGAAGAAATGGGTATCTACCTGTTCCTTGTCCAAACCCACTGGAACATCGTTGGCAGCAGCCATTGCACCCTGAAGAAAACCCAATCCAACTTTACACAGATTTTCTTCAAAAAACAAAAAACTAAATATAGAACAGATTGGGCACAATGGGTTTCAGCAGTCTTACTCAGTGAGATAGAATCGCAAGTCTTCCGATTGGTATTATCTGGGTTTGAACTTCTCTTTGGTTTAAACCGAACTAGTCTCAACTTTGTATACACGATTTAGGGTTTTAGGAGTGACTAAGAGCGCGTGTATACGAATGAGAGAGACGGGATCGCAAGTCACTCCATCTTTCTTTTTTCCTTTTGCTTTTTGGTACAAGAGTACTACATAATTGCACACAAGCCCTATCTTCTACCTTTTTTTCCTTTTTCATTTTCTACATTATTTCCTTTTGCTTATTTTATTTGTGCAAACCCATATAAGTATTTGAACCATCTCAAGTTCTGCGAAACATTTTATCAAGACTTAGTATGATATGACTCATTACGTGATTTATGCAACTTAACTTAAATTAAACTGTTTAGTTTAAGAGTATCTCCAACTATTTTTGTAAAAAAAAATTATTATACAAGATAAAAATACAAAATTTATAAAATAAAACGACTCCAACTCTAACAGCTCTTATATTTTACTATACAAAATTATATATTTTTCTTTTATAATTTAATAAATTTATTTAAATATTATATATCAAACTCAAAATTCTATATTAAAACTTTCTTTTTTGAGGAGAGATAGTGAATTATAATAAGTGAGCAATTTGTGATGAATATATAAGTTTTGAGAATTTTATATATATAGGGATTCTTTATCTTTTTTTTTATTTTCTATAGATGCAAGATGTTTTACAAGAGTTGTTGGAGCTAAAAGAATATATTTTTTTTCCCGCTAAAATAACAATTCTTGTGATTTTACGAGAGTTGTTGGAGATGCATGAAGGCGTTTGAGTAAAATGAAAATATGTAATTTTCTTTTCAAAAATGCACCAATAAAGAATTGAAGCTTGATTTCATAGGCTAAACTGCTAAAGAGGCATAGTTTACCTATTGCTTATAATTAAACTCTTCCAAACTGTCCCATGTCTTATGGTTGATGAGTAACTTGAGATAGGAAAGTAGATACTTGAATTCACCTTTGAAATCAATGAAGGGTTCACCTGTACACAAAATGTTTACATTGGAGGCACAGACTAGTTGCTTAACAATATCCAAATTAAATGTGACTTGTTATTAGATAGTGAAGCAGAAGCATTTACATAGCAGATGGCAACCTACAAGTTTGGAGCTGACCCTTGAAACAATAATGTAGGGCCAAGTAGGAAGGGTTACAGAGACAACAAGTACAAGGACCAAGAGACTTGGAGCCATAGCATAATACAGAAAAATCTCTTTTCTCTTCCCTTGTGATGGTCATTATAGTACTTTGAAGTGGAATAGCCATGAAATTACAAAGGCAACGATCATGCAGGCCAGCAGAAAATTCATAATGCGGCGACCATGCCACATGGTTCGGGTTTCTACCATGATCACAGGTGCTACTGGTGTTGATGGAGATGTGGGAGCAGTTTCTCCATTTACCTCGTTGATCTGCTCTCCAACTATATTGAATGCAACGACACCACAGATCTCGCAGATTCTGCCCAAAAAAAATTAAACTAGTTTTGTTAACAGTAGAAAGAATGTGAATATGAACTAAACTGATCTAGGTATGCAGCTTACTAAATTCTCATCCATAGAAATTTTGAGAAAAAGCAAGACCAGATTGATGTAGGGAAGTGAGTTTATGC
This sequence comes from Geum urbanum, assembly GCA_946800695.1. NCBI lineage: Eukaryota > Viridiplantae > Streptophyta > Magnoliopsida > Rosales > Rosaceae > Geum > Geum urbanum. The sequence goes on from OX327016.1 coordinate 34,355,312, forward strand.
AGTCACAACCCATAGTAGATTGAATAGTCATTAGCACATACTGAACCACAGAGATAATGGTGCTATTTAAACACTATAACGGATTCAAAACCATAAATCCAACATGTCAATCCACTTGAATACAGGAGGGCCAAAAATGAACACTAATAACCAACATGCCCCTTATGAATTTTCGTTAATCTATCTTGAGTGTAACAGATAGAAATCCTAATCAAGCAAGTCTACTCGAACTTATGATCATATCTCAGCTTACCAGGTAGTCTTATGATACTTCCATATTAATGAAAATTTCATTTGTATCCATTATTTGCATGCATTAACAGCACATGTTTAAAGAAGGCTTCTGTCTTGTATGCCAACTGTTCATGTTAAGCAAGCTCAACTGTTAACTACATCCATATGTAGCTCTTAATAAGAAACATGGATAAAGGAGCACAGATATAGAAGATTTTTAAACACCGGAACATAGTTATTTATGCAAAGAACTCTCGAGTATTGACACCTTATGGAACTGTACTGTAGCATGGACAAGTCAATTAGTACGCATTGGACCCCATACTCTCTAGTATCCACTAAAACCATTCCCACATCACACGTGACTACAAAAACTACTCATAATGATAGATATCTTTAGGATTGAATGGAATAACAAATTGTGACCGCAAGATATTTCTTATTCTACACAACTAAGATATGCTTTCAACTCTACATGTGTTCCATCTCATTTCACTTGCCAGTAAGAAGCAAGATTACAAAAACACCTGTGGCTATTACATGAAAGGAAAGGAACTAATATGCAGTAATAAGCTGAGCTGTGACAAGCATGTAAACCTAAATACTAGTTTAGTTCAGGTTTCTTATAGTAAGATCATTATTACAAGTCTAACCCCACCTCAAAAGTGAGTATCTGACTCGTAACAACTAATTAGTAATTGCCAATAATGTGCTTGCTCTTCAAGAACTATAATTTTCATGGTTTCTGAAACTCATGAAACCAAGTACAGTTGTGAAGTTAATGATTAGTGATGTGGTTGCTCTTCAAGAACTAAAATCTCACCACAAACAAATCAAATTCCTCCGCTATGAGCAAATGGGTCCTTAAGAATTTGCAACAGAAACACCAAAAACCAAGTAAAATACACAAAGATGAGAACTTTACTCACGTATCTCCCTTGATCTTGAACCAAGTCTCGGCACATTGCTTATGAGCAGCACCCAGATCACCTTTGCAAGAACATCCCAAATCAATTGGGTCCCCATAAGAGTCCAAGCCACCACCTTCAAAACCCAAATGACAGATTCTGCAAATCCTCTCAGCTTTACTCAAATGCAGCTTCTTCTTCTTCTTCTTCTTCTTCTTCAGCTCCAAAACCCCCCTCTCCAAATCCACAGCCTCCTCCTCCTCCTCCTCTTCCTCCAAAGAACCACAGTCAGAGCCCCCACAGGAGTCAAACGTGGACTCATCCCAGACCGACACGTCACTGACCGAGTGGCGGTGCTGACGTGGACCAGCCGCCTCCTCAACAGGGACAGCAGCCAACATCACAGAAGTGAAAAAACCCAGAAACAGAAACTCATGAAATGTTGAAGAAGAAGAAAAGTGGTGTATTGGGGTTTATGGAGGAGGGAGGGAGTAGGTGGCGCTTGATTTCCCAGTCTTTAATATCGAAAGAGAAAATCAATGTCTGTTTCAATGTGTGAATGTGGATCACTGTCTTTGTGTGTGTCAGTTTTCGAGCAATGTTGGTGTTGTTGAAAAAGAAAATGCAAACACTACTTTGGAGGAAAGGCGAATTATAAGGAGGTGGAGAGAGTGAGTGCACCAGAGATATTAAAGGACTTTTTGCTTGCAAGACCTGCCCTTTAATGGCGACCCAATTGTGGGCACAGTGATAGAGACACAAGGGAGATTAACTACTTTGAAGTAACCCAGCTTCAAGCTCTCATCTTCACTCAACAGGCAAACATGGCATACTAGCTAGCTAGTAGACTCATTACTCTCTTTTGGCCACATTTAAAGTCGATCATTACTGCATTTACTAAATTACTTGCTGGACAAAAGCTTTCGAGATTTCAATTAGACGTTTTCATATATAGACCTAAGAGATAAACAATGTGATCCCACAGGCACGACGTTTTATGAGATACAAACCATGTGGTCTTTGGATAAGTTATACAAACAAATTAATAATGTGGGTTGGATCAAAAATATACTTATAAAAAACAAGAAACAGGAGCGAAAATCTCGAATGGTTTTGTCTACTTGACATGATAGAACTGGAACGTTAGCATTAGGAACAAGAACCTCTTCTTCTTCTTCTTCTTCTTCTTCTTCTTCTTCTTGTCAATCTGATTTTGACATTTCAAAGAATTTTAGTACTATTGGCATACATTACAGATAATAATGTTGGAAGCTTTTAACCTTGTAGATGGAGTCTGGCACCATTGTAGCCTTGTAGGTAAACAGAGACCAAACAAATCAGTTCAGATTTTAATAAGAACCTACTGAAGTTTGTCCATTAAAATGAAGATCATCTACAAGCCTTAGCATTATCCATTACCAAATAATGCAAGTTTCCTATTGTAGGGTTAAACGAATCTGTGAGATGCCCTTCACAAGCTTATTATCATCTGCTTTGATGAATTCAGTCAAAGCAAGCAAGCACATAAAACCCGAAATAGCCTCCTGGAGTGAGTAACAAGCATGTGAATGAATGTAAGATATGATGTAGCATGAAAGTGATAGTACTCCAAATTTCTATCCAGCATGAGCAACGTACAACCTAACATACAGTCATCCTATACGTGCACATCCCAAATCAGAGGTGACATTATTTCAACGCAACAGAAATCGTTGATACGTCCAGTTCACTATCATAAGCAGCCTGACCAGCATCCATGGGTAGATTCTTCATACATATAGAAAATATCCGAAATCCTAAAAGGAAGCTTGTCATGTGGTCTTGATGGAAAACAACAGAATTCCATATGATTGCAGCAAAGAACCTAAGTTTCAATTCAGTTAACTCATACCTTTCATTGCACATCAGCAAGGATGTTATCCAAATTTGAACTTAAACAAACTGAATAGTCGGTGTCTCTATGACATTGATATGGGATGATGAAAGATGGATGTAATTTACCAGAATCATATTTTGTTTCTTTCCCACAGCCTTGTGAAAGTTACAACAGACTCTAGCCAAAAATGTAACGAACAATCGCCGAACCGAGTTACTATATCAAAATATGGGAAAATTATTGAAATGATCACTCTTCTTTGTCATGATTGACACTTTAGTCACTCTACTTTCCGAAATATCACTTTAGTCACTCAACTAATATTCCTTACATCACTTTAGTCATTACGTTTGAAACGGCCGTTAAGTTTTTGATTATCTGTTAGTTTCTAGGGTATTTTTGTCTCATCTATTACCAAAGAAAAAAAAAATCTCTTTCTGAAACCGCTTTATCCAAAATCTCCGACTCGACATTGACTTGACTCGCCGCCGTTCGTCGACCATGACCCGGAGTTCTTCTCGATCGTCCTCTCGCTCCTATTAAAGACCAAAGCTTTGGACCTCCAAGACCTAATTTCGGAGTCCCAATAACAAAGCCCTTTGCTCTTCAACCACGAGCATCGAATCCAAGTTGCCCTTGTGGTTGTTGCAATTGGTACTGAACGATTTTGGGGCTAAATCGGAAAACCATGTCTAAGGCGCAATGGAAAAGCAACAGAGCAAACCAATAGAGTTGTTAAACAAGATGGTATTAAACAATGTTTTAAATAGCGAATAGCGTAACTCAGGCATTTTAGTTCTGCCTTAGTGCATTAACGCTATGACGCTTAAAGCGTACGCTTTTGGGGTATTAGAATTTATATATATATATATAAAAATACATATTCTCTATTTATAAAATAAATATATACATAAATTAAGATTCAAACATCATAAAAACATGAGTTAACAACACACAACATAGCTAAATCAAGTTTTAAGTCTTAAACATAAAATTTTATGAGAAGACGCAACTAGTTTGAGATTATATCGGTTTTTTATTCTTAATACGACATCGTTTTGCTTATTTTCACAAATAAAATAACAGCAGAAAAAAAAAACACATAACACTTAAATAGCATAAGAATAGCATAAATAGCGTAAATAATGTACTCAATTTTGAGCATTTCGCTAAATTGATATTATATTTAACATTTTTACATTGCTAGCTATGTTATACGCTATTAGCATGCTAATAGCGCGTTATTTAAAACAATGGTATCAAACCCTCTCCTCCATTTCTTATCATTATTTTCCTAGTTTGTGGGGGGGGGGGGGGGGGGGGGGGGGGGGGGGGGGGGGGATGAATAGGGAGCTGGAATGTTTGCATAGGGTTTGATCGGTGGAGATGGCATGTTGGTGGGAGGAGGCGAGTGCGAGCCGTGAGCAATGAAGGAAGACAAAGAAAAAAGACTAAATTATCCTTCTAATTAACTCAGGTGTGTTGCACGTGATAGTTTTTATTTTTGAAAACTAACAAAGTGATCAAAATGAAAGAAGGATTTAACTTTAAATGACTGAAATAATATTTCGAAAAATAGAATGACTAAAGTGTCGAACGTGACAAAGATGAATGATCATTTCAATAATTTCCCCTCAAAATATCATATACACTAAGAATATTTTTAAACCAATACGTCTAACATGTAAAAATATCGATACAAAGCAAGATAACCAGACCCAACAATGGTTGAGAACATACAATAAGATCAAATGTCCACTATTCCTTTAAGAAAGGTAATCGAGTGTAGTGGAGAGCGAAAAGACCAACTTCCAAACCAAGGGAACTTTTGACAACCACAATTTTGAAATGCAAGCAGATGTTTCAAGTAATATGGAAGAAGAATAGGACCGGTGCAAAAAAACAAAACAAAAAACAAAAAAAGAATCAGCAAGTATTTTTCGTGATATAACATTTCCAACTGCATTGCCAAAAAGCCAGAAACTTTTTCTAGCTTCAATACACAGGAATGATACAGTGGAGTATCAAATCTAAAAAAACTTCTTTAAATAATAATCATCATATCTGATCAAAATTCAAAGGCGGATCAACTAAGTAGTTCAAAACAACATCAGACAACTACAAAATCAGGCAACACAATCCTTAAAATTGGAGGAAATGCATCAAGCTGGTTGAACATCAGGTGCTGGAGCACTTTCAGTTGGTTTAGTCGTACTTGGAAGAGTTTCAGTTGAATTAGATAAGCTTGGAATGTACCTCCAACCACGCTTGTGAACTCCACTTATTTTCTTGGGAGCATCGGCAGCTGCCAGTCCTGCAAAAAATTGCTACTATGTTAACTTCATAAAGAAGAATATAACACAGTAGAACATTATATGAGCAGTTCCGAATAATCAAAACTACGACACTTACAAATAGTTTCAACAACTATCCATCATTAAACATAAATGACAAACAAATAATGCATCAAAACTATAACAAGGAGCGTGTTAACTATGTATGTAGGTTAGCATACATCTATAATCCGAAGTGTTCAATTATATAAAATAAAAAATCATCGCATTAGCACAATCACAATTCACACACCACTAGGTTACATGTTCAATCTCTTATGCAAGTATTTCCAACCAGGTTCCTTGAAAGTTCTCTAGACCAAAACTCCTTATGTACCTATTTCCCAACATATCAGGACATGTTGTTCCAAATGGTGATTCTTTATACACATTCCGCAATCAAAATGATACGAACCTTCCTAATATTGATCAGAGTCATCAGACTATCAAAACCAACAAACTGAATAGACAATTCTAGTTCTCTAGTGGCTTCATACATTATATAGTTCCGAATCAAACCACAGCACATAGCTACTCCTATCCAAAAAGACCAACCATGTAAAGCACTACTGATCAAATGAAATGTATAACTAACCTTCCTTATGAACAACTCCCCACGCCTTTCCATGCTTACCATCCTGTCAAAAAATAAAATAAAATGAACCATAAACCCTAAACCCTAAACCCTTTAACACTCTATAAAATGCAAAGCTAACTCACACTACCTCATCATACAAAACCGATCAAATGCAAAACCAAAAGACACCCAAACAAGAAAAAAATCAAACTCAAATCTTTATGACATAAACAAAACCTTGTAAAGATTGATCTTTGTGATCTGATACGAGATGCCGACCCAGTGGGTCTTGGCCAAATGGTAACCAAGTCCCCAATTGGGCAAGTACTGGGCCACCTCGAACAGATTCTTCTTCTTTCTCCTCTTGGGCTTATTTGCCACCGGAGAAGTTGCAGCGGCGGCAGCTTCAGTAGGGTTTGGGGTACCTGCTGTGCTGAAGCTACGGAGGAAGCTAGGTGTGAATCTCAGGAGGTTTATGGTTTGATCGGTTATTGCTCTGCGTGCGAGTGAGCTCGCCATTTTGGAGTTGTGGGGTTAACACGTAACACTAATACGGCTTTCGAGTGTTGCTTTTTGCTCGGAGGCGGAAAAGGAAGTTGAGGGGTTTATTTCGGATTGGGGCTCGTGAGTTTTCTTATAATGATTTTCACCCCTATGGTGTTCTTTCTATGCATAACCATCCTTATGTCGTCAATTTTCCTTTTACTTTCCTTTTAAAAAACAAATTATATAAAAAAACTCTTGGTCATCGTACGGGGCTCGCATCAACAAAGATTATTCACAAGGCAAAATTATACGAGTAGTCATTAAAGTTTGTCTGATAGTGAGTTTGTCTGATAGCGAGTTTGTTTGATAGTCACTATTGAATGTTATATATCAAAATGTTCACTTAACTTTGATCTCTGTCTATTAATTCGATCACTTGTTCTCAAATAGACGTTAAAAAAAAGATATTTTGTTAAATTTTAAGGATATTTTAGTCTCTTTATCCACATTTCGCAAAAATAAAATTAGAAAACCTCATTCACTAATTAACAAGTCACGACGTCTAAGTTAGCCAGTCGCGGCTGGAAAATTACGTACGTGCTGGAGAACAATCGAATCTTCGCCCAATGCTTAAAGGTCTGGTCGGCTGCTAAGTCGCGACTTTCGATCTCAATTCTCAATGCCCACAGCTCAAAGAATAGAGAACAAAATTAAAAACTAAAAAACCGATGTGGCGCCCAATTGATCAGGACACCCAATAGTGTGAAACGATGGCTGACGGCAAGCCAGGCACATTCGTCGCTCGCCTCACATCATTTGTCGATCCTCCTCGTCGCACTCCATGCCCCGCATCTTTTGGCTTTGCCACTGCGCCTAGCGAACCCAGACGGCATGCATCGTCACTCCGACTTAGGCGATCCGGACCCAGGTCAACAAAGTCTCCATCGTGAACCCGGGGATGAGACTTTTGGAATCTCATCGAGATCAACATCGTTGAATACATTCGCGAGCACCTCGGCGGCGTTGGTGTAATTCATTCTTTCCAAATTCGGCGCTCGACATGGAGCGTGGGAGGGTGAGTCTACCATCAAAAAATCGCCAGTGAAATTCATTCTTTGCCTCCTTCCTAACGCCATCCACTTCCTTGTCAACGCCTACTGCCTTGAAGGTCTTTGGCTCAAGCTCAAAAGTCTTGTTGTTACTGCCACAATGAAAAAGAAACAAAGTCGTATCTGAGAGAGAGAGAGAGAGAGCGATTTGTAACGCCAGGGTTTCGTAATTTTTGGAAACTTTGTAGTAATGGCATTATTATAAATATATCAACTAAAGGATAAAAAGATATTTTTACCCATCACAGGTCAAATGTATAACGTGTAAATTAGATGGAGTGACCGAAGTGATAGACAGAGATTGAAGTTGAGTGACTATTTTGATATATGGAATTCGATAGTGATCAAACTGTCGTTTTGGACAAACATTAATGACTATTTATGTAATTTTTCCTATTCTCGATTTGTATTCTTGTGCTCCAAATTTCTTGGTAAAATTTAGTGATATGTGAGAAACCCTAACGTCATTTCCTAGGGTTGCTCGTTTTGCTTGACTTGGTCACGACCGCTGTTCTCATTTCCCATCCTTTTTCGTCTCTCTTGTTCGTCTTTTTCTTTTCTAGTTCGGAAGCTTGTATCCCAATTTTGATCCTAATTCAGAATGCCCCAACCATGGCAAACTATGATGTCCTCTGTTGTAGGTAGTGGCCTGTGGTGGTGGATCTGGGAGAGAGCTGCAGTTTGAAAGCCTGGTTCAACCTCCCCGCCAGCGTTTCATAATGTTGGCATCCAGGAAGCGGCTATCTTCAAGGCGATTGGTGTGGGGTTGGCTCGGTAGCAGTGGGACACACCATTTAGGATCTCGGCAGTGGTCACCAAGATGCTAGCATGGTGAAGCAATCCAGCTCCCAAATTGACAAATTATTCGTGTTCTGCCGGTCTCTAAAGGTTTCGGATTCGATGCTTGAGAATCCCAGTTGGGACCCTAGTTACTGGTTGGCAGTGAAATATGGACGAAGGATGGTTAGTTGGCATCGAGAAGAGAAGGAACGCGAAAGTTGTTCCGCCCGCTGATGGCTTCACTCAATTGATCATCCTTGGATCCCAGGGGCCCTACAAGTCAGGTGGGCTTTCCATGGATATTAGGTTTGGTAAAATTGGGCCTTTCTTGTCATATGGGTCATTATGCAGCAGGCCAACATCTTTTATCGTAAGATTTGGCATCCGAGCATTAATTTTAATTTTCAAAGTTGAATGAGGCAATTCATAACAATACGGCACTCTCACTTATGGAGACTTTTAACTCCCCAAGGTGATCGAGATCGTAACAGCTATGGAAGTACGCAGAGGTAGTTAGAAAAGTGTTAGACTCACGAGTTCCATTGTTGATAGGAGCAAAAATAGCTTGTGGGACGATCAAGGTATCACCAGTGATTTAGTGTCTGATAGCACAAGGAACTTTTCCAGCGATTGTCAAAATTCAACTTTAGTTGGTGTCATTTGTTTAGTCTTTCTATAGTGTCTTTGTTTCTTATTTTTTCTAGTCACAATACCGGTTGTAAATTATTCTCGTTTAATGAAATTTCACTACAAGAAAAGAGGACTTAGACGACGGAACAGTATTAGTTCCGTCGTCTAAGTTAAACTTAGACCTCGGAGATTTCTCCGTGGTCCAAGTCACACTTAGACGACGGAGATGTAATTCTCCGTCGTCTAAGTGTTACTTGGACCACGGAGATTTCTCCGAGGTCCAAGTAACACTTAGACGACGGATGTGAAATTTCTCCGTCGTCTAGGTAAGCACCTGGACCTCGGAGACTTCTCCGTGGTCCAGGTTATCACCTGGACGACAGAGAATTACATCTCCGTCGTCTAAGTGTTACTTGGACCTCGGAGAAATCTCCGTGGTCCAAGTAACACTTAGACGACGGAGAATTACATCTCCGTCGTCTAAGTGTGACTTGGACCACGGAGAAGTGATCACCTGGACAACGGACCGACACGTCGTGGTGTAAGTTCCTCAGATTTTAAGTCGACTTCTCTCTGTTTCAATTGAATGTCTTTGGACTGTTTTTCTAGTCCCGGCCCCTCTCTTTGCTTTCAACTTCATCGGTGTATTCTCTGATCTTATTAAAAGTAAGCTGAAGCTGCTCTACATTTCGCTCACGCAGCCCTTCAAACCCTAAATCCTAGACCCTAAATGTAGCAGATCGGATCGATCGATCATTTTTTTAGTTATATTCTTGAATGAGAATAATTGAACGAACATACAAATGACCGGGGACGACCTAAACCCTAAACCATACGGCCCTAACCCCTGAATTCAGGGTTTTTACACTTGGACGACGGAGACAGTCATTCTCCGTCGTCTAGGTACACACTAGGACGACGGAGAATGTCGTCTGCGTCGTCCAGATGACAAACCCGATACCCTAAACCCTAAGGACCCCTAACCCCTGAATTCAGGGTATATTCACCTGGACGACGGAGACAGTCGTATACCCTAAACCTAAGGACCCCTAACCCCTGAATTCAGGGTATATTCACCCTAAACCCTATACCCTAAACCTAAGGACCCCTAACCGAAAACGGAGAAATTAATTGCAGATTCACCTTTGGCGCCAAATCTCAATCTCATATAAAACCCTAGCTAAATCTTGGACCCTAAATCTAGCAGTTCGGATCGATCGATCAATTTTTTAATTATATTTTTGAATCAGAATAATTGAACGCACACACAAATGACCGGGGACGACCTAAACCGTAAACCCTAAGGCCCTAACCCCTGAATTCGGGGTTTTTACACTTGGACGACGGAGACAGGCATTATCCGTCGTCTAGGTACACACTTGGACGACGGAGACAGTCATTCTCCGTCGTCCAAGTGACAAACCCTATACCCTAAACCCTAAGGACCCCTAACCCCTGAATTCAGGGTATATTCACCTGGAGGACGGATACGACATTCTCCGTCGTCCAAGTAGACACCTGGACGACGGATATTAGCGTCTCCGTCGTCCAGGTGTCTACTTGGACGACGGAGAATGTCGTATCCGTCGTCCAGGTGTAAATTTCGTAATTTTTTCTAAGACAACGACCATCTAGACCATCTTCGAATGCGTATTCTTTTCGTCAAGACTTTAGAGTAGTATATTCTTGGTGTGTGAGCTTCGACGGTTCGAAAATCGGAGTTGCGAAATGTCCTGTATCCACGTTTCCGGTTTGTGAAATTCTCGGTTTTGCGGTTGACTGTGCCGATGAAACCCTTCCCGAACTTATTATTTCCTGGTCCTTTATAGTAATTATATATTATGTTACGACGAACATATCCAACGGTTGTTTTGTCCAAATTCAATTTCGTTAGTACTCTGCTGCAAATCAGCAACTACTCATGAACACTAAAGTCTTAAAGATTAGTCGATACTTAACAACTTTCAAAACGTAAAATTATTCGGCGGTTCAAATTTATCTGTTTATATATACGATGCGTTCATCGATATTGTACGACTATTTCACTCGAATGACAGATCGCTAAATTCCTAGCGAATTAATTTAAATATTTTTTTTGCATAATTTGAACCTAGACGACGGATACGGTCATTTTCCGTCGTCCAAGTGTTCACCTGGACGACGGAAAATTACCGTATCCGTCGTCTAGGTTCAAATTACCATGGCGGTTCGAATAATTTTTTATTATTTTTTCGATGTAAATATTGACTTGGACGACGGATATGTCGTTTTCCGTCGTCCAAGTGAACACTTGGACGACGGAAAACGACATATCCGTCGTCCAAGTCGAAATAACATGGCGGTTCGATTTGCCGCCTCAATTTTCGGCACCGCTTGAAATTCCACTTAGACGACGGAAAACACTGTCTCCGTCGTCTAAGTCAACATTTATGGCGGTGAAACGGCCCGCCCATTTATTTGGCGCCGGTTCGAAAAAATTTGACCCTTCACTTAGACGACGGAAAACACTGTTTCCGTCGTCTAAGTGCACTTAGACGACGGAGAATAGTGCTCCGTCGTCTAAGTGAAACTCTATATAAGGAGGAGCACCCCCCCTCATTTTCTCATCATTCCATCTCCTCCTCTATACTCTCCTCTCCTCTCTCTCTCACTCCGGCGATCCTCCTCCGGCGACGCTCCGACGACCAATTTTCCGGCGTGGTTCCCCCTCTCCGACGACTCTACTCTTCCAATATTCCGGCGAAATTCCGACGAGGTAATAATTCGAAATTTTAACTCTTTAACAATTTTTTTATTTGTTTAATTATTTAAATTCTAAATACTTTTAATTTATTAGTTTTAAATAATAAATAGTTGTAATTATAATAATTATTTTCTTGTTATTATTATTATTTAGTAATCATTATTAGTTGTTAATTATTTGGTAATGAATAATTATTAGTTAAAATTAAATAATAGTAATAATAATAATTGATTATATTGGTAAATGAATAATTATTATTAAATGCATGATAAATAATAATTAATTGATAATTATATGTATTTTCTAGTAAATTGCATGGTAGTACGTGTTTGATTTAAATTTAGTACATAGGCTTGGTGTAATTAAGTCGCACTCTTTGGAATAGATGGCGCCTCTTTTCCTTGCTTATCTCCTTAACCCCTCGTGATGTGTGGATTTCATCACCGCACACCATAACCTAAGTGAAGTTATGGACACGAGGTTGAGGGCGGAGTTTGCAAAGGACTTGAGGGAGTGTAAATTTTTGAAAAATTGGCCGAATGTCGGACATGGTGTCTAGAAACGGGTTATGACTGGTGACAGGATTTGGACTAAGAAAGACTTTTGTCGAAATTAGTCCTGCCTCTCGCGTTATCTCTATCCCTAACTGGCCATGTTTTTCGATTTAACCAAGGCTGATTAATTGAAAATTTACACTTTATCGCGCGGGTCGCACGTCCATTGAACGACCGAAAATGCCAAGCTAGTGTACTCTATTTAAATCTTAAACGTACTTAATTAATTAGCGTAAATTCTCCGTCGTTGTAATTATTATGGTAAGTAGGTATTTTAACACCGTACGTACTCTTAGGTTTAAATGGCTCCGCCAAAGATCACATCCGGGAAGAAGAAAGCCCAACAGGAGTCAGAAGATGAGATGCTCCAAATGTTGGCGGCCCAAGTCGGTTGGGTTCAACCGCAGGTAGACGCCCTCAATCCGGGGCCTTCTGGGGAAATTCCCTCTGCCCCATTTCTCTCAAGCGGTGATGACGTCGACCCCTTTTCAACTCCGACGCCCGGTACCGCTTCAACGGGAAGTACTCAGGCGTCTTCGACGGCCGAGTCTATCATGTCTAGCTAGTAGTTCATTATTTCGTTTCTTAATTTCCGCATTACGAACAATATTTTCATTTTTAATTATGGGTTTTTTCGATTATGTATGTACAAATTAATTTTAATTATTTTATTAATTTAGTGTATTTAATTAATTTAATTAATTTTTTTTCAATTAATATTAATAATATTTTTGAATTTAATTTTTTTTTAAATTAATTTTTCACTTAGACGACGGAGATTAATGTCTCCGTCGTCTAAGTCCCTACATGGGCCACGGAGAAGCTAACAATCTCCGTGGCCCAGGTGGTGACTTAGACGACGGAGACATTAATCTCCGTCGTCTAGGTCACCACCTGGGCCACGGAGAAGCTAACAATCTCCGTGGCCCATGTAGGGACTTAGACGACGGAGACATTAATCTCCGTCGTCTAAGTCACCACCTGGGCCACGGAGATTGTTAGCTTCTCCGTGGCCCATGTAGGGACTTAGACGACGGAGACATTAATCTCCGTCGTCTAAGTCACCACCTGGGCCACGGAGAAGCTAACAATCTCCGTGGCCCAGGTGGTGACTTAGACGACGGAGATTAATGTCTCCGTCGTCTAAGTCCCTACATGGGCCACGGACGTTCTCCGTGGTCCAAGTGAACTTGGACGACGGAGATTAAATTCTCCGTCGTCTAAGTACTTAGACGACAGCACTTGGAGCACGTACCTTGGACGACGGATTTTCCGTCGTCCAAGTACTTAGACGACGGAGATAGGCACTTAGACGACGGAAATTCTCCGTCGTCTAAGTCACTTTTTCTTGTAGTGTTTGCGACGTATCAAAAAAAAAACAAAGTCTCTGACTCTTTCTTCCATTTTTACATCCTTGTGAAGGTGGTCTAAACCCTAAGAAATGAAGAGAGTAATTTTGTAAAAGCTAAAACGAAAATGAAGAAATAAAACTAGGGTCTCTTTTGATTAATAATTCACACAACACATTTACTATTTGTATATAAGTATGTTGCCTTTTTTTTGGAAAAAAAAAATTGGTGGTACTAAAACTTACTCGGCCCTATAAACTTGATACCTAAATTTTCAAAATTATCAATCTCATATCTAAACATCAAAAATCGTATTTTGGTGATACCTGGAACTAATTTTCCGTACATTTCCGTCACTTTTGATGATGTGGCGAATGGAAATTTCACACTTCAAGGGTAAATAAATCATTTCAAACATAATTTTAATTTTTCTATATTTAATTTACTTTATTATTTTTTCAGTTGTAAAAATCTTGTTCGGTACTGCATGTCAGTTAAGTCTTAAGAGAGCGGGGTTGAAGGCGATGGAAGCTCGACGGACGACGACGAGGGAGGCACGGTGGTGCGATAAGAAATTCGGCGACCCATTAGTGACATGCACCAAGCCTTGTCAGCCTGGATGTCGATTTGATTGATCGGTCCTCATTGGAATTCACAAATCACAACATCAACAAGATGACCAAATCTTGGTGAGCATAGAGTGACGGCCGAGCAGAGGAGAGACTGCAGAGTGGCGGTGCACTTGCCGTGACGGAGCTCAGAAGGAGACGACGACAAATTTTAGGCCATGTGAGCTCACGCTGCTACGAGATGTCGAGAGGGTTGGTGGCGACGGTGGTAAGGTTGGAGGGTTGGCGGCTTGCGAGGTTGAGGGTTCATCCTCGTGTGACGTTCTTATTTTGCACGCAAGTTTGAGATTTGGGGTGTTGTCGAGGTCGTGGTAACGAGGAGAGAGAGAGAGAGAGAGAGAGAGAGAGAGAGAGAGAGAGAGAGAGAGAGGGGTTCTATTTTGAAATCCACGAAAATCTCTTGGATGGGAAGCCTAATTTCAAAGAGGCATTTTGTATGTAAACAATCATTCAAAATTCTTCAAAATCGGCTATTTAATGAAATACTAAAAATTCGTAGATTTTTGAATAACACATGATTTTTATCACTACAAGAAAACATCACTTAGACCACGGAAACGTAATTGTTCCGTGGTCCAAGTGACACTCGGACGACGGAAAAAGGCTCCGTGGTCCAAGTACCACCTGGACCTCGGATAATACCTTATCCGTCGTCCAGGTGATCACTTGGAGGACGGAGTATTATCCGAGGTCCAGGTGGTCACCTGGACGACGGATAATACCTTATCCGTCGTCCAGGTGATCACCTGGACGACGAAGAATTATCCGAGGTCCAGGTGGTCACCTGGACGACGGAGAATACCTTATCCGTCGTCCAGGTGATCACCTGGACAACGGACCGACACGCCGTCGTCCGAGTGCGTAACATACTTCCACTTAGACGACGTACCGACACCTCCGTCGTCTAAGTGAAGCATTATATATAAGCCCGATCGATGCCAATTCAAACTGAATTCATTCGATCCATTAATTTGAAGAAGAGATAGAAGCTAGGGATCGGAGAAGGAGAAGGGAGCTAGCTAGAAATTAAAGCCGAGAAGAATTAGGATGGCGCGCCGGATAATTAAGGCTAGGGCCGGGATCTCCGCTGACTAGCTAGCTAGCTTAATTAACGTACAGATATCGAGAAGGCAACAGGTACGTACACAGTTAAAATTTGCTTAATTAATATATATTTAATTAGTGAAAACGTACGTACATACATGCAAGGATGTTAGCGCGCTATATATATATATGTACAGATCGATTAAATTACGTACGTACGTAATTGATGGATCGATGTAGATCGAGTACGTATAATTAAGAGTAAATTAATGGACTAATATATATATATGTAATAATTAATTAATTATAATATTTTGTAGCAGTATGGACAATAGTTGGATGAAGTTGAAGAATAGATGTGATGTCCGGTATATGGATGGAATTAGCGAATTTGTGAATTTTGCGATAGAACATGGTCAGGGAAAGAAACGTTTCAGGTGTCCGTGTCAGAAATGTCTTAATTGTCAGTATACGGAGGTTAATGTTATGGTGCAACACCTGTACAAAAATGGTATGATGTGGAGTTACACTACATGGAGCGAGCATGGTGAAGCAGTAGAGTTCAGCGCAGCAGACTTCAGCTCAGGGTACAGTTACCATGGTGCCTCATCCAGCGGCAGTGGTGCCGGACCCCCAGCTTGCAACCCAACTGCAGATTTGGTCCATGATGCGTTTCCGGGATGTAGTCATGGTGGACACCAACACCAAGACGGAGGTTACAGTACCACCAATGAGCATGATGACACATTCCCCGCAGCTAGCTTGGCCACTGACACCAGTGAGATGGAAAAGTACAACCGGATGCTACTTGAAGCGCAGACCCCGGTGTTCCCTGGATGTCGAGAGAATGTGTTGCAATATGTGATGGAGCAAATGAAGATAAAAGTGAAGCACAAAATGTCAGTGAGTGCTTTTGACGAAATTCAGGAGCAAATATGTAAGTTGCTTCCTGATGATCACAATCTTCCTAAATCTCATTATAAGGTTAGAAATATCCTGAGCAGCCTCGGCCTAAAGTACAGGATAATTGACGCATGTCTGAATGATTGTGTGCTATTTTACAAAGAGTATAAAGAGTTGGACTATTGTCCCGTATGTGGCCAGTGCATATTCCAGTTGAATAGGAAGAGTTCGAAAAAGAGAATTCCTGTGAAAGTTGTTCGATATTTTCCCTTGATTCCCAGATTGCAGCGCCTGTACATGTCTCTACACACAGCAGAGGCGATGCGATGGTACGCAGAAAACCAAATAGATGACGATGTCCTGCGACACGCCGCGGATGGGGAGGGTTTC
This sequence comes from Geum urbanum, assembly GCA_946800695.1. Lineage (NCBI taxonomy): Eukaryota > Viridiplantae > Streptophyta > Magnoliopsida > Rosales > Rosaceae > Geum > Geum urbanum. The sequence goes on from OX327016.1 coordinate 34,371,857, forward strand.
AAACATTTCGACAGAGAATTTGGAGACTTTGCTTCAGAGGTTAGAAATGTTAGACTCGGCCTATCTACAGACGGATTCAATCCTTGGGGAAGTAATAGCTCCGCCGTCAGCACTTGGCCAGTTATTCTGATGCCGTACAACTTGCCTCCGTGGATGTGCATGAACAAGGAATTTAATTTCCTTACCGTATTAATTCCAGGTCCTAAATCTCCATCAAAGTGCTTAGATGTCTACCTCAGACCTTTAATCGACGAGCTGAAACTGTTGTGGGAAAATGGAGTCCCAACTTATGACAAATTCACTGACACGATGTTCACGATGAGGGCTGCCGTAATGTGGACGATCAGCGATTTTCCAGCTTATGGGATGTTGGCAGCCTGCAGGACAAAAGGATATAATGGATGTCCTATATGTTTGGACGACGTGAACTCTAGTTGGCACGCGGGGAAGGTGTGTTACTTGGATCACCGTAGATGGCTTCCTCACGACCACCCGTGGCGACAGGATGAAGCTCATTTCGACGGTACGGTAGAGAACAATCCTAAACCCCGTAGTTGGTCTGGCGAAGAGATTTTAGAGAGGTTGAGCTATTTCGACTTTGGTGTGTTGAGCAATGACGCGGATGTAAAGAAATGCAATCCAATTCCTCCACATGATCTGAGCTATTGGGATCACAAGAGTATATTCTTTGAACTCCCTTACTGGTCGAAGTTGAAGCTGAGGAACAACTTGGACGCGATGCACATAGAAAAGAATGTGTGCGACAGCGTGGTGGGAACAATTCTCGGTATTAAGTTCAAGACTAAAGATACTCCCAAAGCGCGCAAAGATTTGGAATCAATGAATCTACGTCGTCCCTTGTGGTTGAGGAGGGATAGGAAAGGAGTGTACAACAAGATGCCAGATGCACCTTACACAGTGAAGCCGACGCTTAGACTTTCTGTATTTCACTGGTTTAAGGGCGTTCGTTATCCGGCTACGTATGCAGCTACTATAACTGGAGCAGTGGACGAGGTGCAACACAAGTTTGTTGGTCTAAAGACACATGACTATCACGTTATGCTGCAACGTCTGATTCCAGTGGTAATTCGACCATACTTGCCTCGGGACGTCGTAGAACCAATAGTGGCATTGTGCAGGTGGTGGCAGAGGTTATGCGCCAGAGAATTAAAGAAGTCAGATGTGGTGGAATTGCAACAACAAATTGTGCACATCATTTGCAAACTAGAGAGGATTTTCCCCCCTGCTTTCTTTGACATCATGATTCACCTAATGATCCACCTGCCCGAGCAAGTGCTCATTTCTGGTCCGGTCCAGTACACTTGGATGTATCCTCAAGAAAGGTACGTACAACTAATTAATTAATTTGTTCCACTGGAGAATATATATATACTAGCTAGCTAGCTATATGTACTTATGTAATGTGTACGTTTGATTTTGTAGACAGCTTGGACAGTATAAGTCATTCGTCAAAAATAGGTCGGCCCCGGATGGCTCCATAGCAGAGACATACCTAATGCATGAGTGTGTTACTTACTGCAACAGGTACCTCAAAGATCCACCCCCTCCCACTGCCTTCGATCGCAGTGCCCGCATCAATCTTTCTGTCGTCACCAATGTCGTCCGACCGTTTAAAGGAGTATTAAAGGAATCGTTAACACGGGAAGAACTTATTGAGGCACATTGGGTAGTGTTGCGAGACTGTGATGAAGTTGAGCCGTACATGATGTCATACAGGGAGAGGCTTCAGGCGTTAAATCAAAACAAGAGTTCGGCGTGGATTGAGAAAATGGTTAAGAAGAAGTTTCCTAATTATTTCTTCCAATGGGTACGTACGTACGTACGACTCGGATGAGATTATTTAAATACATATCGCTCATGTTTGTAGAAAGTAAACCCTTATATTAATTTGCCCTTTTTCGCAGATGATTGATCTGCAAAAAACTGATAACCACGGAGGGTGGTGGTCATGGCCAAAGCACTTGCTAGCAGGGAAGCCGGTTAAACACTATATTTATCCCGGATGTTTTGTGAACGGTGTAAAGTTCCATTCATTGGCCCGAGACGAAGGAAGAAGAACACAAAACAGTGGGGTAGCCGTTGGGAAAGACAATGATCTATATTACGGGGCTATTGTATACGTGGTTCAGCTATGTTACAGGAATGATGTCAACGTTTTCCTATTCAAGTGCAGATGGTTCAAGCGTACAAAGGAAGACCTGGGACTATTATCAGTCGATACAAACTCGCACTGGTATGAGGATGAGCCTTTCGCTCTCGCCACCTTAGTTCGGCAGGTGTTCTATCTCGACGATCCGAAAGCCGGTGAAGGGTGGAAAATAGTGAACCATATCTCTCACCGAGGAATATGGAATACAGAGACAATTGAAGGGACACCGGCGACGACTGAAGATGCTGCTGAACCAGAAAGAGACATTCCTGCCTATCAAGAGCCTAATATTTCTATGGTCCGCTCCGATATAATGGACCTGGTTCAAGATGGTGAATGGTTACCCATGCCTGATGGTTGTACAGATCTAACTGAAGATGAGATTATCGATGAGGTAGATGAAGAAGACGAGCATGAAGAGGACGCGGACGAGGACTCAGGTTATTCGTCGGACGATGTTGAGTACGATGACGAGGATGAGCCGTCGACTAACGGGGATGAGGACGATGATGATTATGACGAAGAGTACGGTCATACGACGAGGGAGATTAATTGGTAATTAATTACTGTAATGATTGTAATATATATATATATATATATATATGATCGATGCCGGTTTACGGTAAGAAATTAATCTGAATTATATATCCTGGCCAACGGAGAAATTAATAAATATTGGCGCCAAATCTCAATCTCATATAAAACGTACCCTAGCTAAATCCTTGACCCTAAATCTAGCAGTTCGATCGGATCGATCGATCAATTTTTTAATTATATTTTTGAATCAGAATAATTGAACGGACACGTACACAAATGACCGGGGACGACCTAAACCGTAATCCCTAAGGCCCTAACCCCTGAAATCGGGGTCTATGCACCTGGACGACGGAAAATGGTCATTATCCGTCGTCCAGGTACACACTAGGACGACAGAGATGGTAATTTTCCGTCGTCCAAGTTCACAAACCCTAAACCCTAAACAGTAAGGCCCTAACCCCTGAATTCATGGTCTATACACCTGGACGACGGAGAACGTCATTCTCCGTCGTCCAGGTTAGAACCTGGACGACGGATAACTTTATATCCGTCGTCCAGGTGATTACCTGAACGACGGAAACGCTTATTTTCGTCGTCCAGGTGCAGATATCGTAATTTTTTCTAAGACAACGACCATCTAGACCTTCTTCCAATGCAAAGTCTTTTCATCAAGACTTTAGAGTAAACAATTCTTGGTGTGTGAGCTTCGACGGTTCAAAAATCGGAGTTGCGAAATGCCTTGTATCCACGTTTCTGGTTTGTGAAATTATCGGTTTTGCGGTTGACTGTGCCGATCAAACCCTTCCCGAACTTATTATTTTATGGTCCTTTGAAGACAATTATATATTATGTTACGACGAACATATCCAACGGTTGTTTTGTCCAAATTCAATTTCGTTAATACTCTGCTGCAAATGAGCGTCTACTCATGAACACTTAAGTCGTAAAGATTAGTCGATACTTAACATGTTTCAATACGTAAAATTAATCGTCGGTTCAAATTTAACTGTTAATATATACGATGCGTTCATCGATATTATACGACTATTTCACTTGAATGACAGATCGCTAAATTCCTAGGGAATTATTTTTTAAAATTTTTTTTACGTAATTTGAACCTGGACGACGGAGATGGTCATTTTCCGTCGTCCAGTTGTTCACCTGAACGACGGAGAATGACCATCTCCGTCGTCCAGGTTCAAAAATCATGGCGGTTCAAATAATTTTTTGTTTAATTTTTTCATGTAATTTTCACTTGGACAACGGAAACTTACCATCTCCGTCGTCCAAGTCCAAAATTATGGCGGTTCAATTTACCGCTTCCGTTTTTGGGACCGCTTGAATTTTCACTTAGACGACGGAGAATGACCTTCTCCGTCGTCTAAGTCCATTTCCATGGCGGTTCAAAACGTCCCGCCGATTAATTACGCGCCGATTGAAAAATTTTAAACCGCCACCTGGACGACGGAAAACACTATTTCCGTCGTCCAGGTGCACTTAGACGACGGAGAATAGTGCTCCGTCGTCTAAGTCAAACTCTATAAATAGAACAGCACCCCCCCCCCCTCATTTTCTCATCATTCCATCTCCTCCTCTCCCTCTCCTCTCCTCTCCTCTCCTCTCCTCTCCTCCGGCGATCCTCCTCCGGCGACGCTCCGACGACATTATTTCCGCCGTGGTTCCTCTTCTCCGACGACTCAACTCCGCCGATATTCCCGCAAACTCCGGTTCGGTAAATTTCTATTTTTCTCTTATTAAAATAATTTTATTTATTTAATTAATTTAATTCTAAATATAATTAATTAGTAGAATTTAATTGATTAATTAGTTTAAATATTTAATAAATGATTAATTATTGTTATTAATTAATTAAATCATAATTATTGTAATTATTGTAATTATTTATTTATTATTAGTTGCATGATTAAATGAATTGACTATTAAATTATTTATTATTAGTTGCATGATAAATAAATATAAATTATTGCATCTAATTAAAGGAATTATTAATTAATATTTACGTTTATTTTCTAGTAAATTAATTAGTAGTACGTGTTCGATTTAAATTTAGTACATAGGCTTGGTAATTATTAAGTCGCACTCTTTGGAATAGATGGCGCTTCTTTTCCTTGCTTATCTCCTTAACCCCTCGTGATGTGTGGATTTCATCACCGCACACCATAACCTAAGTGAAGTTATGGACACGAGGTTGAGGGCGGAGTTTGCAAAGGACTTGAGGGAGTGTAAATTTTCGAAAAATTGGCCGAATGTCGGACATGGTGTCTAGAAACGGGTTATGACTGGTGACAGGATTTGGACTAAGAAAGACTTTTGTCGAAATTAGTCCTACCTCTCGCGTTATCTCTATCCCTAACTGGCCATGTTTTTCGATTTAACCAAGGCTGATTAATTGAAAATTTACACTTTATCGCGCGGGTCGCACGTCCATTGAACGACCGAAAATGCCAAGCTAGTGTACTCTATTTAAATCTTAAACGTACTTAATTAATTAGCGTAAATTTTTAAGTTGTAATATTTTAACCCCGTACTCTTAGGTTTAAATGGCTCCGCCAAAGACGACATCCGGCAAGAAGAAAGCCCAACAAGAGGCAGAAGATGCCATGCTCCGCCGCTTGGCGGACCAAGTCGGTTGGGAATTACCACCGGAGGCCAACGACGCTCTCAATCCGGACGGATCATCTGGTCCGTCCGTAGCGCCCTCTGGGGAAATTCCCGCTCCCCCATTCATCTCGAGCGGTGATGACGTCGACCCCTTCCAATCTCCGACGCCCGGTACCCATTCAACGGGAAGTACTCAGGCGTCCTCCACCGCCGAATCAATCATGTACAGCGCCCGCCGTAGGCAAAGGAGGGCCCCCACTGACCCGGAACCGAAAAGGACTCGGGGTCTCGTTAAAGGGGGGAAAGCGGAGCGTATTTGCAAGGCGACCGGTAAAAAGATCGACTTGCCGTACGACGAATTCACCGGTGGCCCTCCCACAGCTCAACTAGCAAGTCTCTCGGCGCATGGGATAGGGTCAATCATCCGTAACCGGGTTCGTATCACTGCCCCTACTTGGAAGGAGGCGCCGGATCATGAGAAGGCGAAAGTCTTCAAAGATCTTTCGGTACGTAATACGTTCAATTTAGTTATTATATAATATTGTTAATCTCGGCCTAAAATTTCATAATATATACGATTATAATTTTCTATTTATTTTTCATAGGAACAATTTGACGTGGATCCGACACCGGCTATGTTGAGGCATATCAATCAAACCGCCAACTCCATCTACAAAGATTGGAAGTGCAGGCTCCATAAGTACTTCAAAGATGTCGGTCCCGTGCCTCCCCTGGTAGAGCTGCAAGGGGAGAGAGAAGATGAGTGGGAGTGGTTGTGTAACCACTTTGCCGATGAACAATTTAAGGTATTAATTTAATTTTTTTATTTCAATTTAAATAATTCAATTATTTAAATTGTAGTTATTCATTTTTTAATGATTTAATTATCTTGTGTAACAGAAATTCTCCGGTGTCAACAAAGCCAACCGGGGGAAGAAGGAGAAACACCATACTACCGGCACCAAGAAGTTCATTCAAATTGCCAAGGAGCACAAGGATAAGGGTTCCAAACACCCTTTTATTGATGCAAGCGTAAGCGCGTACGTGACGCCAGGGCTCGATAATGAAGCGAGTCAATGCGGGGTAAGTGATATATATATATGTGCTTTTAATTATAGTAATTATTATTTAAATATGATTACAAAATTATAATAAATTAATTATAATTTTGTAGGCAAGGGCGATAGAGCGTGCGCATGAAGAGTTGGCCAACACTCAGCTTGCGTTCCCAGATGTGCCGCCGGAAGACCTGCCTCCTCTATCCTTAGAGAGCCAAATTGCAATCGCGGATGAGGTCTACGGTCGTAGAGCTGGCAAGGAGGTTAGGCACTTTGGGCCTAGGGTGGTACGAGATTTGTCGACGACCTCCGGCTCATCATCTACAGGAGGTTCGAGGCAGCGGAGAATGAGTCAAGCTGCGGCCGTCGAAGCAGCCATTCAAGAGGCTCGACTGGCACGAGAGGAGAATCGACTGACACAAGAGCAGAATGAGGCAATGAGGCAAAGACTTGACCAACAACAAGCACAAATAGCCAAACTCATCGCCCTTATGGAACAAAATCGAGAAGTATATCAACCTCCTCCGAACCCACACCCCGACGACAACGACCCGGCTGGAGGCGGAGGACTCGGCCCCGCATCTGCTCCTCCAGTGTATTAGCTAGCACGTAGTATATTATCTCGTTTCTTTCCGCATTCCGAACAATATTTTAATTTTTAATTTATGGGTTTTTTCGTATGTACAAATTAATTTACTTTGATTATTTAATAATTAAGTTATTAATTTTAATATTCAAAATTTAGTTTATTTATTTAATTTTAGCATTTTTCATTATTTAAATTAAAATAATAATAAATTAAATTAATAATTTTTAATTTCAATTTATTTTAAAAAAAAAATTAAATATTCACTTGGACGACGGAGATTATATTCTCCGTCGTCCAGGTGCAGAACCCTAAACCCCTAACCCCTAACCCCTAAACCCTAAACCCTGTCGTTCTCCGTGGCCCAGGTGTTCACCTGGACGACGGAGACTTAGTGTTTCCGTCGTCCAGGTGAACACCTGGGCCACGGATAAGCTACCATTATCCGTGGCCCATGTACACACTTGGACGACGGAAACACTAAGTCTCCGTCGTCCAGGTGAACACATGGGCCACGGACAGGTGTTCACCTGGACGATGGAGACTTAGTGTTTCCGTCGTCCAAGTGTGTACATGGGCCACGGATAATGTCCGAGGTCCAAGTGAACTTGGACGACGGATCACTAAATCTCCGTCGTCCAGGTGCTTGGACGACAGCACTTGGAGCACGGACCTTGGACGACGGAGTTTCCGTCGTCCAAGTACTTAGACGACGGAAAACTGCACTTAGACGACGGAAATGGTCCGTGGTCTAAGTGCAGTTTTCTTGTAGTGTATGGAGTGTTTAAAATCTTGAATGAATACATCAAAATTTTAATGGATTGTTTAAAATCTTGATCGAATACATCAATATTTTAAAAGAATTCTGAAATACAGAATAATCCTATAAAATCTGCCGTTGAATACACCCTTCTTAGTATTATTAACATAAATAATCAGACTTTAGTTTGCCATTTTGTGTTTTAATATTCGTTTAAATTTTTAATCAATAAGAATTATGTTATCGTAAGAGTGTGTGATGAAATTAATATTTAGTGATTTTATTATCAAAATACTTAAGTCCAACACATTAATTTTACCAAGTCATCCAAACTACTTCTATTTAGATGACTTTCGATTTGTAATTTTATAATTAAAACCACTCATCTTATAAACTAAATTAACTTAACAAAAAATAAATCAAAATAAAAATCGTTTGGGTATCTAATTTTAATATTTTATCAAATAAATGGACGATTACAATAGATTTTAACATTACATAAAAACCCTTCATTTGTTTAATGAGAAATTGATCTCTAATTTGATCAAATTTTCATAAACATGATCCTTAAAGGGTAAATTATATGCTAAAGTATTCTCGATTATAAATTTCACAAAACACAAAATATTTAAATGGGAGTAATTTGGATGGTTTCATACAATTAATTTTGGACATAACTATTATTCTTTTATTATATAGTGTACTTTCATGTGTATTAAAGGGATATCTTAAATTTTTATGGCATGAGATAATTGTCTCATCAGCTTCCTATCAGGTACGGGTCTGATTACCTCCACATATTTGGGTTCTTCTATTACTTCATAACTTTCGCATGTCTATCCCGTCACCCATAATTAAAGCTACTGTAAAAAAAACTATGTTTATGAAGCAAGTTGGGAGAAAATTTTATTCAAGAAAAAACCTATCAACCGATACATTTTTTCTGCTAAGTGGCTAATGGCTAAGGTTGAAAAAGACTACAAGAGATTTCGAAAGTTTGGTGGATCAAAAGTGCACCAAACTTTTGCGGTACGGCTGGGCTGAACCCAGTTTAGCGTCAACCCAGTTTTTTTCTCTCACAGAGGGAGAGCACATGCTGCTCAGCAGGGGGGTGGAGATATTATTGTACTGGATTTGAGCTGGGTTCACACTTAACCCAATTTACCCGAAAATCTTCGAAAACTTTTGATTAAAACTTTTAGGGAACAAAATGGGTATAGGTTTGCTGTTTGGATTGTCATATCAATTGTTAAAGGAGTGCCATTAAATTTGGTTGGATGGCTCTATTCGGTTTTGATGAAGTCAATGATTGGATTTGTCAAGAGAAAAAAGAAGGATGGAAGTCAGAACAAAACAAAGTCGAGTATAGTATAGAGAGTGAGCCTCGTATCTGATGATTGGATTTGCCATTTTTACTATGGATTGTCTTTTATTACACTTGTATGATCAATAAAAGAGGATCTCATATTTGATGAATCCCTCTTCAATGAACGCATACTTTTTATAAGAACAGACTTGTAATACTAGAACATCGAAAGAAAAATCACAACATGTTGGTTCACAACACGTTGGTTATAGTTTAGCATCTGTATCTCTTTCATTTTCATTTTCAATTTGGTCATCGCATGACTTACTCAATTTTATATATCGAATAGCATTGAATATTAAAAAATTATTAAATATTAATTTATCTCACACTTCTACGATAAGACTATTTTGATTTATTATAATTTTAAATGATCATTGAAAAAAATAAACACCAAATCAAGAACTGAATTTTATATTGATAGTACTTTAACCGCGTGAAAATCAGTACTTATGTATTTTTTTTATGTGAACATTAAGTTTAAAGGGACACATCTTTTAAAATTCGTCTTAGGTTTGATAATCTCAGGTCCGGCCATGGAGGTAATCCACCAGTTAAGACAATTGGCATAATTTTTACAAAATTAAGAAGTTTGGACTTCACAGTGGGCGACTATTCATCAAACTCTTCATCATCCTTCACGCCTTGTTTAGACTCCTCAACTTCAGTGGTAGCCTTACAAGTTGAAGTTACGATTACAACTTTCTCCTTCATGTAGAAGAAGAGAGGATAGGCATGCCTCTGCTCCAAAGAGAGAGGAAGCACAAGCCTCCTCTCGATGGAGAGAGGACATGCAAGCCTCTTCTTCATCTTAGAGGGTTCCGAAAAGGGTTTTTGGGGGTGGAGTGATGTCGCCAGCAAGGGAGAAGGACTGAGAAAAATTTAAGCAATGATGATAATTTGGTGCCCTGAGCTTATTGTAAGCTCGTTGACTGACTATTGACTTTATTAACCTATCATATGGTGACATGTGGCAAAAATAAAAAATAAATAAGGGTGTAGAGAAAGGGGGTGCATTCAAGACTAGAGAGAGAGAGAGAGAGAGAGGATGTGGATGACAATTGATCAGGTCAGATTTGACCAACCGGATCGGGTTCTACCCAATCAAATCCAAAAATAGAAAGAAAAAAATGAACATGAAATAAAATAGTGATAGAAGGGCAAATTGGTATTTCACTTTTTGAGTTAAATTTTTTGTTTGGTACGTCATCAAAAATAACGAAGAAAGACGAAAAATTGGTTTCAGGTATCACTAAGATTCAGTTTTTTAAGTCCAAGTATGACATTGATACTTTTATAAGTTCAAGTATTAAATTGATAAAATTGAGTAAATTCAAGTAACAATGAAGAAAATTTTCCATTTCTTTTTTATCAAAGTAGTGAACTTCGATACCATATGCAACTCCTGGAAAGCAAGTCACTATTAGTTATGCAACTCTCGATAAGTTTTACATGACTTCAACAAAAACTACACTAAAGCATTACTGCTCCTAAAACGAATAGGAAAAGCATTACATGACAACTTTACGCAACATGAAACGGATTAAAAGATCAAAATATTGGACTCTAACAAACCCACCTCTTCTTCCTTACATTTCCTTCATCGGAAATTAAAACAGCAAAATTTGGTCATAAAGGAATGGAGGAGTCGAGGGGAGAGAGTAAGAAATCTCAATACCTAGAGGCTGTAACCGGAAAAGAAGGGAGTACCATGAGCCCAATGGAAAGCCCAAGTACAAGGTAGTTTCTATCGTTTTGAAATGAACCAGAAGAAGTCGATCAACAGCAAGGTTCTGAAAGAAAGAGCGGAGCGGGAGAAGGACATAAAGGATATGGGTGCTCCCTCTTCACTCGCTTTTGCGACCTAGTGACGTGAGCTCTACAAAAATGTCGCTCACATCCGGGATACTCTCCCACCTCAGAAAACTCAGAAAAAAACTAATCGAAGTGAATAGATGATAAAAATGATGTTAAGTGTTTTAGAAAAGAAAAATTAATAATTTATATTGAAGCGACACACAATCGATTACATTATGAAGTCTCAAAAGTATGTGTTATGTTTACCATGTTCTTAGTGACGGAGCAAAAAAAATTGTTTAGGTGGGGCGAAAATTTTCACTATAAAATATAACAACAATTAATCTAACTACCTAATATATATTTGCATATCAAATAACATATATTTACTAGTTTATATCTAATTTGAATCCAATGCATCACAGAACATTAGATATATATCCTCCAAAGTACTACAATTTACCATTGTTATTGAAAAAATAAAAAATATATAATATGAAATTACAATATCAAACCAAGTCAAAATCTAATTATACGAGTAGAATCGATTAATGAAAGTAAAAATTAAATCTAAAATTTTTGGGAATTTGAACAATTATGGTGTAAAATAAATTTTAAACTCTCTCAATCTAATGAAGGGAATTATGAGATAAGGAGAGATAGTGAAGGAGAGGTGTACACAGTGATTGAGAGCCGTGATAGTGATGTGCACAGAAAAAAAAAAGTCGATCAAAGTACAGTGTAAAAGGAGAGGGAGTAGGAAGAATGAGTGGTGATAGACAAGAATTTTTTTTACTCCAAAATTCCACCGGGGGCATTTGTCTTACTTGGCGTATGTCTCCATCTGCCACTGTTGTTTCTATTGTTTTGTAAAATTTCCAATAATTTACCTCCTTTCAGATCTGAAAAAATAAAAAATCAAAGTGCGCATCTCAAATCCAGAGTGATCTAGGCCGATTTAATACTCTTCTGAATAAACTAAGAATCCAAGTCTAGCTAACCACTCAAGATTTTTGATCCAGGTAGATGGGAATATAATTGTATTTCCCAGGTAGCTGCTTCTTAATCTTAATAAAATCCTAAATGAGTTGGATGCGTACAGATTGCAATGTGCCACTTGGTAGTTTCAGGCAAACGAGCACAGTTGCATATACAACTCACTCAAAACCACCGACTCCTTTCCATATACTCACTCAGCACCACCTAGGCACCGACTCTTCTAAGCGTACACATGGAATAGCAGAAAGGCCGCAACACTTCTCATCTCTACCTTCGCATGATAATACCGTTTGTTGATTATATATAACCAGATCTGTTGATCATATTTTCTCATAGCTTGGAAGAGCAAGCACAATTGATTCACATGAAGAAGCATAGTAACATGCAAAAAGAAGTTGAAACGACAATAGTGAAACAGACAAGACAGAGGCAACTTGTAAAATACCACAATTCATATCATAATACTAATCTTGATGAACGAAGCAAACCAGTATGGATAATCACATCATAGCTGCTAGATAAGCAAATCTCAATACCACAATGTCGAAATAAGCAAGTTACAGGAAAAGCAGCAACTGGAAGTTGATGTTCAAAGATGAATATCACTTCAACTCAACCAGCATTCATTCGCATACTAACCAAAAGATTACTACTAGAAGTTTGATATTAAAAATAAGGGGGTGGGGGATTGAGGCGGGGGGATTCTGGCTTAATAGAATTAAACATCCTCCTCGTAGTCTCCCTGTTCTTCCTCGTACTCATCCTCATCAGCAGTTGCATCCTGGTACTGCTGGTACTCTGACACCAGATCGTTCATGTTGCTCTCAGCCTCAGTGAATTCCATCTCGTCCATGCCTTCACCTGTGTACCAATGCAAGAAAGCCTTTCTCCTGAACATAGCAGTGAACTGCTCACTCACCCTCCTGAACATCTCTTGGATAGATGTAGAGTTTCCAATGAAAGTTGAAGCCATCTTGAGACCAGTTGGCGGGATGTCACAGACTGTGGACTTGACATTGTTAGGGATCCACTCAACAAAGTAGGAAGAGTTCTTGTTCTGCACATTCATCATCTGGTCATCGACTTCCTTGGTGCTCATCTTACCACGGAACATGGCTGATGCGGTGAGGTACCTTCCATGTCGGGGGTCAGCGGCACACATCATGTTCTTTGAATCCCACATTTGCTGGGTGAGCTCAGGAACTGTCAAAGCTCTGTACTGCTGTGACCCTCTTGAGGTGAGAGGAGCAAAACCCACCATGAAAAAGTGAAGACGGGGGAAGGGGATGAGATTGACAGCAAGCTTGCGCAAATCAGAGTTGAGTTGTCCAGGGAACCTCAGACAGCAAGTAACTCCAGACATTGTAGCAGATATCAAGTGATTCAAATCACCAACTGTAAAGGACAGCATAAAAATAATGTCAGCTCTGATTGACCAAACAAGAAGCAAAATTACAAATACAAATTCAACAACCTCACAAGTCTATTGATTACTTAAATTTCCAGTTCAAAACAAACAGAAATCAATCACCAGATTGAATTCAACCATTCAATGCTCAACAACACATTTTCAAATTCACTCTTAACAAAGACTAATATGAATGGCAGTAGTTAAGATAACAGATCTGGAACTGTAACAAAAGACACATGTGTTCAGTCAATTACATGCACACCAGCAATGTATATTTAAACTCTTTGATTTCAAAACCAATATAGAAATGATTGATTTGATTCTTCCATGAAAAAAAATTCATTTCTCACATTAACAAATAATTAATTAAACAGACAAATGGCTAAAACCAGACAAATAATTCATCTCAAACATGCAATATCACAGTAGCATTAGTCCACAATTATACACACACCGCTAAACCCATATAGAACGTATGCACAAAGTTTCACTCACATCCATATCAAACCGTACAAAGACAAGAATACACTTACAGCTGGGTGTGGTGAGTTTAAGTGTGCGGAAACAAATGTCGTAGAGAGCCTCGTTGTCGAGCACCATACACTCGTCGGCGTTCTCCACAAGCTGATGAACAGACAAAGTAGCGTTGTAAGGCTCCACAACAGTGTCTGAGACCTTAGGAGACGGGAACACAGAGAAAGTCATCATCATCCGGTCCGGGTACTCCTCCCTGATCTTTGAAATCAGAAGCGTTCCCATTCCAGATCCAGTACCTCCACCCAAAGAATGGCACACCTGGAACCCTGCACCATTCACCAAAACCACATACAACATTCAGATCCACAAAAATAACACACAGGAAAAACCAGATCTACATTTTCACACTTCATTTTCTACTCTATTTCAGATAAAAACAACCGGATTTGTCGTTTTCGCTTCATTTCTACTTCATTTTTATGGGTAAGTACACATAATTAGGGTTTCAGTGAGAGGCTTAGGGTTTCATACCTTGCAAGCAGTCACAGTTCTCAGCCTCCTTGCGAACTACATCGAGAACGGAATCGATCAACTCAGCGCCTTCAGTGTAGTGACCTTTCGCCCAGTTGTTTCCGGCGCCGGACTGACCGAAGACGAAGTTATCAGGGCGGAAGATCTGGCCGTAGAGACCAGATCTGACGCTGTCCATGGTCCCAGGCTCCAGATCCATAAGGACGGCGCGTGGAACATACCTTCCGCCGCTGGCTTCGTTGTAGTAGACGTTGACCCTCTCAAGCTGAAGCTCGGAGTCTCCGGTGTACCTTCCGGTGGGGTCGATGCCGTGCTCGGCGCAGACGACCTCCCAGAACTTGGCTCCGATCTGGTTGCCGCATTGGCCTCCCTGAATGTGAAGAATCTCACGCATCTTCGCTAGGGTTTTGAGAGAATCTAGGGATTTGAAAAAAAAATGAGAGAAGGAGAAAGAGTAGTGGCTGAGAAAAATGAGAGACTCGGAGTAGGGTCGTAAGGATGAAGAAGAAGGGGGCTTTATATAGAGAGGAGTGAGCTGTAACCCTATAACGGCTCGTTCTGAATTTTCTATTTTTCGGGGAGGGGGTTTTGTTTCGCTGTAATCTTGAAATGACAGAAGGGATTACGTCGGACGGTCGGATGGGTGCCACGTCAGAAACGGGGAGGGGGAAACGGACGGCTTATCCGGGTTTAGGATATTTTTGAAATAGAGGAGACAGCTGGACTCGGATTTGACGACCCACACTGGTCTCGCGAGGACCCGATCCAGAAGGAGGAGGGGAAATGACGTGACTGCCCACCGGCCGATCTGGGAATTAAAAAAGGCTGTACAAACCTCGTGCTTCCGTGGGAGGAAAAGCGAGGACAGGCGGTTTGCGTACATTAGCGTTCTGGAATCATTTGCTGTAAAAAAACTGACTTTTCAAAACTAATTACAGTCCACATTTTCTTTTATCGAACCTACTTTCGATCTCCTTATTATTTTGCAAGAGTCTGGCAAAATTTTGATTCAATATATGGAGTGTAAATAATATGATTCTGCATACAAGGATATTGTATTTACAATTCCACGCTTTTAAGGTCGGGTAGCAATTTCTAACACCTCATCGACAATCTAATGACACCCGAGACAATGCTTGGGTACTACGTGTGGTTATTTACGGACATATATGCTTGAATAATTATTATTTTTTATTTCAAAAAATTATATGGCCGGACACACGATTTGGAATGTAATTTCAAAGCGCTTGTCTCCATTTTTAGAATTATGTTTTGATAAATACTCATTTTGAAAGTGTTTCGGCTACAATACTGTTACCGATTGGAACCTATTCTTTGGTAAAGATTATATATTCCTCCCCTTATGTGTAGAATTAAAATACAGTTGACAATTGCCGGTAGAGACAAGTGTTCCTTCGGCGACATTGGACAGAGAAGTAGAGAAGTATTTAGATGCCAATAATAATAAATAAGCAAAAAACATTGACATACTATGCAATTTTGCACGTCTCTGAATTACATGATCCCAATTCCTATGTAATAAAGCTGTTGCTGAAACGCAAGCCTCGGCGGTAAGAAGCACATCCAAAGCTGAACCTTCTCTTGAACAGCTCGGCAAGACCCACACAGGCCACAGACACCCTTCAAGAATAAGCTAAGCACTTGCAAAAACAGTAAGCAATCTACATTTGACGTTATCAGTAAGCAATCAAGCACTCACTATGTCTACAGTCTACCCAACCCTCTAGTCCCTACTGATACATACATATCCTTTGTTCATTCCCGATATTTTTCTAGCGATAGAGATGTTTCAACCGAAGATCTATCTCCCCTCACCCTCTGCCGTTTATCCAATAGGTACACATCTAGAGTTCACTAATATTTATATTCCTTGAATTTTGTTTTTTCATGAGTGATACAGAATGAGTTATTTTTGGGCTTATTCAACGCCATTACCCCATCAAGGATTGTATAACCAAGTAGGTGACTAGGATTATCTTAAGCATTTTTAAATTGGCTACTTGGATAACAGAAGGATAAATAAACTACTAAAACTAGCATACAGATCAATACCATACAAACATCATAACTTAAGACATCCGTGGTAAAGATGATCTAAAATTGAGCATCAGAATTTTCATACAACATCGAAATGTCAACATGACCCAATTATGCTCACAAAATGTGCAAAAATCAAAATCAGGACAAACAATATTTTACAGAAATCAAGGAAAGATTTCGAGCTGAAATTCGAGATCTAGAGAACCTACAGACCTACAGTTAATTATGAGGATCTATTAATATGTGTCCCTTCTTTGATAACTGATTCTTTCAAGATCCAAAAGCAAGGTACGTATCATACAGAGTTTATGGACCCCATTAATTATTATCAGGTTTTTTGACAATGTTGGTTTAACAAACAACCTACCTTCTTACAGTAGACCCATATGTTTGGGGTTTTATTTCTGAGTTTGTCACAAGATACTTAAGCAAGGATATTCTAAGATCTTTAAAAACTATTACCAAACATCGCTTTGGTGTCATTTTTGAAGATGCTAATAATCCTTGATGCAGATGGCATGGAGCAAGATAGTACAAGAACACAGGAAAAGAGGATAGATCATGATTTCTAACAATCAAGGATAGAATCATACAAATCAAGCCTATGAATTCTCAAATTGTATCTAAATACTGATGAAAGAGGACCAGGTCAAAAGCTCACTAGGTTTCCGAGATTATCCTAGAAAGGATAAGAAAAGCTGTATACTGAATCATAAATATGTACTATCAAATAACATATCAAACAAGACAACAAGCAAATTTTGCACATACAAAATCTGTAGATCGAAAACAATCTTACCACAAAAAAAACAGATGAGTAAACCTTTCCGCTGAACTTTCAGCACCATCTGCTTCGCCAAAAAAAAAGACGGGCCGAATTGAAAAGATCTATAAATAAAAGTGCACAGAAAATAAATAACCATAAAATCAATGATAGAACTGTAGATTAATAAGATAGTGCAATGAAATTAATGCTCAAGTCGGCAGGAAAGGCAAATCAACAATAAGTCGTGAAAGTTATCTTATATCGGCTTTCATCATGAGTAAACACAGTGTTCTAAGAACCTCCACTTACAATGTAAGAATCAGGAAATTGAGAGGGAGTGAGCTACTCGGTTAAAGTTCTAGCAGGTTTGGGTTCTAGTTTCCAGATGAGTTGTATTTGAATTTTATGTTAATAAATAGCTGATGATTATGTTCCTACTTTGTTCTGAATGGTCGTGAGAAGACCACATGTGCTTTTAACTAGACTAAGAGGTCTGAAAAGAATCTAATCCTAAAGGCTAGGATGCAAAGGTTGCTGTCTCCCTAGCTAGGGAGCTTTATTATTGTAGATTAATGATATTGTCATTATCAGATTTCTATGCCCTGTAGCTCTCTTGTCAATGTAACTTTAATCCTATTGCAGTGTTTTGTTTATGTGTTTTTACTGCTAGTCTGTCTTTTCTATTGTGGATTATAGCATCTAGCTAGCAGCTTACACTTCTGGCCTACAAGAAGTAGCATTTCTTATTCCTATATTGAGGGCACCCCCAACATCCAACACAGCTATACCAGTCAGAGCAACTAAGCGGAGAAGTTAGAAATCAGTAATAGTAGTTATAATTAAATGGGGTGAATAGTAGAAACAAAATCTGTTTGACAGTACAGGTTATGAGTAAAACAATGTCTTTACAATGAATATTGACTGACAATCCACAAGTATAAATAAAAAATGGACTACAATGCTTTAGTTTAATAAGTGACAGCATCTATTTATTACAACACTATGGGGAAAAAATTCTAGGATTAATGATTTCCTCATACTCTCCTCACTTTCCGAGGGACTACTGTGCAAAATTTGTTTTAAAATGTACATAGTTAGATAATTGCCTCCTACCAATAGAATGACAACTACTACTCAGTCTACTCCTGCCAAAATTGGTTAGCTTTTCCAGTTCGTTATCACTTCATTACGGAAAACATTACTTATACCTAATCTACATTAAATGTCAGTTGTATTGAATATCAAACATCAAATTAATTAATTTAATCATCCATTTACCATTGTACATTACTTCAACTTTTGATGAAAATATAGTCAAAGGTCATAAATCTTCCATAATCCCCTCATACTATGAATGGTTACATCAAGATCATTTCATGTCCAATAGTTCAGTAAGGTTTCCCCTTTTAAAATTTGGTCAAACTAAAAGACAATTAACAGAATGATAAACGAGATGGACTAGAAGAATGAAGAGAAAGATGCCATTAAGAGTATGAATGGTTATCTGGGTTGTTTATATGCTGTTATACAAAAGGGCCAGCTAAGAAATACAAAAGCTAGGGTTGAATGAGATCAGGAGAGTAAGAGTCTCCATTGAGACAAGCTCCTCACTGGTTGAATAACTTGAATTTATTGTCATTTCCGTCAAAATAAGGGAAGTCCTAGGACATTTAACATGGTTCTCAGCCCAAAGAAAGCCACTAGCTACCAACTCAAGGAAGAAATAATAAAAGAACAAATCTATAGTTCCTCTAAACATCTTTAACATATCAGTTTCTCTAACATCTTTGTTAGCCTTAAAATACCTGATAAAAAAATTCTCTAAATAGCTCTAAAACTCTATAAATCAAGTACCATCACAACCACCATATGGAAAAGCTAGTAATAGCAACATTACATTTTTGATTATAGTTCTACTGTCAACAAAAACAAAAATCAATCCTAGTGATAACATAGAATGCTTGAAAGTCAAAAACCAACAAACTTAACTGCCATTGAACTTCAGTTCCATATACCATCTCCATTAACATGGCAGCAACCTGAAAGGACAAAACTAGCATAAACCACCCCGAAAGAAGAAAAGATAGGCATGGAAGGGTGAATCACCTATATTGCTAATGCAATAAAGAAACTAGCTGGATCCCAGTCAAATGCAACCAAAGAGATCCATACTGCAACACCATTATCATTCACTGATTTTCAACCCGTCTCTCAAAACTAGGAACTTCCAACTTGCTTGCATCCTCTACAGACTGATCAGCAGAGGCTCTGAAATTTAAAGAAAAAAGAAATTAGAGATAGAGATATAGATATAGATATATTAGGGAGAGAGCATAAAGCTTACAGTTTCTGCTTCTTGGCATTCTGCTTGATACTTCGTACCATATCCATAGCCATTTTCTGATGCTCCCTTGTTTGTGAATGCATGTCCAAGCCTTCAACAGTTTCACAGTCAACTTTGCAAATGCGACACCATCCCATGGTAGCTGGCTTCCTTTTCCTTAAGTGATCGAAAGACTCTGGCTCTCCCTGATAATATCATTGTGTCAAGATTGAAGGAAACAACAATTACAATAGATTACCAAAATCAATCAAATTTTTAATTCATACATTTACCAACACAAATACAGACATGTATCACTTCAAAGAAATGTCATTCAAATCATACTAATGACTAAAAGTAAATACTTAACTGTATAACCTCCATCATTTGGAAATCTCTGAAGAGAAAAGCTGCTCCTAAATCCAGGTTCACCAAGACGTGGATGGCTTGCCCTGTTGCCAATAAATGCTTCAAAGCTCCCAGGCCCATGTCGAGGATGGACACCAAAACCCACATGCTCTCGCAAATGCAAATGACTAGGCAAGTTATGAGGACCCAAATGGTCTGTCCCACGAAGATGACCAGGCTGACCATCTTGACCAATGAAACGGCTCCTCATATGATCATCCATTCGCATATTACCAGGACCCTCAAGCTCACCCCTACGAAAATGATTACGCAGATTAGAAAACCTATTCTCATGGAATTCCCTACCGAGAGGATCTCCAAATCGATGGAATTCCCTGCCATCAAGATCATCAGGGCCAAATCCTCTAAATCTACGAGATGGTATACCAGAATCTCTGATAGGACTCCGTGGACCCAAACCATCCATAAGGCGGTGTCCACTAAAATTTGGGTGACCACCTGTATCTCTAGGACCATAGGGAGACAAAAACCTTGGAGCAGTACCAGTTGCAGGATCTGTATTCAAACGAGTATCATGATTGACTCCGAAAGGCCTCCTATCAAAGGATCTTGACGAATAATTCCCCAGACTCAAACCAGGATCCGAATCCAGATAAGAAGGCCTGGGGAATTGCTTGAGATCATCTTCAAATCCTAATCGATCGATCACACGAGTTGGGTCTAGTGGGAAAGGATCCAACCTTTCATCTGGCAAAGCCTTCAATCTTTCATCCCTGAACCCAAGAGTTGATGCGGAGTCAAAGCCTGGATTCCCATTCATTCTCAGCATGTTTGGTATGATGCCAGACGGCCGTCCAATTGCTCCCTGATCCATGTGGAATGTCGGCCGCTGCTGACCCCTCTGACTTTCATGGCCAAGTGGTGCTCGGGCCACTATACCTCCATGAGAATCAAAAGCACTAGGGAGTAGTGCAAATGGTAGACCTCTGGGAGCCCCTAAAGGAGGAGGTGGTGCATGGCTTGGTTTATAAGGCCCACGATGACCTGCATTCCCAGCTGATGCTGCAAATCCCAGGTTTCCCCTAGGATGTTGCAACTGCTCGGATATATGAAAAGGCTGCCCAGGCACATGTCCAGATCCTTGAGGCCTCACATGACTTAGGGTTTGTCCAGAACCATGTGTATGGTGTGGAGGCCCTGAAGAAGGTACTTGTAATGAAGGAGGTGCACGGGGCTTCGGCTGGCTTATGGTGGAACCGGGAGCTGAAGATGTAGATACAGATAGGGAAGCCTCCTCGGTGCCACTTTGATCCTGTACACCATGACGTTGAGCTTCTTCTGATGGTGTTTCTTTACACTCCCCCTGTTTCATGCCACTGCTGGGAACATCTTCAGCAACAAGTTCACCCATTTTACCTTTACTTGAATCCTCAAAAGTACTCTCTGCACCTGTTTCCTTCAGGGTTGTGTTAGTTTCAGCTCCATTCTCACGTGCAGGTTGGGGGTCTGCCCCTAACATCCCACTAGAATCTGGAATCTCCTTGGCAGATGCGTTACCCTCAGACCTCGAATCTACCTCAGACTTAGCAAATTTAACCTCAGAATCAGCAACCGCAGCAGATGTACTGAAGCCATGAGCAATGTTTTTTGCAGCTACCACAGCTTCTTTCTCTGCTGATCTTTCAGTCAATGCTGGTCGTGAATTGGATCCAGGTTGCACTTGGTTGTTAGTTCTGACTATATTATTCTGATTTGTAGATTGAAGGTTTGCAGAAGGATACATTGGCCTTTGCAGATTCCCTCCTGCTTGTGCGTATGGCTGAGATAGCAGTCCATGAATTGACAACATAGGCCGTCCCACAAGATTTGAAGACAGTACAACATTCTGCTGAAACTGGACCCCTCCACGAACTTGTTGTGGAAATGATTGAAATTGTCCCTGAGGGCGTATCTGTGACAATGTGGGGGGTCTCTGCTGTGCATATGGCTGACTTGGAGAATATTGCTGCGGATTTAGCTGCTGGGCTGGTTGCATGACAGGGCGCTGGTGAATGGGAATTCCAGTTTGACCAAAAGCGTAGCTTGGTGGCTGTTGTGCAGAAACGATGTTAGGAGAAGGCAACAAGCCTGTCTGCTGCTGGTTCAGTAATGTTGTCTGAGATGGAGGCGGATGCAAGAGTGGGGGTTGTTGAGGGAACTGAATCTGTGTCTGAACATGGTTTTGTGACTGAGCATTAGGCACTCCTTGAGATGGCATAGAACGTTGTTGGGGGGCTGCTGAGATCACCGGTTGATGAGGGTGAGATAGAGGGAATGAAGCATGGCCAATCAGCGCATTAGATGATGGATGCATTGCATGAGGCTGGACAGTAGCATTCATCGGCTGAGAAGGGTGAAGTTGGGGATTCTGTTGAAGCTGAGGCTGTTGAGGTTGCAGAACTTGAGGCTGCTGATATTGATGCATTGGCACAATTTGGTGATGAGGCAGTGAATGGAATTGGGTTTGGGAATATGCTTGAGGTGGAATATGTGCCTGCCCTTGAGCAGACGGGTAAGTCTGCGCTTGAATTTGTGAATGCGGCTGCGCAGTGGGCTGAATATGAAGCTGTTGGTTGACTGCCTGATTTTGAGCTTGCGCAGCCACAGGAACCTGCATAAGTGGAGGCTGCTGTTGTGGTTGTGGTTGGGGTTGGGGTTGGGGTTGGGGTTGGGGTTGGGGTTGGGGTTGAGAATGAGATGGTTGGATCTGCACTTGAGGTTGCACATACGCCTGAGGTTGAGGTGGAACAGTCCCATAGGTGGGATTAGCCTGCAACGGCTGCTGTTGTTGAATAGCTGGCTGCTGTTGTTGAATAGCTGGCTGCTGATAGGGATAATACTGCTGATATTGCTGTTGGTATGGATCATATCCAGGATACTGCTGATAGTACTGCTGATATTGTTGCTGATACCACTGTTCTATAGTTGGCACAGCAGCTTGAGTAACGGCTGGTGCTTGCGAACTTGCAATTGCATTCGGATCTGCAACGGGAATAGTGGCATTTGCAGTTTGAGAAGCCGGTGTCTGAGATGTAACTGCAACTGTCTGAGTGGCAACCTGGGACTGAACAGCAGTAGCTGCAGTGCCAGCAACTGAAGTGTTTGGAGCACCCTCTGCTTGCTGTGCTTGAGGCTGCACACCCTGTCATTGCGTAAAAAACAAAAGCAAAATTATCAAATAACAAATTGTACGCCATTTCACAAAGTAATTCACTTAATAGTAAAAGGAAATACTCACGGAGCAGCTTTGTGCATGTTCCTGCACTTGACGATGAACGATTTGGACACTGCACCTGTTGCATACTACAGGAGAATTTCCAAAGGTGCAACCCGAACAATGAGACATGCAATCAGTCAATGGTCCCTGCCATGTGCAACCACTCCTATGATACAAGCAATGAACGGCTACTTTCCCTATGGTTTCAGCCAGCGGTTTGTTTAATTCAACAAGGGGCTGCACAACAAAGTCACCATAAAAAATTTATCAACAATCACACAAACAAATATCAAAAAGCAATCACTACAATCACACTAGTACAACGTAGAACCTTGGCATCTGCTTCAGTGACCAAGTAGCCATCATATGGACAAGCCTGGGTAGTGCTCACAACGTATGTCAAACAGGGCTTACAGTACAGGTGAGTGCACTGTGACTGTAATGCCTCATTAGGGTACACGAGAAGACGACACACAGGGCAAAAATACTCTCCCGCAAGAGATTGTATATTCAGTATGCACTCATTGTCAAATCCCATACTTCAATTGCCCTAGCGCACCAATGCACCTGAATACTCTGGTAAAAACATATTGCATCAGTGATCCCATTGCAAAAATAAGCGAAAAAACAATCATTTTCTAATTAGCATACACAAAAACATCAACTTTCAACAAAGCTGATCAAGAGAACCCTATAATCCAATTATAACGATGAGATCCAAATCAAAATCAGAGCTTTGTTCATTCTTGTTGGTACTGATATAATCAAATTAGATTACTTTTGGGTTCTCACAATTTAATACTAACCAAACATTGCTAAAATAAGGGGAAAAGAGTATCAATTTGGTACAGAATTAATCTAATATCTGCCAATCCGATTCAAGACTCTAAACCCTAGCCCACATGAAACCTGTACAAAATTGAAAATTTGAGAAGGAAGCTAAGGGTTTTCAATGAAAAATCAAAGTGTTGCTAAGAAGTAGAATTAGTAATATTGAGAGCGAGTGATTACAGTACACGCGGATTGCTCTAGAAACGCAGTCTCTCTGGAAGAAAGAAAGATGCTGAAGTCGAACAAAGAAGAAAACCCAGAAGCAACAATGGTGCTTATAAACACCAAGGTGTGCCTGAATTTCTAGTAGAACTGGAAACGACAACGTATTAGGATTTTACCATTTCTTTTTTTAATTTTTAAATGTTTTCTTTTTCTCTCACCAAAAAAAAAACACTTAAGAGCCCGTTTGGCAACGCGATTTCATAGAGGAATCTGATCAATTCAGGGGATTTCAAAATCCCACTTCACAAATTCCTTGTTTGGCAAAAAATGGAAGAGGAATTTTGTAAAATTGGGATTTGGGACGGGAATTTGAGACAGAACAAAACACAAGATTTCAAAATTCCGCCTCAATAAACGTCATTTGAAAATCCCAAAATTTGTCGCTAGAAAGACGCGACCTGAGCAACAACACGTGTTTTGATCTCCAGCCATCGTTGATTTCAAGGTTCATTCTCTAGGTTGGGCTCCCTTCCATTGTGTTAGTCTAGGGTTTTTTTCGATTAATCTGAGTTGTTTGGATCTCCAATTTTGGATTGGTTTGTTATATGCATTTCTTTCTTTGGTTATCATATCTGATACTCTTGACTTTGTTGATGAATTAGAATAGATTCAATTGATTCATTGCTTGAATTGGGTTGTTAATAGAGACTATTTCGAATCTGGGTATACAATGAATTGGGTTGCTTGCATTCACAATTTTGAATCCTTGTTTGATGTGAACTGGAAGTACTTTTTCATCAATTTTCAATATGAATACAATTATCTTCTCAACAGTTATGTTTTGTGACATGAATTTTGTGTAGTTTGTTGTATTACTGTTGTCTGCCATTATTAGAATACAAAAGTATTGGCGAATTTGTTCTGGAGGCAATTAGGTACTGGTTATTAGTGATTAGCTCTATGTTCATTGAACAACTTTCTTCTTACTATTGGAAGCTTCTAATTATTCCCATTTACAAACAATTTTACATTTGTGTGTGTGCTGCAATGTGTGTCATATAACTAGGATGAACTTTAATCTCCCATCTATATCGAAAGCTAGCAATGATCTTTGATACAAGACCCATCTCTATATTTGCACAATGCATGGCCTAGCTAATAGGTAGAGCTATATAATGGTTTATGCCTTGATCCTTTGCATACATCTATAAGAAGTACATATCCAAAGCTTTAACATATTTATCTTCAGTATAGCTAGGTTGCTAGCTCCAAGTCCACATTCAATTTAGATTCAGAATGCA
The DNA here is from genome assembly GCA_946800695.1 of Geum urbanum. NCBI lineage: Eukaryota > Viridiplantae > Streptophyta > Magnoliopsida > Rosales > Rosaceae > Geum > Geum urbanum. Next base: position 34,397,243 of record OX327016.1, read on the forward strand.
AAACTCATACGTATATACTAGCTAGATGATTGTTCAATGAATGTTGTACTAGATCAAAATTATTTGATTGACAATGAATTTAGAGTAAACTGATGAATTGATGAAATGTTAATTGGATGAATATAAAGTGAACATTCTTTATATGTTAATTGGAATTGAATTCATGTAATGTGGTTATGTTGTATAGGGATCTAAGCCATCTCCAACTGATACATTGAGGGACTTCAACTAAAATTCCCATGTAAAAAGTGCTAGAATAGAGAACTATGTGCTTCTACTATTGCACTACGACGCATATCCTAACACTAGAGGTACCATGAATTTCTTTATTGCAATGTTTGAAGTCAGGTTGCTTTTGTTGTCTTTTAATATTCGGTGAGATCCAATCATCCCTTACAGTTTAGACCATTGGAAATTTGCATAACCTGCTATTGTTCCCTTTTCATATGTCTGATATTGTTCCCTTCAGAAATTAGTCTGAGAATTTGAAGTCTTTGAATCCATATTAAGATAGAATAAGATGATTTGCGGTAAACTCCATAAGGAACCTTTGACCTTGTGTAAACACTGATGGAAAGTGGCATCTAGGATGCTCTAATTTACATTAGTACAAACTTCTTATGACAATGTATCATGTCTATTTTATTAGTACATGTCTAATTACACTTATGTTTCTATGTACTTGGTGTTTTTGTCGTCTGCTTCTTTATCACATGTACAATTCATTTTTGATATATCTTATAACTCTTTATGTTTGCTATCTCTTATTTGCAGAAAATTGAGCAAGAGAAGCTTAAGGAGCTTGCACAAAAGGTATGACTATTGTGTAAACTTTATGTCAGCTTATGAGATTCTCTTAGGCCTGATTTCACCATTCAAAAGATTAAATCGTTGTTGAGGGCTTTGTTAAATGTTCAATAGGATTGGTTATAATAAAGAAATATGATACATGTATTTCACTAAACTTTTTGGTAATTTTGAGTGTCCTAGATGATGTTCAGTCTCAAAGTTTAGGCTACTTGCTTTGCTAGTGTATTGTTATTTTTGTTTTTGAGCTCAATTCTGGATTTCGATAAACAAGATGGTGTTTTTTTTTATAGAGGCACCAGTACTAGAATAGCTAGTTTGTTAGAAGTAGAATAGTTGAGATGGCTACTGAGCTTTAAGTTAAGGATTGATGTAGTTGAATTTATTGTTTCTATCGCGTTCGTGGCTTTTGAGATTTCCAGCTCAGGTTAAGTTGAATATGATTCTCATGACTTTGTTTAAGACATTTGTATATGTTTGTAATGAAACACGTATTTGAGTGCAGAGAAATCTAAAAGCATTGAAAAATTGAATGAGCAGTCTGTGGAATCTGTTTTGTGTTTATCTAATAGCTTCTCATAGGAGTGCTAACATAACAAACAAAATCAGTAGAGTAATCAACAATGCTTCTTGATTTTATGTTTTGAATAGTACTATAGACTAATTACTGGTATATACCTTACTTGATTGAACATACTTGGTTAGTATGCTACATATTATTACTTTCTAGTCATAATGACATTAATAACCTACGGTTAAAGACTGACATGTATACATAGAGGACTTAAACATTAGCTAGTAACAACCTGAAAGTTGCACTGTTTGTTGTTTTATCTGTCAACACATTATGTATTTAACATGACTAGTATATACTTACTTTGTAAATGAAATATGTATACTTACTGTTGAGAAGTTTGGTTCACTGTCACTTACTGGTATATAATTTACTTTGTAAATTGAATATGTATACTTTGTAACCTAAGTCGGTTTGGAACTTATGAATTTAGGTACCAATAATTAAGGATGGATGTTTGTCGTAAGCGTGCTAGAGTAGAAGAAGAGGAGAATGAAGCAATGATGGAGAAAATGAAAGTTTATTTGGTTGCCGTGTCAGAATTTTTGACATCAATAGTAGCTTGACACCACTGTAAATTTAGAACTATAATAGAGTCCTTACCTGATTGGGATGAACAAAGACAATGGTGTTTGAATCGCTTGTATAATGGATCCGAAGTTGAGTACATGGAAAATTTGAGGGTTAGCAAGAGCGCATGTCATAGACTTTGTCAAGTATTACATGATAAAGGTGAATTGCAAGGAACAAGATATTTTGCCATTAAAGAATGTGTGGCGATGTTCCTATACATCCTTGGACACAGTGTGAAATTTAGATCGATTCATCTTCAGTTTTATCATTCCAAGGAAACTATAAGTAGGTAGTTCAACAGTGTGTTGTTTACGGTTTTGAGAATCAGTAAGGATTATTTGAAGCATCATGATTGTACTATTCAAGGTGCTGACATGAGGAGATGGAGATGATTTGATGTAATTTTAATTAAATTGATAGTTTGAGAAAATTTCATTAACTATTTCTCTCAAGTACATAACTCACTACTTTTTGTTTTTTTATCAATTTAGAATTGTTTGGGAGCGTTGGATGAGACTCATATCTTTGTGACTATTGGATCAGTTGTCCGTCCTAGATATTGAAATAAGAAATGGGATATTTCTACTAATGTCCTAGGAGTTTGCAATCAAAACATGATGTTTATTTATGTATTGCCTGGATGGGAAGGATCGACATCAGATTCTCGAGTTCTAAGAAATGCATTGACTAGAGGCAATTATTTGGTTATTTCTATTGGTATGTTTCCAGCATCAACCGTAACTATTCAATTTCAGTAGATAACTAAGTTCATAATAGTATAATCTATCTTGTTGATGCGGGATACACGAATGGACCTGGTTTTTTAGGGCCATATAGAGTTATAGAGGAACTAGATATCACCTCAAAGAATGGGTCGGAAACCGCCCCGAAAATCATAGAGAGTTTTTCAATCTTCGTCACTCAAAAGCTCAGAATATGATTGAACGAGTATTTGAGGTATTGAAGAAAATATGGAGCATACTAAGAACAACTACTTAGAATCATTAATGTTTGTTGTGTGTTGCACAACTTTATATGGGCTGAAAAATACAATGATCTTTTGTTAGAAGCCGAATAGTTGCATCTTCTAGATTCGGTCGATAGGGAGTTGCTAATGATGCCCATTGAAGTTAATTAACCCGAGATTCTTACAGTTAAAGCTATTAATGAGTGGACAACATTTCACGATCAATTGGCGTTGGAAATGTTTGTCGACTATCAAATATATCGTGCTCAATAAGTGCAACAAGAACAAGCAATAGTGGAGCAGAATTAATGAATCATGCATCCAAGATTTAGATCATAATAGTGTATTTATGTTATGTATAACAGTAATGAATAATGAGTATTGAGATTTAGAACTTTGAGATTTTGAAGTACGTTTTTCTTGTAATATTATTCATGTAATATTATTTATGTCTTGTAAGATTTGTAACAAGTGAGTATTTATGTCTTATAATATTATTAGTAAGTATTTGCGATAAGTATTTATTCTCTCAATGAAGATATGAAAAAAAATTCATGATATCACAAAAAGATTTTTTTTTAAATCCATATTATAAAATAGTATGAGAAAACAGGATTTGAACATTTTTCTTTAAATTCTCAATTTACTCAAACAAGTCATTTTGAAAATCCCTTCACTAAATTCCATTATTTCATAATTCTGGTATTTACAAATCTTGAATCTCAAAATCCTGGAATTTTAAAATTTCATTGCCAAACAGTGTATTCAACCATGGATTTGGTAGGATTATTTTGTATTTCAGAAATCCTTTAAAATTTTGACGTATTCAACCTGGATTTTAAACAATCCTTATAAAATTTGAAGTATTCATTCAGAATTTTAAACAATCTATAAAAATCCTGTGTTATTCAACAATCCACGAATTTTTAAGGATTTCATTAAATAGCCAAATTTTAAGGATTGTTTACACATAAAATGACTTTTGAAAATTAGGCCTCTCAACCAAGAGATTTCCATAGATTTTGATTGATTTTATAATAGAACATCTCTCTCTCTCTCTCTCAATTTTTTTCTACATACATCCTTAAAACCTTTACCTTGGTATAACACTAAGATAACATATTTAACCTTTGTTTTCATTATCATTTCCTCATGGTTTGATTTCATTGATGACTTCAAGTACTATACTTTCGATAATTAAGTTCTATAGGGTATAAACTTTGGTCTAGTTATCACGACTTTATACATATGATTAAAATAGTCCTCAAAATCTTATTTTATAGCAATGAGATGTCTCCATCCTCTAATGATCTCTTCTAATTTAAAATATTGAGTGATCCATTATAGTACATACAAATTTTCTCATATGGAAGTGTTTATAATTCTTGTTTTCAAACAATAAAGAACTTCATTTTCTACGAAAATGACAACATTATTTGATAATAGAACAATGAATGTTAAAGATAATTAAGATAATGAGAACGTGAATTAGAAATACGATGACGGTGTCAATTCAAGAATGTGATCATTATGTTGGAAATATCAAGAATAATGCATTTTGTCTTTGTATATGTGATAGTGTATTTTGTCATTTGAGTTTTTGGTTAAACTTTAATTATTTGAGCAATTATTAGAGATCCAACCAAATCCTTATAAAACAATACAAAATAATCCTTTCAAATCCATGTGGAATTAAAATAAACTAAGGATTTATACCAATCCACAACAATCCATGGATTATAAAGAATCCTTAAAAATCTAGATTGAATACACCCTCCTTAATTGGTTTCTCGACTTTTGTTAAATCACTCGTGTGTGTTATTTTTCAAAAAACTCAGGAATCTCGGCCGAGATCAGCAACAACATTAGCATAATTTGTTGGAGCTCCCAATCCATCTAATATTGTCGTCACAAAAATCATCTTGTCGTAGAACATGTTTCGCATTCATTGCCCTATTTAATCTGATCACCATTTAATTCTCAACTGATCTTAATATTAATTATCGTCTAAAATGCCAAATCAAATTTAGGATTCTCATTGCTTATTATTTATTCTTGTTTGGCCGACAACACTTGTCTAACTACAAAATGGTTGGAGACAACACTCCATATTCTCCTTAGATGTATATCCTTCGATTGCCAACGGCTCCTCCATCTGATCGAAAACTGAATCACTAATGATGTTAGAAAAGACGCTAGTTTAACTCTTTTATAGAAGAGATATCCGAACTTTAATTTATTATATTTTCAATGAGTTCATTGGTTCAACTGTTTTATCTTCATATACTTGTATAAAAATATACCAAGTTCACTTCTACATAAGCTTATGAGGTTTTAACTTTATAAATCACCACAATGGATGATTATTGGTAAACTCGTTGCTTTATATATATTATGCAAATTACGGTAGATAATTATTCAATTAGACATATAACATATATATAATTGATATTCATCAAAATTTTCATATACTAGATCATTGATATTTTTTTCCTTGATATTTGTGTGATAGCTGTGATCTAATTTTTAACTCTATTTTCATTGATGAATGATCTCCAAATAAGAATAAATTATGATCGACTCGACAATATGACTATTAAACTATATAGATGTTTTATTTTACTGACAATATTTACTTGATATTTCTATAAAAAAAATTCATAATTAGTACTGCTTATATTTTCACGTTTTAGATTAAGGATTTTTTCTTGAATTTTGAAAATTTAAGAAGAGTTCTCAAGTGCACGTACTACTGGATAGTGAGGTTGAAGCCAGTTTACTTTAGACTTGGGATTTTTTTTGGAATGCACCCTAGGGTTAGGCACCCCGGGGCTATGCTCCAAACGTGACACATGTCAGAATTTTATTGGTTATTTTTTATCAAAATCATGAAATCAAACTAAGAACATTGTAATGATATCAATCTCAACACTTCTTCTGTTGAATCAAAGTATATCACTTTACAATTATATATCTCTCTATTTGATATCTCAAGCTCATTGTATATATCTCTCTCTTTTCTCTCTTAACAATTACATTGTTCTCATCTTTTTCAGTACAATATGAATCAACCTAAGTCTAACAATATATGAGCTTCTAACGTAGAGAGCAAGCACATTATCCACGGCCACACACGTGGCCTATAATACTAACAGCTTGGAGATATTTTTAGGACAAAGAGCTATGCTACTCTACAGTTGGTCTACACTACTAATCATACACTAACACCCCCCTTCAACCTGAACCAGATCGAGAAGAGAGGTTCAGATTAGAGCAATGTTGCAAGAAGAGAGGTTGATGATATAATCTTGACTGGCAATGATGATCAGGCTATACATTATGTTATCAAGGACCTTAGTGAAGTATTTGAGCTCAAGGATATAAGTAAGTTGACTTATTTTCTTAGCCTATAGATTACATATGAAAAGAATGACTTGTTTGTGTCTCAAGCTAAGTATGCTAGAGATTTTATCATTAAGGCATGTATGAGTGTATGACCAGTTGCAACCATTTGCTTTCTACTTATGGCATTCCACTTGTTGATCCTACAACATACAGAAGTCTAGTTGGTGTCGTGCAATATCTAATTAACATTTACTGGACCAGATCTGCAATATGAACTCAAGAGCAATAAAGTAGAATAGAACAAGGTTACAAAGATGAAGTGAAGTTACCAAGATTTGCAGAACACAAAAGCTTGTAAATCCTTGAAGTGCAATTGAATTGAAAACTCCAATTACATTGTAGAAGCACCAGAATTGATCATCGTGAGCCTTCACGGCTCTAATACCATGATCAAAATCATGAAATCAAACCAAGATCTCACAACACTTCTTCTACTGAATCAAAGTATATCACTTTAAAATTCTATATCTCTATGTTTGATATCTCAAGCTCATTGTATATCTCTCTCTTAACAATTACACAGTTCTAATCTTTTTCAATATAGTATGAATCATCCTAAGTCTACCAATATATGAGCTTCTAGCATAGAGAGCAAGCACACTATCCATAGCCACACACGTGTCCCATAATCCTAATAGCTTGGACATATTTTTAGGACAAAGATCTATGCTACTCTAGAGTTGGTCTACAATACTAATCATACACTAATAGTTTTATCGATATTTATCAAGTTTGACTGAGCTTATCATAAACTCAGGAGTTTTTATCATGAATAGTACCTCACAAATGAGTCATTAATCACTTCAGTACCTGACTTTTGAAAACTATCACTTCGGTATCCCACATTCAAATTTCTACCTAAGATTAGTACATGCCGTTAGTAATACCGTTAATTTATTGAAAAAATATCAATTTTTAAGGAAAAGAAAAAATAAAGGAAAATATAAATAGAAAAAGAATAAGAAAACAAAAAATAGAAGGAAACCAATAGAAATTAAAAAATTTACCCCTTAAAATCTGACATTTTTAAAAATAAAAAATAATAATAAGTTAATGGAGTTAGTGACGGCAGATACTGATACCTAGTACTGATCACTCGTAAGGATTTGAATGTGAAGTATCAAAGTGATAGTTTTCAAAAGTGAGGTACCGAAGTGATGAATAACCAATTTGTGAAGTACCATTGGTAATAATTTATTAAAGCTCAATCCATCTGATTTTTGCCTTTCCCCAAAAAGCAGCCGCTCTAAACCCATCTCTATCGCTGGAAATCGAACCGCCACCCTTTCTCTCTCTATCGTTTCCTCTATTCCACGTCATCGCCCTCTCTTCTCCTCTCCCCTGCTCTACTTAGATACCCAGATTCAACCTGGATACCTAACATATTGTGACGCCGCCCCAATTTACTCGCCATTCTTGACAACTCGGCACCTTCACCCCCATCTTGGCAAGCCTGCACCTTGTGATCTCTCGCGGTTAAGATCTACATTTCTTAAGCGCCGATCATCCGAGGAAGGACAAGCCATCACCATGATCGATCTCCCTAAAGTAGATCTCACCAACGATGGTAAAGCTCTACCTCTACTTATCAAAGATGGACAACGATATTACTTATGGACTTCAAAATATTTGACAAATTGCAGAGTGGGATTGAGAGGTTTCTATTTTGAACGCTCGGGATTGTACCTTGACAATTTAATTTTGTTAATATTATCTTTTTCCAGTATGAAAATCTTAGAAAAATAAAAAGAAAATAGTCTAAGTTTCCAAAAGTTCCATGAGAATTTTGACGGAATCAATATGACGTCTATGTTACTTACAATTATCGAACTCAAAATATTTGAAATCAAATATATTGTTCAAATTTGTTTATTGCTAACTATAAAATACCAATGTCTGGATAATATACTAGTACTTACAACATAAAATAGCCAAAACCGACCATGTGATTAGATCGCTAACATATTTTGTACCACTCGTAAAAAGCTATTTCGGTGGCCGTTTTAATCTTGATCACCATTGTTGATTTTGATTTTGTTATTATTTTGAAAAAAAAAATTCTATGGGTTTTGATTTTTTAATAAATATAAATAGTTGTTGTCCAAAAAATTATAGAAAAACTTTCTAGGTCTTTTCATGTGTAATCGTAATTGTTCACCCATGTCAAAACATTGTTTAACGAGACCAATTTTTCACAAAATGCGTTTAGTTATGCATTGAAAACATCCCTGAAGTCAAAACAGTCATTTGAGATTTTCTTATTGACGGATTGCATAAATTGACGATATGCCTACTAGTGTTGTATAACATGTTAAATTCTTATGAACATATATAAACCTTAGAATGTGAAAAACTTATAAGCAAAAAAAAAAAACAGAAGAAAACCATTTGATACGAATATAAAACTATTTTATATGCGAAGTACAAATTTGAGCTGGTTCCATCATTATTTCTGCTTTGATCCATGTAGTCAACATCGACGAACGTCTACGCCCTTAATTTTATGTAGACGAGTGACAAAAAAACTCTACCACGGTGACATTTTGGAAAGTAAATTTCATACAAGCACATATAGATATCCTATAGAATGTCGTGTTCGCAATGATACAAAAAATAGGATTATTAATGTATTTGATAAGGTAAAATTAGCCGAAACAAACAATAGAGGCATACATGATCGTCTAGTTTGACTTGATGAATCGATATTGAAACCATAACAAAACTGGCTGAATTTTTAAACAAACATTTATAATATTTCATTTATCGCATCATATGGTTATTTTATTCGTATTCCTTTTTTTCTTATAGGGACGTCATTTATGCCCCTATTTTATATTTGTACGAGTGACAATAGAAAATGCTATCGTCACAATATTTGGGAAAGTATAATTTCCTACATGCATAAAGGGACTATCCATAAGATAGTGTGGTCGCAACGAGAACGAAAATTAAATTGTTAAAGTGTCTGAATAGTAAAAATTAATGAGCACCAAAAATAAGCGTATAAATGATCGCCGAGTTTCACTTGATAAATTGAAGTCGATGAAATTGAATTTGAATGAACCGAGCGTATGATGTGATCCTTGAACTATTATATACATGTGGTAATAATGGTTTCGATCTTCATATGTCAAGTTTGACTTGATAATCATTTATACCCTTTTTGTTTATTTTTGATATTTTTAACTAATTAGGCACTTCAAGAAATTCAATCAGTGGTCCTCGTCCAAAGCACATCATCATACAAGCTACCTCTGTATGCTCATGCGTAAATTTACTTTCCAAAATAACGTCAAGATAGTTCTTTTCTTTGTTACTCATTTATATATAAATTGTGGGCATAAACAAAGTCGGAGTTGACTACAATGATCGAGGTCCAAAAAAATCATTTGAAATAACCTACCATACAATGATATCATTGAAACATTATATAAATGTGGTTAAAATTTTAACGATTGTCGTCATTATTTCAATTTCGATTGATCAAGTCAAACGCGATGGTCATTTATACCTTTTTTTTCTTCCAATTGTGCCTTATAGTGTATTCTCACAATTTGATTTTTGATATCATCTCGATCACAACATCCTACGGGATACATATGTATGCTCGTATAAAAATTTACTTTCTCAAATGACAACACAATAGCATTTTTCTTTATGATTGTTATAAATAGAAAATAGAGACATAATTGACCGTTGGGGTTGACTGCATAATCGAGGCTGAAACATTGATGGAATTGGCTCAAATTTTCACTTCACATATAAATTGGTTATGCATTTACATCATATGGTCGGGTTGTTAACTTTCGTTTTTTCTGCTAACTTTTCCACTTCCTATAGTTTATATTTGTTCATATGCATTATACAAGTTATACAACACTAGTAGATATATTATCTATTTTAAAATTTGACAATAAAAAAAAACCTCAAATGGCCGATTTGGCTATGCATATGTCTCTTATACTTAACTATATACATTTTCTAAAAGAATTGGCCTCGTTGATCGACCTATCGGTACTGGTCAACCACTGCGATATCACGATGAGATGTTGAAAATTGTCCAAAGATGAGTCAAACTCATACATTACCTACTAAAAAAAACAAAAGTGAAGTGGGTACCACAAAAAGACTGGAAAATTTTCAGTAATTTTTCGAACAACAAAGCTATTTTTTTAAGAGTTTTCATTAGACGATTTGATTCAAAATAAAATTTGATTATATCGATCAAAGTCGAAACGGTCACTGAAATTGTTGAAGTTTTTATGAGTGGTACAAAATAATTAAACGATCTAACGATACAGTTAGTTTTGTCGATTTTATATTTTAAGTAATAGCATATTTTTCAAGTATTTGTATTTCATGACAACCAATGAAAGAAAAAAAAAATCTGAAAATCACATTTGATTTGAAACATTACAAATTTACTAATTTTAGAGTAAAGTACATGTGATATCTTATCCATAGAATTTTTTGGGAAATTTTTTGGAATCATGAACTATTTTCTTATCACTTTTTGAAGTTTTAAAATTAAAGAAATTACATTAACAAAAATTAAATTGTCAAGGTGCAAGTTGTGCTGTTCATTTTCCTTTTATTTTCTTAATTTCCTAGGCAACTCTGTTCGGTGTTAGCTGCTATTGATTTAGGTCGGTTGACAACTCCCCCTGCAGCACCGCTACAAATCGGAATCTACTACGACCGAGTAGCCAACATTCTTCCTGTTCTTGCAACCGCCGTCAACATCCTCAAATCTAACAACATAACAAGTGTCCACCTCTTCAACGCCGACCCACACACCAATTATTGGAACTTGTGGGACTGGAAAAAGTTAGAAAGGCATGTGCCCTTCATAAGGGATCACACATGTATAGAAGTAAATGAGTGTCAAGGTAGACATGGCTTTCGCTAGTGGATTGGTAGGTTTGGGCCTTGGGCTACCCATGAAAATCCAAATATATAATCGTCAAAAGATGAGCCTTGGGCTTTGGGGCTCTTGGGTTATGTTGATTAAAATTCGTTTTTAATTTTTGAAATTAATATTTGAATTTTATATATTAAAATCGAATAAATATGAAAAGTTGTGTTTTGGATCAAAATGAGCGACAGTTGAAACCAAACGACGCAACCTTTGCAAACGCAATGTTTGACGATTATATAAGGACGACCTTGGGTCGTCATTTGGTCATACAATTATCATCGACTTCGTCTTCTTCCTCTATAATGATATTTCGAGAAAAACATAAAATAAATTCACCAAGGTTCAAATTCGTGTGCTAGAACGTGGACCAAATAGTTGTATCCTCTAGATAGACGTCCAGACTATAAGAATAAGTGGGGGTGAATTTCTGTATTAAGACACTGCGTTGCAAACCTCTATCTGATCAAGTTAGTGAAATTCAATTCCGTTCTTGTTGTTTATTTCAATTTTTTTATATAATCGTTACATATATACTATTTGTATTCGAATTATTGACTGGTTCTAACACTTTAAGATAGAATTTTTGTCAAGATGGATTAATCAGTATCGGGTGTGAAACACCATGTGGAGAAACCTGAGAAATTCAAGGGTACGAATTTCAAACGGTGGCAACAAAAGATGTTCTATTTGACAATTCTTCAAGTGGTGAATATTCTCACTGTTGATGCTCCAAAGGCCCGAAGAAGAAGGAGATGATGTTCCGTTTAATGCTCAAAAGGCCAAAAATAAGAGGGATATGGAGTCTTGGGCTAACAATGAGTTTATTTGAAGGAACTATATTCTCAATGCCTTAGACGATTCTTTGTATGACATTTACTTGTCATTCAAAACGGCAAGGGATTTGTGGGAGTCTTTGGACAACAAGTACAAGACTGAAGTTGCTTGTTCAAAGAAATTTGTTGTTGGCAAGTTTCTTAACTTTAAGATGAGTGACATTAAGTCTATTGTCAAGAAGTGGAGGAACTCCAGGTCATTGTCCACGAATTAAGTGAGGAAGGTATAGGGCTGAACCCAAATTTTCTCATTGGTTCTATTATTGAGAAATTACCTCCTTCATGGAAAGATTTCAAAACATATTTAAAACACTTAACCGAGGACATGAATTTTGAGCAATTAGTTTTAAAAATTCGAATCTAAGAGGATAACCGGAAGAATGAGAATGCTTATGCAACTTCTTTAATTTGGAGACAAATGCCAAGTTTCAGAAAAATAAGGGCAAGAATGATGCTGCCAAAAATACTCAATTTAGTACAAAAATGTCACACTCCCCACAAAATGAACAAGTCGTTCAAGAAGCCAAAATCTGGAGGTTGTTGGGTGTGCGGCAAACTTAGGCATAGAGCAAAAGTGTCGGTTTAGGAAAGATCAAGGTGGTGAAGGTTCTGGAATTTCCAACAACCAAGCAAACCTTGCTAAAAATCAAACTCAATTCATTTGGGTGGTTTCTAAAGCAAATATGGTTATTAATACAAGTGATCGGTGGATTGATACCGGTGCTACAAGACATGTATGCGCTTCAAGAGAGATATTCTTTTCATATTAATTAGCTAACGATGGAGAAGCTTTGTTCATGGAAAATGCCACAACTGCAAATGTTGAAGGAAAAGGAAAGGTAATTCTGAAATTCAGTTCGGGAAAAGACCTTATACTCACTAATGTACTTCATGTGCTTGATATTTGTAAGAATCCAGTTTCAGGTCCGGTTCTAAACAACAAAAGATTCAAACTAGTATTCGAGTCTGACAAATTTGTACTCACCAATGATGGGGTGTATGTAGAAAAGGACTACCCCAGCTGTATGAAGGGTTCTTTAAACTAAATGTTTTACCTAGTATAGATGCTAATATTAATAATAAAAATACAGGCACTACCGCTGCTTCTATGTACATGGTTAAATCCTGTCTTTTATGGCATTCTAGATTAAGCCATGTTAATTTTTGTTCTGTATAAAGTGGTGAATTTAGACATGTTGCCAAAGTGCCCAGTGAATAAAATGACTAAATATGAAATCTATATTGAATCAAAGTTTACAAGTAGTTCTTATAAATCTGTGGGAAAATTCAATGACTTACTTGGTTTAATTCATAGTGATTTGTGTGACTTTAAATCAACACCATCTCGTGGAGGAAAGAATTATTATATATATATATTTCATTAATGATTACAGTAAATATTGTTATGTTTATTTAATACATAGCAAAAATGAAGCTTTGAATATGTTTAAGACATACAAAGCTGAAGTTGAAAATCAACTTGAGAAAAGAATAAAAATTCTAAGGTCTGATAAAGGTGGAGAAAATGAATCCAATGGCTTTGCTGCATTTTGTTCCTTTCATGGAATTGTGCATCAAATAACAGCTTCGTATACTCCACAACAAAATGGAGTTGTTAAACGAAAAAATAGAACATTGAGAAATATGATAAACTCAATGTTAAATAGTTCGGGAGCACCAACTAGTCCGTGGAGTGAGGCATGTCTTACTGCAAATATGATATTAAATTCTTCTTAAAACAAATGATCAATCTCCTTATGAAGTTTGGGACAACCACCTGCTTATAAAATGATGAAAATGTGAGGTTATCTTGCCAAAGTTCGAGTTCCTCTTCCAAAGAGAACAAAAGTTTGACCAAAAACAATAGATTGCATATATATTGGCCATGTCAAAAATAGTATAGCCTATAAATTTTTGGTATACAAGTATGACGTTGTTGATATACACGTGTACATATATACTATATTAGCATATAATTACCAAACATAAATAAGCATTAATCAAGTCAAGAGCCAAGCAACTTCACAATGGGGAGCCATCATACCAGCACCGACAAGAAGCTTTGAAGAACAAGTTCTTATAGCACTAGGGATTCGGGGATTCTCTCCCACATGGGAAGAGACACTTCTTACTTATAAAATGTGGCCTTTCTCTGACTTAAAAATCATCTCACTACACTTCCCTCTTGTAGTTATTTGGGCCTGAACTATATTTGGACCCGAGATCCATAGTAAAAGCCCAAGTGGACTAGCCAATTCGGTGAACCATTATACATGCTTGTGTTATTTACTTATCGCACTTACTTATTGTCATTTAGTTACTCTTGTTTCCTATCTTGAATACCTCGGTTACTCTTGGTATGAATATTGACGCCGTTTGCGAGATTCGCAATGAAAAGGTAAACATGTTGCTTTATCGGCTAAGCTAAAGATTTTTTTTTTTATGAGCAGAAAGAAACTTTGAGACCCAAATTTTTTATGGGATAGTATAAGCGGAAACAATAGTCTATTGTTCTAAATGAGCATAGCCGCAAAGCAAGCTTAGCGAGAGCGGAAGCAATCACAAACCGAGCGGAACCTGAGGAACTACAAACTTATGCTTTGTGAGATGAGCCAGACAGTCATGAGCAAGTAAAAAGCAGCAGAATAATTCACAAACAGAAACCGAAATACAAGCAGCAACGGATCACCGAAAATGAAACTTACCAGAGCAGCAATGACAACATAAACGCTTGAATCCGCTCGAGGGACTTCACCGCCTCTGCGACACTGAGGGGCTACACCACCTCTGCCGAGTCAAGAGAAATTTGCTACTGCCTTGGTCCTTTACCAATCTCCGATCCGACAACATCAATTCCAGATATAAGCTACCAGGTTATGGCCGCGACCTTGCCCGACCCCAACTCCGGAAGAGAACGCCCACTCCGAGATTGACACTCATCCCACAACATCAATCCGAGAATGACTTCCGTGACAACCTCGATTTTCGTGACGTTCACCCCTTTGGAACGTTCACCGCAATGACTTTCTGATAACCGCTGCTATGAGAACCCATTCTCCTACCACCACCTCGGAACCTATGCTCCAAAGTCACCCATTCTGCGATGACCTCTACTAGGGGTGGGAATCGGACCGAACGGTTCAGCTTTTAGTAAAAACCAAACCAAACCATAATATTTTTTTCGGTTCGATTTTTTATTTTTCAAAAGAAAAACCGTGACTATTCGGTTCGGATTTTTCTCCTAATTTTTTCGGTTTCTTTCGATTTTTTACATGATGTATAAAAACCAACTTTGTCAAAAAAATAACTAAAAAGTTATCTATAAAATTCATATTTTTAAGTCACATAACATTTTAATGTTTATATGAGAGAATTTGCCAAGAATTGCGCATAATAAAATTATGATTTTAGAAGTTTAAGTTTATTATATTACATATATTTATATAATATATTACAAAACACCCAAAATGATGTCATTTTTTGCAAACTTTGGTTTTTCGGTTTGGTTCGGTTTTTGTAAATCAAAAACCAAACCAAACCAAATGTTTCGGTTTATTCGGTTTAAGTTTTTATCGGTTCGGTTTGTATCAGATTCGGTTTTTTTCGGCCATGGTTCGGTTTCGGTTCAGATTTTTTCGATTTTTGGTTATAATGTCCCACCCCCTAACCTCTACTTCGCTACTCCGTAGCGACTACCCACTCTGCGGTGACATTCCACAATTGCCATTCCGCACAACCTCTGCGACAACCTCCGGCGTCATTACTCCGAAACACAACTCCGGAAGAGATCGACAACCAATTCCGCTCAACCAATCCGCAACCACAACCGCAACTTCCATTCCGCGACCCATGTTGCAACGACCCGATTCGCACAACATATTCCACTCCGATAACTTAGCCTCCGCGAGACCCATGTCGCACCGACCACCACTACCGCGACCCATTTTGGATCAACGTCTGTGATGGCCTCCACGGCCACGACTCCAAGAACTCACCCTACGACGTTCACTCAATCTCCACGACGTCCACAGTGACAACCATCTGTGGCTTCCACTCCGGCAACCCCTTTCCGCGGTGACCAATACTCCTCGAGCACCACTAGGAGCACCCATTCTGGGATGCGATGATAACTCCAGAACTACCCCCCGGAAATGATCGGTTCCCAGCGGAACCAATCCCAATCCGCCGCCGCTTATGCCCTTCACTCGATTCCGCGACCACCATTCCGGGTCCGCCCACTCTGGAAAAGGTCGGTTCCGCTCATATCCAACCCGGACGGAGCTCGCCGAGGTAAACAGAGGCAATATGGAGATCAACACGATCAAAGTGAGTGTCTGCAAAACAAAGATAACCTTTTTCAAAGCTGCGAATACAACAAGCTCGCAGAGGATATGGCTATTATGTTAGCCACGTCACAGACACAGAGGAAATGAGCATCTTGCTTTCAATGATAAGGGCCTGGGCGCCGGCAAAGCCCAATCACACTCGTCAGTCCATCATTGTATCATTTCCACCGAAGGAGCCCGCAATTCAGTGAGTTTTTTCTTTCCTTACTGATGAGCTAGCGATATTGAATAACTCTCGATTGATTCTGCGACTGACCTCAATAACCTCAACCGCAACAGCCACTCAGTGAAAATGATCACCTTTGCAACCACCGCTCCGGGAATGTACTTTGTGGGCCTGGGCGACCCATGCCGGAATCAAACCTAAAAAATTCCGATAACATCGCCGATACTACCAAGATCCGCGAAGACCATTCATTCTGGCAAATCCAGCTCCACGATCATCACTCTGGAACCACCATCGAGAGATCAGCACTCTGAGACCGATGAAACGACTCTCCTCGCTGAGCGTCGCAATAAATATTCGCTGCTGCATTAAGCTTTCGCCGGAACCAAGCTATGACCGGAGATGAACCACATCTTGGGCGGGTCAAAAAGAAGAAGAAGGGAGCGATAGGTAGAGGACGAGAGCAATTACGGAGGAGAGAAGGGAATGCGGGGGTGGCTATCAAAATGTAAGAGCATCCGCACCTGTTTAGGACTTCCTATTAACGAGGAATTCCTATTTTCAGAACTTCCTGTTACTATTCAGCAAATAGGACTTCCTATTCAGTTTTTTTGCACAGCAGTGCAACAAATAGGAATTCCTATTACTATTCATAATCATAAAATTAAATTTTGATTAATTATTTGTAATATGTTTATCCAATAACTAGGCGACACATGTCATTATCGTGTACATTATTGAACCAAATTTTCGATAAGATTTTCGACGAGTCATATTGTGACACATGTCACATCCACGTGCCACATCCACGTGTCACTATTGGCTAAATTATTGATGAAGATTTCCGGTGAGATTTCTAACCAGTGATAATGCGACACGTGTCACATCCACGTGTTACTGTCGGCTAAATTATTGATGAAGATTTCCAGTGAGATTTCTAACCAGTGATAATGCGACACGTGTCACATCCACATGTACATGTCGGATAAGTTATCGATTGAAGATTTCCGATTTGATTTCCGACAAATGAGGATGTGACACGTGTACTCATCCTTCAACATCAGATTATCATAATTTTGCTATAAAATCATCATCTCTGGCTCCTAAAAATTGAAACCTCACAACACACATAAGTCACTTGATATTCTACACCTAAACACAATTCTTCCATTTTTTTCATCCAGAAGATGAATCCTAACGATTACGATGAGTCTTCCAAGAGGAGGCGCCAACAACGTCGGCAAGCTATCACAATGATGAATTCATTCATCACTAATGCAACCATGGTAGTTGCCACGTTTGATGATGAGCCACCTCGCCGCCGCCTTCCAAACCATCCAAGGCAAAGGGAACCTAGGGGTCAGAATCTGCTTGAAGATTACTTCGTGGAACGCCCTATTTTCCACGAGCAAGATTTTCGCCGGAGGTTCCGAATGAGCACGCACTTGTTCAACCGGATCAAGACAGACCTCTGTAATCACGACCCATTTTGGCATCAAAGAGCAAATGCCATTGGATTGCAAGGACTCCTCCCTGAGCAAAAGATGACCGGTGCTATACGAATGTTGGCGTACGGCGCAGCCGCAAATCAGTGTACTGAGTACACAAGGATGGGGGAGTCAACAACGTTGGAATGCATGAAGAAGTGGTGTGCACAAGTGGTCTTGCTCTACAAGGATCGTTACCTCCGCGCTCCAAATGCGGGTGACATAACTCGACTTTTAAGAGGGGCTAGGCAATGGGGATTTCCTGGTATGATTGGAAGCATCGACTGCATGCACTGGGAATGGAATAATTGCTCAACAGCCTGGCAAGGGGCATACTTGGGCCGAAAGGCTCGTCCGACCATAATCTTAGAGGAGGTGGCATCATATGATACGTGGATATAGCACAGCTTCTTTGGGACGCCTGGAGCACAAAATGATATTAATGTGCTGAACAGCTCGAATGTCTTCGACCAGCTCCTTGCCGGAAGAAGTCCGCCTTCGACGTATCAAGTCCACGGTATGACTTACCACCACACTTATTATCTAGCAGATGGAATATATCCGAGGTATTCCTCTTTTGTCAAGACAATTTCCAATCCGCAAGATCAACCACAGAAGTTGTTTGCACGGAAACAAGAATCATATCGTAAAGATGTGGAGAGGTGATTTGGCATCTTGCAATCTCGTTGGGCTATCATTCGTCACTCAGCCATGTGTCATCACAAATCGACATTGAAAATGATCATGTTGGCTTGCATCATCATGCATAACATGATTGTTGAAGAAGAATTTGTGGAAGATGATTTTGAGGAGTACGAGGAAGAAGATTTACAAAATTCAGCTACTGCTTCAACAATTTAAGATAGGCCGGTGGATGAAAATGGTAACCGGATTCCATTTGAGCCAGTTGGAAGAGATCAAAATCATCAACGGTTTAGCGACCGTCTCGTCAATTTACAATCAGTGTATCTCCATGGTGAGCTTCAAAAGGACTTAGTGAAGCACAACTGGTTTCTTGAAACTGGAGAACATCTCTAAATAACGTGCGCGATGTATGTGTGTTTCCCTTTTGTATGTGTGTTTGCATTTTGTATGTGCGTTTCCCTTTTGTATGTGTGTTTGCCTTTAATAATGAATAAATGTAATGTGTTTGAAGATCTCTTAAATACATAAAGTGCAATTTTATTTCTTGAAAATGAAAATTACATAATGACATGCCAAGCATAGATTTATTTAAGACAAACTAAACTAATCACTAAAATCAAGGTTGCGGGGACGATAACAATCGGTAAAGCTAGCATCGCCGACTTCTCCTTCATCGTCATCTACTTGCTGAAGGATCTCCGATCTCCGCTTCATGAAGTACCTCTTTGAATTTGGGGTCATAGCCTCAAAATTCATTGTCATGATTCTTGTTTCTTCTTCTCGTGCCCTCAATTTGTAGTTTTTCTCATCAAGTATTCGTTGATTTTCATCATTGCCCTCATCCAATCAGCAAACATTTTTTGATTAGCCGCAATGCTCTTCAAAGTCTCATCTCTAACTTCATTCGATGGTGTCATGGTCTTCTTTCCCCTTCTTTTTGCTTCCTTGGCCGCCTTCACTCCTTGAGGTCTAGGCGGGCTTGAGGTTCCTCCAAGGTTGATTTGTGATGTTGGCATCACTTCATCTTCATCCAAGTTGACGATAGGAGATACTTCATTAACAGTAGGTGTTTCTTCGAAGTATGAATTGTAAGAAGGTTGAGTGGTAGTTTCGACAACTCTAAAGGTAGGATGATTTTTGACCTCTTCCCAACACGCAAAGTGAGCAAACTCCTTTTTTTTTCCCACATAAAACGTTTAGGCTTTCCTTAACTACAAAAAAATAATAATTACAAGTTACGAATTAATATTTCATGTTTTATATATCTCATAAAATTAATTAAAATTGAAAGGACCAACATAAAAAAATCATTACCTCATCATACACATTTCCGCCGGATTCCGGGTTCCTTCTCGCGTATGCAAGAGCCACTTTCCATTGTGACAAATTTGGCTTCAACTTAGCAAAACGGGAGGCAAGTGCATTTTGGGACCTAGGTTCCGCCTTCGCTTCACCTTGACCCATCACCCAATTTTGTTGGAAATCGCCGTGAATTTTTTCCCACAATTTGTTGATCTTTTATTTGTTGCCGGAGATAGGGCATACATTATGACGACAATATGATATGCATAGTTGTACATCTTCCGACATGAGCCAATTGGTGGACATTTTTCGCCAAAAAAAACAAAGAGATTGTGAGATAGAGAGAGTAGAGAGGGAGGAGGAAGAGAATTTGTTTTGCACAAATTGGTGTGAAGTATTTGAGAAAATGAAGGTAGTATTTATAGAAAAATAGTATGGGGTTTTTAGAAATCTTTTGGAATTTTTTGGGATTTTTTTGAATTTTTTTCAGGGTATTTTTGTGGTAGCCGTTTTGAAAAAATCAGAAAAGTCAGTAGCCGTTTTGTTTGAATTTTAGCCCGTGAATTGGAAATCACGTTCGAATTGGACGACCCAGATTGATCTTCCTGTTGCCGGTTTAGTGGGTCGACAACCTGCCACGTGGTGAGCTGTCATTGGCTCGGTTAATTTGTAAAAAAAAAAATTGCCAGATTCAAATTTTTTAACTTCCCGCCTGACCTCTCCGGCGATCGCTTCTAGCCCGTGCTAGAGGACGTCCTCAAGGTCGCCGTGCGGTCAACCCCTCCCATCCTCACTGGTGCACGTCTCCCAGCCTCCTGACATCCTATTTTCCAGCGGTCCCCACCATTTTTGCAGGACGTCCTCCGAGAGGACGCTGCCGCTGCAGTTGCTCTAAGAGAGCAAGAAAAGTCAAGGATCTCCGCTGCTGGGCCTTTCTCTTTGGGCTTACCGCTCAGTCTAGCTCGGGCCTTTATCTCCAATATGAGGCACAATTATACATGGCCGCCAGCAAGCCAAGTTTTCGTTAGCAAATACCAAATTTTCATGCATGCAGCATGCCTAAATACTTGGTTTCAGTGAGGAGATCAGATGTCCCCAAATATTCTGTCCCAACCCTGTCACTTTGCTTAGAAAACTGACATTTGTCCTATGAACTTCTCAACTCTAACTCCGTTAACTATTTTCAATTATGTATATATAGAGCTACAAATTATGTAGCGATTGGTCTGCACTCTGCAAGTAATTGTGAATAACTGGAGATCTAATCGTGTTTTTGTCAATTGTGATTGTGAATGACTGGAGATAATGAAGAATGAAAGACAAAGCATGCAGATTATGCATTTTGGCACCCTACCAGCTTCAAGTAATTAAAAAGAAGGTGATGATGATGGCATACTGCGATGGAGATGAGTCTGCAAAGGTGAGAGGCATCATGGCATGGGGACAATCTTCATCTCCAACTTCATCTTCTATGAAAGTATATCCAGTAAAACAAGACTATCGAAGTATAACTTCAAATATCTATCTAATATTATCGATTGATTGACATAGTTAACTCAAAGGATAGGTGTCATCATATCAGTAACGGGACAAAATTGGCACAACAGATCTTCTCCCTATGTTTGAGCACCGTTTATGTCTTCATAAGTAGGTATTTATTGCTTTCTTCCTTCCTCAATGGTTTCTCAGTTCTGCGTGAGCTCCTTCAAAATCAGGCCCAACAAGTTTACAGATCAATTTTCTTCCTTCCTTCTTATGGGAAATGTGATTGACTTAATTAGAGGAATGAGTTCATTTTTCTTCCTTTCATCTCGCCATTGCAGATTGGTGATTCTTCATCTGAATTCAATTCGATTAGAGGAAGGAGTTCAACTCAGAAACCCATTTTCTGGGTTTTCAGTAGAGATCAAAATAATGACTTTGAATAGGTTAAGACTAAATCATCTATTGAACTATGTGGTATTTTAGATCAAATAGGACTCTTTCATAAACCTCTTTTTAAATTTCTTTGAAGTCGAATATGGTGGTTGCAATACCGATCTTTGACCGACCTCCTCCTTGTTCTGGGTCTTGGTCTTAATCGAATATGGTGGTTGTTAAAAGCTATTTTTCAAAAACTAAGTAGTTCAGAGTAGCATCCAATAATCACAGTTTGGAATTCAAAGAGAATCAACTCACCCAAGTTTAGTGGTTCTGGCCTTTAGAGATGTCTAATTGAGTGGTACATATTTGGTTCACGAGGTAAAAGTGAAGAGCTGATAATAAAAACTTCAATCATGGTTACGGATCGGGGCGCTTTAATTTTGAAACAAGGATTTTTATTTCAAGTTCGCTATTTGCGGAAGTGTTTACAAAGATGAGAGAGTAAGACTTCTTGGGTCTCAAGTGTGTCTTGCTACTCTGAAGGTTATGCCTTATATAGGCTTACAAACTGAGAAAAGAAGTTGAATAATTGAGTCCGGGTGCTCATTGGCCCCTATCGACAACTCATAATATTCCTTCTTATCCCTTACATATCACTCAAAAAGGAAAAGACAAACTTAAAGAAAAGCATCGCAGCACATGGACGGTTGCCTTTGGGTCCTTTTCAGGACGATGCTAAAGTAAAGAAAAATTATTACTACTGGACGAATCTGCTTTTGCTAAGTGGGCTGATTCATCTTTATCTTTTATAGTGGACGAATCTGCTTTTGGTGAGTAGGCTGATTCATCCTTATCTCTTGTCTGCTGAGTGGGTTGCTTGGACGATAGTGGTGGTGGATGATTTGTCCTCTTTCTTACAGTTGCGAACCGCTTTGAATGCGATGGCTGAGTTCTGTAAGTCTATCTGCGAGACTCGCGAAGCTTCGTAGCTGTCTGACCAGTTCGACGTTGTGACGACCCGGACCAGAATCAGCAGTATGATCAGCTGTATACATGACTTATCGCATAGTCGCAGAGTTGCCGACAGTTGATTGAATCGCCGGGCTCGTTAACGACTTAATTATTGGCTGAGAATTGGAGTTGAGTCTCTTCTTCAGAGTCGTAGTATATGTGATTTCGAGTTCGTGGGCGGTTCCGGATCGTTATTTGGACGACCGAGGAATTAATTATGAATATTTGAAGTTTCGACGGAAACGGATTTAAATGGCAGGATTGTTAGCGACTAAATTACCGGACGAGAATTTGGGTTCGGCTTCTTCACGGAAGTTGTTCAGAATTTAATTTCGAGTTTGTGGGAACTTCCGGAGCATTATTTTGAATTACGGAGATTAAGTTGTGATTATTTTCGTTTGTTGGTTATTTAGTCGATTAAATATGTGTTGGTTCGAATGGTTTACTTTTTATCCGATTGGTCGATGTGTTTGACTTTGGGTGATAATTGAAGAGTACGTCGAGACGAGTTTGTGGCCACGATAATTATTAGAATCGAAATTACGACGAGAAAGTTACGGATATTCGAAGTTTGTCGCAAATTAATTGGGAAAGTTTCCTTATTTGGTAAGTCTATAAATAGCAGGTTGCCGAAAAGGGAAAGTCAAACTTGCCATAAAGGGTGTTGACCGAGTTGACTGAGTCAACTCGGTGGAGAGAAGATGGTGTTCGACGGTGGCCACGGCATCCATGGCGGCGAGGCGTTTCCGGCCACCCCAGGCGACGGGGTTGGTCCCATTCTCTTCGCCTCATCTCCCTCATCGTGTTTCCACGGTGAGGGTGGCGGTGGAGAGGAGAATTTCCGGCCAAAAATGGAGGGTTTTTATGTGATTTCGGGTTCCATGTTTAAGACCGAATTGAGCTGCAATTTTGGGTGGGCTTTGAAGCTCTCATCCCCTTGATGCTACCCTGTAAGTTTGGTGTTTCAATTCGATGTGTGCTTGGAGAATTTTGGATTTGAAATTTGTGTGTTCATTCGGTTTATCGTGAAATTGACCTAGCTAGAGTGAGAATTGGCCTTCGACGCAGTTGACAAAGTTGCTCAGTGGGTGATTTTGCATGGAATGGTGGTTGCTCCACCGTGAAATTTTCCGGTCAATGGCGGCGCCGCCGTGGGCGGCGGTCAACGCGACGGTCAATGTTGACTTTTTGGGATTTTCGACAAGTTGCATGTCATTTGACTCGAAATCGCGCCCCGATCGCAGTGGGGAGGTTCGTTTCTCGATTTGAGCGACCGAAAGTATAGCGAGGTATTGTGATGTACATATCGGATTTTCGACGATTCGTCGTATTCGGATTATGTGTTTCTGAGAACGGTGGTTTCTCGTGATTTGTCTTGTATTGTCGAGTTATGATTTTGAGGAATGGATTTTGTGAATATTCAGGGGTTCGTGATCGTTCGTTTGGCGATGGACTTTCCGCCGGATCACGGGTTAACGCGTATCGCGTTACGCTAGTCTGTGAGTGGACAATTTCTTTTCACGGAATTCTTGCGAGTCTTTTATATGATTTATAAACTCGAGCATGCGTATTGAGATTACGGATTACATGAGCATATGTTTTACGATTATACGATTATACTTATACGAATATACGTATACGAGTATACATATACTTATATGCTGTTTCATGCATTTGCATCGAACCGTTTATGATTTGGTTTACACAGAATACAGTCTTGGTTACGTTGTTGTATCGATACACTAGTCTCTCGGCTGATCCCCGATGAGAGGCATCCCAGGAGGGGCGTTACCCCGACCTGACCGGCGAGGGGCGTTTCCCCAGAACCGAGGCCTTTCTGGCTTAGAATCACGTGTGGGTCTGGGATCCCGTGATTCGGACTGTACTAGCACGGTGTGTGTCCATGAGTGACCCCGTGGGACTTTTACTTGCATGCTCAGTACACTGGAGGAATGTGAGTTTTACTTCGTGTACTATGATGTTTTTATTTACCTGGACTCGCATATGTTATTTTAAACATATATATTAACTGGTGAAAGACATTTATTTTCGTCTACTCACTCTAACGGTTTTCATGTCTTTCCCCTGGGCTTTTCGGTTTCCGTGCCCAGTTTGCAGTTCAGGCTCTGGTGTCGCACGTCATGGTCGGAGGCATAGTGCTCGAGCTACCTTGTTTCTTCCAGTAGGTTTATTGTTCTACCTACTGTGGTATACTGATATGTTTATACATTAGAGGTCGCTCTGAGTAATCTGTTGTTCACGTTGTACGATTTTACACCGGATTTCAGTAAAGTACTATTATATTTATTGTTTTACTTTACTGTTGATATATTGAGAAATCCGGATGGGATTGGTGCCCACGGTTTGCTTTTTGTGGCATAGGATGAAGTGTATTTTCTGCGTGCAGGTAATGGTAATTCCACGTTAGTAACGAAACTCTGCCGAAATTTTGAAAAAGTTTTTGTTGGTTCGTGTTTTCGAAGGGGTTTGATTCCGGTTTAGGTAGCTAAATCGGGGTTGGGTCCTTTCAGACGTACAGCTGTCCCCATCTTCTATCAATTCCTGCCAGCTGGTGGCACCAGTAAGCTCGTTCCCAGAGCATTTCCTTGACGATTTTGGCTCTTTGGAGGAAATCACTGAGCATTGCTTGTAGCAGATCTGTGGCCTCCTGTCGCCTCTGGTCATTGGTCCATTCTGCCGTTTCAATGAAGTCCTCCCTGTTGGGCCTTCGTGATGGGAAACCTGCCAAGGTCCTGCTGGAAATGGACCTTTGGTATTCCACTGTTGTGTATCCTGGACGACTCTCGTATAGTTCTTGAGCATATGCTGGGGTCTGCCAGACTTCCCTGTCTCTGTGTGAGTCAGTTTGGGCCATGATTCTGAATCTGTTGAGGTTCCCGATGGTGTGGTCTTGGTCCATGAGCTGGTGGATAAGGATTGGGCCAAGGTTGCCTCTAACTAGTATGCTTGTCCTGCTGGGTATTGAGGTTGCGCTGCTTCTTCCAGTGCTGCTGCTGCTAATCTCAGGACTTCCTGGTGATCCCCTTCTGCGCATTCTGCTGATACAGATAAACATATTAGTCGCAATAATGAATCGGCTAACATGTTATGCTTGCCATCTATGTGCTCAAAGTTTATTGTGACCCCAGTGCCTGTGATATAATCAGTGAATCCTATCCATCTAACCCTAGAGGGTTTGTGTTGGGCTGATTTGTCATAGAAACTGATTATGGCTTGGCAGTCAGTTCTAAGGGTGATCTCCCTTTTGTCTAAGTAGTGGATCTTTAAGGCTTGGAGGGATTCCATGCAGGCATGTATTTCTGCGTCTATGGTTGATTTGATTGTTGGGAATTTTTTGCTTGCATAGGCGCAGTTTTCTCTGATGGTCGTGGATCTGACTTGTTTGGTTTCCACTTGCAGATGCCACCCCATCCTTCCATGCAACTATCAGTCTCCAGGATGATATAACACTTTTCTGGAGGTAGCTCCAGGTCTGGCAAGTTTTGCACCTGTTCTTTGAGCTTTCTGATGATCTCCCAGTCCGATGGCTTCATTCTCTTGTCTCCGTTGGGACTAGTTTTTGAGTAAAGTGGTCCAAGTAGGGTTCCGAGATTTGGAATGTAGCTTCTGGCGTAGTTTAGGATTCCTAGCCATGACCTCAAACATTTCTTCTGTTTGAGCTGCTCTTCCTTGAATTCCACTATTCTTTTGATTATGTGCGGTTGTAATTTGATCCTTTTGTTCCCAATTACTGCTCCTAGGAACTTGATCTCTTTTACCGCCACCTTCATCTTTGTTGGTGATAGCACCAGACCATTGTTCTTGTAAATTTTTATCATCTGTTGCAGGTGCTTCGCATGCTCCTCCTCATTTTTTGAGAATACCAGGATATCATCTATGTAGACTGCGATGAACGTTGATGTTCCTTCGAAGCAGGTATCCATCTTTCTTTGGAAGACTGCTGGAGCGTTTTTTAATCTGAATGGCATGACTAGCCATTCATACAATCCTATTCTTGGTACCATGAATGCTGTCCATGGTATGCTTTCAGGTTCCATTGCGACCTGGTGGAATCCACTCTTGAGATCAAATTTAGAGTAGATGTTGCTGTTTCCTATGCGCTTTAGGATTGTATTGATGCCAGGCAGGCTATACTGGTCCTTATGGGTGTTGTCATTGAGCGTTCGGTAGTTGAATACCATGCGCTCCTTCCCCTTTGACTCTTTTCCAGTGACAGGATCTATTGTTGTTCCTGAGTGAACGATTATGGCCATCGTTCTGTGCCTGCTGTTGCTTTTTCTTATGACACCTAGTTTTAGCAGGGCGTCAATATGCCGTTGAAAAGTATCCTCCATGGCAGGTGTGACATACCCCAATGGTTTGTCTTGTATGGTGATGTCTGGGTTGATTACTTTCAATCTACATTGGATTTTGTTCTTCAACCAGTGTTTTAAAGGATCTTCTCCAATGTATCCTGCCTTCTTCAGCTCTTCTATTGTGCCTTTAAACTTCCTTTGGAACCAAGGGCTGGTGGTTCCAATGTTGAGGAATACAGAGTTTTGTATCTCCTGATATTCCTGCTACTCCATATCCAACTCTTGTATTGTCGTTGCTGAAGTTTCTGTTTCTTGGCTGGTACTTATACAAGCGACGTTCTTAAAGAACGTTACTTTGTCTCCTTCTAACCAGACTCCCGCGAATTTAGCCCTGATGAAATTGCAGCCTACCAGGAATTGGATTCCATCCTGTATGTTCATTGGGAAACAATACGTGAATGGTACTTTGAACCGATGTCCACCAATGATCATGCCCCATCCTTTGAGTTTGGAATTGGCAGCCTGCTGTGAGTTGACGCCGTTGAAGTATGTGGTGTAGTTTGTTGGCGTCACAGCTTCTTTTGTGACTATTCTGCTGTCTATACAGCACGTGGTTGCACCTGTGTCTAGTATTGCCTGTACTGTGAATGTCTTCGAACCTGGGATTTCAAAGGTTATGATGATGTTGAACAATTTGTTCAGCATCTTCTTTTTTGTTTGGGTGTCGTCATTCAGGTTGTTGAGGGTACAGACCCCTTCTTTATCTTCTGATGCTTTTAAGATGTGACCTTCTTCCGGCTCTTTTAGTACAAGCTCCTTACGATGCTGTGCTTTTTCTAGCTGTACACGATTTTCTACCAGGTTGGCCTCATGTTCTATGTTCAGCCTTCTCCTGAGTTTTTCATTCTCAGCTTGTAGTTGAGAGATGTATGTCATCAGCTCTTTGACGAGCTGATCTCTTCCTTCGTGCTCTTCTAGTTGTTTTAGGGCCAAGATGATTTTTTCATCAAGGTAATATCCCACACATGCCGGGCAGCTAGTTATCCTACAATTCCTGCAATGGATCCTCATCCTTTCGTTTGTTCTTCCTTTGCAGAACGTGCAGTTGATGTGTGCAGCTTCTTCTATAGGCATGTTTCTTTCCCATTGGTGCGTGTAGTGGAACTGGCTTTCTGGTACTTTTATTTGGCACCTCCATCCCTTGTCTCTGCCTAACATAAAGGCTTCTTCTTCAAGTGGTGGTTTGTTAAAGGCTATTATTGATGAAGAGCTTGGGTATGCGCTCTCTTCCTGGATTTTCCTGAGTGCTGCGAACGCTGGGTATTCCAATTCGGGCTCCTCCGGTTTTTCTTCAGTGACTGCTGCGATGGTGGTGTCCATCGTTCTCTCACCCCCTTGGAAAAAGAATGGGTTATCCCATTCGTTGTCATCATCGGAGGTGTCCCATAGTGGTGCTGGGTATGCATCCCCTTGTGGTAAGGAGGCCAAGTATTGAATGTACCCAAATGGGTTATCAATATCTTCGTCATCTTCCATGTCATCACCGTCGTTTAGTTGTGATTCTGATATGGAGCTGCTTTCATCTCCCCATCCTGTTGCTTTGATTTGGTCTATTGGGATGTGTGCTGATGCCGGGGCGTCATACTTGACTTTGAAGTCATATTTTCCACTAGGATGGCCTAGGGTATCCCAAATCTCTCCTTTTTTCTAAACGTGATCAACTTGGGTTAGCTCATTTTCCCAAAAGATTCCCGCGAATTCTTCGCCGTTCATGCCTTTCGTCTCGTCTTCAATTTGTTCTGTTTGTTTGATCAGCAGTTGGATGATCGTGTTGTTTTGCCTGATGAGGGTCGCTAGTCCCTTTTGAGTCGTTCCAGACTCTTCGCCAGGTCTTACAAATCCTTTGGCTGGAGGATCGATTGACTCTGTTGCTTGTAACGCTTCTTTGTATGCTGATGAACTAGCTGTTTGGGTCCAGCTAATTAATGTTGTAGGCTTGAGTTGTGTTGGTTGTACCGGATGGCTTTTAAACATTCAAGGTTGGTAAGTGAAGAATAGGTTGACACAGAAAAACTATTTGTTTATGCTTAGCTAAGACAATCATATGAGAGGCAGACTCATCGCACCGAGTTCCCTCTACGGCCTTCTCTGAGGACTTACTCTTAGGGCCTGGGTTTGCCTTTTGCCAGCGATTCTCCTAGAATTTCTAAACTAAGGATAAACTCCTAGCCTTTCTATGCTTCTCCTAAACTTAACCTACCCCCCTTGAAAGTGTTTTAGTGTGCCATGAGGTAAAACTGAAATGATACCTTTCTCCGCTCTGATACCAGGATACGGATCGGGGAAAGGTATCATTTCAGTTTTACCTCATGGCACACTAAAACACTTTCAAGGGGGGTAGGTTAAGTTTAGGAGAAGCATAGAAAGGCTAGGAGTTTATCCTTAGTTTAGAAATCCTAGGAGAATCGCTGACAAAAGGCAAACCCAGGCCCTAAGAGTAAGTCCTCAGAGAAGGCCGTAGAGGGAACCCGGTGCGAATGACTCTGTTGCTTGTAACGCTTCTTTGTATGCCGATGAACTAGCTGTTTGGGTCCAGCTCATTAATGTTGTAGGCTTGAGTTGTGTTGGTTGTACCGGATGACTTTTAAACATTCAAGGTTGGTAAGTGAAGAATAGGTTGACACAGAAAAACTATTTGTTTATGCTTAGACGAGAGTATTAAGTATACAATTTTGATAACGAACATTAAGATAAATGATATGAACACTTAGTTATGCTTTTTTATTTTTTATATTAATATTGATTAGTCATCGACGTTTGTCAGTCATTAAGTGTTTAGATATGTGTCATCATTTTGAGCACGGGACAAAATTGGGGCTGGATTTCCGGACAGCAGAGCCTCTCCCCCGAGCCACTATTGATGCTATGTCTAGGCTATTAATTTTCTGTTAATTTGAAAGCATGACTATACGCATGTGTCAACTTGTAGTGGTTACTCACCGCACATCACATAAGTGTTTCGCTACTATCATATATACATGTTACAGATTACATACTTTATTTATTTATAATTAATATTATGTTGAAAATTGTTGTTAGAGCTCAATTATGTAATTTATAGTATTGATTGGGTCACTTTGAGTTGTTATTTGTTACTTCACTTTATGCTTATAATACGTCATCCGAGAGAGACATCCTCCGAGATACTAATGATATTTACGTACCAACTCATGCAAATGACTCAACTTACTATAATTTTTCCCTAAATTACTACTTAAACAACATTTTACACTTTAATTATACTATTTTGCAACAATGAAATGATAATTCTTCACACTTTTGCTTCTTGCTCGCACGGATAAGAAAATGAATTATCTTCATACCTCTCATTGATGCACAATCAACTTTCACACATACATATGTTAAAGCACTCTACTTTATTATATATAATGTGTAATGTGTCGTTATGTGTAACTTGGGGGCTTGCTAGTCACGCAGCGAAACCGATCTACTCACCGAGCAGTTCTACGAAACACTCGGGGACTATCCAATCTTGCTGACGTTTGAACTATACGCACCCCACACATACTATCACTATCTCTTTTGAGTTACGTAAGTGCTATAAGTCGCACCTGGGCCAGGGACTCAGGGACTTAAGGGTTGCCTGAGGACTTGCAAATCGTGCAGCGAAACAAGAGGAATCCTAATAAGCAAAATTTCTAGTAGTCGGATTGTTTGGTTTCACTAGCAGCTAGACAACAATGTACTTCCGAGTTACGCAACTACATTAATATCCGACAAATTGTCGTAAGTTGCATGAGTGTTAGAAACTCAGGGGCTCAAGGGTACCCATTAACGAGTTTTCACCAACGATTGAGCCACTATCGGTGCAACAAACACCAACCGGTAGGAATGATTGGGCGAGAGATATCATCGAATACACCGCTACGATCAACGCAACCCGCACCACAACTTGCGTCTCCTTTACCAGAAAGATACAGAAGTACGCCGGTAACAGGAAATGGCTCCATTAGGAGCGGGCCTACTGGGTTCCACTACTTGGAGGAACCTCGAAATTATATCATAAATCATTCGAGATATAAGATTTTTTTTCTTTTCAAAATCCGCTAACATTAGCGAAAATACGCATCAGCGAAGCAGAACCGCGAGTAATGATTTTTCAAAAATACCACGGGTATTGATATTACATATTCGGGAGGCTAGCAAACTAGCTACATGTTGTTCTCACCAAAACTAACCACACTTATGATGTTATTCTTTTCCATAATGTAATAAGTGTGCAAAGGAACAACAAATCAACCTTGGTCGGAGAGTGGGTAACCATGTGGCCTGTAACTGGCAGCGAAAAAGGAACGTGCATGTTTCCGGTCTAGGCCTCGAGGACTGAGACACATTTTTTAGCATGATCACTCATGAATGCCCCACCACACAAACATGTGCATCATCAAACGCATGTTGCATAGACACATACATTGTGAATTCATAGCGCATCACCGCTCATCATTTCACGTATGTTAACTCATTTATTTTTGCAATGTATGATTTAATTGCCACGCACGGTCTAGCATATCACACATACTGCTACTGGCACAACTTGATTAACACCATATTTGGTTGTCTACTCTTATTCTATGCACAAATTTGTTTAATTGTAAAATTGTAAAATGATTTAAAAGTGACTATTCTTACTTGGAGAGTTAGGGGACTAGGGGTTCCGTACCTCACTTATGGAGTACGGAATTTGTACATATAATAAGAATAAACCAACTTCAGTTTAAGGGTTCCGTACATCCTTGAATCTGAGTTTCACTCTATTCTAGTTTTTTGTCACTTACATGCAGGTGGTTGACATTTTGGAGGGAAGAAGATGGCTCTCAAAGTATTTGAGAGTAGATTTTATTGGCCCACTTTAATTCATGATGCACAGGTTTTCTTTAAATCTTGTGCCAGATGCCAAATGACAGGTAACATCGATCCAAAAGACCAAATTAATGCCTTAACACCCCGTTCTTATAGTTGAAATATTTTGTGTGTGGGGTATTGATTTAATGGGACCATTCCCAAATTCTCAAGGGTATTTGTATATTCTTGTTGTTGTTGATTATGTATCTAAATGGGTGGAGGCTAAAGCTACTAGGACTAATGATTCTAAGGTTGTTCACAGTTTTCTTAAGAAAATATTCAGTAGGTTTGGAACACCTAGATGCATAATCAATGATGGAGGATCTCACTTCTGCAACAGGACCTTTGATGCCTTGCTTAGGAAGTATAATGTGACATATAAGGTGGGAACACCTTATCATCCTCAGACAAGCGGGCAGGTGGAGGTATCAAATAGAGAGATCAAGCAGATTCTTGAGAAGACAGTTGGTCCAACTAGGAAAGACTGGAGTCAACGCCTTGATGATACGTTATGGGCTTACATGAAAACTTATAAAACACCTATTAGGATGTCTCATTATAGGTTGGTGTATGGGAAAGCCTGCCATCTTCCGGTGGAACTTGAGCATCGAGCATATTGGGCTGTGAAGAAGTTCAATTTTGACATGGATGAAGCGGGTCTGCATACAAAGTTGCAACTCAGTGAGTTGGATGAGATCTGACATAACACATATGAGTTCAACAAGATATACAAGGAGAGGACCAAAGCTTTTCATGACCGAAACATCAAAAGAAAAGAATTTGTAGTTGGTTAGAAAGTTTTGCTGTTTAGTAGTTGTCTACGTTTATTTTTAGGTAAGCTTAAGAGTAGATGGACTGGACTTTATGTTATTACTAATATTTTTCCTCATGGTGCTATAGAGATTGTGAGTTCAACAATAGGGAAAATATTCAAGATGAATGAACAACAACTCAAGCCGTATTATGAGTCGTTTGTGGAGCACGTGTTTGAAGATGTGGACCTTCAGGACGCGCCTCCTATAGAGAATTGAGTGGATCTGCTATCTGGCTGAAGATATTAAACTTAGCGCTACTTGGGAGGTAACCCATGTGGATGGAGAAGCTGGCGACCAGATTTGATTTCTTATCCCTTCTCTTTTATTTTCTCCATATAGTGTGTTTTGTATATGATAGGTGTTTTGTGTCATACTTGGTTGGTGTATTGTATAGTCTACTTCGAGTTTTTTCATTGAGGACAATGCAACTTTCAAGTGTGGGGTGGGGCTATATCATATACTTAGCGTCTAGATATAGATTTTTAGTTTTTTGAGTCAGAATTTTTGATATAGTGTGATTTTTAGGACATAGCTAGTGGTCTCAGAAAATTCTAAAATTTTGAGTACATGTTGGTATATATATCTAGTATATGTTGGTGAAATTTCAGCCTTTTTGAGCGTGTGGTTAATTCTGTAGAAATTATGCAAGTGAGAGTGTGCAGTCTGGGGTGTACCCTTTGATCCATCAAGGGATATCCATTGATCCATCGAAGGGTCATTCCAGAATGAGACTAGAGAGCTTGCCTTGATCAATCGAGGACCATATTCGATTCATCGAAAAATAAGTGTCAGTTTTAAGTTTTCTTAGTCTTCTTGTGTGTTTTAAGTGTCTCATTTGAAAAATAAAATACAAAAATAAATAGTGTCAAGAAAAATATAAAAAGAAGAGTCTTAGGAGCCCTTAACAAGTCAATGATGTGCTTATTTCTTCCAATTTTGTGATTAAGAGATGATTGTGTGACTTGAGTTTCTTTGGTTAATTTTGATATATGATGCATATGCGAATATGTAGTGGATGTAGAAACGAGTTAACATGGTACCAATTTTTGAGCATGCATAAACCTTATTGAGATTCATTAACCCGTGAGCTTTTGAGCCTTTATGTTATATACATAATTTCATTATTGAGTGTCAATTGCTTGCTGCAGATTAAGTTAATGGACTCTAGAGATTACTAGAACTTGCTCTTGTGCTATTCAAAGCTTTTAGTCAATACATGTTTTGATTAAGGAAGTGATAAAGGTATTTAGGGGACACCACCATAGCCATATAAGCATGTATCATGATTTTGTGTACACAAGATGTGCACCGCGTAGTTAACTACTTTGAGCCTACATGTGAAACTTTTTGTCATCACCAACATATCTCCAACCTTGAACTGTAGAATAGTTATCTTTATCCTTATTCTAGGACTTGGTAGAGCTATACATGAGACATGTATGTGAAGATGGCGACAATGTCGAAAGGTGATACAAAGAAATAAGTGTGGGGTATCAAATTAGTGTGAAAAAATAAAAATAAAAAAAAGAAAAATAAAAAAAGAGTTGTGATGTCTAGCTTGATACTTAGCTTGAAAAAAAGACAGCTGATGAAAACAATGATGTAAAGACCTAACAACATGAAATCCGGCCACAATAATGAAAAGTTCATGGTTGTAAAGTTCGAAGAAGTCTCTTATTCGGTGTTCTACTAGGTTCTAGAATCATATTTGATATTCATATCTATTTATTCTTTAACCTATAAGCCAAGCTCTATTACAACCCATGAAATCCTTTTGATCCTCAAGATGACAGCCTTTGATCCGTGGAGATTAGGCACAAGAGTGAGCATATGGTTTGGTTCATTTGGCAAGTAATCAAATTGAGTGATACCTTAGATATATTTTGAGAGAAACACTTATGAGAGCATATCGATGTGAGGTTGAATCTTGATTGGTTTTGTGTATGTTCTAGCTCTTTATTCACCTTGATTATGTCTATGTCATACATGTTACATGTGTGTTATATGTTGGAGTTATATTTGGTAACTTGTAGGTACATGTAATCTTAGTGTTATAATTTTATGGAAGAATGCTGAGGCAATTTGTTGAGGACATTAGAGTTTTTTGAAGTTTTTAAAGTCTTAATTTAGTGTATTGCTTGAGGACTAGCAATGTTTAAGTGTGGGGTATTTTGATAGTCGTATATTTATGCGTCTATTTGGTGTTTAATTCATTCTCTATACTTATTTTATTGTTATATAATTGAGTATTTAATTAATATTGATTATTTTATAGGTTTTGTGGAGGAATAAAGAAAAATAAAATAAAAAAGGATTCCTAGCTCAATATGGATTCAAGAAGGAGTTTTGTGCAATTAAAGAAGTGTATTCCAAGGAGGACTTGATGAGATCAATTGGGAGACATATATAAACCAATTTTAGGTTTTTGGAAAGGCTAATCAGGATTATAGAGAGAAAAACTTGAGCAAAAGAGAGGAGCAGCTGCAACGAACCCGAAGCCCAGATTCGATCCATTGAAGATTCAGCTTCGATCCATCGAAACTAGACAACAGTTTCTGTTCTTCATCCAATTTCGACATGTAAACTCTATGATTTGTCTTGATTATTCTATTATAACTTTTAGTAGCTAAACATCTTGTTAAGGGCTGCTTAAAGCCCCATACATGAAGTCTTTCTAATTTATACACTTTAATTTAGTTTTGCATATTCAATTCGAATGAGGTTTCTTTCTCTATGCGACTCACCGTATGAGTTCTTGTATGTTTGTTTTGGTGCACAACTTAGTATGTATGCTAGAATTCTATTGTCATGAGATACGGGCAACTGAAGATAATTTCTTTCACTGGATTCTCTATAGTGATACACCGACTTCGTTGGGTGATTGAAACCCTAGGTCTAGCAGGACACGCCCATAGTGTACCTGTGAACCTTTATAGCTTCTCAAACATTTTCTAGAACTTAATACTTTATTCTTTGTAAACCTTGGGTTCCATCATTATGGGTTCAATAGAAGGATAGATGTGGAGGAGGTCCATGATAAATTCACATAGGCATAAGGATTAAGTAATAAGATGTGTTGTGTCTATCAACATTTCTGGGAACTTTCATTTATTAGATATGTGCATTATATTAAGTATGTGTTAGATAGATAGAATGACGGTGGTGGATTGCATTCATCTTAACTCATTTATCATATAATTTAAACATCTTGCATTCATTAGCATATTTACTGTCAACATTTATTTGCTGCATTAGCTGTAGCTTAGCCGATTATGTTCGGTACCCAAATCAACTCTGAATACCCTGAAATTTTGTGTGGTAGTCTGAAACTGTGTCTAGTTTATTTTATCCAAATTTTGTGTCATTTGAGTCTGTCTAGACTAGGGTCATAATGTTGTTAGTGTACTGTAGTCGAGTTTATCAGCATTGTAGTCTAGTGTTAGGTTTTAGTTTCACCAATCCCTCATGTTCGATAACCCTTGTTTATCATACTACATTGATATATTCAAGTTGATAATAGGGTATCTTTGAGAGATGGTTCTCCACATCATCAGTACCTAAAGCATACAATAAATTATGGATTGTATTATACAAAGTATCCTCCCGTATTTGAAGGATATTGTGATGCGAAATGGATTTCCAATAATTCAAAAAGTAAGTGACAAGTGGTATGTATTTACGCTTGGAGGTGCAGTCATATCTTGGAAATCAACAAAACAAATTGTGAATACATGTTTGACGATGGAAGCAGAATTTAGATAAAGCCATCAAAGAAGCGGAATAGCTCAAAAATTTTCTTGAAGGTATTCCATTGTGGCCTAAGTCTGTCACATCTATTTGCATACATTACTTAGTATGGTTGCTCTTACAAGAGTAGAAAAACAAATCTACAATGGCAAATTGAGGCATAGAAGACGACGTCATAAGACGATACGAGACTTGCTCAAATATATAAAATCAAAGGAAAATATAGCGGATCCTTTGACTAAAGGCCTTAATAGAGAGCAAGTAATAATTATATCCAGGGAATGAGCTTAAAGCCAATACAATGAGTCACTACTTGGCGGAAACCTAACCTAGCAATATTGGAGATCCCATGGTTTAGGTTCAATAGGTAAACTGGTTAAGGAAGACTTAAGATGTCTTACACATCCATATGCTTATTCCTATGGTGAAATAAAGTGTGTATCCGTTGACGATTAAAGGGTTGAATATTACATATTCTTAATAATGCTAATAACTTTGGAAAGTGAGATAGTGCAGACTATTCTTGATTAGCATTACCTACATGAAATTGATATGGGGTCGCATCTATGAGAACCGAGATGACTAAGTTCTCTAACAATCTCATGAAGTAAGGAGTTGTTCAGAAACGAAATGAACACAACTGTAAAAATTAAAATATGTCTAGATATGGTATGTGTGATACTTGTTGTCTCAGTTTACTACAAAACGTGAATAATTCAAGACTATATGATCACTACTTCAGAAGGTAAATCCGATAAGTATTCACTATGAAATGTTCCAGTCCAAGAGACACGTTTTCCGATGCATACTCTATCCTAAATTATCTTATTTTTTATTCAAATGTGGGGTATTATTGGAGTTTGAATAGAAAATGTGAAAGAAACTAGAAAGGCATGTGCCCTTCATAAAGGATCACACATGTATAGAAGTTAATGGGTGACATGGTAGACATGGCTTTCACTAGTAGATTGGTGGGTTTGGGCTACTAAGGAAAACCCAAATATATAATCGTCAAAAGATAGACTTTTGATCAATTTTTTTTAATTTTTGAAATTAATATTTGAATTTTAAATATTAAAATTGGATAAATATGAAAAGCTGTGTTTTGAATCAAAACAAGCGACAATTGAAACCAAATGACATAGCCTTTGACAAACGCAACGTTTGCCGATTATATAAAGACGATCTCGGGTCGTCATTTGGTCATCCAATTTTCATCGACTTCGTCTTCTTCCTCTATATTGATATTTTGAGAAAAATATAAAGTAAAATTTCTAGGGTTCAAGTTCGTGTGCTAGAACTTGAACCAGATAATTGTATCATCTAGATAGACGTCCAGACTACAAGAACAAATGGTGAAATTTTTTTGTCTTATGACACTGCGTTGCAAGCTTCTATTTGATCAAGTTAGTGAAATTCAATTCCATTCTTGTTGTTTATTTCAATTTTTTTATATAATCGTTATATAGATATATATTATTTGTATTCGAATTACTGACTGGTTCTAACACTAACAACTCCGTTACCTCGTCGTCAGAAAAATCTTCCTCAAAGATCCGCTCTACACTCCCTATGTGGTCCTCGCCATCCTCAGTTTCCATCAAGCCCTCCAAACCCTGAATCTAGCAGGATCGATAAAGTTCTCTTTGTTGCAATCCGTCTCCGTCCTCTCCAACTCATACCTTCTCTCCGCCACTGTCTTCGACCCCGAACCCAAGTCCGTACTACTTTCCCTCTATTTAACTTCCTATGTGAGACTGAATCTCCTCTCATGGTTGGAAAATTGAGATGGTGCAAGGCGCGTCTCGAGCAGCGTTGCTCTGGGATGAGGTGTGCAGAGTCGACGAATGACGATGGTGACCTGTTTTGGTGTTGGCCTATGAGAAGGTTAAGATGGATTGAGCTTATCAGTCAATCTTGGCAAAAACGAAAAAAATTAATGTTTATTTTGTAGTAAGACACATGTGAACATAAAAAATAAGACCATGAGGTGTATAACCTGATCTAGGGGTCGACAATGGGCTGGGCCTGGTTTGAACACTATTTCACAAAAAATCTGGGTCAGACCGGGCGGGGCCGGGCTTTTCCAAAAATTTTAAGCCCGTGGGCGGCCACGAGCCGGGCCTTGACGGGATTTTCGGGCCGTGCCTATTGGGCCTTTTATATTTAATAATTTAAAAATATGAAAATTTAAAAAAATTACAATTTCTTTTCTTTTCAACTCTTCAAGTGAGACTACGATAAAAGATTTATTCAAATGAGACTTTATTGCTAGTTTGCTACTCTAATAATTAATAGACTTTTTTGGAGCAAATAAGAAATATGATAGAACGTACTGTAAGGAAAAAAAATAAATACTATAAGACTAAAATTTCTATTGTAATACTAACACTATAATTAGTTAATTAAATGTCTCTATATTTAGTTACTTCTAAGACTATAAGAATATAATTAGTTAATTATGAATTCTTGAGTGTTTAGTTTGGTGATATATAAATCATTTCTATGTGATTTTTGCCTCTTATTGTTGTTGTTGTTGTTGTTGTTGTAGTGTATGACTATAAACTATAATATATAATTGTATATATAACAAATTGTTCATATATAATGTATTTGTTCATGGGTTTGTTGAGTCGGATCTGGCCTGCCTCGGTGGGCTTTTGACAAATCAGGCTTTTTCGGGCCTATAGGCTTTGGGCCCTTGGCCAAGCCCGGCCTTATACCCGTCGGGTTGGACTTTTTCGAGTCTAAATTTGGGTCGGGCCGAAATGGGACTTAATAAGCCTCAGGCTGCCCATAATGTTTTGGACCTATAGGCCAAATGGTGACCCCTAACCTGATCCTACAATGTCCGTATCCGATTGTCTAAACCAGAGTACAATACACTCCCTTTGCTTATCTTTTGTACTAATTTTAAGTCACACTCGTGTCTCTCGCATCAAACTAGTTTTGTCACCTCCATAGGAGAACGAGGCAGTCTACACCTCTACACCACTACGCTTTACTCTAGCCATAGGCATTGCAGACCCTTCTCTCTCTCTCTCTCTCTCTCTCTCTCTCTCTCTCTCTCTCTCTCTCTCTCTCTCTCTCTCTCTCTCTCTCTCTCTCTCTCTCTCTCTCTCTCTCTCTCTCTCTCTCTCTCTCTCGCTCCCTCCCTCCCTCCCTCCCTCCCTCCCTCCCTCCCTCCCTCCTCGATCTTTGTATTGAGAAACAGGGAACAAGAGACGAGAGTGTGAACAAGAACAAGCGGACACCATTTTCAAAAGAACCAGAAAATCGAAACTCAAGCCAGACTTCCCCAAAAGAAAAAAAGAAAAAATGGAGAAAAAGAAAAAGAATATACGTCCTGGGGTCGTCATTGATCATCCAATTTCATCGATTCTGTCTTCTTCCTCTATATCGATATTCTGAGAAAAACATAAAACAAATTCGTTAGGGTTCAAGTTCATGTGCTAGAACTTGAATCAGATAGTTGTATCCTCTAGATAGACGTCTAGACGCACAAGTGAGGGGAACTTTTTGTCTTAGGACACTGCATTATAGACCTCTATCTGATCAAGTTAGTGAATTTCTATTTCGTCTTTGTTATTGATGTCAATTTCAATTCTATAGTTATTATACATATAGATTGTTTGTATACAAAAGAATGATCGGTTCTAACAAGTGATACCTGCAGAGAGCATTTCCTCTGTTCTTGATAAGCTTGGTGTTACGATTGGGCCTTTTACTCAGGAGGTTACTTTCAATGTTGGAATTGATGTGGTAATTGTGATTATTTATTTCTTATGCAACTTCAGTTTCAGTTTCAATTTTGTTGTCTGCCTATTTCGTTATGGATTTGAATAGAGACAAAGATTACCAGTCACACATTTGAATTTGGAACTGAGATATTCAGTTTCTTGTGTTTGATATGCGGAACGTTTGAATGCACTTGATCACTTTGCTGAGGAAGGCAATGGCAGTTGCCATTTCTTTATAACCGGTTGAGCCCCTCTTTCCCTATCTGATGCATG
Source organism: Geum urbanum (assembly GCA_946800695.1). Taxonomy (NCBI): domain Eukaryota; kingdom Viridiplantae; phylum Streptophyta; class Magnoliopsida; order Rosales; family Rosaceae; genus Geum; species Geum urbanum. Next base: position 34,437,954 of record OX327016.1, read on the forward strand.
CTTTTTTAATGCCAGGTCATGAATATGCTTCTGTACTCATTTGGATCAAAAACACCTTTGACAGAAGCTCTGCTAATGGTATCAAATAGCAATAAGAAACACAAGGTAATAAGTATTGGACTTCAGATGAATGACGAGATGATGAGTGGAGAAGAGAAACATGAGGGAATAAGTATTGGACTTCAAATGAATTACGAGATGATGAATGAAGAAGAGGGAAACATTTCTCTGAAGGTTTTGGTTAGCAAATCAAAGAAAATTGTTTGTTATGCAGAATCAGGGGAAGATTTTGTTAATTTGCTCTTTAGTTTCCTAACCATTCCGCTTGGTTTTCTTATGAAACAAATGAAGAATGTTTCTTGGAGAGGATGCATTAATCATTTGTACAAGAGTGTCAATGATCCTGATGTCAAATTACCACAAGGAATTTCTCATAAGTCCGAAGCTTGCTCCTGGTTTTGGCTATGAAAACAATCCGTTGGGAATTGAGGAATCCTCGTATCATTATTTGCTGTTTAATGATACTTGTGTGGATATGTTGACTACGGATGAAACTCTTACTCCTTCAAACAGCTCGGTGACTGCCGTTCCCCTTGAAATGTTGGATTACAAATCCGAGGCCAATGAAGACCAAGTGTTCAGGGCTTTTTGAAAGTCCCCGGCCCCCGAGTTGTTCACAGTAACTGATAACCTGGACATAAGGCCTATATCTGACCTTTATGGAGTCTCTATTTTGAATAAGTTGAAGGTACCATTCGGGGACATTGAAGTGCATACTATGAAGGTTGGGAAGAAGGAGGTCAGTTACTACGTTAATCCCAGTTCTTTCCGAAGTTCATGTATTTCTAGTTTTCAAAATCTGTTTTGTTTTGTTGCTGCAGGCTCTTCATCTTTTGGTGGCTTCTTTTCTTTGCGACTCTGCTCTCACCAATGTCTTCCTTAGGCAGCCAAACAAGTATGAATGACTTGATCTCGGTTAGTGGAATGAATTGCCTTCTTTTTGTTGCTGCAAATTGGAAATCAGTCAAATATTCCACATCTTTTTGTCTAGTGCATGATATCGACCATGAGTGGAGTACTGTATCTAGTTGATGTTTAAAGTTTGCCTTCTGATGTTAAACCTAAGAGGAAGAACATGTTATCGATATCTTATGAATATCAGGCTATTCATTCTACTATAAGTTTCACCAGCATTTGCGTAATCTTGCTGCAGTTCTGGACTCCGGATGAAAAAAATGTTAGAAACTGACCATGACGATTTTATTTCTTGCTCCTTACTTCCCTCAAAAGTTGATCATACTCATCTTAAGCTCAGGTGTTCTCTGTCTTGTTTCCAGACAGTCCAGACAGTTTAGCTCGTTCACGATCTGATAAATGTACATTTGAGTTCAGTACACTGACATTGGCAAGGGACTTTATCATATAGCTAATAGTACCATTGTTGCAGAAGTTACACTTCAAAATAGAGCACTTAAAAGGAGTGTGAGTGCTCACTGTCAATAATAGTTTCAGGTTGCTCAGTAAGTCGGTAGAAACTCAGCTCCAGTTTTGGTACAGAACGTGTCTTTGAATTCTTTAGTGTGAAACGATTGTAAATCTATGCTCTCAGGTCTTAACACTCGTACAAATTCTTAATGCAACCAATACTCGATGAAATTGAATGACTACCAGGAGGTTATGAAGCTGAAGAGTGCATCAACAAATTTATAATCAGAAGATTGCTTAGTTGCTCTTTCCGTCCACCAAAGCATTCGTGCTAACATTCTTCACAAACTACTAACCATTGCAACAAAATAATGGTTGAAAAAGAAAGGATGGTAATGAAGATAGCTATTATGTCCCAGCCAAAGAAGAGTCATTTGTGACCGGAGTTTCAAGATGACAAAAAGAATGCAGGTCATTAAATATGAAGACATATTTCATTTTTTTATTACGGAGTAATTCGAATCATCCCTATTGAAAGGAAAGATGAACAGAATTACAGAAGTAAATGCATCTCTTAGTAATTATAGAATTTGAAGCGACGAAGTTAATACTTTACATATAAAAGAAAAATACAAGTTCTTCTCCTTTGGTCCATCTTGCATTTTCAATATAAATGAATAATGTGATGATCTATTTGTGCAAGTCTTCTTGTCTTCCAAACTAGTATAAATAGGTGTAGTTCTGTTCAAGATGTGCAACTTACTTTGATGCATTGTATTGCGCTCCTACATCAACTTATTGTACACCTCCGATAGGACTGAAGATCCTTGCATCCACTACTAGCTAGAAGCAGAACAATGATATCATAGAGTTGTACTATAAATTTTGTTTGTGTTGAAACTAACTTTCTTAAACTACATGTTCATAATAGTTTCCACTGTTTGCAGGCTTTTGGTGGCTTCTAACAAGTGGTTCCTTAGGAACATAGACTGGAACAATGAAGGTCATGGTGCTTTAAGCTATTGCATCTGGTGATAGGGAACTTGGAAATATAGCAAGTAGTCATCTTTTGGTGTTTTCTTTACTATTCTGATTCTTTAAAGCAAAACACATTGAGCATCAGTAAGTATTCTACTTTCCTTTATACATATGGAGTTATGGAGTCACTAGAATTCTATCCCATCAAAAATTCATATATGCTAAGTTGCTAACAGCAGCCATAAAGAAAATTCAGCTATTTGAGATATGGAAAGATGCACAGGGAAAGACGGAAGGTTGCTTCACCTGAATCTGTACATTGTATTCACCAGATTGGTAAATGAAAGTCCTGCAGGGGCGACCTGAGAACACGTGTAATGCGATTAGCTATAGTAGTCTAGCCACTCAGGTTTGCGCACATGTGCTCTCAGGTCGCTCCTGTCGGACTCCTCTACCCTTTCTTGGTGGCTCAAGTTGAGCTACATTGTGCACTGCATTATTTCGTAAGTGTAGTTTTGGATGGGGTAAGAGGAAGCCCCGCAGGGGCGACCTGAGAACACATGAAACGCACAAGACCAGCTAGCACTCATTCTGGCCTTGTGATGAGAGTGCACATGTGATCTCAGGTCGCTCCTGTGGGACTCCTCTTACCCTTACGCTTATGGCTGCCTTATGCCAAGAGATTGGCAATATATGGATGACTAAATGTAGTACTCGGTACTTGAGTCTAGGAGTTGTACTACAGCTCGCAGTACAGGAAATTGGTAAACGTTGGCCAGTTTTTTCAAATCATCTATGTGATTGTGACTAGAACTTTGTACTACTTACATCCTGTCCTTTGCATCTGTACTATAGGCCTTTGCGACCTAGCTGGCTTGTACTACTTGAACGTCTGCCGTTTGCATATGTAATTATGTACTACAGGCAGCCACTGATTCTATATCTGCCAAGAACCACATGATAGTTTCTCATCTTAATTGATTCGAAAATATAAGCCAGAATGGCTGTAAACCTTTAGCTCAACACTAAAAGAGCAAGCAAACACTTCTTGGTGGGGTAAATGCAACCCGATTTTATCCTCAAAGGGGGAGAGCACGTTTGAAAACTCTAGATGCTTGAAGCATTCAAACATTTTATTTCGAGCTCTTTAAATTCAATAGCCAATTAGCCAAAAGTATGTCTGGGAAACTAGCATGATTGGGCCGGCTGTCTTGCCTTAACTGATTAAGATCTACTACTATCCCACCTTGGGCTTCTTTAGTCCAGAAGTGTTAGATGGGCTAGGCTGGTCCTATCAAATTCTTGTTCCCAACATTGTCCATAAGCTCAAGCAAGAGTTCTTCGGACTTCTTCCTGTCATCGCAGCCTGCGTCAAATTCGCTCCTTTAAACTGATTGTAATAGGCCATCGTCTTCAAGGTGTAAGGGTGGACACGAATTCCACAAATTTCAAACCCGACTCGATCTCGTTCCGATCCCGTTCGATCGGGACGGGATGAGACAAGACGAAAAATAAAATTTTCACTATTCCGTTTCGTCTTGATTCATCCCCTTTTTTAAGGACGAGATTGAGTTTTGATTTTGAAATTCCAATAGACCTGTCTCGCATAATATATTTTATTTATTTTATTAAAGGTTGATATATTAAATTATCAAACCAATAACATTATTCAACAAAAAAATAAAATTACCTTCTAACGATTAAAGTATTATACTTTTTGTAGTATAATTAACAAAAAAATTGCTTATAGTTTTACTTTTTCTAATTAACCATTAAGTAACGGTATTATTTTAAGTAGTTGTAAATTTCTAAGTCTTATCAAACTATATTTATCTTATATTGAACCCGAAATTTGGTTCATCTCATCTCATTCAAAGTTTTGTTGTTTTAATACTCCATTAAATGTTCATTTTAAATTGGACATGTCCTATCCTATCCCGTTCGGGTTTTGGGACGATCGAGACAGACTTTTAAAATACCTAATCCCATCTCGACCCAACCCGTTCAGGATAGCGATAGGGACGGGCAAAAATAGACCCGACTCGTCTCGTGTCCACCCCTAAGGTAATGTGTTAAGCTACCTCACTCTTGTTTTCTTTTCTTTTTTGGACAGGTGCCTTTGTGCCTTACTCTTATCATTCCAAAATAATAATAATAATAATAATAATAATAATAATATAAAACCTATGTTAATTGAAGGAAAAAAGAAAAGAAAAAAACCCTAGTGACGGCTCTGAGTCTCATTCCCCGTGAGCGATGCTAGGTTATTGAAACGACGAGGTTTCCTTATTCATCTGGTGTTGCTATGTTGTTGTGTTGAGAAAGGGAAATATGAAGATTCTTTCGTGGAATATAAGAGGCAAAAGGGATACAGCAAAGCTCACTGCTTTGCATTCCATTGTGTCCGATTAAAAACCATCCATCGTCTTCCTTATGGAGACGAGGACGAACAGTTCTAGGAGATATAATTCTTGGAAGACAAGTTTAGGGTTTGGCGAGTACCACATGGTGCCGTGCTCTGCCAGAGGAGGAGGAGGCCTTATCCTGTTTTAGTCAAAAGAGATTAAGCTCCATTTAAGGGATCATAGCCCAAGTTTTATAGATGCAGACGTAAGAGTCAGGGCTTGGATCAGAGATTGGATACGATTCAATAACTTATATGGAGAACCACATGTGTGACATAGATTGAAGATGTGGGAGTTGCTGAGAACCCTAAAGGCCTAGGATGCTTCAAATGGGTTGATAGTAGTGGGAGACATTAACGAGATCTTACGCTCGACAGAGAAATTAGGAGGTAAAACTAGGGCATCATGGCAGATGAAAAACTTCCCAAATTGCTTGAATGATTCCGAGTTGGAAGATCTCGGCTACACCGGGACAGATTTCACGTGGCACAATAATATTACGTAGATTTGATTGGATCGTGTGATGGCCACAAGGGAATGGAGGAATCAATTTCTTACAGCCCAAGTGATTTATCTCCCACCGAATGCCTCAGATCATATTCCTCTTCTGGTTTCGGTACGGGAAACTCCGTGGATATCCTATTCGATGCGGCAACATTTCCTCCATTTTGAAGCAATGTGGGTGGAGGAGGAAGGCAGCAAAGAGGTAGTGCATGAGACATGGGAACAAACAACGATACGAGAACATGAAACTTCTCAATATAAACTGATTCGGTGCACAATATTTGGGCTGAAGAGTTGGGCAAATGCTACGTTTGGAGCAAGGAAAGATAAGTTGAAGGAGATCCAAGCAAAGTTGGAAGTTTACAATGCACAACTATTACCCGGATGCGTTAAGGAGAGGAAGGAGTTGTATGCCCGATAAGTTGCCTTGTTGATGCAGGAGGCTTTGTCTTGGCAATAGAGGGCAAAAGATAAGCACATGAAAGAAGAGAATAAGAACTCGAAATACTTCCACCAAAAGGTTATAAACAAGAAGAGGAAAAATAATATCTCGGGAATGTTTGACCATAACGATGTGTGGCAAGAGACGCCAGATTGTGTGGAGTCTATTGTGGTAGACTATACAGGTTTGTTTACTTCAGTTGGGATCCTCAAAGACCAGACTGAAGAGGTTTGTTTCTATACACGGAGGATGAAATCCGGATTGCCTTGTTTCAAATGCACCCTTTGAAAGCCTCGAGTCCGGATGGTACGCCACATTTATTCTTTCAAAAGTATTAGGAGATTGTTAGCCGAGACGTTACACTAGCGGTTTAGGATATTCTTCAATCGGATTAGGTCCTTTCGGCCATGAACTTCACCAAAATTTGGCTCATACCAAAAGTCCAGCATCTTAAAAGGATCACGGAGTATAGGCCGATTGCTCTATGTAACATGGTGTATCGAATTGCAGCGAAGGTGTTCACAAACATGTTAAAACCTTTATTGAAATATATTATCGATCATTGCCAAAGTATTTTTATTCCAGGCATATTGATCACGGACAACAAGCTGATTGCAAATGAGATAGCGCACCACTTGTGGACAAAGCAGAGCGGGAAAAAATTTCATGTAATGCTGAAGCTTGATGTTAGTAATGCCTATGATAGAATGGAATGGAAGTACTTTGAGTTTGTCATGAGGAAGTTAGGATTCCTAGATGTTTGGATTAGGAATGTGATGGATTGTGTTACTTCGGTACGGTATGTTTTTTTGTTGAATGGTTCTCCAAGGGGGTATGTCACGCTGAGTAGAGGCCTTAGAAAGGGGGACCCGCTCTCTCCATACTTGTTAATATTGTGTACCGAATGCCTTTAAGCCCTCTTACACTCTTCTCAACAGAACAGGTCATTGATAGGTATCAGAGTTTGTCTGAAAGCACCTAGATTGTCTCGTTTACTCTTTGCAGATGACATCTTAATCTTATCTCAAGCTAGTCCATAGGCTCGTAACAATTCCAAAGAGATATTGAAGGTGTATGAGACTACTTCCGGACAACCTATTAACTTCTCGAAGAGTAGCGTGTGCTTCAGTCAAAATTTACAGCAGGATGCGCAAGAGAAGTTGACTGCCTTTCTAGGGATGACTTGAGTTGATTATCATGAACAGTACTTGGGGTTGCCTACGTACATGAGGGCAAGTAAGAAGGCCACTTTGGCTTATATCAAGGATCGACTTAGAGATAGACTGAATGGATGAAAAGGTTCTTTGCTGAGCGGTGCGGGTCAGGAATTGCTGATCAAGGTAGTGGCTCAAGCACTACCTAGTTATGCCATGAGTTGTTTCTTGATCCCTAAAACAACTTTTGAGTTGCTACAACAGATGTGTACGAATTTCTTCTGGGGTGACATTATAGACCGATGCCGCAGTCATTAGTGTACATGGATTTCCATGTGCAAGCTGAAGGAGATGGGTGGGCTTGGATTCTGAAACCTATATGTTTTTAACCATTCTCTATTGGCTAAGCAGGTTTGGAGGATATTGCAGAACCTGGAGTCTCTGGTTGCACAGATATATAAGGCGTAATATTTTGCAGAGCGGAGTATCTGGGACGTAAAGGTGGGCATGTCTCCATCATATAGTTGGCAGAGCTTTATGAAAGCGAGGGAGGTGCTTGAGAGGGGTTCTCGAAGGCAGGTGGGGTCGAGTATGTAGATTCAAATTTGGTAGGACCGATGGATCCCTAGACCGCCATTCACTTTGGAGGCGCTTTGATTTCCTACTACATTGGCTCAAGTTTCTCAGCTGATTACCACCCCCGGACTAAACGGCTTTACAGAGGTATTTATCTCCTGAGGATGTTTCTATTGTTCTGACTATTCCTCTGAGCCATGACGCAGGACCGGATATGATTGACTGGCATTATACGTCCAAAGGAGAGTACACTGTCAGCAGTACCTACACTGTGGCTCGAGATTAGATGGTCCTCCCACAATAGGTGGTTCCCGATCAGTAGGGGACTTTTGGAAGACCTTTTAGAGGTTAGGTGCAGCACCAGCAGTAAAACTTTGTATGTGGAGGAGAGCTTGTCAGGGATTCTTACCTACGGGCCGAGATTACAGGGATGCAGAGTGGATGTACATGAGGTGTGTGTACTGTGCGAGCAGGAGAGGGAGATAGAGTTGCACCTATTTCAGGATTGCCCCCATGTGCAACCTAATTTGACTCCTCTTCTCGCAGGTATTGGGCAGACCACGACTTCCTTCAAAGGCTGGATGATGGTTTGTTTAGTAGGTCTTCCTAGAGATACATTTGTTCGGCTAGTTGCTTTGTTAATAAATTCGTGAATTATTCGTGAATTTTTGAAAGAAAAAAAACATCCGTTTTCCGAATTATTCGAAAGATTCGGCAAAAAAATACGTTTTTTTTAACCGGCCAAATTATTCTCGAATTTTATGTTTTTTTTTCAATAAAAAAAATTATTTTTTAAATATTTTTTTATTGGAGTTCTAAAAAGAAAAATTATGGCCGAACTTTTGCGAATTTTATTCAAAGAAAACTATCGAATTATACACATACGTATTTTTAACATATAATTTGCGTACCATTTTTTACCAGCAGAGGCTGGTTGTGATGTTGTGGTTTATCTGGAAATGCCAGAATGACAAGTTGTGGAATAACAAATAGCAGTTTGATCTTCAAACTCATAGGGTGTTAGCATGGGCTTAGCATGATCGATACGTGTTCTTGTATAAGACTCCAGACTGTGCTAGTGTTCTTCAGACATGGTCAAGACCTCCTTTGGGTCAGTACTGTGTCTGCATTGACGGAGCATTCAATTCCTCTACTCGTAGAGGTGGTATATGCATGATTGTTCGTGATTGGGAGAGGCGATTTGTGTGTGCAGTATCTAGCCGTATTACCAAGGTTTACTCGGCCTTGGTTGTAGAGATCGTTGCAGCTTGGAAAGTGATGCAGATTGCTAGCCAGATGGGGTATAGTTTTGCCCATATTAGCTCTAATAGTCTCATTGTTGTTCGAGCGATGGCGTATCCTACTACGGTGTCTAGTATGTTCAGAGACTCTTGTAAGGATCTAGACAAACCTTCAGGACCATGTCTAATTGTAGATTTGTACACTTAGGCTGTGAAGCGAATGCAGTAACATATAGCTTAGCGAAATGGACTTTGCGCCACACAGACATTCAATATTGGTTCTTAGAGGTGTCGGACTTTATGCAACCATGGTTGGATTGAGTGTATTTAAAATTTGCGTTGAATAAAATTTCTGTCTTCACCTAAAATAAAAAGAACACAAGTTCACTCACAAAATTATATAGAATATTTCTCTAATTTGAAGAATTTTAGATATCTTGTCCAACTCGAAGACAACCGACGATGCCACAAGACTTCTACTCCCCGCAAGAACAAACAAAAAAAATACATTTAAGAACTTTTGCCCAAGAGGAAGATACAAATGTTTTATTAAAAATATGCATCATCTTCTTGTTTGTGAACATGTGGTATATAGTAATAAAGGAACTCTATTTTCCAGGAGGAAGAGCCATCAGCATGTAGTGTGAAAAATCGAAGTAGGTGTTAATGTTAATCTTACAAAAACATATAAAGTGTCCTCAGGATCCATGGATGTGAGCTTTCCCAATACTTTCTTCAAGTCATCACCGGAATTGATGGTAGGCATAGTTGGCAACTCATGCATTCCATCCACAGCCACTAAGATTGTTACCTAACCATTGGAAATCAAAGTTAACAAAGCATCTCAGTACCATTTACATTAGCTATATATAGGCTGGGCAAGAAATACAAAAAAACTTAACCAAGGCAAGATTAGCTCGCCGGCAATGGTGCATAATGTGGTAGTGTATATATATATTACCTCCATATATTCTTCATGTTGGATATGATTCGCTGGTTCGTGGCTTGTTGAGCCTTTTGTTAATATTTTGTTCACATTGACAAGCGGCTTTTGGTAAAACTTAGCCCTCTCTTGCAGAGAAAGTTGGTCTAGGCGTTTCTTTGCACCATCAAATCTAAAACCAGTAATTACCTTCTGCAATTAAGCATCCACATTTGAAGTCGATCACAATCGTTCAATTAATTCATCCATTCTATTAGTGAGATATATATGTGATGTGGAACTTACAGATGAAGTGGCTGAAACGAAGGAATCATGATGCCTTATAATAGCTAATATTGTCTGCAAGCAATAACAATACCAACGCCAATACCAAATTAGCTAGGATGGATGTACGTATATAGCTAGAAATAAATGATACCTGTGAGAATAGTGTTCAAACCCTCGTAGGAATAAGTGTCTGCAGTGTTGGCAATCTGATTAAGATGTGCTTGGAGCGCTCGGCCAGAGGAGCTTGACAGATTAAACTGCAGCTGAAGCTTGAAAATAGTTGATGCATGATAATGGATGGAACAGCAAAAAATTAAAGCTGGAACGCGAAGCATGAACTTGATGATAATTTGGACGGCAGTAATGAGGCAAGAACGGTGAATCTAGGGGTCGGCAAGAAGCCCGGCCCGGCCCATGTATAGCCGGCACGGGTCGGGCCTCAACAACGTTTTAATATTTTCGGGCCGGGCTTTATCTTTTATATAAGGATCCGGACCCGGCCTATTCAAGCTGACTTTGCGGGCCTTTGCGGACTTTTACGGGCCGGGCCTATAAGGATTTTACGGGCCGGGTCTATCGGGTTTTAATTATTGAAAAATTAAAATATTTCTACATAAACGTAACCTTCATCCATGCACCGGGATCTAAACGTACTCCGACGAGTCAAAATTTTACGTACGGTATTTATCACTATAAGATGGACCCTTCTACATGTCATCGTTTATCATTAAAACATATTTAATTCTCATATTGTTTGAATTCTTCATATGTATATTAATGTTCTTACGTTTGTTCCTTTGTTATATGGAATGAAATACCTTTGTGAAATTTAATCGGTCATATTTAATTATTTTATAAAATTGACCGTCTGATTGATTGGTTAGAATATTATAACTATGCCTATAAAATTTTATAAACTTTGGACTTGATTTAGACATCGATCCATGCATTTCGTCAAATGTGACCGTAGTACTGTTACAGCTAAAACGGAAATTTCCCTTCCCGAAAATAATTTTTTAACATCAAATTTTGGACACATATTCTTATGGAATACATATCTATCTCATAGTGTCAAAAAAATAGACATAAAAATTGATTTATCTACTCCCCCCATAGGAAAATAAGGAAAATAAGATGAGTGTATTTTAGTCTTTCACAAATTTTGTTTAACTATATTGATCAGGATCTAAACGTACTTCGATTAGGCTAATTTTTACGTACGGTGTCTTTTATTACAAGGTGAACTATTATATATGGCCTTCTTTATTGTTAAAACATTTTTAATTCTTATATTGCTTGAATTCTCTATATGCACACTAATGTTCTTACCTTTATTCTTTGGTTATATGAGTTGAAAGACCTTTGGGAAACGTAATCGATCATGTGTCATTATTTTACAAAACTGACTGTTGGATTGGTTGTTCATAATATTCTAAGCATGCCGTTAAAACTTTATAAATTTTGGACTTGATTTAGACCTACATCTATGGATTTCCCTAAATGTGACCGTAGTACCCTTACAACTAAAACGTAAATTACCTATCCCTAAAGGGATTTTTTAAGATTAAAATTTTAACACACATTCTTATAAATTACATATCTATCTCATTGTGTCAAAAAAATTGACATAAAAATTTGATTTACCTAGTTTCTCCATAGAAAAATAAGCAATATATAAGAGAAGGGTATTGATGTCATTTCACATAATCTCAATTAAACTCTTACCATTGAAAAATTACAAGATCTAATCTGAACTATCTATTATATTTACTGTTTTACTGTGTAAAGTAAATAGATTAAAAATAATTACAATGAAACCCTAAATCCTAAACCCTAAAACCTAAACCCTAACTTACTCTAAACCTCAAAATTTCTAAACATTAACTTACCCTAAATCTCAATCCCCTAATCCCTAACTTACCCTAAACCTAAACCCTAACTTATCCTAAACTCTAAACAATGATTTAATAGTAAAATAGATACACAAAAATAACTATATATAGAATTCTAATATTTGATCAATATATGTATATGTAATATATTAATATAGACATACACAAATATAAAATATATATCCATATAGTACTAGTCACTATATCATATATCTATAAGTGTAGGTATAATGATATATGTACTACTATCTTATATATATAAAAAATTACGGGTTTTGACGGGTCGGCCCGGGTTTTAGACCTCTAAACCAAGCCCGGACCACCATCTACCTAAGCGGACTTTTACGGGTTTTTTTCGGGCCGGGCCGGGCCGGGCTTTTAGCCCACGGGCTTGCGGGCCTCCGCCAGCCCACGAGGTCCACGGGCCAAATGATGACCCCTAGGTGCATCCATATCACCCATGGCTCGATCAAAAAGAGAATAACAAGTAGCACAGAGCTGATAGTAATAGGATATACAAAGCAGTTATACCAAACAAACTCGAATGTCTTGTCAACGTTCTTTTTTATGGACTCCCGGTACCTGGTCATCGGAACCGAATCTCGATCCTCTATCAGATCAAGGTGCTTGAAGGGATCCCGAGCCGCCTGAATCCGGCCCACTTCCGATTCCGATTCCAATTTCACAGCCGCCAATGCCCTCCTACTCTTGAGGCAGTGGCTGTACATCAATAACAGCAAAAGCATGGCCGCCATCCTTAACAAACTCTTTCCCTTTCCCATTATGTTGCAGAAAGTATATGTCCACCATACTCCTCCTCTTTTCTTACTGCTGCTTTTGGTTCTGGGACCGTTAAAGTCACCGCAAACCTTAATTGAGACTTATTAACTAGCTTCAAATTACTCTTGTTCCTGCTCCAATTGCTGAGTTTGAAATTTACTAAAGGAGGAGGAAGGGGAAAAGGAGGAGGAGTAGGAATAGTCCTAGTCTTCCTCCACCTTATACTACTAGTTAAGAACTTTTTTGGAGGATGACCATATATACAGTAGCCCCTATCGCCATCCGCCGCTGAATAGAATGATCTCTGATCCTCTCACTTTGGGTTTACTTTACTTTTGGCAGGTTAGGAGTTTCAACTTTAGGAGGTTCTAAGTTCTAACCGTATCCTATGATACATATATACAAGTATATAACAAATCAAAGAGGAATTCCTTTATCTACTTGATTGGTGTTGGGCCGTCGAGCATCTGCGGCGGGAAGCTTTTTTGTCGGAGTCTGCGGCGTGGGTCCCGTCACTGATAGTACGTCCTCGGCTTAGATTCGGTGCAGCGGTGGGAATTAAGAGCCTTGACCGACCGTGGACGAAGAAGGAATTCCTCGATGCCGATCGAAAATCGATCGCGAGAGAGGACTTTCAATCCTTGTGGATCCCACGTACGTGGGTGACGCCAGGGCGCGTCTTTTTTTTCTGTGAGGCGAGTGTAACGCACAGGCCGTAAAAAGTTTAAAAAAATAATAACAGACAAATGACAGTCTGCCACCACATTAATTGTCCGGGCCATCTAAACTTTTTTTGAAAAAACATTCATATGACCCAAATTAAACCCAACATTATTATTTTTTAATGAAAATTGTCAAATTAACATTTAAAATTCATAATAAATAGTTTGAGTGTCCGAAAAATTATAAGAAAATTCCTACGAGCTCGAAATAAAATATTATACAACTCCCATGAAGAAAGTATAAGTATCAATCGTTTATGAAAAATAGTCAATTTTAAAAACTATTTACGACAAATTTGTCATCAACGCTAATTGCACAACGAAACTAACAAACATGTGTCGTCTAGTAATTGATCGAATATCGTACCAAGAATTTAAAAAATTAAAAAAATTTAAATAAATGAATAGTAATATGAAGTCTTATTTTTTGCACCGTTGCAGGAAAAACGTGAATAGAACATCTTATTCAATGAATAATGAGAGCAATTCCTCAAATGGGAATTCCTAGGCCAATAGGAATTCCTAAACGGGTGTGGATGCTCTTATATCCAAGAGTATTGGCCCACAAGGGTGATAAGATTGAAGTCCTATTAATTTAGGAGTTATTGCTTTCCGTTAATAAGTTGCCTAGTCTTTGGGGTAATCTTATTCTTAAGGGTAGTGTAGATATCATTTGAATTCAATTATGTTTAGGTTTATCACGTAGCTAGCTATTTGCGTGGGATGCAAGATTTTATCTTTTCTATTTTGTAAAGGCTTTTAAATAGCCACCGTTTGAAGTTCAATATAAAGGCAATTCTATTTGCTCTAGTTCTACAATTGTTCTAAGCTCTTTTACATTTTGGTATCAGGGGCCTGCTTGAGGGAGAGAATAAGAATCTACAGATTCTTATACGAGTAAATAGTGTGAGTGAAACATGAGAGGGAAAGAGAGTTAAGAAAGAACGAAGACATGGCTACTGAAGGGAGTTTTGTCCTGCCGGCAATTCCTAGGTTCGATGGTCATTACGACCATTGGGACATGTTGATGGAGAATTTTCTTTGTTCTAAGCAGTATTAGAATTTAATAGAGAGTGAAATCCCGGAGGAACCATAAGAAGTGGAACCAAGATCCTTTGCTACGATGACAACAAGAGCGACACAGTCTTCTGAATAGCAACGAAAAGCATTGAAGAATCAGTGTAAAGTGGTCGAGGAGAAAAGGCTGAAGGATATGAAGGTAAAGAATTATTTGTTCCAAGCAATTGATAGAACAATTATGCAGACAATACTGAAGGACGATACTTCCCGGGATATTTGAAGGAAGTGCATGTGTGAATGGTAAAAAGAGGTGTATAAATGATGATTTGTGTTAATAGACGCGGATGTGGTTGAGATGATCCTGTGATATTTGACTAAGAGATTTGATTATATTTTTTGCTCAATCGAAGTATCAAATGATATAGATGAATTTTCCATTGATGAGTTACAAAGCTCACTGATTGTTCATGAACAAAAGCCTCAAAGGCATAATACTGAATAACAAGCTTTCAAGGTGTCCAGTGATTACTGGTGGAAGAGGTCGAGGTAGGAGTTCACCAAGAGGCAGAGGAAGAGGACGTCAAGTATTCAAAAAGGCTACTATGGAGTGTTATCGTTACCACAAACTCGGTCACTTCTAGTATAAATGTCCCACCTAGGATAAAACAAGCCAATTATGCTGAGTTAGATGACCAAGAGAAGATGTTGTCGATGGCCTATGTTGAAGAAGTTGGAGCCAAAAAAGAAGAAATTTGGTTCCTGGACTCGGGATGCAGCAACCACATGTGTAGTGACAAGGTACTACTTTTTGAGTTAGATGAAGCTTTTCAACAAACTGTGAAGTTAGGGAACAATATAAGAATGAAGGCCTCTGGTAAAGGGATCGTCAAGTTGGAGGTAAATGGAGTTAATTGTGTTGTTGGTGATGTATTTTATATACCTGAGTAAAGAACAACCTTCTGATTTCTGAGCATCAGACAATTACAAGAGAAAGACCTTGCAATTCTTATTAAGTCTGGAAATTGCAAAATATACCACCCATAGAAAAGTGTGATCATTCAATCTAAAATGACGGCAAATCAGATGTTCATCTTGGTAGCTAAGACGTTGTCATCCTCTTCCCAAATAAAGCAAGAAGTGTGCTTCGATCAACACAACAACTCATGATCTCACTCACTTATAGCATTGCAGGCTCGAACACATCAGTAACACAAGCCTTCAAACCATGCAGCACAAGAAAATGGTTTATGGCCTACCTCAACTAGCAATCTGTAACAACTCGAACCAAAATCTACGTATAAATCAGCATGAAATAGAATTATCGCGAATTAGTAGTATCGCGTGGATTGTTAACGACTATTTCACTAGGCGAGAATTTGTGTGGACTTCCTTCACGAGAATTGTAGAGTATTTAATTCCGAGTTCGTGAGAAATTTCGAGAAATTTTTCGAATAAGCGAGCAATGTTTTATCGAGTATTGAAGTCGGTTGGTGAATATATATAAAAGTACTATTTTTATTGTTGATTTAATCGCGATTGTCCGATCTTGATTAGAGTGAGTTATAGCCGTCGATTTTGGGCTGGTATGTGTATGATATGTATATGGTATAAATACGAGACAAAATGGGAAAGTTTCCATTTTGGGATTTTTGGCCCGTTGACCACGGGTCAAGTCGACCCGTTTCTCCTTGAATCTTCATGCCAGCGGTGTGCCTTATTCTGGCCACCTTTGGCCGTGATTCATTGATGAAAGTTTTTGGATTTGAGCTCACGATGGTGGCTAGAGGAGGAGGAATCGACGTGATGAAATTCGGCTGGCGGCGGTGGTATTTCGCCTATGACGGAGGTGGCAGAGACGGCGACGTTGGGGGATGAAACCATGGGGGTTTTGTAGCCCTTGGGATGGTGTGACTATCCCAAGTGATCTTGGGTCTTGCCGTGGCCGGTGGTGGCCGATCGGAGGAAATGATTCCGGTGAGGTTTTTGAACTTCACGGTGAGTTTTGGATGTTTTTCGGTTTGAATTAGACTTAGCATTGAACTACAAAGATGTTGGAAATGTTGAGATCTTCAAATTGATGTATAAGTCGAAGTTTTCTGAGCTGGTGGAATTCTGGCAGCGGCGGCCCCACGCGCCGCCGTGCACGGCAGAGCTCCGGCGAGGTAGAATTTTTGACAAAGTTTTATGCCGTTTCGCTCATTTTCGTGTGCCGAACGCAATGGTAAGGTTTATATTTAGATTTGAGTTTGTTAAATTTGGGCGAGTATTTAATCAGACAATTATTAGTTTAATTCACGATAATATTAAAGGACGCTTTGATTATCCGTTAAATTGCGAGTCGTTTGATATTCGGGATTGGTTTGCGATTCTTTAAAGTGAGGATTACAGAGAATTGAATTCAGTATTTGGTTGAGTCAGTAATTAAACAGGAAATTACATTATTCGAGTATACGAGATTCTCGATGTTATTATTCACTAGATTACGATCTCTGCTATTCAGTATGAACTCCGATGATCAAATATTATTTTAATCATGGTTTCAGGATATTGAGTTAGAGGGCGTGTCAGATGAATAATTGTGCCGATCGACAGGGTTTCAGCTTTATGTTTATTCGGACAACTTGTGAGTGGACACTTTGATTTTCACAGTTGATTTGCAAGTCTATGATTATGCTTTTACGATTATGCATTTATGATTATGTATTTTATGAGCATACATTGGTTTGGAGGCACATATGATTTTTTTTACACAGAGTATGATTATTATGGATGCATCGATGCTACGACCTCTCAGCTGATTCCCGAGATACTCCGGGAGGATTATGACAAACACCTGATCCGTGATTACATAGCACCCAGGAGGGTTAGGACAAGCACCTGACCTGGGCATGTTTGTAACTTGATGGAAATGTACTCAAGTTACTGCCTCTACACATACACAGTACTATGAAGAGTTAGGACAAACATCCGACCTGGGCTTTTTTATTTTCAGACTTGCATTATTTTTATGTACATTATTTATGAAGGCATATTATTTACAGTTTCAGTTAAAAAGTGAATTATTATTTTCGTTCACTCACTCTAACAGTTTTTATGATTTTATATGCCTTTTTCATGGGGTTTTCAGTTTTCTTTGCCCAGATTACAGTGTGTATTATGAGGGTGCCAAATGTCGTTGAAGGCATCGAGTTCACCAGTCAATTCCTTCAGCAGTAGGTCCTTGCTCACTGACAGTATGTCTCTTGTGTTATTGAAGTCACCTTGGATACTAGTTCTGTAGTATCGTCTTAGTGAGACTCTTGTGAATAGGTTGTCACTCGTATAGTTGTAGAGTTGAGTTTCTTTATTTATGAATCAGTGTATTTAATGGAGTTATGTTTCTGAATTCTGAATAATGTATCAGTTTTGAATTCTAGTTTTATGTTGAGAAATTCAGATGGATATCGGTGGTTCACAGTATTGTTTGTGGGTTTATTGCAGAATGTCAGTTTTTCTTGCAGGTTTTTGGTTGTCTCTTTTATAAGAGAAGTTATGTCAAAATTATTCACAGAAACTAGTAGATTAGGGTCAGTCGTTAGGGCTTGATTCTAGATTATAAGTTAATCTAGAGTCGGATCCTCTCACAATCTCTGATGAAGTGTGTGTTGATTGTTTGAAAGGAAGATAACACATGGAGCCTATTCCAAAAAGAAGCACTTGGAGAGCAACTCAGAGGTTAGAGCTTATTCATGCTGACTTATGTGGTTCAATTTCTCCTATTTCAAATAATGGAAAGAAATATGTGCTATGCTTGATTGAAGATTATAGTCAATAAGCTTGGTCGTATTTTCTAAGTGAAAAGTCATATACATTTGATGTGTTCAAGCTTTTAAAGATATTTTTCGAGAAAGAAACTGATCTCGCCATCAAGTGTTTACGAATAGATCGAGGATGGGAGTTCACAACTGCCGAGTTCAATGACTTCTGTAGAGAAAGTGGAATTAAAAGGCAACTAAAAACTACATATACTCCGTAGCAGAACGGAGTTGCCGAAAGAAAAAATTGTACGATGATGAATTTAGTGAGAAACATGTTGTTTGAAAAAGGAGTTCTAAAGCCCCTATGGCGAGAAGCAGTGAAGTGGGCAGTCTATGTGCTCAATCGGTGTCCTATTATAGCTTTAAAGGATATGACACCAGAAGAGGTTTAGAGTTGAGTGAAGTAATTAATAGAAAATCTCAGGGTCATGTGTGCCATATACATGTACCAGATGTAAAGAGAACAAAGTTAGAAAGCAAATGTACCAGTAGCGTCTTTTTGGGAATTAGTGATGAATCGCAAGGTTATATGATATATGATCCTATAACAAAGAAGGTAGTGACAATAGAGACATGGTGTTTGAAAAGAAAAGCAAGTAGGATTGGGAGAAGAGTTATGAGCTACTGATACTTGTTTAGTTTGAATGGGGAGAAAGTAAAGATGAAGTGACTGAAAACTCTAGTGATGATGAATAAGATGCAGTAGTGGAAGAAGAGGTGGAAGGTAGTAATGCAAAATGTAGTAGCTTTGAGCATTAGTCCAGAGGAAGCACGTATTAGAAGGCATCCGACTTGGATGAATGAGTATCTGAGTAGGAAAAGACTTTCAGAAGGTGAGGAAGCTGCCATAAATCTTATGTTGCCATGAATCTTGTGAATTTTGCTTCATGTACCTATGTAGAGCCTGTAAGTTTTGAAGAAGCAGCCTAAAGGTTTCGAGAAGAAAGAGGAGCCCAACATGGCGTATAAGTTGAGACAAGCTTTGTATGGCTAAAACAAGCCCTCGAGCTTGGTTTAGTCGCATCAAAGCCTATTTCTTAAGGGAGGGGTTTGAGAAGTGTTCCAGAGTGTAGACACTCTTTGTAAAGGCTAACATTTGAGGTAAACTTTTGATTGTAAGTTTATATGTTGACGATTTAATATACGCGGGGGATGATGATGCAATGAGGAGAGAATTCAAGGAGTCAATGATGAAAGAGTTCGATATGCAATGATGAGGGAACTCAAGGGAAGATGAGATACTTTCTTGGCATGAAGGTGCAGTAATTGGAGAATGGGATCTTTATTGGTCAAAAGAAGTATGCAGTGGATGTGCTTAAAAGAATTCGGATGGAGGAGTGTAATGTTGTGTTGAATCCAATACTTCCTATTTTTAAAATTTCAAAGGATGATAGAGAAGATGTGGTTAAAGGCACTTTCTACAAGCAATTGGTTGGAAGTCTAATGTACATAATATCAACCCGTTCAGATTTGATGTATACAATAAGCTTGATTAATAGGTACATGTCTCAACCCACAGAGCTTTATCTTATGGCTGCAAAGAGGGTGCTAAGGTATGTGAAGGGAACTATTGGCTTGGGCATTCTATATCAGAAGGAAGCAAGTGATGTTTTGAATGCATATATAGACAGTGATTATGTGGGATGTTTGGAGGACAGGAAGAGCACTTCTGGGTACACATTCATGATGAGTTAAGGGGCAATAGATTGGTCATCTAGAAAGCAACCAATTGTGATATTATCAACAACAAAAGCTGAGTTCGTGGCTGCTACAACATGTGGTTGTTGGATTGGATATCCCATATCGAAATATGACAAGATGAAATATAACTTAAATGAATGTGGACTATTCTTAATTGTACCGAAACCTTTTGTGGATAAAACTCAACACCTTAAAGGTGGTTAAGTTAGGACAACATCGGTACATGATAGATCCTACGTGCCACGCTTGTTGCTATTCAACTTGGTATCAGAGCAGGTTCCTCTCCAATCTCGTCCCAAGCCCGATGAGCTCGAATTGAAATCTGGGCAGTTGGTTCCAACTGAATGAATGAATTGGGTCTTCAAAAAGATGCGTTGGATCCTGAATGTACTTCCACATGTTAATCTAGAATTAGGTTGCATGTGCGGGGGCGTGTTGGATAGAAGATCCCACATCGAAATAGGACAAGATAAAATACAACTTAAATGAATATGGACTATTCTTAATTGTACCGAGGCCTTTTGTGGATAAAACTCAACACCTTAAATGTGGTTAAGTTGAGATAATATTAGTACATGACGGATTCTACGTGCCACGATTATCGCTATTCAACTATGGTGATGAGTGTACAACCATTTATGTTGTGATAATGGCTTAACAATCAAATTGTCCAAAAATCCAGTGATGCACAGTAGGAATAAACATATTGGAGTTCGATTTCATTTTTTAAGGGAGTTTTCTAATGAGGGAGCACTTTGACTGGTTTATTGAGGGAGCACTTCGGACAAATTGCATATATCTTAATTAAGCCTCTCAAGCTGGAGCAGTTTCAGAAGCTTAGAGGTTTACTTGGAAGTGTGTGAATCACCAGAAGTAAACTAAGAAATATTTCTTAGTTTAAGGGAGGTTTGATAAGATTGAAGTCCTATTAATTTAGGAGTTGTTGCTTTCCGTTAATAAATTGCCTAATCTTTGGGATAGTCCTATTCTTATGGGTAGTGCATATAGCATTTGAATTCAATTATGTTTAGGCTTATCACGTAGCTAGTTATCTACGTGGGATGCCAAATTTTCTCTTTTCTGTTTTGTAAAGGTTTTTAAATAGCCATTATTTGAAGTTCAATATAAAGGTAGTTCTATTCAGTTCTATTTGCTCTAGTAGTAAAAAATGGCTAAGCTTTAAACTGATAAATTCGATCTATAGTAATGTAACTAATGTTGATGTTTCATGTGAAATCTAAGTTGAACAATGACAAGCATGACAGGTATGGTCCGTTATTGTACCAATGTTGTCCCAACTTAACCATCCTTAAGGCGTTGGGTTTTATCCACAAAAGATCTCGGTACAATTAGGAATAGTACTTCTTCATTTAAGTTGTAGTTTATCTTCTCATATTTCAATGTGGGATCTCCAATCCAACAATCCAAAGGCTTAAACATCCAGTTTTTTTTGTTTATCTCCAATCATTAGATTATTTACTACTTACTCAACTCAAGCATATCACAGTTATCACTACTGGAAAAAGCTAAAGGGATCCGCCCCTCCTATATACAAGCACCTTTCCACTTTTTAGGATGATTGAAGGACCAAAACCTTCGACTTTAAAGTTGTCTGACTCGAGGGTTTGAGCCAAATTCCAGAGTCGATCACTCTCACGATGATGTCACTCAAAACTTTGGGTCTTCGATCAACTTTCTCAGTGAAATGCAACAAGTCCCAAGGTCTTTTTGTCTGATGTTAAAATTTTGTGCTTGGGAAGACAGTTATCTCTTCCTTTATGTCTGCAAGTAATGGATCCATAACATACAAATATTATACATCTTTATATTACTATAAAATAAAATAAAAAATAGTTAAAAAGGTTTCATATGCGAGCTCGAAAGGTTTTGTGCAAGTCTGGGTGAAGCAATGATTTGATAAAGGGATCGAGGTGAGTTGTGTCATTATTTTCCAGGTGGAGCGAGATGGTGGTTCCGGGTTTCTTTCTAACGACTATGGCGGACACATCATCAGCAAAAGCCTAGGCATTGTCCTCATTGAAGATGGGGTCAACCTTGGTTTTGTGCGGAGGCATTTTTTCTGGGTTTAGATGGTTGAAGTTTGATAAAAAAGTATGAAGCTTTGCAAGGAAGTTTTGAGTGCTTCGAAGATCAAGAAAAGAAGGCAAAGAGAGTGTTTGGGTTAGTATGCACTGTTGATAGTCGTGTGACCTTAAGTATGCGTTATGTCATGGGGCACGACTTTTTAAAGGTTATTGAGTGAAATGGTGAAAGAAGTGGAAAGATACCGTTTAGTCCTGAACGACGTGTCATGATTACAAACCTCTTTGATTACACCTGGGCCTTATCTCGAGGCTTAAGGGACAATGTTTAGGCCCAAAATAAACAATTTTTTTTTTGGGTTTTAATTATAATCATTGGGCCGACACTTGCAGCCCACGCGAGTAAAGCTTTCCTATGGAGGAAAGGAATTTGATCTTAGAAATCTTAGATTGATTAGGGGAGTTAAGGATGATGGATTCTTGGAAATTAGAGTAATTAAATAATACCAATTACTGGAATCTTATTGTAACTATGACAAGTAATTTTATGATGCCTATAAATATAGGAAATCTTAAAGCAATCGAGAGCTCTACATTCTACATACAATTTGCTCTTGGAAAACCAAACTTTCCCTACTTCTGGCGATCTAAATATTTTCACCAGATAGGGCGTGAAACATCTGAAGATTCAAGGACGTGACAACCTGTGTCCTCAACATTCATCAAGGATATTGCTCTGCTTTGCATCAGATATAATGTGTGAATTATTGATTCTCGTGGCTCAGCGGCGAGACACGAAATCCAAGTCCTAGATCACCTAGGCGAAAAGAACTCATCGAGCGTCGTTGGTGCTCTCCCCGTTCCAATATTTGACCCAGTTCGTTGGCAATGTTTCGTTGAGTATGTACTTGATCAACTTCTTCCTCTAGTTCTTTTCTGGTGGTGGAGCGGGTAGTACCAGTGTAAACACTTCTAAGAAATTCTTGGAAATTCTAGGTTTCGCCAGTGTCTCCACTATGGTTTGCTCCCTTGCCATGTGCACTGGCGTCGTTGCCAACCTTGCTAGGGCATCCGTTTTTAGGTTTTGCTCTCTAGGGATGTGGGTTATGTTATGAAAAGATCATTTATTTAAAATTGCTTTTACGTACCTGAGATATGCTGACATTTGTGTTCCGTTGGCTTCAAAGTCCCCCGTAACATGGCTTACCACCAATTGTGAATTGCTAAATATGTTTACATCTTTGGCTCCAGATTTTCTCGCTAGTTGTAAGCCTTCAATTAGTGCCTCGTATTCGGATTCGTTGTTAGAGGTTGAGAATGAGAACCGAAGAGCATACTCAGTCATAGAATTTTTTTTGGGCCTGTTAGGATTTTCCCCACCCCTGCAGTGTTATAGGTTTGCGATCCATCCACAGAGAGGTTCCATTTGGATGACTTTATCAGTAGTTTTGGTATGGTGACCTGTGTCATGGTAATGTTAGTCGAATCGGCACCCTGTGTATTCGCGATTGGTTTCTTTTTCGTTATCGGAGTGAGCTTTGCTATGAAGTCGGCTACCTCCTGGCCCTTAGTGGTTGTTGTCGGTTGGTATTTGATGTAGAACTTGTTGAACTCGATTGCCCAATTGGTTAATCTACTCGAGTGGTCTGGGCTTCCAACACTTGGCGAAGTGGTTGATCTGTCAGGTTGTATGGTATGTGATTCGAAATATGGCCTTAGCCGCCTTTCCAAAACTATAAGCGCCAAGGCCAACTGCTCCAAGGCTGGGTATCTTGTTTAGGGCTTGTCCATTCCTTTTTCTGCATAAAACACGAGAAGCTCTGCATCTGCATCCTGCCTTACCAGGGCGGAATTGACTGCTGTTAGTGAAATAACTAAGTAAATGTATAAAACTTCACCTGGTATTAGGGCCGACAAAAATGTAATATGGGTGTGGTATTGCTTGCTTAATTCTAGCGAGTGTCGCTTCGTACTCATCTATCCATTTGATAGTTTTCTTGTTTATTGTGGGGATGATTTTGAAGAATGGGTGACACTTGTCTGTGTAGTGGGATATGAATCAGAAAAGTGATGCTAGCTTCCATCTCAGAGTCTGGAGATCTTTCTTCGTTGCTGGGGCTTTGTGTTGAGGATTGCCTGTATTTTCTCGGGGTTGGCCTTAATGCCTTTTTGGTTTACCATGTACCTAAGGAATTTGGCTGCCAAGACTTCAAAGATGCAGTTGGCGGGGTTCAATCTCATCCCTCTCTTGATGAGGATGTCCAATATTGCCTTTAGATCCTTTACGTGATCCTCCTTGCATTTGCTTTTGACTACGAGGTCGTCTATGTAGATGGCTACCGTAAATTCGTTGAGCAGTCTCAGCAGCTCCGTCATGAATTGTTGATAACTTGCACCGACATTCTTCATCCCAAACGACATCACGTTGTAGCAATAAAGTCCATTGTCCGTTGTGAAGCATGTGGCCTTTGCATCAGCTAGATCCACCTTGATCTGGTTGTAGCCTGAGTAGCAATCCATTGTAGATAGGAGCTGATGGCCACTCGTAGCATCCATAAGCTGGTCAATTCGGGGTAGTGGAAAAGAATCTTTTGGGCCGGCCTTGTTTATGTTGGTGTAATCAACGCGCATCCTCCACTTTCAGCTGCTATTCTTGACCATGACGACGTTGGATACTCATTCGAGGTAGTGCACCTATCGTATGAAGCCTATGTCAAGGAG
Source organism: Geum urbanum (assembly GCA_946800695.1). Classification (NCBI taxonomy): domain Eukaryota; kingdom Viridiplantae; phylum Streptophyta; class Magnoliopsida; order Rosales; family Rosaceae; genus Geum; species Geum urbanum. Next base: position 34,462,564 of record OX327016.1, read on the forward strand.
TTTTGTTACATCTTCCTGGATTGCTACGTATTGCTCTTCGATGTATGCCTTCCACTTTTATTTTCTTAGTACCAAATTCGGGGAGATGCCGAGTTTATGCGATATGATTTTGGTGGACATGTTTGGCATGTCGATGTATGACCATGCTAAGACGTCACTACATTCCCAGAGGATAGTGATGAGTTCGGTCTCGATTTTTGGATCCAAATTTGCCCCGATTTGGACTATCATTTCGGTATGCTCCTCCGATATTTGGATGATCTTCGTGGATTCCCCGTCCATGGGTCTTTCCATTAACGACCTTTCTATAGGGTCCTCGGGGACCTGGGTCAATGGATTCGCCGTTAGGAGACACACTTCTCTACCAGGGTACGTGGTCGAGTAGCCTGCGCCTGCGAGTGCTTGAGTTGTCCCTCGTATTGAACATATGCCAAAGGGGGTAGAAAATTTCATTAGGAGCATCCATTGTGAAATGATAGCATGTATTCGGTTGAGCGTATTGCATCCGATGATGGCATTGTAGTATGAGGGTGTGCCTACGATAAGGAACTACATGTGGGCCTCTGCGTAACAGTCTTCCTGGCCTATCGCCAGTTGTAGGTAATCACTACCCAAAGGCTGGATCTTGTCCCCTGAGAAGCTTACTAGGGGCTCATGGTCCTATTTCAGTTTTGACTTGAGGCGCTCGAGTGCTTTATACGCTGGTAAGAACATGATATTGACAACGGAACTGGTGTCGATCAGTTTTCTCCCTACGTTGCACATGTCGATCGTTATGTCAATGAGAAATGGATATTCCTCGGATACAAGTGGTCTGCCATGCTCCTTACACTCATGGAAGGTAATTGAATCCCATTCTGGTTTTGTTATCTTTGTTGGTCTATGATGTAAGTTGAACACGGATCGCTCAAGCTTCCGTTCCACCTTGGATATTTGCTCGTAATTTTGTTGATCCTTCTGATATATGCTATTCTTCTCGCCGGCTGGGTGTCGCCGCTGGCCTTGTATTTTTCTAGCTTGCCCTTCTTAAGCTGTACTTCCACCACCTCCTTCATGTTGTAACATTTTTCGGTGTCATGAGATTTAGTGTAGTGGAATTTGCACCATTTCTCCGTATTTCGAAGGGCTGACGTGCATTGCATCCTTGGTGATAAAGGGAATAGGTCCGAATTTTCAGCCAAGATGTCTAGGTATTTGGAATTAAGGATGCTGAACACCTGCTGCTCGTACCGGGGCCAGGTTGTGACTACATCCCTTGGCTGATCGTTCTAGTCCTCTCGCTGCCTCTTATAGCTACCACCGGAACCACTTTAGTTGCTGTAGGTCTTTCGATGATGACCGAATTTGTGGTTGTCCCTGTGGCTATCTTATTGGGAGTGCCCTTGAGGCTATGTGTCTTGTCTTGCTGGCAATGGGGCCAAGGCTGGTATTAGTACTGGTACCGGGTCCTGCATACTAGGAGTAAATGTATTAGAAAATGTGTTGACATGTTGTGTTGGTGTCAGGTTGATACCAAAATTTTGTAATTCCAGTTGTGCGTGTGATGTTATGCGGTCGAGCAGCTTGTCGTATGTAAGTGCAGGGTTTTCATTGAGCTTCCATGTAAGCAAGCCTGGCTGAAGTGCATTCTAGAGTACACAGAACGCCGATTCGTTGGTGATGTACCAGCAATGCAGAATAGTGGTGTACAAATGAGAGATGAAGGTAGATAACCCTTCCGTTGGCTCCTGTCAAACTGCTTGCAGTTGGTTGTACGTTAGCGTCCTGCTTTCTGTTGTGATGTAACGCTTTAGAAATGCCCTAACGAGTTCGGAGAAAGAGTTGATGGATCGGGGAGGGAGTCTGAAAAACCAACTCAACGCGTTGCCCGTCAGACTTTTCATGAATAGGTATCAGTATGTGGAGTCTTTATAGCCCCTGCCCATCGTGGCCGATAAAAATAAGTCGGTGTGTAGGGATGGGCCCGTCTTCCCCTTGTATCGCTCAATTTTTACCTTTGCCAATGGGTGTCGACCAAGAATGGCTCGACGTGAACCGCCAATAGCGTATGGTTTAGGAAACTTTCCATGGGCTGTTCCAGCTGACAGATCATGACCTCCAGTATGGCAAGTTTAGCCGAAACCTCCACATATCGGCAATGTTGTTCTGGAGTGACGTTACGCTGATGTGGCCTCCTTGGAGGTTCTGCTGGTGTATTCGTAACATTGATTAGCTTGGGCTTAAAGTTGCACTATAATCGCACGGGCATTTGAGGTGGTCCTGCATTCCACAAATGCTCTGATTGCAAGGGTGAACAAATGATCACCACATCATGGTAGGTATGTGGTGAGGTTGCTTGCTCCGCGAGTCCCCAATGGATTCTGATATCAGCTATCTTTCTTCCACTGCCTTCAATCTGAACTCAGCCTACATATACCGGTGATGCTCGAGCTCTCTCGCCGTCTCGAGCTCCATGCACTTTCGCATTGCCAACTCATACTTGTGCTCCATTTTGCTGACGCGCCTTTCAACTTCTGTTGCCGCTCCTTGCACTGTCATGACGAGTTGCTTGCCTACCCGTTGCACCAACGCATGCTCTTCTATAGCCTCGTTCGTACCCGGTGTCAAGTGGAGGATATCTTGTTGCGTCTTTGGTGTCATGCCGAGAGTGAGGAACGGATCCATGATTCATGACTTGCTTTCGATGATTGCTTTGTGGTTGGAAAAAAAATCATATATGGATTCCCACAGATGACGCCAATGTTAATACCCAAAACTATTAAGAGATTTTGGTATTGAAACGAGGGTGATTTCTAATGATTCGCTCTTCTGATTCCGCTTTTTTGATCACTTTCGCTCTTCACTTTGGGTGATCATTCTTGGGATTCGCTTTAGATGCTCACTTTCGCTGTTTATCAGTCGCTCGTGCTGCTAAGAAGGATAACCATTAAGGAGAGACCGGGTGTGCGACATTCAACCCTTCGATACCTAAGTTAGTAACGAGATATAACTTTAACAGAGTAACGACGTAAAAGAGTAATGAATGCGTACCATTATTGCTGAACTGCCAGGCTTATAAAGTTGGTTGAGGTTAGGGCTCTTACCACTTCTTCAATGTGGGATCAGTGTTCTTACCTTTTTGCTGAAGTGTTATCTGACAGCATCTTATTCGGGCGCATGAGCAAAATTAACTCCGAATCAGGATTCAGGCTGGTCATCGAACTTATTGCTCTTTAGGCGGTCTATGCTCTGGTGTTGGTAGTGAGACCTAGTTACGCGACTTGGATTAGTTAAGCACGTACGTAATGAGGTAATTAAGTAGGTATATGTACACAGATCAACTTTCATTTGTAGAAGATTGCCTTTAACGATGTTTGCTAGTACTTATGTTAACGATGTTTTGTCATTACTTTTAACTACGAAGTGCCTTCCACCTTATGATCAAAAACCAAAATTAGGATCGGATCATAAAATTGGAGGTTTAGACCTAATAACCAAGTTACTTCTAAACCACTGGCTCGAGAAAGTGGCATTAGAGATCCACCGTACCACTCCCAGAGTCCAACAATATTGTGCAACCAACAGTTGTCTATGAGAAAACAATCCAAGTATACCTATTTTAAAAGTTTAAGTGATGGCCAATAAGATGCTCCTGCTATTTCTCGTGAAAACTTCTTCGGAACTGAAGATGGCTCAATGCATTTGCTCAATAGGTTGACCAACGAATTGCCTCATCCCCTCTATTGCAGCTAGCCAGCAACAGCTTCACTGAAATTGAAGAAAGATGTTAGATGATAACTTGCTTGCTAATGCTCCCAACTATGCATAGCGGTGTTTTTTGCTACTACGTACTCCCCACTATGTACGGCCGGATATTTGTGGTGACTACTCTCACCGGCTAAGGACCCCCAAAAAAAGAAGACATAGTGTTCAGAATCAATGCTTGTCTAAAGAAATTAATAAGATAGATTTTTGATGATTTGGTTATTATTTGGTATCTAGCAGAATAAGAAAGAATTTCCTCGACCAGCTAGGAGCGTTGACATCCTTGAAAGTTCAGATTTCATCACCTTAATTAATTTGGTTCCAGAGAAAATTGTTTAGGGTTTGGTAATGATGTTTTAGATCTTCTGTTCAGTTTCTTTGACCATGCCAATGGGAACAGTGGCTTGGCTATAGGCCTATAGTCAACGGGTAGAATATGTATCAGCTGAAATAGGGTGCATGATATGTTTGTATTCAACTGCTGAGAAATGAGAATGTAGATGTTCACTTGTTGCGCACTATATTATGCAGAGATAAGTCGTTATGTCCTCGTATTGCTGGTGAATCTGATAGGAAGGACCTCATACCGTATCAATGGTGAGTCCGCAAGGTACTTTCTATGATCAGAATGGGATTTCTTGGCCTATAGTGTCTCCTGAAAAAAACTAATGTGGCTGAGGCTGAACAATGTTGATCTTTTAAGTCCTTACAAAGCCACTCAATGTGATAACTAGCTAAGACTTACAATGTTCATTATAACTCACAAGCTGATTGGGGCCTATCACTCCTGTCTTTCGCTAGCCTTTTTAAATTGAATGTACTGAAACTTCCTTTGGCGATGAGGAAATAGTTCAAGTAGGCAAGAAGGTGGTGATTATTTTTTGGAAAAAATTTCTCAATGTGATATCCATATTTTGAAAACTATCAAAATGATGCCTAAAATCTCAAAATCGTATCGACGTGATGCTTCGAATCATTTTCCATCTCAAAATCGTTTATGTCGTTGACGTGACAATTTTATTTATTTATTAAAACTGAGGAAAAATGATATTAATACCCTTAATATTATATATATATATATATATATCTCAAATGCAGTAGTAGCGGTGAGCCAATTCACCGACAGCTCTGCCACTGCTCACGGCCTCGCCTCCGACACCGTCTGATAGCCTCACGATCTCCCCATCGACGATCTTCTCTGAACCCGCTCGTCGTCAACTAGCTTGTGCACCGCCGCGCCTGGCCTGAATCCTGCATCTTACATGCATCAACTCAGCCTTCCACTGTTGCATCTCAACTAGGCCTACGGTGCCGCCCGCTCAGCCTCTTCTTCTGGTGCTACCACCTGCTCGCCTCCTCTCGGTTTTGGCATCCGCCCGCCATACCTCAGCTCACATAGTTTTGCACTGCCAACTGCTCTGTGATACCCCGACCTTTTTTATATAATTTCTACTATTTACGGATATTTCTGATTTCGATTTATCGGGCGCAGTAAATTATTTTTACCATCGGTAAATGTCGAGAGGTCAAAGGTTGATTTTTTATCAAATTATCGAAGTTGATTGACTTCGGATGAAAATCATAGTATTTGTTGAGATGAGTTCATAGATGCGCAAAATTTCATAATTGGAGTTATGCGAGAAAGTTATGGTCAGCAGAAGTTTGACGAATTATCGGAAATCGAATTACCGTAAATGTCGAAGTATAAATATGACTTCCCGTTTTTGGAAAGACCAGGCTTTCCATTTCGGGCCAACCAGTGTTGACCCGCGTTGACTGGAGCTCCCGCGAAGGAAAATCGCCAGCGAAGTTGGTGGCGACGGTGCGACGGATTCTGGCCACCTCCGGCCATGATTTTGGACAGGTTTTGCAGCTCTCAACATCTCCTCTCTATATCTACTGTCAATTTCAAGAATTAAAGCTTGAAGAGAGAGATAGTCGATGAGGTAAAGTTCTAGGGTTTTAGGTGTTCTGGGTTGCCGTCACCGACGACGTTTCTGGTGACAATATATTTGGGGCTCGATCGATTGGGTTTTATGTTGTGATTGATTTTTGGTGTTGTGATATGATTTTGGTTTAAGGGTTTTCACCGTTGGAATCGAATTGATTACGATTGGTTTTGTTTCGGTCGCTGCCAGAAACGGTGGTTGCCGGTGGTCTGGGCCAACGATAATGGAAGGGTATTGCTCCCCTCCTCTTTCTGAGTCTATTGGTGCTAGCCTCGAGCTCCGAGGCTCGAGGACGGAGAATTGTTGCTGGAGAGATTTCTGGCCGATTTGTTTTTGGGCAAGATTCCGGCCAAACGTGCTGGAATTAGGCATAGGACTTTTGAGAGAATATTTTGGGCTCGTTGAGAGCTTTCTATCCATATTTTAATCTCCGCCGTTGGAGGTGGTCACCGGTGGTGGCACGTGGGCTCCACGCAGACGGCAGCGAGTGGCCAGAAATTATTTTCCTGGAATTGATCGAGTTATATGTCGTTAAGTTTGTATCGACGATACGAATGTAGTCGGGAGATTTATTTGCTGTTTAGGCTTCGTCAACCCAGTGGGTGGGCGGTGGCTACGGGGTTTTCCATCAGTGGCGGTACGGTCTATGAAGAAATTAGTTTTATTTTATATCGTTATGACCGTTTCGTTGTAATTACAAGTTTGTCATATATGTTCTTCTTAGACTAAATTAGTCGATGCCGATTTTTTATCAAGTACTTCCTCGATTTACGTGTTTAATTTTATTTATTTTTGATGATTTTCGACAAGGTTCGAGTCGTCACAAGTGGTATCAAAGTGCAATTCAACCCTCGTACTTCGCTTGTGTTGTGTTTCGTGTTATGGAATTTAGTCGTGAAAGTATTACTAGAAATTTTGTATTTGTTTTTCTGTGATCATCGTGAACACGGTGTACGATCATCTTGGACGTGAATTGGTTACGCATTTGCTGTTACTGGACCTGAGGTATGCGGTTCATTATTTTAATTCGTATTGTACATTTGCATATCCATTATCGATATTCATTTATCATATGTTATCGATATTTATTTATCGATATATTTTTTATTATACATATTTTAGATATTATATTATTATATTATGCTGACATGATTACTATAGTAGAATCGAAATCTTTACAAAGCGGTAACGGAACAACAACAGTGGTTTTCAAACGAAATGAAAACAAGATGTTACTACAATGATAAACGAAAACGATACGAGTTGACACTTGAAATCAAAATGAAAATGAAAATTTTCTATCCTATTTATTATATTTGTGATTGTTTGTACAATTTGTACAACTATACAAAATGATTATTTGCATATCGATGAAAATATATGATTGATGATCAGTTTGACTTGATTAAAATCCAACGCGATTCATGGGAAATTACGAATTTGAAACTGTTACGAAACGATTACATATGCAAAATGAGAACTATTATACGAGAAACAGAATAATGGAATATATTATACATATGATGATTATATATATAACATATATGGATAAGCTGTCACATATATTGGTGGGGCTGCCAGGCTACGTCGCTGGTTTGAAATCCTGATTGGGGTCCATTTACGTGCGATAATTAAGTAGGAATTGTGCCTCCCTGAGGTGAAAGACCCAAAACCAGTCACGTGGTGTTCTCAATGTCATAATTCAAGAGATATCCGTATTTAGTGGGTGTTCTTGATGTTCTGAATTCGAGATTATATTATATTTTATTACCGTTGATAAACAGGGTGTTCTCGATGTCCTTAACTCGAGAGTATATGATATATGACTATACGATTTGAAATGTAAAACGATAACATGAAACATGAAGTGATTTATTAAGATATACGATTTGATTACCGTTGTTGGACAGATGATGATGTGATATAAATGACCTCGCGAGGCGAGTATCGAGATGTGATTTGAGCTCATGAGATGATCATCGTGAATTGAGATTTGAGCTCACAAGATGAGCAATACGATATAATTTGAGCTCGCAATACGAGCATTATAATATAATATTTGTTCGCACGGCAAACATGACAATATAATATAATATTCACTCATGTGATGAGCATACGAATATTAGATGATTATACAAGGTGAAATGATTTGTTCGTCCGATAAACATGATGATATAATAAACTCATTTGATAAGTACGAGAATATGATACGATTTGAACTTGTGCGATAAACATGATGATCTAATAAACTCATGTGATGACTACGAGAATACGATTTGTTCCGTGTTTACACGGAAAATGATGTTTGGGAATTTGAAACAGTGATATTGCGATTTTTTATCGCAATGTTATTAGTGATTATCAATTTTATCAAAATAGAAAATAAATGAATCATTATATTATTTAATGATTCGACGATTATATTATCATCTTGATTATTGTTTAATTTTGACGAGTTAGAATTTGAGAATTCAATATATTGTTTTCGATATGATATATGTTATTTGATTCGAAATACTATTGATGTGTTAGTAGAGAAATTCGAACGAGCATTGGTGGCTCGCGGTATAGGTTGAAATTTGTGATTTTAGAAGTGTATTTTGACATTTTATAGGTTTGGGCATCCTACATTTAGGGAAAGTTCTGCCCAATTTTCCAAAGAAATTTTCTGCGATAATTGTTTTATAATTTCGATAGCGAAATTATTTTAACGGGGGTAGATTGCGATACCCCGACCTTTTTTATATAATTTCTACTATTTATGTACAGATTTTTCTGATTTCGATTTATCAGGCGTGGTAAATTATTTTTGTCGTCGGTAAATGTTGAGAGGTCAAAGGTTGTCTTTTTATCAAATTATCAAAGTTGGTTGACTTCGGGTGAAAATCGTAGTATTTGTCGAGATGAGTTCGTAGATGCGTAGAATGTCGTAATCGGAGTTCGAAGAGAAAGTTTTGGTCAGCAAAAGTTTGACGAATTATCGAAAATCGAATTACAGTAAATGTCGGAGTATAAAGACCAGACTTTCCATTTAGGGCCAACCAGTGTTGACACGCGTTGCCCGGGGCTTCCGTAAATGATAATCACCAGTGAAGTTGGTGGCAGAGGTGCAACGGATTCCGGCCACCTCTGGCCATGATTTTGGACGGGTTTTGCAGCTCTGGACATCTCTTCTCTATATTTACCTTCAATCTCAAGAATTAAAGCTTGTAGAGAAAGAATCGATGAGGTAAAGTTCTAGGGTTTTATGTGTTTCGGGTCAACACGTTTCTGGCGACGATTTGGGGCTCGATCTATTAGGTCTTATGTTGTGATTGAGTTTATGTGTTGTGATATGATTTTGGTTGCAGGATTTTCACCGTCGAAATCGAATTGATTCCGATCAATTTTGTTTCACCTTCGAAATCAAATTCCTATCATCAAATTGATGAAGGGATTTTTCTCCCCTTCTCTTCCCGAGTTTATTGATGCTAGCCTCGAGCTCCGAAATGGCTCGAGGACGGAGAATTGTCACCAGAGAGATTTTCGGCCTATTTGTTTTCAGGTCTGATTCCGGCCAAACATGCTGGAATTAGGCATAGGTCTTTTGAGAGAATATGTTGGGCTCGTGGAGAGCTTTCTATCCATATGTTAATATCCACCACCAGCGGTGGTCGCATGGGCTCCACGTGCTGCCGTCTGTGGCGGTGTTTGCCCAGAAATTATTTTTCGGGAATTGGTCAAGTTATATGTCGTTAGGTTCGTATCGATGACACGAACATAGTTGTGAGGTTTATTTTCTATTTAGGCTTCGTCGATCCAGTGGGTGGGCGGTGGTGATAGGGTTTGCCACCAGTGGCAGTGCGGTCTACGAAGAAATTAATTTTGTTTTATATCGTTACTACCATTTCGTAGTAACAAGTTTGTCAGATATGTTCTTCGACTAAATTAGTCATCGTTGATTTTTCTTATCGAGTTATTCCTCGATTTACGTGTTTTATTTTCTTTATTTTTGATGATTTTTGACAAGGATCAGGTCGTCACATGCTCGCCTCCTCTTGGTCCGCACTGCCAAGAACTCAGTTCCTGCCATGCCGTGCGACTCAGTTCCTTCCATGCCGCGCGAATCCTTGAAGCTTAGGGCATATCCAAATCTTCTCGACGTCTATTCGGATCTGCAACCGGCAGCTATTCGCGAAATCTCTTCTTTTCTTTTTTGTAGTTTGTGAAACAAAAATGTGATTTGTTTTTGATTACGGAGTGTGAATTGATTCATGTTTTTACTCTTGGCCAATTTGGTGTGCATTTAGAGAGAGAGGGAGGGAGGGAGAGAGAGGGAGAGAGAGAGAGAGAGAGAGAGAGAGAGAATTAAAAAAAATAAAGGCATTAAAGTCTTTTTACCCCTGTTTTTGGAAGAAAAAAAATAGAAAAAAATTGCCACATCATCGAACCTAACCAAGCTGTGAAAAAAATTGGCCGAAGGCATCACAAAAATAATGTGTTAAAACTCCGGATATCATTTTGATAGTTTTCAAAATATGGGCATTATATTCAAAACTTTGTAAATATTTAGACCATTGTGGTGATAATTTTCCTTATTTTTTACTATAACTTTCGGAATAAATGCTCCGAGGAGTCTAAGGTGGCCGAATAAAGGATGATAAAGAAAGCTTGGTAGTTTGATTACATGAGGTCTTAGGCTTCAACAACCTAGAACCGCCAAGATGAATGTTCAATGTGTTTCATATACTTTCTTCATTTTCTTGACCTATGTCATTCTAAAGTCTCATTCGGTTTACTCTGTAGTGATGTGCTTACTGCTTACGCTAGTGTGGAGAGTGGAGACTATGTTCATCAATCCACTAAATCTGTAATACCGACTTTCTTAACTTAGCCAATTTTTCTTCTACATAAACACATCAAACCATTGTTAACTCCGTCGAACAAATGGTTGGGAACCTGCAATTTAGCAATCCCGGTGACGATAACCCTTTCCTTTTCGTCTTCTGCAACCATGCAATTTCAATTTACAAGCAAAACTCCGACCGGTCAGGGAAGTCTAAGGTGGCATTTCCGTTCTGTACCTTGCGTATCAAGCAACCATTTCTATCATGGGCCTTCTGGTTACAAATATGAACTCTGGCCCAAACAGAACCAATTAATTATTGTAAGAAATCGCGCCACACGAGTTATGTTAACACTCCCTGCTTTGATGGTCGCGCAACGGAAAATTTGTAACAGCCCAATCAAATAGCTCCAGCAGCTCCAAGCGCAATTTAACCAACTTGGGTCCCGGTAACTCTAACAAACCCCAATCACCATTCCCCATAACAATAACCGATTGAGAGAGAGAGATATTCAAATAGAGCAGAGGAACCGCCACAATTCAAAAACCGAGAGAGAGAGAGAGAGAGAGAAATGGCTCCGTTTCCAGGTCCAAGCGAACGCACAGCTGCGTCGGCTCTGCTTCTCCTCACTGTCACTCCGCCACCGCCTCCCAAGTAAGTCGCCGTTTTCTCTTTTTCATTTCCGTCTGAATTTTTTTTTGAATTGTTTTTTTTTGAATCTCCAATATGAACTTGTTTTCAAAAAGCTTGATCCGGTTGCTAAATTTTCACGCAGGGTGAGCTGTGTGGATATCAACGACGACGATTCGTCGGTGAGAACAGAGAGAATCAACAAGAGCGAGAGTCGTACTAGTTTCAGAGACCAGAGCCTTGTTTCCGGCGGCGATTCAAAATCCTGCTGCACTTCCGTGCTCGCTGCTGGTATCGATGACGTGTCCAGTGAGGAGATTCAAGCTCTGAAGATCAAGATGATTGCTCTTGAGGCTCTTCATCGTGATGTGAAGCTCAAGGTCAGCCTTCACGTACTCTCTGTTTTGGATAATGTTGATTTTCCAGTAGTGGTTGATTTCTGTTTCTCTTCCTCTTTTTGAAGTTTCTATTTCTGTATGGTTGAGATTTGTGCAAATCAGAGTTCTGTTTTTCTAAAAAGTAATTGCATAATCGGAGCTCTCTTTGGCTTAAATTGTGCATAATCTGAGTTCTTCTTGGCTGGAATTTTGTGCATTAACGGAAATCTGTTTGGTTGAGATTTTGTGCATATATGAAGTTCTACTCTCTGTTTCGTTCACATGTTAAGTATGATCTGTTGCCTGAATCTGATTCTATGAAAACAGCTTGTTTTAATTTTGATTCTGTTTTTCCGCTGAGATTTTCAAAACTCAAAATCCAGCGATCGTTTTTGTTGCTTGCTTGTAATTCTGAATCTGATCTCGGAAATTTCCTTCTGAAATTTTAGTCTGAAGTTTGGATTTAAATCCATGGAAACACACCGATTTTGTGCTTGTTAAAATTCATTAGAAAATTCAAATTTTGTTGCATCTATCTAGGCTATGCAGAGAAGTCGGTCGAAGATCGGAAGGAGCGTGAAATTTAACAGCTGGAAAACGAGCTCCGGCGTCAAGGTGGCCATGACGACGTCGTTTGCCTCCACGTCATCCGAGTCGTCGTGTCTTTCCTCCACCAGCTCCAGCAGCGCAGCTTCAAGCGCACGAAGCCGTTACGAGTCTTTAGCCGCGGCTGGGAGATGGGGCAGCAGCTCGCTCGCTACAGTTGTGGACCGTTCGATGAAATTGAAGAAGAAGAAAAAGATGAAGATGATGAATAAGCCAGTGGGGTCGGCTATGCTCCGCTGCAAAGCCGAAGCCATTCTGGAGCTGCTCTCTCAGGGATTTTACTCCGAAGTCAGGATCCGCCAGACACTCGGAGACAGTCCGGACACGAGTAAAGCGCTCAGACTGTAATTCCCTCACTCACTCTCGCCCTCTCTCTGACACATGTCATTTACTGTCGTTAAAATAGAAAAAGGCTGTGACGTGGCGAGGTTTGATTCGTCCTGTCTGTCTTGTGTTTTTATATTTTACAGGCTGTTAAAGATTGATGAGGTGAAAAGATTTGGCACAGGAGGCCGTCGCAGCCCTTTTATTTACACGGTAATGAATAAGAAAATTGGTATTCTTTACTCAACTAGTAAATTATGATGTGTATTGTGTTTGAGTAAATGCATAATTAAGCTTAGCTAGGTTGATTGCTTGTTCTAACTTGTGATCATTTGAAATGACTTGTTTAGTTTACTAGTGTCTTTCATCCTTTTGCAGATAGCATGATCGAGGAGGTCGATCGAGAAATCGAGACTCGACTGCTTGCGGTTTCAACTAACTAGGTTCGATCATCACATAGATTATAAACATATATACTCACCCTGGAGGCCGTAGGGTTGGGGAAGTTTTGCTATATATGCTCTCCCTGAATAGCTATATATATCGGAGATATATATTAATTATAGATATAACAATATATAAATATAAATCGAAGTAGGGAAGAACAAATCTAGTAGGATCTATGATATTAATTGAAGCTTACTGCATGGTCTGTCCCTGTAATGATCGATTAGCATTGTTGCAATGTAGCCAATTAATCAAGATACTATCCCTGATGCTCTTTATTTGTGTGGTCCGTTTGGATCATATTGAACTACGTTCTACATGCAATCTGTCGCAGCCGATAGTCCTCTGACACTTCAATTGTTTTTGGCCTTTTATTCATTTTACTTTTCAAACCTCAAATGCATAACTTCTTTCTTGAAAATTTCTCCTCCAACAATTAGGAGTCTGGCGTTTATGCATTTGATGCCAAGAAGGTTTGGCCATTAATAAAGTAGTTTGTAGATTCATTTCCTTAGGTAGCACGAGTGAAATATCCTCTAACATAATGTTATTTAAAAACGCCAAATTCAAATGTGCAACATCTTCATCTAGCTAGTAACAACCAAGTAAGATAAATACTTCTCCGATCTATTGATGTCACAACATTATGCACACAATGTTTCACTCACAAGTCCTTTACCTTACTTTCCGGGAACAAAGTTAGTCGCATATGACCAAGCATTGTTGTTTACAGGGTCGGCTAGATGGTCAGCTAGGTTTTCAATTGGTCCCTTTCCGGTGACAATGGCTTGAACGAAAAATCCGAACAAAGAAAACATGGCTAATCTTCCATTCTTCAGCTCCTTCACCTTGAGCTCGGCAAAAGCCTCTGGATCTTCTGCAAGGGCCAATGGGTCGAAGCTCCCGCCGGGGTACAGTGGGTCTACTAACTCACCGAGAGGCCCACCGGCGATTCTGTAGCCCTCCACGGCTCCCATCAAGATACCTTGTGTAGCCCAGATTGCCAGAATGCTTTGGGCATGGACTAGGCTTGGGTTTCCCAAGTAATCAAGCCCACCCTCACTGAATATCTGGGATCCGGCCTTGAACCAAACAGCCTTGCCGAACTTGACTCCATTGCGGGCCAAGAGTTCCGGAAACACGCAGCCCAAAGCGCCTATCATGGCCCATCTGGAATGGATGACCTCTAGCTCACGGTTCTTGACAAAGGTCTCGGGCTCGGCAGATAGCCCAGCAGTGTCCCAACCTAGTCTCCGGAAAACTCTCCGGTAAGGTAAGATGGAGCCTCACCTGAAAATGGGCCAAGTACTTGACACGGTCTGGGCCGTACCATGGGCTGCCGGATGACACGCTCTTGGGCTTGGCTGCGGTTTTGCGCAGGTGATTCTGCCCTCACCGAAGATGTTAGATGTAGAGGGGGTGAGCTTCACAGCTTGGCCGGCTAGAAAAGTGGAGGAGAGAGCCATTGTTGTAGAAGCCATTTTGAGAGAGAAATGGGAAGGAAACTGGACTGAGTGTGTGAATGAATTAGGCAAATGCTGAAGGACTTGGTGGTTTGTTTCTGTTTAGGAGATGTAGCCAAGAGTTTTTGCCCTCACGGTTGGTCATCGACTTCCTTCATTTCCAGTTGGCTCGCTTCATACCACTAGCTGCCTGCTGCAATAACAGGTCATATATATTCTGTATTAATTATACTATGTATATATATTGGGTTACTTCAAAAAGGCCAAGTACGTAATGCCTTCATCTGTAGCCACAGACTTAAGTCAGTTGAAACTTGAGAATGTGCAGCGGAGTCTCTGGGAAAAGTATATTTACAGTTGCATACGTTTTATAAGGAATTGAGTGAACTCCAACCATATATGGTCAATTATTTTCGTTGCACAGCCTTTCGTGAAATTTCAATCTCAAATGTCAGTTTGGTTTAGTACTTGAACTAAAAGTAATCTCAAATTCTCGATAGTTCAATAAATTGTGAAGGCAAGCTGCCTAGCTTGGAAGAAATTCAGCTAGAGACAATAGTTTAAATTATGCTCAATTGCAAAAAATATGGAGACAGTATTCTGAAATTGAAGTTCTTATAATCAGAGTATCACACACAATTTTGTGTGGCTTGTAGTTCAAGCATGCATGGTGTTATTGTTGGGAATTACATGTGTGATTGTTTGATGCTTGTAGCTGTTCAAGAATCTAGGAGCAGACTTCAAATACATCAAAATTCTCATTACAGCATTCATGTGATCTTCACTAGGATTGTGCATATAATGGCTCACCACACTAACAACATAAACAAGATCAGATCTAGTGTTTGACAAGTAAATTAACCTCGCAACCAACCTCTGATACTGGGACTTAACTGTAGGAACTTAACCAGGATATTTTGAAATCTAATGATTATGCTCAATAGGTGTATCAGCCGGTCTATAGTCCAAGATACCAGTCTCGACCAACAAATCCAGAACATACTTTCTTTGACTCATCATAATACAATTCTTGTTCCAGGCCACCTCAATACCCAAGAAATACTTCAAGTTCTCAAGGTCCTTTATCTCAAATTCAGAAGACAACTAAACTTGTAACCTCCTCTTAATCTTACCGAAGTCATCACCTGTCACAACCATATCATCCACATAAATAATCAAAACAGTCAACTTACCCTGCAGTTGTTTCAGAAATAATCAGTACCTCAAATGAAATCTGATTATGAAGAGTTGTTATGGTAGGTGATTAATGAGATGAGATGCACACAGTACAACTTCTGCCCAAGGATATTTTGGCATGTTGACACTAAGTAAGAGAGTTTTTCCCATGTCTAGGAGATGACGATTCTTTTTCTCAGAAACGCCATTCTGCTCTGGTGTTTAAGGACAAGTAGTCTGGTGAACAATTCCATGCTGCTGAAAATATTCTTGAAAAGAGTGACTGACAAAGTCTCCTCCATTGTCAAATCGAAATACTTTCACACAAGTATCATACTGAGTTCGAATTAGACTATGAAAATTAAGCAGTAAATGCAGAAAATACATCATCCTTCTTTTTCAGCACTACAACCCATGTTAATCTTATAAATTCATCAATGAACAAAACAAAGTACCTCATTCCAGTCAAGGTTGAATTCTTTGAATGCTCCCATATATCAGAATGGATAAACTCAAATGATGTTATAATGAGAACTAGGAGAGTAGCTGGACTTACGACTTTTAGCAAACACACATATTTCACAATGGAAGCTAGACTCCCTTATTCCCATAAATAAGGATGACATAGACTTCTTCATAACACCAAATGACTGATGACCCAATCGGCGATGCCATAACCAGATTTCTTTAACTTGGTCAGAACTCAATGGTAGGGCAACATGTCTTGATGGTGTTCGTGTCTCCCCTCGCTATACATACAATCTAAGTGAAATAGTTCTCCGTTCCACCCCCCATCCCCGCGATCTCCCTTGCCTATAACTGCCTGAGTATATAGATCTTGAAATACCACATATATAAGATAAAATGTGACAGAATATTTATTTTGGCAATTCAACTCAGACACTGACAACAGATGATGAGATATAGAGGGAACATAAATGACATTATTTAAAACAACAGATGGAGTAACTTGGATTGACCTAATACCTAAGATCAGAAAAGACACACAATTTGCATTAGATACTTCAGGTACAGGAGAAGTTGACAAACTCAAAAATAAGGACTTATCAAATGTCATATGGTCAGACACACTAAAATCGATTATCCATGTATCACAATTAATAGAGTTAGAAACTTTCAAATCAATACCAATTTTACCTTGATATTTCTCAGTTAGAGAAACATTACCCTCCATGCAGTCTTGACTCTCCATACCACCGAAAACAGGTTCTTCAAACAACAAAATATCGAAAGCCATGACAAATTTTTCACAAGGGAACAAGACAAGAAACAAGTGAAGAGGATCATAGAACCAGTCGGACATTACAGATTTCAACGGGTCGAGATATTTTTTCAACGCGTCAAACATGACAGGATAGGACAAGGACATATTCTCAGTAGAGACAAGGTCAGGTCTTCAAGATTTTCAAGATCAACAGGTTAGAACAGATCAGACATGGAACATGAAAAGATTCGCAGCGGAAAACATGGTCAGGTCTTCAGGGTTTCCAAGATCAAACCTAAGCTCTGATACCAAGTCAAAAAGAACACAAGTGTTTGTGAATTTTTTTGAGACATTGATCAATCCCAAATTGGGTATATATAAGCATACTTATAGTTCTAGAAGGAAACTAGTTACTCCTAATCAATTACCGAATCCTACTTAATTACAACATATATACCTCCTAAATATACAAAAAATGTAACTCACTCTAACATATAACAAACATCTATACTTGCACCAATGGATGCAGTGTTTGCTAATCAAACACATCAAAGTGCTGCTTTTTTATGCGTCTAGCCGTTGAGTCATAGACGAACGTTACAATTAAACAGGAATTTGAACTAATTAATTTCGTTGTAACCACTAGTTTCGAGTTTCAAGTTTTTACCGATACGATAATATTAGCACTCTTATGCTAGGTTCACCAGTTACTAAATTACTACACTTGTGACGACCCAGAACAGAATCAGTATGAGAATCAGCTTAATCTACGAGTTTACGCGTAGTCGCAGATTACCGACAGTTGTTCGAATTGCCAGATTTGTTAACGACTAAATTATTGGCCGAGAATTGGAGCTGAGTCTCTTCTCGAGAGTCGTTGTACGTGTGATTTCAAGTTCGTGGGCGGTTCCGGATCGTTATTTGGACGACCGAGGAATAAATTATGAATATTTGGAGTTTCGATATAATTAGGTTAAATTAGTGGCTCTCTTAACGACTAAATTACCGAACGAGAATTTGGTTTCGGATTCTTCACAGAAGTTGTTGAGAATTTAATTTCGAGTTTGTGGGAACTTCCGGAGCATTATTCTGAGTTACGAAGATTAAGTTGTGAATATTTCCGATTGTTGATTATTTAGTCGGTTAAGTATGTGTTTGGGTTGAACCGTTGAATTTTTATCGGTTTGGTCGATGTGTTTGACTTTGGGTGATAATTGAAGAATATGTTGAGTCGAGTTTGTTGCCGCGAGAATTATCGAAATCGGGATTACGACGTGAAAGTTACGTGTGTTTGAAGTTTGTCGTGAAATTAATTAAGGGGGTTTCCTTAAATGGCAAGTTATTTATTGTGACTTTCCCCTTTGGGAAAGTCAAACCTGGAATTTAATGTGCTTGACCGGTCAACCCAGCTGGGAGGGGATGCACGACGGTCCTCCACGGCTCGCCGGAGGCGAGATGCCGTCCGGCCACCCCCGAGGTCGGCGAAGGGTCCGTTCTGCTCGGCTCAGCCTCCCGGTCTCATTTCCGGCCACCCTCCACGGCAAGGGACACCGGAGGAGGAGTATTTTTTCGGCCAAGTTTGTTAAAAATTGGGGTTTTGGGGTGAACCGATTCCGGCCGAATTGATCTGAAACAAGGAGTGGGCTTTGAAGCTCTCATCACCATGATTCTAACCATGTAAGTATGGAGTTCTAATTTTGCTTGTGTATGGAGAATTTTGGATTTGAAATTTGTGTATCAATTCGGTTATACATGAAATTGGACTAGTTAGAGTGAGAATTAGCCTTTGATGTAGTTGACAAAGTTGCTCAGTGGGTGATTTGGAGTGGAATAGGGGTTGCTCCGCCGAGAAATTTCACTGTTGGTGGTGGCGCCGCTAACGGCGGCGGCGGTCAACGGTTAAACTTTGACTTTTGGGGTTTTCGACAAGTTGCATGTCATTTCACTCAAAATCGCGCCCCGATCGTTGTGGGAATGTTCGTTTTTCGAGTTGAGCGTCTGAAAGTACAGCGAGGTATTGAGGTGTGATTTTCGAATTTTCGGATTTTCGGCAGTTTGTCGTAATCAGATTATGTGTTTCCGAGAACGGTGGTTTCTCGTGATTTTTTTTGAATTGTCGAGTTATGACTTTGAGATATGAACTTTGTGAATATTCAGGGGTTCGTGATCGTTCTTTTGGCGAGGGACTTTCCGCCGGATCACGGGTTAACGCGAACTGCATTACGCTAGTCTGTGAGTGGACAATTTCTTTTCACGGATTGATTGCGAGTCTTTATACACGTTTTATGAATTTGAGCATGTTTACGAGATTATGATTATTATGAGTATGTGTTATATGATTATGTTACGTATATGCATTTATATGCTATTTATTGCATTTGCATCGAAATATTTATGATTTGGTTTACACAGAGTACAGTCGTAGTTCATGTTGTTGTATCAATACACACGCATCCCGGCTGATCCCCGAGGGTGCCTACCAGGAAGGGTACCGTACCTTGTGCCGATGTAGTTCCGGGTGGGTACTGGTTTTTGTACCTTGTGCCGATGTAGTTCCGGGTGGGTACAGATGTCTGTTTCTTGTGCCGATGTAGTTCCGGGTGGAAACAGATACCCTGACCTGAGGCCTTTCTGGCTCGAATCACGTGTGGGTCTGGGATCCCGTGATTCGGACTGTACTAGCACGGATGTGTCCATGAGTGGCCCCGTGGGATTTTTACTTGCATGCTCTGTACGCTGGAGGAGTATAAGTTTACCTCGCGTATTTTATTATATTTATTCATTTGGACTCGCATATGTTTTTATAACATATATTACTTGGTGAAAGACATTTATTTTCGTCCACTCACTCTAACGGTTTTCATGTCTTTCCCCTGGGCTTTTCGGTTTCTGTGCCCAGTTTGCAGTTCGGACTCTGGTGTCGCACGTCGTGGTCGGAGGCATAGTGCTCGAGCTACCTTGTTTCTTCCAGTAGGTTTATTGTTCTACCTACTGTAGTATACTTATATGATTATACATTAGAGGTCGCTCTGAGTATTCTGTTGTATATATTTATACGATTTTACTCCGGATTTCAGTAAAGTACAGATATATTTACTACTTTATATTATTGTTGATATATTGAGAAATCCAGATGGGATTGGTGCCCACGGTTTGATTTTTGTGGCATAGGATGAAGTGTATTTTTCGCGTGCAGGTAATGGTAATACCACGTTAGTAACGAAACTCTGCCAAAATTTCTACAGTTTTTGTTGGTTCGTGTTTTCGAAGGGGTTCGATTCCGGTTAGGCAACTAAATTGGAGTTGGGTCCTTTCAACACCTCCACAGGTTATCAACACAGTTTGTTCGATGGAAAGAACACCAGAGTCCAAGAACCTCGTCAATTTCGAAACATATCGATCAACAACAACACTATATTGCTGTATTATTGTCATCATGCTAACCCCAAGCAAAAGGTAAAGGAATTGAAGAACTATACCAAAAGGCTATAGGGACTCAAATGTACGTATACGTAAGGTGGCCTGTGTTATGATTTATAATTGATGGCTTGTGATAGTCACATATTTATGCATCTGTATTGTGTTTAATTGATCTCCTATACTTGATTTATTGTTATTAATTGAGTAATTTAATTTAATTTATTAGGTTTTGTGGAGATATAAAAGAAAGGGGAATAAAAGAAGGACTCCTACTGCAATCAGAAGAAAATAATGAGTTATGTGCAAATAAAGAAGCAGAAACCAATAAGGATTGGAAAAATTCTCAACCAAAGAGTATATAAACCCACTTTAGGACTTTGGGAAAGGCTAATTAATAATTTAGAGAGCGCACACTCGAACAAGAGAGAGACAGAGCCGCATGAGAAGGAACCAACTGCCCCAGTTCGACGGGTCAAGAACAGTTTCTCGACGGGTTGAACTGACGACCAATTTTCTTCTTCTACATCTTCCTTGTTTATATCAATTCCATGATTTGTTTTGATTTTTTTAATAAAAATTTTAGTAGCTAAACATATTTTGAAGGGGTTGCTTGAAGCCTTGTACATGAAGTCTTTTTAAGGCATACACTTTAACCAAATTTTGCATATTCTTTTGAATGAGGTTTCTTTCTCTGTGTAATTCAATGATGAATTCCTTGTATGTTTACTTTGGTGCGCAAATTAGTATGCATACTAAGATTCTATTTTCATGAGATATGAGCGATTGAAGATAATTTTTTCCACCAAATTCTCTTCAGTGATACACCGGATAGATTATTTCGTTGGGTGATTAAAACCCTTGGCCTAGCAGAATACGCCCATAGTGTACTTGTCAACCCTTGTAGCTTCTCAAACCTTTTATAGAACTTAATGCTTTCTTCTTTGTAAACCTTGAGATCCCTGACTATGGGTTCATAGAGGGATAGATGTAAGGAATGTCCATGACAAAGCTACATAGGCATAATGATTAGGTAATAGAATGTACGTGGTTGTAATGATCAACTCTTCATTTGAACTTCATTCATTGGATATGTGCATTAGGCTAAGTATGTCTTAGAAAGATGGAATGACGGTGGTAGATTACATTCCCCTTAATTCATTCATTATATTTTTTAAACAACTTGCATTCATAAGCATATTTAATTTCCAGTATTTATTTCTTGCACGTAGCCGTACTTGGCCGAATTATTTCGGCAACCAAGTCAACTCCGAATACTCTTAAATTTTATGTGTAGTCCGCCACTAAGTCTAGTATTTTGTGTTAAATTTTTGTAGCATTTAGAATAGTATAAGCTAGGTTCGTAGTCTAGTTTGTGTCCCGTGGTCGAAACTGTCAGCTTGCTGACTTTTGCATCTAAGATTTAGTTTCACCAATCCTCAACGGGTAATGACCCCTATTTACCAATTAATACATTGATATATTTGCATAATAATAGAGTTATCTTTGAGAGTGGTTTTCCATCTATCAAATTTTGGCCCCGTGTTGCAGAGATTGTTTAATTCTAAGTCTTAATCGTGTCCTTTGTTTTTAGTTTTATTTTGTTTAAGTATTCTTTTTCTTTTTGAGTCTAATATTTTTACTGTGTGTAAAAGTATTTTTTATGCATACTCGACATTCTATAAGCTCTGAGCCCTTACTACTTGATCTAGAAATTGAACGCTCAGCACGACAGAACCGAAAACAACAAAGGCAACAGTTGATGGGCACAAGTAACAGTGGTGGTGATAATTCTAAGAAAGAAATACATTTTGATACCGAGTCAATGTTTGAGGAATAGGAAGAAAAACCTATTACAATGCCACCACCATCACCACCACCTATGGCAAATAACACGGAACTTGGGGAATCCTTTGTCCCAGGCACAAGTGTAGCAGATTCGCTGATTGTGCTACTAAAAAACTTGAGGTCTTATGCTATTCCCCCATCTCTCATTTAAAATCTGCCACATTTTATAGGTAGTCCTTCTGAAGACCCTCAACATCATTTCAATGAGTTTGCAGCGTTGTGTAGAATTCAGAAGTCATCAAATATAGATGAAGACACTGTCAAACTCATTCTTTTCTCTTTCACTCTGAAGGAGCAAGCAAAGACATGGTATAAATCTTTAGCTCATTTATCTATTGTCATACGCGACAAGATGTGTGATGTATTTATGAAGGAGTTCTACTCAGCCTCTCGCACCAAGAACTTGAAGAAGAAGATTAGTACATTCAGGCAAAAGGATGGAAATGAGTTGCGTGAAGCCTAGAGCCAATTCAAGAGTTTACTTCGACAATGCCCTCACCTCAAATTCGATCTTAACACTCAAATGGAGTACTTCTATGAAGGACTCGATTCATTCAATAGATTAAAGCTTGATTCAGCTTGTGGGGGGAATTGGTCGAATATGACTGGGACTGAAGCTAAAGAAATTGTGGAGAATCAAGCTGAGAATTCAAGGTAGTTTCAGTCCAGAGGTAAATCCATAGAGCAAAGTAGAAGATCTCTAAATGCAGTCACACTTGATGGAGCTATGGAATGAGATTAAGTTCTATGGAGGACGATATTGCTTTGATTGCTAGTGCTTTGAAGGTGAGCAAGAAGACAACATTTCCTTCAACTAAGGTAGTTTGTACCTTATGCTCAGTTACAGATCATATAGCATAGGATTGTCTCAACTTCAGAGCGGAGGAGGAAGACAACCAAGAAGCGGATGTGAGTTTCATGCAAAGGCAGCCCAACAAATATGGTGGGAATAAAGATCATCCACTTCTTAGATATAGAATCAACAATGTGCTCAATCATCCAGTTACTCCACCTGGCTTTCAACAAAGACAACCTATAGGGGATGGTCAACAATTTGGCCATAGGTGTGTGCCTCAACAACAACAAGCTCCAACTCAAGCATTAACATGCACTTCAACTTTAGAAGCACTAATACAACACATGATGTTTGACAACAAGAAGGATAGGGAAGAGAACAACGCTTCTCACCAAGAGATAGGTGCTTTCTATTAAGAAATCAAGGCCACAACTCAGCAACAAAGGAAAGCCATTGACTTGCTAGAGCAACAAGTGAGTCAAAGTTAGCAAACACTTGCTCAAGTCAACCAATGAGGTCTTCCTAACACCACTCTCCCCAATCCCAATGCAAAATATGAAGCTCACGCTATGATTTTGAAGTGTAAGAAGGTGTTGGGTGAAGTCTCAGAGGTCAAAAAGCCAAGAAGGAAGTGGGAGAAATCGGTGATAGAGAAAATTGTGCTTGATAAACCGTCCAAGAACCCCAATTTGATCCGTCGAGTCTCCTTCTCGAACTATCAAAATTGCACCTTCAACGAAAATTCTGACAGTTCCAAAATCAACCCAGGTATGTTCCTCAACCTCACCTTTGGTTACCACTAATGTACCTTTTCCTAGCAGATTGAAGAAGCATGTAAAAGATGACAAGAAAAATGAGATCTTAGACATCTTCAAGATAGTTGGGGTGAACATCCCTTTATTGGATGTGATCAAGCAAATTCCGCAATATTTGAAAGTCTTCAAAGACTTGTGCACTACAAAGAGAAAGTTTAAGGGAAATGGTTGCCTTAAGTTAGAGGGTGTCCACTGTTCTTCAAAGGAAGTTACCATCAAAACTAGGTGATCCCGGATGTTTCACTATTCTATGCACCATTGGTGATCACAGGTTTGCTGGTACCATTACTGATTTAGGTGCTTCCATAAATTTGATGCCTTGTGTTGTGTATGATAGAATGAATATTGGAGAAATTATTCCTACTGGGATAAGAGTAAATTGTTTTGACAGTGTTTAAACTTTGTTGCCTCGGGCAACTTGGTACCCAAACTTTAAAATTTATCAATGTGGTGTCTGGACTTTCATTTTGATTTAAAATTAGGGCTTCCATCAATTTTTTTGTTAAATCTCCGTTAAAAAAGTGACATGGTAGGTGAGAGATTAAAAAAATAAGGGCAACATAGTCATTTAGCCTCGAGTAAATTGTTTGGATAGTGGTTGAACTTTGTTTCCCTGGGCAACTTAGTACCCAAACATTAAAATTTATCAATGTGATGTCTAAACTTTAGTTTTGCTATAAAAATAGGGTATTCGTTCGATTTTAGTCTGAAAAATGTCAAATAGATGACGTGGTACTCTCAAAATTCAGAAGAAATATATAATTACTATTATGCCCTTTATATTCCAAAACTGATCCATTTAGGTCGACTCTTCCCCTTACACAATGCGTACGCAAGCTGACAGTCTCTCCCTAACCCAGTCGCTCTCTGCCGCACTCTCAAGCTCCTCTCATACCTGGCATCGCATCATCCCCAGCCCTCTTGCCATATCTTCAATTCCCTTAACCTCCGTATTCTCTCTCTTTGATCATTTTCCAATTAATCATGGTTGTCCGTTCCCGGCAACCCCTTTCTCAAATGACCTTCACTCTCACTGTCATCGCTGCCTCCTTCTCTCCCACACCCAAACCCTACCGCAAATCTAAACCCTTAACTGTAATTTCTACCCCGAATTCTGAGTGTGGTGGCGGATCACTTGAGTAGACTCACCCATAGTTTCAATGTAGAAGAGGACAATCTTCCTCTCAGAGATAACTTTCTAGATAAGCAGCTCCTTGTTGTTCAAGATGTGGTACCATGGTATGCTGATACTATAACTTATAAGGTAAGTAAGTGCATTCCACCTGATTTTACCCAAGCACAGAAAGATAAACTTGTCAAGGAGGCTAAGTGTTATATATGGGACAAGCCATATCTTTGGAAATATTGCATATATGACATCATCCATAGGTGTGTACATGAATCTGAATTTTAATCTATTATAGCTTTTTGTCACTCACATGCAGGTGGTGGACACTTTGGAGGAAAAAAGGCAGCTCTCAAAGTGTTTGAGAGTGGATTTTAGTGGCCAACCTTGTTCCATGATGTCCAATTCATGTATAAATCGTGTGATAGATGCCAGATGACAGGTAATCTCGATCTAAGAGACCAAACGTAAAGCACGTACGAATATCGACGAATTATACATACTTACTTTACGTTCTTACCTTTTCGCTGCCCGTTACCAGTCGCCTAGTCCTCACTCTCTAGCCAAGGTAGGGCCATCTGAGTCCTTCCACTCCTGCTATGTTCTGAAAGAAAAAATACTGTTGTAACTGCGGTTAGTTCTGGCGAGAGTAGCAAGTAGCCAATTTGTTGGTCTCCTCGAATATGTAATATCGCTCTCTTTGAAGCGTTTTGACGAAATTTCTGTCTATGACCCTTTCTCGCTAATGTGCATTTTTTCCAAAAGCCAGCAGATCTTGGTAAACTATTTGTCAATATCCCAAATGAGTTATGACATCATAGCGCGGTTCTTCTAAGTAGCGAAACCCAGTAGGCCCACTCCCAATGGAGCCACTTTCTCATTTTCCGGCGAACTCCTTCATATCTTTCTGGAAAGGGGTGCAAGTTGTGGCATGACTTGCGTTGATCTAACAATGTACTGGATGGTACCTCTCGTCTAATCTCTCCTATAGACCAGTGTTCGTAGCATCGATAGTGGCACAATCGTTGGTAGGAACTCGTTATCAGATACCCTTGAGCCCCCGAGTTCCTAATCCCTGAGCGACTTGTGGATTTTTGCTTGATATTGATGCAGTTACATAAAACAGGAAATGTGTTACGGTCTGGCTGCTAGCGAAACCAAAGATTCTGGTAGTTAGCAATTTTGCTTACTCGGACATCTCCTTCTTTGTATGTTTATTTTAGGCGCAACTTAGTATGCATGATAGGATTCTATTTTCATGAGATACAGGCGACTAAAGATAACTTCTTCTACCTGATTCTCTACAATAATACACCGAATAGATTATTTTGTCGGGTGATTAAAACCCTAGGTTTAGCAGGACACGCCCATAGTGTACTTGTGAACCCTTGTAGATTCTCAAACTTTTTCTAGAACTTAATGATTTTTTCTTTGTAAACCTTAGGGTCTATGACTATGGGTTCATAGAGGGATAGATGTAGGGGATGTCCATAACTAATATGGATAGGCATAATAGAATGTGGTTGTAATGATAAACTCTTCCTGGAAACTTTTATTTATTGGATATGTGGATTAGGTATTGGGACGTCCCACATGGAAGAAATTAGAAAGACATGTGCCTCTATTAAAGATTACACATGTAGAGAAGTAATTGAGTTGAAACCTAGAATGTGGGTTTTTACATGAATTTGTGCGTTTGGGCCTTGGGTTACCAAGAGAAACCTCAAATATATAAATCGTCAAAAGATGGGCATTGGGCTTTGTTAATTAAATCCGATTTTAATTTTGAAAATTAATATTTTAATTTTGAATTATTATTTCAGATAAATATCAAAAAGAAATAAATATGAAAAGAAACGACAGTTGAGATAATTGTCGCGACTTTTGAAAAAATCACAACTTTTGATGTCTTCATAAGGACGACCCGATGTCGTCATTTAAACATCCAATTCCTCAACTTCGTCTTCTTCTTCCATATTGCTATTTGAAAATACATAAAAGTAAAATCGCCAAGGTTCACATTCGTGTACAAGAACTTGAACCAGATAGTTATATCCTCTAGATAGACGTCTAGACTACAAGCACAAGTGGGGGTGAATTTCTGTCTTAGGAATCTGCGCTGCAGGCCTCTATCTGATCAAGTTAGTGAATTCATATTTCGTCTTTGTTATTAGTTACAATTTTGATTCTATTGTTGTTATATATATAGACTGTTTGTATTTATAATACTGATTGGTTCTAACATTAGACTAATACGTATTAGAAAGATGGAATGACGGTGGTGGATTGCATTCCTCTTAATTCATTCATCATATAGTTTAAACAACTTGCATTCATAAGCATATTTAATATCTAGCATTTACTTCCTGCATGTAGCTGTACTTGGCCGAATTATTTCGGCAATCAAATCATCTTCGAATACCTTAAAAATTTTGTTTTGGGAGTTCGCCACTGAGTCTAGTATTTTGTGTTAAATTTTCATAGCATTTAGAATATTATAAGTTAGGTTTGTGGTCTAGTTTGTGTTCAGTGGTCGAAACTGTCAACTAAATAACTTTTGCGTCTAACTAGTGTTATAAGATTTAGTTTCACCAATCATCAGCGGATACTGACATCTATTGACCAATTACTACATTGATATATTTGGTTAATAATACGGTTATCTTCACCATTTATCAGCCTGTGTTATATAGATCGATATATGCTTCGAACAGCTAGTACAAGGAGCATCTTAATTAATTGAGATGTATCTCTCTACTTTTGTTCTCATACTTTTCGATCATTGTCCTTGTGCACGTATCGCAACTCTCAAGCAACACAAGATGACTCCGTTATGAATATATATGAAACAGTAAGATCGAGTTCTTACTTGAAGATCGTGATGTCTTTGTTATTATGTATACCCTGTAATCGATCTAGCTAATTTTGAATTTGGCCCTTTCAGATTTGAAGCTTCCGTGATCTTTCCTGATCGCAGAGCCTCCCCCTCTACCTAACGGTCGAGTAAGTGAAATTCCCTTAGAATTGGCATAGCTTGTGTCTTGTGAGTTGTACATGCATCACGTACATGTCGCTTCCTTTCTTATTTTATGGAAGTGTGATTGAAGCCTGCAGGTTTTGGCGTGCCGTAGTGAGCTTCATGATTCATAATGTACATAAAACTGAACGCTAGCTTCGTGTACGTGCATATGAGTATATCTTGGATTTCCGGCAAGGCTGGCTGGCATGGACAGATCGATGTATCATGTTCGATCTATTGTTCGAGTTCTGATTGACACGTGGCCGACTTGCCGGCGAATGACCTGATGTCGACCGGGCTTAATTTTCGTCCATTTTACAGTATTAGATTTGGCAGTCTCACCTTTTACTTCTTTTGGCTTCATCGATTTGTTTGGTTAATTATAGCCTTATATGAGCTTCATGTATGAGGTACTATTACATGTTAATTTCCTTAAACTTAGGTACACTACTGGCACTCTGAGATGAGTCGTGTTAGAAATTATGTTAGAATCAAGTCAAGTGATCACAATGAATCAAAAGCATAAGCATGCACGCGATTTTTTCATGCATGTGCCTAGCTTTCAGCTCCCTTAACGTTGCGCATTGTTTCAGGAATCACAAAGGATATCGATCACTTCTTGAACGAAATTAGTTTTTTTAGGTGAAACGATAGAATATATCGATAAATTTAGACAATACAATCATGAATCAAGCGCTTATGTATGAAATATGCCACTCATATTTTATCAACGAAATTTAAGAAAACAATGACTCAGTACATTTATACATAGATGACAAATACTTTAAACTTCTCTTCGATCTCTAGTACGTACGTGTAAATCAACAATAAAATGAAGTAAAGAGACATAGATGACATGAGTATAAACTACAAACCTATTGAAAAGCTCCACCCCAATTGCACTTATGCACACGTACAAAAGAATGTCTAACATGAAAATTAAGTTTCAATGTTACCTAAGTCACAAATTTCTTTTGGCATATTGATAAATAGAATACCAAAATATCTAACACATTGATTTATCCAAATTTAATAACAAATTAATCTCACAATCACCAATTAATATTATAAGATCATTAATCTTCATTTTTAACAACTAATTAAAGACTTTCTCCTCACTAATTTCGTTAGACGTGACTTTTAGCTACATGTTCTACACATAGTTACGTTTAGTTATAGTTGCTGGATACTCATTTGAACAGTAATAATAATAGTGTAAGTTACTTTTAAAAGTATTTTTTATCGAGCCGACACCGACATTTCTGTTTATAACTTATCAACTTCATATTCTACCACTTCATTTAAAAAAAAAGTCAAACTTTCTCTTCAAATTTGAACTTAAATAGTTAAATCTTTCCTTCATCATCGACAGATTAGAACCTGAAATTTTATTTGTGAAATCAAAATAGGCTTTACTTAGAAAAGGACCTAGCCTTGACAAAAACTACATTGTAATATCCAAAAATAAAAAAACATTATTTAAAGCATGCCCCGTCTTCCATTCCCCGCTACCAGTTTTATGTTTCTTCGCTTTGACTCCAATTTCAGTTCCTCTCTACAAAGCTCTCTCTCTCTCTCTCTCTCTCTCTCTCTCTCTCTCTCTCTCTCTCTTAAGCTGCATACCCTATTCTCACATTAACACTAACAATATCTGATTATCCCAAAGAACAACAATTTCATTTCAAATCCCAATTCTTTTTGGTTCTTCCAACTCCAACAACTATGGTCAAGCTCTGATCATCACTCCAGGAGCTACAATGGAGTTTTCAGGCCTCAGAATCCGGCGAAGCCTTGGGATTGTGATTCTACTCGCTCTTTGTGCTCTCCAGGTAGCAATTTCTGACTCCGACTATCTGATTGGGCTCGGGAGCTATGACATCACCGGCCCGGCGGCTGACGTCAACATGATGGGGTATGCCAACACGGAGCAGATCGCCGCTGGGGTCCACTTCCGGCTTCGAGCTCGGTCTTTCATTGTGGCCGAGCCGAATGGGAACCGAGTCGTGTTCGTCAACCTCGATGCTTGCATGGCCTCGCAGCTTGTCAAATTGAAAGTCATCGAGAGGCTCAAGGCAAGGTACAGTACTGTCTTCTAATCACTCTAGTTTTTTAAGCAAAATTATATCCGTTTGAGTTATGTTAATCTAAATCAGTGTTGAATTGCTAAAATGTGTATATAAGAGTTAGAAATTTGAAATTGGAAAAAAGTAATTATTGTGCTTATTGTTGTGTTGAAGAGATAGCCGTTTTATATAAAGGAAGTTTTGAAAGGAATATCTGCAGTTAAATTGATTGTGGGCTTTTATGTGATGGAATTGATATGATGTGTTGTTACTTGGCAGATATGGGGATCTATACACTGAAAAGAATGTAGCTATTAGTGGAATTCACACGCACGCTGGCCCCGGGGGATATCTTCAGTATATTGTTTACATTGTAACGTCTCTTGGGTTTGTACGTCAGTCGTTTGATGTTCTTGTTGATGGGATTGAGAAGAGCATAATTGAAGCCCATGAGAATCTTGCGCCAGGATCGGTTTTTGTTAACAAGGGAGAAATCTTGGATGCTGGAGTAAACCGCAGTCCTAGTGCTTATCTCAATAATCCAACAGCAGAGCGCAGTAAATACAAGTATGATGTTGATAAAGAAATGACTCTACTGAAGTTTGTCGATGATCAATGGGGTCCAGTTGGTAGCTTCAATTGGTTTGCGACTCATGGAACTTCTATGAGTCGGACTAACTCGTTGATTAGTGGGGATAATAAGGGTGCTGCTGCACGATTTATGGAAGACTGGTTTGAAGCCAATGGTGGTAGAAGTGCATTTTCTGTTGATATTGATGCTGATGAGATCCCTCGAAGAGTGTCAAATATAGTAGCTGAGTATCATGATAATCGTAAGTTATTTTAGCTGCATTACTGTATTTTTAAAAACATTGGCTTAAACTCTTCAGACAAAGTTGAAAACTTGAAATACGGATGTAAGTTATTGTACTGCTTATGATTAATACCTTTTGCATAGCAAACGATAGATATTCACACCATGTTTTTCCAATATGTGTTGCTTTTTCTAAGTTCTATTGAGGCCTGTCTTAAGGATTCTGTAATTCAGTCAAGAATAGAGATATGGAACTGCAGATGAGCCTTATATCAGCTAGGTTTTGCTTGATGACTGACTTTATGTATATAATGCACTTGGTGATATGAAATATTGTGTAAACCTATAACATGCCGTATAGCTTGAACTAGACTTTTGTGCATATGCATACTATATAGTGGGTACTTCGTACTTTCAGATTGTGTTTGAGCCATAGCTGAAACTGTCATTCAATCAAGGTCATGTTTGGTTCATCATAATACTAATGAGAACCATAATAACCAATATTTTTTTTTTCCTGATTCAGACCATGAGCTGCTAGAGCTTGCTGCATCGTTTCAGTCTCCTCCTGGTAAGCGAGCAACCAGGTCCTTGAGTGTTGCAAGACGTGTCAGAGGTGTACTAAGGCAGGCTGACAAGCCTAGTTTTGTTTCTGCCTTTTGTCAATCAAACTGTGGGGATGTGAGTCCCAATGTTCTTGGAGCTTTCTGCACAGATACTGGGCTACCCTGTGATTTCAATCACAGCACCTGTGGTGGGAAGAATGAGTTGTGTTATGGTCGAGGACCAGGGTATTAATCCATCTGTGCTTTATAAGCTTTTAGTTATTACTATCTTCCTGTGTGAATATTAAATGCATTTGTGCATCATATGACAGTTATCCAGATGAATTTGAAAGTACACGTATTATTGGGGAGAGACAATTCAGAAAAGCTGTGGAGCTTTTCAACAAAGCATCTGAACAGTTGAAGGGGAAAGTTGAATATCGGCACACTTACATCGACTTCTCTCAACTTGAAGTAACCCTTCCAAAAGAGGGGGGAGGTTCTGAGGTGGTAAAGACATGTCCTGCTGCGATGGGGTTTGGATTTGCTGCTGGAACCACTGATGGACCTGGAGCTTTTGATTTCAAGCAAGGGGATAATAAGGTAAATGGATATGCACTATATTATAGGTGTCACATGACATGTTCCATGCTCTTTCCTAATTACTGATTGACTATTTTGCATGGTTATTGGGTATATCAGGGAAATGCTTTCTGGAGACTGGTGCGCAATGTACTGAAAACTCCAGGCAAGGAACAAGTTGCTTGTCAGAGTCCAAAGCCAATTTTACTTGATACTGGGGAAATGAAGCAACCCTATGATTGGGCGGTAGGTTGCAATATTTGGACATAATTCATTTGACAACAAGTTTACAAGATATGAAAATCATGAAATGGTTGTATTTATATACTACCGCATTTAAACTATTCAAAACTTTATTTACCTATCTTTATTATTAGAAATTAACCTATCTTTGTTATTAGAAATTTAGAATGTAGTTGCTAAAATCCTAGCAAATGGTGGTTTCTTCTTTAGATGTTTGGGATTTTTTCAGTTAAAATGTTGTAATGATAAGCATGTGGTTTCTGCCATTTGATTTGTGAACCTGTTTGTTATCAGGCCCCTTTAGTAGTTTGTTTCAGGTGAAGAGAATGTTTTGTCTGAGTAACAGAAATAATTTTTGGCTTATTGTGATATCTTCTTTGGCCGTGGTTTGGCAGCCTTCGATACTTCCAATTCAGATCATCCGGATAGGGCAGCTTGTCCTTCTCAGTGTACCCGGAGGTAGTAAATCCTTTTCCTTGCCTGATTTTATATCATACATCCTATGAAATCATGTGTAACTTGTGGTTCAAGTCTGAGTAAATTGAACTTCAGTATTCATCTTCTAAATAGTAAAGCAATCTATGGAAAGTACTTATTTCAGATGACAATTAGTAGCCTAAGAGTGAATGATTAGTATAATGTTGAAGAAACTGCCCGATTTTGTCTTATGAAGTAACCAACATAGATTTCTTCTTCTTTAAAAGTTGAAGTTGCTTGTGGGCACGGCTAACAGTTTATATGCATTTTCTTACAACAGAATTTACATCAATGGCTGGTAGGCGCCTTCGTGATGCTGTGAAAACTGAACTGACTAGTGGTGGTCATGCTGCAAATATTCACGTCGTGTTAGCGGGATTGACCAATACTTATTCTCAGTATATCACTACTTTCGAAGAGTATGAGGTGCAGAGATACGAGGTCAGTTTAATTTTCTTGCTAAATTCCAACGTAGTGTTACTGAAAATAGTTATAAAAAACAAAAAAAAAAACAATTGTACTGCACCAAAATTTCCCTTCCATCCCTTTCAAAAACTTCAGGATGTGTTACATATATAAAAATTCACCAAATTTGCAGAGCCTTGGTTTGGTAACCAGAGTTGACTACTGGCTATATCAACGTTGTACCTTTCTGTAAAATATATGAGAAAGTTGATCTAGCTTCATTACTGTTTTCATGTCCTTTTAACACATTCAACTTCTTAGGGTGCTTCCACTCTCTATGGACCACACACGCTAAGTGCGTACATTCAGGAGTTCAAGAAGCTTGCAAAAGCTCTTATCAGCGATCAACCTATCGCACCAGGTCCACAACCTCCGGATCTCCTTGATAAGCAAATAAGCTTGCTTACTCCGGTTGTTATGGATGCAACCCCTGCTGGTGTCAGCTTCGGGGATTGCAGTTCGGATGTGCCTCAGAACTCCACATATAAGAGAGGTCATGACATGGTTTCAGTTACCTTCTGGTCAGCTTGTCCTCGTAATGACCTTATGACTGAAGGTACATTCGCCCTTGTGGAGGTCCTCCATGGAAAGAATACTTGGGTTTCGGCTTATGATGATGATGATTTCTGTCTGCGCTTTAAGTGGTCAAGACCTTCTAAACTCAGTACTAGAAGTCAGGCAACCATAGAATGGAGAATTCCTCAGTCTGCAGCGCCAGGCGTATATAGAATAAGGCATTTCGGTGCCTCCAAGAGTCTGGTCGGATCGATTAGCCACTTCACGGGGTCATCTAGTGCTTTTGTGGTAGCATAAGGTGTAGTATCTGTGACTGTATACACATGTACTTTTGAGCACTTTTTGTTGCGACCTATGATTTATAAGGACAATATTTCAGTATGTTAACATAATTTATAATAAAATACATGTTTATAAAATAACCATAAAATGGTAAACTAATTTACTTTTTTAAGATTGTAATATCAAGTTTAGTTTTCTTATAAGGAACGGTATCAAACATAAATAAGTAACATTTTATTTTACGGTTGTGTTACTTATTTAGGTTTGGTATTATTTTTTGTGAGAAAACTAAAATTGATATTACAACCTTAAAAAAGTGAATTAGTTTACTATTTTATAATTATTTTAAAAAAGTGAATTAGTTTACTATTTTATAATTATTTTATAAACATATTTTTTATTATAAATTGTGTTAAACATTGAAGTAGTTTTCAATTTATAAACGTATGATTACACGCGAAAGTTTTAATTGTCTTCCAACTAGGTGGACCTGCTTTTTACCCAAGGAAGTCTAATTTTATAAGCAGTGTATAAACTATAGGGTCATGTTGTTATGAACGTTAAGGGTTAACCACCATGGGTTAATTTTCTAAAAGAGACGTATTGCCATTAGACTGGTTATTTTTGTTTATTTTTTCAATGTTGACGGAGCTTACGTTGAGTTGTACGTGGATAATCACAATATAGAGAGAGATGAGGAAGAGAAGATCCTATAGTTTGAACTTGTCAATTTGTACTTTTAGCATATTACTTTTAAAGATATGGTAGAAGTTTGACCTGCATTTAAGGACAATGATATATTATTTGGATACTTAAAGACGAAATTTAATACATAAGAACAAGTTCCTTATAAGCTGTCATGTGGCAGGTATAAATTTATTTTTATATCCTGTCTTTTTTTTAGTATATTTAATATTTTTTTTATTTTCAAAAAAAACATTATTTTATTCAAAATTACGTAAAAAAAATTAATACTTTTTAGTCTAATTATTTATACATTCAAATTTTTTTTTCTGTATTCATTTTTTTTAACTTAAAATGATTATTCAATTTATTAGCACTATCAATAAACATTCAATATTAATTTAATCACAAATTTAATAGTAATTTCGATACAAATTCACTAGAAATTCCTATACAAATTGAGTAACAAAAAACGCATTAGCAATCCTCAAATTGAAAATTCAAAAATGCAGTAGAAGTTCTAAAAACGCAGTAGCAATCCTCGAACCGAAAATCCAAAAATCCAGTAGCAGTCATAGAAACGCAGTAG
The DNA here is from genome assembly GCA_946800695.1 of Geum urbanum. Lineage (NCBI taxonomy): Eukaryota > Viridiplantae > Streptophyta > Magnoliopsida > Rosales > Rosaceae > Geum > Geum urbanum. Next base: position 34,497,612 of record OX327016.1, read on the forward strand.
CAATCCTCAAACCGAAAATGTTGTAGCAGTCCCAAAAACGGAGTAGCAGTCATTAAACCGAAAATCAGAAAATGAAGTAGCAGTCCTAAAAACGTAGTAGCAGTCATCGAACCGAAAATCCAAAAATGCAGTAGCAGTCTTAAAAACGCAGTAGCAGTCCTCAAACTGAAAAAATGTTGTAGCAGTCCAAAAAATGCAGTAGCTGTCATCGAGCTGAAAATATAGTAGCAGTCCTAAGAAAGCAGTAGTAGTCCTTCAACTGAAAAACCAAAAATGCAGTAGCAGTCCTTCAACCGAAACCTGAAAATGCAACAACAATCCTAAAAACGTAGTAGCAGTCATCGAATCGAAAATTCGAAAACGCAATAGCAGTCCTAAAAAAAGCAGTAGCAGCGAAAAAAAAAAAATTATAGTATCAGCTTCAAGAAAATGCAGTAGTAGCTTCGAAAATGATTCAGTAACAGCTCGACAAAAATACAATAGTAGCTCGATGCAGTAGCAGTAGTTTCAAAATGCAGTAGCACTAGTTTGAAAAACACAGTAGTATCAGTTGGAAAAATGCAGTAATAATTTCAAAAATGCAATAACAACAATTTAAAATTGCAGTATAAGAAGTTTAGTAGTGACTATTTGAAAAACGCGATTGCAAAAGTTTGAAAAACACAGCATCGGTGATTTAGTAACAGTGAATAGAAAACACACCGTACCATTGAATAGAAAAATGCAGTAGCAGTGATTTGAAAAATGCAATAGCAACTATTGAAAAAAAAAATGCAGTAGCAACCATTTAAAAAAAAGCAGTAGCACCAATTTTTTTTAAAAACGCAATAACAAAAGTTTAGAAAATACAGTAGCAGTGATTCAGTAACAGTGAATAGAAAAATGTTGTAAGAGTGAATAGAAAAATGTTGTAGCAGTGATTTGGAAAAACGAAAAAGCAATAATTTGATTATAATCATTTCAACAACAATTATGTGAGTGCCCTTTGAAAACACTACACTTCCGATCTCAATTTTCTAACAAGCATACAAATTTTTAATTTTAGGAAAAGAAAATAAAGTGGGCTACAGTAGCACCTAAAAAAATAGTGTGTTTTCCTTTTTTATCTTCACTAAATGCAAATGCATTGAAAGATGTAGTGCTCAAACTGCAACTGAATCAATTAGACTATACCAAATTCAAAAATTCTTAAAGATGAAGTTCCACGTAATTAATCTGCTACTTGTTCTGCAAATAAAATATCTTGTGAAGATGAAACAAAGAAAAAAAAATCAAAATATGCTGCTATTTGTGCCAAAATGCTGCTGCAACACATTTCAAAACCAGCAGTACATGTAATTTTAAGAAAATTAGAAAATAAAAAAAAGACAAAAACACAGTAGTAGTGGCAACATGATGTAAGGATCGAGGCTTATGGAGCAGCGGGCTGTGAGGAGACCGAGATTGAAGCAGATCCGAGGAGAGCTAATCCCAGGCGCTGCGGCGGCGTGCGTGGCTATGACGGAGTAGGGAGGAGGTGCTTGGTCGATGGCGTCGAACCAATCACGCGGAGCGATGAGGAGGCATAGTGAGCCCAGACGCGCGTGGCTGTGTGTAGGGTAGAGGCATCACGAGGCAGAGGCGACGAGGAGGAGGCTCACTCCCTGGCCTTGCCACTGAGCGAATTGAAGCTGGAATCCGAGGGAGGCAGAGTCAGGCTTTGCAGCGGATTAATCGAGGTCGGGATTGAGCGGTAGCAATATGGAGTCTAGATTGAAAGTTAGTGGCAGTGGTGGAGTCTTGGTTCAGAGATGGGCTGCTACTATGTTTGAGGAGCTCGGGCTGCTACTGTAACTCAAATGAGAGAGAGAGCGTGTGTTTCTTATTTGATTTAGGATTTTTATTTTTAATATATATAGAGGGGTAAAATTATTTTTTTTGGCTGTGTGAGGGCTGAATATGGCTGATACTATGTTTGAGCTTTAGATATACTTCTTGGTTGTCTAAATATTATGTTGGTTGAGTTTTTGTATTTAACAAACCTACCTTGTCCTTGACTGTGTTTCTCTATTACACTTTTGCAAAGAACAATACTTTGGTCCAAATGAGTTGGTACCATCTTTGTCAAAACTATACCATTTGTGCATATACTAGTTTGTTATTTCAAATTTGAGACCACTCAATCTATAGATTATTGGTTGAAGATCAACTCTACAAAAAATGAATCAAAATTGAGATCATTTGTGTCCGATCTTGCAAAACAAATGAACGGTTATGGTGAAGATCAGATACTCAAATAACAACAGTTTATTTGTTTTGCAAGATCAGATACATAAATAATCTTTATTTTGATTCATTCTTTTTAGAGTTGATCTTCAACCAATAATCTATAAAATTAGTAGTCTCGAATTTGAAATAACAACCTGAACAATACTTGGGTCCAAATGAGTTTGGACCAACTTTGTCCAAACTATACCATTTGTGCATAAACTAGTTTGTTATTTCAAATTTGAGACCACTTAATCTATAGATTATTGGTTGAAGATCAACTCTACAAAAAATGAATCAAAATGAAGATCATTTAGGTATCCGATTTTGCACAACAAATGAACGGTTATGGTGAAGATCAGATACTCAAATGACAACCGTTCATTTGTTTTGCAAGATCGAATACCCAAATGATCTCCAATTTTTTTTGTAGAGTTTATCTTCAACCAATAATCTATAAAATGAGTGGTCTCGAATTTGAAATAACAAAGTAGTATATGCACAAATGGTAAAGTTTGGACAAAGTTGGTCCAAACTCATTTGGACCCAAGTATTGTTCTTTATATTATAGTAGAAATAGAGATGCCTTTGACCACGATTTATATTTTTCTTCCAGCTTCGTTTCATTTTAAAATCTTCTCTAATTTGGCTTGTGCTTGCTTCTAATTCACTCTGAAGCCATGACTATGACCACGACCACGGCTCTCGCCCTAGTCTCACTCATGTTGGAATCAGAATTGCATTGTAGATTGTCCCCGAGTTCAAATACGAAACTTTGCGCAACCTCTCCCCTGAACAGTGGCGGATCCAGAAAAAAAATTCAGGTTGGGCAAGATTAAATATAATCAAAGTATTGTTTATAGTCGAATTTGGAGAAGAAACATCGGTGTTGGTTAATATATTGGTCATCAACAAGTTATAAGAGTGTAAAACGTATAACTAATAGTCTACAAATTAATTCTTTAGACTTGAAACCGAGAAAAGTTCATTTTAAAACAAACAAAAAATAAGAAAATAAATAAATAAATATTTACCCACGTGAATATAAAGGATAGAAAGAGAAAAATTTATAGCAAGGACGCAACTCAAGGAGGAGTGTCATATGACTCAAAGAAGAGTAAAAGATGTATTAAAATGAAAAGAAGGAAAAAAAGTAGAGTAGAAGTCCTCTATTTTAAAAGACAAAGGTTTAATTAATTTTGCTACTCAAACGACATTGCATCTTGTATTGTTTCTGTGAGAGTACCAGTACAGTATTGTATTGTTTATCATCTATTCATCTTCCTTCGTACGTTTATGGATTTTTGCCATTTTTACCTGAATTTTTTGCCTTTTTCACTCCAAATTAACACTACATGCCTATAAAACTTAAACTAATCTTCTAATCTCCTATTGGACAACTGCTCATCCTCGCCTATACATGGATCCGCCAATGTCCTTGAAAAAAGGTGTCCATGCTGAACTATGTTCACAAGAGCCATACCGGAAACTTTGAGTGTGCAAAAGGTGATTTCATCTCATTATTGTTGTGATGAGTTATGACTATAAATAGGACGACGTTTGTGTTATCCTATCATCAATTTTGTTTGCTCTATGAGATGAATTTGGCACCTCTAGTTCCTACTCTGATTTTCTACTTCGTAATTTTGATTTGTAAATCGCATTAGGTTTGTAAATCTAAGTTATTACATCCAATTATCCAAAGCAACTATAAAATTTCGTTTCACCCTATATTTTATGAGCATGTTATTTTCGAGTATCATCTTAAAAAGAGCGTTGATAAAAAATGTCAAAATAGTCAATGCCACTGTTGTAAGCTTGCTTACTAGTTACTCGACTTAAGTTCTTGTGTTACTGCAGGAACTAAGGCGGCCATGTCCACAAGACCACAATTATTACACTAAGGCGGCATAATTAAAAGTAACGATATATTTGTATAGATTGTCAATATCATGTTTGGATACTTAGTATGAACACCGTTCATCATCGTTAAGGGCAACTGTAACCGCGAAAGAGTCATTTGGAGGAGTTGGAGTCATTGCTCCTCCTCATTACTATTCCTTTAGCTCAAAACCTCAAACTCTCCATCTCCAATAATGATTATAATGAAAGGTGCTCGAAGACACTTTCATTCAATAAAAAACTAATTCATTACCTATTTTTTATTCACCTAAACTCACTTTTGATGTTGGACCCGCAAGTGAGCAACTTACATTTTGGTAGAACCCACAGGAATAGGAGTTGATTTAAAAGTTGGTTCTAACTTCAATTTCGAGTCCAGGATTCCAGCTTCCAATTTGTACCATTGGAGATCAAAAAACTTGAAATAGGTTCCCAATCCAACTCTCATTTGTTGGAGTTGCCCTAAAAGTAGGGGTGGGTATGAATCCAGCAAATTCTGAACCTGACCCGATCTCGCTCGGGACGGGACTGGACGAAAAATAAAATTTTCATTATTCTGTCCCGTCCCGTTTTGTAGGGATGAGATCAGGTCTTGATTTTGAAATCCCGATAGACCCGTCCCGTCTGGCATAATATATTTTGTCTATTTTATTATTTATTTTATTAAGGGTTGGCATATTAAATTATCAAACCAATAGCATTATTCAACAAAAAAATAAAATTACTTTCTAACGATCAAAGTATTATACTTATTATAGTATGAAAAATTAAATGTATCAATTAAACATGAAATAAAATTGCTTGTAGTTTTACTTCTTTTAATTAACCATTAAGTAAAACTAAATTATTTTCTGTAGACTTTTAAGTCTTATCAAACTATATTTATCTTATATTAAACCCGAAATTTGGTTCGTCTCATCTCAATCAAATTTTTGTTGTTTAATACTCTATTAAATTTTTATTTTAAATTGGACCCGTTCCATCCCGTTTGAATTTCGGAACGACAGAGACGGATTTTTAAAATACAAAATATCTCCCGTTCGAGATAGGAATAAAAACGAACAAAAATGGACCCGACAAAAGAGTCCCAAAATAAGCAACCATTATTATGATGTTTGCTTTCCAAATGATACCTTGGCAGTCTTGACTTTGAAAATTAGTGTTACTTTGACTACTGTCTAATTTGTCTATGGTACACGGATAGAATACTTTTGTGACCGGCGGATATAAATATAGAGTCTTTCGGCCAATGTGGGTTGTTTCCGGTCAGGCCCAATTTTCCTCAAACGAAGCAGCATCATCAAATGACGCCTACAAAAAATTTCTTTCGTGGTCAACAATCCACAAAATATTCACAGGCATGGCGGTGTGTCTCTCGAAATGTCGTAAATACCCCCCTAACTGAATTCCCTCGTCCAATTTTGACGAAAGGTGTCAGAAAATATTCGAGCATCGCGCCGAGTAAGTAATCATCCACGAACGGATTTTTCTGCCTTTCTCCACCGCGCATGATGAGCGGTAGTTGCGTAATGATTTGAATCAAATCAAAATCAAACGGCCGCTGATCCCCTCGTGTCATGCACCCAAATACAGACGATCGATCATGTCAGAGATTTTGTAAATATAGCAGCAGCGAAATTCGTCACAGTTGCTCACACTCTCTCACTCTGAGGCCTCTTCGTGCTTTCTAGAATCACAACCTCGTCGCCGCCATTAATCCCCAACCGGAGACCGTCTCCGACCTCCGACGGCGACGAGTCTTCATCCGAAAGAAGCGTTGCTCTCTGCATTTCGGTATGAAGCTCTCTATGTGTTATCTACATAGAACCGTCTTAATTATTGTTATCTACATTTGTGAATAGCTTCCACAGTACCTTAGCTTTATCCTAGGTGTTGTGGATCTTTCAAAAGGTGCCTCAGATCAGATTTTTCAAGACCAACGCATTGTATGTACCATTTTCTAAGACTTTCAGCTTATAGTTATCTTATTTCTAAAATTATTCTTCTGCTGTGCCTGAAGTTACGGAGTTTGAAGAAGTTTGTGTTGTGGAAGGCGTTTGACATGATTCAGAGGATATCCATGAGTCCAAACAGAGCGGTAGTTTGCTTGTTCTTGTTGTGATTTGTCTTGTCGTTTTTCTATTCTCGTTCACATACACTTACACATGCCTTTTATACTTCGCATTTCAGCATTATGAAATGTTTTGGGATAGTTTTGGGGACTACCTAAAACATGGTTGCATTGAAGACCATACAAGCCATAATCGTCTTGCACCTCTGCTGAGATTTTACTCGTCCCAAAGTGAGAATATGATTAGTTTGGATCAGTATATTGTCAACATGAAACCTAGATAGATGGAGACATATTACTTGGTTGCTGACAGTTTGTCAATTGCTAGACACTCACCTCATTTGGAGAGATTCCTTGAGAACGGTCTTGAGGTATGTATATTTTTAATACACGATCTTGAGGTATGTATTGTATTAGATAACTAATAGATTTTATGTTTCCTATACTATATTAGAGCATGATTAGATAACAATTCATCATCTACATTTGTGAATAGCTTCCACAGTACCTTAGCTTTATCTTAGGTGTTGTGGATCTTTCGAAAGGTGCCTCGGATCAGAGTTTTCAAGACCAACGCATTGTATGTACCATTTTCTAAGACTTTCAGCTTATAGTTATCTTATTTCTAAAACTATTCTTCTGCTGTGCCTGAAGTTACGGAGTTTGAAGAAGTTTGTGTTGTGGAAGGCGTTTGACATGATTCAGAGGATATCCATGAGTCCAAACAGAGCGGTAGTTTGCTTGTTCTTGTTGTGATTTGTCTTGTCGTTTTTCTATTCTCGTTCACATACACTTACACATGCCTTTTATACTTCGCATTTCAGCATTATGAAATGTTTTGGGATAGTTTTGGGGACTACCTAAAACATGGTTGCATTGAAGACCATACAAGCCATAATCTTCTTGCACCTCTGCTGAGATTTTACTCGTCCCGAAGTGAGAATATGATTAGTTTGGATCAGTATATTGTCAACATGAAACCTAGACAGATGGAGACATACTACTTGGTTGCTGACTGTTTGTCAATTGCTAGACACTCACCTCATTTGGAGAGATTCCTTGAGAATGGTCTTGAGGTATGTATATTTTTAATACACGATCTTGAGGTATGTATTGTTTTAGATAACTAATACATTTTATGTTTCCTATACTATATTAGAGCATGATTAGATAACAATTCATCATCTACATTTGTGAATAGCTTCCACAATACCTTAGCTTTATCTTAGGTGTTGTGGATCTTTCGAAAGGTGCCTCGGATCAGATTTTTCAAGACCAATGCATTGTATGTACCATTTTCTAAGACTTTCAGCTTATAGTTATCTTATTTTCTAAAACTATTTTTCTGTTGTGCCTGAAGTTACGGAGTTTGAAGAAGTTTGTGTTGTGGGAGGCGTTTGACATGATTCAGAGGATATCCATGAGTCCAAACACAGCGGTAGTTTGCTTGTTCTTGTTGTGATTTGTCTTGTCGTTTTTCTATTCTCGTTCACATACACTTACACATGCCTTTTATACTTCGCATTTCAGCATTATGAAATGTTTTGGGATAGTTTTGGGGACTACCTAAAACATGGTTGCATTGAAGACTATACAAGCCATAATCGTCTTGCACCTCTGCTGAGATTTTACTCGTCCCAAAGTGAGAATATGATTAGTTTGGATCAGTATATTGTCAACAAGAAACCTAGACAGATGGAGACATATTACTTGGTTGCTGACAGTTTGTCAATTGCTAGACACTCACCTCATTTGGAGAGATTCCTTGAGAATGGTCTTGAGGTATGCATATTTTTAATACACGATCTTGAGGTATGTATTGTATTAGCACTACAAGAAAATTGCACCTAGACCACGGACCATTTCCGTCGTCTAGGTGCAGTTTTCCGTCGTCTAAGTACTTAGACGACGGAATCTCCGTCGTCCAAGGTCCGTGCTCCAAGTGCTGTCGTCCAAGCACCTGGACGACGGAGATTTAGTGATCCGTCGTCCAAGTGCACTTGGACCGCGGACATTATCCGTGGCCCAGGTAGACACCTGGACGACGGAAATTTAGTGATCCGTCGTCCAGGTTCACTTGGACCGCGGACATTATCCGTGGCCCAGGTAGATACCTGGACGACGGAAAATCTAATTCTCCGTCGTCCAGGTGTCTACCTGGGCCACGGATAATGCTAGCTTCTCCGTGGCCCAGGTGTTCACCTGGACGACGGAAAACTAATTCTCCGTCGTCCAGGTGAACACCTGGGCCACGGAGAACGACAGGGTTTAGGGTTTAGGGGTTAGGGGTTTAGGGTTAGGTTTAGGGTTTGTGCACCTGGACGACGGAGAACATAATCTCCGTCGTCCAAGTGAATATTTAATTAAAAAAAATTGAAATTAAATATTATTAATTTAATTTATTATTAATTTAATTTAAATAATTAAAAATGCTAAAATTAATTAAATAAACTAAATTTTGAATATTACTTAATTATTAAATAATTAAATTAAATTAATTTGTACATACATGAATAATCGAAAAAACTCATAAATTAAAAATTAAAATATTGTTCGGAATGCGGAAAGAAACGAGATAATAAACTACTAGCTAGCTAATACACTGGAGGAGCAGATGCGCTGCCGAGTCCTCCGCCTCCAGCCGGGTCGTTGTCGTCGGGGTGTGGGTTCGGAGGAGGTTGACATACTTCTCGATTTTGTTGCATGAGGGCGATGAGTTGGGCTATTTGTGCTTGTTGTTCGTCAAGTCTTTGCCGCATTGACTCATTCTCCTCTCGTGCCAGTCGAGCCTCTTGAATGGCTGCTTCGACGGCCGCAGCCTGACTCCTTCTCCGCTGCCCCGAACCTCCCGTAGATGATGAGCCGGAGGTCGTCGACAAATCTCGTACCACCCTAGGCCCAAAGTGCCTAACCTCCTTGCCAGCTCTACGACCGTAGACCTCATCCGCGATTGTAATTTGGCTCTCTAAGGATAGAGGAGGCAGGTCTTCCGGCGGCACATCTGGGAACGCAAGCTGAGTGTTAGCCAACTCTTCATGCGCACGCTCTATCGCCCTTGCCTACAAAAGAATAATTAATTTATTATAATGAAATCATATTTAAATAATAATTACTATAATTAAAAGCACATATATATATATCACTTACGCCGCATTGACTCGCTTCATTATCGAGCCCTGGCGTCATGTACGCGCTTACGCTTGCATCAAGATAAGGGTGTTTGGAGCCCTTATCCTTGTGCTCCTTGGCTATTTGAATGAACTGCTTGGCGCCGGTAGTATGGTGTTTCTCCTTCTTCCCCCGGTTGGCTTTGTTGACACCGGAGAATTTCTGTTACACAACATAATTAAATCATTAAAAAATGAATAACTACAATTTAAATAATTCAATTATCTTAATTGAAATAAAAAAAATAAATTAATACCTTAAATTGTTCATCGGCAAAGTGGTTACACAACCACTCCCACTCATCTTCTCTCTCCCCTTGCAGCTCTACCGGGGGAGGCACGGGACCGACATCTTTGAAGTACTTATGGAGCTTGTACTTCCAATCTTTGTAGATGGAGTTGGCGGTTTGGTTGATATGCCTCAACATAGCCGGTGTCGGATCCACGTCAAATTGTTCCTATCAAAAATAAATAGAAAATTATAATCGTATATATTATGAAATTTTAGGCCGAGATTAACAATATTATATAATAACTAAATTGGACGTATTACGTACCGAAAGATCTTTGAAGACTTTCGCCTTCTCATGATCCGGCGCCTCCTTCCAAGTAGGGGCAGTGATACGAACCCGGTTATGGATGATTGACCCTATCCCATGCGCCGAGAGACTTGCTAGCTGAGCTGTGGGAGGGCCACCGGTGAATTCGTCGTACGGCAAGTCGATCTTTTTACCGGTCGCCTTGCAAATACGCTCCGCTTTGCCCCCTTTAACGAGACCCCGAGTCCTTTTCGGTTCCGGGTCAGTGGGGGCTCTCCTTTGCCTACGGCGGGCGCTGTACATGATTGATTCGGCGGTCGAGGACGCCTGAGTACTTCCCGTTGAACGGGTACCGGGCGTCGGAGATTGGAAGGGGTCGACGTCATCACCTCTCGAGATGAATGGGGGAGCGGGAATTTCCCCAGAGGGCGCTACAGACGGACCAGATGATCCGTCCGGATTGAGAGCGTCGTTGCCCTCCTGTTGAACCCAACCGACTTGGGCCGCCAACATTCGGAGCATCTCATCTTATGCCTCCTGTTGGGCTTTCTTCTTGCCGGATGTGGTCTTTGGCGGAGCCATTTAAACCTAAGAGTACGGTGTTAAAATACCTACCTACCATAATAATTACAACTTAAAAATTTACGCTAATTAATTAAGTACGTTTAAGATTTAAATAGAGTACACTAGCTTGGCATTTTCGGTCGTTCAATGGACGTGCGACCCCCGCGATAAAGTGTAAATTTTCAATTAATCAGCCTTGGTTAAATCGAAAAACATGGCCAGTTAGGGATAGAGATAACGCGAGAGGTAGGACTAATTTCGACAAAAGTCTTTCTTAGTCCAAATCCTGTCACCAGTCATAACCCGTTTCTAGACACCATGTCCGACATTCGGCCAATTTTTCGAAAATTTACACTCCCTCAAGTCCTTTGCAAACTCCGCCCTCAACCTCGTGTCCATAACTTCACTTAGGTTATGGTGTGCGGTGATGAAATCCACACATCACGAGGAGTTAAGGAGATAAGCTAGGAAAAAAGGCGCCATCTATTCCAAAGAGTGCGACTTAATCAACCAAGCCTATGTACTAAATTTAAATCGAACACGTACTACCATGCAATTTACTCGAAAATACACATAATTAGTTATCAATTAATTAAAACAATAAATAATTACAATAATAAATTATTATTTATCATGCATATAATAATAATTATTCATTTACCAATATAATTAATTATTATTAACAATAATAATTATTGCTATTATTTAATTTTAACTAACAAATATAAAATTATTACCAAATAATTAACAACTAATAATAATTATCCCAATATTAATAATAACAACTCATTAATGATTATAATTATAACTATTAATTATTTTAAACTAATTAATAAATTAAAACTATTTATTAATTAAATAATTAATTAACAAAAATGTAAAAAAGGTAAAAAATAGAATTATTACCGAGTCGGAATGTCGCCGGAATATCGGAAGAGTTGAGTCGTCGGAGAGGAGGAACCACGCCGGAAAAAATGTCGTCGGAGCGTCGCCGGAGGAGAGGAGAGGAGAGGAGAGGGAGAGGAGGAGATGGAATGATGAGAAAATGATGGGGGGTGCAACTCTATTTATAGAGTTGCACTTAGACGACGGAGCACTATTTTCCGTCGTCTAAGTCCACCTGGACGACGGAAACAGTGTTTTCCGTCGTCTAAGTGGAGGTTTAAAAAATTTCAAGCGGCGCGTAATTAATCGGCGGGACGTTTTGAACCGCCATGATTTTGGACTTAGACGACGGAGAATGAATTCTCCGTCGTCTAAGTGAAAATTCAAGCGGTCCCAAAAACGGAAGCGGTAAATTGAACCGCCATAAAAATTGGACTTGGACGACGGAGACTGACCATCTCCGTCGTCCAAGTGAAAATTACATGAAAAAAATAAACAAAAATAAATTTGAACCGCCATGATTTTTGAACCTGGACGACGGAGAAGGTCATTTTCTGTCGTTCAGGTGAACACCTGGACGACGGAAAATGACCGTCTCCGTCGTCCAGGTTAAAATTACGTAAAAAAATTTTTTAAAAATAATTCGCTAGGAATTTAGCGATCTGTCATTCGAGTGAAATAGTCGTACAATATTGATGAACGCATCGTATATATGAACAGTTAAATTTGAACCGCCGATTAATTTTACGTATTGAAACATGTTAAGTATCGACTAATCTTTACGACTTAAGTGTTCATGAGTAGACGCTCATTTGCAGCAGAGTATTAACGAAATTGAATTTGGACAAAACAACCTTTGGATATGTTCGTCGTAACATAATATATAATTGTCTTCAAAGGACCATAAAATAATAAGTTCGGGAAGGGTTTGATCGGCACAGTCAACCGCAAAACCGATAATTTCACAAACCGGAAACGTGGATACAAGGCATTTCGCAACTCCGATTTTTGAACCGTCGAAGCTCACACACCAAGAATTGTTTACTCTAAAGTCTTGATGAAAAGACTTTGCATTGGAAGAAGGTCTAGATGGTCGTTGTCTTAGAAAAAATTACGATATCTGCACCTGGACGACGGAAATAAGCGTTTCCGTCGTTCAGGTAAACACCTGGACGACGGATATCTAGTTATCCGTCGTCCAGGTGATAACCTGGACGACGTATAATGACGTTCTCCGTCGTCCAGGTGCATAGACCCTGAATTCAGGGGTTAGGGCCTTACTGTTTAGGGTTTAGGGTTTGTGAACTTGGACGACGGAAAATTACCATCTTCGTCATCCTAGTGTGTACCTGGACGACGGATAATGACCATTCTCCGTCGTCCAAATTCTAAACCCCGAATTCAGGGGTTAGGGCCTTAGGGTTTACGGTTTAGGTCGTCCCCGGTCATTTGTGTGTCCGTTCAATTATTCTGATTCAAAAATATAATTAAAAAATTGATCGATCGATCCGATCTGCTAGATTTATATTAGGGTCCAGGATTTAGGGTTTTATATGAGATTGAGATTTGGCGTGGCGCCAAAGGTGAAAATTACAATAATTACAATAATTAATTACCAATTAATCTCCCTCGTCGTATGACCGTACTCTTCGTCATAATCATCATCGTCCTCATCCCCGTTAGACGACGGCTCATCCTCGTCATCGTACTCAACATCGTCCGACGAATAACCTGAGTCCTTGTCCGCGTCCTCTTCCTACTCGTCTTCTTCATCTACCTCATCGATAATCTCATCTTCAGTTAGATCTGTACAACCATCAGGCATGGGTAACCGTTCACTATCTTGAACCAGGTCTATTATATCGGAGCGGACCATAGAAATATTAGGCTCTTGATAGGCAGGAATGTCTCTTTCTGGTTCAGCAGCATCTTCAGTCGTCGCCGGTGTCCCTTCAATTGTCTCTGTATTCCATATTCCTCGGTGAGAGATATGGTTTACTATTTTCCACCCTTCACCGGCTTTCGGATCGTCGAGATAGAACACCTGCCGAACTAAGGTGGCGAGAGCGAAAGGCTCATCCTCATACCAGTGCGAGTTTGTATCGACTGATAATAGTCCCAGGTCTTCCTTTGTACGCTTGAACCATCTGCACTTGAATAGGAAAACATTGACATCATTCCCGTAACATAGTTGAACCACGTATACAATAGCCCCGTAATATAGATCATTGTCTTTCCCAACCGCTACCCCACTGTTTTGTGTTCTTCTTCCTTCGTCTCGGGCCAATGAATGGAACTTTACACCGTTCACAAAATATCCGGGATAAATATAGTGTTTAACCGGCTTCCCTGCTAGCAAGTGCTTTGGCCATGACCACCACCCTCCGTGGTTATCATATTTTTGCAGATCAATCATCTGCGAAAAAGGGCAAATTAATATAAGGGTTTACTTTCTACAAACATGAGCGATATGTATTTAAATAATTAATACCGAGTCGTACGTACGTACCCATTGGAAGAAATAATCAGGAAACTTCTTCTTAACCATTTTCTCAATCCACGCCGAACTCTTGTTTTGATTTAACGCCTGAAGCCTCTCCCTGTATGACAACATGTACGGCTCAACTTCGTCACAGTCTCGCAACACTACCCAATGTGCCTCAATAAGTTCTTCACGTGTTAACGATTCCTTTAATACTCCTCTAAACGGTCGGACGACATTGGTGACGACAGAAAGATTGATGCGGGCACTGCGATCGGAGGCAGTGGGAGGGGGTGGATCTTTGAGGTACCTGTTGCAGTAAGTAACACACTCATGCATTAGGTATGTCTCTGCTATGGAGCCATCCGGGGCCGACCTGTTTTTGACGAATGACTTATACTGTCCAAGCTGTCTACAAAATCAAACGTACACATTACATAAGTACATATAGCTAGCTAGCTAGTATATATATAATCTCCAGTGGAACAAATTAATTAATTAGTTGTACGTACCTTTCTTGAGGATACATCCAAGTGTACTGGACCGGACCAGAAATAAGCACCTGCTCGGGCAGGTGGATCATTAGGTAAATCATGATGTCAAAGAAAGCAGGGAGGAAAATCCTCTCTATTTTGAAAATGATGTGCACAATTTGTTGTTGCAATTCCACCACATCTGACTTCTTTAATTCTCTGGCGCATAACCTCTGCCACCACCTGCACAATGCCACTATTGGTTCTACGACGTCCCGAGGCAAGTATGGTCGAATTACCACTGGAATCAGACGTTGTAGCATAACGTGATAGTCATGTGTCTTTAGACCAACAAACTTGTGTTGCACCTCGTCCACTGCTCCAGTTATAGTAGCTGCATACGTAGCCGGATAACGAACGCCCTTAAACCAGTGAAATACAGAACGTCTAAGCGTCGGCTTCACTGTGTATGGTGCATCTGGCATCTTGTTGTACACTCCTTTCCTATCCCTCCTCAACCACAAGGGACGACGTAGATTCATTGATTCCAAATCTTTGCGCGCTTTGGGAGTATCTTTAGTCTTGAACTTAATACCGAGAATTGTTCCCACCACGCTGTCGCACACATTCTTTTCTATGTGCATCGCGTCCAAGTTGTTCCTCAGCTTCAACTTCGACCAGTAAGGGAGTTCAAAGAATATACTCTTGTGATCCCAATAGCTCAGATCATGTGGAGGAATTGGATTGCATTTCTTTACATCCGCGTCATTGGTCAACACACCAAAGTCGAAATAGCTCAACCTCTCTAAAATCTCTTCGCCCGACCAACTACGGGGTTTATGATTGTTCTCTACCGTACCGTCGAAATGAGCTTCATCCTGTCGCCACGGGTGGTCGTGAGGAAGCCATCTATGGTGACCCAAGTAACACACCTTCCCCGCGTGCCAACTAGAGTTCACGTCGTCCAAACATATAGGACATCCATTATATCCTTTTGTCCTGCAGGCTGCCAACATCCCATAAGCTGGAAAATCGTTGATCGTCCACATTACAGCAGCCCTCATCGTGAACATCGTGTCAGTGAATTTGTCATAAGTTGGGACTCCATTTTCCCACAACAGTTTCAGCTCGTCGATCAAAGGTCTGAGGTAGACATCTAAGCACTTCGATGGAGATTTAGGACCTGGAATTAGTACGGTAAGGAAATTAAATTCCTTGTTCATGCACATCCACAGAGACAAGTTGTACGGCATCAGAATAACTGGCCAAGTGCTGACGGCGGAGCTATTACTTCCCCAAGGATTGAATCCGCCTGTAGATAGGCCGAGTCTAACATTTCTAACCTCTGAAGCAAAGTCTCCAAATTCTCTGTCGAAATGTTTGAAACCCTCCCCATCCGCGGCGTGTCGCAGGACATCGTCATCTATTCGCTTTTCTGCGTACCATCGCATCGCCTCTGCTGTGTGTAGAGACATGTACAGGCGCTGCAATCTGGGAATCAAGGGAAAATATCGAACAACTTTCACAGGAATTCTCTTTTTCGAACTCTTCCTATTCAACTGGAATCTGCACTGGCCACATACGGGACAATAGTCCAACTCTTTATACTCTTTGTAAAATAGCACACAATCATTCGGACATGCGTCAATTATCCTGTACTTTAGGCCGAGGCTGCTCAGGATATTTCTAACCTTATAATGAGATTTAGGAAGATTGTGATCATCAGGAAGCAACTTACATATTTGCTCCTGAATTTCGTCAAAAGCACTCACTGACATTTTGTGCTTCACTTTTATCTTCATTTGCTCCATCACATATTGCAACACATTCTCTCGATATCCAGGGAACACCGGGGTCTGCGCTTCAAGTAGTATCCGGTTGTACTTTTCCATCTCACTGGTGTCAGTGGCCAAGCTAGCTGCGGGGAATGTGTCATCATGCTCATTAGTGGTACTGTAACCTCCGTCTTGGTGTTGGTGTCCACTATGACTACATCCCGGAAATGCATCATGGACCAAATCTGCAGTTGGGTTGCAAGCTGGGGGTCCGGCACCACTGCCGCTGGATGAGGCACCATGGTAACTGTACCCTGAGCTGAAGTCTGCTGCGCTGAACTCTACTGCTTCACCATGCTCGCTCCATGTAGTGTAACTCCACATCATACCATTTTCGTACAAGTGTTGCACCATAACATTAACCTCCGCATACTGACAATTAAGCCGGCCATTTCTGACACGGACACCTGAAACGTTTCTTTCCCTGACCATGTTCTATCGCAAAATTCACAAATTCGCTAATTCCATCCATATACCGGACATCACATCTATTCTTCAACTTCATCCAACTCTTGTTTATACTGCTACAAAATATTATAATTAATTAATTATTACATATATATATATTTGTCCATAAATTTACGCTTAATTATACGTACTCGATCTACATATCGATCCATCAATTACGTACGTACGTACGTAATTTAATCGATCTGTACATATATATATATAGCTAACATCAGCTAACATCCTTGCATGTATATATATATGTACGTACGTTTTCACTAAATATATATTATTTAAGCAAATTTTAACTGCGTACGTACGTACCTGCTGGCCTTCTCGATATCTTTACGTTAATTAAGCTAACTAGCTAGTCAGCGGAGATCCCTTATCGATCCTGATTCTTCTCGCCCTAGCTAGCTAGCTTCTAGCTACCTAGCTCCCTTCTCCTTCTCCCTTCTCCTTCAATGCTTCTTCAAATGGAATGAAGAGATCGAGGCTAGGAATGAATTTGATCAGTTTGGCATCGGGCTTATATAATGCTTCACTTAGACGACGGAGGTGTCGGTACGTCGTCTAAGTGGAAGTACGTTTCGTATACTCGGATGACGGCGTGTCGGTCCGTCCTCCAGGTAATCACCTGGACGACGGAGAATACCATCTCCGTCGTCCAGGTGGTACTTGGACCACGGAGTATTTTTCGTGGTCTAGGTGTCACTTGGACCACGGAGTATTTTTCGTGGTCTAGGTGTCACTTGGACCATGGAACAATTACGTTTCCGTGGTCTAAGTGCTGTTTTCTTGTAGTGTAGATAACTAATAGATTTTATGTTTCCTATACTATATTAGAGCATGATTAGATAACAATTCATCATCTACATTTGTGAATAGCTTCCACAATACCTTAGCTTTATCTTAGGTGTTGTGGATCTTTCGAAAGGTGCCTCGGATCAGATTTTTCAAGACCAACGCATTGTATGTACAATTTTCTAAGACTTTCAGCTTATAGTTATCTTATTTCTAAAACTATTCTTCTACTATGCCTGAAGTTACGGAGTTTGAAGAGGTTTGTGTTGTGGAAGGCGTTTGACATGATTAAGAGGATATCCATGAGTCCAAACAGAGCGGAAGTTTGCTTGTTCTTGTTGTGATTTGTCTTGTCGTTTTTCTATTCTCGTTCACATACACTTACACATGCCTTTTATACTTCGCATTTCAGCATTATGAAATGTTTTGGGATAGTTTTGGGGATTACCTAAAACATGGTTGCATTGAAGACCATACAAGCCATAATCGTCTTACACCTCTGCTGAGATTTTACTCGTCCCGAAGTGAGAATATGATTAGTTTGGATCAGTATATTGTCAACATGAAACCTAGACAGATGGAGACATACTACTTGGTTGCTGACTGTTTGTCAATTGCTAGACACTCACCTCATTTGGAGAGATTCCTTGAGAATGGTCTTGAGGTATGTATATTTTTAATACACGATCTTGAGGTATGTATTGTTTTAGATAACTAATACATTTTATGTTTCCTATACTATATTAGAGCATGATTAGATAACAATTCATCATCTACATTTGTGAATAACTTCCACAATACCTTAGCTTTATCTTAGGTGTTGTGGATCTTTCGAAAGGTGCCTCAGATCAGATTTTTCAAGACCAACGCATTGTATGTACCATTTTCTAAGACTTTCAGCTTATAGTTATCTTATTTTCTAAAACTATTCTTCTGATGTGCCTGAAGTTACGGAGTTTGAAGAAGTTTGTGTTGTGGGAGGCGTTTGACATGATTCAGAGGATATCCATAAGTCCAAACAGAGCCGTAGTTTGCTTGTTCTTGTTGTGATTTGTCTTGTCGTTTTTCTATTCTCGTTCACATACACTTACACATGCCTTTTATACTTCGTATTTCAGCATTATGAAATGTTTTGGGATAGTTTTGGGGACTACCTAAAACATGGTTGCATTGAAGACCATACACGCCATAATCGTCTTGCACCTCTGCTGAGAATATGATTAGTTTGGATCAGTATATTGTCAACATGAAACCTAGACAGATGGAGATATACTACTTGGTTGCTGACAGTTTGTCAATTGCTAGACACTCACCTCATTTGGAGAGATTCCTTGAGAATGGTCTTTATATTTTTAATACACGATCTTGAGGTATGTATTCTATTAGATAACTAATAGATTTTATGTTTCCTATACTATATTGACCATAGCGACAATAAAGAAAATGCCATAGGAATCTCTTCACCTTCTGGGTTGTGATCTTGACAATCGGTATAGCCTCGATAAACTTGGTATGGTAGTCAATGATCACAATGATGTAGCAATATTGGCCCTTGGTTTTTGGAAGTTCTCCGATGAGATTGAGTCCATACTGTGCAAATGGAACTGGAGAAGTGAGGATCGATAAGGGTACTGCATGCGCATGGTTCTTGTGTGCGTATAGCTGACAGGTCGTCGTAATTATGGTTGCGTCCGCATGGATGGTATGCCACTAGAATCCATTGCGGAGTGCCTTATGTGCAATTGATCGTGCTCCTGCGTGATGGCCACATACGTCCGAATGGATTTCCCTTAGTATCATGTCGCCTCTTTCTAGTGTGACACACTTGAGGTTTGCCCATGTATTCCCCTATCGATATAGGCTGTTGTGCCAGATACTGAAGTTGACTGCTCTGGCTATTATGTTTCGTGCTTGTGCCCGGTCTGCTGGTAGTTCACCCTTAGTTTTGTTTTTGACGATTGGGTCCATACAACTGGCCATGTGTGGTTCGATGGTGAAGATCTCTTCTAGTGTTTTCATGATGCTTGGTCCTTTCAGGACTTCCACTACCCATTGCCCCGAATCTGTTTGTAAGGGCGATGTTGCTAAACGGGCGAGTGCATCTACCTTGGTGTTTCTACCCCTGTGGATGTGGTTGATGTTGAAAAACTTGAAATTGCTTAGCATCATGTGAACGTAACCGAGATATGCGGTCATTATATCGCCCTTTGTTTTGAAGTCGCCCCGGATTTGGTTAACGACCAATTGTGAGTCACTGAAGATGTTAATGCTTGGTGCTTCTGAGTTTCGGGCTAGTTACATTCTGGCAATGAGAGCTTCATATTCGACCTCGTTGTTTGTTTCATTGAATTCGAATCTAAGTACATATTCTGCTCATACGCCTCCTGGCCCGGTAAGGATGATTCCGGCCCCACTAGTGTTCTTGGTGCACGATCCGTCCACGTAAAGGTTCCATGGTGATTCGGGTTTTGGGAGCTCTTGCTCAGGTATGTTAGTGCTAACGGATGGCGTGCCATCGAGAGCAGGCTGTGTTTGACTATAAAGTCCGCGACGATTGGTCCTTTATTGCTGTCCGGGGGGTATAATGGATGTGATATTCGCTTAGCTCGATGGCCCACTTTTCTAAACGGCTACTGTGATCGGGTGATTGCAGTACTTGTCGTAATGGAACGTTCATAAGAACGTGGATGCTGTGGGCCTGGAAGTACGACCTGAGTCGTCTTACTACCGTTATAAGTGCGAGTGCCATTTTTTTGATAGTTGGGTAACGGGTCTCGAGTGGTGTCATGCCTTTTCCGGCAAAGAAAATTGACAGTTACGAATTTGTTTCTCTCCGAACCAGGGCGGAACTAACGGCCATTAGAGAAGCGGATAGGTATAGATACAAGATTTCTCCTTTTACAGGCCTGGATAGGAGAGGGAGTGAGGCCAGGTATTGCTTGATGGATGTGAATGCGGCTTCACAGTCGGTTATCCAAATGACGTTTCGTTTGTTTATTGTCCAGAGGGCTTTGAAGAATGAGCGCACTTGTCGGAGTAGCGAGAGATCAAGCGGTTGAGGGATGCTAGTTTTCCCGTTAGGCTTTGGAGTTCGGCCCTAGTTGTGGGGGGTTTCATGTCTAGTATTGCTTTGACCTTCGTTGTTGAGGCCTCGATGCCCCCCTTGTTGATGATGTATCCGAGAAACTTGCTTGTCGTTACGCCAAATGTGCACTTAGCCGGGTTCAATCGCATCTCATTATTGATCAGGAGATTGAGTATGGTTCGTAGGTGTTTGGGGTGGTCTATTGCCTTGGTGCTTTTGACCAGTATGTCATCAATGTAGACCTCCACGATTTCGCCCGTTAGCCCATCGAATATAATGTTCATCAATCTTTGGTAGGTGGAGCCTGCGTTCTTGAGGCCGAACGACATGACTACATAACAGTAGAGCCCCTTGTTCGTTGTGAAGCAAGTGGCCTCCTGGTCTTCGTGGTTCATGAGGATTTGGTTGTACCCCAAGTACGCATCCATCATGGATAGCAATTCATGTCCTGCAGTTGCGTCTATGAGCCAATCGATCCTTGGCAACAGGAAGCTGTCTTTCGAGCAAGACTTGTTTAGATTGATGTAATCTACGCACATGTGCCAAGATCCGTTGTGCTTCTTAACCACGACGGCGTTGGAGATCCATTTTGAATAGTTGACTTTTTGGATGAAACCGATTTTTTGCAGCCTGTCCACCTTTTCGTGCATGGTCGTGTATCATTCCTGGTCATAAGCTCATCGTTTCTGCTTCACTGGTTTCGTGGTTGGGTTGATGCTGAGTTTGGGGGAGATAATGCTTGGGATGATTTCGGGCGTGTCTGCGTAAGACCATGCGAACACCTGCTGGCAGTCCGACATGACCTTAACCAGTCGGGCTGCTATGTCAAGCTCTAGCTGGGCGCCGATGTGGATCATATGCTCCTGGTGTTCATTGGATAGGTGTATCGTCCGTAGCTCTTCTCGCTCCGTGACGGGCCAGATAGTGTTCAGCCCGTCTCATGGGTCATTAGGTTGCTATTCTTTGGGAGAGCCCTCGGCCACTGCGAGTACCTATAATTGCGTGTTGTCTTCGTCCAGTCGTGCAATCTTTTCTACGAAGTCGTAACCCCTGATTGTGCCGACTCCGTAGTCTGTCGGGAACTTTGCCAGGAGCATATGGCTTGTGATAATCAGCCTTAGCTTTGAGATGCCTGGTCGTCCGAGGATCATGTTGTAGGACGTGCGAATGTCTACAATGATGAAGTCCGTTCTGACCTCATTCTAGGGATTGTCAGGTGTTCCGACGCCAAATCGCATATAATCGCTCCTGAGGGGGTATATGATTGTGACGACCCGAACCAGAATTAGTAGAGTAATCAACACGATTTACGAGTTAGTGCGTAATCGTGGTTTATCGATTATTGTGTGGTTTGCCGGTTTCGTTTACGACTTAATTATCGGCCGAGAATTTGAGTTGAGTCTCTTCTCGAGAGTTGTAGTACACGTGATTTCGAGCTCGTGGGCGGTTCCAGATGATTTTTTCGATGACCGAGGAATATAATATGATTATTTGAAGTTTCGGTTTATCGACGAGTTTATCCGTTCGTATCGAGTTTATCCGAATCGTAATGGTTATCCGTTTTGGTCCATCGATCGTCCCGAGGCGCGAGTATAAATATCGGAAATAGTCGAAAATGCACTTTTTGGAAGTTTGACCGACGTTTGACCAAATTTGGTGAGTTGACCCGCGTTGATCGAGGAAGAGAACCGGTCACCGTTTGACTCGCCGGCGACTTTCATTTTTCGGTCATCTCTGAATTTTATTTGGGTATGAATCGATTCCTCTCTTCATTTGCAACTGTTTAGAACTTGGAATTGCTTGATTTGGTTTTGATTTGAGGGAGAAATTACGGTTTGAAAATTGGGGATTTTTGGCCGGAATCGGCTTCGATGGTGGACGCCGTTCCGGCGAATTTCCGAGGGGGGTTTGTGGTGGAAAAGGTTGGGCTTGAGGTAGGTAGGTTACCCTTTGAAGTTGGGAGGCCGTGGTGGTCTCACGGTGACAGAATCGGTCCGGGAATTTTTTCGGCCGGTTTGGACCGCCGTGGCTTTCGAGCTGGATTCCGGCCACGGTGGTTGTCCCTTTGTTAAAGTTGTTCGCCTTGTTGAGGAGATCTTTGTGGCAGCTCGGTCGCCGGGAAAACTCTCTGGTTGACGGCGTGCCGCCGGTGGCGGCGGCGGTCAACGCCGGAGCTCCGGCGGCCTGTTGACTTTTTTGGATTTCGATGTTTTTATTGTCGTTTTTCTCGTAATCACGTCCCGATCGTCGCCTTGAGGTTTTCGAGTTGATTTGAGTATCGGATTTTCAGTCGAGGGTTTCGAGTGGAAATTTTGGGAATTTCGTCGATTATTTTGCACAGTATTATATATTTCCGAGAACGGTTGGTTTCCGCAGTGTGGTACAATTATGTGGATTATGATTTTGATCAGATATATTTTATGACTATTCAGGAGATCGAGATCGTGCTTAGGGCGAGGGATCTTCTGCCGGACCACGTGATTAGCGAGAGTGCGCGCTTTGCTGATCTGTGAGTGGACATTTTTATATTTTCACAGTTGTTGTGAGTTCGTGATTTTTCGTGATTTTCCGTATTTACTTTATACGATGTTGAGATATATGTTATTTTCGGAGGTATTATTTTATATTTATTAGTGATGGCATTACTGCATCGATGCTTTGGCTACTCGGCTGATCACCGGTAGTCCGCCAGAGTTGAGAGATTCCTCTGGACCAGAGTTGAGAGATTCCTCTAGGCAGGGTTGAGAGATTCCTCTGACCTATCACCGTTGGGTTTGAGCGATTCACCTGACCGTCGGGCTTGAGAGATTCGCCTGGCAACCTCCATATATACTTTCCGAACTCGCATTGTTTTACATTGATTATGTATATAACTGGTGAAAGACATATGTTTATTTTCGTCCATTCACTCTAACGTTTTATTTGCCTTTCCCCTGGGCTTTTCGGTTTCTGTGCCCAGTTTGCAGTTCGGATTATGGTGTCTCACGTCGCGGTTGGAGGCTAGTTGTTCGAGCTACCTGTGTTTTCCAGTAGGTTTCTTATTTCACCTACTGTTGTATATTTTCTATATATTTACACTAGAGGTCGCTCTGATACATTCTGATACATGTTTTATACAGTTTTTCTCGGATATACTATATATTACAGTTATGTTTACTGTTTATTGTTAATGATATGATATTGAGAAATCCGGATGGGATTGGTGCCACGGTTTGGATTTTATGGCATAGGATGAAGTGTTATTTTCCGGGTGCAGGTAATGGCAATTCCGTGATAGTAGCGTTACTCTGCCGAAATTTTAAATGTTTTTGTTGGTTCACGTTTTTAGAAGGGGTTTGATTCCGGTTTAGGCAACTAAATCGGGGTTGGGTCCTTTCAATGGTTTTGCCTGAGAAGTTGGCAATTGTCTCATGGTCCTGTGTCATCTTGCATTTCGGCCGTTTGAGCCCTTCGTATGCCTCCTGAAAGATGATGTTAACGGAGGCCCCATTGTCAATAAGGAGACGCTTAACCAGATATCGATCCACCATTCCGTCAATGACGAATGAGAGGGTGCTGTTCCGGTTGCCTTGTTCTTTGTTGTAAGAGAAAGTGATGGGAGGCCAGTCCTTCCTGCCTACCTTTGGCGGATTTCTGGGGTGTACTGCGAATACGTCCCTTGGGCGGGGCTCTTCTCGTTCTCGTGGGCACTCGGGCTTCCGCTTCCCTCCCGAAATGTTGTTAATAGTACTCCTCGTTCGTATGTTGGCAATCTGTCGCTCGGTGTTTAATTTTTGGAAGATTAACGTTCCCTCCTTGTGCAGCAGTTCAATTTCCCTTGCCAGGATTTCACAGTCGTTGGTGTTGTGGGTGTTCGAATCATGGTACATGCACCATGTTCCCTATTATTCTGCATGGGGGTGATTCCGGGCGCCCTTTGCATCAAGGGGCAGATCTGGCATTTATTTTGCTTGAGCACCTCCTCGTTCGTGGCCTGGGTAATCGAGAAGATTGTATGGTGTTTGTGGGGATCTCTGGGTGGTGGTGGATTCTATCGGGGTTGTGGTTCGCGCCCACAATGTGCTTGCTGATAATGTTTGTTGTTTTTGTGTTCGCGGTAGTGACTTTCGCATTTGCAGGAGGTTAATTCGAGCTGTGTTTTTGGTTGTGGGCTTTCAGCTGTATGGGAGGATGGTTGGCGGTTGTGTATGTAGGGTGTTTTCGATGGTGGAGCTGCGTTTGGACCTTGTGCCCCATATACATGGGTTTCTACTAGTGCCTTCTGGATGATCAGGTCGATGACTTCGTTATACGCGAGGTGGTTATTTCTGACCAACTTCTCCACAAACGGGATTTCCGTTAGGTTTTCTAGTAAGGCCGTTTTTGCCACGTTCTCGTCGAGGTTCCTACACGTGTTTGTAAGGGCTCTCCATCGATTGATGAAGCCGGATAGATTTTTGTTGTCCCCCTGACGGATCTTGAGAAGTGTGCTGGCGTGTACTAGCCCTGCAGCCAGTACCGTTTGAGGAAACACTCTGTTAGCTCCTCGAACAAGTGTATGGATCCTGTGGGCACCTCGTAGAACCAGTTTCGTGCTTCTTCCATCAATGTCTCTTGGAACAGGAAACAGAGGGTTGCGTTTGAACACCGGGTACCTGCGGTGGCGGATTGATACTCGTTGATGTGTGTTTGAGGGTCTCCTTTCCTGTTGAACCTACTGATCTTGACGGTTTTGGAGTACGGGTCTCTGTCCTGTGCTATGATGACGTCCGATAATGGGCTTACGCGGGGTGTGTACATCCATTTTGGCCCAGTGTGCGTGATTTTCTTGAGCGATATGATTTCGGCCTCCATTTCTTCCATCCGTCGGAGCATGGTATCCTCGATTGTCGCGGTTGGTTCCTCGTCATCGTATTCTTGTATTCTTTCGGGTGGTGGGGGTGGTCCCGGTAGATGGTTATTTCGCACTCCCTACGGTGGGTTGATTCTGATGACTTGTCTGCCCACCCTTGGTTCCTCTGTTCCGGGTTCCTCGCATTGGGTCTCCTAGCCCCGGATGAACGCATCAAGTCGTTACGCCAATCGCTGTCGGGCCTGGCGTTTCTGATATCTTTCGGTTCTGGCCGCTTAGAGTTCCCTCACAAGGTGGGCCGCCGCTTCGTCCTCCGTTAAGTCGTTGATGCTGCTAATCGTATCTACTGGTGTGTCTCTCGTCTTCTGGCTTTCGGGTGTGATGTGGTCTGTCGCCATCTATGTTGCTAGGTTTGGTTTTTTTTTTGGGCCCCTTTTTTGGGCTTTTTTTTTGCGGATTTGTATGTGGTTTACGATTGCTCGCTTCCCACAGATGGCGCCAATTATTTCTACCAAATTCTGTATGGGTCTTTAGCAGAAGTCTTGACGAGATGTTCCTGCCTTCAACTCTCCGACGCTCTAGTTAGAATGTATAGAGTGTAACAGTAGTATTTGTTGAGTAACGGGCGTACCTTGTATCTCATAAATGTGTTGCTTATATTGCTGGTTGAGTGTTGAGTCTTTTGTTATTCTTTGATGTGGGATCCTGTTTTTTGTACATGATCTGTCCTGGTACCTTCCGTTTGTCGTTCCAAACGCATATACGTTCAGATGGTGTTGTTTCCTTGTTTAAAGTTGAAGCATGTATTGCTGCTTTGTGTTTGGTCTTAGCTGTGTTGACCCGTTTGTAGTGACTAAGTGTGGTAATTATGTGCTACGGGATCACACACTAACATTTAATATTTTTCATTTTTAATATTTATCATTTTAAATATTTACCAATTTATAATATTTACTATTTGTAATTTGTAATTTTTACCCTTTTTAACAATTTACAATTTTTATTATTTACTATTTGGGTTTTAATCATGTTTCTATTTACCTTGTTTTGTCATATTTAGTATTTTTAATATTTACCTTCAATTGGTATATTGTTACCATTTTTATCAATTTATTATTTTTACCATATTTACAATAATTAGCAATTTATAACTTTTACCAATTTACCAAATTTATCAATTTCTAATATTCACTTAATTTATAATATATTTAGCAATTTATTATTTTTACCATTTTTAATATTTACTAAATAACAATAATTACCAATTTACAAAATATTTACTAATTTATTGTTTTTACTAATTTACAATATTTACCAATTTACATTTTTTACCAATTTATAATTAAACATAAATACACTGTATTATACCTAAATATGTAATACTATACCTGAATACATATTAAAAAGAAATTATAAATACATACGTACGCAAAAAAAAATTTACCAACAGTGAAGGGGTGGCAGCGGGATTGGGCTGGCCGATGGGAGGCGTTGGAGGTGGAGGGAGCGAGGGAGTGAGGAGGATCGACGAGATGGAGGGAGGGAGGAGAGGCCGACGGTGGAGGAGGTGGAGGCCGGCCAGTGGCAGTCTCCGGGGGGAGACGTGAGGGCGCCAGAGTCGAAGTTTGAGAGAGAGAGAGAGAGAGAGAGAGAGAGAGAGAGAGAGAGAATGGTGTAAGAGGAAAGAGTGATCGATCGAAACTGCCCAGAAACTGTAATTATACTGTTTCACTTGGATGATTGAAGCTGATTTTACGTCGTTTAAGTGAAACTGACCTCACTTAGACGACGGACCATCAGTTTCCGTTGTCTAAATGTACACTTAGACGACGTAAACTCCTCTTTCCGTCGTCTAAGTCAATCTCAGTTTCTCCTCATTTGTCGTCTAAGTACAATTTCTCTAAAAATAATATTTAAAAATAATTCGTAAGAAAGATTCCAATTTGTCATTCAAATGGAATTGTCGTAAAATATCAATTAAATAATCATATATATAAAAAATAGGATTTAAGACAACGAATTAATTTACGTCTTCAAACTTGTTAAGTATCTACTAATTAATGTGTATACCTTAAATGTTATTAAGTATAGGCTCACTGCATATCAATATTAACGAAATTGAATTTGGACAAAACAGTCGTTGGATGCATTCCCCATAAGACAATATATAAGTAGAATAATTTTTAGTAAATAGTAAGTTCGTTAAGGGTTTCATCGGCACAGTCAACCGTAAAACCGAAATTTTTACAAATCGAAAACGTGGATACACGAAAATCCGTAACTCCTATTTTGGAACCGTTGACGCTCACACTCCAAGAATTATTTACTCTATGCTCTGGATGAAAAGAATATGCATAGGGACATGGTCTACATGATCATTGTCTTAGATGTGAAATTACGATATCATGACTTAGACGACGAAGTGACCTAATTTGCGTCGTCTAAGTGAATACTTGGATGACGCAAACGTGTTATTGCATTGTCTAAGTGAAAAGTTTAGGGTCTAGGATTTAGGGTTAAGGTTTAGGGTTTAGAGTTTACTTAGACGACGGAATGACCCGTTTGCGTCGTCTAAGATAAAGGTTTAGGATTTAGGGTTATATAATTAATTGTATTTACCTTGGACTATGAAAAGTCATTCTATTGTCTAGGTTTTAGGGTTTAGGGAAAATGTGACACTTGGTTGTACGGATTTTTGTATTTTCGTCAAAGCGACATCGCTCTTTAATTAATTTGAAGTTAATTATGTGAAAAAGTTAAGGTTATAATTAATTTATTAATTATTAAATTAAGTAGAGAATTAATAATTGTACCTACTCCTCCTCACAATATAATTAATCATGCATCATTACATCAAAAAAGTTTAAGTACAATAATTAATTACCGATCAATATTCCTCGTCGTTACATTGTCCTCTTCGTCATAATCGTCATCATCCTCCTCACCACTGTTATCCGATTGCTTCTCCTCATCATCATACTCAACATCGTCCGACGAATATCCTGAATCCTCATCGTCATCCTACGCCTTATCTTCATTGCCATCATTCTCTAGATCTATAATCTCATCTTGAGTTAGATCCGTAGAGCCATCACGGATGGGTAAGCGTTCAGCAGCTTGAACCATTTCCATTATGTCGGAGTGGATGACAGAAATATTAGGCTCTTGATATGCAGTAATGTCTCTTTGCGGTTCAGCATCTTCAGTCCTCGGCGTCTCTTCAGCCTTCGTGGTATTCCATATTCCTCGATGAG
Organism: Geum urbanum; assembly: GCA_946800695.1. Taxonomy (NCBI): domain Eukaryota; kingdom Viridiplantae; phylum Streptophyta; class Magnoliopsida; order Rosales; family Rosaceae; genus Geum; species Geum urbanum. Next base: position 34,526,198 of record OX327016.1, read on the forward strand.
AGATATGGTTCACTATTTTTCACCATCCACCAGCTTTCGAATCATCAAGATAGAACACCTGCCTAACTAAGGTGGCAAGAGCAAAAGGTTTATCCTCATACCAGCTTGAGTTTGTATCGACTGATAAAAGGCCCAGGTCTTCCTTTGTACGCTTGAACCATTTGCACTTGAATAGGAAAACGTTGACATCATTCCCGTAACATAGTTGAACGACATATACAAGAGCCCATTGTCTTTCCCAACCGCTACCCCACTGTTTTGTCTTCTTCTTCCTGATCTCAGGCCAATGAATGAAACTTTACACCGTTCATAAAATATCTGGGGTAAATATAGAGTCTAATCGGCTTCCCTGTTAGCAAGTGCTTTGGCCAGGACCACCACATCCCGTGGTTATCGAATTTTTGTAGATCAATCATTTGTGAAAATGAGAATAATATATATATATATATATATACACACACACAAACATGTATATAAATTACATAAGTAAACATGCGTACCCATTGGAAGAAATAATCGGGGAACTTCTTCTTAACCACTTTTAAACCACGTCGAACTCTTGTCCGGATTTACCGCCTAAAGCTTCTCCTTGTACGCAATCATGTAAGGCTCAACTTCGTCATAGTATCACAATATTACCCAATGCGCCTTAACAAGTTCTTCTCGTGTTAACGATTCCTTTAATACTCTTCTAAACGGTCCTACGACATTTGTGACGACAGAGATTGATGCGGGCACTGGGATTGGAGGCGGTGAGAGGTGGTGGATCCTTAAGGTACCTATTGCAGTAAGTAACACACTCATGCATTGCATATGTCTCTGCTATGGAGCCATCCGGGGCCGACCAATTTTTCACGAATCATTTATACTGTCCAAGCTGTTTACAAAATTAAACGTTCAATTAATTAATTGTAGAATAAGTACATATAGCTAGCTAGTAATCTGCAGCGGAAAAAATAATGGATTGGAAAACCTGTATAATTAATTAGTTGTACGTACCTTTCTTGAGGATACATCCAACTATACTAGACCGGACCAGAATTAAGCACCTATTCGGGTAGGTGAATCATGATGTCAAAGAAAGCAAGGGAAAAAATCCTCTCTAGTTTGCAAATGATGTGCACAATTTGTTGGTGTAGTTCCACCACATCTGACTTATTTAACTCTCTGGCGCATAACCTCTGCCACCATCTACACAATGCCAATATTGGTTCTACGATGTCACAAGGCAAATATGGCCAAATTACCACTGGAATTAGACGTTGCAGCATAACGTGATAGTCGTGTGTCTTTAGACCAACAAACTTGTGTTGCACCTTGTTCACTGCCCCAATTATAGTAGTTGCATACGTAGCTGGAGAACGAACACTCTTAAACCAGCGGAATACAAAACCTCTAAGTGTCGGCTTCACTGTGTAAGGTACAGCTGGCATCTTGTTGTACACTCCTCTTCTATCCCTCCTTAACCCTAAGGGATGACATAAATTCATAGATTCCAGATCTTTGCGCACTTTGGTAGTATCTTTAGTCTTGAACTTAATAGCAAGAATTATTCCCACCACGTTGTCCCACACATTTTTTTCTATGTGTATCGCATCCAAGTTGTTCCTCAGCTTCAACTTCGACCAGTAAGAGAGTTCAAAGAATATACTTTTATGATGCCAATAGCTGAGATTATGTGGAGGTATTGGATTGCATTTTTGTACATCATTGTCATTGGTCAACACACCAAAGTCAAAATAGCTCAACCTCTCTAAAATCTCTTCGCCAGCCCAACTACAGGGTTTAGGATTATTCTCTACCGTCCCATTGAAATGAGCTTCATCCTATCGCCATGGGTGATCGTCAGGAAGCCATCTACGGTGACCCAGGTAACACAACTTCCCCGCGTGCCAACTAGAGTTCACATCGTCCAAACATATAGGACATCCATTGTATCCTTTCGTCTTGCAGGCTGCCAACATCTCATACGCTGGAAAATCACTGATCGTCTACATTATGGCTGCCATCATCATAAACATCGTGTCAGTGAATTTGTCATAAGTTGAGACTCCATTTTCCCACAATAGTTTTAGCTCGTCGATCAAAAGTCTAAGGTAGACATCTAAGCACTTCCCTGGAGATTTAAGACTTGGAATTAGCATAGTAAGGAAATTAAATTCCTTGTTCATGCACATCCATGGAGGCAAGTTGTACGGCATCAAAATAACTGGCCAAGTGCTGATGACAAGGCTATTACTACCCCATAGATTGAATCCGTCTGTAGATAGTCTGAGTCTAACATTTTGAAACTCTGCTTCAAAGTCTCCAAATTCGATGTCGAAATATTTGAAAACCTCCCCATCTGAGGCGTGTCTCAGCACATCATCATCTATTCGCTTTTTTGCATACCATTGCATCGCCTTTACTGTGTATAGAAATATGTACAGACGCTATAATATGGGAATCAATGAAAAATATCAAAGAACCTTCACAAGAACTTTCTTTTTCAAACTCTTCCTATTCTGCACATATCTGCACTGGCTACATACGGGACAATAGTCTAAATCTGCATACTCTTTGTAAAACAACACACAATCATTTGGACATGCATTAATTATCTTGTACTTTAGGTCGAGGCTGCTCAAGATATTTCTAACCTTATAATGGGATTTATGAAGATTATGATCATCAGGAAGTAACTTACATATTTGGTCCTGAATTTTGTCAAAAGCACTGACTGACATTTTGTTCTTCACTTTTATCTCCATTTGTTTCATCACATATTGTAACACATTCTCTCGACATCCAGGGTACACCGGGGTCTGGGCTTGAAGTAGCATTTTATTGTACTTATCCATCTCAATGTTGTAAGTGTAATATACATTTATGAATGTGTTATATTATGTTTAGTACCAGTTGATTTATTTCTCATATGTTTTTTATGTTTGTCCCAGTAGCAATGAAAGTGGTTATTGGCTGATTTTTTTTCCTGTGTTTGTATGCTTTATAACAATACGATTTAGAGTTGGTGGTCATGGTGCAGCGACACTCTGCTTCAATATATACATTTTTGTGTTTGATTTCTGTGTAGCGATGTTATTTTTGAGGCTTGGAAAGTTTACATATAGAATGTAGAGTGTGCTTATCTCAGTCGCGAAAGAGACAAGGTTCGACATGCTATGTGATCAACTATGTTCTAGGTTTTGTAATTTGAAGTTGGGAAAGTTCATATTGAGGTACTCGATCTATGATTCCCCTAATAACCCTTCTAGACTCAAATGAAGACATCATTGCAATGATCGAGTTATTTGAGTATCTGCCTAGTGCTAGTTGGATAGATATCCATGTGATAGATGTTAGTTCTGGATGTGAATATGTTGTTGAACAACCAACTTCTGTCAATACTAATTGTTGTGCTACTGCTTCTTCTGCAATGAGGATAACACATCATGATAAAGAAGATGATGTTGATGCTCAGATCAGTAGTGATGACTCAAATTATGAGGATAATAACCTGATATTGGACAATTTTGTGTCAAGGAAGAATAAGAGGAAGTTTTTCTGTGCTGAGTGGGCTGACTATATACTTAAGGTTGGGAAAATCTACAGTGGCGGAGCTGTTGAGTTCAAAGATAAGTTGTGCAATTTTTCTGTCCAGAATGAGTTTGAATTTGATTACAATTACATCAAGAATGACCGGTTTCGTGTTATAGTTGTTTGTGCAAAGAGGGAAAGCGAACATTGTAAGTGGTCTGTTCATGCTTTCTTATGTGAGAATAATGGTTACTTTTATCTGAGGAAGCTAGGTGCTGATCATACATGTGTTTGTGAGGTTACTCATAAATTCCCCAAAAGTCTTGGTGCTAATGTTATTGCTACTATTGTCGCTAATAAAGTTCGATCTGATCCGTTGGTTAAGCCAAAACAAATTATGAGAGATCTCAATGATACATTTAGTTTGAAGATTCACTACCACACATCGTATGAAGCTAGAAATTGTGCCAATCGAGCTCTCAATTCTGACGAAGTCACTGGTTATGCCCTATTTCCTTAGTATACAGAAGCATTGAAGGCAACTAACCCTGGTTCACATGTCATTCTCGAAGATAATGGAAGAAGGTTTTGGCATTTGTTTGTCTGCTACTATGCATCTATTAACAGTTTTCAGTTTTGTTATTTAATACATTTTCTAGATGGTACGTTCATCAAAAACATGTATAAAGGGAGCTTTTAGGTGCCTGTGCCAAAAATGGTAACAAAGGTATGTTTATTTTTTTAGTTTTGATTTTACCAGTATCAATTATGAACTCAGTAGGCAAAATTTGTATTTTTTGAAATGTTTTTCACAACAGTAGTAGTAGTAGTAGTAATCCTCTCATATATATATATATATATATTTTTTCTTACAGAAATATTTTCAGTTGGATTTGCTATAGTTGATGCTGAAAATAAAGAAAATTGGAGGTGGTTTCTTGAGCATATGGCTATTATGCTGGCTGAAGATTATTGAAACATTATTTTCATGAGTGATAGTAGAAAATGACTTTTTGATATTGTGACTGAGGTTTTTCAAGTTGTTACAAGCACTTGAAAGATAATCTTAATGGGGAGTATTCTTTCATTTGGTGCTGAATTCAAGAAAGCAATTCTTAGGATGTTTATCAAATTGGTTTATGCAAGAACCAAGGAGATTTTTGATTTGAGAATCGAGGAATTTAAAATTGTTGGTCGTGGTCTGGCTAAAGATTTCCTTGAAAACTTGTCGCCTGAAAATTATGTTATTTCTTATTTTTCGGGGAAGAGATATGGTTAGATTAGTACCGCCCTTGCTGAGAGTTACAACAATATGATCAAGGATGAGAGGTGTATGCCACTACCACTGCTAGTTGAGAACATCAATGTCAATTTGATGGAGAAAATTTCTCATATATAAGACGTATGTGTTGTCACAGTGGCAATGTGTCTTATGTCTGAAAATGGAGAAAAAGTTACGTAAGAGGATTGATACGGGAAGGAATTGGAAGGTGACTCATTCAGTAGCAGTGCTTTTATGCTTTGTTGCTGTTACTTTTTCCTTCAGCAACAGTGCTTCCACTTTTGTGATTTTGTTTTGTTTACAGTATCAGATTTTCATACAGTAACAATGGTTTTTACTGAAGTTATTGTTATATTTTTTTCATTCTGTGTAGGTTATCCGATCGAATGAGGGTTTTTTGAGGTTATTACTGAGGATAGTAGCTTTATGGTGCAGCTTGCTGAAAGGACTTGCTCATGCAATTGGTGACAGTTTCGATGCTTCCCTTGCTCTCATGTTGTACAAGCTATCCAAAAGGCACAACGTCTTACTTACTCATATATTGAAGTCTATTGAAAAATGGAGTATTATCGACAAGCTCATGCCCTCCCCATCTTTCCAGTTTCTGATTTGGATAAAACCTCCCCAGCTAGCTTTGGAGATGAGGCATTATTACCTCTTATCACAAGGAAGCCTCTTGGCAGACCAAGGACGAGAAGAATCAGGTCTTTTAGAGAATCATCAAGGCCTATGAAGTGCCTTCGATGTCACCAGCTTGGACATCATAATAGTCGTTCGTGCAATGTTGCGCTCTCATGAATAACATACAATTGTGCGCATTTTCTGAGTTTTGATTCATATTGATTGTTGATACGATAATTTTTTTAATTATGTTTTTTGCATAGCTAGCTTTATTCTGCTTGTCTAAAGCAGTATCAGTAATGGTTTTTTCATTTGTATGTGTAATGAATTGATATATTTTTTCTAGTATCACCAAATTTTTTGTAAAGAGAAGTGTGCTTTTTTCAGTAGCAGTATCAGTGTCTTTCTTTTTAGTATTAGTAGCAATATTTTAGCCGCGGTACAGCAGCATGCTGCTTCATTGGATAGTTAATAGAAATCAACATGTATTTTTATTCTAGTCGCAGTGATTTCAGTAATAGTGCTTTCATTCAGTAATAGTAGCAGTGCTTTTCATTCTGATAGTAGTGCTTTCATTCCAATGGTAGTCCTTTCATTCAGTAGCAGTGTCATTTTAGTAGCCCGCCATTTTTTAAGGAACCTTTAAAATCTTCCCGTTTTGAAACTCTAATAACTCCATCTCGAAATTCAAATTTTCAGGCTTTAATGAGAGACCTATTTAGTTCTTCTATGCATTATCTTAACTCCCCTCACACATATCATGATTCAAAACCTGCTATATATAAACCTAATCAAACCCTAATTCTCCATCAATCTTGTTCTATTCCATCTTTCTCTCAAGTATCTAAAATTCTTCTTTTTGTTCGAAATGGCCCGGAACAACCACAGTGCACCTTCATCCTCTAAAGATGCTGGAGGCCCTGAGAATCATGCAGCTAGACCTCAGCATTCATGACCCCTACCCCCTTTGTGGTGTTCAACGTCCTGTTACTGCTCCATCAGAGATCCACATCTACAGTCATCTTGTTGTTGTTGACCACATATTCCGCTCAACAATCAGCCATCACGGTTTCATTTTGAAGGATATCTAGGCCACACAGCTTAGCCAGAATTCACTTGTGGCAGCTAGCCATCGAGGAATCAACGAGAATCTCTTTGAATTCCAGCATGCTCTTCGAGCTCTCCAAGAGGGTGCACTACCAGAATAAGTACTATAGCTGACGACTTTTGAAAAAATAGGCCGACGACTTAATTGTATCGTCATGTATAGTAAAAATTATACCCGATGACCACTAAAGTCATCGGCGATGATACTATAGTCGACGGCCACCAGTCAAGTTGTCGGCTATGGTGATTAAACTATACCAGACGACCTATAAAGTCGTCGGGTATAGTTTAACTATACTATACCCGACAACTTTAATGAAGTCGTCGACTATAGTTCCTTTTATATAGATCTGGGCAGCAGCTTGACCATTTGAAAAGAAATCGCCCAAAAAATCCCAAAACGCTCTTAAATAGTTGGTGTCGTCGGAAGCTGTCCAAAAAGAGTTCGTAATACTCTCCCGCTATACATATATATAGGTATGTATGTGTGTGTGTGTGTGTGTGTGTGTGTGTGTGTGTGTGTGCGCGCGCGCGCGTGTGTGTGTGTTAATATTGTTGATTTATAGTTGAATAATGTTGATTATATGTATAGATATGAATGAATGTGAAGATTTTGAGTTAATTGTTGTGTTTTAGTTTAGTTGAGTTGATTTTGAGTGAATTGTTGATATATATGTATATATATGTGTGTTAATTTGTAATTAAGAATATATATATATATATAGAAGAACAATTTAATAACCTGTAGTCTCTATAATTTGAGTTGTTAATTTGTGTTGATATTGTTGATGTTGAGGTGATCGATTAATGTTTATTTTAAGTTATTTTTTAGTTGAGTTGAGTTGAATTCAATGAAATTATATATATAAATATGTTAATCATTGATATATATATATGTATGTGTGTTAATTTTTAATTAAGAAAAGAAGAATTAATTAATGTAATTAATTTGTAGGTTAAAGAGATTTATAGATATAATGTTGAATCTTTAATTTGTGCATGTATATATTAATTTATGTATATACAGTAGAAATTTTGAGGATGGACAAGACTTGGATTTTCCTTCCAAAATGGGATCGAAGATATGGCGTTAGAATTTTGTGGAATATGTGAAGTGTAATGCGAAGGAGAATACAATTCATTACTGCCCGTGTACGCAATGCCAGTGTCACAATAATTTTGTTCGTTTTCCCATTGATATAGTATGGGAGCACTTGAAGAAAAACGGATTTTGGGATAAGTACACATGTTGGATTTATCACGGTGAAACATCATCAGCAGGTCAGCATGATCATATGCAATTTTCTGAGAAGGCCAGTACATCCAATGATCCAACAACGAGGTTGTTCAACGATCTGTTTCCTTATGAAAGCGGTGTATATGCTCAAGTACAAGATATCCATGCCGACGTTGAGGGCTTCCCTTTTATTGAGTCAGTCCAGCAATTACCCAGAGTTGTCAATACTGCTGATATTGACAAGTACAACAAGCTGGTTGCCTTCCAACAGACCCCGTTGTATAACGAGTGTAACAAGACTGTTCTTGAAATGGTCATGGGAATAATGAAGATCAAAGTGGAGAACAAATTAAGTGTCAAGGCTGTTGATGCTTATCTGGAGTTGACAGCTTCGGCGCTGCCCCTGGTCATCGTCTGCCTACCACTCATCGTAAGGTGCGACATATCCTGAAACATCTTGGTCTTACCTATATCAAAATTCATGCTTGCAGATATGAATGCATTCTCTTCTGCTGGTGAAGATGCTGAAGGGAATGATCTTGAAAACCTTGATGCATTTTCGGTATGCCACACCGATAGGTATAAGTTGACTCCTGCAGGGAATAAGAAAAATGTAAAGGTACTTCGATATTTCTGCTGATTGATAGGCTAGAACGGTTGTTCATGTCTGAACACATAGACAAAGCTATAAGATGGCACGTGGAGAGGGATTTTCCTGACGATGATACGCTCATACACCTTGTAGACGGATAGGCTTGGAAGCACATGGTTAGGGAGTTTTCTCATTTTGCATCAGAGGTCTGAAATGTTTGGCTCGTGCTCTCATCTGATGGATTCAACCCTTTTGGGAAAATGAGTCTTCGATACAGTATATGACCAGTTATTTTGGTACCGTACAACTTTCCTCCATGGATGTGCATGAAGAAGGAATACAATATGCTGACTATGTTTATTCCAGGGACGGGTTATCCAGGAAAGTGTCTCGATATGTATATGAGACCCTTGATTGAGGAGCTTAAGTACTTGAGTAACGTTGGTCATCCTACTTATGACAAGTACAAAAATGAGATGTTCCATATGCATGCCATGCTTGTTGGCACCATCAGTGATTTTCCTGTCCGCGAGATGTTGTCGAGCAACATTACCAGGGGATACGAGGCTTGTCCAGAGTGCATGACTGTTGATTGCGATAGCCCTTATTGCAGGAAGATTGTCCAGATGCATCACCGTTGTTGGCTTCAACATGATCACCCATTTCGGGAGGATAATGAGGCATTTGATGGGACTGTAAAAAAAGGTGTACAACCCAGGAGATGAACTAGGGATGAAATTTTGGAAGTGCTGAATGAATACGATTTTGGGCAGCTTAGCAATCATCCTGATGTAGCGGCAGCAATACCTCATATACCTAACCGGTATAAATTCTGGACGCACAAAACCATATTCTGGGAACTTCCGTACTGGTCAAGGTTGCCCATCAGGCACTACCTAGATGTCATGCACATTGAGAAGAATATCTATGAAAGTGTGGTGGGCACAATGCTGAATTGAGAGGGAAAAACTAAAGACAGCCCGAAGGCACACATTGATCTGAAAAGAATGGGTATACGAAAACATTTGTGGTTGAGAGAAAGGAAGAAAAAAATGCCTCAAGCTCCTTACACCATCAAGCCTGACCAGAAGAATGACATTTTTAGGTGGATGGGTAATGTTAGGTATCCTTCAGGCTATGCAGGCAATATAGGGAGGTGTGTTAACTTCCGGAATAATAAGATGTACATATTAAAGAGTCATGACTGCCATATACTGCTTCAACATCTCTATCCTGTTTTCATTCGATCATGCATGCCCTGTCAGGTAGTGGAGCCGTTAGTAGCACTGTCAAGATTCTTTCAGAAGTTATGCACTAAAGAAGTGAAAAAATCAGATTTGAGGGAAATGCAACATGACGTCATTTTTATCATGTGCAAATTCGAGAGGATGTTTCCCCCAAATTTTTTTGACATCATGCCTCACCTGATGATCCATCTCCCTGAACAATTGTTGCATACTGGTCTAGTACACTACACTTGGATGTATCCTATGGAAATGTACATACGATTCAACATATGATAAATTGGCATGATTCTTTTATATAATTATGTTTTTCCATAATCCTCACATGCACTTTACAAATTGATAGACAACTGGGGGGACTACAAAGGTTATGTGGCTAATAAATATGCACCTGAAGGGTATATAGCTGAAGCATATCTTGCGCACGAGTACGTAATGTATACCAAGATGTATTTGGGAGCATTGGAGGACCCTCCACAATATATGCCGGTAGATGAACCCTAGTTCAATCTTTCTATCCTCTCGAATGAAGTTGAAATATATGGTTTATTGCCAAAGTCATACAAGTTGGAACCGTATGACCTAGTCATTGCCCACTGGTGGATATTGATAAATTGTCCAGAAGTTCAATAGTAGAAAAATATCCATCTAAACTGCCCTGCGGTTGCCGGTGATCTTGAGTACCACAATAGGGAGTTTGTAAACTATTTTGGCAGCTGGGTACGTGTTTCAAATTGATTTAGTTATATATATATATTCTTAAATCAATGTGAAGATTATGAGTTAATGGTTGCTGTTTTTATCTTCAGATGCACCATGTACAATGTGATGGTGACCCACACTAGTCACACAAATTGAGGCTTCTAGCGATGAAACCGATAACTTCAAGAGTATATCCGATGTGTAAGGTCAATAATGTGCAATTTGTATGTCAACATAGAGACGAAAAACGAAGAACACGGAATTCTGGAGTAATGGTGCATGGTGGGAAGAATAACATTGCTATTACGGTGTTCTCGCTTCAGTGGTTGAACTAATTTATGGGGAGGGCATGACCGTACACTTGTTTAAGTGTAGATAGTTTGATACTAACGTTGAGAATACAAGGACCGATAAATACGGGATTTTTTCGGTGAATACTAATACAAGCTGGTATGAGGATGACCCTTTTGTTTTTGCCACATCAGTAAAACAAGTGTTTTATCTAGATGATATTGTGCACAAAGGGGCGTGAAAAGTAGTCAATCATGTTGTTCCTAGAAATATATACAGTGCTACTATACTTGGTGAGGCCAATGATATTGAAGAAGTGACTGCATACCAAGAGCCGAACGCAATTGGTATTTCGGAATCCTCTACAATTCGCCTAAGTAATATGAGACCTGGTAGTTTGGTTCGACTTCCGTGGGCGGATGTAAGTCTTATTGATATCCTTCCAAACGAATGCAACGAAGACTCCGGTGACGAGGCTCGGCACATATTACCGGAAATTAATTCCGACACCAATCCAGACTCAAGTGATGATTTTGATTATGAGCCTTAGTTAAACATGAATGTACGTTTGTGAATTAATTAATTGTGTGGGTTGATCATGAGGATGTCGTTGAAATGTTTGCTTCATTTCTGTTATACTATTAGGTAAATAGGTGTTATTGCGAAACAGGTCATTTTTGCCAAAGAGGCATGCATTTTAAATTTTTTTACATACTATACCCGACAACAGTCACCCAAATCACCGGAAAATCACCGGAAAAGCCCACAAATCGGACCAATCTCTCCAAAACAGTTTCTTCCTCTCTCTCTCTCTCTCTCTCCCCCTAAATTTTAGGATTTCTACTATTTAGAGATTTTAGTTTGATATAGATTGGATTATGTGAATGTGTAAGAATTTTGATTATGGGTTATGGATTTTGGGATTACGTTATTAGACTGGGTTAATTGAATTTGTATATGGAATTTGGGATTGGGTTATTGAATTTTTGTATGGAATCTGTGATTGGGTTATTGAATTTTTGTATGGAGTTTGTGATTGAGTTATTTAATTTGTGTATGGAATTTGTAATTGGGTTATTGGATTTGTGAATTGTATGAATTGTACGAATTTGTGATTGTGAATTTTATGAAATTTGTGATATATGGAATATGTGATTATTTTGAGGGAATATTATGTGAATTTTGTGATTTTTTGTGAATATTAAAGAGTCATGACTGCCATATACTGCTTCAACATCTCTTTCTTGTTTTCATTCGATCATGCATGCCACATCAGGTAGTGGAGCCGTTAGTAGCATTGTCAAGATTCTTTCAGAAGTTATGCACTAAAGAAGTGAAAAAATCAGATTTGAGGGAAATGCAACATGACGTCATTTTTATCATGTGCAAATTCGAGAGGATGTTTCCCCCAAATTTTTTTGACATCATGCCTCACCTGATGATCCATCTCCCTGAACAATTGTTGCATACTGGTCTAGTATACTACACTTGGATGTATCCTATGGAAAGGTACATACGATTCAACATATGATAAATTGGCATGATTCTTTTATATAATTATGTTTTTCCATAATCCTCACATGCACTTTACAAATTGATAGACAACTGGGGGACTGCAAAGGTTATGTGGCTAATAAATATGCACCTGAAGGGTATATAGCGGAAGCATATCTTGCGCACGAGTGCGTAATGTATACCAAGATGTATTTGGGAGCGTTGGAAGACCCTCCACAATATATGCCGGTAGATGAACACTAGTTCAATATTTCTATCATCTCGAATGAAGTTGAAATATATGGTTTATTGCCAAAGTCATACAAGTTGGAACCGTATGACCTAGTCATTGCCCACTGGTGGATATTGATAAATTGTCCAGAAGTTCAATAGTAGAAAAACATCCATCTAAACTGCCCTGCGGTTGCCGGTGATCTTGAGTACCACAATAGGGAGTTTGTAAAATATTTTGGCAGCTGGGTACGTGTTTCAAATTGATTTATTTATATATATATATATTCATAAATCAATGTGAAGATTATGAGTTAATGGTTGCTGTTTTTATCTTCAGATGTACCATGTACAATGTGACGGTGACCCACACTGGTCACACAAATTGAGGCTTCTAGCGATGAAACCGATAACTTCAAGAGTATATCCAATGTGTAAGGTCAATAATGTGAAATTTGTATGTCAACATAGAGACGAAAAACGAAGAACACGGAATTCTGGAGTAATGGTGCATGGTGGGAAGAATAGCATTAACTATTACGGTGTTCTCGCTTCAGTGGTTGAACTAATTTATGGGGAGGGCATGACCGTGCACTTGTTTAAGTGTAGATAGTTTGATACTAACGTTGAGAATACAAGGACCGACAAATACTGGATTTTTTCGGTGAATACTAATACAAGCTGGTATGAGGATGACCCTTTTGTTTTTGACACATCAGTAAAACAAGTGTTTTATCTAGATGATATTATGCACAAAGGAGCGTGAAAAGTAGTCAACCATGTTGTTCCTAGAAATATATACAGTGCTACTATACTTGGTGATGCCAATGATATTGAAGAAGTGACTGCATACCAAGAGCCGAACGCAATTGGTATTCCGGAATCCTCTTCAATTCGCCTAAGTAATATGAGACCTAGTAGTTTGGTTCGACTTCCGTGGGCGGATGTAAGTCTTATTGATATCCTTCCAAACGAATACAACGAAGACTCCGGTGACGAGGCTCGGCACATATTACCGGAAATTAATTCCGACACCAATCCAGACTCAAGTGATGATTTTGATTATGAGCCTTAGTTAAACATGAATGTACGTTTGTGAATTAATTAAATGTGTGGGTTGATCATGAGGATGTCGTTGAAATGTTTGCTTCATTTATGTTATACTATTAGGTAAACAGGTATTATTGCGAAACAGGTCATTTTTGCCAAAGAGGCATGCATTTTAAATTTTTTTACATACTATACCCGACGACATTCACTCAAATCACCGGAAAATCACCTGAAAAGCCCCCAAATCGGATCACTCTCTCTAAAACAGGTTCTTCCTCTCTCTCTCTCTCTCTCTCTCTCTCTCTCCCCCTAAATTTTAGGATTTCTACTATTTAGAGATTTTAGTTTGATATAGATTGGATTATGTGAATGTGTAAGAGTTTTGATTATGGGTTATGGATTTTGTGATTACGTTATTAGACTGGGTTAATTGAATTTGTGTATGGAATTTGTTATTGGGTTATTGAATTTTTGTATGGAATTTGTGATTGGGTTATTGAATTTTGGTATGGAGTTTGTGATTGAGTTATTTAATTTGTGTATGGAATTTGTAATTGGGTTATTGGATTTGTGAATTGTATGAATTTGTGATTGTGAATTTTATGAAATTTGTGATATATGGAATATGTGATTATTTTGAGGGAATATTATGTGAATTTTGTGATTTTTTGTGAATATATGAAATATGTGATTTATGTATGATTTTTGTGAATTTTTTTATTTATGTATGAAATATGTGATTTATGTATGAATTTTGTGAATTTGTGATTTAGGTATGAATTTATGGTTTATGTATGAATTTTGTGAATTTTGTGATTTAGGTATGAATTTGTGGTGTGAAATTTATGATTTATGTATGGTTTAATTTAAATAGGATTTAATTTAATTATGGTTTAAATAATTAGGGATCATGAATTGGTTAAGTCGGAAGAGTTCGAAAGGCTCTAACAAAGGAACCGGGTCTAGCGGCGATAGTTCCTCGTCTGTCTCTATAAGTAACACTTATAGCGGCCCAAGGACCTCTCGACACCTTCAACTGCTTCAGCTGTCGCAACAAGATATAGGGGCCCACCGACTCGCCTGTAGGAGGCTGCTTTTCAATGAAGGCACCACTCCCTCGCCGCAGCCGGCCGCCTCTACGGGTCCCGTACATTCAGGTGTCTGTATGCCTCCCATCTCCTGGCCAACGACTCCCACTCCCTCGTCGCAGCCGTTGGCCTCTAATGCAGGTCCTTCAGATAATTCATCTATGAGGACACAACGTGGTCCACCTCCGCACCTCTTCATGCCCGATATGATATCATCCATACCTGCGCTCGATGATCGGGGAGTGCCCATTCCATGACAGATTGGTTACACTACCCCGAAAGAGGCATACTTTTATTTTTCGTTTAATACACCTCTGTATAGTGCGAGGGTATCAAATGCATCGACGTCCGAATCGGGTAAATATGACCAAACTTAGTATTTAATTTGAAACTCATTAATACATAATGAATATACCGCTTAAGTGGTTATGATTAAATTTTTTTCCTTCTGTTATCCGATACCGACACTGGAGGTAATACAAAAAGAATACTAGAGTCAAGATTAGCGGCAAGCTACTTGACAAGACGGTCAATGACAGTGGGAAAGCGGTCATACAGACCAATTCGAATGGAGACACGATAGTAGATAGGAATACGTTGAAGTACGCCGACATGGTAGGGAGTATAATACGAGACAGAGTGTTGGTTCTATAGGGAGAGTGGTCATCTGTGCCACAATGTGTGAAGGACTGTGTGAACAATGCGTTGTCGGTAAGTTAATTATATATTCATTATGTATAATCATCCTTTATATATTCATTATGTATGTCTACCATTTATATAAATATTTATATATGCATTACAGCTGTGGTTTATTGTGTTGGGGGAGCTCAAATACACGTGGGCTGATGAGGTGCAAGGAAGAAAGTGATCAGATATGGACTTAAATTTTAGAAATTTTGTTGATCATTTATATGTCAGTTTACTCACCCATACCTCCCATATATAGGTACAAGGAGTGGAAGAGTGAGCTCAAAAAGCACTGGAAGAAGCACGACAACCTCCGTGGGGGTACCCCTATGGAGTTTATGTATATGGAGTACGAGTCGCAGTGGCTAGTAGTCTACTTCAACACCCCAAAGGTCGAGGTATGCAACAGTACTCCGTTTGTGCTTACTTATATTGTATTTGGCGAAAATAATTTTCTAATTAATTTTTTGTTCTCATATGTTCATCCAATCAGGCTATTTCTGCAATAAATGCGGTGAACCGGGGAAAAAACACGAAGAACCACCATGGCGGTTTGAGATCCTTTGCGGGTTGGATGGAGGAGGCCGCCCAACACCCTGAAGTCCCCCTTTTGGAGTATATGTTACAGAAAGCGTATCCTCAGTGCCCCAAAGATATTGTAAGTCTTATGCTCTTATAACTTAATTAACATATTTGCTATGATATATCTCTAAAAAAATTTACGTATGTTTACTAGTCCAATTTTTTTTTTCATTGTCAATTAGGCGAGAGTGCAAGAGGTGACTCTGGAGGTGTTGACTCAGATCATGAGAGAGCAATGGCCTAAGACCCAGGATTCAGACGTCTCCCAGGCCATCTCTTAGATTGATTAATCTGACCTACTTGTAGCGGCAAGGATTAGGGTGAGGTTTTCCTACCACAGGGAAGCGGCTACAATTGCAGGGGTATGGGACAGAAGGGGGATGTGGTCTTGAAGAAAACTCCCGAATTCTCATGCAGGTCGGTAAGTTCGAAGTCTTCTCATATACAAGAACAGCTCTAGAGGGTGAAGGCAGAGCACCAGAGGCATGCGGCAACGCATCAGAGGGTCCTGGAATAGACTCGAAGGCAGGTGGAGGAGATGGAGCGGGCGAGATTAGTCGAGCAGTCTACGATGGCTTTATGGTTTCAGGAATGGACTGCACAGCTCCAGTCATCTGGATTCCCGGTCCCGACTCCATCTGCGTGTCACGCGGCCGCAAGAGGATCCCAAAGATGAGGATAGTAACGTCGATGTTTTTAATAACATCAATTTGGATCATCCATAGGTTAGGGTGTAATATGTGTGAATTTATTTTTTGTTAGTGAATTTGTAATGTGTTTTGCAACTTCGATCAAGAATATTATGCAATTGTAGGTTCGGGGATTAGAATTGTACATTTTTTGGGTATTTTTTTTTATGAAATTTTATATTATAGTCGATGACACTATTCAAAGTCATCGGCCATGGTAAATACTATAGCCAACGACTCACCTTCTGGTCGTCAGGTATAGTCGTCCTCTGGTCAACTCTGGTTGTTGACCGATCGTCGGGTATAGACAGGACTATACCCAACGACCCACCTCCTGGTCGTTGGGTATAGTCCTACCGATGACCTTTTGGCATCGACCGTATAGCCGACGGCTGGTTGTCGGCTATGACTATAGCCGACGACTGGTCTTGCTATAGCCGTCGACTCAAGGTCATTGGCTATAGTCCCTGTTTTTGTAGTGGTGGAGCAAGAAGCAATAATGGCCAACTACAAGTTAAGAGGGCTATGGGACTCTGAAGTTGCTGCTATTTCTTAAGATTAAAGTTATTTAGTTCAGTTTTTGTTTTTCTATGTCATTTTTTTAAAGCATCAAACTATGTTATTGTTTTTTAGTTTTAATGGATTTATGTTTTGAATCTTGTTTAATTTTTGTGTTTTAAGATTCTATGGATGTTTCGTTTTCATATTTTTTTTTTCATTAATGGAGGTACATGAATATAGTAGCAGTCTAGTATTAGTGTTTATATATCGAGCAGCAATGCATGTGTAGTATCAGTGCATGTTCAATGTCAAGTATCAATGAATGTCCCCATGTTTCATATCCGTGCATATCTCTTTGGGGGGGGGGGGGGGGGGGGGAACTTCCAAGTTTAATGTTACAATATCAAAGTCATGTTTGTAATGTATTAGTCCATATCTGAAGTGCAGCTCGACTAGTCTTCTGTTGCACTTCAGTAACAAATAAATATTAATTAAGTAGCAGCTTTGATATTGATTTAGAAGCAACCGAAAAATATTGATTAAGTAGCAGCTTTGATATTGATTCAGTAGCAACTGGAAAAATAATACTTTTTTTTCGTTTGTCCTGCGATGTAGCGGCACGCTGCTTGATTGAAAAAATAAATTTTCAAATCCACAATCTTATGTTACCAGTAGTAGTGAACATTTTGTTCAATGGCAGTTTAGTAGCAGTGAACTTTTGTTTTTAGTGGCAGAGAATATAAACTTTCCAGCACTCAATAGTTATATTTAGCATAATAATAATAGTATCAGTATCAGATGTTTAATTTCTACATAGACATTTTTATATGTACTAGCCTCTACATCATATGCCTCATGTACTTCAACATATAGCTCTCCTTGTCGTCCATGAACCCTGTCAAACTATTTATGCGATATTTAAGCACATCTCTTCTTGAAAATGTTTTTGGAATTGGCTCCCCCTTTGAAAGTTTTTCCATAAAGTGCAGCACAAAAATTCCAGTCTTTCCTACAAAATTCAAAGGAGGGGAACCCCGATTTTGGTTCAGTACATGTAGCAGTACAGAATAATGCAGTTTTCAGTTCAATTACATCTACCAAGGAAGACAAATTTTGTTAACCACTTACGTTGGCCCCTGTCTTGCACATGTCCGATGTTTTGTGATTGGGAAAACAAATGTGTGCTTTTTCATCTAGTTTATGCAAGCTATCTGACTTTTCATCATCATATTTTTGGGACCAAGACGCTTCAATTTTGTCTTTCTGCAATCAGTATCAGTCATTAATGTATAAGCATTAACATAATTCATTCAGTAACAGCATACAATATGCATATGTAAAACAAGTTCTATACATACCACAGCTATTGTTTTGTTGTAGTCTGAGTATTATGCACCTTCTATCCGCCTTGTGGAGTTGTAGTGTGTCCATTCTCTAGCGCTTGTGTCAAATACCAATAGGCTGAAGTGGTTGTCATTTTTTTGTGCATAACCGGGAAAAACAAAATTTCCTTTGCTTCAAGACTTGTCCTTGTCTTATCTAGAAGCATGTCCTTTTAAACTTGTTCATATCGCTCGTGTGCTTTGTTATGTGGGAACATCTGCAGATATGTACATACAACAATCGATTTTTAATCTCAACGAACTGCAATAATTTAGCAAAATAATTTAGTAGCAACGTCACATGAAACTTACAGTGTATTCGCATTTCATGTAGAGACATTGTTTTGTCTCATGATTCTGGAAGAATGTCATGTAAGGGTTGACTAAGAAGTTTGAAATTTCCATATACTCCAATAGTTCTTCCACATCGTCCTGAAAAACACTCCGGTGTGAAAGGAATGCTGCGTAAATTGAACAAACATTATTGTAAAATATATAATTCTGATAAATAGTTGCTATATAACTAATATTATACTTACGATTGGTCCTTCTTTTTCCAATACTTTTTTTAGCAAGAACTTGTGCTTCTGGTCCAAATGGTGGTAAATAAGGTAATTCTTCCATTTTAGAGTTGCCCATTTCTTACTTGATTTGTCCTTGGCATTGTTCTTCACTTCGTCTTCTTCATCCGTCATGTTGATAACCTTTCTCTCAGCTTTTCTCTTACATGGTATCGTTACCTTAAACTCTAACATCGGCTTCTCTTTTCTGTCCTCTTTGCTTTTGATCCTTCTGTCGTATGACCTCACTACAAGGTTGTTATCATCCTTGTCATTTTGCTCAGTAGCATCAGCAACATCCGACCTTTCAAGGTCCTCAGATGTTCTCTCAATAGTAGTAGCAGCAACACAAGATCTTGTAAGGTCCTTTGAATTTGTATCAGTAGTACCAGCACCCGGCCTCGCAAGATTCTATGAGGTTCCCTCAATAGCAGCAGAATTATCAACAACATTCCATCTCCTTCCTTCGTTGAACCAAGCGTCTACATCTTTCCTTGATATCGTTCAACTCCTAGTTCTTACGATTCAGCATGTTCGTCAGAATAAGGGTTTGATTCTTGTATTCCTTCTTTTTCTCCCACAGCCTCCCGATGTAATCATTCCTTTGTTGTGCAAAAGCTCCAAACAATATGAAGTATCAACGAATATGAAAGATAAATAGAAAAATCTATAACACACATATTTAAGTGGTTCACCCAAAACGGGTTACATCCACGGGTGGAGATAGTGAGGAGATTCCACTAATATCAAAAAGAGATCACAAGGTATTTCATACTCAAACCCAAAACACAATTACACCCGAATACACTCAATGAGAGGAAAGACTAAAAAGATCTAAACAACTACGTCAAAGTATAGATGCACAAAAGAGTTGATACAAAACTCAAAGATTAACCTCAGGGCTACAACATATACTAGCTATTTTTCTTCTCTCACCCAGGTACCTGTGGCCGGATTCTTTCTCTCTACCTCAGATCAATAATGAACAATATATATAGGAGTATATGGCTGTGTGTTATTGCCGACATGCATATTCACAATCCTATTAGGGATATACAAATAAACCTAGAATTAGGTTACTGAGGCAAGTGGGCTTAATCCTAAAAACAAATTGACTTGGGCTTAGAATTTAAGCCATAAACCAATAATCTCCACTTGGCTTCAATTATAAAAAAAAAATCTCCAAAGTTGAATTTCCTCTGAAAGTCTCCTCCACCAAAAACTACTAATTACGAGTAGCAATCAAGTTCAAGTAACACTTAAACTTGGAAACATGAACTGACTTGATCACAAAATGATGACTCCAAAGAAGAGAACGAATTTCTTCAAACAAAATAACAAAGTAGAACCGAAGTTGTTGCTCTTCAATATCACCAAAACAAGCACATCCTGACTAAGCTGAACAAAAGTTTAAACAAGCTCTACCTGCTTACAAACACCGTGATTTGAACTTGCATTAAACTCTTCTACACATAGCATGACATACTCCCCAAAGTGCAAAACTTTACTGATCACAAATTTGGGCGACATAAACTGGACACACCACATGTCATACAAAATCACCTCACAAACAAATCCATGGAAACCAAATTTTGTCCCCATCTCATGTTTACCATCACTCACATGAGCCACAAAAGAACAAGTATCAAAATAACCAACATGAGTATCAAACCATACCTCAAATAGATTCTTCAAAGAAAATGTAGTCAATGGAGACCAATTCAGCAAGTAGCAGAAATTATCAAATTCAGCACCGAAGTCCATAGACTTAATCACATAAGAAAGCATGCAGACTGCTATCTCCACAAGAGATCCAATATGTTCTATAAAAGATGTAGGTGGTGTCATCAAAATAGTGCGATGTCTCACTATCAAATCTTCACATAACCGATCAAATTGGCTCTCAACAAACACACCCGTCACAGAATCTGATAATGGATATGATGAAGCATTCAAAACTGTGCTACCCTAAAGAATGTAGAGGTTATTCCGAATCAACTTTCCTTCATAACACAAGACCATCCTTGCAAACTCTTAAAACTCCACCTGAAGACAAATACTTGTAACCTTATGAGTCAAGAGTACCCAAAGATACCAAATTCTTCTTCATATCTGGGATATGCCTAACATCTGTCAAGCTTCTAATAATTCTATCATGCATCCTAATTTGAACTGTTCCAAGATCCATAACCAAAATTTTTTGATGTGAATTATCCTGCATTATCCAATATAATAGACCTGATTGGGTTGTCCAGGTATTGAGCATGAAATTTAATAATTTGTGCTAGGAGTTTTGTAAATGCAGCATTCTTTGTGGATAGCGAAGCAACGTGTGACCATTGCATTGATGCATCTACCAAAACTATAAAATATTAAAATGGGCCGCATTCCAGTTTGATAAGTCTACAAATATCACCATGAATTCTCTGTAAGAATAGTATATTTTTAGTGTTATCAACCACAAAGGAATGCCTATCTTGTAACTTTGCTAATGAACAAGCTTTACAAAATGAGCGATGAGCATCAGAGATTGCCACAAAAGAATCTTGTGGACAAACACTAGGTGGCTTAGTCGGCTTAGGTGCCAAAACTGGATTAACAGTGTGAATCTCATCTATCCCATCAAAACCGATAGGTATTTTCACATGCTTCTTTGCTCTGAAAAACGGATGACCATAAGAGTTTTTTTCAAGATTTTGATCACCATATCCCGACCAGATATCCTAGTCTATAGTGTCAAAGCTGATATAAGGCCGAGTCACACACAATGGTGAGAGTGACTACATTAAATTCAATGGTCTGAACCGTAGTAAGATATAATCTACTACGAATTACCCATAAATTTTCCAATGTATGCTTTTTACCGCACTCCTCTGAAGTTATGCATAAGAATTCTTTACCATCCTCATAGTGAGTTTCTAAGTGTAAATAGTTGGCTCTAATGTCCTTAAAACTTAGCAAGGTTCGATTGGATTTTGGCACAGACAATCCATCAATGATATAAATTCTTGTTCCATGTGGTAGCAAAAATTGTACTGAACCACACCCTTGAATAACTTGTGCAGAACCAATCATGGTTGTCACTGATGAAGTGTATAGCATAAGATCCATAAACAATTGCCTATTCCGCAGTATAGTATGCATAGTACCACTATATGCTAGACACTTAATCTCGCCTTCAAACATCTACAATAGAATGTGAAGTAATTAGTCTTTAATCCCAAAACATGGTGAACACTTTAAGTAAATGCTTAAAAAATTTCCAAAGGGTTGTGACCCTTATAGAGTGTTGATATGGCATGAGGAAACTGATGTGTAACACATCTAAACCACCAATTCTGGGTGCCATCTTCGACGGGTCGGGAAATCCACTCAACGGGTCGAAGAAACTCGAAATAAACTTTGAATTTCCAAAAACCATTTTCGACGGGTCGGAGATGTTTCTTGACGGGTCAAAAATTGGAAAATTTTGCACAATGGCTGACCTTCTACGGGTCCAAGATAAACCTAAAACCATATCGAATTTCCGATATCTTTTTCAACGGGTCGAAATTGTAACATTTTGGAGACAGTAGCTTACATTTGACGGGTCGAGGAAATCTCTCAACAAGTCGAAGGTGCTCTTCAGTGTACCAGAGAATTGCATTCGACGAGTCGAATGAAAACCAGGCAAAATTCTCGATGGGTCGAAAATGTGCCAAAATCGTTTAAGGGTGTGACATTCGACGAGTCAAGAAAAAAAATCTCAACTGGTTGAAATTTCCCATAACCAAACCATCCTCTCTTTTTTATCTCGTTGTTTATGGTATAATGCCCTAGAATTTTGTAGAATTCTAACCATTCAAACAATATGTATGAACATAATCATTTTTAACACATTCAAACACCTAAAGGAAGAAATTTTATTACTTTGCAAATATCAAAACTTACATCAAAAGATTGTCTTATTCAATAACCATGACGTACTACAACTAGAGTCAAATACAAAACTAAACTTGATTACATAGCATAATCATAAGCCTAACACACAGACTAATTAATCAAAATCCGTAGTCTCTAGACTTACTTTGGGGATATCTACTACAATTAGATTGGCTTCATCACCATCTTCCATCTCATAGTCAGCATAATGTATCTTTTTCTGCTTTGCTAGGTATTGTTGACACATCTTGTATGAATTTTGAATATTCTTTAGAGCTCTACATTGCTTGTGCATATGATTAGTCGCACCACACTTATAGCGAGGTGCCAAGCGAGAAGTAGAAGCAGAATGTGAATAATTTTCACCATTCCTATAACCGAAATCGGGTTGATTCTTGTTATGGTTGTTGTCATGACGAGTCCAAGTCATATTTTGACTATTTCCTCCTCTACCATGTCAACATATGGTGTGAACAACCCGAATCAAGCAACCAAGCATCACCAAAATAATTACTAGCAAATAATGCAAAAGCAAAAGTAGAAGTATCATTCTCCACATCATTTGCATCATCATCACTAGACAACTTCTCATAAGACCTATTATTATCCTTGAGTTTAGGATATTCTTTTATCCAATGCCCTGTCTTGTGACAATAGTTGCATGTACCTCTCTTCATTCGAGACTTGGATCTCGAATTACTTTTACTGCTTCTTGAATCTTTGCCTCGAACTATTAAGCCATGATCTTGAGTCTTACTCAAGTTGTCAGACACCTTCTTCTTTAATTCTCTCGAACTCAAAGCTACTTTGACATCTTCCAAAGAGATAACTTCTCTTCCCTACAACATAGTGTCGACAAAATGCTCAAACGAGTTAGGCAAATAGCACAGCAAAATTAAAGCTTGATCTTCATCATCAATCTTCACATCCATGTTCCGTAAATCAAATATGAATTTATTAAACTCATCAATATGGGTTTGAACAGATGAACCTTCAGACATGCAAATAGTGTATAGTCGTTGCTTCAAATACAACCGACTTATAAGGGATTTGGTCATATATAATCTCTTAAGCTCTAGCCACAAACCTGGTGCAGTTTCTTCATCAGCAACTTTAGCAGAATCTCATCAAATAGACATAACAAAATAGCACTGTGTGCCCTCTCCTCATGTCTTCTTTATCCTCATCTGACATAGTAACTGGCAAAGCTTTACCTCCTTTCAGCGCCTTAAGTAACCCTTGCTAAACTAAAAGGGCTCGCATCTTCACACGCCAAAGGTTGAAATCATTCTCCTCATGAATTTATCGATCTCATATTTCGTCGATGTAGTAAACTTCATAATTGTAGACAAAATTACAAACCCAGACATAGTCTGAGCTATGATACCACTTGTTGTACGGAAGCTCCAAATAATAAGAAGTATTGACAAATATAAAAGATAAACAGAAAAATCTATAACACACAGATTTACGTTGTTCACCCAAAACGTGTTACATCCACGGGCGGAGATGGCGAGGAGATTCCACTAATATCAAAAGAAGATTACAAGGTGTTTCGCACTCAAACCCAAAACTCAATCACACCCAAATACACTCAACGAGAGGAAATAATAAAGAGATCTAAACAACTACGTAGAAGTATAGATGCACAAAAGAGATGATACAAAACTCGAAGAATAATCTCAGGGCTGCAACATATACTAGTTGTTTTTCTTCTCTCACACAGATACTTGTGGCAGGATTCTTTCTCTCTACCTCAGATCAATAACGAACAACATATATATATATATATGAGTATATGGTTGAGTGTTATTGCTGACATGCATATTCACAATCCTATTTGGATTATACAAATAAACCTATAATTAGGTTACTGAGGCACGTGGGCTTAGTCCCAAAAACAAATTGACTTGGACTTAGAATTTAAGCCACAAACCAATATCTTTCTCATGCAAGATTCCATTGCACATTGCACCATTTCCTACTTTAGCTTTGCTTTTTCCTGCCACTTTGCAATTGTCGTCAACAAGTTCTCTGTAGAGAGATCTGGTGGGTTTTTTAGGGTGGCTTCACACAGTAGCATCTCCTCCCATTCCTCAAGTTCCTCTTTGGTGTATTTCCTCTTATCATTATTTGGGATCTCGACATTATCTTTTACATGAGTCGTCTGCCACCCCTCATTGACTAACTAAGAAACCAAGGAACTTGGGTGAACTAGGGGACTTGGGTGTGGATCGGTGAAGTAATATTGGTAGTTGAACTACGGAGTTGAATCATCACCGTGCTTGGGTTCATCCTCTTCAGTAGCAACCTTATCTGCTTAAGTAATGTCAGTATCAGCATTTTGTGCTTCTACTGGGGCTTTAATAGCGGCAGTACCTTGCTTGTCCTATGTAGAATCTTCAGTAGCAACCTTGTTTGCTTTAGGATCCTCAGTTGCAGCAACTTTTTGAGCTGCTTCAATAATAGCCGAATCTTCTCCACCAATGCTAGAATTGAATTTAAACATGTCGTTGCTGATAATAGGTGCAACTTTTGCAAGGTTCTCCAAGTCAAACTTAGGAAATACCAAGCCATCTTCATCATGATCATGATCATCATCCTTGCCCGTCTCTCCAGCTCCAATAAGAGGTGAGGATCTTTTCATTTGCTCAGTACCAGTTTCATGATCTGGAGGCACTTGCGTGTCCGGGTAAATGTCTGATACTGTTTCTTCATCATCAGATCCTTCACCATTTTCATCTTCCCAATCTGGCTCCATGGGAGGACTTACTGATAATATCGGTTCATGACTATGTTGCACATAAGATTGAATATCAAAATAAGCATTTAGGATTGAATATCACAATTATATAGTAGCAGCAACATTAAATATAGAGGTATAATGCACTTACCCATATTGCTAATATCGGATCCATTTCTCTGACTTCTTCTTCTCCTTCTTTGCTTCCACACTTAGCATTTTCCTGTTGTCGCGTCTTCTATGAATTTTTTATAAATAACGGTCAGATTAGTACAAACATAAATGAAAACGGAAGTAGCAGCGTGTATTATTTTTACCAGAACACATGCTCCCTGACGCTTTTGCTTTTCCTTAACCTTCTTTGCTTTCTTTTTAAGATTTTCTTCCTTTGTCCTGGCTTTCCTTTTTTTTACCACCGGTATTGCAAAATCATCGTCATTTTCTTCAGTAGCAGGGGTCGCCATTTTTGCTGATTTGCTAATCACCAAACCCGTAAGCTGAATTTTTTTTTGGTATCAATAACAATATATAATATTACTATTAGAATTTGTAACATCAACACAACAATTTATTCTTTTTATCATCGACCCTTTTTTACCTTAATGTCATATATGTTTGTCGTCTCCAGCTTTTTCCATAGTTTTGCCAAATCACACTTGACAAAAGTAGCATTGATCGGTTCATCTTCAGAAGCATTTTTTTCTTGTTTTTTCCTGTATTAGGTTAGCGTTCTCGCAAAGTCAATACTACAAATAGAATAAAAGGAACATATTAGCTCAATATTTCATGCCCTTATTTCCCAGTAGTAGCAAATGCATCTTATATTTTGAATGAGTTTCAGTTCTTACCGCTACTAGAAGAATACGTCCACTCAAACTTTTGCCTTTATTGATGTCAGTCATGAAATTCATCAAGTATCTGAAGATAGCCTCTTCCCAATTATATGTCCACAGGTTGTCAAGATTGTCAATCAGCTTTACAAAGTACCATGCCAACGTTGGTCCCGAGCTGGCAAAGAGGAAAGTGCAGAAAATATATGCTAGTATCAGCTTTGTTGTGTCCTCCACCCAGTGCTCGTTTTCTGCACGTGTCTCAATCATATTGGCTAATGCATCTTGTATGGGTTTCTGTTGTGGACGCTCGACAAAATATCAGTATATAAACCAACTATCTGCTAGTCTGTTATAGTCATTCTTGTCCATCGAGACCATTGCTCTTGATAATAATATCCAAGGATTCAGTAGCAGTTAACAATCATCATCAATTGAAAAACAACTCCAAAATAATAATTTTACCTGAGTTTCTAATGCCGAACATATTTGCCATGTCTTTGGGTTTGATTTAACCAATTTCCTTTCAAATCCTGAACTTGTTTTGCTTTTCGTCAAAGCTCCTAAGAAGCTTATGCAACAGTTTAGCCGATTTTTTTATCAGCAACATCCATTTTCTACTCGTAAAATGCTCTGAGTAGGGTCTTAAAGGGCGTGGAGTAAAGCTTATCCTTCAGTAGCGTCCTTGATGCGTTGTCTATTCTGAAATCACCTCTTACACCAATCGTGAGGTCTTGTGTTGCAGATGTAGAGCATTTGTGATGTATAACTGGGTCTGCAACTCTTTCTTTGCACCTACTACTGTTGCTTTCTTCATATCCGCCTTCCCTCCCTCACCCTTTTTTGTTGACTTTACAACCTCCTTCTTCATTTCTACAAATATCAATACGCAAATATGATTATTCAGTAGTAGTCAAACTAAAACATCAATTTCTGAAACTGAGGAAGTACAGTAGAAGTGAAAAAAATATACATAGCACAGTATGACACACTCAAAATCATGATAAGTTCAGTGGCAACCAATTACACATGAACTTTTTTGCAGTATCAACAATTGACAAACAACAATATATATTCATCAACTCAACAATATCAAGTGAGGGTAGAAACAAACATAGTATCAGTGAAATCAAAACTTATATTTTCATCAATGCAAAAACATAGTATCAACTCCAGTATCAACAATGAAGAAACACAGTATCTCATGCTTGTAAATTTGATTATTCAGTAGCAGTCAAACCAAAACACCAATTTCTGAAATTGGGAAAGTATAGTAGCGGTGGAGAAAACATACATAGCACAGTATGACACACTCAAAATCATGAAAACTTCAGCGGCAACCATTTACACATTAACTTTTTGCAGTATTAACTCTAGTATCAACAACCCCAGTTCCAGTATCAACAACCCAAGTTCCAGTATCAAATCTAGTATCAACTATTTACACATCAACTTTATCAAGTATGAACAACAAAGAAACACAGTATCAGATCATGCATGTAAATTTGATTATTTAGTAGTAGTCAAACTAAAACACCGATTTCTGAAACTGGGGAAGTACAGTAGCAGTGGAGAAAACATACATAACACAGTATGACACACTCAAAATCATAAAAAGTTTAGTAGCAACCATTTACACATTAACTTTTTGCAGTATCAACTCCAGTATCAACAACCCCAATTCCAATATCAAATCCAGTATCAACCATTTACACATTAACTTTTTTCAGTATCAACAACAAAGAAACACAGTATCAACTCCAGTATCAAGAATGAAGAAACACAGTATCAGATATACCAGAATATAAAACTCAGTAAAACTCAGAATACATTTGAGTTTTAGGTGAAAATTTCAGCAAAACCCTGATTTATGAATCAAAAACACAGTATCAATGCAAAATCATTACAACGAAGCCCAGTCGATTAATGTAAAAGTAACAACAACAACAACAAACACATTATCATTTTAAAACCGTTCGTGTTTCAGATGCTTTTCATCCCAAAATTAAACATTATATCGACCTCGAAATTTACGTACCTGCTAGGTGAACAGATAAGGGTACTGCTCCCGCATACGCTGCTCGGTCTCCCATGTGGCCTCCTCAACTGAATGATTCTGCCATAAGACCTTCACAAGCGGTATAACACGGTGCATCAACTCCTGCTCACGCCGATCGAGAATCTGTACCGGCTCCTCCACATATGTCAAATCCTCTCGGATAGGAAGCTGATGTGGCGCTAACACATGTGATGGATCTGGAATATACTTCCGCAACATCGAGACGTGGAAAACATCGTGTACTCGAGCCATCTCGGAAGGTAACTCTAGTCTGTAAGCCACGGCACCAACCCTCTCTGTGATCTCGTACGGACCAATGTACCGTGGTCGAAGCTTGCCGCGCTTCCCGAAATGCACAACTCCCCTCCAAGGAGATAGCTTCGGGAAGACCCAATCGCCCACCTCGAACTCGAGACTCTCTTCTTACATCCACATAACTTTTCTGGCGATCCTGGGCAATCTTCAATCTGTCCCGGATAATCTGAATATCCTCCATCGTGCTCTTCACCAGATCAGGGCCAATAAGCCATCGCTCACCCACCTCACTCCAACACAATGGAGTGCGGTACTGTCTCCCGTATAGAGCCTCATACGGTGTCATATCAATACTGGCCTGATAGCTATTGTTATAAACAAACTTAATCAAATGCAGTTGCTGGTCCCAATTTCCTTGAAACTGCAAAACACAAGACCGCAACATATCATCGAGAGTCTGAATAGTCCTCTCAGACTGCCCATCAGTCTGAAGATGAAAAGCTGTACTGAAATGCAATCTAGTACCCAAGGCTCGCTGCAATGCCTGCCAGAACTCTAAAGTAAACTGACTGTCCCGGTCAGAAACAATAGATACAGGCACACCATGCAGACGAACGATCTCTGCCAAATACAGCTTAGCCAGTCTGCCCATTGAAATCTTCCCTGGAAGTGCAAGGAAATGAGCGGATTTCGTCAAACGATCTACGATAACCTAAATACCAGTATTACCAACCGAAGTACGCGGTAACTGATACACAAAATCCATGGTAATGTGCTCCCACTTCCAAACCAGAATTTCCAAGGGCTACAACTTTCCCGCAGGCTTCTGCCTCTCTACTTTAACTTGCTGACAAATTAGACATCTACTCACATATGCGGCAATCTCCCGCTTCATATTTCGCCACCAGTAATAAGCACGGAGTGTACGAAACATCTTCGTACCGCCGGGATGCATCGCATACGCAGAACAATGAGCTTCGTCTAAAATCTCTTTCTTCAAACTCTCGTCCCTGGGTACATATAATCTGCCTCTGAATAGCAACGTACCATCATCACTCAACCGAAACTCTGTTGGCACACTATTCCGAATCATGGTCTTCTTATCCAACAGATAAGAATCTGCATCCTGAGCTTCCCGCACCTGATCAACCAACACCAGTCGAACCTGGAAGCTAGCCAACAAAGCTCCATCACCATCCCACTCGAACTCAGCTCCTATGGCCCGTAGCTCGGCTATCATGGAAACTCTGGCGACACACATATGAAACAATGAAGCTCCGGATTTCTGACCAACTACATCGGCAATGACATTAGCCTTCCCTGGATGGTACTCGAAAGTGCAATCATAGTCATTAATCAACTCCATCCATCTGCGCTGCCTCATGTTCAAGTCTGGCTGCGTGCGCAAATAAGTGAGACTCTTATGATCGGTGTATATCTTGCACTGAGCTCCATATAAGTAGTGTCTCCAACTCTTCAAGGCTAATACAATAGCAGCCAACTCCAAATCATGGGTAGGATAGTTGACTTCATGTGGTTTCAGCTGCCTGGAACTGTAGGCCACCACTCTGCCATGCTGCATCAAAACATAACCAAGTCCTAATTTCGATGCATCTCTGTAAACCACAAACTCTCCACTGTCATCAGGTAGAGTTAGAACCAGTGCAGTAGTCAACTTTTCCTTCAAGAGCAAGTAACTCTCCTCACACGCATCGGACCACTCGAACTTGACGCCTTTCTTCGTCAATCTGGTAAGTGGCGTGGCAATCTGTGAAAAATCCTGCACAAAGCGTCGATAATAAACTGCCAAACCCAAGAAATTCCTGATCTCTAGTACGGTGGTAGGTCTACTCCAATTCAATACGGCTTCAATCTTGTCAGGATCCACGCTGACTCCCTCAGCTGATATCACGTGACCCAAAACCTTCACGCTATCTAACCAAAACTCACACTTGCTGAACTTCGCAAACAACTGATTGTCCCGCAAAGTCCGCAAAACAGCTCACAAGTGCTTCTTGCGCTGGCCCACACTCCTGGAGTAAATCAGAATGTCGTTGATGAACACGATCATAAACTTGTCCAGAAACCGCCTGAACACCCAGTTCATCAAGTCCATGAAAGCTGCGGGGGTATTGGTCAACCCAAACAACATGACCAAGAACTCATAATGCCCGTACCGTGATCTGAAAGCTGCTCTGGCCACATCTGACTCTCTGATCCTCAACTGATGATATCCGGACCTGAGATCAATCTTCGAAAAGACTAAAGCTCCCTTGAGATGATCAAACAAGTCATCAATCCACGGCAACAGATACTTGTTCTTCACAGTGACCTGATTCAGCTTCCAGTAATCAATACACAACCGCATGGAACTATTCTTCTTCCGCACAAACAGGACAGGAGCACCCCACGATGATACACTGGGTCGTATGAAACCTTTCTCCAGCAACTCTTGAAGTTGAATCTGTAGCTCTTTCAATTCTGCTGGTGCCATACGATAAGGTGCCTGTGATATGGGTCCAGTGCCCAGTAATAGCTCAATGGTGAAATCGATCTCCCGAACTGGAGGAATACCCGGTAACTCCTCCAGAAACACAGCTGGAAACTCGAAAACTACCTCAATATTACTAATGTCTGGCACAGCAGCCGTAGTATCCACCACATGAGCTAAGTATGCAACACAACCCTTCTTCATCATCTGCTCGGCCTTCATCGCTGAAATCACACATGGCAATGAAGTATTCTTCTCGCCGTGAAACAATATCTCTGGAAGGCCTGGTCGTCGAAACACAACCTCCTTCTTGTGACAATCGAACATAGCCCAATGTGTCTCCAAGAAGTCCATACCCAAAATCATGTCAAAGTCGATGATATCCAGCAATAACAAATCCGCGGCTAAACCATAACCTCCAATAAAAATCTCACAGTCCCTATACACCCAGCCAATACTCACAACCTCACCGGACGGATACAACACCCTCCACAACCCTGGAAGTGGAGATGCAGACATAGTAGCTAAAGATGATAATCTAAATGATATGAATGAATGCGTAGCACCTGGATCTAGCAAAGTAAGTACTGGATAGCCAAAAACATGCAACGTACCAATAACAATCTCCGGTGAAGCTCTGCCCTCACGCAATGACATGGCATGAACCCTGGTCGGCCACACTGAGGGTGACTCTGCTGTCCTCCCTGGCCAAAAGACTGTACTAGTCGAGCCCCAAAAGTGGTACCTCGCTCTCCTCCGAAACTCTGGGCCGCTTATCCACCAACACCAGCAAGCTGGAAACATTCCCTCGTATAGTGACCCTCCTGGCCACAACAATAACAAACGACAGGGCTTCGCTGACATGGATCAAGATGATGCCTGCTGCAGAGACTACACAATGGGTACTCCCTCAGTACGGCAAGAGTGCCACCGGTACGACGAGGGTAGCTGGAACAGCCTGAACTCCCACTAGACTGTGGTCTCTGTGGTCGATTCCTCCTCCATCTCTGCCTCTGTCTCGCTGAACTACCTGGTGGTCTATATGGTCCACTGCCCGATGATGATGCCAATCTGGAAGTATCAGAACTCAGCCTCTTGTAAGGTCCCTAACTCGGTCCACCCTCCTCAAATCATCGAGACTGAAATCTCATCTGCCTTTCCTTCTCGATATCCTCACCTCGAAGTGTGGCACTCACAAACTCATCAAAGTTTTTCCAAGGCATTGTAGCCAGTATCCCCTTGATGTTCAGGTTCAAGCCCAGCTCAAATCTACGGCACTTGGCTTCCTCTGTAGCCACCATGTCACGAGCAAACCAAGATAAGCAGGTAAATCTGTCCCGGTACTCAAGCACAGACATGCTGCCCTGCCTCAAATTAGTGAACTCCTCATACTTCCGCTGCTGTGTAGTCTGGTTGAAGTATCTCCGCATAAACAAATCTCAAAAAAAAGTCCACGGAGTATCAACTGCAACTCTATCGGTGCTAACCCACCAGAAGTATGCATCTGACTCAAATAAACCAACTGCTGACACTGTCATCTGCTCAGGGGTGAAACGCAGACGCTCACAAACTCGTTCAACCTGAACCAACCATGCCTCAAAAATCTCTGGATCAGCTGAACCCGAGAAAACGACCGCTCCAGCAGTTCGAGTTTTGACCACAGGGTCAAAACGCTCCTCTAAACGCAATACTCGCATAAGCAAGTCATGCGTCTGGTGATCCTCATCAGGATCAACATCCCTATTGACACGGGGACCACGTCTAGGAGGCATCCTAATGATACAAGAAAAGTATTAGTCACAAGCACAAGGAACGTAATCATGAAACTTCAGAAATTTGAGAACACACAACACCTGAAGCATTGATGAGTAACCGCTGGCCAGT
This sequence comes from Geum urbanum, assembly GCA_946800695.1. Classification (NCBI taxonomy): domain Eukaryota; kingdom Viridiplantae; phylum Streptophyta; class Magnoliopsida; order Rosales; family Rosaceae; genus Geum; species Geum urbanum. The sequence continues at coordinate 34,559,240 of OX327016.1, forward strand.
CGGATCATCGCTCCAGATATGCTGTACATACTCAAATACCCTTAATATCACAACTACAGAAGTCTACAGAACCTGAAACCTAATGCTCTGATACCAAGCTGAAAGGGCCCAACCCCGATTTAGTTTCCTAAACCGGAATCAAACCCCTTCTGAAAATACGAACTTGCAAAAACCACAAAAATTTCGGCAGAGTTTCGCTATAATGTGGAATTGTCATTAACTTGCACCCAAAAACACACTTCATCCTATGCCACAAAAGCCAAACCGTGGGCACCAATCCCATCCGGATTTCTCAATATCATGACAATAATGTAAAGTAATAATTAAAACTGTACTTTACAGAAATCCGGGAAAAACATATAAGAGTATAACAACATAGTAATCAGAGCGACCTCTAGTGTATATAGACAAAAATATACAACAGTAGGCAAAACAAGAAACCTGCTGGAAAAGAAAGGTAGCTCGAACACTAAACCTCCAACTGCAACGAGAGACACCAAAATCTGAACTACAAACTGGGCACGGAAACAGAAAAGCCCAGGGGGAAGGCAAATAAAATCGTTAGAGTGAGTGGACGAAAATAATCATATGCCTTTCACCATTTATATATATCATAAAACAAAGCGAGTTCATAAAATGAATGGAGGTGTCAGGCGAATCTCTCAAGCCCGACGGTGATAGACTAGGCAAATCTCTCAAGCCTAGTGGGCACATCAGGGGAATCTCTCAACCCTGGATCTGGACTACCGGTGATCAGCCGAGTAGCTAATGCATCGATGCTAAGTAAATGCCATCACCATATAAAATATAAAACAATACCTCCAAAAACAATAGATAATCTCAATATCGTACTGGAAATAAATACTGAAATCAAGAACTCGCTACGACAGTGTAAATAAAAGTCCACTCACAGATAGCACAGCACGCAAACGCGCTAATCACGAGATCCGGAGAAAGATCCCTCGCCCAACGTACGATCTCGATCCCCTGAATAATTACAAAATATAACTGATCAAAATCACAATTCATTACTCTGTACCACACCTCGGAAACCAACCATTTCCGGAAACATATAACTCGATACAAAATAATCGTCGAAATTCCCCAAACTCTCCACATAAACCCTCGACTAAAAATCCAATAACAAATCAACTCGAAAACCTCAAGCCGATGATCGGGGCGCGATTACGACCAAAACGACATAAAACTCGTCAAATTCCAAAAAGTCAACTCCCTCGCCGGAGCGCCGCCTTTGATCTCCGCTGCCGCCGCCGGCGCGGCGTCAACGGTGACGGATCCCGGCCAAAATTTCCAGATCACAAGTCCTCCTCAAGCCCAACACATTTCTCTTCTACACCGAGACCCAATTCCAAGCCCACCGGCCGGAATTGAGCTCGAAACTCACAGAATCCATGGATTCCGGCGAGCTTCAAACCTAAACCAAATCACAATTCCTTCACCCAAAAGCTTCACGAGAATGAGGAGAACCTTTCCCCCCAAACACCCGACCCCAAAAGTGGCCGGAGCCGGCCACCCGAATCCGGCAAAATCCATGAACTTCACTAAGTTCGTTCTCCCTCATAACCTCATCAAATCACACAAAACCAAGTTCCAAACCATAGTGAAAGGACCCAATCCCGATTCAGTTACTTAAACCGGAATCAAACCCTTTCGAAAATACGAACCAACAAAAAAATTTCAAAATTTCGGCAGAGTTTCGTTACTAACGTGGAATTACCATAACCTGCACCCAGAAAATAACACTTCATCCTATGCCACAAAAGCCAAACCATGGGCACCAATCCCATCCGGATTTCTCAACATCAATATAATCATTAACAGTAAACAAACTGTACTATGTATATATGTATATCCGATAAAATCCGTATAAACATGTATCAGAATGTATCAGAGCGACCTCTAAAGTAAAACATATACAATATACACATCAGTAGGCGAAACAAGAACCTACTGGAAAGCACAGGTAACTTTGATCACTAGCCTCCAAACCGCAACGTGAAAACACCAAACCTGAACTGCAACTGGGCACAGAAACCGAAAAGCCCAGGGGAAAGACATAAAAATCGTTAGAGTGAGTGGACGAAAATAAATGTCTTTTACCTGGTAATATATATATATATATATATATACATATAAAATCATATGCGAGTCAAATGTATGAAAATCAAATGATACGTGAGGAGACTCTAGCTACCACTCACGCACAGAGCATGCAACGTAAACATATCGCGGAATCTCTCATGGACTACCACACGATAGCACAGTCTGAATCACGGGATCCCAGACCCACACATGATTCCTAGCCAGAAAGGCCTCGGGTCAGGATATCTGTCCTTCCCGGAGCGTACTCGGGGATCAGCCAAGAAGCCAATGTGTATCGATACCACAACATATACTGAGACTGTACTCTGTGTAAACCAAATCATAAATCTTTTCTATGCACATGCTTAAAACATAATATATATATACATGTATACTCGTATACGTATATTCGTATATGCATAATCGTAAAACACATGCTCGTAAAATCATAATCAATCCGCATGCTCAAGTTCGTAAATCATAAATAAAAGACTCGCAATCAATCCGTGAAAATAAATGTCCACTCACAGACTCGCATAATGCGCACTCGCGCTAAACTCGTGGTCCGGCGGAAGATCCATCGCCTGAAGCACGATCCCGATCCAGATCTCGATCTCGATCTCCTGAATATTCATAAAAACATAACTGATCAAAATCGTAGTCCACAACCCTGTACCGAATCACGGAAACCAACCGTTCCCGGAAATATAAACGGAATTCCCGAAATTCCCACTCGAAACCTCGACTGAAAATCGGCTAACCAAATCAACTCGAAAACCTCTGGACAATAATCAGGGCGCGATTACGAGAAAAATGACATTAATTTCATCAAAATCTGAAAATAAAAAAAAAAAAAAAGTCAACTCCTCCGCCGTTGACCACAGTTGACCGCCGCCGCGCCGTCAACATTGAGATTCACCGGCGGAGAACTTCCAGAACTCAAGTTTACAGCAAGACAAACCACTTCCTCTCCTAACCCGAAAGCCAATTCATACCGGAACCCCTCCAAATTCAAGCAAATCCGAACGGAAACCCAGATTCCTGTGACCTATCGGGTTGCCATCAATCCTCACTCAAACCAAAATTCAACCACATGGGGAGCATCCCTAGGTCCAGGGGAGGTGAACCCCTAACCTCTCCACCACCGTGGCTCGCCGGAACCACCCCAACCGACACCGGCGACATTTTTAAACTCGGCCCGATTCGAACCCTCACAAAACCTCATCAATTCTCACAAACTCTTATACCAATCTACTCGAAATCATCAAGGGAAGCTGATTATACCTTTCTCGAAGCCAAAGGTGGCCGGAAAATAGGTCGTCGGACGGTCAACCAAATCGGGAAACTTCTCCCCCTCGGGTCAACGGGTCAACTTTCCAAAAAGAGAAAGTCAGAGCTGGTCAACGCCTGAAATGAAATTCTCGACTATTTCTCGACTTTTTTTCGACTTTTCGATATTTATACTCGCGCCTCGGGTCGATCGACGGTCCAAAATGAATATACGAAATGATTCGGATAAGCTCGAGACAATCGGATAAACTCGTCGAAAACCGAAATTTAAAATAATCATAAAATATTCCTCGGTAATCGGAAAAATCTTCCGAAACCGCCCACGAGCTTGAAATCATGTACTCTACAATTTTCGTGAAGACACCCAACTCAAACTCTCGACCGAAAACATAGTCGCGAATAAGGTCGACGAACCACACAATATCGTAAAACTGCGACTATGACCAAATCTCGAGAATCGTGCCGAACATGCATCAGATTCTGGTTCGGGTCGTCACAAATCTACCCCCCTTAAAGAAATTTTGACCTCAAAATTTACGTACCTGTCAAGTGAACAGATGAGGATACTGCTCCCGTATACGCTGCTCGGTCTCCCAGGTGGCCTTCTCCACTGAATGGTTCTGCCATAAGACCTTCACTAGCGGAATCACACGGTGCCTCAACTCCTGCTCACGACGATCGAGAATTTGCACTGGCTCCTCAACATACGATAAATCCTCTCTGATCGGCAACTGCTGTGGGGCTAACACATGTGAAGGATCTGAGATGTACTTCCGCAACATCGAAACATAGAAGACATCATACACACGAGCCATCTTAGTCGGTAACTCAAGTCTGTAAGCAACAGCTCCAACCCTCTCTGTAATCTCATACGGGCCAATGTACCGCGGTCGAAGCTTGCCACGCTTCCTGAAACGTACAATTCCCCTCCACGGAGATAGTTTCAGGAAGACCCAATCGCCGACCTCGAACTCTAAGCTCTTCCTCCTCACATCTGCGTAACTCTTCTGCCGATCCTCGGCGATCTTCAATCGATCCCGGATAACCTGTATGTCCTCCATCATGGTTTTCACCAAATCTGGACCAATAAGCCAACGCTCGCCCACCTCACTCCAACACAATGGATTACGACACTGCTTCCCGTACAGGGCCTCGTACGGTGCCATCTCATTACTGGTCTGATAGCTGTTGTTGTAGGCGAACTCAATCAAGTGCAACTGCTGATCCCAGTTTCCGCGAAACTGCAACACACATGATCTCAACATATCCTCAAGAGTCTGAATGGTCCGCTCGGACTGCCCGTCAATCTGAGGATGAAAAGCTATACTAAATCGCAATCTCGTACCCAAAGCTCGCTGCAACGCCTGCCAAAACTCAGAAGTAAACTGACTATCTCGGTCAGAAACAATGGACACAGGCACACCATGCAAGCGAACAATCTCGGATAAGTACAACTTGGCCAATCTGCTCACTGAAATCTTCCCCGGAAGTGCAAGAAAATGTGCGGAATTCGTCAGTCGGTCAACAATAATCCAAATGTCAGTGTTGCCTGCCGAAGTACGCGGCAACTGATAGACGAAATCCATCGTGATATGCTCCCACTTCCAAACCGGAATCTCAAGTGGCTGTAGTTTCCCTGCAGGTTTCTGCCTCTCCGCCTTCACCTGTTGACAAATCAAACACCGACTCACGTACGCGGCAATCTCCCGCTTCATGTTGCGCCACCAATAGTACGCTCGAAGTGTACGAAACATCTTCGTACCTCCAGGATGCATCGCATACGCTGAACTGTGGGCCTCGTCCAAAATCTCCTTCTTCAAGTCCTCGTCTCTGGGTACACATAACCTGCCTCTGAACAACAACGTACCATTGTCGCTCAATCGAAACTCTGTAGGCACACCATTCCGTATCATGGTCTTCTTACCCAGCAAGTAAGGATCTGAATCCTGTTCCTCCCGTACCTGATCAACCAACACGGGTCGAACCTGAAAACTGGCCAATAAAGCTCCATCATCATCATACCCAAACACAGCACCCGTAGCTCGAAGCTCGGCTAACATCGATACTCTGGCCACACACATGTGAAACAACGAGGCTCCGGATTTCCGGCTAAGTGCATCTGCTACAACATTGGCCTTCCCCGGATGGTACTCGAAAGTGCAATCGTAATCGTTGATCAACTTCATTCATCGGCGCTGCCTCATGTTCAGATCCGGCTGTGTCCGCAAGTAGGTGAGACTCTTGTGGTCAGTGAAAATCTTACACTGAGCATCATACAGGTAATGTCTCCAACTCTTCAACGCTAACACGATAGCGACTAACTCCAAATCATGCGTCGAATAGTTGACCTCATGCGGTTTCAGCTGTCTGGAACCATATGCCACAACTCTACCATGCTGCATCAACACACAGCCAAGGCCCAACTTCGACGTGTCGCTATACACAACAAACTCACCACTGTCGTCTGGCAATGTCAGAACTGGTGCGGTAGTCAATCTCTCCTTCAGGAGCAAATAACTCTCCTCGCACGCATCAGACCACTCAAACTTGACGCCCTTCTTCGTCAACCTGGTCAGTGGTGTAGCAATCCGGGAGAAATCTTGTACAAACCGTCGATAATAGCCTGCTAACCCCAAGAAACTCCGAACCTCCGGCACAGTAGTGGGTCTACTCCAATTCAGCACGGCTTCGATCTTGTCAGGATCAACACTGACTCCCTCAGCCGAAATCACGTGGCCCAGAAACTTCACACTATCCAACCAGAACTCACACTTGCTAAACTTCGCGAACAACTGATGGTCCCGCAAAGTCCGCAATACCACACGCAGATGCTTCTTGTGCTGGCCCACACTCCTCGAATAAATCAGGATATCGTCAATGAATACAATCACGAACTTGTCCAGGAACCGTCTGAACACTCGATTCATCAAGTCCATGAAAGCTGCGGGGGCGTTGGTCAACCCAAACGGCATAACAAAAAACTCATAGTGCCCATACCGCGTCCTGAAAGCTGTCCTGGCTACATCTGAATCTCGGATCCTCAACTGGTGATATCCGGATCGAAGGTCAATCTTCGAAAAGACTGCTGCTCCCTTCAGCTGATCGAACAAGTCATCAATCCGCGGTAACGGATACTTGTTCCTCACTGTAATCTGATTTAGCTTCCGATAGTCGATGCACAATCGCATGGACCCGTCCTTCTTCCACACAAACAACACTGGAGCACCCCACGGAGAAATACTCGGTCGAATGAATCCCTTCTCTAACAATTCCTGAAGCTGAATCTGCAACTCATTCAACTCTGCAGGCACCATCCGGTACGGTGTCTGGGAAATCGGTCCAGTACTCGGCAATAACTCAATGGTAAAATCAATCTCCCGCACAGGGAGTATACCAGGTAACTCCGCTGGAAACACGTCCGGAAACTCAGACACAATCTCAATACTACCAAGGTCTGGCACCGCAGCTGTAGTGTCCACAACATGGGCTAAGTAGGCCACACAACCCTTCTTCATCAACCGATCTGCCCTCATCGCGGAAATCAAACACGGTAGTGAAGTGTTCTTCTCGCCTCGGAACAGTATCTCGGGTAACCCTGGTCGTCGAAACGCGACCTCCTTCCTATAGCAGTCAAACATGGCCCAGTGTGACTCCAGGAAGTCCATACCCAATATCAGATCAAAATCCACAATATCAAGCAGTAACATATCTGCGGTTAAACCATGGTCTCCAATAAACACCTCACAATCTCTGTAAACCCAACCGATGCTCACAACCTCACCTGACGGATACAACACTCTCCACAACCCTGGAAGTGAATATGCAGGTACCGTAGCCAATGATGACAGTCTAAATGATATGAATGAATGTGTGGCGCCCGGATCTAACAATGCAAGTATAGGAATACCAAAAACATGTAACGTACCGATAACGACCTCCGGTGATGCTCTGCCCTCACGTAGAGTCATAGCATGAACCCTCGCCTGTCCGGCTGGTCGTCCTCGCTAGGGCTGTCCCTGCTGCCTACCCTGACCTGCAAACTGAGCTGGTCGATCTCCCGAAGTGGCTCCTCGCTCAACTCCGGAACTCTGAGCTGCCTGACCACCAGCACCAACCAACTGAGGACACGCCCTCGCATAGTGACCCACATGGCCACAATGATAACAATTGAGGGTGCCTCGCTGACACGAACCAAAATGATACCTATTGCACAAATTGCACAACGGAGACTCTCTCGGTGTAGCAGGTGTGCGAAAAAGTCGTCGAGGATGACTAGAACCGCTGGAATCCCCACTAGCATGTGGTCGCTGCGGTCGATCTCTCCTCCATCTCTGTCTCCATCTAGGTACACTAGCTGGGGGTCGATAAGATCCACCGCCTGAAGATGAAGCTGAACTGGAAGTATCAGAACTCAGCCTCTTTGAAGGCCCCTGACTCGGTCCACCTTCCTCAAATCGTCTCGGCTGGTACCTCTGCTGTCTCTCCTGCTCAATATCCTCGCCTCGGAGAGCTGCACTGACAAACTCATCAAAGTTGTTTCTTGGCATCGTCGTCAATGTCACCTTAATGTTCAGATTCAATCCCAGCTCAAACCTACGACACTTGGCTTCCTCTGTAGCCACCATATCCCGCGCAAAACGAGACAAACGGGTAAACCGATCCCGATACTCAAGTATAGACAAACTGCCCTGCCTCAAGTTCGTGAACTCCTCGTACTTGCGCTGCTGGGTAGCCTGATTAAAATACCTCCGCATAAACAAATCACGAAACAATGTCCATGGAGTATCAGCCGGAACTCTGTCGGTGCTAACGCACCAAAAATATGCATCACCCTCAAGTAAACCAATTGCGGCTACTGTCATCTGCTCAGGAGTAAACTGCAGACGCTCACAAACACGTTCAATCTGAACCAACCATGCCTCGCATATCTCTGGATCCACTGAACCCAAAAACATAGTAGCACACGCAGTGCGAGCCTTGACCACAGGGTCAAAACGCTCTTCCAAACGCAGCACTCGCATAAGCAAGTCGCGCGTTCGGCGATCCTCATCAGGATCATCATCCCGGTCAACACGGGGACCACGTCGAGGAGGCATCCTACTGATACAAGACAAGCATTAGGTACAAGCAGAAAGAATGTAATCATGAAACCGCAGATATTTGAGGACACACAACACCCGCAGTATTGATGAGTACCGCTGGCCAGTCGGGTCATCACTCCAGTCATGTTGTATCAACTCAAATACCCTAAGCGTCACAACTACAAGAGTCTACAGAATCTGACAACCTAATGCTCTGATACCAAGTTGAAAGGACCCAATCCCGATTCAGTTACTTAAACCGGAATCAAACCCTTTCGAAAATACGAACCAACAAAAAATTTTCAAAATTTCGGCAGAGTTTCGTTACTAATGTGGAATTACCATAACCTGCACCCAGAAAATAACATTTCATCCTATGCCACAAAAGCCAAACCGTGGGCACCAATCCCATCCGGATTTCTCAGCATCAATATAATCATTAACAATAAACAAACTGTACTATGCATATATATATATCCGAGAAAATCCGTATAAACATGTATCAGAATGTATTAGAGCGACCTCTAAAGTAAAACATATACAATATACACATCAGTAGGCGAAACAAGAACCTACTGGAAAGCACAGGTAACTCTGATCACTAGCCTCCAAACCGCGACGTGAAAACACCAAACCTGAACTGAAACTGGGCACGGAAACCGAAAAGCCCAGGGGAAAGACATAAAAATCGTTAGAGTGAGTGGACGAAAATAAATGTCTTTCACCAGGTAATATATATATATATACATATAAAATCATATGCGAGTCAAATGTATGAAAATCAAATGATACGTGAGGAGACTCTAGCTACCACTCACGCACAGAGCATGCAACGTAAACATATCGCAGAATCTCTCATGGACTACCACGTGATAGCACAGTCTGAATCACGGGATCCCAGACCCACACATGATTCCTAGCCAGAAAGGCCTCGGGTCAGGATATCTGTCCTTCCCGGAGCGTACTCGGGGATCAGCCGAGAAGCCAATGTGTATCGATACCACAACATATACTGAGACTGTACTCTGTGTAAACCAAATCATAAATCTTTTCTATGCACATGCTTAAAACATAATATATATATATATACATGTATACTCGTATACGTATATTCGTATATGCATAATCGTAAAACACATGCTCGTAAAATCATAATCAATCCGCATGCTCAAGTTCGTAAATCATAAATAAAAGACTCGCAATCAATCCGTGAAAATAAATGTCCACTCACAGACTCGCGTAATGCGCACTCGCGCTAGACTCGTGGTCCGGCGGAAGATCCCTCGCCTGAAGCACGATCACGAACCAGATCTCGATCTCGATCTCCTGAATATTCACAAAAACATAACTGATCAAAATCGTAGTCCACAACCCTGTACCGAATCACGGAAACCAACCGTTCCCGGAAATAAACAATGCAATGCAAAACGATAAACAGAATTCCCGAAATTCCCACTCGAAACCTCGACTGAAAATCGGCTAACCAAATCAACTCGAAAACCTCTGGACGATAATCAGGGCGCGATTATGAGAAAAATGACATTAATTTCATCAAAATCTGAAAAGAAAAAAAAAAGTCAACTCCTCCGCCGTTGACCACCGTTGACCGCCGCCGCCGCCGGCGGCGCGCCGTCAACGGCGAGATTCACCGGCGGAGAACTTCCAGAACTCAAGTTTACAGCAAGACAAACTACTTCCTCTCCTACCCCGAAAGCCAATTCATACCGGAACCCCTCCAAATTCAAGCAAATCCGAACGGAAACCCAGATTCCGGTGACCTATCGGGTTGCCATCAATCCTCACTCAAACCAAAATTCAACCACATGGGGAGCATCCCTAGGTCCAGGGGAGGTAAACCCCTAACCTCTCCACCACCATGGCTCGCCGGAACCACCCCAACCGACACCGGCGACATTTTTAAACTCGGCCCGATTCGAACCCTCACAAAACCTCATCAATTCTCACAAACTCTTATACCAATCTACTCGAAATCATCAAGGGAAGCTGATTATACCTTTCTCGAAGCCAAAGGTGGCCGGAAAATAGGTCGTCGGACGGTCAACCAAATCGGGAAACTTCTCCCCCTCGGGTCAACGGGTCAACTTTCCAAAACGAGAAAGTCAGAGTTGGTCAACGCCTGAAATGAAATTCTCGACTATTTCTCGACTTTTTTTCGACTTTTCGATATTTATACTCGCGCCTCGGGTCGATCGACGGTCCAAAATGAATATACGAAATGATTCGGATAAGCTCGAGACAATCGGATAAACTCGTCGAAAACCGAAATTTAAAATAATCATAAAATATTCCTCGGTAATCTGAAAAATCTTCTGAAACCGCCCACGAGCTCGAAATCACGTACTCTACAATTTTCGTGAAGACACCCAACTCAAACTCTCGACCGAAAACATAGTCGCGAATAAGGTCGACGAACCACACAATATCGTAAAACTGCGACTATGACCAAATCTCGAGAATCGTGCCGAACATGCATCAGATTCTGGTTCGGGTCGTCACACATAGGAAATCAAGAGTGGATTCTAACCATATCAATTTCAAGGTGAGAGGTGGCCGGAATCGTGAAGTCTGACGGCGGCAATTCGTAACACGCGGCAGAGCTCCAGTCAACGAAAGTCAACGGTCAAACTTCGGTCAACGCCGGTCAAACTTCCCGAACAGTGTTTTCGACTATTTTCGATATTTATACTCACGGCTTGATACGATCGACGGTCCAAAATGAATCACAATCATGTTTCGGATAACTTAAATACAAACGGATAAACACGACGAAATTACGCGATTTCAAATATTCATAACATATTCCTTGGTTGTCAAAACAATTATCCGAAACTACCCACAAACTCGAAATCACGCATACAATAATTCTCGTGAAGAGACTCAACTCAAATTCTTGCCCGATAATTAAGTCGTGAACTGAACCGCCAATTCGATTAATTTACGGAAAACTATGATTACGCACAAACTCGTGGATTAAGCCGATTACTATACTGATTCTGGTTTGGGTCATCACACATCCCAAGATAAAACCCTAACTGAAATAATTGATTTCTTAGTAGAAAACGCAGTAGCAGTACAAAACTTTTGTAGAGCGAAGAGAAGAACAAGGTGATACTGCGTCTCGAAACGTGCGGTTGATACTTCATATCGGTAATCAGAGTTGTCAGAGCGGAGAAAAATAGACGATCAGAGTTGTGAATTTCGTTGCACATGAGAGCTTTTTAGTGTATCAGTGGCAACTGTTGGAGAAATGAAGCGAAAGGACGTGATTGAATTAGATTTTGTTTATATACAAGGGTAAAAATATCTTTTTGATGAGCTTAACGAGTTGGGCTGCTGATACTATATTTTGAGCCCTGAGTCCGTGTCCTTGGTTGTCTAAATATTAGTCTAGTTGGAGTTTTTATAATATTGAAACTATCCTCGTCCTTGTGTATTTTTTCTAAATATAATTACATGATTATTAATATTAGGTAGACTACCTCGTCCTTGTTTATTAATATTTCACGATATTAGTGTACTTATTTTGCAAAGCAAGATACCTAACATTAGTAAATCATATATTTTTATTGTATTGATGCATTAGCGTATTGAAGGGACCCCAATAATATATGCACAATAAATTAAAAAACGATGTATATATTGAACAAGGTATAACAAGTATAGTTTATAAATTAATAAGTGTTGAAGGAAAAATATAAATACGCAAGTGATAGATCTGAAACTGTACTTTGTTTATTGATATATGGTTTATATATGCATTACAATATGTTACAAATCCATATCCCTATAAATCAGTAATTGAGAGAATATCTATTTCTATTCTAATTAGGACAAGACACACACCAAGATACCAGGAATCTTATTCTCTTAAACACACACTCTTTTGTTGTGATCTTAATGTATGATGCATAACATGTTGCCTCACTAAAAACCTTGTCAAGCTAACTGTGACAACCCGAACCAAAAATTGTATGTTTATCGGCTTGATTTGCGAGTTTCGTGATTAGTCGTGGTTTTGTCGTAAGTGGTCGGTATGGCGGGTTTGTTAACGACTAAATTATCGGACAAGAATTTGTGATGAGTTCTTTCACGAGAGTTGTAGAGAATTTAATTTCGAGTTCGTGGGAGTTTCCGGAGAATGATTTCGAGTTACATGGAATAAGTTATGAATATTTTTGGCCGTTGGATTTAGTCGTGTTTATCCGTTTGGTTCGATTCATTTTGGACGGTACGTGTATGGTATAAATACGGTATGAATATGTGACAATTAAGGAAACTTTCCAATTTGGGAAAACTGGGCCGTTGACCCACGTTGACCACGGGTCAAAACTGACCCATTTTGGGCCGAGCCTTTGTTGCCTTCGATGTGTCTTATTCCGGCATCTTTTGGTCGTGGTTCCTTCATGAAAGTTGTTGGGCTTGAGCTCCTCTTTCTTTTGATAGGTGGATCACTCATTTTTGTTACTGGATGAAGAAGTTATGACGTTTTGAAGTTGGGAGAATTCCAGCGAGATTCGGCAGCGACGGTGGCGGCCAAGTTGGGGGTCGACCCTATAGGGGTTTTGAAGCCCTTGGGATGGTGAGTTGATTCCAAGTGGTCTTGCACCTTGCCGTGCCCGGTGGTAGCCGATCGGAGGTAATGAGTTCCGGCGAGGGTTTTCGACTTCAAGGGGAGTTTTGGAGGTTTTCGGTTAAAATGGGGCTTAGCATTGAACTACAAAGTATTGGAAATGTCGAGATCTTCAAATCCATGTGTAGGTTGCAATTTTCTGGGCCTATGGGTTTTCCGGCAGCCCCGCGCGCGGCGGAGTTCCGTCGGAGGTGGTTTTCGTCAAGTTTTATGTCGTTCTGCTCGGAATCGCGCACCGATCGCAGTGGTGAGGTTTATATTTTGAATTGAGCATCGAAATTTATGGCGAGGTTTTATAGTGTGTTTATTGGATTTTTGACGATTTCGTCGATATTCGAGTTATATGTTTCCGGGAATGGTTGGTTCTCAAGATGTGGTTCAAGGTTTTGAATTGTGATTTTGAATAGTGGTATTTATGATTATTCAGGAGATCATGATCGTTCGTTTGGCGAGGAATTTTCCGCCGGATCACAGGATTAATGCGTTTTGCGATGTGCAAGTCTGTGAGTGGACACATTTCTTTTCACTGATTGGTTGCGAGTCTTTATTATATGTTTTACGAGCATGAGCATGCATATGCGATTATGATTTATACGATCATGTGTTTTGCGTTTATGTATTTACGAATAAGCATCTACGAATATGCATTTACATTACGCTTTATGCATTTGCATGGAAACTATTATGATTTGGTTTACACAGAGTACAGTCTCAGTATGTATGGTTGTATCGATATACTTAGCATCCCGGCTGATCCTCGAGGATGTTTACCGGGGGGACTGTTACCCTGACCCGAGGTCTTTACTGGGGGGGAGTAGATACCCTGACCCGATACCCTTTCTGGCTGGAATCACGTGAGGATCAGGGATCCCGTGATTCAGACTGTACTAGCGCGGATGTGTCCATAAGTGACCCCGCGGGATTTTGATTCATGTTCTGTACATGTGAGGAGTTAGAGTCTCCCTCGTGTACCATATGATTTTTATGCATCTAGACTCGCATATGTTTTATAAACATATATATTATTCGGAGAAAGACATTTATTTTTGTCCACTCACTCTAACGATTTATATGTCTTTCCCTGGACTCTTCATTTTCTTTGCCCAGTTTGCAGTTTGAATTCGGGTGTCACACGTCGCAGTTGGAGGCTTATTATTCGAGCTACATTTCTTTTATGGTAGGTTCCTAGTTTGGCCTACTATTTGTATATATGTATATACTAGATGTCGCTCTGAATACTGGATATGTTTATATTTTTAAATGATTTTTCCCAGATTTCTGTAAAGCTACAGTTGTGTTTATTGCTTTACATTATGATATGTTTTTGAGAAATCCGGATAGGATTGGAGCCCATGATTTAGCTTTTGTGGCATATGATGAAATGTATTTTCCGCTGCAGGTTAATGGTAATCGCGCGTTATAGAGGAAACTCTATCGAAATTTTTGGTTTTTGAAAGTTCACGTTTTTTTAGAAAGAGTTTGATTCCGGTTTAGGAAACTAAATCGAGGTTGGGTCCTTTCAGCTTGGTATCAAAGCATTAGGTTTTAGGTTTTGTAGACTTCTGTAGTCGTGTTTACTAAGGATATTTGAGAATGTACAGTATGTCTGGAGCGATGACTCGACTGGCCGGCGGATACTCATCAATGCTCTAGGTATTGTATACTTTCAAATGTTTGAAGTTCCATGATTACGTCATGTTTGTTGTGAATAATGTCTTATTCATTAGGATGCCTCCTTGACGTAGTTTCCGTGTCAGTAGGGTTGTGGATCCTGTTGAGGATCAGTCGACGCGTGACTCGATAATATGAGTTATGGGTTTGGATGAGCATTTTGGGTTCAGAGATATGTGTGGCATGGTTTTCCCATTTGTGCGTGTATGAGCATCTATATGTTTCTTTTGAATAGAGGATTGTGGTAGTTGATAGTTTGCTTGAGTCAGATCATTGCATTTGGTGGGTTGGTTTTGTGTGAGTTCCTGTTAAGACTCCATGACCTACATTCAGGGTATTATTTATACGGTAATAGTTCAATCAGGCTACCAAATAATGGAAATATGAAGTGTTTACCAACCTGAAGCAGGGATGTATGTTAGTTCTTGTTCACCTGTTTGTCTCAACTTGCACGTGTTATGTGGCTTCAAAGGAAGCAATACAGGAGGTTCGAGATGAGTTTGAACCTGAGCATCAAAGGAATTTTGATTGTTATGCCTCGAGACAACCGTGATGAGTTTGTTAGTACTGCACTCAGAGGCGAGGACATTGAGAAGGAAAGTCAGATATGGTTTTAATTTTGTTGGTTTGAAGAAGGTGAACTTAGTCGTAATACTTTGATGAGATTGAGTTCAGGCACCTTGGGATCAATAGCTTCATCAGGCTGTGGCCTTTTCGATTATGTTGAAGGTCATTTGGACAAGGAAGAAGACCCGTTTGGAGAGGAATGAGATCATCGAGTAGTGGACTAGTTCCTGTTGCATGAGTCAGGGTGGTCGTTGGTGATCTTTCCACATAGCAGGAGTTTCCATTGTGCAACTTTTACAGCAGGCGTCACTGTGGTTTGTGTCATAGGGGTATTCTCAGTTTCTATTGTGGTGGCCAGGAGGGTCACGTTACGAGGGAATGTCCTCAGTCAGCTGTTTTTAGTGGTTCTGCAACTCAGAGTTCAGGAGGAGGCCAAGCTACCATTTCTGGAGTTTGACTAACGCAGACTTCTATACAAGTCAATCAGCAAAGTCGCAATCAACGTGGACGGTTAGTTGGACATGCCAGAGTTCATGCCACGACCCTGTGTGAGGGCAGAGTTTCTCTAAGGTTATCATTGCTTGACATCCATGACTACTATGCTTGTATCTTCACTTCCAGGTTTGTGGAAAGTGTTGTATCCATTTGATGAGATTGTGTGTATCAGGTGGGGTATCGAGACTATGAGGTTTGCAAGAGGTTGTGGACTAGCTGCGGAGTGGTTGTTACTAGACATTGAGGATTTTGTTATGTTTTTTGGGGATGGACTTCTTGGTGACTCATTGGACTGTGCTTGTTCCTCACAAGAATGTTGCAGTCCTTTGACGTCCAGTCGTGCCAGAGATCTTGTTTAGAGGTGAAAGAAACGCTTTTCTACTACATGTGGTTTCAGCAATGAGGCTGAGCTGATGATGAAGTAAGGATGTATGCCGTACTTGGCACATGTTCGTGATGTTGAGGTTGTTGTACCTGATGTTCATGATGTTGAGGTTATCTGTGAGTATCCAAATTTTTTTCAGAGAATTTATCAGAGTTGAGGGAGTTACATATTCAACTTCAGGAATTGTTTAAGGAAGGTTTCATTTGATTCAGTGTTTTACCTTGGGGTGTTCTAGTATGTTTTATGAGGATGTAGGATGGTTCGATGAGGTTGTGCATCGACTACCGGAAGCTGAATCAGGTTTCAGAGAAGAGCAAGTATCCTCCACTTCGGATTGATGGCTTGTTTGACCAGTTTATTGGAGCTTCAATTTTCGAGATTGATTTCAGATTTGAGTATCATCAATTTCGATCAGAGGGTTGAGTTTGAAATGGTCAGGTACCTGTGAGGAGAGTTACGTGTTGTGGTTAGAGGAAAGGCTGATTACTGCGCCAGTGTTCATGTTATGTGATGTCGGTGAATATGTTATGTATAGTGAAGTTTCGAAACTAGATTTTGGTCGAGTTGGGCTGCAGCATGGCAATATGATGGTATATGGTTCCAGGTAGTGGAAGCTTTATGAAGTTACGTATCTTATGTATGATTTAGGAGACCAACGTTGTTGCTGATGCACTTAGTCAAAAATTTGGAGTTTCTATGTTTCATGTATATGTTGCAAGAATCTCATTGTTAGCTGAGTTGCGAGCTATTAGAACTGAGATAGAGTGAGATGATAGAGCATTGTTGGCTAGTTCCAGGATCGACCTGTGTTACTTGATCAGGTATGTGAGGCTCAGGATGTGGATTCCTACTGGTTGGACAAGAAGAATGCGATTCAGAATGGTGTTCCAGCAAAGTATCAGTTGAGGAATGTTGGCACTTTATCGTGCAGAAGGAGACTATGTGGGCCCAGAGACGATGAATTGAAGAGAGGGATGCTTGTTGAAGTTCATGGTTCTATATATGTTATGCACCTTGGTGGTACAAAGATGTATCGGATACTTAGAGTTTACTACTCGTGGCGCAACATGAAGAGGGAAATAGTAGCTTATGTGAGCAGATGCCTCATTTGTCAGCAAGTGAAGGCAGAGAGACAGAAACTTGCTGGGAAGTTACAGCCATTGGAGATTCCCAATTAGAAGTGGGAGCATATCACTATGGATTTCGTGTATCAGTTACCGTGTACTTCGGATGGTAATACTGGTTATTGGGTCATTGTGGACTGTTTGACGAAATCAATTCATTTCCTTATACTTCCAGGAAAGATTTCAGTGGGCGGGCTGGTAGAGTGGTATTTGGCAGAGGTTGTCCATTTGCATGGTGTGCCTGTGTCCCAGGTCGCTAATCGAGATAATCAGTTACAACAGAGTTTTGGCAGGCATTGTAGTGAGCATTGGGGACCAGATTACAGTTTAATGCAGTTTTTCATCCTCAGATTGGTGGACAATATGAGAGGACTATTCAAACTTTGGGGGACATGTTGTGGTCCTGTGTATTGCAGTTCAGAAGGATTTGGGACCAACAGTTTCATTTGTTCGAGATTGCTTGTAGTATTAGTTTGCATACGAGTATTATTATGACATTATGTAAAGTTGTATATGAGAAACAGTATTGCACTCCATTGTGTTGGAGTGAGTTAGGAATGAGATGGCTTTTGGTCCTAATTTAGTGGAATACGCTACTGTAGACCTTCGAATTAGCAGGGACAGGTTGATAATTGCTCGTGATCGGCAGAGAAGTTATGCAGATGTGAGTATGTTAAGTCATTGAGTTTAAGGTTGGTGACTAAGGTTTCCTTGGAAAGGTGTGATTTGTTTTGGGAGTTGTGATATACTTTGCCACGTTATATTGGTCTGTATGTGATCATGGGGCGAGTTAGTGTTGTGACGTATAGTTTGGCATTGCCTGTAGCGTTGGCCAATATGTATGTTGTATTCCATGTGGTGGAACTACATTTCAGATTTATTGCTTGTTTAGCACCTATCAGTTCCCTATACAGGAAGACTTAACATTTGTGGAGGAGCCAGTTCAGATTCTGGATTTGAGGGTGCAGGGATTACAGCATAGAAATATTTCCTATGTGAAAGTCTGTTGGCAGAGTCATTCAGTTGAAGTAGCCACTTGGGAGTTTGAGTAGTATGTAGAGGCATATGTTTTATAAACATATATATTATTCAGCGAAAGACATTTATTTTCGTCCACTCACTCTAACGGTTTATATGTCTTTCCCTGGACTCTTCATTTTCTTTGCCCAGTTTGCAGTTTGAATTTGGGTGTCGCACGTCGCAGTTGGAGGCTTAGTATTCGAGCTACATTTCTTTTATGGTAGGTTCCTAGTTTGGCATACTATTTGTATATATGTATATACTAGAGGTCGCTCTGAATACTGGATATGTTTATATTTTCAAATGATTTTTCCCGGATTTCTGTAAAGCTACAGTTGTGTTTATTGCTTTACATTATGATATGTTTTTGAGAAATCCGGATGGGATTGGAAACCACGGTTTGGCTTTTGTATCGCGAAATTTTTGGTTTTTGAAATTTTTGGTTTTTGAAAGTTCAAGTTTTTTGGTTTTTGAAAGTTCAAGTTTTTTTAGAAAGGGTTTGATTCCGGTTTAGGAAACTTAATCGGGGTTGGGTCCTTTCACTAACAAAAACTTGGTCGAAGGGAAAAAGAGTACAGCGCATCAACTACAAAAGAAACCACTTGTATCGCGATCCTAATGTGTGATGCATAACATTTTACCTCACTAAAAACTTTTCCAAGCAAACAAAAATCTCTTGGGTAAAACAAAATCTTGGTCGAATGGAAAAAGAGTACAACGCATCAACTACAAAAGAGACCACATGTGATGTAGACTCCCCCTGATCAGTAACTCAATCTTGGAGCTCAAACCATCTTCACATACCAATGTGTCTCACATGCTTTACAAATGTAGAATTAGGACGTGACTTAGTAAACAAGTCTGCAACATTATCGGCCGAACATACCTGATTCACATGAATGTTCAATAGCTGTTATTGTTGCTGATTGAAGAAAAACTTCAGCGATATGTGATTGCTATGATCACCCTTAATGTATCCCAACTTCATTTGTTCAATGCAAGCCGAATTGTCCTCAAAGATACAAGTTGGTGCTGTAGTAGTTGAAGGTAATCCACTAGTTCCTCGAATGTGGTGTATGATTGACCTAAGTCAAACACACTCCTTAACCGCTTCATGTAAAGCAATGATCTCAGAATGATTCGAGGAAGTAGCAACTAAGGTCTGCTTTGTTGATCTCCAAGAAATCAATGTATTCCCCTTGGTAAATAGATAATCAGTCTGGGAACGTCCTTTATGTGGGTCAGATAGATACCCAACATCAACAAAACCAACTAAGCAGGGAAAGAACAAGCCCAAGTCTATATAACCCTTCAAGTATCTAAAGATGTGCTTTATATCATTCCAATGACGTTGTGTAGGCGTAAAAATAAACCGAGCTAACAAGTTCACAAAGAATGCAATGTCTGGTCTTATGCATTGAGAAAAATACAACAAAACTCGAATATCACTAAGGTATGGCACATCAACTCTCAATAGTTCCTCATCATCATCTTTTGGATGGTATAGATCCTTATTGGGATCCTGACTGCATACGACATTGGTGTGTTAAGAGGGTGTGCTTTTATCCATGTTAAATCGCTTGAGCATCTTTTGGACATAGCAGACTAGTGAATAGGACATAAGCAAACTAGTAAATAAGTATTCCACCAACTTGATATTCTAATTTCAAACCTAGACAAAATTGAGTTCTACCAAGGTCTTTCATCTCAAACTCGGATTTCAAGTGGTTAATAATCTCATTGATTTCAACAAGAGATCCAATGATATTCATATCATCAACATAGAGCTCTACAATGTCAAATCCTAAACTTGTTCTCTTAATGAACACACATGAGCATAAATCATTGTTCTTTATCCCTTCCCAATTAAGTAGTCACAAAGGCGTGTATACCACATCCTACCGAATTATTTCAATCCATACAATGAACGCTTCAATCTAATAACATGATCACTCCATGGTGTAGAGTTACTTGAATTGGGTTTGACCATGCCTTCCAGCACTCATGTATATCTCTGAATTTAGGTTTCCATAGAGATATGCAGTCACCACATCCATCAACTACATGCTCAGTATTTCGGACACTACCAAACTGACAATGTAACAGAAAGTAATGATGTCCATAAACGAAGAGTATGTCTCCTCATAATCAATGTCAGGGCGTTGAGAGAATCCTTACACTATAAGTCTAGCTTTATATCGCATAACTTTATTCTTCTCATTACGCTTCTGAACAAAGACCCATTTATGTCAAACCGACTTCACATTTGGTGGGCATAGCACTACCAAACCAAAAACCTATCTTTTCTTTAGAGAGTCTAGTTCGACATGCATTGCTTCTTTCCATTTTGCTCAATCAGTTCTCCGCTAACATTCAGCAACCGAGCGAGGTTCTACTTCATCATTGTTAATCATCGTCTGAGCGATGGAATAATCAAAAGCATCATCAACTACCTTAGATGATCTATCCATAACAATGCGCGTATCATTTGAGATTTCACCGTTCTCTGACATCACATATGGGTCTGAAGAGTCCCCTAAAGATGTCATTTGTGATTCTAGGATATAACTATAGCCAGAAACAATCTCATGTGTGGGATTCACAATGTTGATGATGAAATAATCATTTTGTGCCTGGATGGCCTGCCTTTTCGCCGACAACTCATCTGTGGATTTTCTTGGTCTCCCCCTCTTTCTAGTGGGAGCCGAGATTGATGCTACTCTATCCACATAGGCAAGAGGCACGTTACTCTACCTTAAAGTTGCTTCAAATAGCCCATTGGGGACTTCCAACCTTGCAGAAACATTTGCAGCAGGAATGTGTGATCTCGTCACTTCGGCGATATCAGTGAAGGAGTCAGGCATCGAATCTCCTACCTTTTGAAGATCAAGTATACGTCGCATTTCAATCTCACTTTGAGATGTGCGTTGATCTTTTTGAAACATAGTGGAAGGAGATTTTCATGTCAGGAATGGACGCATTCCTATCTCCTCCTAACGTCGGGAAGTATGTTTCTTTAAAGTGACAATATGTAAATCTTATAGTAAAGAGATCTTCTATCGAAAGTTCTAAGTAATGGACAATTGTTGAATTCATAACAACATATGTGCCTAATCGACGTTGAGGACCCATTTTAGTGCGTTGTGGTGGCGCAATTGACATATACACTGCACAACCCAAAGATGCGTAGATGCAAAAATTCAAACTCATATCTAGTTACCAACTGATACGTACTGAATGTTTAACGTGCTACAGGTCTCAAGCATGCCATTGCAGTGAAGAAGCATTGCTGCATGTAATATTGTATATCCTCAAGCAAATATCGGCAAGTTGGTATGCATAATCATTGCTCTGGCCACAAGCTACAATCTCTTGATTTGTGCCACTGCTAAACCGTTCTGTGAATGAACATGAGGGATGAGATGTTCAACTTCAATCTCAATCAACATACAATAGTCATCAGAAGTCTTTGATGTAAGTTCTCCTGAATTATCCTATCTAATTGACTTGATTGGGTTGTCCGAGTGGTGAGCCCGAAGCTTAATAATATGTGCTAAGAGTGTTTGCAAATGCAGTATTCCTTGTGGATAGCAAAGCAACGTCTGACTATCGCGTTGATGCATCTACCAAAATTATAAAATATTTAAATGGTCTGCATTCCGGTTTGATGGGTCAACAAATATTTCCATGGATTCTTTGTAAGAATGGTATATTTTCAGTGTTATCAACCGCAAAAGAGGGTCAAGCCTGCAACTTTGTCAATGAGCAAGCTTTGCAAAAAGAGTGATGAGTATCAGAGATTGCCATAAAAAAATCTTGTGGAATAACAGTAGATGTTGAAACCAGATGTAGATTATTAATCTCATCCACTCCATCAAATCGGATGGTTTTATGCTTCTTGCCTTTGAAAAATGGATGACCATGAGAGTTTTTCAATATTTTGACCATGATTTCACGACCTAAGTGTCCCAGTTGAAAATGTCAAAGCTTGTATGAGGTCGTGTCACATACAGTAGTAAGTGAGACAACACTGGATTCAATAACCCGAACTTTTGTAACATATAATCCACTACGAATTGCCCCTAATTTCTCTAGGGTGTGCTTTCTACTGCAGTCCTCTGAAATTATGCATAAGAATTCTTTTCCATTCTCACTATGAGTTTTTTTTACTGTAAACCGTTTGCTCTAATGTTCTTAAGACTTAGCAAGGTTCGGTTGGCCTTGGGTGAGTACAATGCATCAGTGATATGAATTCTTGTTCCATGTGGTAGGAAAAATTGTGTTAAACCATGCCGTTGTATAACTGACGCAGAACCAATCATGGTTGTCACTGATTATGTATATGACACAAGATCAATAAACAATTGCCTATTCCGCAGTATAGTATGAGTAGTACCACTATCTGCTAAATACTTGATCTAGCCTTCAAACAACTATAAAAGAATTTGAACTAACTAGTATTCAAGACTTGTTGACCACTTTAGGTAAAGACTTAGAGATTTACCAAAGAGTTTTGACCCTTAAAAAGTGTTGATATGAATAAGCATGTAAAATATATCAAAAACACAATTCCCGGGTGACATCTTCGACGGGTCAAGAAGTACCACTCGATGGATCGAAGAAACGCAAAATAAACTTTTATTTTCTGATAACAATTTGTCAGCGGGTTGAGGATGGTTTTCGATGGATCGAAAATTGGAAAATTTTATCACAGTGGCTTGCCTTTGACGAGTCGAGGTGAACATTCCACGAGTCGAATAAAACCTAGAACCGAAATCGATTTTCTAATATCTTTCTCGATGGGTCGAAGAAACTTTTCGATGGGTCGAATTTGTGACAATTTGGAGACAGGAGCGTGCATTTGACGGGTCGAGGATAATTTTGACGAGTCGAAAAATTCCAAAACCATTCCAGAGTGTGATGTTCGACAGTTCGAGACATAATCCCGACTGGTCGAAAATCTCTAGAATCAAACCATCCTTCCTTTTGTCTCGTTTTTATGTGACTTTGGTGTCATAATGCCATATGATTTTGTAGAATTTGAACCTTGTAAGCAGTATGTATGAACATAACCATTCTTAATACTTTCAAATACCGAAAGAAAGAACTTTTCTTTCTTTGCCAACATTAAAACGTACATTAAAAGATTCTTCTTATTCAATAACCATGACTAAAAATAAAGTCAAATACAATACTAAACTTGATTACATAGTAGAGATATCGGTCTAAGCAAAATCTTTAGTCGCTAGATTTACATTGGGGATATCTACTACAATTAGATTGGCTTCATCGCCATCTTCCATCTCTTCATCTGCAGTGTAGTTGAACTCATGAGCCAAGTATTGCTTGCATCTCTTGCAGACATTCTGGAAATCTTTTGGTGCACGGCACTGCTTATGCATATTCTTGCTCGAACCACACCTATAGAAAGGTGCTGAGCTATGTGTTGAAGGAGCAGACCTTAAAGAATTTCTATTGTTCCTGGAACCAAAACTTGATATATTCTTGTTTGAGTTATCTTGGCGAGTCCAAGTCATATTTCGACTGTTTTCTCCTTTGCCACGACCTCTACCACGTCCTCCTGTATCACCACGAGTTTGAAAAGGTTCTGAATGATTGTTCTGCTTATCTTTTAGTGTTTTTCAAGTATGATGAGCGTTATGGTCTTTCTTTGTACCGGCTGGCCAGGCATTGTTGTGGAGAAGAATCTCCTAGTGCCTTTCTTTCTTGGCCAACACACTCATAAGATCATTTAATGATCTCAATCTTCCTTGCTCATAATCAATCTGATATTTGTGAGCAAGTGTGTCCATGGAGGTAGGAAAGGTAGTCAACGACTTTTCAAACATGACCTTGTCGTTCTTGACAACGCCACAAATGGCAAGCTTAGACTATAGCTCCAGTATATCCTGGTAAAAATCATTGATTTTGGGGTTATCCAATAACTGAATTTGATCCCATTTTTTAAGCAATTAAGGAGGTTGTGCGTCATGCAAAATATTAAACAGTCCTACAAAGTCACCCATAAATCCGCAGGGTAGTCCTTTAACAAGTACTACTTCCATAGAGCAGGATGAATATGTCTCCTGAGAAACATAATGCTTGAGCTTTGCGGGCAATAGTGTCATCATCAGCTTGAGTGCTAGGTGGTAGTAGTTGGATCGTATCCGTGAGTCTTTTACCAATAAGAGTATTTCGCACATCTGAGACTCATCTGTGGTACTATGCTACTTGAAGATCAAAGATGTCAAATTATGGCCTTGCTGGCTCAGTCATCTACAAAAGACAAGAGAAGAAATTAGTTTACTGATCAAAAAATCACGATCAAAATCAAATTCAGGGAATAAGAAACATCATCCATTGATGTATGGTCACAAAGATCGATGCAATAACTGGTGGTTTCATATCACACCTCATAAAATCGTGACTAACTCAGAGTCACAAATTATCAACTTCCCTTTTTTTCATGTATACCGTGACTCCCCTAGGACCGTCACTATTGTTTAAACTTTGAGGAAGATGTGATTAAATCCCCTTCACTCATACCTGCAATAATCCATTGGAACTAGAGACAAAAGAAAATTCACGGTATTTAAACCTAAATCTAGACTTAGATCTAGGGTGTTGCGGTAATTAAGTTTTGCAACCTAATTCTAAATCGAAGAACATTGAAAAATTTACCTTGAGAGTATTATACTCAGAATGAAAACTTCAATGGAATAGAAGTTTGAAGAGGGAAAGTTCACGAATGCTGGCGGGAGGAAGCCCTGGTGACGTTAAGGTCGTCGATGGTGATGGTGAGTTTGTGCAAGGGAGGAGGCCGGCAGTGGAAAGTTGTAGTGTTTAGGGTTTTTTCTTTTATGGGTTTGGGTTGACTATCAACTCAAGAGCTGCTGATAACGTGTTGAATGAGAAATATAGATACGCAAGTGATATAGATCTGAAACTGTACTTTATTCATTGATAGATGATCTTATATAGGTATTACAATCTGTTACAAATCCATATCCCTATAAATAAATGATTGAGAGAATATCTATTTCTATTTTAATTATGACAAGACACACACCAAGATAATAGGAATCTTATTCCCTTAAACAATAAGTTATTAATTAATGAATAAATTATTAATTTATCGATTATTTAATATGTCGCTAAATTAATAAATTTTGCTATTTCCGATATTATTAATTTATATAAGTTTAACTATATATGCAAAGTGATTAAGGAACATACAAATTTGAGTACATATAAAACAAGGAAAACATAATTCAAGAAGTAGTATCTAACCTTTTGATCTTCTAAATTTTCATAACATTAACTTTATGAAAAATCATAACTATACCTTAATTTTTGACCCAAACCCAAATTATGTCCGTCTTTACTAATTCATTTTCATGTCATATTTTTATAGACATATACACAGTATTAGTAATAGCAAGTATGATTTTTGGATTGAAAAAATTGGGATACATAGTTATGTTTTTTTTCTTTCTAAAATTTAATTATAAAAATTTACAGTAAAACATCAATAAATGAATATTCGGTAAATTAATAATCTCGTTAAAATAATATTTTTTTCGGTCCCGACTAGGGACCAGTTCATATTACTAGCAACCTCGCTAAATGCATAATATAATAGTTATTCTCTAACTTTTTTAGGTTCCTACAAATATATAAAGTAATAATGTAATTAAAAATATAAGTTAAAATTCATAAAAATTAAAACGTAAGATAATAATTATTCTCTAACTTCTTTAGGTTCCTACAAATATATAAAGTAATAACGTAATTAAAAATATAAGTTAAAATTCATAAAAATATATAAAAATTAAATTTTCAGCTGAGAATTTCTATTTTCTCGATTTGTTTAGCTATTTCTTGTAAAAAGACTTTTATAATCAGTTTCTTCTTCGGATCTAGAAAAAAATAAAATTCGTCCTTGATCTGTTGCAATGTGTGCACCACATTTGGTTAAAAAAAAATTTTTATAGCACGAAGATATTCAAGGTAATTACAGCCTCAAATCCTTTTTACGAAGAAACTATTGGTATAGCAGAGCTATTATCTAGATCATGACCATCTTCAACATGTGGATTCATTATCCCTTTACGGTGTGTTTGGATGAAGAATTTTTAATTCTTAGAGGAATTGACAAATGGCGAAAAAATAGAATTTCAGTATTTTAAATTACATAATTTGTGAATTCTTGTGTTTGGATATCTTCATAAAGAAATTTAATAATGAAAAGAATTACAAACTTTTAAAACGGATTCAATCCGAGGGAATTGTAAAATGACACCTCTTTTTCAAGGAATTTGAAGGAGAAATTTAAGTCTTCAATTCTCCTGATTTTTAAAACAGAAGAATTGTAAAATTCTCAGAGAAGTTATCCAAACACAAAAAATTAGGAGATGAAATTCTAAATTATTGGAATTTAATTAAATTTATCTCATTCTACCTCTATCCAAATACACCATTAATTATTTCTTCATGAGTAGACGTTCATCATTGTATTGTCTACATTAACTAAGAAATGTTTTAAAATCTCAATAAATTAATTAATTATTAATTTATTAATAAAATAATAAAGGTATCAAAGCCACACCTAATCGCACAACACCCAAGTCGTGGTGGATCCATCCCCAGTTGCGCAAAGAAAGCGCCCCAAGGTAAGTAATCCGTAAGTCGTTGACAGTTGTATTAGGAATAACTCTTGGTATTTTCATTATTCATTTCTATTTTATGCTTGAACTCATTTATTTATAATGTTACATAAATTTTCAAGAACATCCTCATCCAGAGCTTCTAGCTTGAGGAATTATATTCCTCCATCTATTATTAATCATATTAAGAATGAAGAAGATATTGAATTCTCAAATATTGAGAATCAACTCCAAAACTGGAGTCTTCCGAATGTAAAACCTTTTATGATTTATTCAATGAATATGTTCAATTTAAATATGGATTTGACCATAAAAACAATTGAACAAACTATTCTCATTGGGAAAGAACATGAAACTATTCAACTATTTCAACCTGAAGAAATCAGGAGATACAAAGATAAATTTAAATATTTTCATCTGAGTTTAGTACAAGTGGCTATTATACCACTATCCAGAGAAGGCTTAAATGCCTCATTATTAGTTGCTCTACGTGATTGTAGGCACCTCAATTTCAATGATTCTTTATTAGGAATCATCCAAACCAGTTTATGTAACGGACCAGTTTATTTTAACTGTTTTCCTAACTTTTGTGTCTCTTTAACAGACAAAAATATTCTAGATGTTTTAACATTAAATTTTAAAACAAGTGGATATAATTTGAAAGAGGGATCTGAACCTCTAAATATTACTTATAAAGTATATTATAAAGCTATGAATACTTTAAGCCCAAGGGCAAAAAATTATGATACTAAAGGAAAAACGGTCTTAATTGAGACCAATTTACTTAAATCAGATGTGTCTATTCCTTAAACCATCCAATAGGAAGATATTCAAACTCCAGACGAATTGATGCTTGAATCTGTTTCTCCACACAAACCATTAGAAGAGAAAAAAGTAGAAAGAATTCTACAGTTTGATGATGGAGATGTTATTATAAAATTTGACAATAATAGAAGATCTACTAGATTATCTTTTTCTGACGAAAGTCCATCTTCTATTTCATCAAGAAAAAATGAGAATATACAGTCTCAAAAATATTATAGTCCAAACCAATCTACGCAAGCTTCTTCATCAAACACCAAAATTCCAAATCTGGTATTTGATGGAACTTGTACAAATTCTCAACAGATTCCTCAAGGCATATATCATGAGGAACCTGAAACTTTATAGGAGTTTAATGATATTGCTTCGATAAATGTCATTTCTATTCCTTTTACTTATGATAGAAAAACTTGTAATGCAGATTTTGCACAAGACAAATATACTCCATTTAGATTATGGTTCTTCTCTACTTTTTCTAAAGAAGAACAACAAAATTTTAAAACTCTTTATTATGGCACTATTGAGGCCACAGAGAAAATTATCTCTTTTCCTATATGTTTTTTAGATCTTTGTTCTAAAGAAAATTCTCCTTGTCTGAACATGCTTAAGTCTTTTGAGAAAAATTGGACTACAGCAAAAGGCAATACTGTTTCTTCTATTCATCTGCCTTCAGAACATCTGAAAATTAAGGCTGAAGAAACTATTATTGAGTCAGTTGTTTTCAGTCATGAAAAGCAGCATAATTATACAAATTTGACTCTCCAAACTATGTGTTCTCAACTTGGAAGAATTGAGGAAAAAATTGAAAAAACTCCTCTGTCCCCAATTATACAAGATAGTAAACAAATATTATCCTCTTCTTCTCATATTCAATCTACTCCAAAAGTAGTAGAACCTTCTATTATTAAACCAAGTATCAATATTAATATCCCCGAAAAAAAGGATATTGATATTGTTTCAATTCTAACCCAACAATTAGAATCTTTACAGATTGGAAATAATCACAAAACAAAAGAGAAAAAAGCTCAATTAGCTACTCTTTCTGAAACATTTTTAGATTCTAACAAAGAATCAAATATTAGTGAATTTGAAAATAAATTCTTGCTATGGAAAATGATCTTAACAAAGATCAAATTCCCAGTATTAACCAAAATGTTTTTGGAAGAAGTACTGCTTTTGGCAGAAAATCTATTCCTACTGCTTCAACCAAACATTATTATACTCGTCCTACTCCACATGATTTATTATTCGAAGAAGAAAATTCTAATATTATAGCCAATTATAGTGCCAAAACCATTTATGAATGGAATATTGACGGGTTATCTGAATATCAGATAATTACGTTACTCCATAGAATGACAATGTATTCTACAGTCTGCATTTCTGCTCATAATACAGATAGACAAATTGCAGAATATATTATTGCTGGTTTTGTTGGTCAACTAAGAGGTTGGTGGGATAATATTATTACCCAAGATCAGCAACAACAAATTCTAAATGCAAAAAAATTGGTTCAGACACTAGTGACCATAAAAGATGAACAAGGTCATGACAATATTATGTATACTGAAACTGCAATTCCAAATGCGGTTTATACACTGCTTACTTCTATTCTGTTAGCCTTCGTAGGATCCAACCCAGTATCCTTCGAAAGAAATAAAGACTTATTAGTCAATCTAAAATGCCCAACCTTAACGCAGTTTAGATGGTATAAGGATGTATTTTTATCCAAAGTTATGATCAGAAAAGATGCTAATGCAGACTTCTGGAAAAAGAAGTTCATAGCAGGACTTCCTACTCTATTTGCTCAAAAAGTTAAAGATCATATTTTAAGGAAACATGGAGGAAACTCTATTCCTTATCACGATTATACTTATGGCCAACTTATTAGTGAATGTGTTGCTGAAGGTTTATCCCTTTGCAATGACATTAAACTAAAAGCTCAATTAAAACGCCAACATTTAACTAGCAAAAAAGAAATTGGTGAATTTTGTGACCAATTTGGTTTTGATCTCCAAATCCCTAAAAATCATAAAAGATCAGATTCAAAATCTTATTCCAAAAAGAAAAGACGCTTCGACAAAAAATCTTCAGCTCCTCCAGAAAGGAAGAAGAAACGAAGCTCAAGACCATATTATAAGAAGAATTATTCTCAAAATTCTTCTAGCAACATTATTTGCAGAAAATGTGGTAAAACAAGCCACTATGCTAATAAATGTTGGACTAAAAAGAAAATCAATGAGATTTCAGATGAAGGTATGAAAAAACAGCTTCTAGCTATTCTGTTAAACTCTTCTGACAGTGAATCAGAAGATCAGGTCAATATCATTGACCAAGAATCTGACAGTTCTGACTCTGAGTCTTCTTCCTCTTCATCAGACTGTGGCTGTAATGCTAGTCATTACAAAGCTATTCTTGAAATGAATGGATTAAGCATAAATGTGCTTACATCTCAAGAAAAGTCTATTCTTGACCTTATTAACGGGATTCAAGATCCTGAAACAAAAGGAAATATGATCGAACATTATTTAGAAACAATTAAAAGGGAAAATAAACCGAGAAGTTTTTAATGGGTTAAAAACCCATTCTTCAAAAAAATTATCTATTCTGATCTTCAAGAAGAAGTCAACACCATAAAAATGGAAGTAAATATTCTTAAGGAAAGAGAAATTTTTATTTCTGATTTAAGAACAGAAATTAATATTCTGAAAAGAGAAATTAAATTTTTCAAAGATATTATTGAAAAAATAACTCCTGACAGTGAAGAACTTTCTTCTACTATAAAGGTCCAACCTGATCATGGAGAATCTTCTTCCCAGGATGATAAAAAATTTCTTAATATTATCAATCTTTGACTTACCTGAAATGGTATTCCCAAATTACCATAGTCATAGATAAAGATTATATTTTCAAAGGCATTGCTCTTATTGACAGTGGAGCAGATTTAAACTGTATCAGTGAAGGAATCATTCCTACACGATACTATGATAAATCATCACAGTCTTTAAATACTGCTGATGGTTCAAAACTTAGAATTAGATATAAGCTATCTAATGCTTATGTTTGTAATTCTGGGATGTGTTTTAAGACTACCTTTATTATGGTTAAAGGTCTGACACAACAAATTATTTTAGGGACTTAGTTCCTAAGTCTTATTGAACCTTTCACCAAAACCTCAGAAGGGATTATCTGTGATATTGAAGGTCAAAAAATTATTTTTGACTTTATTACTAAACCACAGACAAGTGAAATTGATATGATCAAAAATACTCTTATATTTAAAGAGAATCAGATAAATTATGTCCAATCTGATTTAAAAATTATGAGTATTTCTGCTCAAATCAATTCTCGTCAAGATCAAATCAAGATCTTAGCTAACAAAATTACAAGGGAAATATGTAGTGACCTTCCTAATGTCTTTTGGGAAAGGAAAAAACATATTATTACACTTACTTATGAGCCTGACTTTAAGGAACAAAATATTCCTACTAAAGCTAGGCCAGCTCAAATGAATGCTGAGCTTATTGAATACTGCAAAGCAGAAATAAATTCTCTTTTGCAGAAAAATCTAATCAGAAAATCTTATTCTCCTTGGAGTTGCACAACTTTTTATGTGAATAAAAATGCTGAAATTGAACGAGGAACTCCTCGATTAGTTATTAACTATAAACCTTTAAATAAGGTTCTTAAATGGATTAGATATCCATTACCAAATAAAAAAGATCTCTTGGCAAGACTCCAAGAAGCTTCAATATTTTCAAAATTTGATCTAAAATCTGGATATTGGCAAATTCAAGTAGCAGAAAATGATAGATATAAAACGGTATTTACTGTTCCATTTGGTCATTATGAATGGAATGTAATGCTATTTGGGCTACAAAAATGTCCCCCTCTGAATTTCAGAATATAATGAATGATATATTCACTCCCTATTCTTCTTTTTCAATTGTCTACATAGATGACATTCTCATCTTCTCACAATCGCTTGATCAACATTTCAAGCATTTAAATATTTTTATTAATCTCATCAAAAAAGCAGGTCTAGTAGTATCTGCTAAAAATATGTCAATTTTCCAAACAAAAATTTGTTTCCTTGGTCAAGAAATTGAACAAGGAAGAATAATTCCAATTGAGAGGGCTATTCAATTTGCAGAAAAATTTCATGATGAGCTGTGAGATAAAACCCAGCTCCAAAGATTTTTAGGAAGTCTAAACTATATTGCAGATTATTATTAAAATCTGTCTATTGATAGTCTGCCTCTTTATGAAAGGTTGAGGAAAAATCCTCCTCTATGGAATGAAATTCATACCAAGACTGTGAGACTTATTAAGTCTAAAGTAAAAGATCTCCCCTGTCTTGCTCTGGTCTCACCAATAGTTTTAAAATTGTTAAGACAGATGCTTCAGATATTGGATACGGAGGAATTCTCAAGCAAAAATTTCCTAATTCAGAAAAGGAAATATTATCCAGATATACTTCTGGAAAATGGAATGATGCCCAGAAAAATTATTCCACTATAAAAAAGGAAATTCTGGCTATTGTTAATTGTATTAAAATTCCAAGATGATTTATTAAATCAGGAATTTTTATTAAGAGTGGATTGTAAAGCAGCTAAGGATGTTATTGAAAAAGATGTTAAAAACTTAGCTTCCAAACAAATATTTGCTAGATGGCAGTCTAGAAGGAGTGAACCTGCTGATGCTGCAGATTATTTATCTACTGGAAAGTCTCAAGAGAGCTTTTCAGCAGCTTTTAAAGAGCCAGTTTTTCCAGGTCTTAAAAAGTCTTTGGAAGAACAGATTATTATCCTCCAAAAAGGAGATGAGAGATATACTAACTCTCCTAATACTTTGGCAAGGAGATATTTTGAACCTGAGGCCAATTTTTCACTCTCAGGAAAGAAAAATAGAAAATATTATGAGCGTATTCTTATTGAGATTGGTTCAGTAAAATTCCACCATATGAACCAGAACAAACACTCTGAAGAAATCTCCTTCAGCAAAGCGTTTATTCAACGCGTTATTCATATTTCTGAATGGGGCCTTAATCCTAATAGACCCTTGGATTTAAAATTCATTCATGAAAGTTACAATTACTAGGATTATATTGAAGTCTGGTCAAAAGCCTTTTATTACCAAAATAAGGCAGAAAAGCACACATGGTTCATAAGAATAAAACCCACTATTCTGAAACAAGAGCTTCCTTTCTGGTTTTACAACTGGTTTCAAACCATGGAACCAAGCGAAGACTTCTTACCTAAAGATCTTGCATGTTCTTATGAAGAATATATTATGAAAAACCTAAAACTGAGCGGGTTAAGAGTTATCAGTGGAAGTAATCTTCTACTTTTTATTGCTAAATTCAGTCTCCCTTGGATTTGGCAATGGACTTATTCTGTTAAACACCTAGACATAGGCGTTCTTGCTCTCCATCGTCAATTTTATTATAAATGGTGGTCTCATTTTGACTATAATCCTCATTTAATTAAGATTAAGAAATGTATTGCAGCCTTCAAAAAGATTGAAAATGAATATTCTCCTCATCAAGACCCTAAACGGGATTTTGTTATTCCTTCTTTGGCAGATCTTAAAGCTGCTTTTCCTTTGGCATCTCCTCAAGAGCTGAAGGAAAAATTATTACAACAATTATTCTCACAAATTGATGATAATGTGACGGTATTATTCAAAGAAAATTCCTCCAAAGCTTCCTCAACCCCAGCATCCATGATGGATGAAGATGAAGCAGAAGCAAAAGTTGGTGAAGAAGACGAAGGAAACTTCACCCAAGAAAATGGAGACATGGAAGACTATTTGGACCAAGTCCCCTTTGAAGAACCTTTCAAAGAATTTCTGGATTCTCTAAAAGAAGATGTGCCTCAAAACTCTAAGAGGAGCAAATTAAAACCAAGGTGAACAAGTAAAAGTTCCTGCCGTCTTCCTCGATCAAGGATATTTTCCTCCTAATCTTATTATTGTATTAAGTGAGATTCTTTTCTTTCGGTGTTTCCATGTGATTGATGGGGCCCAATGAGCACCCGGCATGGCACTACAAATTGGAATATTTCTTTTTTGTTTTTGTCGGCCATATTGTTTAGGCTGTTTTTTTTCCTTTTTTGTCTTTGTCGGCCATTGTTTAGGTCTTTTGTTTGCTTATTGTAAGTTGTAGCCTCCGGTATCCGGTGGCAAGTATTTTAGAGTCTTTATAAGGAGACCTCTCTCCCTGAGAAGTCTCAAGTTTTTCATTCCCCTTAAGTTTAGCTCCGCCTTCTCTCTACTCTCTCTCTATTTGTAAACAGTATATTTTGTAATAAAATAGTTTCTATAAATAAAAGAGTTCATATTAAGAATGTTTTATTTATAGAATGAAGATATTAAGAATGAAGAAGATATTAAACATTTTGGTATTAAGAATGAAAAAGATATTGAATTCTCAAATATTGAGAATCAACTCCAAAACTGGAGTCTTCCGAAGGTAAAACCTTCTATGATTTATTCAATGAATATGTTCAATTTAAATATAACTTTGACCATAAAAACAATTGAACAAACTATTCCCATTGAGAAAGAACATAAAACTATTCAACTGTTTCAACCTGAAAAAATCAAGAGATACAAAGATAAATTTAACTAAGAAATGTTTAAAATCTCAATAAATTAATAAATTATTAATTTATTAATAAAATAATAAACTTATTAAAATAATAATTTTATACTATACAAAGTTGTTCATTTATAAAAATTTTACCGTAAAACGAATGAAAGTTTGCTCATTTATGAAAATTTTCGGTAAAAATATCAATTTCTTAGGAGTTTTGTTCGTAAATAGAGGAGAGGAGTCCGTGTTCCCTATAGTCCTAAACCTGTCCCTCGTAGTTGCGCTCAGACTGAAAATGTCGGTCCAAGAGTATCTGGATACTCACATGCTCTCTCGGAAAATCGAAGACGCCGTCAATGCCGCCGTTAGAGCCAAAGCCTCCGATCCCGTCCTCTTTATCGTAATTCTCTCATTCTCTCTCTCTCTGCGCTCATCATCATCATCATTTTTGTTTGTTTGATTACTAACATTTTAATTAGCTTCTTCTGGATTTAATTCGTTAGGGTTTTGCACCGGTTTTCGGTTCAATTTTGTTGTGATTGGATTTTTTTGTGAACATTGCAGTCGAATCATATGAAGAAAGCAGTGCCTTCAGTGATAACGAAGGTCAAAGCTCGTCAGATTCTTGATAGCAGAGGAATTCCAACTGTTGAAGTTGACCTTCACACTAACAAGGGAATGTTCCGAGCTTCGGCTCCCAGTTCTGATCTGACTGGATTGTAAGCTTTCGCGCTTTTCGGTTCTGTGGTTGTTGTTGATTGAGAATTTTTTAATCTTTATTGCATTGTGGAATGCATGCTATGTAAAGAAACTCATTTGCAATGTGTAAGATTCTAACAATAATTATTATTTTGGGGAATTTCAGTGGCGAAACTAGGTACGAGGCTGTTGAATTGCGAGATGGGGATAAAGGATCGTATCTAGGAAACAGTGTGACTAAAGCTGTTAGGAATGTGAATGAGAAGATATCGGAAGCATTGGTCGGCATGGATCCTACGCTTCAGTCACAGATTGATCAGGCAATGATAGACCTGGATAAGACCGGAAAGAAGGTACTGGTTTCATTCTCAGAGTGACTTTATTTAATTGAGATGTTCATTGAATATGTATCCTACAGTTAGTTACTTTCGTAAACTTGGATATCTGTTATATAGTGATGGGCATCACAAACTCTAGGCATCTCTATGATCATTATTTCCAAATTCTCTATAGCTGATAACTTGGATTCATACTGAATCTATTTGATGTCGGATTAAATGAGTTTTTTTATTGGGTATCACAAACTCGATTACCATGTGCAGCATCACTAATATATCTATTAAATGTGAAAATGTACTCTTGGGTGTTTTTTTTAGAAAAGTATCATAGCTCTGAAATGATCTTTCAGGGAGAACTTGGAGTAAATGCCATATTAGCTGTGTCGATGGCTGCATGCAAAGCTGGGGCTGCTCAGAAGGAGGCATGACTTCTTCTTTTTTTTGCTGTTCTGTTTTAAATCTGCTCAAATTGTATACCCTTTTGAGTTTCTAAGAAGATATATACCTCAGGTTCCACTGTACAAACATATTGCTGACCTTTCTGGAAGAAACACCCTGACCCTGCCTGTCCCTGCTTTTACTGTTATAAGTGGAGGAAAGCGTGCTGGGAATAGTCTAGCCATTCAGGTATGATCTGGTAAGCTTTAATTCTTAGATGTGTCCTTTTAAAATCTTTTGTTTGGGTTATATCATTATAATTGGGTAAAGAACCTTCAAATAGTGTTTTCATTGACAACATGAAATCTTCAGGAAATTATGATTCTCCCGATTGGAGCTAGCAAATTTGAGGAGGCACTGCAAATGGGTTCTGAAACATATCATCACTTAAAGGTACATCTTTTTCTCCGAACAGTATATATTGACTATATTCTGATGTGGCCTTCAACAAAATGCTCCCTGTGACCTGGTTATGTACTCCAGTTTGTGCAACTTGTGGAGTCACTTATTTCCCATAAGTTGTCATCCGTTTTAAGTGTAAATCATATGGGCTTGACGTTTAAGTGAAAAGTAGAAGTGTATGACTGATATGCATCTGTCTTTAAAAGAAGTATGTATAAGACTTCTGGACAGACATTTTCCACTTTAAACCCGATTCGACTGAAATCTTTGTGTAATCCTGTATAGCTCCAATTTTCTTTGGTTTCTACAATTCATTCTGTGACGTCAATGGCAACGTGGACCATGTTTGGTAATAGTGTATACACCGTAGTCTTTTATTACTAAGATTGGTATCCTTGTTAACCAATGTCCATAAATATGAATTCTAGGTCTTCTCGATGTCTATGCTAAAGTTTTTAGTGTGGGAATTGATATACCAATAGTTTAGCATATATCTCAGTTTCAATCATATCAAAATTGGTATCCTTGATAACCTGAAATGAATGATATGACACTTAGTGGCTGACTCTCAACATCTACGTGTATGTATGGAAACCCATTTGGGTTGAGTCAGTATTTGCTATCAAATAGTTTTTCTTGCCATGTACATTTGCATGAGGAGATAGCATGTCCCGTCATTATTAATTGCTTTTATTGTTTTGTTAAAATTGAACAGGCTGTTATTGTAGAAAAATATGGCACACATGGATGTAATGTTGGTGAAGATGGTGGTTTTGCTCCCAACATCTCCACGTAAGTCTATCTTAGTATGGTATTTTGTGTTCTTAAATTTTCATACCTTCATTCGAAAGGCTGAAACTGGCTTTAAAAAGGAAGTTAAGGGCGTTTACAAGAATCACATCATATTAGCTCTTAGATTGCGTATAACAATATATGAGTTTTGCTAATTAATTATAAGCAGTTATTATTGCCTTTCAGAAGATGTTTAACTAGTGGATAAGTTTTATAAATTAAGTTTGTATTTGATTATGTTCTTTATTTGTTGGCAGGTTCAAAGAAGGCTTGAATCTCGTAACTGAGGCTATCAGCAGAACAGGCTACAATGACCGTATAAAAATAGCAATTGATGTCGCTGCTACTGACTTCTGCATGGGTGATGGATCTGTCTTGAACAATAATCTTTCTGTAGCATTAGTAGGGGAATATAAGTAAATACATCATAAAGTATGTATTCTTTGTAGAGTCAAAACAAAACAAAAAAACTCTGGTAATTAGTAAATGATTAGAATCTTTATTTCTTTCTTTTCCTGAGATGATTGGAATAGTAGTTTTTGTACATTTCTCATCACACAAGTAAACCACGCTTCTTTGGCCTTGATAATGTTAACACTTGTCTCAGTTATTGCATCTCCAACCAGCTACTGATGCTTTGGTGACTGAAATACAGGTACAAAGTATGACCTGGACAAAAAATCTGCGAATAAGTCAGGACAACATTTTAAGTCAGCAGAAGATATGATTAAGTTGTACAGAGAACTTTGCACTGGTACATCTTAATCTCCTTTTTCTTTCTCTCTTTATGTTTCACAAGGTTATAGTTTGCGACTTCAGTATTGTTTGATGTCTTATGTCTTCAGCATTTCCCTTTGTTTACATTATCAGAGTACCCAATCGTATCAATCGAAGATCCATTTGATAAGGAGGACTGGGAGCATACCAAAGAATTTTCTAACCTCAGGATATGTCAGGTTGGTTCTGTTTCTTGTTGGTTTTATATTTAGTAAAGGGTCACGTTATTTGCATTCTTTTCCCAAGTATAGCTTTAACCTGATAAAACACTAATCTGTTGTGATTTAGTGACTTTAGTCTATTCCTTTGGTGGATTAAGCAAGACATTTTTTTTGGGGACAAATGCAAGACATTTTTGACAAAACGAGATGTTGGGGGCACCTATGATATTATCACTCGACTTTTTCCTACATCATCATTCAATAACTCAAAAAAATAGTTTAGTGAACTTATTGTATTTTGTTGAGATTGTGGATGTCACATATATATATAAATTCTCGATTATTATATGGTTTGCAGGTAGTTGGAGATGACTTGTTAATGTCAAATCCACAACGTATGAAGAAAGCGATAGCGGACCTTACATGTGATGCTCTTCTTCTAAAGGTATTTACCCTGTTTCTTGTTCTTTTATCCTTCTCTTATGTTTTTTTATTCTTTTATCATGAAAATGATGGATATAGAGTGACTGTTTATTTGTGGCTATATTTTAGATTAACCAGATTGGGACAGTGACTGAGGCCATTGAAGTGGTTAGGCTAGCAAAGGATGCCCACTGGGGAGTGGTGGCATCTCATAGATGTGGTGAAACTGAAGAATCCTTCATTGCGGACTTCTCTGTTGGTCTCTCTACTGGTCAGTTCAAAGCTGGTGCTCCCTGCAGAGGCGAGCGGCTGGCGAAGTATAACCAGGTCCACTTTCAAATCCACAACCCATTTTTTTGTTTCTCAATTTTAAAGGTCTAGTCTTTGGTAGCATAATGAGGGTCATTGCAGTAGAAGAACAAGATGCTACTATGGCTGTATGGTGCTAACTATGTATAGTCATATAGATATGTAGCTCTGTCTTGGTACAACATGCGGCATGGTTTGAAACTGATGGGTGAAAGTTGTCCTACAGTTGCTTCGAATTGAGGAAGAGCTTGGGGATGATGCATTTTATGCTGGGGAAGAGTGGAGGGAATCAGCCTGATCATTATCTTCAGGCTTCGTCGCCACTCTTCTTCCCCTAGATGAAGTCATGTAGAGCTTGGGGTCGAAATATGGCAACTTGCCACATTTGGGGATGTCGTCGGATGCTTAAGGGTCCATCTTCTGCTTGATTTGTTTTTTCCATTCTCAGTAGTTTTTTCTTCTTCTTAATTTTGTGAAGAGAATATAGAGAATCAAGCTATATAACTAGGTTTGCAAAGTTTCTAGACGAGGGTTAGCCTGATGTACTTCTTTTTTTGATACAAATGGAGAAAAAGAACGAACATCCTCGGTAGCAAATTCCAAAACTTGTATCTTGCATGTTTGGAGTACACTTCTGAATTTGTCTCTTACAAACTTACAGATCACTTTATATCCCAACATCAAATTAGAATGTAAAGAAGTCCATTACTTACAGTAACCGTTGCCATATTTAATGACTTGTCTAACATCAGTTTTTACAGCTTCAGGTAAGAAGTGATGTCTGCCCATGAAACAAAATCAAAATTCATATTTGTTTAAGGAGATTTATTCTCCATTAATCCTGGTGTGTCTTGTCCTAATTAGATATTGATTAGATTAGATTGATACGAAGAATCCATGTTATATCGGGACACTTATTGTAACATATTGTATCAGTTCGTATTTAAGGTATTTTATCAATGAGAAGAGTTATTGCTTTCTACCTATTTTATTTTCTCCTACAACACGTTATCAGCACGACTTCCAGAGTTGATAGCATACACTACAAATAAGAAAAAAACCCTAGAATCGAAAAAGTCAAATCACCACCGCCGACCACCATCGGCCTCTTTTCTCCTCTTCAGCCAAAATCGAGCATGTGCAACTCAGCTAACTTCGACAAAAGATTGCGAGCAGTTCAGGATGAACCAGAGAGCGATTTTCATATGCACGGAAAGCCCTAGATGTTTAGTTTTCAGAACCACCGGAAAAACTTAATTTGGAGGTTAGTCTACCTGAAAAGAAGAAGAAATCCTCCTTTTGCTAAAAGCTTCGTGGACGTGTTTCCCCGCTTCAAACTTCTTTCACGGCAAAGTTTTCATACCGAACATAACATCCTCGAGGTAAATTTTCTAAACCGTCAATCTATAGATCTATGATCTAAGTTGATGATAATTGCGATATGAGTTGTATATATATTGCATGTTTTCCTTAGTTCCTATGGACATATATCCATAGAGTATAAGTGGCGGTCCTGGTAGAGTCACAGTTTAGAAAAGAAAAGAAAATAAAGGAAAATCGATACTATGTGACAGTTTTGTCACGATTGTTGGGTGTGATTTTTGAACCACCGTTTATTAATCGATTTTTGTGACCATACATCATGGATCACATTCTTATTCCTTACACTTGATATTAGTGATCATGGTTTTTCGATCGTTAAACTAATTATATTTTGTGTCTCACTTGTAGATGACATAAATTGAGCCGGAAATGCCTAAATTTGATATCATTGATCGTTAATGAGCAAAATATTATTGTTGGGTGAACGCGCTTCTCCGTATGAATCTGACAGATATAATCCAACCACCACCACCATCTGGTACTGAGCCACCAACTCTAGCTCGTAAAGATCAAGTCCTCATGTTTTTTGAGGCGGGATATACATACAGTTCTAAAAGAAAAATATTTGTTAAAGAATGGCCCCGTAGTTTTGTGGGTGACTTTACAATACATGTTCAATAATATGCATAATGCCCAACTTCATGAACTGAGAGAAGGATGTGATTTCATCCGGTTATTGGATTATCCAAATATTCATGCTTGTAATCAAGCTATGTTAGAGCTTCAATCTGAGTTGAGTGTATAAGGCATTATCAAGACTGATCAGGCTATGATCAAGAAGTCTTTAAGTAGTTTTCCTACCTCCCTGAACATCCTTGTGCACAAACACCGCATAGTTTATGCGCAAAGACGACTCAGATCATTCTGTGATCTCACAAGTGTGCTGGTTAAGTACGAGCGAATTCATGAGATTTTTCTGATCAATAATGCTCGGCCAGCTGTTACTAAAAATATCTATGAGCCGTACAATAATGGTGGGAAGGCACGTAAGGATAGAAGGAACGATCGTTCCAAGCCTTACAATAATCATGGTAGTTATGGAGAACGTGGCAATGGTCATGGTAGAAGAGAAAATAGTCAAAATTTGACTTGGACTCGCCATGACAACATTCACTACAACTCTAATAAGAATCATTCCAATTCCGGTTCTAGGAACGGTGAGAACTTTTTTTTTCTTCACATTTTGCTTCTACTTTGTGCTTGTCATCTTGCTATAGATGTGGTTCTACCAAGCACATGCACAAACAATATTGTGCACCCCAGCATATTCAACATGCCTACAAGAAGTGCATGAAATATCTGGCATATAAGACTTAACTCCACTGAAGTTTATGAGATAAAAGATTGCAGTGAAGCAAATCTTATAATAGCAGACAATACAAAAGCAAGTCCGGTGACTGCTATTTTTGTATTGTTTATGTATTAGGCTCGTGTCTTTGCTATGCAATCAAGTTTTGTTTTGACTTGGCCTTAGTCATGTTTTGAGATTTTATTTATTTAAAGCCATTTTTGGAATAAGAACATATATGATGTAACTGTTATTTGTTGGTAGTATAATTAATATTTCTCTATTTTTTGATATATGAAAGTGTTGAGAATGTTCTATTTCATTCAATTCATATGTATGGTTCGATGTTTTACATATATATGGTAAACGCAAGCCAAGATACCTTTTGAAAAAGAAAAAAAAAACTTTGAAAAAAAAATTGATGCAGTTTTCAGAGCAAATTCGACCCGTCGAAAAATTGCACTATACAATTTTTGACCCGTCAAAGCCATGCTTTTGTCCCGAAATTGGTTCAAATTTGACCCGTCAAAAAATTGAACTATACAATTTTCGACTCGTCGAAGCTATGTTTCTGTCCCGAAATTGGTCCAAATTCGACCCGTCGAAATTTTTTCTCTACCCGTCAAATTTGTGGTATCGGAAAATCACACTTTATTTTGGGTTTATTTTCGACCCGTCAAGGATTTTCTTCGACCCGTCGAAAATCCTACCCGGATGTGATGTTTTTAAATGAGTTTGAGTTTTTCATCTGTTTCATTGGCTTATGATGTTATTTATATATCGATTTTATTGGAAAATATTGAAAAAATTTCAACGGGTCGAATTTGGACCAACCTGGATTTCAACACCAGATGTGGTGTTACATCCATTTATGCCATACTATTAAACTCAAAATATAACGGTCTTCTTGATCGATATGATGCTGTTATACATCGGTTGTATTTAGGTATTATAATACCATATCAGCACTCAACAAGGATCAAATCTTTTTGAAATCTTTAAGTATTCACTTAAAGTGTACGCCATGTCTTAGATTCAAAGACTGTTTGATCGACATTATTTTGTTGATATATGATGACGAAATTGAGTGTTACCATTTGAACCTTACTCAAATTTGAAAACTTTTGTGCCAACGTTCTTTACTTAACATTGTGAGAATGAAAGAGAGTTTTGTGTCTAATCTCCGTAGACTGCTGCCAACGGCGCAATTTGGAGAAGTTTATGAGGCATTGTAGTTGTTTATATCTTACTATGGTTTGGATAATTAAATTTAATGTAGTCACTTATATTACTATGTGTAACTTAGCCTCATATAAGTTTTTACACTTTGATGATCAAACTATTGAGCAATTCTAATGGTCATCTGTTCTTAAGAACAAATAAGCATGTGAGAATGTTTACAACCATCAGTTTAGATGGGAGAAGTGAGATTACTCTACTCGGTTCAGGCTTGGTCTCCAAGACGAGTGCAGCATCATCCCGGCAAAATACTGTTGAGGCATTGTGCGTTATCCCACAAGATTCATACTTTGTAATCTTTGATGCACATTGCTCGTTTGCAAAGCTTGATTATGTTTGTAATGCTCACATGCATGACAATATTTTTTTGAAGACACATATTTCTTCTCTATAGATTCCAAGAATCTATATATGCATAAATCAAACCGATATGCGGACTATTTATATATGGTTTTGATTGCTGCATTGACGCATCAGTCACACTTCTTTACAATCCACATATTACGCTGCATTTCAAAACTCCTAGCACATATTATTATGCTTCAGGCTCACCAAAAAGAACGAACATCCTCTGTAGCAAACTCCTGCATTTCAATATGGTCATTCAGATTGCTTTAATATAGGAAAGTTTACCTCGAAATACTTTGTTGATTACTGTATATTGATTGGGATTGTTGTTGAATATCCCGGTTCCCCATGTTCTTTCATAAGAACGGATTATGCAGAGGCACAAATCAAGCGGTTCAAGCTTGTGGCCAAAACTATGGTAATGTATGTTAATTTACTGGTATCTGTTTGGGGATATGCAATGTTATATGTAGCTATGCTTATTCGCGTTATACCCATAAATCCGCCAACCATTTTGTGTGTACCAGTTGGTAACTGGATATGAGCCTAATATCTCAGATCTACACATCTCTGGTTGCGCGATACATGTGCCTACTACGCTTACACTGCGTATAACAATGGGTCATCAATGTTGATTCAGCATCCATATTGGTTCTCCAATGATTGTCCGCTATTATGAACCTTCGACAGGAGATCTCTTTACTGCTAGTTTTGCAGATAGTCACAGTGATGAGACATACTTCCCACCGTTAGGGGGAGATATGAATGGTTTTATTCTAGACTGATGTTGAAAATTGACGTGATATATCCCCACTATGTCTCATCATGATCCCCGCACATTTCAGTTTGAGATTGAAGTGCAATGTATTCTTGATATTCAGAAAGTAGCAGATTCACTGTCTGACTTCTTTACTGATATCATGAGAGTGATGAGATTGTATACATGCTGCAAAT
Source organism: Geum urbanum (assembly GCA_946800695.1). Taxonomy (NCBI): domain Eukaryota; kingdom Viridiplantae; phylum Streptophyta; class Magnoliopsida; order Rosales; family Rosaceae; genus Geum; species Geum urbanum. Next base: position 34,603,261 of record OX327016.1, read on the forward strand.
CCTGTAAGGTTGAAAGTCCCTGATATTGGGCAAGTTAAACGCAACACCTGAGCAAAGTAGTGTTTTCTCTTACCCATAGTGGGGGTGTAGCGTCGATCAAAATCCACTGATGAGTTGACGATCAAAAAGCAAACCATCAAGGCACAACCGTTCATCATCAACACATGAGTTTGTTTCTAACTGCAATTGTAACTAAAAGTAGACATTGGCATACACTGGGGGGACGCCTCAGAGTTAATGATGATGTCAATAAACAAAGAAATCTCACCAAGTTAAACAAATGCTAGTGTTATTATGGATAGTTCTTCCATGTTCGTAGATGATATGTTTACTTATTGCGTTGCTCAGTAATTGACAACAATGAAGTGGAACATTGCTCTATTGCAGATTGTCAACGATTAATGTAGAGCAAATTGATCAATATGGAAAGTTGCAATCTAAGCTGAACGAGACTCTCTTACAAATGACAAGTTTTGATATGATAGTCATATGACCATCAAATAGTGTGCCAGTTAGACACAAATGAGTCTTGTTTGGAAGCAATATGAGAACGACTTGTGGCTCAAGGATTCTCTCAATGCCCTAGTATTGATTATGAGGAGATGTATTCTCTGGTTGTGGACATCATTGCTTTCTGCTACCTTATCAGTTTGGTAGTGTCCAAAATACTGAGTATGTAGCTTATAGATGTGGTTACTGTATATCTCGTTGGGGATCTTAATTCAGAGATATACATGACAGTGCCGAATGACATAGTTCTACCCAAATCAAGTAACTCTAAACCACAGAGTGCTCATGTGATTAGAATGAGACCTTCACTATATAGATTGAAATAATCTAGTAAGATGTGGTATACACGTCTTAGTGACTACTTGATTGGGAAATGATATAAGAATGATGACTTATACCCTTGCGTGTTCATTAAAAGAACAAGTTCAGGTTTTTCTATAGTAGCAGTCTATATTGATGATATGAACATCATCGAAACTCTTAATGACATCAATGAGACGGTTAGCTATTTGAAATCTATATTTGAGATGATAGACCTTAGTAGGACTCGATTAAGTCTTGGTTTAGAGACGGTACATCAAGTTAGTTGAATTCTTATTCACCAGTTTACTTATGTCTAATCAGGCTATGAACAAAGCAGACCCTATTAGTATACCAATGATTGTTTGCAGTCTGAAAACCAAAAGGATCTATTTCATCTAAAAAGACGATGACGAGGAAATTTTGGAGCTGAGATTTGATATCTTAGTGTGATTAGAACTTCGTTGAATTTAGCTCAGTACATACATCCAAATATTGCCTTCTCAGTATGCGCCAACGCAAAGTCATTGGAATGGAATATAAAAAAAACTTCATGTACTTGAAGTGATCCACTGACTTGGGCCTATTATTTCCTTACAAAGAATACATAGAGAAGCATGAAATTCTCGGAAAAGAGAAAGTTGAAACGTATTCTGAGGATTTCGACCCGTTGAGGATTTCCCTTGACCCATCAAAACCTACACCCTGGATCGACCAGAGTGATTCCCTCGACCCGTCTAGGGATTCTCTCAACCCGTCGAAAAATGGTCTTGTTTCGGACAGTTTTCATGCTATCCCATATTCCAAAATATCGGTTGATGTGTTGGTTGAATTTGCTGATGTCGGGTACCTCTCTGACCCACACAAAGGATGTTCCCATACATGTTATTCATCTTGGGAAACATGGCGATTTCTTGGAGAACAACAAAGTAAACCATTGTTGCTACTTCCTTGAACTATTTTAAAATTAAAGCTTTCTATGAAGCTGTTGATGGGTGTGTCTGATTTAGGACAATAATACACCACATTTGAGGGTCTAGTGGATTACCATCTACTATGACAGCACCAACTTGCATTCTGGTGAATAATGCGATTTGCATTAAACATATGTAGTTATTTTACATTAAGGGTGTCATACTTAACTCTTTTCGCCATAGTACTCCTACAATCAGCAATAGCATCAGTTATTGATTATCCATGTGAACTTGTTTAGTTTGGTTGATAATGCTACGGACTTGTTTACCAAGTCACGACCTAAATCTACTTTTGTGAAACATGTGAGAAGCATTTGCGCAGATTATCAAAACTCTTAGACTGAGTTTACAGTCAGGGGGAGTTATATTCCTATAGACATCAGGGGGAGTCTACATCACATGTAGCTTTAGTAGTTGGTGCGTTGTACTCTTTTTCCCTTAGCCCAAACTTTTGTTTTACCCATGAGGTTTTTGTTTGCTTGGCGAGGTTTTTAATGAGACAACAAGTCATGCATCATTCTTATGGCCATCGACATAAGGGGGAGTGTTTAAGAAGATTTATTCTCCATTGATGTCAGTGAGTGTGTGACAACCCGAACCAAAATCTACGTATTAATCAGTACGGAATTGAATTATCGCAGATTAATCGCGTAATTGGGTTTGTTAACGACTTTTTCATCGGGCGATAATTTGTGTTGACTTCCTTTACGAGAATTGTAGAGTATTTAATTCCGAGCTTGTGGGAATTTTCTGGAAATTTTTCGGATAAACGAACAATATTTTATCAAGTCTTGAAGTCGGTTGGTGAATATATTTGAAAGTGTTATTTTTATTGTTGATTTAATCGCGTCCGATTTTGATCAGATTTATTTTGAACCGTTGATTTGGGCATGTATGTGTATGGTATATATATGGTATGAATACGAGACAAGATTGGAAACTTTCCATTTTGAGATTTCCGGTCAAAACTGACCCGTTTTGCTTCGAATCTTCTCGGCGCCAGTGAGCTCGATTCCGGCTATATTTGGCCGTGCTCCCTTGATGAAATTTGTTGGGCTTTGTTCCCTCTTCAATTTGGTAGGTGGATCACCTCCATTGGTGGCAGGAGGAGGAAGTTATGACGTGTTGAAGTTTGGCCGGCGGCGGCGGTTTTTCACCGGTGACAGAGGCGGCAAGAACGGCCACTACAAGAAAACTGCACTTAGACCACGGACCATTTCCGTCGTCTAAGTGCAGTTTTCCGTCGTCTAAGTACTTGGACGACGGACACTCCGTCGTCCAAGGTCCGTGCTCCAAGTGCTGTCGTCCAAGAACCTGGACGACGGAGACTTAGTGTTTCCGTCGTCCAAGTGAACTTGGACCTCAGAAATTATCCGTGGCCCATGTGCTCACCTGGACGACGGAAACACTAAGTCTCCGTCGTCCAGGTGAACACCTGGGCCACGGATAATGGTAGCAATGTCCGTGGCCCAGGTGTTCACCTGGACGACGGAAACACTAAGTCTCCGTCGTCCAGGTGAGCACCTGGGCCACGGACATTGCTACCATTATCCGTGGCCCAAATATTCACTTGGACGACGGAGACTTAGTGTTTCCGTCGTCCAGGTGAGCACCTGGGCCACGGACATTGCTCGTGTGTCCGTCGCCCAGGTGTTCACCTGGACGACGGAAACACTAAGTCTCCGTCGTCCAAGTGAATATTTTATTTTTTAAAAAAAATAAATTGAAATTAAATATTATTAATTTAATTTATTATTATTTTAATTTAAATAATGAAAAATGCTAATATTAAATAAATAAACTAAATTTTGAATATTAAAATTAATAACTTATATATATAATTATTAAATAATCAAAGTAAATTATTAATTTGTACATACGAAAAAACCCATAAATTAAAAATTAAAATATTGTTCGGAATGCGTAAAGAAACGAGATAATATACTACGTGCTAGCTAATACACTGGAGGAGCAGATGCGGGGCCGAGTCCTCCGCCTCCAGCCGGGTCGTTGTCGTCGGGGTGTGGGTTCGGAGGAGGTTGACATACTTCTCGATTTTGGTTCATGAGCGCGATGAGTTGGGCTATTTGTGCTTGTTGTTCGTCAAGTCTTTGCCGCATTGACTCATTCTGCTCTTGTGTCCGTCGATTCTCCTCTCGTGCCAGTCGAGCCTCTTGAATGGCTGCTTCGACGGCCGCAGCCTGACTCATTCTCCGCTGCCTCGAACCTCCCGTAGATGATGAGCCGGAGGTCGTCGACAAATCTCGTACCACCCTAGGCCCAAAGTGCCTAACCTCCTTGCCAGCTCTACGACCGTAGACCTCATCCGCGATTGCAATTTGGCTCTCTAAGGATAGAGGAGGCAGGTCTTCCGGCGGCACATCTGGGAACGCAAGCTGAGTGTTGGTCAACTCTTCATGCGCACGCTCTATCGCCCTTGCCTACAAAATTATAATTAATTTATTATAATTTTGTAATCATATTTAAATAATAATTACTATAATTAAAAGCATATATATATATATCACTTACCCCGCATTGACTCGCTTCATTATCGAGCCCTGGCGTCACGTACGCGCTTACGCTTGCATCAATAAAAGGGTGTTTGGAACCCTTATCCTTGTGCTCCTTGGCAATTTGAATGAACTGCTTGGCGCCGGTAGTATGGTGTTTCTCCTTCTTCCCCCGGTTGGCTTTGTTGACACCAGAGAATTTCTGTTACACAAGATAATTAAATCATTAAAAAATGAATAACTACAATTTAAATAATTCAATTATTTTAATTGAAATAAAAAAATTAAATTAATACCTTAAATTGTTCATCGGCAAAGTGGTTACACAACCACTCCCACTCATCTTCTCTCTCCCCTTGCAGCTCTACCGGGGGAGGCACGGGACCGACATCTTTGAAGTACTTATGGAGCCTGTACTTCCAATCTTTGTAGATGGAGTTGGCGGTTTGATTGATATGCCTCAACATAGCCGGTGTCGGATCCACGTCAAATTGTTCCTATGAAAAATAAATAGAAAATTATAATCGTATATATTATGAAATTTTGAACCGAGATTAACAATATTATATAATAACTAAATTTAACGTATTACGTACCGAAAGATCTTTGAAGACTTTCGCCTTCTCATGATCCGGCGCCTCCTTCCAAGTAGGGGCAGTGATACGAACCCGGTTACGGATGATTGACCCTATCCCATGCGCCGAGAGACTTGCTAGTTGAGCTGTGGGAGGGCCACCGGTGAATTCGTCGTACGGCAAGTCGATCTTTTTACCGGTCGCCTTGCAAATACGCTCCGCTTTCCCCCCTTTAACGAGACCCCGAGTCGTTTTCGGTTCCGGGTCAGTGGGGGCCCTCCTTTGCCTACGGCGGGCGCTGTACATGATTGATTCGGCGGTGGAGGACGCCTGAGTACTTCCCGTTGAATGGGTACCGGGCGTCGGAGATTGGAAGGGGTCGACGTCATCACCGCTCGAGATGAATGGGGGAGCGGGAATTTCCCCAGAGGGCTCTACGGACGGACCAGATGATCCGTCCGGATTGAGAGCGTCGTTGCCCTCCTGTTGAACCCAACCGACTTGGGCCGCCAACATTCGGAGCATCTCATCTTCAGCCTCCAGTTGGGCTTTCTTCTTGCCGGATGTGGTCTTTGGCGGAGCCATTTAAACCTAAGAGTACGGTGTTAAAATACCTACTTACCATAATAATTACAACTTAAAAATTAACGCTAATTAATTAAATACGTTTAAGATTTAAATAGAGTACACTAGCTTGGCATTTTCGGTCGTTCAATGGACGTGCGACCCGCGCGATAAAGTGTAAATTTTCAATTAATCAGCCTTGGTTAAATCGAAAAACATGGCCAGTTAGGGATAGAGATAACGCGAGAGGCAGGACTAATTTCGACAAAAGTCTTTCTTAGTCCAAATCCTGTCACCAGTCATAACCCGTTTCTAGACACCATGTCCGACATTCGGCCAATTTTTCGAAAATTTACACTCCCTCAAGTCCTTTGCAAACTCCGCCCTCAACCTCGTGTCCATAACTTCACTTAGGTTATGGTGTGCGGTGATGAAATCCACACATCACGAGGGGTTAAGGAGATAAGCAAGGAAAAGAGGCGTCATCTATTCCAAAGAGTGCGACTTAATTACACCAAGCCTATGTACTAAATTTAAATCGAACACGTACTACTAATTTATTTACTAAAAAATACACGTAATTACATGCAATAATTTATTTTCCATTTAGCATGCAATAATTAACCATTTAATTAATTAATAACAATAATTATTTATTTAATTAATTAATAACAATAATTAATTATTTATTTATTTAATAACAACAAATTTACAATTATTCATTTAATTAGGAAACAATAACAATAATTATGATTTAATTAATAAATAACAACAATTAATCATTTATTAAATATTTAAAATTAATTACTAAATTAATTTCTACTAATTAATTATATTTAGAATTTAATTAATTAATAAAATGAAAATTATTTAAATAAGGGAAAAATATAAATGTACCGAAGCGGAGTTTACGGGAATTTCGCCGGACTTGAGTCGTCGGAGAGGAGGAACCACGCCGGAAAAAATGTCGTCGGAGCGTCGCCGGAGGAGGATCGCCGGAGGAGAGGAGAGGAGAGGGAGAGGAGGAATGATGAGAAAATGAGGGGGGGTGCAACTCTATTTATAGAGTTGCACTTAGACGACGGAGAATAGTTTTCCGTCGTCTAGGTGGCGGTTTAAAAATTTTCAAACGGCGCGTAATTAATCGGAGCCAGTCCAGCAATTACCTACAGCTGTCAACACTGCTGGTATGGACAAGTACAACAACCTCATTGCCTTCCAACAGACCCCGTTGTACAACGGGTGTAATGCATCTATTCTCGAAAGTGTTATGGGAGTAATGAAGCTCAAAGTGGAGAACAAAATGAGTGTGAAGGCTGTTGATGATTGGCTGAAGTGGTCTGGTTCGTTGTTGCCCCCCGGTCATCGGCTTCCTACCACTCATCGTAAGGTGCGACAGATCCTGAAACATCTTGGCATTTCCTACATCAAAATCCATGCTTGTAGATATGATTGTGTTCTCTTTTGGGGTGAAGATGCTTATGGGAATGATCTTGAATCCCTTGATGAATGCCCGGTATGTGGTACAGATAGGTATAAGTTGACTCCTGCCAGAAATAAGAAAGCTGTGAAGATACTTCGGTATTTTTCGCTGATAGATAGGCTAGAACGGTTGTTCATGTCTGCACACACGGCTGAAGCTATGAGATGGTGGGCCGAGAGGAATTTGCCTGACGGTGATATGCTTATACACCCTGCTGACGGAGAGGCTTGGAAGCACATGGTGAATGAGTTTTCTTATTTTGCATCAGAGGTTCGAAATGTTTGGCTGGGGCTTTCATCTGACGGATTCAACCCTTTTGGCAACATGAGTCTTCAATACAGTATATGGCCAGTTATTTTGGTACCGTACAACCTTCCTCCATGGATGTGCATGAAGAAAGAATACAATATGCTCACTATGATAATTCCAGGGCCGGGTTATCCAGGAAAGTGTCTCGATGTGTATTTGAGACCCTTGATTGAGGAGCTTAAGTACTTGAGTGAGCATGGTCATCCCACTTATGACAAGTTCAAAAATGAGATGTTCCAGATGCATGCCATGCTTGTTGGCACCATTAGCGATTTTCCTGCACGCGGGATGTTGTCGGGCAACGTTACCAGGGGATACAGGGCTTGTCCAGAGTGCATGACGGTTGAGTGTTGGAGACCTCATTGCAGGAAGATTGTACAGATGCGTCATCGTTGTTGGCTTCCACATGATCACCCATTTCGGGAGGATATTGAGGCATTTGATGGGACTGTGGAAACAGGTGAGCCGCCGAGGAGATGGACGGGGGATGAAATATTAGAAGTGCTAAATGAATACGATTTTGGGCAGCTAAGCAATCATCCTGAGATAGTGGCGTCAATACCTGACAAACCGGACAGGTATAAATTTTGGACACACAAAAGTATTTTTTGGGAACTTCCGTATTGGTCCAAGTTGCTGATCAGACACTACTTAGATGTCATGCACATAGAGAAAAATGTGTGCGAGAGTGTGGTCGGCACAATGTTGAATTGGGAGGGAAAAACTAAAGATGGCCCGAAGGCACGCATTGATCTTAAAAGGATGGGACTGCGAAAACATTTGTGGTTGAGAGATGGGAAGAAAAAAATGCCACAAGCTCCTTATACCGTGAAGCCTGCCCAGAAGAATGAAATTTTTGGCTGGATGGGTAATGTCAGGTATCCTTCAGGCTATGCTGGAAATATAAGTCGATGTGTTAACTTCAAAGATAATAAGATGTACGGACTAAAGAGTCATGACTGTCATATACTGCTTCAACGCCTCTTCCCTGTTTTCATTCGAGGGTACCTGCCCAAAGAGGTGGTGGAGCCGTTAGTGGCTTTGTCAAGATTCTTTCAGAAGTTATGCACGAGAGAAGTGAAGAAATCGGACTTGTTGGAAATGCAACAGGACATCATTTTTATCATGTGCAAATTCGAAAGGATATTTCCTCCAAACTTTTTCGACATCATGCCTCACCTGATGCTCTATCTTCCGGAACAATTGTTGTTTACTGGTCAAGTACACTACACATGGATGTATCCTATGGAAAGGTACGTAATGCATCTCTGAATCTGGCTATATATATGTCGATCTTTAATATTATTTATTCACTTATTGTTGCAATAAGCATAACATGCTCGATCTGTAATTACCAATTTACAGACAATTAGGGGACTACAAAGACTATGTGATGAACAAATCTGCCCCCGAAGGGTGTATCGTTGAAGCATATATTGCGCATGATTGCGTAACGTACACCAAGTTGTATTTGGGAGCGTTGGAGGACCCTCCACAACATATGCGAGTAGATGGAGGGCAGTTCAACCTTTCGATCATCTCCAATGATGTTGAAGTTTCTGGAAAGTTGCCCAACTCGTACAAGTTGGAACCTTATGAGCTAGTCATTGCCCATTGGTCGGTATTGATTAACTGTCCAGAAGTTCAATATTGGAAAAATTTGCACCTTTACTGCCCTGCTATTTCCGGTGATGTTGAGTACCACAACAAGACGTTCGCAAACTATTTTGGCAACTGGGTACGTTTATAGATAAATTGAAATTATATATGCTGTTAAGTGCATGTCTCGCATCCTATTTATAGTTAAGTTAATAAATGATTATTTTCAGATGAATCATGTACAAGATGATGGTATCCCTCAGTGGTCACACGAATTGAGGCTCTTGGCGCAGAAACCGGTAACTTCCAGAGTTTATCCTATGTGTAACGGGACGTTTTGAACCGCCATGATTTTGGACTTAGACGACGGAGAATCCATTCTCCGTCGTCTAAGAGAAAATTCAAGCGGTGCCGAAAACGGAAGCGGTAAATTGAACCGCCATAATTTTGGACTTGGACGACGGAGATGGTAAGTTTCCGTCGTCCAAGTGAAAATTACATGAAAAAAAATAAACAAAAATAAATTTGAACCGCCATGGTTTTTGAACCTGGACGACGGAAAATGACCATCTCCGTCGTCCAGGTTCAAATTACGTAAAAAAAAATTTTAAAAATAATTCGATAGGAATTTAGCGATCTGTCATTCGAGTGAAATAGTCGTACAATATCGATGAACGCATCGTGTATATAAACAGTTAAATTTGAACCGACGATTAATTTTACGTATTGAAACATGTTAAGTATCGACTAATCTTTACGACTTAAGTGTTCATGAGTAGACGCTCATTTGCAGCAGAGTATTAACGAAATTGAATTTGGACAAAACAACCATTGGATATGTTCGTCGTAACATAATATATAATTGTCTTCAAAGGATCATAAAATAATAAGTTCGGGAAGGGTTTGATCGGCACAGTCAACCGCAAAACCGATAATTTCACAAACCGGAAACGTGGATACTAGGCATTTCGTAACTCCGATTTTCGAACCGTCGAAGCTCACACACCAAGAATTGTTTACTCTAAAGTCTTGATGAAAAGACTTTGCATTGGAAGAAGGTCTAAATGGTCGTTGTCTTAGAAAAAATTACGATATCTGCACCTGGACGACGGAAATGAGTGTTTCCGTCGTCCAGGTTCTGACCTGGACGACGGATAACTTCATATCCGTCGTCCAGGTCAGAACCTGGACGACAGAAACACTCATTTCCGTCGTCCAGGTGTATAGACCATGAATTCAGGGGTTAGGGCCTTAGGGTTTAGGGTTTAGGGTTTGTGAACATGGACGACGGAGAATGACCATCTCCGTCGTCCAGGTGTAAAAACCCCGAATTCAGGGGTTAGGGCCTTAGGGTTTACGGTTTAGGTCGTCCCCAGTCATTTGTGTGTGCGTTCAATTATTCTGATTCAAAAATATAATTAAATAAATGATCGATCGATCCGAACTGCTAGATTTAGGGTCCAAGATTTAGCTAGGGTTTTATATGAGATTGAGATTTGGCGCCAATTAATCTGCAATTAATTTCTCCGTTGTCCAGGATATATAATTCGGATTAATTTCTTACCGTAAACCAGCATCGATCATATATATATATATATATATATATTACAATAATTACAGTAATTAATTACCAATTAATCTCCCTCGTCGTATGACCGTACTCTTCGTCATAATCATCATCGTCCTCATCCCCGTTAGTCGACGGCTCATCCTCGTCATCGTACTCAACATCGTCCGACGAATAACCTGAGTCCTCGTCCGCGTCCTCTTCCTGCTCGTCTTCTTCATCTACCTCATGGATAATCTCATCTTCAGTTAGATCTGTACAACCATCAGGCATGGGTAACCGTTCACCATCTTGAACCAGGTCCATTATATCGGAGCGGACCATAGAAATATTAGGCTCTTGATAGGCAGGAATGTCTCTTTCTGGTTCAGCAGCATCTTCAGTCGTCGCCGGTGTCCCTTCAATTGTCTCTGTATTCCATATTCCTCGGTGAGAGATATGGTTCACTATTTTCCACCATTCACCGGCTTTCGGATCGTCGAGATAGAACACCTGCCGAACTAAGGTGGCGAGAGCGAAAGGCTCATCCTCATACCAGTGCGAGTTTGTATCGACAGATAATAGTCCCAGGTCTTCCTTTGTACGCTTGAACCATCTGCACTTGAATAGGAAAACGTTGACATCATTCCCGTAACATAGCTGAACCACGTATACAATAGCCCCGTAATATAGATCATTGTCTTTCCCAACGGCTACCCCACTGTTTTGTGTTCTTCTTCCTTCGTCTCGGGCCAATGAATGGAACTTTACACCGTTCACAAAACATCCGGGATAAATATAGTGTTTAACCGGCTTCCCTGCTAGCAAGTGCTTTGGCCATGACCACCACCCTCCGTGGTTATCAGATTTTTGCAGATCAATCATCTGCGAAAAAGGCCAAATTAATATAATGGTTTACTTTCTACAAACATGAGCAATATGTATTTAAATAATTAATACCGAGTCATACGTACGTACCCATTGGAAGAAATAATCAGGAAACTTCTTCTTAACCATTTTCTCAATCCACGCCGAACTCTTGTTTTGATTTAACGCCTGAAGCCTCTCCCTGTATGACATCATGTACGGCTCAACTTCATCACAGTCTCGCAACACTACCCAATGTGCCTCAATAAGTTCTTCCCGTGTTAACGATTCCTTTAATACTCCTCTAAACGGTCGGACGACATTGGTGACGACAGAAAGATTGATGCGGGCACTGCGATCGGAGGCAGTACTGGGAGGGGGTGGATCTTTGAGGTACCTGTTGCAGTAAGTAACACACTCATGCATTAGGTATGTCTCTGCTATGGAGCCATCCGGGGCCGACCTGTTTTTGACGAATGACTTATACTGTCCAAGCTGTCTACAAAATCAAACGTACACATTACATAAGTACATATAGCTAGCTGGCTATTATATATATAATCTCCAGTGGAACAAATTAATTAATTAGTTGTACGTACCTTTCTTGAGGATACATCCAAGTGTACTGGACCGGACCAGAAATGAGCACCTGCTCGGGCAGGTGGATCATTAGGTGAATCATGATGTCAAAGAAAGCAGGGGGGAAAATCCTCTCTAGTTTGCAAATGATGTGCACAATTTGTTGTTGCAATTCCACCACATCTGACTTCTTTAATTCTCTGGCGCATAACCTCTGCCACCACCTGCACAATGCCACTATTGGTTCTACGACGTCCCGAGGCAAGTATGGTCGAATTACCACTGGAATCAGACGTTGCAGCATAACGTGATAGTCATGTGTCTTTAGACCAACAAACTTGTGTTGCACCTTGTCCACTGCTCCAGTTATAGTAGCTGCATACGTAGCCGGATAACGAACGCCCTTAAACCAGTGAAATACAGAACGTCTAAGCGTCGGCTTCACTGTGTAAGGTGCATCTGGCATCTTGTTGTACACTCCTTTCCTATCCCTCCTCAACCACAAGGGACGACGTAGATTCATTGATTCCAAATATTTGCGCGCTTTGGGAGTATCTTTAGTCTTGAACTTAATACCGAGAATTGTTCCCACCACGCTGTCGCACACATTCTTTTCTATGTGCATCGCGTCCAAGTTGTTCCTCAGCTTCAACTTCGACCAGTAAGGGAGTTCAAAGAATATACTCTTGTGATCCCAATAGCTCAGATCATGTGGAGGAATTGGATTGCATTTCTTTACATCCGCGTCATTGCTCAACATACCAAAGTCGAAATAGCTCAACCTCTCTAAAATCTCTTCGCCCGACCAACTACGGGGTTTAGGATTGTTCTCTACCGTACCGTCGAAATGAGCTTCATCCTGTCGCCACGGGTGGTCGTGAGGAAGCCATCTACGGTGACCCAAGTAACACACCTTCCCTGCGTGCCAACTAGAGTTCACGTCGTCCAAACATATAGGACATCCATTATATCCTTTTGTCCTGCAGGCTGCCAACATCCCATAAGCTGGAAAATCGCTGATCGTCCACATTACAGCAGCCCTCATCGTGAACATCGTGTCAGTGAATTTGTCATAAGTTGGGACTCCATTTTCCCACAACAGTTTCAGCTCGTCGATCAAAGGTCTGAGGTAGACATCTAAGCACTTCGATGGAGATTTAGGACCTGGAATTAGTACGGTAAGGAAATTAAATTCCTTGTTCATGCACATCCACGGAGGCAAGTTGTACGGCATCAGAATAACTGGCCAAGTGCTGACGGCGGAGCTATTACTTCCCCAAGGATTGAATCCGTCTGTAGATAGGCCGAGTCTAACATTTCTAACCTCTGAAGCAAAGTCTCCAAATTCTCTGTCGAAATGTTTGAAACCCTCCCCATCCGCGGCGTGTCGCAGGACATCATCATCTATTCGCTTTTCTGCGTACCATCGCATCGCCTCTGCTGTGTGTAGCGACATGTACAGGCGCTGCAATCTGGGAATCAAGGGAAAATATCGAACAACTTTCACAGGAATTCTCTTTTTCGAACTCTTCCTATTCAACTGGAATCTGCACTGGCCACATACGGGACAATAGTCCAACTCTTTATACTCTTTGTAAAATAGCACACAATCATTCGGACATGCGTCAATTATCCTGTACTTTAGGCCGAGGCTGCTCAGGATATTTCTAACCTTATAATGAGATTTAGGAAGATTGTGATCATCATGAAGCAACTTACATATTTGCTCCTGAATTTCGTCAAAAGCACTCACTGACATTTTGTGCTTCACTTTTATCTTCATTTGCTCCATCACATATTGCAACACATTCTCTCGACATCCAGGGAACACCGGGGTCTGCGCTTCAAGTAGCATCCGGTTGTACTTTTCCATCTCACTGGTGTCAGTGGCCAAGCTAGCTGCGGGGAATGTGTCATCATGCTCATTGGTGGTACTGTAACCTCCGTCTTGGTGTTGGTGTCCGCCATGACTACATCCCGGAAACGCATCATGGACCAAATCTGCAGTTGGGTTGCAAGCTGGGGGTCCGGCACCAAAGCCGCTGGATGAGGCACCATGGTAACTGTACCCTGAGCTGAAGTCTGCTGCGCTGAACTCTACTGCTTCACCATGCTCGCTCCATGTAGTGTAACTCTACATCATACCATTTTCGTACAAGTGTTGCACCATAACATTAACCTCCGCATACTGACAATTAAGACATTTCTGACACGGACACCTGAAACGTTTCTTTCCCTGACCATGTTCTATCGCTAAATTCACAAATTCGCTAATTCCATCCATATACCGGACATCACATCTATTCTTCAACTTCATCCAACTCTTGTCCATACTGCTACAAAATATTATACTTAATTAATTATTACATATATATATATATATATTTTTCCATTAATTTACACTTAATTATACGTACTCGATCTACATATCGATCCATCAATTACGTACGTATGTACGTAATTTAATCGATCTGTACATATATATATATATAGCTAACATCAGCTAACATCCTTGCATGTATATATATATGTACGTACGTTTTCACTAAATACATATTAATTAAGCAAATTTTAACTGCGTACGTACGTACCTGCTGGCCTTCTCGATATCTTTACGTTAATTAAGCTAACTAGCGTGTCAGCGGAGATCCCGGCCTTATCGATCCTGATTCTTCTCGGCCTAGCTAGCTTCTAGCTACCTAGCTCGATCGAGCTCCCTAGCTAGCTTCTCCTTCTCCCTTCTCCTTCAATTATTCTTCAAATGGAATCGATCATGAAGAGATCGAGGCTAGCTAGGAATGAATTCGATCAATACGTTTGGCCGGCAGTGGGCTTATATAATGCTTCACTTAGACGACGGAGGTGTCGGTACGTCGTCTAAGTGGAAGTACGTTTTGTGAACTCGGACGACGGCGTGTCGGTCCGTCCTCCAGGGAATCACCTGGACGACGGAGAATGACCATCTCCGTCGTCCAAGTGGTCACCTGGAGGACGGAGAAGACTCCAAGGTCCAGGTGACCACCTGGACGACGGAGAATACCATCTCCGTCCTCCAGGTGACCACTTGGACGACGGAGAAGACTCCGAGGTCCAGGTGACCACCTGGACGACGGAGAATACCATCTCCGTCGTCCAAGTGGTCACCTGGAGGACGGAGAAGACTCCGAGGTCCAGGTGGTCACCTGGACGACGGAGAATACCATATCCGTCATCCAAGTGACCACCTGGACCTCGGAGTCTTCTCCGTCGTCCAAGTGGTCACCTGGAGGACGGAGATGGTATTCTCCGTCGTCCAGGTAGTACTTGGACCACGGAGTCTTTTGCGTCGTCTAAGTTTCACTTGGACGACGGAGAATTAGTGTTTCCGTGGTTTAAGTGCTGTTTTCTTGTAGTGGGCGGCGATGGGAGTCGAGGCTATGGGGTTTTTTGTAGCCCTTGGGATGGTGAATCTATCCCAAGTATTCTTGACCTCTGCCGTGACTAGATTCCGACGAACGGAGGTAATGAAATTTCGGTGGGTTATTCGGTTTTCCGGCAAATTGGAGGTTTTCCGGTTAGTTTTTGGTTTTGTGATTTATTACATTGTTGTTGGGCTCGTTGAGATGAAAATTTTCATGTATAGGTCGAAGTTTTCTGGTCCGGTGGAATTTCGGTGGCCAGCGAGTGGAATTTTGAAAATTTTTTATGTCGTTTCGCTCATTTTAGCGTGCTGGACGCAATTGTGAGATTTATATTCAGATTTGAGTTTGTTAAATTTGAGCGAGTATTTAATCAGACAATTATTAATTTAATTCACAACAATATTAAAGGACGCTTTGATTATCCATTTATTTGCGAGTCGTTTGATATTCGAGATTTGTTTGCGACTCATTAAAGTGAGGGGTTACAGGGAATTGAATTCAGTATTTGGTTGAGTCAGTGATTAAACAGAAAAATACGTTATTCGAGTATTCAGGATTCTCGATGTTATTACTCACCAGATTACAATCTTTGCTATTCAGTATGTATCCGATGATCAGATATTAATTTTAATAGTGGTTTCAAGATGTTGAGTTAGCGGGCGTGTCAAATGAATAATTGTGCCGATCGACAGGGTTTCAGCTTTATGTTTATCTCGGCAACTTGTGAGTGGATATCTTATCCCACGTTGATTTTCATACTTTGATTTTCACAATGGATTTGCGAGCCTTGATTTATGCATTTTACGAGTATGCTTTACGAGTATGCATTTACGAGTATGCATTGATGATAATGTATTTTATGAGCATACATTGATTTGGAGGCACATGTGATTTTTTTTTTACATTGAGTATGGATATATGATGCATCGATGCTATGGCCTCTCGACTGATCCCCGAGATGCTCCGAGAGGGTTACGTCTAGATGAGCACCTGACCCGTGATTCACAGTATCCGGGAGAGTTACGTCTTTATGAGCACTTGAACCAGGCGTGCTGTAACTTTGAGGATTATGTACTCAAGTTACTGCCTCCACACGCACAGTACCCATGAGAGTTACGTCTTTATGAGCACTTGACCTGGGCTTGTTTGTTTTGACTCGCATGATTTTATGTGCATTAATTGTGAAAAGCATGTTGGATTTATTTATGCGGCCTATTATGATTTACGTCCACTCACTTCATATGCTTTTAACTCTGGAATTTTCAGTTTTCTTTGCCCAGATTGCAGTGTGTATCATGTGGGTGCAAGATGTCGTCGAGGGCGTCGAGTCTACCAGTCAATTCCTTCAGCTGTAGGTTCCAGCTCACTATCAGTTTGTCTCTTGTGTTATTGAAGTCACTCTAGGCACTGGTTTAGTAGTATTTTCTTTGTGAGACTCTTGTGAATAGGTTGTCACTCGTATAGTTATCGAGTTGAGTTTTCTTGTTTGTGATTCAGTGTGTTTGCTGGAGTTATGTTTTCAAATTCTGATTAATGTGTCAGTTTTGATTTCTGTTTTATTGTTGAGAAATCCGGATGGACATCGGTGGTCCACGGTATTTTGTGGGTTTATCTGCGGAGTGTCAGTTTTCCTTACAGATTTTTGGTTGCCTCTTTTATAAGAGAAGTTATGTCAAAATTTTCACAAAAACTAGTAGATTATGGTCAGTCGATTGGGCTTAATTCTAGATTACTAGTTAATCTAGGGTCGGGTCCTTTCAGAGTGTCTTGTCTTAATTAGGTATTGATTAGATTAGATTCATACGAAAAATTCTTGTCATATCATAACACTTATTGCAACAGACTGTATCAGTTTGTATTTAACAATATATTTATACAGTTTTCTATATACAAAACAACAACCCCCCAATAAACCAACGTAAGAAACAAAAAGCACCTCTCCGACATTAAAGGCTCTAAGCTCAAAACCTACGTACGTCCAGTCTCTTGTGTCCGGATCTCCATCAATTTCTTTCTCCGATTCCGTTCTTAACATACCATTTCTTTCCTTGATCACATCTCAAGAAATATATCGAGCAAGCTGTTAAATTTTCGACAATGTCGTCGAACAGGAACAGGTTCTTCACAGTTGGATTGATAACAGCATGGTACTCATCCAACATCGGCGTCTTGTTGCTAAACAAGTTCCTGTTAAGCAATTACGGTTTCAAGTACCCGATCTTCTTGACCCTATGTCACATGCTGGCTTGCTCTCTCTTAAGCTACATTGCAATCTCATGGCTCAAGGTGGTGCCCTTACAGACCATCAGGTCCAGGGTTCAGTTCGTCAAGATTTCCTCGCTCGGCTTCATCTTCTGCTTGTCTGTCGTTGGCGGGAACATCTCGCTCCGGTATCTCGCCGTCTCGTTCAACCAGGCCGTGGGGGCCACCACGCCATTTTTCACGGCTGTCTTTGCCTACTTGATGACTCTCAAGAAGGAGGGCTGGCTCACGTACGTTACTCTTATACCTGTCGTCACCGGCGTTATTATTGCCAGCGGGGTACGTACCAACGTTGAGGTTTGTTTATATCTGTGTTACAACATTTTTTGGATTCATTTCCATATCAATGATCACGTTTTGAATTGGTTTTTCATCATGGACTGAAGGGAGAACCAAGTTTTCATCTATTTGGATTCATAATGTGCATTGCTGCAACGGCAGCACGGGCGCTCAAGTCAGTGCTTCAAGGGATACTGCTGTCTTCTGAAGCGTAATGATCCAACCAACACTAGAATGAATTAAAGGATTCGAATGATCATGTATTAATTTATTTTTCAGATTTGGTTTACATAATATTTATGTTCAAATTTGTTCATCAGGGAAAAGCTAAATTCTATGAACCTCCTCATGTACATGGGACCTGTAGCTGTTGCTATCCTTCTGCCTGCATCTCTTTTGATGGAAGAGGATGTGGTTGGGATTACCATTGCACTTGCAAGAGATGATGTTAGCGTCTTGTGGTATCTATTATTCAATTCTGCTCTAGCATACTTCGTGAACTTGACCAATTTCTTGGTAACAAAACACACCAGTCCCCTCACTCTCCAGGTTATTAAACTCATCTTTATCATTGCACACTTGTATTATATTGTTCTGTTTCATTCCATTTTTTTAGAACAGCAAGGCTAAAGTAAATCAACCCTCAGAAGAAACACCATTAGAGGATTCTGAGAACAGTAGAGCTCAGATTTCAATAAGCGTTTGAATTCTCTTTTGATGTGTTTCAGGATATATACTTGGGTCTCCAAAGATATCTGTATAATTGTCTTTCTTAAGATGATGAGATCTCTGTCTATTATTTGACTACTCATGTTCCTTACAATGGATGCTCCGATTCATCGTGTAGAGACAATAACTAAGTTTCTGTGGCTGTTCCAGGTGCTGGGAAACGCAAAAGGAGCTGTTGCTGTGATAATTTCGATTTTGATATTCAGAAATCCGGTATCAGTAACCGGGATGCTCGGTTACACTCTCACAGTAACAGGAGTAATTCTCTACAGTGAAGCCAAGAAAAGGGGTAGATGAATATCATGGGTCTGAAGCCTTCCCCATAGACCTTATTTACAAGAGTCTAGAGTTTTTATGGGTTCATGCTGTAGATTTTGACAGATGTAGCAGAAGAGAAAGAAAGCTTTGGCACAACTATAGCACTAGGCATTTCAACTGCTGATCAGTAGCTCCCCCTTCATGTACTAGCTGAACTTTATAGTTCCTTTTCAGGAGTTGACAGGAACAGACCATTTTGTTGTTTATTATTGTGACAATCCTACAGTTTTATATGGACTTGCTACATAATTGAGGAGTTCTAATGCCGTAGAGTTACAGGTTGCGAACCAATATTGGAACCTAAGTGGTACGAGGAAACTGCAGGAGTGTAGCTTACGGTTTGTTAGATTAGCAACTTAGATTAGCAACTTGAACAGTAGGATAACAACAAACCGGATACTCAAAATTAAAGAACCCCAGAAGAAAAAGACAAACTACATTGTTTGCAATCCGAAGTCTAGAGCATAATAATCCACAGAATCTGAAAGAGTTACTAAAACTACAGAGCCACTCAGTCACAAGGAAACATCAAATGAAAATTATATAGCATAATCCTCTACATGGACTTTTAAGGAGCAATTCAAATTGACAAAGCGAATGCCCGACCGTGGCATAAGGCTCAAACTTGAGGCTTTGTCTCATCTTCATCCTCTTCTATCTTGGGAGCCAAGTAGAATCTTATGTAACCCATCTCAGCAATCTTGTACTCAACAACAACTGGCAGTTCCGAAGAAAGGCTGATAGTAACTGTGTTTGACAAGGGGGATGCTTTTGTAAAGGAGTTCATGTACCTCAGAGCAAATGACAATGAAACAGGCTCGTTCATCTCTATGATTGTAGCTTCTTCGGGCTATAATCCGGAAAAAAAAAACAAAAACCAAAGTTAACATTGCACTGCGCTCCCAAACAATATGATTATGAAAGAACGAAGTACATATTTACAAGAATTCAATAACAATACCTTGTCAACAGTAGTGTTCTGCCTACAGACAATGTTAGCAGAGCCAATATCTCCTCTGGCAGAAAACTTCACACCTTCCTTTGTAACAGATATCACAACTGCAAGTTCATAAACTAACAGCTCAGAAATTCATATAGCACACCAAATTTGGGAGAACTCATTCTAAAGAGATCAGAACAATACCAGTATCACCAATGCCACTGAGATCCTTGCAAATCCTGGCAAATTCGGCTGAAGGCATCCTAACAATAGCATGGTACTCTGCCTCAGGAATTCCAAGGTGCTCACTGTCAATGTCCATCAGCTTCATCTCAAAATCAGAAATCTTATCTTGAGCTGCAATCCATTACCCAAACAAAACATTAAGCATCAATCCAAATATACAAGAGCATCAATTCAGATAACCACAACTCAAAGCATAGAGCTAAATATTGACAAACATTAACATTCCTGTTAGCATATAACATTCATTTTAACTAATCCAAACACCAATATACAAGAGTAAGCATATAACATCGGAGTAAAGAATCAGAGCCATGAGGCTGCACATACAAACAAACAAAGATTGACATTCAATCAACAAAATTTCCCAAGTTCTACACTTTGTATGCGCACAAATTATCAGTGTGCTTTTCAATCAAACTTAACATCACTACTAATTTGGGTTAGGATTCAATTTCAAGGTCCAAACTTCAAAACCCTAATTTCCAATAAAACAAAAGCGATGAAATTGACAAGAAAATGGAGAAGACAAACACATACTGGGGCTCTCGAACATGAAGGTAACAGTATCGCTGCCATCGTCAGCCTTGATAGTGATGATGTCATCGTTGCCGGCGCACCTGAGCATCTTGGCCATGTTACCAAGGCTCATGCCCATGGAGAGGCTCCGGTCGCAGCGGTAGTGGTCGAAGCCCTCGGATCTGAGGAGGAGAGCAACAAGCGCCACGTGGCTTGAATCCATGGCCTGGAGAGAGAAGCCAGTCGCCGAGCAGTCGAAGTTGGCTTCGTTCACTAGGTCTTTGATTGACTCCAGAACCTTCTTCAGGAGAGAGCCCTGAATCAACCGGAGTTCCAACATCGTCGGTGAGTTTCCGGCGGATCTGAGAGGGAGTTAGGGTTTTTCGTTCGAGCTTTGTGGGGGCAGAAATGGGAGTAGGAGGGTTAGGGTTTATATAGGGGGCGGGAGTGGATTTGGGAATTTATTTTTTTGGGTTTAATTGGCGGGACTTGGTGGGATTGTGTTCCCGCTCACGATTCAGGGAGGAGGACTTGTCTGCGGTGGAGTGCTGCTGAGTTTGAATGCGTGCCTTCGCGTTGTATTGGCCGTTGATTATTTGAGCGGTGGATTTTACATTTTTATTGCTGTACAAAACCAATAATGTCCAAATACATTTCCTTTTTGACCTGTTAAATTCTGAAAAACAATGGCTGGTGATTATTAACAAAAAAAAATTTCTTACTAAAAACCTTTTTTTTTTTAAGAACTAGTTTGATATTTAGCTTTTTTGTTGTTGAGATTTTAACTTTTGGGTTAAGTCATATCAAAAGAAGATTTGGAATTTGATATTTTGTTAACCCCATATTTGGAATCAAAGTTGATGATAGTTACTATAGAATTCATTGTTTTCGCAAGGCATTAATATATTCACTATTGTTCGAGCCACTGGCGGATCTACATGTGGGTGAGATTGGGCAATTGTCCAACTTGAGTTTTGCTACTTCCCTTTGAATTACAGAGTTTGGGCAGAGATATAATCAATAAAAATGACAATTTCAGGGCAAAAGTGGATTAAAAAATGCAACATAGCTCGTTTGTGTGTTCAGAGCTTCAGGGTTCTTGGGCTTCAATTGATTTCATTCAATTATTACTGGCGATGTCGTTTGGGTCTAGTGACAAAAAAATAAAGAAGTCTGCGATGAAAACAAAGAGAAATTGGTAAAATAATGTCACTATGCATTAAATTACCAAATGGCATGGTCACTAACCAAGTAAATCTACTCATTTTAGTTTTAAAATGACAATAAAAATCTCTAGCTCTCCTCGTTTTGGCCTCTTTAGATGAAACTTATTCTGTTTTTCTTCAGCAATTTGTCTTACTTTTTTAGTTAATAAATTTTCTTCCGAATTATCCCCTAAGAAGAAAATAGCAAAGTAGACAAGCATAAAAAAATATACCGACAAACTATTGTTTATATATACATTTTCATTTCATGTTCTTGAAAAATGATTTAATTCAATATTGCCCAACCTCACAAAAATTTCTAGATCTGCCCCTGGTTCGAGCCCTTTTATATTGGAATGCAATTGACCTAAACTCATGGAGCGTTGTGAACTACACAAGATATACATTACATCGAAATGTACTATCACGCCTCTACAAAAATATACAAGTTAAAACGGGTTATGGACTTTTCTTTAGTAAATGAACCTCAAACAACTCGATTGAAATAACTGACATTCATTCTACATTTGAAGTATATAAAACTGGAAATAACCTAATAATATAAAATAGACTCTGGCTTATTCACAAACAAATTGACTCAAGCTTTCATTCCGAATTTGGGCAATCGGATCAAAGAACTGACTTTCTTTAATTGAATTGAAGAAGTGATCAATAGAAATAATCATTCAAGTAACGAAATTTGGCCAGAACAGAAGAGAAGAGAAGTGTAGTCCCTAAAATAACTGGAACGATAACGACAAGAAAGAGTTGGCAAAGCTGTGAAAAAACTGAGAGCAAAAGCCGTGAATGGAGGCTAATCTGGGCCTCATTCAAAGTAGCTTTTCTTGATAATTACTCAAAACTACCATATTTATAACCTTTACTGGCAAAATCACTCTATTCTATTCTCTCTCATGTTTCTAATCCACCCAACATTTTTTCCCCAATAAT
This sequence comes from Geum urbanum, assembly GCA_946800695.1. Classification (NCBI taxonomy): domain Eukaryota; kingdom Viridiplantae; phylum Streptophyta; class Magnoliopsida; order Rosales; family Rosaceae; genus Geum; species Geum urbanum. The sequence goes on from OX327016.1 coordinate 34,625,927, forward strand.
TCTTGATTTCCCAAGCTCTCGTTTTGCAGTTTACAATGGCCGATCTCAGCCCCAGGTCTGAGATCTCATTCTTGCAGACATTCCTTTGTAGTGCCTTCGCTGCTTGCTTCGCCGAGGTACCCATCATCCTTGACGTTTTTCTTAATTTTACTTTGAAATTGTGAAAATTTTGATCAGTCGGGTCGCCAATATAGTCACAATTCAGCTTAAAATTCTCTACTTTCAGCTTGTTGATTGCATTGTCTCACATGGGTATGCTGTGTTTTGTACTATGCTCGATTCTAATTCACTTGGGTTTTGAATTTGTTGCATATTGGAATGTGGAAACTTGAAAAATGATCGAGACTTTTTCGGCATGTATGAAATGTATGATATAGTTAGGCATTTTACAGTGTGACTTGAAAGGCATGAACCTACATTAGAGTAGAACCAAATGGCTTGCTTGTCCTGCTATTCTGTTAGCTTTTAGTCCTTTTACGAATGAATCCAACTTCAGCATTTGATTGCAATATGTAGGACAGTAGGACATCACTTGAGATCCTTACACGGTCTGAACTTCATGTGTGGGTATTGAAAATCATCGCTCAGCGTACTGATAATTACCAATTTTGGTTTTGCAGTTCTGTACCATTCCGTTAGACACTGCTAAAGTGAGGCTCCAGCTCCAAAGGAAATCGGTTGTTGGGGATGCGGCTGCTGCACCTAAATACAAGGGATTGTTGGGTACTATGGCTACAATTGCTAGGGAAGAAGGTTTAGCAGCACTTTGGAATGGTATAATTCCAGGATTACAACGCCAGTGCATTTACGGAGGTTTAAGAATTGGGTTATACGATCCTGTGAGTCTCTGATGATGTCTTTCACTTATGCTATCATAAAATAGCCAGTTTAATTCTTCCTTTGTGACACATTCTGCACATCCATAAACTACGTGTTGAACAGGTCAAAATTTTCCTTGTTGGCAGTGCTTTTGTTGGAGATATTCCTATATACCATAAAGTACTTGCGGCACTATTGACTGGTCAGTATGATTGGCCACCATCTTTCTATTCTAAATCATATGCAACTGTTATCAAACATATCTTCAGTAAATTTCTTGCCTTTTGAACTTAGAAGTGTAACATCCTATCTTATGACATTGTTTGTTTTGACAGGTGCTCTGGCTATTATAGTAGCCAACCCAACTGACCTTGTAAAAGTTCGACTTCAAGCTGAAGGAAAATTACCAGCCGGAGTTCCTAGGCGTTACTCTGGAGCCAAAGATGCTTATTTTACTATAGTTAGACAGGTTTGTTTATTAAAGTGAGCAATGTGCTTCCTTTCCCATCCAATTTTGTTTCTGAGTTAGCTTATTTATTGGATTATTTTCCATTGGACACAATTTAGGAAGGTTTAGGAGCTCTATGGACCGGGCTGGGACCGAATGTAGCACGAAATGCTATAATTAATGCTGCTGAGCTAGCCAGTTATGACCAAGTGAAGGAGGTAATATATGTCTTCAGTTCATCTATGATTATGTTTCGCAAGTCACTGCTAATCGTCCCTATTTAGGATACGTAATCCCAGCGAGTCCTGATTCTTTATACTTATGCAGACAGTTTTGAAAATTCCAGGGTTCACTGACAATATTTTCACTCATCTCCTAGCTGGTCTGGGTGCTGGTTTCTTTGCAGTATCTATTGGCTCTCCTGTTGATGTGGTATGCATTTTGAAACCTATTAGTTCGAATAAAAAGTTTGGCACTCCTAATTATCCTAGTAAGGTGGCAAATTTTGTAGTAGTTTACAGTAGAATCACAATGATCTGCAAACGCATTAAAAATAATATGGAAACTGATCTATCATTGACCAGCATATATCAATCAAGATGGGATTTCTTTAACAGAATGCCAATTCTTTCTCTTTGTGCAATGGTATTATAAACCTGTGTGCTAATAGGTGCAGGCATTGATGAGGTTGCCTAGTGAAAGATTGTGATATCATTTTCTTATAATATGAACGATTTTTCATATTTTAAATATTGAATAGTTAAGGTAATGTTGCCTTGGATGCCCTGCTTATGTTCCAGGTGAAATCTAGAATGATGGGGGATCCAACTTACAAAAACACCATTGATTGCTTCGTCAAAACCTTGAAGTATGAGGTATGTTAATTTCAGTTTAATTTGCTATCACTGTACCAACCAATACTTCACTAATCGCCAGAGCCCAGAGGTGCTAGACTTAAGCTTATTTTCTTTTATTTACCATCATTTGTGGTTTTAGTCTGATGTCTCTTTGAAGTTTGTTGATACCAAAGATATGACTGAACCATACACGGAGATTATCACTTCCTAGCATCAAAAAATGTTTTATCTGATGACAGCTGATATATTGCAGGGGTTTTTGGCCTTCTATAAAGGGTTTCTTCCAAATTTTGGCCGGCTAGGATCTTGGAATGTGCTTATGTTTCTAATGCTAGAGCAAGTAAGATACTAATTAGTCACTTTTCAGATGTGTATTTTATTATCTATTTATTCAAACTGCTTGAAGTTAAACTGATGCAAATTGCTCTTTCTTGTTGTCCATGACAGGCGAAAAATATTTTCAGGGTATAAATCTTCTTTCCTATTTGAGTTTCGACAAGTATGATCGAATACACTGCTTCTGCTTTGGACTACTTGCCTCTTCAACTGTTAAAATTCATTCTTTGGTTTTCACTTTATGCACTGTACTTCATTGCTGATATATTTTGTATCATCAGATAGAACTTGAGAAGTAGTTCATTTCGAAGACATCGTACTATGTACCATTATGAATGGGAAGACCATGAAAGCTAGATTCATTCCCTCCCACTGTACTTCCCAGGAACATATTATAAATTTATCAATATATTTCATTCTTCTTTGAATGGATACATCGTGTGATTAGTGTGTTCAGTGTGTTGCCCACTCTTTTATTTACACCGATTATTTATCCCTTTCTGCAACAAATCTAGAGTTCTAGACCCACCTTCAGTTCAATAACCTCGTACTTTTTTTTATAGCCATATGCAAAACTTCAATGCTGTAAAATGGCTCCTCAACCATCAAAAGAAGACGTTTGGAGAGTGCAGTAAGGGAACCGTGAGAGCAAAAATGAGTGCGAAAATACATCTAGTGATATAGTAGGAAGGAGTACAAGGTAGGTAAATAGGTAATACTAAGGAGTCTATGACTACGTACATCTGGCTTCCTTATGACATTATCATATCTAATTCCCAGAGACCAGGTAAACTCCGGCCTTAATGATGGACCCATTTCCGAGCTTGAAGCCGGGACTCATAGGAAATCCGACAACCTGACCGGAAGGAACCCCTCCGGGGAACTTGACAACACTCTCCATGTAATTCGGATGGAATTTAGCTCCTCTTGCAGCCTCGAACTTACTTGGCGCAGGGTCAACCGAGAAGGGAAGCAAGTGAAGCAACCACACTGCCTTAGCCAACTCCAAAAAGTGCCTGTAAAACTGACTCCTAGGGTGGCTTCCTTGTACAACCTGTTTGCGCTGCTCCAAGTCTCCAAAGAATGACTCCTCCATTTTGGGGTGAACGACGGCCAAGTACTTGTTGGAGCAAAACTTGCCAAAGTTACAAACTGGTAGAACATCGAGGAGCTCGATGGGGTTCATGCCCTTCATGTCACGGTATTGGGTGAAACAATCGCGGCGGTACTGGTCTGGGTTGACAAGTGAAGAGAGGCTGCCATCAATGTAGAAGCTATCGTGGTCGAAGCCTTGGAAGACTTTGCGGGAAATGTAGGACTGAAGTGCATACATGGCGTTGGCATGATGAGTTTGGATCATCGTGGATGCTTCAGTGGTAGTGGTGGCGGCTTCAATGGAACGGACCGCGGCGGCAATGTCCCATTGCGCCGCACGCATGTGAGAGAGAAGGATCGAAGTGAATGAGTGTGTTGCCTCCTTCACTTGGTTCATTGCCTTCTCAAACAGTTCTGGTGCTGGTGCTGCAAGAGCTGAAATAAAAACAAAGCCTTAACATATAAGTTGCTTGTGGAACAAAATTGGAAACTCTAATCGAGAACTTCAGGCTGAAATCTATTAATATTTTGACCTAGATCGACAGGCAAATCATGAAGCATGCATGTATTACGTACCTTGACTGCAACAGACCTTCCTCCTAGAGACTGACCTAGTCTTCTTCACAGTGTTGGACTCTTTGGCCATGCTCTTCATCTTCTCTTTGAGCTGTTCAACCTCCATGTCTCTCAACTTCAAATCTCTTTTCAGCTCCTCCACTGCAACCAACACCTTCAGCATATAGCCGCCGCCAAAACTCGTATACCTGTCTCTCAACCCTCCCAGAGTCCTCAGCTGCCCCACCACCGCCAGGTCAGCGTCTCTCAGCCTCACCGCGTCCCACGGCCTGTGAGCCTCTTGTAGGCTTACGTATGCATCCTTCATCGACAAAACTGCGTCGAACACTTCCTTCATCATAATAACCAACTCCATTCCCATTACCTCCTCCTCTTCCTTATCGTCCTCTTCATCTTCGTCGATACCGAAGCTGGGACTCACTCCAAGACTACTAAAACAACTCTTCCTTCTGGAACCGGGTGGTTGGTGCTTGGAAGAAGCTGTGACTTGCTGAATCAGATCCGAGAAGTTGGAAAACTTTCCCGCCATTTCTTCTTTGGTCCTTGGCTTGATCTTTTGGGAACGTAGAGACAACTTTGTTTGCTTCCCTGACCCCAAGTGTTCTCCTTGGAAGTTGAGCAACTGTGGATCGGCTTCATAGCTCTTTGAATCCAAGTTCTGATCCCGGTTGCTCAGCGTGTTCTTCTTCTTTCTGATTGAATAACCCAAAACCGTTATTCAACATATATATTACGTGAATCTCAGTAACATATATAATTCCACATTATACATGCATTTAATATCTTTTATATTTTCATTTTCGTGAGGGCCGGATGTTTAGGGTCTATTAGAGCTTTAGTTTTGAAACCTAGCTTGAAGGGAAGCGCCTCTTATTCAAACTAGGAAATAGAAAAGGTAAGCAAAATAAGATGAACCTTCCATGCATGCAATCCATGCCAATCATTGAGTAACTATGAACGTAGAGCATAACATATATAGAGCGTCCACGCGAAATATAAGAAATATAAACTTGTAATTAATAACATTAATTATCTACCTTGAAGTTTCCAGAAGCGAGTAACAATTGAAGAAATTAGGAAACATGGTTGCAAGATCGAGTCAAGACCAGAGAAGAGGGTAAGTCTCAAGAACGTAGCTAGACAAAGCTTATTGATTGGTATTATATCCGAATGAGTGAGGAACAAGCTAGGGCAAATGCTTCATATTTACAGAGTCCAATTATGCTAGGTTCCAAACAAACAGTGTGCAACGACGTGGAGCTTGAAAATTCGTACCGACCTATGTCCACGTTATCGAGCCCAGAGCTAACATTAATATTACTCCGATCCTGGCCACACATGTAGTTATATTTTGCCTTTAAGAACAGTAGCTAGGAGTGGCCTGATCGATCCGTGGAGCTTCAATAACCGAAGAAATCTATACGCTGTCGTACGTACTCGATCTGTGTTTTGTTGCTGCTCTCTCTCTCTCTCTCTCTCTCTCTCTCTCTCTCTCTCTCTCTCTCTCTCTCTCTCACACACACACTTGGTAATTAAATTCATTTTGGAAAATGACGGAAAAAGTCAGTTCTACACGTTAAACTATAATACAATACTCTACAGTAATATGCATGTAGCTAAATTCAATTGATAACAAAAGGACATAAGCTAAGGTTTACCATAAGAACTGTGCTTTAAAACTAGTGATTGTTGTCTTCCAATAATGAATAATGTGTCTTCAGTCCAATCGAAACGTCACGAAATTAACCAGAAAGGGAACAAGAAAAGTATAATGAAATTACTTTAATTATGTAATCGACCTTTACGAATGTGTAAAACTTGAATCATGCAAGTTGCTTGGGAAGATGGCCATGCAGAAAAAACCTATGCTCTAATTTGTTGTTTCTTTTTGGATCCGACTTTGATCAAATTGATCATTCAAATATCTGATCGATAGGAAATATCTGATGTCGATGGATGCCAAGAATAAGATGCTTTGCAACTTGCATGATCAGATCATTCAAATGCAGTGAAAAATTTAAAAATGAACTAATAATTAGTTTTATTTGTTTCGCTTCATACAGCTTTGTGTGGACAAATTTGTACAGACTACATCACATGTTAGAGACAGAGATCATTACCTTTATGTCCCCATAAACATACAAGATTAGCTTTGCCTAAGGATCTTGCCGTGAATGGCCCCTCAATTCAATCCAAGCTAGGTTTGATCCCTAACATCTCAGACGAAACCTCTTGTTAATTGATAGGTTGAATTGGTGAGTGTCAGGTTCTCCGAGTTCCATGTGAAATTTGGTACGTAAAAGTGTGCTGCATGCGCTTTTTGAATTGATCGAGTTGAACAAAAGAAATTGATCAAAGCCGTTCAACATTTTATCAATAGGTGGGACTCGTTCCACGAATAACCGGAGAATCAGACCGAATCGAACTGGAACCCTTAAGTTCGATTCGGTTCTTTGTATTTTGCAAAGTAATATTGTTGGTTCGGTTCCAAGTGCAAATGTTCCGGTTCTGGTTCCGATTCCTAAGTTACAAAAAATTAAATAACAAAAAAGAACCGGTTATATGAAAATAACACATGTCAATATATTATTGGTAGTCTTGTAAAGTCTATATTATGTACTATAGACATGGGTATAGATGATCATTCATTTCTAACTATAAAGTATTTGAAAAAAAACTTTCAAGACGCTAAATCTAGTTAACCTACCTAGTCGACAACCATCACCCTCACAAAATTTACCACAAATTAGTTTGTTAAATAGAATGCAACTTTGAGGTACATATGCAGTCTTTGGTTCAGAAGTTTTTGTGGACTATAGTTGCTGTCTTTAGTTGTTCTATTCAACAAGAAATTCAAAGACTTATTTGACGTAACTTATTTAGCTTGCAATTTGTAATATATTTGAACTAAAAGGACTCGATGATTGTTGGATACTTGCGGATCGAGTGATTTGTAGATGTATTTAATTTCCATTTTGTAGTTTTTCATTCTTTTTCTGCTAAATTAGGCTATTTATTGATTTTTCTTTATGTATTTAGGAACCGTTAGAACCGAACCGGTTTGTTGCAGTTCGGTTTCATACAGGTTCCTCCTAAAAAAATATAAATAACCAAACCATATGTACATTGAACGGTTCCGATTCTTGTTCCTGAATATAATGGATCGATGAAACCGAACTGGTCCATCCCTACTTATCAATATACTGCTTTCTTATGTGAAATCGTCAATTTTATTTACAATATATGCCATGTTACAAAGAATTTATTCAGATTATAAGAGAAAAGAAAGGTATTTTCTTGAATCGAGCTTTGTACTGTACTACTGTATAAACTCATCAGGAGCTTGAGTTAATCAACAATGGCCAGTATCGGCTTCTAAACCAAAACTGGCCAACAAATTAATTAATGAGCAACCCCCTATTACTAGATAGTAGGTGATCTAAACAGCAAAGAAACATTTTTAATACTCCTCCATATGGCTTTTGTATCCATGAGTCCATGACCACCGCACCTAGCTAGTAGTGATCGATCTTCCAAATAAGTCTGAAGCTCGAACTGCTTGCTGACAACCCGGCCGATATTATCTTGATCGGGACTATAGGAAGCGTAGCTGCCAATTGCATGGGTTTCCTCATTGCCAACAGCTCAACATGATCTACAGGCTAGGATGGGCTTTAATGGTGTGAGACTATTGTTTGGGTCCAAAATAAACGTTCTTTATTTTTAGAGTTTCTACTATTATTTTGGGCCAATACTTGTGGCCTGTGCGAAAGAGCTTTTTTGGAGAGAGAAAGAATCCTGAATGATCTCACTAAATCTTAGATTAATTGGGAGAGTTATGGATACGGGATTGTTGACATTTAGAATCATTAAGTGAGTCTGATCGTTAGAATCTTAAGATGACTACGACAAGCAATTGCATGATGCCTATAAATAGAGAAAAATTTTATGTAATCGGGACATTTACATCTCATACATAATGTTTGCTCTCGGCAAAAACCCTTCTCTTCTCGAGAAACCCTAGCTTCTAGCGATCCGAAGATTTTGCACCAGATAACACGTGTACGATATGAAGATTCAAAGACGCGACAAATGTGTTCTCAACACTTTGTCAAGGAGATTGCTCTGATCTGTACCGGATATGGTGTGTAGAGTATCGATTCCCGTGACTCAGCAAAAAGACACGAAAACCCAAGTCCTAAATCACTTGGGCGAAAAAGAATCCAATATGTGGGGTTGGTGTTCTCCCCGTCTTAATCGCTTCTTAGAAGTTCAGTAGCAGGGAACCAGCGTTCAACATTATGTCACATGGCAGTGGCACACCTAGCACACACATATGAGAGAAAATAGACAGTTTGAGACTTCTCAGGACCATGGGAATTCTGCAACCAAACATTTTAGTACACCAAGTGGGACCAATATTCGTGTCTCAGCCCGACAATAGGGGACCCTTATCGTAAGAGGTACCCATATTGTCCTATGCACCCACAACTAGCTTTCTGAGAGCATAACTCTGCGGCTTGCCACATATTATCGACGGAGGAAGTATAGGCAACGTTTGGGACTGCACATCGCTCATCAATGGCGTTCCAGCCCCTGACATCTGACGAGATCAATGTGCTCACATATGAGTACTATCGTCCTTATGCCGCCAAGCGTGATCAACACCAGGTGGAGCAACTCGACCAAATAAATCAGATGCTGGATGAGAAGGCACATTTGCTTGCAGCGGCTGATGAGCGGTTCGAGAAGGTGGCCAGTGACTTGATGGCCTTGAGGGCACGAAAGGTCTAGAAGACCAAGAGGCTCCCAGAGTTTAGCTCGCGAGCCTGATAGAGGATCAGGACAGGTTACGGGTGGACCTTGTGCGGATGGTAGAATCTTCAATAAAGAGGCACGAGGATGCCATGACCGACATGTGCAAAAGGACCGAAAGATATCTGAGCAAGCTCTCCATTGCCGCTAGAGCCAACTTCTGTGGCAAAGTTATTGTTTGACATTCAAATAATAATGCATAGTGTTCTGTCATATTAGCCAAGTGTTTTGTTGACAAAACTAGTGGAAATATACATACTCGAGCAGAGCAAATACATCAATTAACATGGATCAAATTTATGCAAATGTATTTCAAAGGCTTTGCAGCCTTGAGCTCTGATACCATGTACAATAAAAAACAATAAGTTGGCCTAAGCTAGTGGCCTAAGAAAGGAATCTGGAATAACAAGCCAAAGACCCTCGTGCGAAATAGAGGGCAGAAGATAACCCCTTGGTTTCACATCATTGGTGCTGATGTAATAGTTTTTGTCTTGGTGTCTGCCAATCGAAGACGCCTAGTACTACCAACTTCTCTGCCCACTGCTCCCAAGACTCATCTTCTGGACAATGAGGAGTGGTAGGACAATAACTCTGCACTCGTCTCGCAAAATAAGCTTCCAGGTTGATGCAAATGTAGAGCTTCTGCTAGCAAGGCAAAAGGTAGGTGGTCCTCCCCAGCGTGCAGACTCAGCTGCTCCCAAGAGTCTCGGGGCTGCCTTACCAAGGTCAAATATGGGCATTGATATCATTATGTAGCCCATATTTGGGCATGAATATCATTATCTAGAAGTGAAGAAACGGAAAAGGGAATTTGATGGGAAACTTTTAAGCAAAACTAGACGAAGTAGCCAAAGAAAAACATATTTTCTATGCTAGAGTGAGAACTGGATGGTTTATGCTTAGCTAAAGATGGTATTTATAAGTGCCTAACCGTAGAGGCTCCTCATCAAAGTGGAGCAACGTCCGTTGATTCAATGCACCCATTAAATTAGAAAGACACGTTTGCACCGGTACACTAACCCGCTTTAATCACGGTTCATCTTTTTCGAGAAAAGCAATTGAATGACATTTATTCCCAGACGGCTGGAATAAGCGTATAATTCATGGAACCGAGTAGAGACGTGATTTTAGTTTGGTTTCGTGTTAAGTTTGAATTCAAACGGTCCATTAGTAGGATGGTTTAATTAACTTAGTAATGTCATTAAGTTGGGTTACAAAATAAGGCCTAAACCTGAGGCCCAAGGTGTCAACAAAATACATACGAAGTTACAGTTCATGCCTAAGGCTAAATGTGACGGGACTACCTTGAATTTCAACCTTGGCATATTTATATTGGGCCATGCTTCAGCTGATGATGTTTAAAATTGGGCTACGTCTTGTTTTGCAGCCCAATGACCATCAGCTCGGGCAGCGCTGTCTTGTAGCAGTACCACGGCGACATCACGAGCAGACCTAAACTCTTCCTGCATTCTGGTCATTTCAGATTGGAGTCTTGAGAGCTCGGCCTCTTTCTCAACCAGGGCATTGTTTTGAGCCATGACTTTCTTGAAGAAATTCATGAGCTCACCATGATTAGTCTGTACGGTTCTTGCCTATTCTCGCCTATGACTCTAACGCCGGTGAATTTGTTTGAGCAACTAGCCTTCCGTTCTTGCAGATTTTGAGGTTTGTAAGACTTTATGCAAAAATATAAAGGGTGGGAACAAGCACTTTCAAGGCACGTCGCTGAAGGTCCTCCATCTCCTTCAAAGCTATCACAAGGATGAAAGGAATGTTGAGGTCTACTTCATAGAGAGCCCGAATCGCGGTTTTGGTAAGAACGATCACCCAGAGTTCAGGGGCGACCGAGGCAAATTTCTCAAATTGAGCGTTCAACTCAGCAAGCTTGGGAGAGTCAGCAGTGGTTGAAGAGAATTCATGCAAATATTGTTAAAGAGGAGTGGGTAGAATACCTGAGACCATCCAAATGGTGGAGTAGCAGGTTCGTTGTCAGTTTTCGTCACAGTTGGTTCTTCGAGAGTTATGGCGGGAGTGGTTTCGACCTGACTCAAGGGCTCTAGAAGTTCAGCTTCTCAGGCCGGAGAGTTGTTCACATGAGAAAAGTGAATCGTTAGACAAGTGATAGTCGCATATTTATGCGTCTATTCGGTATTTAATTTGTTTCCTATGTTTAGTTTATTGTTATTAATTGAGTGAATTAATTATGTTTATTTGTTTTTAGGTATTTTGGAGATTAATGAAGAAAAAGAGATTAAATAATACAAATTGGGAGTTAATTGTGGAAGTGGAGAGCGTACAAGGTGAAGAAATCTTAATTTGAGAAAAATACAAAATACAGTACGTGCTCCGTTTTTAGCTAGGTTAATTAGCTTGGCGGAAGGAGGTAAATATATATAATTTGTCACGTGAGCTGTTTGGGAGCAGCTTGGTGTTGTTGCTTGGTGAGGAAATCTTGGCGAGGGAATTAAAGCTTGGCGAGTTGAGTGATTATACCTAGCTTAATGGAGATATATATACATAGTTGGTGAGACAGACTTGGTCCTTGGCGAGAACTTTTGGCGAGTGTGCTGGAAATCTTGAGATTAAAAAGAGAAGAAAACAAAACTTAAATAAATTAGAAGTCCATTTGCAATTGGAGTCATGCATGCACGTGATATATCAATTAGCTAGCTAGGTTTACTTAGCTCTAGCTAATCAATATATATAGCCTAGTGATAGCTAGCTAAAGAAGGACGGCTGGAAGGAAGAAAAGACAAAGAAGTAAACAAGAAGAAAGAAGAAGTTGAACAAGAAGAGGAGATTCACGCTACAAGCTTACGATCTCGATGGAGATCAAGAGTTTATTCATTCTCCTTTTTTAGTTCATATTTTATGGATTTTTTGATGTTATTATTTATGAATTTTAGTAACTAAACCATTGTTAAGGGGCTACTTGAAGTCCAGTACATGAAGTCTATTTAATACATACACTTTAACCTAGTTTTGCATATTCTTTGAATGAGGTTTCTTTCTCTGAATGATTCACCGTATGAATTCTTGTATGTTTGCTTTGGTAGCCAACTTAGTATGCATGCTAGGATTCTATTGTCAAGAGATACGGGTGACTGAAAATAATTTCTTCCACCGGATTCTCTATAGTGATACGCTGATTTTACCGTCGGGTGATTGAAACCCTAGGTCTAGCAGGACACTCTTATAGTGTACCTGTGAACCCTGGTAGCTTCTCAAACATTTTCTAGAACTTAATGTTTTCTTCTTTGTAAACCTTGGGGTCTATGACTATGGGTTCATAGAAGGATAGATATAGGGGAGGTCCATGACAAACCTGCATAAGCATAAGGATTAGGTAATAGGATGTGGTTGTAACGATCAACTCTTCCTGGGAACTTTCATTGATTGGATATGTGCACTAGGTTAAGTATGTGTTAGAAATGTGAAATGGCGGTGGTGGATTGCATTCCTCTTAACCCATTAATCATATAGTTAAACTCATTTGCATTCATTAGCATATTTACTTTCAGCATTTACTTTTTTTCATTAGCTGTAGTTTAACCGATTTATTTCGGTAACCAAATAAACTCAGAACACCCTCAAATTTTGGGTGGTAGTCCATCACTGTGTCTATATTGTTTTATCAAAATTTTGTGTCATTTGAGTCTGTCTAGAGTAGGATTGTAGTGTCAATACTGTACTGTAGTCGAGTCTGTCAGCATTTCAGTTTCGTGTTAGGATTTAGTTTCACCAATTCTTCGTGTTCGATAACCCCTATTTATCATACTACATTGATATATTCAGGTTGTGAATAGAGTATCTTTGAGAGGTGTTTACTCGCCTTGTCAACAAGGGAAACAATACGTGAGCACTGAATTCTTACAATAGATATACAGACTTCATGGTCAATAGAATTTTTTTTGCTCGCCTAATTATTTGCATTTTGCGTGTTGCTCGCCAGAGATTCATGGCATTCACCGTCTTTACTTGCATGAGTTTCCTTGATAGGGAGCACCTCCGCTTGACCTTCCTTAGCGGTGAGCATATAAGCGGCTTTCTCTTTAGGGTTAGGGGTGGCTGAGGACTGTTTAAGAAAGTTAAAAGGAGGAAGAGAAGATGGCGATTACCTCAAGTAAAAGGGGTGGATAAATTTCTCACCTGAGTTGCCTCGGGCTCTGGCTCTACTTAGTTATCTCTCGCCAGGGAATTGCTCACCAGAGTTTTACCCGCGAGGTCATCCTGAGACTTGGAAATCACCGTGAAATTGGAGCTCATCTTGATATCTTCATTATGCCTGCTAGGGGCTTGATCATCTTCTGCCGAGAGGAAAGGCTCTGTGGTGACAGGCTCTTTACTTGCACCAACTACCCCTTCAAGGGGCATGTTGGCCGTAGAATCGGCCTCAGGCTGCAAATAGAGAAAGGCAAGATAAAGGAAAGATCACACAACTGACATGTAAGTTTCAGAGCAAGATAGAGGCTACCTCGAGCTTGTTTGCCAAAAGAGAATCTGGTAGCAGTAATGATGGTTGGATAAGGCCAGGGATCCCATATCCTATCAGATCTTCATGCTCCTTGCTAAGCACGAGAGAGTGAGAAGTGAGAGGAAGGTTGTTCCCAAAGGGAATAGACCCTGGAAACTAGTGAGCCCAACATGTTTTCTGCCTAGTCAGGAGTGGTTCTTCCTCCTCTTCTTCTTCGATGTCGTCCATTGGTGGGCGAGAAGAGCTTGTTGTAGTGCAGGGGTGGAAACGACTTGCTATATTCCACTAGTTGATTGGGATATCCACATCTTCCTCAGGAATGTGATCCCATCGCTGTTTATAGGGTGGCTAAAGGGAATAAAATTTAAAATTACTGTCTATTTAACAATTTGATTTAGTTAATAGGTAAGTAGACAGTGGCTTATTGAGTTAGCTTCTTCTTTTTCTCCGTTCTCGCTCTTTGCGGCAAGGTAGAAATCTGTTAGAGAGCTTCGCCTGACAGAGCAAGGTCTTCGTTTGCTGCTAGAGCGCTACTAGAAAAAAAACACTTATGCAACGAAGCATTTTTGTTACCTAAGTGGTGTTTTTCATCAGCCAGGTACTTAGGTGACGAAAGTTTCGTCGCTTAACAATCGTAGCCTAAGTACTTAGGCGACAAATTTTTTTGTTTTCGTCGCCTAAGTGGTCTCTTAAGCGACGAATCCATTTTCGCCGCTTAAGTACTTAGACGTTGAAACAATCTTCCTCTAAACGATGACAGTGTTCATTGTCTAAGTATTATGACATAGACGACGACTTGTTTTCGTCATCTAAGTGATCTACTTATGCGACAAAACATCCGACTTCGGCTAAGGTGTCATAAAGATGACGAAATGAAGATGTTTCGTCGCCTAAGTTGAATTTTATTTTTTTTAATTTGTATTTTTTATCCAAATTATAAATTAAATTTAAATATATAATAATCTATTATAATTTAATAATCTATTAATAAAATTTATTAAATTTATAAAATATAAAAAGTGTACGTACATTGATAGAAATAATAATAAAATAATGAAACAAACTACTAAACTAAATCGGGAGTAAGAGTAGGAATCCTGCCGTCGATTCCCCCGCATCCGCTCGAATCGTTGTCGCTGGAGCCATTAGTGGGCCCAGGAGGGGACACTCGTCATCATCAGGAACGGTCAACCCCATCTTCTAGCACATCGTGAAGAAGGCGGTCATCCTACGGTTTTGAGCGTCAATGAAAGGACCCAACCCCGATTTAGTTTCCTAAACCGGAATCAAACCCCTTCTGAAAACACGAACCAACAAAAACCGTAAAAATTTGGGCAGAGTAACGCTACTAACGCGGAATTGCCATAACCTGCACCCGGAAAATAACACTTCATCCTATGCCACAAAAGTCAAACCGTGGGCACCAATCCCATCCGGATTTCTCAGTATCATATCAATAACATCAAACAGTAAACATAACTGTAATATACAGGAAATCCGGGAAAATCCGTATAAAACATGTATCAGTAACGTATCAGAGCAACCTCTAGTGTATATATATACAAAATATACAACAGTAGGCAAAACAAGAAACCTACTGGAAAACACAGGTAGCTCGAACAACTAGCCTCCGACCGCGACGTGAGACACCAGAATCCAAACTGCAAACTGGGCACGGAAACCGAATCTGGCCCACGACCGCGACGTTATACCTCTAGTGGTCGGAGCGCCACCGTCGAACCTCCCCGAATCTGGCCGGAAAACCTCAAATTTCAACTCATAATTTCTCCCTCAATTCAACATCAAATTCCAAAATTTCAAGTTCCAAACAATAGGAAATCGAACAAGGATTCGAAATATACCAACAACAAGGCCGGAGGTGGCCGGAAAATGCAGGTCGCCGGCGAGTCAGCGGCGGTGGAGATTTTCTCCTCCGGTCAACGCGGTCAACGCTCCCAATAGTGGTCAACGCCGGTCAAACTTCCCGAATAGTGATTTTCGACAATTTTCGACTATTTTCGATATTTATACTCGCGTCTCGGGACGATCGACAGTCCAAAACGGATAACCATTACGATTCAGATAAACTCGATACGAACAGATAAACTCGTCGATATTCTGAAACTTTAAATAATCATATTATATTCCTCGGTCATCGGAAAAATCATCCGGAACTGCCCACGAACTCAAAATCACGTGTACCACAACTCTCGAGAAGAGACTCAACTCAAATTCTTGGCCGATAATTAAGTCGTGCTTAAAAAGGGTAAATCAATCAATATACGGAAAACAGTGATTACGCATAATCTCGTGAATTACGCTGATTACTCTACTGATTCTGGTTCGGGTCGTCACAAATCTACCCCCCTTAAAAAAATTTCGACCTCGAAATTTACGTACATGTCAAGTGAACAGATGAGGATACTGCTCCCGCATATGCTGCTCAGTCTCCCAGGTGGCCTCCTCAACCGAGTGATTCTGCCACAAGACCTTCACTAGCGGTATAACACAGTGCCCCAACTTCTGCTCACGATGGTCAAGAATCTGTACCGGCTCCTCCACGTACGTCAAATCCTCTCGGATCGGTAACTGCTGTGGAGCTAACACATGTGACGGATCTGAGATATATTTCCGCAACATCGAAACATGGAAAACATCATGAACACGAGCCATCTCAGCTGGCAACTCAAGCCTGTAAGCAACAGCTCCAACCCTCTCGGTGATCTCATACGGACCAATGTACTGTGGTCGAAGCTTGCCACTCTTCCCGAAATGTACAACACCCCTCCACGGAGATAGTTTCAGGAAGACCCAATCGCCTACATCAAACTCAAGACTCTTCCTCCTCACGTCCGTATAACTCTTCTGGCGATCCTGGGCGATCTTCAATCTGTCCCGGATAATCTGGACGTTCTCCATAGTGCTCTTCACCAAATCAGGGCTAATAAGCCATCGCTCGCCCACCTCACTCCAACACAACAGAGTGCGGCACTGCCTCCCGTACAGGGCCTCGTACGGTGTCATCTCGATACTGGCCTGATAGCTATTGTTGTAGGCGAACTCTATCAAATGTAGTTGCTGGTCCCAATTTCCTCGAAACTGTAGAATGCAAGACCACAACATATCCTCAAGAGTCTGTATAGTCCACTCAGACTGCCCGTCAGTCTGAGGATGAAATGCTATACTGAAACGCAACCTCGTGCCCATGGCTCGCTGCAATGCCTGCCAGAACTCAGAGGTAAACTGACTGTCTCGGTCAGAAACAATAGAGACAGGCACACCATGCAGTCGAACAATCTCCTACAAATACAGCTTAGCCAATCTGCCCACTAATATCTTCCCCTGAAGTGCGATAAAATGAGCGGATTTCATCAGTTGATCCACAATAACCCAAATACCAGTGTTGCCAGCCGAAGTACGCGACAATTGATAAACGAAATCCATAGTAATGTGCTCCCACTTCCAAACCGGAATCTCCAGTGGCTGTAACTTTCCTACAGGCTTCTGCCTCTCCGCTTTAACCTGTTGAAAAATCAAACATCGGCTCACTTATGCGGCAATCTCCCGCTTCATGTTGCGCCACCAGTAATACGCTCGAAAGTGTATGAAACATCTTCGTACCACCGGGATGCATCGCATACGCCGAACAATGGGCTTCATCCAGAATCTCCTTCTTCAGACTCTCATCTCGGGATACGCATAACCTACCTCTGAAAAGCAACGTACCATTGTCACTCAACTGAAACTCTGTAGGCACACCATTCTGTATCATGGTCTTCTTGCTCAACAGGTAGGAATCTGAATCCTGAGCCTCCCGAACCTGATCAACCAATACGGGTCGAACCTGGAAACTGGCCAACAAAGCTCCATCGTCACCTCACTAGAACTCGGCACCCGTAGCCCGAAGCTCAGCTAACATAGACACTCTAGCCACACACACATGGAACAACGAAGCTCCGGATTTCCGACTGAATGCATCGGCAACAACATTGGCCTTCCCCGGATGGTACTCGAAAGTGCAATTGTAGTTGTTGATCAACTCCATCCACCTGCGTTACCTCATGTTCAAATCTGGCTGCGTCCGCAAGTAAGTGAGACTCTTGTGGTCGGTGTAGATCTTACACTGGGCTCCATACAGGTAATGTCTCCAACTCTTCAACGCTAGCACAATAGCGGCCAACTCCAAATCATGCGTCAGATAGTTGACTTCGTGTGGTTTCAGCTGCCTGGAACCATAGGCTACAACTCTGCCATGCTGCATCAGCATACAACCAAGTCCCATCTTCGATGCATCACTATAAACCACAAACTCACCACTGTCGTCGGGCAAAGTCAGGACCGGTGCAGTAGTCAACCTTTCTTTCAGGAGCAACTAACTCTCCTTACATGTATCGGACCACTCAAACTTGACGCCCTTCTTTGTCAGTCTGGTCAGTGGAGTAGCGATCCGAGAAAAATCTTGTACAAATCGCCGGTAGTAGCCTGCCAAACCAAGAAACTCCGGATCTCCGGTACGGTGGTAAGTCTACTCCAATTCAGCACGGCCTCGATCTTGTCAGGATCAACGCTGACTCCCTCAGCCGATATCACGTGGCCCAGAAACTTCACACTGTCCAGCCAAAACACGCATTTGCTGAACTTCGCAAACAACTAATGGTCCCGCAAAGTCCGCAACACCGCTCGCAAATGCTTTTTATGCTGGCCCACACTCTTGGAATAGATCAAAATATCATCGATGAACATAATCACGAACTTGTCCAGAAACCGTCTGAACACCCAGTTCATCAAGTCCATAAAGGCTGCGGGGGCATTGGTCAATCCAAACGGCATAACTAAAAACTTGTAGTGCCCATACCGCGATCTGAAAGCTGTCCTGGCCACATCAGACTCTCGGATCCTTAACTGGTGATATCCGGATTTGAGATCAATCTTCGAAAAGACTGAAGCTCCCTTGAGCTGATCGAACAAATCATCAATCCGCGGCAACGGATACTTGTTCTTCACTGTAACCTGATTCAGCTTCCGGTAGTCGATGCACAACCGCATAGATCCATCATTTTTCCGTACAAACAAAACCGGGGCACCCCATGGCGAAACACTGGGTCGAATAAAACCCTTCTCTAGCAACCCCTGAAGCTGACCCTGTAACTCTTTCAACTCCGCTGGCGTCATACGATACGGTGCCTGAGAAATGGGTCCTGTACCCGGTAACAGCTCAATAGTGAAGTCAATCTCCCGAACTGGAGGTATACCCGGTAACTCCTCCGGAAACACATCCGGAAACTCAGAAACAACCTCAATACCACCAAAGTCCGACACTGCAGCCGTAGTGTCCACAACATGAGCTAGATAAGCAACACAACCTTTTTTCATCATCCGATCCGCCTTCATCGCGGAAATCAAACATGGTAGTGAAGTGTGCTTCTCGC
This sequence comes from Geum urbanum, assembly GCA_946800695.1. Lineage (NCBI taxonomy): Eukaryota > Viridiplantae > Streptophyta > Magnoliopsida > Rosales > Rosaceae > Geum > Geum urbanum. The sequence goes on from OX327016.1 coordinate 34,644,776, forward strand.
CGCGAAACAATATCTCGGGAAAGCCTGGTCGTCGAAATGCAACCTCCTTCTTGTGACAGTCAAACATGGCCCAATGCGTCTCCAAGAAGTCCATACCCAAGATCAAATCAAAATCAACGATATCAAGCAAAAACAAATCTGCGGCTAAGCCATGGCCTCCAATAAAAATCTCACAGTGCCGGTACACCCAGCCAATACTCACAATCTCACCGGACGGATACAATACTCTCCAAAACCCCGGAAGTGGAGACACAGGTACCGTAGCTAAAGACGATAGTCTATACGACATGAATGAATATGTGGCACCTGGATCTAGCAATGTAAGTACTGGAATACCAAAGATATGCAACGTACAGATAACGACCTCCGGTGAAGCTCTGCCCTCCCGCAAAGTCATGGCATGAACCCTCTCCTGCCCGGCTGGTCGTCCACGCTAAGGCTGTCCCTGCTGTCCGCCCTGGCCCGCAAACTGTACTGGTTGAGCCCTCGAAGTGGCACCTCGCTCTCCTCCGGAACTCTGGGCCGCCTGTCCACCAGCACCATCAAGCTGGAAACACTCCCTCGCATAGTGACCCACCTGGCCACAGCAAAAACAAGTAACAGGACCTCGCTGACACGGACCAACATGATGTCTGCTGCATAGACTACACAATGGGTACTCCCTCAGTAAGGCAAATGAGTCACCGGTACGCCGAGGATAACTGGAACCGCTAGAACCCCCACTAGACTGTGGTCGCTGCGGTCGATCTCTCCTTCATCTCTGCCTCTGTCTTGGTGCACCAACTGGTGGTCGATATGGTCCACTGCCCGAGGATGAAGCCGAACCGGAAGTATCAGAACTCTGCCTCTTGGAAGGCCCCTGACTCGGTCCACCCTCCTCAAACCATCTAGGCCGGTACCTCATCTGCCTCTCCTTCTCGATATCCTCACCTCGGAGTGCTGCACTAACAAACTCATCGAAGTTGTTCTGAGGCATCGTAGTCAGAGTCCCCTTGATGTTCAAATTCAAACCCAGCTCAAATCTGCGGCACTTGGCTTCCTCAGTAGCCACCATGTCACGCGCAAAACGAGATAAGCGGGTAAACCTGTCCCGATACTCAAGCACAGACAAACTGCCCTGCCTTAAGTTCGTAAACTTCTCATACTTTCGCTGCTGGGTAGCCTGGTTGAAGTATCTCCGCATAAACAAATCTCAGAACAAAGTCCACGGAGTATCAACTGGAACTCTATCGGTGCTAACCCACCAGAAGTATGCATCTGACTCAAGTAATCCAACTACTGCCACTGTCATCTGCTCAGGGGTAAAACGCAGACGCTCACAAACACGTTCAACCTGAACCAACCATGCCTCACACATCTCTGGATCAGCTGAACCCAAAAAGACAGTCGCACCAGCAGTACGAGCTTTGACCACAGGGTCAAAACGCTCATCCAAACGCAACACTCGCATCAGCAAGTCGTGCGTCTGGCGATCCATATCTGCAGGATCCGCTTCCCGATCAACAAGGGGACCACGTCGAGGAGGCATCCTACTGATACAAGACAAGCATTAGGTACAAGCAGAAGGAACGTAATCATGAGACCTAAGATATTTGAGAACACACAATACCCGAAGTATTGATGAGTACCTTTGGCCAGTCAGGTCATCACTCCAGTCATGCTGTACAAACTCAAATATCCTAAGCGTCACAACTACAAGAGTCTACAGAATCTGACAACCTAATGCTCTGATACCAAGCTGAAAGGACCCAACCCCGATTTAGTTTCCTAAACCGGAATCAAACCCCTTCTGAAAACACGAACCAACAAAAACCGTAAACATTTGGGCAGAGTAACGCTACTAATGCGGAATTGCCATTACCTGTACCCGGAAAATAACACTTCATCCTATGCCACAAAATCCAAACCATGGGCACCAATCCCATCCAGATTTCTCAATATCATATAAATAACATCAAACAGTAAACATAACTGTAATATACAGGAAATCTGGGAAAATTCGTATAAAACATGTATCAGTAACGTATCAGAGCGACCTCTAGTGTATATATATACAAAATATACAACAGTAGGCGAAACAAGAAACCTACTGGAAAACACAGGTAGCTCGAACAACTAGCCTCCGACCGCGACGTGAGACACCAGAATCCGAACTGCAAACTGGGCACGAAAACCGAAAAGCCCAGGGGAAAGGCAATAAAACGTTAGAGTGAGTGGACGAAAATAAAAATATACCTTTCACCAGTTTCATATACATAATCAATGTAAAACAATGCGAGTTCGGAAAGTATATATGGAGGTGCCAGGCAAATCTCTCAAGCCCGACGGTCAGGCGAATTGCTCAAGCCCGACGGTGATAGGCCAGGGGAATCTCTCAACCCCGGCGGCATACAGAGGAATCTCTCAACCCTGCCCAGAGGAATCTCTCAACTCTGGTCCAGAGGAATCTCTCAACTCTGGCGAACTACTGGTGATCAGCCGAGTAGCCGAACCATCGATGCAGTAATGCCATCACCATAAAATATAAAATAATACCTCCGAAAATAATAAATAACTCAACATCGTATAAAGTAAATACGGAAAATCACGAACTCGCAATAACTGTGGAAATATAAAAATGTCCACTCACAGATGAGCAGAGCGCGCACTCGCGCTAATCACGTGGTCCGGCGGAAGATCCCTCACCCGAAGCACGATCTTGATCCCCTGAATAATCATAAAATATATCTGATCAAAATCACAATTCACAACACTGTACCACACTGCAGAAACCAACCGTTCCCGAAAATATATAATACTGTGCAAAATAATCGACGAAAATCCCGAAATCTCCACTCAAAACCCTCGACTGAAAATCCGATACCCAAATCAACTCGAAAACCTCAAGGCGACGATCGGGGCGCGAATATGAGAAAAACGACATTAAAATCACTAAATTCCAAAAAGTCAACGGGTCGCCGGAGCTCCGCCAGCGGCGGCGGCGCGCCGTCAACCAGAGAGATTTCCCGGCGACCAAGCTCACCATAGCTTCTCCTCCTCAAGCCCAACACATTTCTCAACTATGTCTAAGTCCAATTCTATCTCAGTTCACCGGAAATCAGCTCGAAAGTCAAGAAACCCAATTCCGGCCGGCGAAGCTGTTCCTCCGTCGATCTCCGTCCACGGCGCACGGCATCCCTCGAGGCCACTCCCAAAGGCTCCACCGTGGCCCCCTGAGTCAAATCCCCCCAATCCCCGGCCACCCCCGTGGCCGGAGCGCCGCCGTCGAACCTCCCCGAATCCGGCCGGAAAACCTCAAATTTCAACTCATAATTTCTCCCTCAATTCAACATCAAATTCCAAAATTCCAAGTTCCAAACAATAGGAAATCGAACAAGGATTCGAAATATACCAACAACAAGGCCATAGGTAGCCGGAAAATGAAGGTCTTCGGCGAGTCAGCGGCGGTGGAGATTTTCTCCTCCGGTCAACGCGGTCAACGCTCCCAATAGTGGTCAACGGCGGTCAAACTTCCTGAATAGTGATTTTCGACAATTTTCGACTATTTCCGATATTTATACTCGCGTCTCGGGACAATCGACGGTCCAAAACGGATAACCATTACGATTCGGATAAACTCGATACGAACAGATAAACTCGTCGATATTCCGAAACTTCAAATAATCATATTATATTCCTCGGTCATCTGAAAAATCATCCGGAACCGCCCACGAACTCAAAATCACGTGTACCACAACTCTCGAGAAGAGACTCAACTCAAATTCTCGGCCGATAATTAAGTCGTGCTTAAAACCGGTAAATCAACCAATATACGGAAAATAGTGATTACGCATAATCTCGTGAATTACGCTGATTACTCTACTGATTCTGGTTCGGGTCGTCACAGTCAAGCTGCCCCTACATCGACCTCGCCTGCTTCTCCAGCGACCTTGAATGCTCCCAGGCGCTATCGGCCCATTCCTGTGCCAATCGACCCTGCTCAATGGTGGCTTGGAGCGCCCCAGTATCCTCTCTATCGCGACGAGTCGACGATGCAGATGACTGAGACAAATCTCTCTGCATCATTCGTCCAAGCCCACGAACTTTCTTGCCAGCTCGGTGGCTGTAAACATCATCGACATTAGCGATCTGACTCTCCATGGGTAGAGGAGAAACCTGTTTAGGCGTCAACTTTGGGTTTTCTAGCTGGGTCACCACCAATTGCTCTTCAGCCATTTGTATCAACCTTTCTTGAAATTAATCATGTGAAAAATACATAAATATTTATTTGTAACTAAAATTTGCCATAGTTTCTCCTAAAATTGGAGGAAACAAAAAAACCTGCAGGAAAGATGACATTTCGAATAACCAATTTCAACAACACAATTACATCGTGGGCACTGATTCCCATCCCGATTTCTCAAGTTGAAAATCATAATTTAACCAACTAAAAAAAATAATAACCTAATTCAAGTTCAAAAATATATTCCAATAGCACAATCTAACTAAATCATATCCTAATCATAATTCAATTTCTTAAAAATGTAATTAGCGTTATACTAAATTTCGATATGCTTTGAATGTACGACTAAATTGAATTGATTTTGGAAAGACGAGTTACTTACGCCGCATTGACTCGCTTCATCGACAACCCCAGGCTTAACATAAGCCTCGATGTTGGCATCCAGGAAGCAATGCGTCGAACCCGTATCTCTGTGCTCATTCGCCATGTAAATGAACCTTTTGGAGCCTGATCCATGGTGGTCGGTCTTTTTGTCAAGATTTGCCTTGTTAGCTAGTCTTCGACCTTGTCTGTTACACAACAAAGATAATTAAATAATAAAACAATTATTAAAAATGATAAACAATTTTCCTTACATTAAAGAAAATGATAACAAACCTTATACTTGGCCGACTCAAAGTGTCCGACCAACCATTGCCAAACGTCTTCCCTTTCATTCCGGAGCTCTTGAGGGGTAGGTGTGGCACCGTATCGTTGGTAGTACTTGTAGAGGTCGTACTTCCAGTCCTTGCAAATGCGAGTAGCTGTCTCTTCTATATCCTCCATCATCTCCAGTGAGCCGGAGATCTCAAAATGTACCTAGCTAGGAAAATAAATAAAAAATTAAAATCTTAGACATTATGCATTTATTGAAGAGATAAAAAGGAAGAGAAAGAAACAAATAAAAGAAAAGAGGAAGTTGAACAGAAGAGAGGAACCGAACTACAAGCCCGATTCCGACGGGGATCAAGAATTTATTTCTTCTCCTTCTTAGTTTATCTTTCATGAATTTTTTGATGTTATTATCTAAGACTATGAGTAGCTAAATTTCTTTTGTTAGAGGTTGATTGAAGCTCTAGATATGCTTACGATTTTGAACCCCTTTTGATTCTATTAACTATTTGGATGAGTTTTGTTTCACTGTTTTCTCACCATTTGATTTATATGTTCATGTTTCTTTGAGTGCACGCTTAGATGTATGGCTTAGGGTTGCATATTCTCTAGAGACAAACATGAATTTGTGTGAAACAAGCCTTAGTGATGTAAGGGTGACCACCTTATCAACCCTTGAAGCTTTGTTATTCTTCAAACATTCTTAGAACATAATGACTTCAGTTCTCTAAGCTTACATCACCATATGTATAAGTCAGTTAATTGAGGATCAAGATCGAGCGGATTGTCCCTCCCTCTTTCATGCCAAGTAAGAAAGTGTAATACACAAGATGACTTAACCAAAGCTCTTGTGTGGGGAGTATTCATCCATGGTTAGTTCAATTATATTGGGAGGTCGTAAGTATGTCTAGGGTGGAGAAAAATTCTTAATATTCATATCTCATTGAGTCTGCATTAGCTGTATTTATTGGGAGGTCGTAAATACATTAGCTGCATTAGCTGTATTATATTGGGAGGTCGTAAGTATTCCTCCAACAATTTATTTTCTGTAATTTACTGATTTCTGCATTAGCTGTAGCTTAGCAGATTAATTTCGGTAACCAAATCAACTCAGAAAACTCTCAAATTTTGTGTGGTAGTCTAACACTGTGCCTAGTTTACTGTGTTCAATTTTTGTGTTATTTGAGTCTGTCTAGATTAGGTTTGTAGTATCATTAGTGTACTGTAGTCGAGTCTGTCAGTATTTCAGTTTCGTGTTAGGATTTAGTTTCACCGATTCCTTGTGTTCGACAACCCCTATTTATCATACTACATTGATATATCCAAGTTGGAAATAGGTTATTTTTACAAGGTGTTTAACCGCCTTGTCAGCAAGAAGATCCAATGCCTATTTATTGTGACAACACTGCTGCAGTTGAAATTGCACATAATCTTATTCAACATGATCGGACAAAGCGTGTGGAGATTGATAGACTATTAAAGAGAAGTTGGATGCTCGAATCATCTCATTCCCGTTTGTTCGATCAGAAGAGCAATTGGTTGATATCCTCACTAAGGCAGTTTCATTCAAGACGTTCAATGACTCACTTGGCAAGTTGGGCATTCAAGACTTGTATGTTCCAACTTGAGTAGAAGTGTTGGAGTGAGTCACACTCCTTGTGTAGTTAGAAGATGTATATTCTGTAATCAAGTAAGATTTGGTGTGATTTAGTTTCTTTTTAGGAATGTAAATACTTGTATATATATACCCCCATTTAAGGTAAATCAATATATCAAAAAATTCTCATAAACTTTGACTTTTCATACATCCTATGACTGTTTGATATTTTTGAACATCAAACTCTGACGTTTTAATCATATTATCATATTCAATAAAAAAACACACAAAAAAAAATCAGTAATCTACGTATGACCTTTTCCTGCTGGTTAATTCCATTTCCTGTGTTTGACGACCAGATGGTTGTTGATTTCTTTGCATCCATTGACCCAGAAAAGTCATTATCCTGATGGTTGTTGATTTCTTTTTTACTAGGTTAAAACTGTGATCGACAATATTATTGAAGATTTGAAGATGTTTTCTTCAACTAAAACATTCCCACTGAAACAATTGGCAATGCTTCTAATCGACAATGATCATATCATGCATTCATACTCATCAAGCTTAATCCTTTAGCATACCCATCAAGCTAAATTCTCTTCAGAATAAATACAAAACAGAATCAGGGATTAGCAGTGGGTAAATCGGTCAAACAGCCTCTCGGGAACTTTCTCTTTGAACTCGAACACTGGGAAGAATGTTGAGATGGATAATGGATTTCCTTCGTGAGTTTTTGGTGCCAATTGCCCAGTTCCGTCACTTCACTAATATTTTGACACTAGGTTATATCGTCTTCACTGTCCTGCATTAACGTCGTCAACTTCAGGTTTTCTCCATTAAATAATTATAAAAATTGGGGCGTACGTCCACTTCCTCTTCTTTCTGGTTCACCGGCACACCTCAATTTGTATCATTGTATATACTGGTGCATGGCTTAGGTCTCATCCTACCAAAGGAAACGGCAGCGTCTCCGTTCCTCAAAACCCAGCCAGCTTCACTGGGTAGAAACAGAGAGATGGCTAGAGCGAAGGTACAAAGAGGTTCATGAAGTCATGATTAATAAGGATGAAAAATTTAAAGTGCCCGGATACGAATTCACTAGAGCACCGTGAAAGTATTGAGCACTTTTGCATTTAGCTGGACTAAAATTTTACAATGCAGGAATAGAATACAAGTGAAACGACAAATGTCAGTGATTTTTTTACAATGGTAATCTGAGCAGAGCAACAGTAAAGTCTAGGTAATTCAATGCAATCAATAATCTGAACAGAAATCTTTAAAGTTAAAAGAGGAATATAGATTCTTTGGATCATTGAAAACCTGTTGACAATCCTTCTCTGCTCTTCAGCTTTCCATGTTCACTGAGTGACCAAGAGTTCATCATGAGTGAACGAAAAAAGGACAAGTTAATTCAATCAGGATGAGAAGAAACTACCCCTTGCTACCAAGCTAAGTTAAAAGCATAAGAACAGTAATGATGATTTCAGGTCTTAGCGAATAGTCAAATACTTGTATCCATGCATATCATTACCACCGCCTCTTTCTTTTCTTTTCAATGCATCAAGTTCCTTATAGCTTATGCATTTCCTGCCATCTGAACAATGTAAAATGAAAAAGAAGCATACCAGTCAGCAGACCATTTAGTGCTTCAATGGTAAATGGCAGTCAAGCAGTGCAAGAGTAGCGTAAGCAAATGTGTTTAAAACATATTGCATACCTTTTCACTATGGACTCCATATGTTGTTGATCGTTGATCCGGACAGAGGGAGAATAAGAGTTTGAATACTTGGGACACTGATCCACATACAAATATTCCAATGAAGGGCACTCGATACCAGTAGTACCATTTTCATTGCAGAACCATGAGAGCTCCGGAAGACTAATCAAAGCCAACTTCTTCAACTTTGAAAGAACGATATTGTTGTTCAAGTTGTTGCTTGCTTCAATAACTCTACCCATGTCATGGCAATGCTCTACACAAAGGTCTTTCAATTGCACAAGTGACTGAGCCACATTGAAAGTGAAGAGGTTTTTGAGCTTCTTGCACTCGCAGACTGCCAGAATTTTGAGATTTCGGAAGACTGCACGTGGAGCAGGACCATTAATCCAGATGCTCTTAAGTTCAGGGAGAGCACACAATCTGATTTCTCTCAATTTTTCCAAGACAATTGCTTCTGGTTCAAACCCTTCAGATCCAAACACATATCTCATGGTTTCCATATTTACACAGATTACTGTTTCCAGATTCGGTAGTGTATGCAACAATTTTAATGGTAATAGTGCATCAACCAAGTTACGACAAGTCTGCACTTTCAAAAGCTTAAGATTGCCAAGAGAACCAGGTGGAAATTCACCGACACATAACTTCTTCAAGCCTTGCAAAGAAAGGATATGCAACTCTTCCAAGCTCTCGAAAACAGGTTTATTCGGATCCCGTGTTACTGCATTCATAAACACTTCCAATTTCTCATGGGCTCCATTAACAGAGAGATGTTTCAGCTCATGTAATCCCCCAAGGTCATGTTCCAAAAATATATCAGTTAAACCCACGTAGTCTTTGAACACTAGTTTTTCTGCTCTATTTGTTACCACTTTGTTAAACCAATCCGGTAAGCTATTGATTGTCGTGTCCAGCATCAAAATTCTTGAAGAATTTTCGTCACTGTGGGGGAGCTTTATCTCCCAAGGGACATCTTTGCTGACACATATATCAAAATCCACCCAGTTCAGCTTTGTGTACTCAATATTTTTAGGCAAGCAATCAGCATCAGATATATTAACCTTCAAAATGTTTAGATATGACAAGCCAGTTAACTCATTGAAGTCGGCATTATTAGTTTCTTCAATTGCTTTCTCAACTCTGCTTCCCCAGTCCCCAAATCCACATTTCATGTACAATTCTTCCAAGCGATGCAACCTTGATATCACATTAGATGGAACTGTATCAAAACGTCCCCCAGTGATATCCAACACCCTCAGATTGGTTAAATTTTCTATTTCCGTAGGCAATTTCTTAAGAGATGATCCTCTCATACTAAGAATCTCAAGCTTCTTCAGCTTTCCCAACATGGATATGTCAATAATTTTATGGCAACAATCTAAAAACAACGCTTGAAGGTTGATTAAGATGCTGAATGAGGAGGGTAGAAATGAAATACTAGTGAAGCTAAGATCAAAGACCCTTAGTGCATTTGGACTTTGAATAAATGTTTCTGGGATCTCAAATATAGCACGATTACTTTGTAGTAATAAAATTTGGAGTTTTGAGCATACCAACTTTCCAGGAAGCTTCTGAAGTTTGTTCACCATCAGTGAGATTCCTGAGTAGCCGTCATGAGCATCCAATGGCCAATCCTTTAATTCACAACCAGCTTTTACGAAAAAGGCAGGGCTTAGTTCGGATAACATAATTGACATGGCCAGATCCCGCATGTCATAAGGCATCTTGATGCATCCCTTCTCTGTCCCATCCAAAAGCAATTTAGAAGCTTTAAGGTGCTGGACCACAGAATGTGCCCTGTCTCTGGCTTCTTGCATTGTGTCCGAACAGTGAAATAAACCTTTTCCGATTCCATACTTCAGCAATAGTTCAATTGGGATATCCCAGTCTTCTGGGAACAAGCTGCAAAGTAAGAAGCATGACTTGGCATCATCAGATATCAAGGTATCATATTTAATCTTTATATTACTTAAGTCTCTCTCATCCTTATTGTGGACAGGTTGTGATGCGTTTACTTGTTGAGCTGATTCCTTCCATTCATCCAAGTTGTCATCTCCAAATGCCTCTGCAACTTCTTTGTTCCATTCGGTTAAGTATTTATGTCCAAGTGCCCATGCAGCTTCTTTCAATGCATTTGGAAGACCAGTGCATTCTCTAACTGCCATTCTTGCTTCATTAGAATCAGTAGGTTCATGAGAAATCTTTCCCGACTCTTTCATGAAAAACTTCCAAGAATCTTCCTCTGATAGTATACTGGGAGTGATTTGTGCTTGGCAGCCCATAGAATGACAAACATCTCTTATCCTAGTGGTTAGTATGACTTTGGAATTGCATCTTTGAAGCTCACCGTGGCTAGGAATCCCAATGCTTGTGAGATCTATTCTCTCCCAAATGTCATCCAAAATTATAAGAATCTTTTCTCGTCCCATGATCGTCTCCTTCAATCTATTGGCTCTTCCTAGTTGGCTCTTATCCACCAAATCCAATCCCAGAAGGTCCCCCAATGTGCCTTGAATTTGTCCCAGATCAGGGCTTCGGGATATAACTACCATAACCACATGATCAAAAAGCCCAATATTTTTCGCTTTTGCACTGACATGTTTCACCATGGTTGTCTTCCCAACACCTCCTCTTCCATGAACTCCAATGACAGTGATCTTATCATCTTGCAGCGCCTTGGTAACCTCATCAACGGCTTCTTTTGCAGCTTCAAATTCTTTTGGTAGTTGAAGTACTTTATGTGACACATAATATACAATGTCTTCCACGAGATCTCTTTCAGTTCTACAAATTAAGACGGGTTAAAACTCGTTAGGCAAATAATATATTAATCCAAGCATTTATGTAATTACAAAAAATTCTGGTCTACATAGTTTTGATCATACTTGTGATTCTTTGAATCCCACCCGGCAATATTGGCTACTCTCTTTAAAGAAACTCTCCAGTTCTTCACAATTTCTTCGTCATATCTTGATTCATGATTCCTAAAAGCTTCTTCAAAGCTGTTCACTTGATTTCGTACATCAGAAGGATCCACATAATAAAAAACTGGTAGAATTGTCTCCTTGCTTCCCATGCATTCACAAATCTTTGTAAGCTCATTCAAACACCATGTAGAAGAAGCATAGTTTTTCGACAGTATAATGATCGCAAATCTTGATTCTTCAATTGCAGTCAGTAGACTCTGAGAAATATCCTTCCCTTTTTTAAGCTGTTCATCATCCTTGAATGCTCTGATTGCTCTTGTCTTTTGTAATTCATGGTATAAATGAGATAGAAACCCCTCGCGAGTGTCTTCACCTCTAAAACTCAAAAACAGATCATACTTCCATGCAGGAGCTGGCTCAACTGAAAGAAGAAACCAACAAAACTGAGTGAATGAATTAAGTCAAGGTCTCAAGAATCACAGTGAAAGATAGAAAAGATAGAAAATTTCACAAATGGCATATAAAATTAACACCATTCATTGATTTCAATATATGATCCTTCAAACTTGTCAGCATTATACCTCAAAATCCAATTTCGACACTACAGCCAGATATCCACAAAAAATAAATTTGAGGTTAGAAGTTAGAACCTTCAAATCACAACATGCATGTATCTTTGTCTTAGTTCCCTGAACCTACTTCGTGGCTTTGTTCATCATCTTGGTCAGTAAATGATGTTAAAAGAAAGATCCCACGATAGACAAAAGAACACAACAGACCTACCACTACCAAACAGGATAACCAACATCTCGTGCTTACTTAGTTAGGAAGCATTAGCCATTGGGTAGGTGAATTCCCAAAGCTTGTTACTGGAAAAGGCCGCACATGGCAATTTTTCAAGAGACTTGAGACATCGTTCGGCGTGGAACGAAACAGCGGGATGCTATGACGGTGTCGGGTTCATGGCAGTGGAGGCATGTTTGGAAGATGAGGTTGTGGGTGACAATGTTGGCGGAGTAGGGCGGCAGTCGGGGGTTTTCAAAAATCTGGGCTTTACCACTTTCTCAAAGGAAGTCATAGTTGTAATTTAAACCTTTTTGTATGAGATCTGAGAATCATTTGGCATTAGATTGCAAAGAGTTGGTCCTGAATCTTCAAACTCAATTTGATCCAGAGGACAAGGTTGAACGGATTTGAGTCTATGAAGCATTATTCTTAGTCACTGAATCTTCAAACAGTGGCTGAACTTTTGCCCATTTTAAATATTCATATCTCAACTTCACGAATTATCATAACTATGCCTCAACTTTTGACATTGACTCAAAAATCATACCCGCAGTAATGGAGTTAGACGGAGTTAGTAACAGTAGGTATGATTTTTGGGTCGGCGTTAAAAGTTGAGATATGGTTCTGATATTTTGCAAAATTGAGATATGCATATTTAGAATGGGCAAACGTTTAGATACTGTCTGATGAAATTTCTCATTTCTTTATGAATATCAACAATTTTACCTCCGCCTTTATCAACACCAAGTATCAAAACATATTTTAACTGTAAAGTGGATGGAAGTATTAAATTGGGCTTACGGCTGGGGTGAACTGAGTTCACCGTGAATCAGCGCCAATCTCACCGTCTAAATTACATGAACATTTGCTGATTCTGGGTACTTTTCAAAAATTTGCCTTGGTTCATAGTGAACCCGGTTCACATGAGAACTTCCCCTAAATTGGGCTTCAAAGCATTGGTTCAGGTACTACTTTGGTACTTTTAAACCTTTGGGTATGTGTATTAGGCTATACTCATTAGATATGTGCTGAGACATGGTTTTGATCACTTTGAAACTACATATAGGTTTTAAGAGTAATGTGTTCTGGTGGTCAATAATATTTCAGGTTAGTTATTCTTTTTTTTTGAATTCAATGAATGAGAATAACAAATCAGTTAAACTACACATTATTCTCATCCACTGCATGCAAATATATATTTGATGGTAAGTGATCGCAACTGAGCACGAAATAATTGACCACCAGACCATGACCGCTGATTCTACATGACTGTTGATTCTAATTAATGGACTTGTATATTTTCATATACTCTTTGTGCAAAATAAGAAAGCAAAGCAGAAAGCACAATGAACAAAACTCAAGAAATGAGGCGTGGGAAGATCACCAATAAGTTAAAGAGACTCTTACAAGTTCGAGCGGCGGGTTGAGTCATTGCTTCAGCTGCTTGAACATCTTCAGATGAGGTTAATAATGTAGGTTCGATCTCAATAGTGGCTTGTGGTACATCTTCAAATGAGGTAGACAATGTAGGTTCGCTTCCTATAGTGGCTTGTGGTATCCTTGCATCTGTATCTAAATCTTCAGTCGACTTTGGCATTGTAGGCTCATTTGCTTGCTCAATTTCCTCCACCTGCTTCAGTAGATCTGGCATTTTTGGTCTCTTCTCCGGCTCTCTAGCCACACAAAATATTCCGATCTGTAACAACTTTACCATACCCTCCTCCAAGTTTTCAAACCTCAGTAACTCCAAATCAAACACCTCTGCTGACCATTCCTCTCTGACCACCGAGTAAACCCACATAACCAAGTCTACGTCGTCACCTATTGGGCTCTTTCCGGTGAGAAGCTCAAGCAACAGAACCCCAAAACTGTAAACATCAGCTGCATGGGTGGGGTACCGAGGGTCCGTCAATTCTGGGGCTTGGTATCTTCTTATATTCAATGGTGTTATTAGATTCGTCACCTTTGCTAAGCCAACATCAGAAACACAACCATATCCTTCAGAGTTGAGAAAAACGTTTGAGGCCTTTATGTTTCCATGGACAAGCTTCCCACCATTGTGTATGTGGATATGAGCAATGCCTCTTGCTGCACCAACTACTATTTTGACTCGCGTGTTCCAGTCAAGTGGAGTCTTGCTGATTCCGGATCCTCTTTTACCTACAAATTAAATCAGATGAGGATTAATCAATCTGTAAAATTTTAAAACTGATCGAGCAAGCAGGCTTAATTACATACCATGTAACATGTCAGAGACACTTCCCTGCTCAAAGTAATCATATACAACAAGCTTCTCATCTTTGGAGTAGTAGTATCCCCTCAGAGCTACGACATTCTCATTGCTGATGCTCCCCACAGTTTGCATCTGCTTTTCAAAATCCGTCTTTCCAACTGGCACATCCTTCAGCCTCTTCACCACGAAAATATCTGCATCCTCAAACTTTGCCTTGTATGATGTCCCAAAGGTTCCCTTACGAAGAACTTCAGCAGATGCCCTCAGCAAGTCTTCCAATTCATATTTAGAGTTAGAGAACCATAAAAGCTTACGATCTTCTGATTGAGTTGTATCCTCTCTTTTTTCGATGGGTTGAGTAGTTTGAGTTGTACCCTTTTTTTTCCTCCCTAAAAATCCCTTCCACATCTTCTGATTTCTTAGAGCAGCAAACGATCAAAGATTAGTGTTACCCAGAAAGGCCAAACTTGGAGAGTTTTCAAGAGACTTGGGCCTGTGAGTTCTCACTTCTCGGTATCTCTCTGGTTTTCTAACTTCTAAGAGAATCAGCCATCCTACTGGGTAAGACCTGCCCATAATTTAAGCTATATATATTTATATATATGCCTTACACATGTATCAATAGCATGAAATTCTATGAATTTTCAATCTTCAATAGAAATTAGAGAAACATTAAGAAATATATATATAGGTGTGACCTGTTAATTCCATTTCCTGTGTTTGACAACTTAGTGATCAATGGCAATGAAAGCAAAGAGCAGACAAATATATCTCTACGATGTTTTTGTTTTGTTTATTGCTAGCTGCAACATCCATTGAAGGTAAAGGTCGTTGACTTTGTTTTTTTTTTTTTTTTGCTAATTTATTGAAAACTTTAAGGTATTTTCTGCATTTCTTTTTTTGTATGTAACCTTTGAAACCATTTTGAAGCCTTAACCAAAGATAAAAAAAGGAAGATATTGGTATCTGTAATTTTGGTTCCTGAGCTTTATTTAGTTTGTTCTTGTTGGCTAAATAAATATTTCTTAGACCAACTAACATCTACAACGGCAGTGTTTGATCTTCTATCAAAAGTACTCACAAATCACCTATTACTCACAAACCTTGAGGAATTTGACATTTTCCACTCAGCTAACTTGAGACAAAATTTGTGCATTCAGCTTGTAGCATCAAATTGTTAATAGGAGAAACAAAATTTTCATATCCCTAGAGGCTTTCAGCTAGCTAGTTCACATCAAGAAAAAGCTTTGGTAGCCATCTTCTTCTCCCTTATCTTCAGAGAAGCCAAATTGCCCATACATACCAGATATGTCTTTATCGATACAGCACACCAGCGATTATAAAATCATAATGTTAATTGCTTAATTTATATTATCAAAATGACCAGACTCTCATATTTCTCATGAAAGACTTTCATTTTTCAAACTTAAGGCTTTTCCGGCAATTTGATTCCCGTTTCCATGTGGTTTCTTTTTATTTACTACAGTCGTCTCCATTGACCCAGATTGATCGTCGTGAATTTTTCCTTAGAATGACTTTGAATCTCGACTAATAGACTAGTCAACTTAACACCATCATATATAACCATTTCAATAAGTAAATCTCCCTAAAACATATTAGCTCAGTAAAAAGCTACATGACTGAATGAATGGCATTCCTTCTCAACTACACAACGATCACGTCAACAGTGCACACAAACCCATCAAGCTCAATCCTTTAGCATGCCCATCAATCATTTATGCAATAAAAACATAAACTTTAGACGAAAACTTACCCCCGAGTCGCCATCGTCGACTTGGCAAAGGAAGAGCAGAAGTGACGATGAACAGTTAGGAGAACTTCCCGGAAACTTCCTCTCTGAACCTTGAAATTGTAATGAATGTTGACATGGGATTTGCCGGCAGGTTGTGCATCTCCGGCCATTTTTCTTCTTTTCTTTTCTTTTTTGGTATGGAAAAGAAAACACTCTTTGCTTTCGGCTTTTTTCTTAGAGATGCAAATTGAGACCTCACCATTCTCGAAGTGGGAGGAGAAGAGATCGTCGATCGAAAAGCAGAAGATTATGAACAAAGAAAAGTGAGGGATGCAGGAAACAAGAGAATAAATCAGATGGCCGCTGCGAAGTTTTTCCGGCTATGCTAACGGCGGAGGCATTCCACTGGTACTATTACTGGGCCACATAGAATCCCTGCTGGTAATGGGCCGGTAAGAACTGGTTCGCACAGTGGAATTCTTTTGTTTGAAGTAAGAGCTTGTGGTTATCCTTGAACATCGATTAATGAAATGATAGAATATAAAAGAGATGACATAAAGTCTAAACTGCATAAGAAAAAAATATCTGAAATACTGTCAGGCTACTCAACCAACATATTGTATCATAAACTGCATCATTTAACAAAAAGTGCATCATCAGCTACTCTATTTGCTTTACATTTAAGACGACATAGTACCCAAAAAATAACGCAACTATAATGACGCATCAATTCACTCTTAACAACTTTCCAACTATATTGTCGACAAATCTTATTGTAGGCATACATCTCATCCTGTCACTAGGTGAATGTGCACATGTTACGAACAAAGGAACGTTCTGACCTAGTGAAGACAAGGTACCAAAGGTGTGCAACTCCAGACAAAGCTCACTTCTGCCTATCACATACTGGTATTGGCTTATTTTTAACAAAACTAAAAAAAAAAATTAAACATAACATTCCTGAAATAAAAATATACTAGGCCAAGAGTTTTATCCTGGACCCACTTTTGGAGCCCAACGTACAAACAACAAAAGGTCAACTTAACCCACGAAAGTCACCTTCCTCCAATCTCCAAGCCTCGACCAACCACCACAAGCTATCTCAAAACGGAGCCACACATCAAGGTGGTTCTCCATCGCCAAACCTCGGTCGTCAATCCTCTATATGTCATAGTGCATCCAAAGTCGAGTCATTGAAATCACATTTCAACCCACTCTAGGCATTATTGGAAAACACTTACTCCCACAATGCTTGACCGGGAAAACAGATCTGAGGCACCTGCAAGTAGTCGAGCCCTCTCCACTCACCGCCACCCACCATCGTCCCTCACCACCTTCACTGCAGCAAACTAACGAGAAACGCAACAGCTCTTTACCTCATATCAAGACCCTAACTCCTCTGGTTCCCATCACCAACCCAAAGAACACATACCATCCGGCTGCACCACATAGCAATAGCCCACGAGGCCTGAGACCGTCGTCGGAGAGGCCATGGACAGTCAGACGAAAGAAAACAAAGTTTGGTTTTTGTATCGCGCGACGTTGTGCAAAGAGAGAGCCTTCATGATTTTCTATCCAGCGCTTAGAGATTGGCACAGTGGATTTAAGTGTTTTGAGTTGGGTTTTCCATTCATGTGAATTTTTTGGCACTGAATATGGAACCGAACGATTTAAAGGGAAAAAATCACATAAAAAAAAAAGAGTTTCACTCGATTGTGAATTGTCATGTCAATAATTTGCTTTAGAAGGTCGCAAAAATTCATTCAAATGTTATAGCAGTACAAAGGTTCTACCGGATTACCCGGCCTGAGAAAGCAAAATCACGCACATACTATTATGTTAAAGCAGTTCTTAGTACAAAGTCTAAACTAGTAAACTAGGATAACATGGGTGTAATCAAAGTCGGTTGCGCCATCTCTTAACTAGTAATGCATATTCTCTACTCCCGAGCCACAACCAGGTCAAGGACAGAGCCTCTAACCTGGCTTTCTTCGATCCGATCCCACAACAGCAAATTGCGGCATGCCAGAATTGCCTTGGAGTTAAACTGAACGACACCATGAACATTAAGTACCTTGTCCTGTCTCTCCAACCTGCGCCTCATAGCTGGATACACGAAAATCTAGTTCAGATTGTGCTTTGTTCGAATCAGCCCCGCACTTAGCTCCTACCATACGTTCCATAGTGGACCGATGTCGACGTTTCTTAGTGCCTCCAGGAATAGGCACCACATTCAACATCTCTACAAATTTAGAATGAATGACTTGATTAGAGTTTTCATCTAACACCCCCTCCATAAGTCAATTGTCCTCCACTTTTTCCGCACGGCTCCATGCTCTACCACCATCAGCTGTCAACACCACATCGGCCAGACTGAGCCCGCAAACAACTTCTTAAACTTAGGCTTCCGCTTCCGTTTGTAACTTCTTTTTTTCAACTTTCCACAATCAATGGGAAAACCATCTATAGCATGACCAAAACTTCCACAGCCCATGTAATAGCATTTCATTTCAAAGTAATATATTCAATTTCACAAACAATCTAAGCAATAGGACCAAGACGAAGACTAACATGCATCTCTAATGGATCATGTAGATCAATTTCCATAAAGAGCTGAATCTCCTCCTTGTCCCGAAGTTGATATCGATTATAGTCAAGTTACCTACCCAAACAATTGCCAAGCGTCTTCCACCATTGCTTGACTTCCACTTTCCCAGTGAGATCACCTTCAACAACCTCCACACGTGCCCAAACCTTGGCCTTAGTCGCCGAAATAGAATGAACCGGTGCCAGATCTTCGAACTCCTCCAACACGATCATAACATCCTGATAGAACCAAGGTCTATGATCCACGACCCTCTAAAAAGCCTCCTTGTCCTTGAATCTGCCCATAAAACGGTTAGAGGTACAACGCCAATAAATACTTATAGCGTTCGACCCCTTAACACCACACCAAAGTCGAAACATCCAATGCTAGAGAGATTTTTTCCGATTCTCTGTAAAGACTTGTGGAGAAAAGACACGAATAACGGCAAAGCCAAAATCCCCCTCCTCCTCTGCCGCTAGCTCCATCAGAGATATCACAAACCCTAAATGTCATGTCAATACATAACAGAATGGGTGAACAGAAAGTTAACGAAATGGCAAGTATGCTGTGAATTACAAGCATAAAAGTAAAACATTCAATTTTGAAACATGAGGGGGCAACTTGATGTTTGAATCAAATTTCAGGGGGGTTAACCAGAATTTGTTGTAGAATAAATCAAACTACGATAGTAGAGAATGTAATGTCTAATTCTCATAATAACACGTACAATTAGTACAAACTAATACAAAGAATCTTGCTCTCCATTAAAATGCTCTAAATTCGGAAGAACATACAATGCAACCGACCTCCATAAGTCTGAAAGAGATTGGGAGAATGTGCTTCTTATTCAAACAACTTGGTTGACTACATATATAGTTTTACAATTTCACATAAAAGAGGAAAATAGAAAATATGCATATGTTTTACATAATATCAACTTGATAAATAAGTAAGCACAAATCAATGTAAACTTATCCCTAAACATTTGGGAAATTATTCAGCAGAATGCTATAATACTAATCAATATCACTACTACCATGAGAGACTTGGTCAACCAACAACTCTCAACACATCATTCTCGATAAACACATGGATTGAATAACATGATAAAACAGAAGTCATAGGGGTTACTACCTTTACAGGGTTCTTTGGCGAAATGAAAATGGGCAGCATCGTCATTTACTCAATATTTGTTGATTTCTTTGAACATTTGAGCTCCATTGATTTCACTGTCATTAATGTTCATCATGGTACGAAGATATCGTCATTAGATAAGAATACTAATAAATTATTTCCGCAGGATTCTCACAAAACGAGTTTATCAAAGTAAATGCCGCAGAGCGGCATGCTGAGAGAGAAAATTAACAGTATTGCGTGCATCCTCATCCAACGGTCCTCAATGTCGGCGTCGGCCTCTAAGCACATTGTCGTGCTTCGGGTGAGGGCGAACGAGTGGTGGTGGGTTCCCTTATTGTTACGCTTTATTAATAAGACATGGATTGAGTCCAAAGTGGGGTGTGGATAATCTTCATCATTTGAATCATCCTTTTTACTATCATCTGAGTGCTCCTCATCGTAATACTCAACATCGTCTAAATCGTATTCGACGTCCTCTTCGTCATCCTCCAGCTCTACTTCATTGGAATTCATCTCTAAATCTCTAATCTCCTCTGGAGTAAGATCTGTGGTACCATCAGGCTCGAGTAACCGTTCGTTAGGCTGAACCGGTTCCATTATTTTGGGAATGTCAGAAGTATTAGGCTCTCGATATGCATCATCTCTATGCGCTTCAATATCAGTCGCTGACGTCCTTTCAAGTGTCGTAGCACTCCATATTCCTTGGTGAGACATATGGTTTACTATATTCCAGCCTCCACCAGCTTTCAAATTATCCAGATAGAACACTTGTCTAACTAAGTTGACAAGAGTGAATGACTCATCCTCATACCAGCTTGAGTTTGTATTGACTGATAAAAGTCCCAGATCTTCCTTGGTACGCTTGAACCATTTGCACTTGAATAGAAAAATGTTGATATCATTCTCGTACAGTAACTGAAAGACATTAACCAGAACCCCATAATAGATAGCATGCCTTCCCCAACCACGATCCCACTGTTCTGTGTTCTTCTTCCTTCATCTCAGGCTAATGAATGAAACTTTACACCGTTCAAAAAATAGTCGGGGTAAATATAGTGCTTAACCGGCTTATGGGTTAACAAATACTTATCCCACGACCACCACCCCTAGTGGTTATCGGAATTTTATAGGTCACTCATCTGCAAAAATTGGAAGAATATATATATGAATGTGTATTTATTTTTTATCAAAAATTTGACATAGTTTCCCCTAAAAATAAAGGAAACCAAAAACCTGCATGCATAAAAAAGGTAAAACACTTCGCAGAAGCAAACACCAAATGTCATTCCAATTTACCGTGGACACCTATTCCTATTCGGATTTCTCAATTTAATAAATACGTGCACATATACCTATACGTGTGCATGGTTTAAATTAAACAAACATACGTATGTACCCATTGGAGGAAATAATTGGGGAACTTCTTCTTAAGGACTCTTTCAACCCATACATTACTCTTGTCCGGTTTTTTTGGCTGAATGTTCTCCCTGTAGAGCTTCATGTACGGTCTTACCTCGTCACAGTCTCGCAACACCAACCCGATGTGTTTCGACAAGTTCTTCTCTAGATAATATTTCCTTTAATACTCCTTTAAATGGTCGTATGCCATCTATGATGACTGAAAGATTGATGCGGCCATTTAGATTGGAGGCGGTGGTCTGCATAGGATCCTTGAGGTACCTATTGCAGTAGGTAACACACTCATGCATTAGGTGTATCTCTGTTATGGAGCCATCATGGGCAGATTTATTTTTCATGAATCTTTTATATTGTCCAAGTTGTCTGCAAATGATACAATTAGTTATATTACGGATAGTAGAAACACAAAAAACAAATATGTAAGTGATGAAAAAATGTTATAAATAATTGTACGTACCTTCCTTGCGGATACATCCAAGTGTAGTGGAATGGACCAGAAAGGAGCACCAACTCGGGTAGGTGGATCATGAGGTGTATCATGATGTCAAAGAAAGCAGGGGGAAAACTCTCTTGAGTTTACAAAGGATGTGCACAATTTCGTATTGCAGTTCGACCACATTTGAATTTTTCAACTCTCTAGCACATAACCTCCACCACCATCTACACAATGCTATTATTGGTTCGACGACGTCTTTAGGCAATTAAGGTTGAATTACTACTGGAATCAGTCGTTGCAGCATAACGTGATAGTCATGAGTCTTTAGGCCAATGAACTTGTGCTGCGCCTCGTCGACTGCTCCAAATATATTCACTGCATAAGTAGACAGATAACGAACACTCTTGAACCAACTGAATACATAACTCCTCTGTGCCGGCTTCACCGTGTAAGGTGCATCTGACATCTTGTCGTACACTTCTCTTCTATCCCTCCTCAACCACAAGGAAGGGCGCAAATTCATAGATTCCAGATATTTTCGCGTTTTGGGAGTATCTTTAGTCTTCAACTTAATACCCAGAATTGTTCCCACCACGTTATCGCACACATTCTTTTCTATGTGCATGACATCAATGTTGTTCCTGAGTTTCAACTTGGACCAGTAAGGCAGTTCAAAGAAAATACTCTTGTGATGCCAATAGCTGAGATCGTGTGGAGTGTGTGGATTGAGTTTCTTCAAATCTTTTTCATTGGTCAATACACAGAAATAGAAGTTGTTCAACCTCTCTAAAATTTGTTTGCCAGACTACTGTCTGGGTTATGGATTATCCTATATTGTCTCGTCAAAATGATCATCATCATGTCGCCACGAGTGATCGTGAGGAAGTCATCTACAATGACCCAGATAACATAACTTTCCCGCGTGCCAACTGGAGTTTACGTCGTCCAAACAGAAAGAGAAACTATTATACCTTTTGGTCGTGCAAAATGCCAACAACCCATATACAGGAAAATCATTGATTGTTCACATTATGGCTGCTCTCATCATGCATGGGCTTCTTGGTGTGAGTTGAACCTTCAAACACAACTTTCTCATCAAAGTCAGATTTCCGAACAGACTGACCTCTGTGGACTAAATCAACCATAACTTTCTCTAAACACATGATAATTATGCTATGGAAGAAGTTATAGAAACTAGAAATATGTTGCTTTTCAAACATATAAAGATCATTCCCTGGTTAATCCCGAACTGCTCTCAGTTCTCTGTCGAAGTTGGCTGACCTGCACAGGCGTATTTCCCAAATTAAACTTTAAATACCTTCTTTACTTCTTTTCTCCATTATTGACTCAAAATACCAATAAAATAATAAAATAACTAATATTTCTAAATGAATAAAAAAAAGAATAAGTATATGAACATTAATAAATAGCATAGAGGTGCATATTTATGCATCGATCAAGAACCTCACACTTATCGTTTGCTAGTCCTCGAGCAAAACAATAAACTAAGACTCAAGACTCAATAGCAACACTACCAACACGAATTTAATGCGATTAACATGATGTCTCAACAATCTCTCTACTCTTGTAACACCAAGATCACATGATATTTCAATTTAATCCATAGAACTTCTAAGGTTAATTCCAATGTATAACACACATGTAACATGTAGGATGATGACATAATCATGGTGAATACAAAGCTGTAGCTTGAAAATAAATAAGTTAAGACTCAACCTTACATAAATATTCTCTAATAAGTGTTTCTCTCAAGATATATTTAACATTTTCACTCAACTCAATTATTTGCCAAATGAACCAAACCATATGCTCAACTCTTGCGACTAATATCCACAGATCAAAGGTTGTCCATCTCGAGAATCAAAAAGGTCTTTCAAAGGTTGTAATGAGGGATAGACTCATGGGTTTATAGAACAAAAAGATATGAAATTTGAGAACAAGTTCTAAAACCCAATAGAGTACAAAATGTAGAGACTTTTCTCGCACTTTACACCCATTGAATTTCTCTACCATTGTGTCACTATTGTGCCCGAATTTCATCTTGATGGGCCTTCACTTCATCCTTTTCATTAACAGTTAACCCGGGTATCAAACTAGACACCACAAAGTACTATTTTTTCTTTTCTAGTTTCTTTTCACTTTTTTTTTTAACATAACACTATCTTGATACCCCACACTTGTTCTTTTATATCACCTTCATAAACTGTCACCTTGATCTTCATATACATGTCTCATGTATAGCTCTACTAAGTCCTAGAACAAAGGTAAAGATATAGCTAATCTATAGTTCAAGGTTAAGTTTAAGGTTATGCGGGCGATGACAAAATGGTTATCATGTAGGCTCAAAGTGGTTAACTAAGGGATGCACAACTTGTGTAGACAAAATATAGGACACAGGCTACATATGGTCATGGTGGTAGATCCTAAGTGTCTTTATCACTTCCTCAATCAAGACATATATTGACTATAAGGTTTGAAAAACACAAGAGAAAATTCTAGCAAACTCTAGAGTCCATTAACTCAATCTGCGGCAAGCAATTGATACTCAATCAAAGAAAGCATGTATATAACATATAGGCTCAATTGCTCATGAGTTAAATGAATCTAAACAATTTCTAAGCATGCTCAAAGATCTGTGCCATGTTTACTTCTTTCTACATCCACTACACATTCTCACATGCACCATATATCAAGAATAACAACAAAAAAAGTCAAGTCACATAAGCACATGTTTCACTTTTAGTCACAATTTCGGAAGATGTAAATACATTATAGACGAGTTAAGGGCAACCTAAGACTCAAAACATAAATTAAAATACTCTTTTTGTGTTGTTTTTCTTGAAACTTTTTATTTTTGTATTTTTTTTTTTCATATAAGACACTAAAACACATAAGAAAAATAAAGAAGAACTCAAAAATAACAAAAACTGACACAAAGACCATTCCACGACGAACTAGTCATCAAAAAAGACCTCCTCATCATTCGACGGGTCGAGACATATCTCGATGGGTTGAATGCATGCTAATTCCTGAAAACTAACTCAAAATTCTACGGGTCGAGAAATTTTCTCGACGAGTCAAAGTGCATAACTCAAATAGGAAAAATTGAGCATACCAACTTGCAGAATTTATACAGAATTACTTATACATTTTAATTAGCTGAAATTTTATAATCATAAACTAGACACATATATAAACAATCTTTCAAAATTTCATATTTTTCTGAGACCTATAACTATATCAGATAAATCACACAAAGAAGTATATTGCACAGTTCTGAATTAACACCCAAAACAAATTTTTTAAAGAAATCTATATCTAGACGCTAAGTATATGATATAGCCTCACTCCACACTTGAAAGTTGCATTGTCCTTAATGTAAAATAAAGTTATATCATGTAATACATTAAACAAGTATGAAGCAAGACACATAACACATCACAAAACACACTACATGGAGAAAAATGAAGTAAATGAGAAGGAATAAGAGAAAAATAGAAAGGATAAGAGAGCAAATTTGGTAGCCACGCTTCTCCATCAACATGGGTTGTCTCTCATGTAGCACAAAGTTTAACGTCTTCAGCCAGACATCCTCAAAATCATCAGGTGATTGTGGTCTTGGCTCGATCAAGTGCTTGCCCTTTAATAGCGATGCTAGATGAGCTCTTCCAAGCAACTTGGGTACCCTTGGAATCCCCAACACACAAGACCCTAAGTGCATTCTTCTTTCTTCCTCTTTTTCCAAAACCTCATATTCTTCAATCCAACAAACAAGGCATAGAGAATCTCCTTGTTTGACATATGGTGATCAGGTATCACCATCTTAATATGCTCCAAAATATAAGGGGGCTCTGTAGGTGAATCCTCAAACTCAAGTGTTTCTTCGATGCAAGAAACAAGTGTGAAACTTGAGTTTGGTCTTGAAAGCTATGTGGTTGTTCATATGGTGGCAGCAACTTCTCAACAAAAGGAATTTCAATTGACTTTTCCACAAGGAATTCATCCATCTCATCATCATCAAAGAAACCATCCCCTTCTTCCATTGCAATTTTAGCCTTAGTAGTCAGCTTCACAGGCCTATACTCGAGAAGAGCTTTGAGCTGGTCTAATTCTTGCTCGATTAGCTTCTGTTCTACAAATTCTGGCTTACTTAATTCGAGCACTTTTTTCAAAGTATCGTCACCCCATCCATATTAGAGATATTCCTCATGATGGTATTCCTCTTCAAAGACAAATTCCACCTCCACACTGTCACACTCTTCCTCTTCTTGAGGCACATGAAACTCTTGTGTTACATCCTCTTGCTCAACATATGTATACTAGGCTACATCATCCATCAACTGTTGCATAGAAGTTTTCAACCTCTCAATTCTAGAATCAAATTGCAACCGGCCAAGTCGAGACTCAAGACTCCAAAGAAGAGACATGATTTCTTTGGACTAATGAACTTCTTCATGTTGATATCCTTGATGTGAATAGCCATAACTAGAGTACTCATCCCAAGTTTGAGTGTAAGGAGATGCGTGGTAGTTGCTCTGCATGGTGGAATAACTTTGATATTATAAATATGTGCATTCCTCAGTTGAGTGACCTTCCGTAGAACATATAGAATACACCACAAAGTTAGAATATATAATGTACAAAGGTCAAATACAAGATACAAGTTAAAGCAGTTAGAGTTAATCAATCCCCGGCAACACTGTGCCAAAATTTTATAGGCAGAAAACCACATATCAAAGATAGTCCCTACTAATTATCAAAGTATGCTCAAATGATGTTAATATAGTTCAATGGAAGTAGGGGTCATTCCTGCAGATGACTGATGAGACTAATCACTTTAAAGGACTTAAAAATACAAATACCAGAAATCTGGCAGACTCGACCTATAGAGAAAGAATTAATTTATTAAATTATCTAGACATGACCTAAAATTACAAGAAAACACAAACTCAATATAGACAGTGTGGTGGACAACCAAAACTTATAGAGTTTTTGGAGTTGATTCTATTGTCGAAATATATTATACGAAACAAAAGAAAACTGAAAAGTAAAAGTGAACCAACAATAAAAGGCAAGCTAAGGGAAACTACCATCTCTCCCGACACGAGTATGAATACGACAACACATTCAACCTAACTCACTTAATCATGAATGAAAGTTCCTAGGAAGATTCCACCTTGAGAACACAACATATTACCTAATCTTTATGATTACATTGGTGAAGGTACGCTTATCACCAATGACTATCCTTTAAAGAACCCAAAGTCACGGACTCGGATTTACTGAGAAAAAAAATATTATGATCTAGAAAAGGTTTGAGAATCTACAAGACTTCACAAATACACTAAGGGTGTGTCTTGCTAGACTTATAGTTTCTTATAACCAAAAATCTTGGTTTCTACTAAAGAGAGATCGAGGAAGATCAAGAACAATCAACAAGCATCAAACTCTCATAGAAATAAATCCCTAAACATGCATACTAAGCAGGCCTTCAAAGCATACAAAATAGAAATTATCAATGAAAAAACCAACAAAGAAACCTCAATCATGAGCAAATTAAAGTAAAATTAGGTCAAAGTATGCATATTATATAAATCTCATGTTCGGGGCTTCAAGGTAGCTCCTTAACTAAATAACTATCTCCTCATAGATAAAGAAGCTAAACTACAAGAATTCATAAGAAAAAGAAAAGCAAAAACTGATATAGTTGGAGAAACCCCGTCAACGATTTGTCGGGTCGAAGGCCAGTCTCGACGTGTCAAACTGGACAACTGCAGCTCTTCTTTTCGGCTCCTTGCTCTTTCTCACAAGTTATTCTTCCTCCCAGTACTGATTAGTCTTTCCAAAAATCCTAAAAAGAGTATTTATAGAGACTTGATTGGATATCTCCCTGTTTACTTAGGTTTTGGGCTCTCTTCTTTGACAAGTCAAACTTCTTTAATCCTTTTATCTCTTAACTTCTTTTCCATAAGCCACATCAGTATGAAATTAGATTTGGAAGAACAAATTCATCTTTGGGCTTCTTGGTGAGAGTTAGGCCTCCAAACACAACTTTCTCATCAAAGACAGATTTCTGAGCAGACTGACCTCCGTGGACTAAATTAGCCATAACTTTATCTAAACACATGATAATCACGCTATGGAAGAAGCTATAAAAACTAGACATCTGTAGCTTTCCACACATATAAAGATCATTCCTTGATTAATCTCGAGATGCTCTCAGTTCTCTGTCGAAGTTGACTGACCTAAATAGGCAGATTTTTCAAATTAAGCTTTAAATACCTTCTTTACTTCTTTTCTCCATTATTGACTTAAAATATCTATAAAATAATAAAACAAACTAATATTGCTGAATAAATAATAAAAGAATAAGTATATGAACATCAATAAATAGCATAGAGGTGCATATTTATGCACCGATCATTACACCTGGCTCGGGAATCCGCAAGTCTGTGCAAGTATTGCTCTGGATGAAAATGAGTCTTGGAGGAGATACTTGATCAGGCGAAGGGCAGAATGCAGTACTTAAGTTCTCAGGACATCGTTGGCCTAAGACAAGGAGCATTGTCTCTTCTGGAAACTTGTTCAACTTGCAGAAGTAGGCGAAACTATTGAGGCAGGTAAGCGGATCATCATGGAGAGGTCACGTGAGGGTTAAACCCAGCAACCTGTTTTCGCTGAACGGTATCGCGAGCGGATGACGGAAGATAGGAAAATAGACCTGAAATCTGAGGAAGTCTAACATCCCTAATGGCCCAGCGAATTCGAACTTGAGGGGATCCAGTGAAATCTACCCCAGACTGTGGTAAAGGTAAGCAAGAACAGACTGGGGGAGTCTGACTTTATGGCCGTCGTACAGCGGGGGGCTCGGCAATTCGGGTCCAGCTCCCTATGATTTTGTTAGAAGAGGTATAGAAAATAAACATACAAAACCAGTATTCAAGAAATGCAATACCCCCTCGAGCGCCTGTTACATTCTTGTAATAATTCCACCAAGCGGTGCAGAATCGAGTGAAACTTCCACGTCCGGCACAGGATATTTTCTTAGGGTGGAATGATTCAACGAACCTTGGGTATACGGCTTCTCAGTAATTGAACCCCAAATATAGTCACCATATCGAGCAAAGTGATAATCATATCGCCGCAGGGAAATCAAAAAATGTTGCAACTTGAATCCCAAAAACACATGACAAAGGGGAACGGCCCTCTATTGCCTATTTGAGGTAGAGCAAAGGACACTTGCAAGAAGAGAGAGATTCCAGTCATCTCCCAAAGGGCAGAATCAGTTTTGGCACGAGCTCTATACCAATTCATGTCGTCCTCGGTGACGGAGGACCACTTGCCCAATTTTCACTCGACGTCTTTGTGGTCCCATTATTGCGGTGAGGCTTTCTCATCTCAAAAGATGAGCGCTTGGCATCAGACGGAGGAATGAAAGGCTTGGTGGAGTTCTAGGTTCAACGATGATTTGATAAACGGGCCCAGACGTGCCGCTTCATTATCAGCCAAGCGAAGATTGATAGTGTGGCCAGGTTTCTTGCGTGACATGAAAGAGCAAATGATGGTTGTGAAGGCTTTGGCGACGTCTTCATTTAGGAGGGGGTTAGATATGACCTGATGGGGAGATTTTATTCTAGGCAGACTGATCATAAATTTAGTTGGAAACGGCGAAACTTCACGAGGAAGTTTTTGTTTGATTTGACGGGTGAGACTGGAAGGAGGAGAGGGTGTGTGAGTAACTGTGCATTATTAACAGTCGTGTAAGCGCGACTTTTCAAAGGAAGAACAATAAAGTGGAGTCGTAAAATGAAAGTTACCGTTTGGCCTAGTTGACATGTCATGATTCAAAACCTCTTCAATTACGCCTAAGACTTATTTCGAGGCTTGAGGGGCTACGTTTGGGCCCAAAGTAATCATCCTTTATTTTTAGGGTTTCCAATATTATTGGGCCAATACTTGCGGCCCGTACGAAAGAGCTTTCCTGGAGAGGGAATGAATCTTAAATGATCTCACTAATTTTTAGATTAATTGGGAGGGTTAAGGATGTTGGATTCTTAGCATTTAGAATCATTAAGTGAATCTGATCGCTAGAATCTTAGGATGTTATAACAAGCAATTACATGATGCCTATAAATAGAGGAAATTTTTATGCAGTCGGGACCACTACATCTCATACATAACTTTTGCTCTCGACAAAAATCCTTCTCTTCTCGAGAAACCCTAGCTTCCAGTGATCCGAAGATTTTGCACCATATAGGCCGTGTACAATCCGAAGATTCAAGGATGCGACAACTGTGTTCTCCACACTCTGCCAAGGAGATTGCTCTGCTTTCTACCGAATAGGGTGTGTGGAGTATCGATTCTTGTGGCTCAGTAGAGAGACACGAAAACTCAAGTCCTAAGTCACTTAGGCGAAAAGAATCCAGCAGGCGAGGTTTGTGCTATCCCCGTCTTAATTGCTTCTTAGAAGTTCAGTAGGGGCGAACCAATGTTCAACGTTTTGCTCCACGATAGTGGCACGCTTAGCGCGTACACACACAGGAAAAAGAGACAGTTTGAGACTTCTCAAGACCCTGGAAATTCTGCAACCAAACAACTTTTACCTTGGTACACATTGTTCGGTAGTTACTTAATGGTGCTAATATATATACTAACTTCTCCTAGAAACTATATGGCATTAATTGTTAGGTACGTACGTAGCTTGCTTATCATGGCTATTTGGAGGGTTGAATATTACTTGTATATATGTAATTATAAAGGGTTGTGTATAGTCACCGTTAAATGAATGCTTGGATGCGTGGTGACATGCATGCGAGAAGCTAAGACTGGATCGGATGTCTAAAACTTGAGGCCTCTGCCTCAGCTGTGCTTAATTTTATGTACCTAAGCAACATTGCAAAATAATATTTCTTAATGGCGGTTTGAGACTTTGAGGCCATTAAAACGAAGTGAATTATAACTGAAGTAATCTTTTGAGAAAACGGAGTCCCGGAAGATATATGGATTGGCAAAGATTGCCAATTAGTAAGTTGGAGTGTCTTTCAAATGCAGTGTAGGCACCGAGTTGCAATCGAGAAGAAGCATTTCTCACATCATACAAGATACAACAGAGTTGATTATTTATTGGAGTACGATTAAATTCTAACAACACAATGACTAGGGCTACATGATGGTTTCCTCCTAGCTACATGAGTTTAGATCGACCTCTACTCCCTGGATACTAGGTAAACTCTGGCCTTAATAATCGACCCATTGCCAAGCTTGAATCCAGGACTTACAGGAAAGCCGACAACTTGACCTGAAGGAACCCGCCCACTGAAAAACTTGACAACACTTTCCATGTACTGCGGATGAGAATCGGCACCTCTAGTAGCCTCAAACTGCCTTGGTGTTGGGTCGAGGGAGAAGGCCAGCAAGTGCAGCAGCTAGATAGCCTTAGCCATTCCCAAGAACTGGCTGTAAAACTCACTCCTGGGGTGGTTTCCATCTAAGATTTGGCGTCGCTGATCCAAGTTTCCGAACAATGACTCTTCCATCTTGGGATGTACTATGGCCAAGTACTTGTTTGAACAGAATTTGCCAAAGTTACATGTGGGCAAGATTCCTAGAAGCTCAGCAGGATCAATGGCCTTCATGTCACAGTATTGGGTGAAGCAATCACGGCGGTACTGATCTGGGTTGAGCAGCAAGGAGAGGCTACCGTCCATGTAGAATGTCTCATGATCAAAAACTTGGAACATTTTGCTAGAAATGTAGGACTGCAGAGCATACTTGGCATTGCCATTTTGCGTCGTTGTGATAACGGAGGATATATTATAGTTGTTGTGGTAGTAGTAATGAGAGTGGCAGATTCAATGGAACACACAGCTGCAGCAATGTCCCAAAGAGCGGCACGCATGAGGGAGAGGAGCAATGAAGTGAAGGATTTTGATGCCTCTTTCACTTGGCTCATTGTCGCCTCAAACAGGTCTGGTGCCGGAGTAGCTACAACTGTAATCACAAACCCATTAAGAAGCTAGCTAGATTTGCCAATTCTCGACACAAACACAAAGTTATGGAATGTTTTAGTACCTTGGAGTTGGCTGCAACCAACCTTCCTCCTTGAGAGAGATCTGCCCTTCTTTCCACTATTCCCAGTGGATCCATTAACAACGCTAAGCTTTTCCTTAAGGTTGTCAACCTCCACTTCCTTTGCCTTAACCTCCTTCTTCAGCTCCTCCACTGTCACCTCATACGGCGCCACAACTTCCCTCAGTGTACCCGTCACCACAGGTCCTCCACCGCCACGAGCACCACCACCATATGAACATCTTTTCCTAAACCTCTCTCTCAACACTCCAAGTTTCCTAAGCTCCCCCACCACTGCCACATCAGCCACCCTCATCTTCTCGGGGTCCCACGGGCTATGGGCCTTCTGCAGGCCGGCATAGGCCTTCTTCATTGCCGAAATGGTATCAAACACCTCCCACATTGTCAATCTCCATCTCCATCACCTCTTTCCTTGACCCCTCATCCTCACCCTCCTGGACCCTAAATCCTCCTCTATCAGTCTCTCCCTCTTCTTTCACCTCCTCCTCTGGATCATCCAACTCGAGCTCGCTGAAATCGTCACCATCATCTCCAGCGCGACTCACAGAAAATTCGCCATTCCGGCCAGCTCCCAGTGGGTGCAGCAAGCAAGAAGCCACCACTCGCTGAACCAAATTCGACACCTTTGCCACCATTATATCCTCCTTAAATCCACACTGTTAATCTCTCCACCTCTGAAACAATTTCACGCAGACACACAAACGGATCAGATTCTCTCTCTAAGTAAGTAACCAAAGGATACCGTTGAAGATCGATTACAATAACTCAAAATCCACATTTCAACAATTCATCAGTGAACAGAAGCTAACTTACTAAAATGACAAATGAAGCTCAATAATGGACCTGATATCTAGGTGTTCTTCTTCTTGGTTTACAGTGACTAACCAAGTGAAGAATTGGACATTTCAACGTACACTCTCCTTACTTCTATAGACTTCTAAACCAAATGCTTACCCACATTAGGAGAGAAAACTCGATTTATGAAACTTATCCCAATAGTTATTTATAGTTATGAATCTAATCTAAGTCGAATCAAAATAATGCAGCAGAGAGAAAGAAGTAGAAACAGTAATCAATTAAGTACATGCATGAAAGGAATATCTTTACCTGGAATTTAAGTCGGCATCCAAGTAGAGTGAATGAGGCTGCTGTGCGCTGTGACTTGGGAGAAAGTGGTGCTGAGCTAATTGAGCTGAGAAACCTGAGATTGAAGACAGACCAAGTCTCAAAGGCGAAGACTGGAGAGAGTTTAAAGAGTGAGGGAAAGTCGAATATGAAGTGCTGGGCTTCAGCCCATGACTACTTTTTTATATTTTTATTTTATTTCAGGTAAACAATATGAGTTTTTCTAATAACACCTCCAAAATTTCTCTCCACACTTCCATCAATTTTTAGTTATCAAATTAGTGAAATTATTATTCTAGCTTGATAGGCAATGACACTTATGCACCTAGCAGACTTGAAGCTGATCCATCTTTAGTTTTTTTTTTTGAAAGTCATCTTTAGTTTTTTACTTGAATTAGGGTTCCTGAACTATTGTAGCCTTGTAGCCAGAATTCACTAAATCAAGCATATCAGAATGCTTCTTTAGGAGAATCTGT
This sequence comes from Geum urbanum, assembly GCA_946800695.1. Classification (NCBI taxonomy): domain Eukaryota; kingdom Viridiplantae; phylum Streptophyta; class Magnoliopsida; order Rosales; family Rosaceae; genus Geum; species Geum urbanum. Next base: position 34,677,955 of record OX327016.1, read on the forward strand.
TGGGATCCCTCGATGGAGGAGATCAAGAAAGTAGTGGGCCTGGGTGGTCAAGGTCTGGCGAGCGGTCTGGCGAGCAGCCCATCTTGATTAATAGTGCTCTATCGAGGAGTCACGTTATAAAGCGTCTAGCGAGCTTCGCTAGAGGAAGGCTTTGACTTCGATGAGTCAGTACATACCAAAGAAGGAAACCGATACATAAACGGTTTTGGTTTCATTGGGGAATCCGATTCCTAATTGGATTATGTAAGTCTACATGCATTGGTCTATAAAAGGGGCATGTAGGCATAAGGAAAATAGAGAACATAAGTTGAAGAGCATTGAGAGTTCTTCTTCTAGCATTGAGAGCTAGAGGTTTGGTGAGGTATAGGGAATTCTTGTTTAGGTGAGCAAGTAAGTTTGTAATCTTCTTATTCATCATAGTGAATTCAGGATACTCTCCCCGTGGATGTACACAACCTTGTTTGTGGAACCACGTTAAAACTTGTGTGTGTGTTTTTCGATCTCGTATTGTTTGGTGTGTTAAGCTTCCGCAACAAGCACAACTGATTAGTATCAATTGAGGACTGATTTCCAACAGAATCATGATTGGGGAAGAAGGATCAAGAATTGCATATATATACAAACAATGGGAAAATACAAATCGAGTAGAATTTGCAATGAGACAGCTAGCTTCTTGGGTTTGGTTGTCTAGCTTTAAAGATGAACATCATCCATGAGACCATCACTACATCCAGAGCAGCACAACGTACTATTATCATTTTAACCATCTCTTTTCCATATAAGCCTCAAATTTGGATCTTCCTGATGTATACTAGTCCATGTAAATTTCAATGAAACAAACTAATGAAAGAACCAAGATTCAAACCCAACCTGCTTAGGAGTTTAGCTCTCTTAATTCAACTTATCGCAACTACAATATTTTTTTTATAATCGAGTATTTCTGTTTTTAAGACTCAAGATCTAGTATTTATGCAAAATAAGTAATAGCGTGACTACATATACATATGTACATTTGACGACTCGATGAAAGCTTTTGATTATAGATGAGAGGTCTAGTGAGAAAACAAAAGGTGTAATAAGATATTTAATATGTTATAGATGAATTACAACAATAAGATTAAAATGGGAAGATCATGAGAGGTATAGTGAGCAAGATCATGTAATTAAAATAAAAGTAGAGGTGTAGAGAGTATGGAGGTGTAGTGAACAAAATTGGAGGTCCTAATAGAAATTCTCAAACAATATCATTTGTTTAAAGGAAAAAATTTACTCATGGTACCCGAACTCTTTAGGTCAGGTCAAAAAGGTGCCCGAACTCTCAAAACTATCAAAATAGTGCACTAATTCTTAAATAGCTATAAGTGTGGTTCCTAGAGCCATTTTCTGGCAAATCTCTGGTTCCAACAATGACGTGGTAATTATATTTTTTTTCAAAAAATAGGGAAAATGACTGTAATACCCTTCCGATTTTTATTTTTTATTTAGTTCTCTCTCTCTCTCTCTCTCTCTCTCTCTCTCTCTCTCTCTCTCTCTCTCTCTCTCTCTCTCTCTCTCTCTCAAACATAGTAGCAGCTACACCGCTCCCCCTCTAGAAATATGTCACCCTCTCCCCACCGCCACATCTTCAACTTCCAATGACAGCAACGTTGCTCTCCGATGCTAGTCACCGCTGCAAACTCGGCTTAGCATAGTCGAACTAATCTCCGCCTCGGCCTTCTTGGAGATCTGTCTCTCCCGGTCACTCACCTCATGAAAGGTGTGCTAAATGATAATTATATTCCTAATTTTAAATAATCACCATGCACACATCATCATTGGAGCCGGAGATGTGTCAAAAACGACTCTATGCACCATGTACACGTATAGCGTTTTAAGAGTCTTAGCACTATTTTGATAATTTTGAAAGTTCGGACACCATTTTTACCTGACCCAAAGAGTTTGAACACCATGGGTGAATTTTTTCCTTGTATAAATCACGACATACAATCAGATTCCAAAGCCTCATCCGATGGGTATGGAATAAAAAAATAAAAGAGGTAAAAGCTACTTTGTAATGTCTATTTGGTCACAGTGTGGACGACTTGGTTGCCTCTTCTCGTCTCAGATGAGAAAATAGAGCACTCAAAATTTGTGTAGAGTGATCTCACATCTCGACATGAATCCCGAAATACGGTTGATGCTGGCAGCTGTAGATAAATTCTAAATAGCTCTTATTAATATCTAATGAAATTTAAAAAGGACAATTAAATGAAGAAGTTGAAAACCGATTTATCATGGGCTGTGGTATGTAGATTTTTCCCAAACCAAACCGACAAGATTTATTCTACCCTAAAGGATAATTCAAGAATGTATTCAAAATTCTTAATAGACTTAAAGAGTTTATTCTTAAAAAGTTAAAATTGACATGTGACACGACATGATTAGGTGTTTTTGTCAACTTATTTCAAGGTTGACTAAGGTTATCAAAACAGAACGATCCAAATCATTTAGAGCATATGCATCGGCTGAAAAACAGGGCGAAATAGGATGTCCTCTCCGTGGTCCTACTGAAAATAAGATGTCCCCGACAAAAAAATTGCAACGGTGCAAATCGGGCTCGAAGACCGATTGTTGACCGAGAGAAATTTCTCTCATCCGATCGGAAATTTTATTGTTGGAGAGGAAGCTATCCATGGTGGAGCCCACACACATAAAAGGTAATTTTTTTAACCTTGAAGTTACTAGTCAATGACAGCCCGCTACATGGCGAGGTTGTCTCCCATCTGGTTTCCATGGTCCTCTCCATCTGGGCTGTCCATTTTAAATCCAAAATTTAATATGACGGCCCAGATTCAAACAATACAGCTAGTTTTATTTAATAACAAGCTGATCTCAATTTTTGCTTAAAATACCCTACATAATTGCAAAAAAATCTCAAAAAATTTCAAATACCCCCTACCATTTTTCTATAAATACTACCTTCATTTTTCTAAACACCTCACACCAATTTGTACACACCAAATTTATCATTCTAATCCACCTCTTTTCTCAATCCTTTTAGTTTTTGCAAAAAATGTCTACCAATTGGCTTCTTTTCGAAGATGTACAATTGTGCATATCTTATTGTCGTCAAAGCATGTGCCCTATCTCCGGAAACAAACAAAAGGTCGACAAATTGTGGTAAAAAATTTATGCCGATTACCAAAAAATTGGGAGATGGCTCATGGTGAATCGAGGGTGGAGGCTAAGACCCAACTATACTTCTCGTTTTGCTAAGTTGAAGACAAACTATATACTTTGCAAAACTTTGCTTGCATACGCAAAAAGGAATCCAAAATCCAGCGAAAATTTGCAAGATGAGGTAAGGATTTAATTATATTGGTCCTCTCTATTTTATTTCATTTTATGAAATAAAAAATGTCAAGTCTATTTTATTTGACATTATTGTGACATATCAATTCGTTATTTTTTTATAGTTAAGGAAAGGTCAAACAATTTATGCGGCAAAAAAGAAGAAAGAGTTTACGAACTCTGAGTGTCGGGAAGCTACTCCTCCCGTTAGTGAAGTACCTCCTACTATCAACTTGGATGAGGATGGAGTGATTCCAACATCACAAAGCAACCTTGAAGGTACCTCGAGTCCGGCTAGACCTCAAGGAGTGAAGGCAGCCAAGGAACCAAAAAGAAGGGAAAAAAATCCATGACTCCTACAAATGAGGTACGAGATGAGGCTTTGAAAAATATTGCAGCTAATCAAAAAAAATTTGCCAATTGGAAAAAGGCAAGCGATGAAAAGCAACAAATGCTTGAAGAGAAAAACTACAAATTGAGGGCTTTGGAGGAAGAAACAAAGATCATGACAATGAATTTAAAGTCTATGACCCCAATTTCAAAGAGGTACTTTACGAAGAGGAAAGCAGAAATCCTTAAGCAACTAGATGACAATGAAGAAGAAGATGGCGATGCAAACTTCACAAATTGTTATTGTCCGCGCCCACTTGATTTTAGTGATTAGTTTTTTTTGTCTTAATAATCAATCTATGCTTGGCCTTTCATTTTGTAATTTAAATTTCAAGAAATATAAACACACTTTATTTATTTAGATAAAACTCAAACACATTTCATTAAAACATAATAAATTGCAAACAACATAAAATGCTTCACTAAAAGCAAACACATAAAATTAAAAGGCAAATACACTAAAGGCAAACACATTAAATGAAAACACACAAAAGACAAACACACTAAATTAAAATAAGTTACTCAAAGTTGTTCACCGATTTCAAAAAACTAGTTGTGATTCACTAGGTCCTTTTGAAGCTCTCCATAGAGATAAACTGATTGGAGATCGACGAGGCGGTCTCTAAACCGTGGTTGATGTTGATCTCTTCCAACTGGTTCAAAAGGTTTTCGATTACCTTGTCCATCCACTGACTCATCATAAACTGTGAAAGCACTTACTGTGTTTTATAGATCTTCTTCTTCGTTCTTCTCAAAATCGTCATCCTCAAATTCTTCCTCAACAATCATATTATGCATTATGATGCAAGCCAACATGATCATTTTCTATGTCAATGTGTGATGACACATAGCTGCATGACGAATAATTTCACGACGAGATTGCAAGATGTCAAAGAACCTCTCCACATCTTTGTGATATGCCTCTTGTTTCTTTGCGAACAACTTCTCTTGTAGATTTTGGGGATTGGAAATTGTTTTGACAAACGAGAAGTACCTCAGATATATTCCATCAGCTAGATAATAAGTATTGTGGTATGTCATACCGTTGACTTTATAAGTTGACTGCGGGCTTCTTCCGGCAATGAGTGCATCGAAGATATCCGAGTAATAGAGCACATTAATATCATTTTGTGCTCCAGTCACCCCGAAGAAGCTGTGCCATATCCATGTGTCATATGAGGCTACTACCTCTAAGATTATGGTGGGAAGAGCCTTCATCCCTGAGTATGACCAATGCCAAGATGTTGGGACGTTCTTTCAGTTCCAATGCATGCAGTCGATACTTCCGATCATACCAGGATATCCTCATTACCTTGCCCTTCTTAGAAGTCGAGTGAGGTCTGTTGCATCTGGAGCACGGAGGTAACGGTCTTTTTAAAGCAAGTATACTTGTGTGCACCACTTATTCATGCATTCTAATGTTGTTGATTCCCCCATCCTTGTGATTCCAGTACACTAATCTACAGCTATGCCGTACGCCAACATTCGTAGAGCACCGATCATCTTTTGTTGGGGAAGAAGTCATTGAAAGTGGCATCTGCACTTTGATGGCAAAATGGGTTGTGGTTGTAGAGTTTTGTCATAATCTGGTTGAACAAGTTCGTGCTCATTCGAAACCTCCGCAAAAATCTTACTCGTTTAAAACAGGGTATTCGATGAAGTAATCTTCTATAAGATTTTGTCCCCTTGCTTCCATCGACCTTAGTTGGTTTGGACGGCGGCAGCGAGGTGGCTCACCATCAAACGTTGTAGTTACCTTGACTGCATCAGTGACGAAGGAATTAGCAATTGTGGCAGCTTGCTGGCGTTGTTGTCGCCTACTCTGAGAAGAGTTGTCGGAATTGAAAGGATTCATCTTACTGATGAGGGACTGCAAAGAAGTGTTTGAAGAAATGTGTTTACAGGTAGAATATAGAGTGATTTGTAGATGATGTGAGTATACAAAGAGCCATAGATGATACTTTTATAGCAAATTTTAGAGAATATGATGTTTGAGGATGAATACACGTGTCACATCTTCATTGGTCAAAAATATTATTAGAAATTTAGATCAATAATTTAAACGATAATGACACGTGAAATTGACACGTGTCACGTTATGACTAGTCAAAAATCTTATTGAAAATTTGGATCAATAATATGGATGATAACGACACGTGGAAGTGACATGTGTCATGTTATGACTGGTCATAAATCTTATCAGAAATTTGGATCAGTAATTTAGACAATAACGACACATGAAAATGACACGTGTCACATTATGACTGGTCAAAAATCTTATCGAAAATTTAGATCAATAATTTAGATAATAATGACACATGTCGTCTAGTTATTGAATGAAATATAACCAAAAAATTAAAAATTTATAATTAATGAATAGTAATAAGAAGTCCTATTTTATGCACCGTTGTAAGAAAAACATAAATAGAACCTCTGATTCGATGAATCGTGATTGCAATTACTCAGATAGGAATTTCTAGTCCAATATGAATTCCTAAACGGTGCAGATGCTCTTAGGGTAGACTCACTCAAGAGTCTATCTAATCTTCTCTTTGCCCAGAAATCCAACGCTGTCGAAACCAATCTCTGTCGCCGAGATATCAGCGTCGTCATAGTATACAAAAACCCCAAATCTCAAAGAAAAAGATTCAAATTGTCAATCCACCATGGGCAAGCCTCACCGAAATGACCCGACCCATCACCCGTCATCAATGGAGTAGGCCCAAACCGCCGCCCCTTCGGGTCACACCAACCTCGCACGTCGTTCTCCATTTGCAACTACACCTTCTCCCAATACGTCTTCGTCCGCGACCACAACCGCACCGCCTTCCGCTACGCCTTCCGCTACGCCTTCCGCTACTACAACTCCACCCACTAGAACCTCCAATCCGGCAACCAGATTGGCTTCATGTTCATACCCGCCGATAACATCAAAGTGGTGGAGATGGCGGGTCGGGTTACCAAAAGTCCAAAACTTGCCTCGATTCAATTAGCCTGGTACGTCGTCTTACTCGATTCAATTAAATCATGTTCCTGTGTTTTTCAATCGAATCTATTGCCTGCAAAATCTTCTTGTTTAATATTTGCGTATTGTTTCAGGCCCAAATCGAACTCGAAATTCCATGTCGTCTGATTTCAACATGTATGGCATGTACGCCGATGTGCCGTAAGCCCCGCTAATTGTGAAGGCAATATCGACGGCCCATCTGAAGAACATGTAGGAGATTAAGCACAATGGTGGTGATAGTTACTGCGACAACGGTGCCCAACGTGGATTGTGGAGACGAAGCGTGGGCAGTGGGTAAGGAGGAGTTTCAGATAGATTGAGTTTATCATAAGCTCGGTAAGACTTGAAAAAAAAAGTTGGAATCAACAATCAATCATATTTCGACACGTGTCAAATGAGAAAATTAACTTATAATATATTTAGCCTTGGGGTGTACAGCAGCGTGATTCATTTCTAAATCTTACTAGGCTTATGTTAATTATGCTTTAGTCCAGGACATGTTTAATTTGGGCTTAGCCCAAAAACAAATTTACCAACATAGGCAAATATATATATATAACATAAGTCTAGTAGGATTCCAAAAGGAATCATGTTACGCATCCCAAGGCTAAACATACTATGAGCTAATTTTTTTCATTTGACACATGTCAAAATATGATTGATTATTTATTTCAATTTTTTTTCAAATTTTACTGAGCTTATCATAAGTCCAGTCTATGTGAATCTCCTATTTACCCACTACCTACACTTCGTCTCCACAATCCACTTTGGGCACCATTGCCATTGTAACTATCGTCGTTGTTGTGCATATATATATATATATATATATATTTGAAGTGAAATGGTAGAATAAGTAGCTGGTAAGTTACAAGGAGGAACATCGATTACCTATCTGATAGAAAGAACCTCCCAAAAATAGCCTACATTATTACAGTTCAAACAAGTACCCAAAAACACAGCTAAACTTGACTAGGTGTAGAACCAGGACTAAAAAAATTAGGGGGCCCACACTCTATCTAGCTATGCACTCTAAACTATAATAAAGCCAAATGCTCCTCCGCTCGTATCTTAGCGAGTGTCGCCGGGTCCATAACCACCTTTTTTTTAGGGAACTCCAAATTGTGTGCCCCTTCGATCCTTCCATTCTCCTCCGTGGTTGCTGGTGGGGGAGTTGTCTCTCGAGCAGACCGATTCAGCGAAAAAGCTCCATCTGCGTGGGCCTTCACTAGACGTTTGCGCTCTGATCTGACATAGAAAACTAGACGCCTTCACTAAACATACGCAAATATTAAACGAGAGGCAATATATTTGATTGCAAAACACAGGAAGTTTTTTGCCTACAAATGTGATTTTTCTTAGATAATTTTTTTATAAAAGTACTAGATATATTCAACAAAAGAATGATATTTGATTGTTTTTTTTACCATGTATTTTGTAAACTTTTGAAAACTAAGACATTATTAAATAAGAGAGTCCGAGATGAGATAGCTACTGCTTTTCCCAGAATAATAAAGATAAACTCGTTTTAGGAACTATTTTGATTCATACAAAAATGATTCACAATTTTTAATAAGATTTAAATTCTATGGTGAGTGAACCTCAAAAGTAATATTTGTATGAATTACTAATTCGATAGGCAAAAATAATGTATATATTTTGAAAAAAAGAAATCAGATAACCATCTCATGATCTCATCTTATCTTTTTCTATCACATCCCATACAACATTGCTCAAAAATTGGCCGTTGGCATCATCAAATTTGCTTTGTATTTCTTTTCTTGAAGAATTAAAATTGCATTGTGACATTCAAGAGGAAGCATTTAGGAGGTTACCCCCAAAACCAACCTGTCAAGGTGATGGACCTCAAACTTCAAAGCTTGCTTGAACTTGCCACCTAACACTTGCCATCTAGGAGAGACTTTTTGGATAAGATCATAGTCACTTGGATATTTCTCATCTGAAAGTCGGATACTATAGGGTCCCAACATGTCCACCACACCGACTCCTAAAGATAATAATGCACGCAAAATATCTGCCTCTACAGCTTTAAACCACTATTTGGTCCATTTGTGATATAAACCTCAAGGATTTGTGAAACAAGAACAAGGAGAGAGCCAAGAAGAAAACCATAAGCAAGAGAAAAAATGGAGTGTGGTGCGAGGCCCAACAGGAGTGACATTCATTTGTCAAGTGAAGAAGAGGCAGAGATCGAGTCTAAGACAAGAGACTACTTCGATGGAGTAGCTCCGAAGCGTCACACGAAGCCTCAACGCAGCGAATATGCATCGAAATATGTCGATGTTCTCTCCGACGATGGTAAACAAGACTCCATTCCCGAACTTGCTCAGTTCCAACGCCTCGAAAATGATTCACAGGTCGGTTTTTGTTCATTTTTCATGTTCATATTGCTTTGAAAAAAAAATGAAAATATGAAAAATTAATGCGTCTGCCGGGAGTCGAACCCGGGTCTATTGCTTGGAAGGCAATTATCCTAACCGTTGGACTACAAACGCTATTTATCATTCACTCTGCACAGTGTATACTTATCATACTTGTTGATGCAGAAAATCGTTGCTGATGGGAGGAGTGAGGTGAGTGAGGAATTTGTGGAGACAGACTACTATAAGGATCTGAACTGCATTGACAAGCAGCATCACACAACAGGAACAGGGTTTATTAGAGTACAAAACCCAGGTGACAAAGCTTACAGCCTCGAACCCGATTCCGACACCAGCATTCATGCACCTTGCCAGTGCAACCCAGCAACTAATGACTGGATACCAGATTCTGCTAATACAGTAAGTTAATGCACCATAGTTCTGTATACAGCTGCATTTGTGCATAGGAGCTTGCCTTACGTGACTGCTTTCTTTTTCTAGGTACCTTTTGCTACAGGCAAGCCAGCCAGAAGTGACAGCTAGGGGGTGACCTTCAAAGCAAAACACTAGTGTTCTCTGCATAAACCCACTCACGTGGCCAATAAGTTCCATGTTTTGATCACCTTTATGCCTTGAGTTGATGAGTGTGAGTAAAGTAGTTTAGATCTAGCTTTTATGTGCTTCTTCTAACTACGAGAGGAGGCTCAATTCTTCTATTCAGGTTTGAATCAACAATTACTGCTGAACGCAGTGTACGTTCTTTCGGTCTTTTCTCGACTCACTCGTGTGAATTGCAATATATACTTTAAACCTTCTTAAATTCTCAAGTGGAACTTGGTAACATGAGTACATGACTAACATCTAACTGCCAACACAGAACTTCGGAGGACATTGCAGAATATCTCAATAACATCTGCATTCTGGCCCTTAAATTAGGTACTTGAGACAGATGACCTTATGTTAGCTTGTTAGCATCTCATTTGTCTAAAATGACTGAAAAGTATCCCCTATCATAGTTTACATCATCGTGCGCTATCGAAAATTTCAGCCTAAAGGCCAAAGAAGTTTGTTGAAATTCAGTAAAGGCATTGCTACTATACAACAAGGTCGGCATCTTTTCCAGAACCGCCAATTTGGTACTTACAGGGACGAACTGGAGAGTAGTACATTCAAATTCACTGTTATACTTGGCGGCTATACTCCGGTGACATATAAGCTAGCTGCGAACACAATGTCACGTTTTATCGCATTTGAAGCTGTCTCCATTTTCTTGTATAGAGCAGAATTACCCATAATCGATGCAGCATTCAAAGCTGTCTCCATTTTCTTGTATAGCGCAGAATTACCCATAATCGATGCAGCATTTTTGAATTCACTACACGTCTCATCAAGTCTAACAATTGTTCGCACTATCATGCCTTCGGGAACATCGGTAAGTTGACAAATATCTGCAAACGGTGTGCCCTGTAGATAATATTGACATGTGAGATAAAATGATCTAGACCAAAATCACAGGCATTAGATGAATTTTTAAGGTCAAACCTTTGCCCACTCATAAACGACTTCAACAAGGCCAAACTTGAGATTCTCTTTGGCATACTCCTCGGGATTTATTGGAAGTTTGAAGTAAGATTGAAGCTCGCCTAGCCTAATAGCTGTATTGTACAATCTGAAACGAACAAACTCCGGTCACTTTATATGTTCACTATCCAACGTTTTTGTAATCTTTTCATTTACACAAAGTAATATACAACTAGGGTAGAATAATGCAGATGTGGACATTTTATATAGCACCTCACTGCAGACAAAATCTGCCAGGAGATGCACACTAACATTATAGGTGGCACTGAAGTATTAAACCAACAAAGGGGCCAAATAAATTGGACAAAGTCCCTTCTAAATGTGCATACTGTAACTATGCATATATTTTTTATAAAGCGATCCAAGTATAAATTTTGTTGGCACAGGAAAAAGATTAATATGCAGAAAGAAGGGAGAGAATGACCTCTCTTTGGCCATAGCCAGCTTAGGAGTAAGAGAAGGTTCATCAACATTCTTCTGCTGAAAAACAAAGGACGACATTAAGGCCACAGCTTCTTCTGGTTCCAGGTCATCCAGTTGGTTCTCAAACAAACACTCTGTGCATATCAACTCCTCCCCAGAATTCATCTCGCAGGCAACACGACCTTTTATTTGAACTCCAAGGTCACTATCTACGCATCCAATTTCCTTCAAAACATCTATCTGAAAATACAAATTTAAAACATTTAAGAGGCTCTCTCCATGTGTAGAGATGATCTCTATACAAACCAAACCAACAAACAAAGTATCATAAAAACGCACCCGGCCTTGAAAATCTGGCATTTGTTGAAGTGCTTCATCTGACATTTGAAACTTGAGAGCATTAACTTCTTCACTGTGTCTCTTTATCTCTCTAGCTAGCTTTATGTGATCCTCCAATTTAGTACATCCATGGCACTTATTCTTTGCCATCTTTTGCAATAAGTTAGTCCATTTGTAGTATGTTTCCACAAGATGCATGTCTTTCAACTTCAGATCTGAACCAAGATCAACATGAAGGTCAGCTAAAAGTGTGAGTTAACTATAATTATTCTCAATTTGTTAAACTATTCTGCATATTTTTTCTTCATCAATAAATTGTAAGAACCAGATGCACATATAAAATCATGCAAACAAACTAATTTGCGAATTATAACATTGTAATCAAGCATATCCACTACTTTTTTTCCTCTTTTTTTTCAGGATTGAAACTTTTGCTAATGAAATTGAATGCGTACACCAAACTTTCATCTCCAAATAGTAAGCAGATTAATTTTACCTTTCAGTGGATCTAAAGCTGGAGGGTACTTATTCCCATCAGATTTTGTGCCCAACAGTTGTTGAACAGTCTTGGAGTAAGCTGCACTGCTACCATCCTCAAGAAGCCGAGCTTGCTCAATCTTTATTTTAGGATGGCATATGTAGAGAAAGTCTGTGATATCAACTCCTCTAACCTCATATCTCACTCCAGCTGCAGCACCCTGGTGTGGTAATTTTATGTTGATGACACTCGATCCTTTGCAAGAAGAGAAAGAAGTACAATAGTCTTCTTCAAGAGCACGTTTATTTTTTGGTACCATGAAGAAACCCTGAGAAGGATCAGTATTTTTGGTGTCTTGTAAGTTTCCACTAGCCAGTGGAGTTTGAAGTGATGCTGGTAGTTCTGGTTTCAGCACTAAAACACTGTATTGCTTATTACTTGAAGAAGGTGCTTTCACGACAACTCCAAGCAAGTGATCCTGGGCCTGTCAGTAGAGTATACACACAAGTGAGTACAGTCATAACTACAGTAATAAAGAACCAGATAAGCATCGTACACACAGCGGAAGGATTCAGCTGTGCAGTTTTAACTGAAAAGACAACAAATACTACAAGCTAATGCCATGCTAAATGTGCAGGTTACAAACAAATTTCTACATTTCTTCGCTGTTAGGACCTCGAATCAGCTTCTGTCTTTCATTGTCTTTGATCAATGATAATTCTTACTTCTCAACCAAAAAAACCACAATCGAGCACCAAATTAACATATATCACGACAAAGCCATGTTATTTCAAACCATTGCAAATTTTATTGCTGCCACCAATAGATTTTCAAAGTGATGGTGATAAGTTCTTCACATTTTCTCCACTAACTTGGTAACTGTCGTTTCCTATAAGGTCAAGATATAAGATGATTGAGTTACACATCCATGAGAAACTCAAATTTAACTTGTATGTATATTCTTACACAAGATGATTTCAATAATTAACTCATTCAAGCCATAAGAAACTCTAATTTAACTTGTATGTAGATCTCCTCCACCATATATACCACCTTTTGCACAACTGTGAGTAGATTATATAGATGTGGCCAAGATTAAGAGAAACAATGAATCCTTTAAGCTATGGTTGCTTAAAAAGGGATCTTCATCATATCACTTACACATGATTAAGGTATAGATGAAAACAAAAAACAAAAACAAAAATCAAGCAGAACCTATCATATTAGGTGAATGCTTTTACTACCATAACCAAACAATTGATTAGGACTCACTGATTGTGATTTCATGATTACCACTCTTCCAACTGTAAGAAATTGTTGGGCAACAGGAGTCTGCATTACTGCCTCCAATATTTCTGTGCTATGCTTCTCTGCTTCTGAGTACAGGTCATAATACTCCTCAATATCTGGTTCGCCTTTTATACATCTACATCCAAATAGCCGGACTTCATGAACCATTCATCATAATACAAACAACAACACTGGAACAAATTTCATTTGCTCAAAAGTCATAGAGGGAGCTAAGGCATTTAACGATGGTCCACTTTAATTCAACTAAACTAAAACAAAGTCAACTGGTTGGCAGATATTGGGGCCAAATCTGATATCTTACCAATGAATCGAGTGGAACAAGCATAATACATCGAGTAACAGGAAAAGAGAACCCTAACATGCAAAAAAGGATGAAGTGGAGCCCACACACATAAAGACTATCCATTCGAACACAGATAAATGTAATCAACACTCCTGTATGGACCTACTCGATATTTTTTGTAGGTTGAGCAAGCTTTCGCATCAGAAGTTGCTGCTTTTCCGGTAGTTTCTTCTGAGCATGGAACTCAGCAAAACTTCTTTTCAATGTCCTCCACCTGAGGTGATGATACCAATTGCCATAAAAGGATTCAGTAAATTTGCAGAGACTAAAATTCTCTTTGTACTAAAATTATGTAAAGCACAATTGTGTTCTATAACACAGCAATAAGTAGTATAAAACAGGTTAATTAATATCAGCCTTCAGTGATAGAATACTCTGAGAAAGAGAAAAGAAGAGAGGGTGGTCCCTCAATGGAATAAACCCAAAAAGACTCTTACTCTGAATGCTGGTTAATTAATGTCTAAGGGTCTTTGTTCTCTCCTGTTGAAACCCTGTGGAATATTAATCCACCTCAGAAAGAAGTTATTTTCAGTACCAGACTAGGGAAAAGTTTATTGATTTGACTGGAATTGTACGACCATTTTATTGACAGAAAAAAAAGGAGTATATTTGTAATCTCCCATAAAACTATTTTAATTAATTGGGTCACAAGTTGATTGGGGACTTTTAGGGACATTTGTATCCTGTATTTATCAAAGCTATATATATAGGTCACTATATGCTTTACATTCGGAATTTAGCTCCATCAACTGAGAATAGAATTCAAAGTTGATTCGGCATTCCTTTCTTTCCCCTATATGTATAAACGGGAGTGACTGGGAAGTAGGGTACCTTCAGTTCTTCGACACGAAGAAGATGCATGATCATAATGTAAGTAAGCCGAAATTGAGATTCAAGCCTGGTTGCGCTACCAACTATTACATGCTTCAAATCCCTCTCTTCTAGCAATTCATCACTGCACATTACAATAACTGTACCAGTTTTATCAAGTCCTCTCCTGCCAGCACGACCTGCCATTTGAGTGTATTCTCCTGGCAATAGTTGTTTACGTTCCTTCCCATCAAATTTTCTTATTTGATCAAAAACAACCTGTGGTAAATCTTGAAACAAGTTAGAGTTCAAGATAATAATGTCAAATCTACCGCTACAGCATAGAATATAGGGAGATGAATTGTCACAAACAAAACTGACCACTTGAGATATATTATAACTAGCAGCTAACCACAATCATTTTCCCAAGTATTCCCGATATTCGTAATTCTTGAATCTTGATACAAACACATTCATAAACTCGTAGCCCAGCACAACTAGTCCCTAACGTGAAGTGTGGCTTCCCATTACCAAAAACAATGAAACATAAACCCAAGACTGTAGTTCAAATCATCAAGCAAACCAATTCCTGATGCATTTGGATCAAACAAGCCGCCGGACATGACAATGAATCTAATGTTTAAAGTTGTCATCACACTAGACTCATATTTTAAAAATAATAGCATCAATCAATATATTTTGCACACTTGTACCAACAGGATTTATTCAGTACGGCTGATCAACAAATTTAAAAATTTAAGAGCAACCCTTGCAAAAGAAGAACTCAGAACGATAGAATAAATACAAGCGTTTCAACTTTAATGGATTGATCAAGTAGATGTTTGCCATTAATAGACCAACAAAATATTGATATGTAGTAAAAATTATACTTCCGATCTTAACACAACTTACCGTTCTAGCTGGTGCATTAACCCCCATTGCAAATGTTTCTGTTGAAAACAAAACCTATAAAAGAATAGAGTAAGGTTATACCAGAATCAAGATAGTAACTAACAGTGATGAAAGTTCAAAAATTATGGTCACTAATATACGCCTAGTCTTGAGCATCATCCAGGCATCTGGAGCATTATTTTGAAAAACAAACACAAACGTCAAGAAATATAGATCCAGATATAACCCAAAACATACCTTTATCACTCCGCGACAAAATAGCATTTCAACAACTTCCTATACAATTGGAAGAAGTCCTGCATGATGGACACCAATCCCTCTTTGAAGAAGGCTTTGAACTCTGACAACCTGCATATCAGATCATGATTCTGAGACCCAGGGTTATATATTTTAATTTTAATCATTAGTCTGTAAACAAACCTGGGGTAAATTCCTGTCTGATCCCTTCAGCCGTGAAAATGCTTTGTCACAGAAAACACGAATCTGACTTTTCTCAGAACTGCTTGTAAGGTCAGTCCCAGACATGCTATCTGCTGACCTATCACAACGAATCTTTGAGAAACAAAATATAACCACCTGCAAATAAGTCAAGGCAAAAGATTATTGAATAATTGCACAAGAATGCAGGAAAATATATAAGCAACAACTATCAATTCAATTCCCAAATTTAGCACAGATTCCAAAATTTGCAGACGCTATTTTGAAACTAAATTGAAATGAAATGGAAAGACAAAAGGAGACATTTTATTCTGAAAAAAAAAAACTTAAAACAGAAAATTTGCAAATACAATTTCCAAACGTGTTGTTGAAGCTAGAGATCAAATTAGGAAGTAATAGAGTTACTCTCTCTGGAAAACATGAAAGTGATGAACATTCCAGTGTTGGTGCCTTTTCACATACAATATGTTTTATTTAAAATAGAATGTCTTCTTTTGTCTTTTCATGTCAGTTTAGATTTTTAGAAAGCAACAGTACATAATAATCATCTCAGCAGCTCACGTCTACATATAAAATTCATTAATTAAGACAAGTCATCCTTAAGACCCTCTTCAAGGATGTCCTCGCAAAAATCAACTAAATTGCACACCTTTTAGTCTTGTAACCTGCTTAGACAAATATTGCATGTCGGATAACTGGAATAATGGCAATTAAATAGCTAAACACTTTCTGATTTGGCTGATCACACCTCTGATCCACAAAAGATGACTTCAAAAATGACAGTTCTCATCATTTGATTCCATCCAAGGATTGAGATCTACACTTTATTATAATTTGTTAATGTCCACTCTTGATCCTGATTTAGATGCTCTTGTTTTATTATTTTCATGAAAGTCTAAAAGCAAATAGATCTAAAGCAAGAGACGTGTGAAAGGGAATTAGATTAGAGCATACAGGTAAGAGTGACTTCTTCGAAAGCTTGTTGATAAGTGACAACAATGACGAAGCATCTGACTGCCTTAAACCCCAATTATTCATCCCATTGCCGTTGTTTTTATTTGCTCCAATAGCTTTAGAAAAAGTCCCTGCATTCTGGCCACCGGACTGCTTCTGTTTTCCCAAATGTGAAGTTTCACGCTTTTGACCTCGTGACCCATCCTGTGAACCAGGAGCGCGTGATCCCCCACTCCCACCACCACCCATGGTAGGACTCATATACTTTTTCTTGAATGTATCTTTTGCAGCTTTATACCCCTGAGGAAGAAAGGTTTCGTTTTCACATATCTTGTACAGTTCTCCAGAGTAAAATAGGCAGTGCTCTAAGGGGACTGGTCTTTTTGTAGTCCCGTAGTACAATTTCACCCTCAGATGCGAATAAGGGATAATTGTTTATTAGGATGAAAAACTCTCTTACATACTTGCCCAGTAACACGGATTTTCTTTTGTTTCGTCCGTCCAATCCAGTCAGCAAACTCAACTTTGTTTGGTACGTGTAAAATGACAATTAGATCATCATGAGGTGCAGCTCCTTATGGAAATGATTTTTTAAAATAAGAAATGAGAAAGAAAAAGAAGCCAAAACAGGTAGGTGCGTCTGGAGGACAGTGAACAATGACCACAATTCAATGAGCACAGCTGAAAGTCTATATTGAAAGCTATTAGGATTTCTAAAATTGCTTCTATGCGAGAATATATATTAAATCATTTATTTTAAGGGGGCAGGAAAAGGCTCTTACAATATATAGACAGGGGACCATGGCCCTTGGAAAATGTCAGGCAATATTGCAAGTTAGCTAAATTTCAATAATGGTTCTTCCATCCCTAGCATTAGTTAAAATAAAATATGAATTCCATAGCACAGCCAATACGGCAGAGATGTCTTCACGCACAACAAGACAAATCATATAGCTACAGCTATCATAAATGTTAGTACCAAGAGATCTTTACTTCCTTTATAATAGTAAGTACACCGGTAGAGTTAATTAAGCAAATGAGAGTTGACAAGAACTTAAACGTGCTGAACAGAAATATAAACATCTAGACTTCCAAACTATACGGATGGTTGCCATATCTAATACTAATAAATGGTTCATCATCTCCAATCGTACGTAGTTTAAAAATGAAATTATAAAGGCTTATACAAATCAACATTTATAACACTTTCATCCGTTACTTTTTTAATAATATATTACTAATCAACAAATAAACTAATATAATCGGTACCAAAAGAAAGTCAATAACATCTTGCAGACTTATTACAGAGTTGACCCACCCAAACCTTTTGAATACTCTTTCATATTTGCACATTATATTATCAACAAAGAGTACATACCATAGCTGAAAGTAGGACAATGTTGATGTGTCTAGGAAGCATTATAATAACTTCCTCCCAAACAACACCTCTTTCGACATCATTGACATAATGAACCTCATCAAAGATAACCTATTGACATTGTTATAGCAACTATCAGAATTCAGCAGAGATAAATTATATAATGAAAGGAGGGAAATAACTAATAAAGATGTAACAAGCCCTCACACCCATTCAATATCACGTATGATGTCAGCACCCCGATAAAGCATTGACCTTAATATTTCCGTTGTCATAATGAGGCAAGAAGCCTCAGGCCTTATGCTGACATCACCGGTGAGAAGTCCAACATCAAATTTTCCACAGAAGTCCCTATACTTTTGGTTGCTGATGGTTTTGATTGGAGCAGTATACACAGCTCTAGTGCAATGCTGCACAATAATAGCATACCAGCAACATTAAGCAATTATAACATATGTGCACGAAAAATTATCCACCAGTAAACAAACATGGGCTGTACTTTTGTTGCCAAAGCAAATGCATATTCTGCAACGACTGTCTTTCCAGCCGACGTGTGAGCAGCTACAAAGACAGACTCCCCTTTTTCGAGATAATAGATTGCCTGAACAATTGTGAACAAAAATATTATCAACATCTGCAAATAGTACATCCCCCATTTGAAATTTGAAAAGATGATCTAAGCAACAGTTAAGCTTTATCAATACCCTTTCCATCAGCATAACTAAATAATATTAGCCAAAGGAATATGCATCACACTACACGAGGAAATTCATGCCTAGTATCTCAATGGCAAAAAATTTCAGCATATTAAAACACACGATAGAGTAAACATCCACTCCAGTATTTCCACCCAATAACAATCAACCTTTAAATTTTGTTCCCAAAAAGTCTTCCTTCCTTGAATTATATAGTAAGAATGGTGTAAGCCTACCTCCTTTTGGAATGTATCCAATTGAAAAGGAAAATCAAGTGCCATATCAGGAACAAGATCATGGAAATTCTCAGAAATCCATTCAGTACTTCCAGTAACAACCCAGGCCTGCCAATGGTGAACCACTTAAAGAAATTAAAATTACTCACCTATGAGAAGATGGGAAACTTATATAGTCTCATTAAACTTCTATATCACTAATGTTTACCTCCTTCGGTTGCTAATCATTACCAGTTCCATCAAATCTTGACTTTGAGTCTAAAAACTTAACTGACAATATCTCATCCAAAATAGATAGCTCTGGCTCACAAGGGTTGCTGGTAACATCAATAACAGTTGCTCCATCCTCTGACATGACAGATTCTGATCCTGTCGACTGACCTTTGGGAATATTAGCCACAGTAAATAAATTAATTATAACTACCCAACACTATAAATTCAAATCAAAACACCACACTAGCAGAATTTTGTCGCAAATTCAAGTAACACTTAAGTAATTAACAACATAATTCTAAACAACAAAAATAAAAAGAATATATATATAGATATATATACACAGACAGATATAGCAAAATATAGTTCTTATTCATCGTATGCATAATCTTTGCAACCAGATCACACACTTGTTCATATTGTTTCCTGAATTGATATCCACATATGTCTATCATAAGCCTGAGCATCAAGCTACTAACCAATCAATCATGAAAGTTTAGACATGTATTAGATGTATCAAATGTTCAGACTGTACATACCATCTCCTTCATACTCAACAACATCTTCTTCCCAAGCCTTCTTGAACAGGTCATCGAACTGTACAGACAACTCGCTCTGCAAACCCTAGAAATAAAATGAGAAACCCATAACTTGAGATATAAGATCGTCATAGTCTACAAAAGATTTGACTAATAGGCCAAGCTACGCCTGCATAAATATTGTGTGTATATATTGTCAAAATAATATTGTGTATATAATTAGCCAGGCTATGAGGGAGGCTCAACTCTTAAAGTGAGGACCTTTTCAGTTTTACCATATATTTAATAACTTAAACCACCCATTCTCTAGTTACAAACACATAAGAATCCTAAAAAAAAATATTAGCCAGATCGAATAACGTTTAACCATACTATCACCTTTTTCGTTTTTATTCTATCCAACAGTCTACAATTTTTTCAACAAATTTGAATGACCAGATGATAATGGATTTGTTTGATTTTTTGTAGAGACAATTGTTGCATAGGAATCTAAATCAGTTGAAATCATTGAATGATGCCGTTTACTAGTTCAAAAAAATAAGAGTCCTCAAATTCTGAAAGTAAAGAAGCCTTCTCTTGATTAATATATATATAACTAGTCAGATTTCCATTGCGCAATTCACTTTATGAATCGCTACTAATCCCAATGAAAACTATATGATGTATGCGACCCCTAGAATGTCTTTTCTTTGACGATTTTGAGCAGAGGATGATGCAACATTGAGTGTCAAAAAAGGAAAGGAAATATGAATGTCCAGAGTCTTGTATCAACTATAAATTAAGAGGTCCAAAATATTTGAAACCAAAACGAAGAAAGCAGAAACAAACTTAACCTGTTTTTCATCTGATGCAGTCTTCACCGAACTTTGATCCTGATATACATTCCATGAGCATGGATATGCCTAGCACATGAGTTCTTCTGTTAATATTATTCTTTCTGTCATGTCTAACTTTACAAGTTTCATTAGAATTACAATTAAATCAACCTTGAGATGACCAAGGTCCAATCCTTGCTTAAAGCTTGGTGGAACAGCCTGAGCAGGGCCTCCAATAAGTATCTGGCATACCCATTTACCATTAGAAGCACCATCACGCAGAGTTCTATCTAGAGATTGGGTATCATCCAAGCCTCTGGGACGAAAAGGGCGGTTGCTGATGCTCCCCCTTACAAAATCCTTAGCCGGACCAACCATGCATGGCAACAAACCAGACTCTTGTTCTTCTACAGTAAGTTCTGTTTCATCAACCTAAGATAGTATAATAAGACTCTGGTCCACAATAAGAAAGCCAAGGAAAACAATACCACCAGACCTCTTTCCAGCTGATTTCAAAAAACAAAGGAATATGGGGGACGCACATTGCTCGGGGCCTAGAGAAACAAAACGGCAATGCCACCCTTTCTCAAGAATACCAGTTACAAGGACTCGATTAATTTAGAAACAAGTCCAAAAGTAAAACAACAAAACCATCACCATTTTGCATTGCCAAGCTAAGCTAAACGAAAAATTTGCATAGAATAACCACCAAATATTTGGAGCGGTACCTGCACAGATTTGGGTTCCCAAATCCCTCCCTCTGATCCAGTCTTCTGGCACCGAAACGGTAACTCCCAAGCGGGAACGACAGCAGAACGTGGCAACGAGGGCTCCAATGGCACATAGGCCTTGTCAAACCAGTCGAAATCCCACTGCGTCCCTGCCTTGTCCGGCGAAAACACATCAGAGTCCAGCCTCGGCAACAGATAAGTCTCCTCAATGTACTCCTTTATCGACTCCCGCGTCTCCCTAGGAAATGCAGGCGGCTGATAACACATACAAAAGTCAAATAAGTTAAGTTTTTAGTCCCCTCAGTCAAGTTTTTCACATAATCAATTTGACACTGGCCTAGTATTCTATTCAATTCAATTCAACTCAACACTAATACTTATACTAAAAGCAGCAGACAAATTGAGTTAAGCGAAACCCTAAGACAAGCGGAGATGAACTTACCAGAATGAAATCGGGGAGGGATTTGACAGGGTCGGAGCGCTCGACGGTGCAGAGAGGCTCGAGACGGAGGTGGCCGCTGTGGCCGGAGAACCCGACCCGGAAAGACAGCTCCTTGGCTGCTTCTATTGGATCCATTTGCTTCTCTCTCGCCTTCACTCTCACTCATTCGCTTCGTCTTTGTCGACAACCTTGCAATAAAATACATATTTATAAAATAATTATAAACTATTTTACGGTTGTAATATCTAACTTTAATTTTTTCATAATGAATAATACTAATAATATCAAGTTTATTTATTTAGATTTAGTATGGTTTATTATGAGAAAATTAAACTTGATATTACAATTTTAAAAAAAATAAACTAGTTTATAATTTTTTTGTTATTTTATAAACATGTATTTTATTACAAATTATATTAACATACCGAAATAATTTACAATTTTTAAGTATGATGAAGCTTTAAAAAGTCTCGTCTTTTTTATACTAGAAAATTATAATTTTTTAGTTATTTTATAAACATGTATTTTATTACAAATTATATTAACACACCGAAATAATTTACAATTTTTAAGTATGATGAAGCTTTAAAAAGTCTCGTCTTTTTTATACTAGAAAAATCTCATACTCATTGTGTTGTGAGATGCAAATGGGAGTTTAGGAGAGAAAATATATTTATATAAGTTATTTTTAATTTGTTGATTTTTTAATAAAAAATATGGAATAACTACTGATATTAGAGAATTCAATATCCTCCTCATTTTTGATATGATTAATAATAGTTTGAGGAATATAATTCCTTGATGAAGACGAAGTTTTATAAGATGTTCTTGATAATTTTGGTAGCATATGTATAATGAGCAAGAACAGCTATTAAAAAAGTATAAAATACGTAGCCTTATACGGCTGTCAACCACTTACGAAGACTTACCCTGTACTGCTTCTTTCGCGCAATTGGGGCTTCAATGCGACTTGGATGCCGTGCGATAAGGTTCCGGCTCTGATACCAACTTACACCAGGACCTTGCTCATAAAATATACAAATTTTATTGACTGATAATGTAATATTACAAAGGAGGGATTACAACAAAGGGATTATAGAGAGAGAAAGTAGAGAGAGGATAGAGCTATCTTAGAAGGGGGGAATTCTAAAACTCGAGAGACTCCTCAACAGAGCTCTTCTTTTAAAGACTAAAAAGCTAGACTACTGGCAACCGGGAGAAGACTTAAACTAATAAAAGAAGAAACAAATAAAAAACCTTTTACAAAAAATCGACAAGATAACAAACTTAAAAGAAAAGGAAACAACACCAATCCGTAATTCAGGCCTAGTGCTCAAAGGGTCCCATCGATCACGTGAAAAGGAAAGGAAAGATGATTCCAAAATACAAGCATGGGAAAATATCCCTAAAAGCTAATTACTTTATTTCCATTTTTGCTTTTGCCTTTTTCTTCTGGGAGCCCTCCGGAAAGCTGTTATTTAGCGAGCTCAAAAATACTTTGGAAGGATCTGGGAACTGAACAGCGCCTAAATAATCTTCCATGTCTTCATTAGGTTGAGCTTCATCATTTTCATCTTCGTCTTCAGCCTCTTCCTTTTCTTCTTCTTCTTCTTCTTCTTCTTCTTCTTCTTCTTCCATGGAAGCTGAATTCGAGGAAGTTTTGGATGAAGAGCTTTTGAAAAGGACCGCTACATTATCGTCTATTTGAGATGAAAGCTGTTGTAATAGTTTTTCCTTAAGCTCTTTGGGAGAGGCTGTAGGAAAAGCAGCCTTTAAATCTGCTAAATAAGGGATGACAAAATCCTTCTTGGCATCATTCTGAGGAGCATATTCCTTTTTTATTTTCTTAAATTCCTCAATACATTCTTTTATTTTAATGAGATGAGGATTGAAATGAAATTTAGACCACCATTTGTAAAAGAATTGGCGGTTAAGGGATAAAACTCCAATATCCATCTGACTGGCAGAAAAAGTCTACTGCCAAATCCATGGAAGGCCGAATCTTGCCAAAAACAGGAGAAGATTACTCCCACTGATAACCCTTACTTCTTGCTGTTTAGGATTACATAGAATATAGCTTTTATAAGCATTAAAAAGTTCCTCGGGTAGGAAATCTTCATTTGGTCTTATTCTATCGAACCAATTATAGAACCAGAATGGTAGTTCTTGTTTAAAAATAGATGGTTCAATTCTAATAAACCAAGTATGTTTTTCAACTTTGTTTTGGTAATAAAAAGCTTTGTTCCATGCTTCAATATAATCTCAATAGTTAAAGCTGGCATGAATGAATTTTAAATCCATAGAGTTGTTAGGGTTTAAACCCCATTCAGAAATCTGAATTACGCGTTGAATAAACGCTTTACTAAAAGAAATATCCTCAGTATGTTTATTTTGGTTCATACGATGGAATTTTACTGAACCAGTTTCAATAAGGATGTTCTCATAATATTTCCTATTCTTTTGGTCAAAGAGAGGAAAATTGGCTTCTGGTTCAAAGTATCTTTTAGCCAAAGTATTAGGAGAGCTGAAATATCTCTCATCTCATTTTTGGAGAATAATAATTTGCTCTTCAAGAGACTTTTTAAGACCAGGAAGAATAGGTTCCTTAAGAGCAGCAAAAAAGCTCTCTTGTGATTTTTCGATGGATAAATAATCCGCCTTATCTGCCGGCTCACTTCTTTTTTCTCGAGAAGGAGGAGGAGAGTTAGAATAACTCCTGGAGTCCATCAGCATAGGGAAGTTATAGTCTCTTCGACCTCTTCCACGAGAATAAGGCTCTCCACGCGAGCTGGTGCCCCCTCGGGAGCCACGACTAAACTGGCTCATTGATTTCCTATAATAAATTTCCTGGTCAAAAAATCAAGGAGAGAGTTAGTTTCACCTTTAATAAACTCAATTTTGAAATCAAATATTGATAATATGGATTGCCATCTAGCAAAAATTTGTTTAGAGGCTAAATTTTTAACATCTTTTTCAAGAACATCCTTAGCTGCCTTGCAATCAATTATTAATAAGAATTTCTGGTTTAATAAATCATCTTGGAATTTAGAAATACAATTAACAATAGCTAGAATTTCCTTTTTTATAGTGGACAAAATTTTTCTGGGCATCATTCCACTTTCCAGAAGTATATCTGGATAATATTTCCTTTTCTGAATTAGGAAATTTCTATTTTAAAATACCACCATAACCAATGGCAGACGCATCTGTCTCGATAATTTAAAACTGCTAATTGAAACAAGAGCCAGACAAGGTATCTGTTTTACTTTTGACTTAATAAGTTGTACTGCTCTAGTATGAGTTTCGTTCTAAGGAGGAGGATTTTTCCTTAATCGCTCATATAAAGGAAGACTATCAATAGATAGATTCTGATAATAATCAACTATATAATTCAAGCTTCCTAAGAATCGTTGAAGTTGGGTCTCATCTTTGAGTTCATCAGGGAATTTCTCAGCGAATTGAATAGCTCTTTCAATTGGTATAACTCTTCCTTGCTCTATTTATTGACCAAAGAAACAAATTTTTGTCTAAAAAATAGACATCTTTTTAGCAGATACCACCAGACATGCTTATTTTTATAAGTTTTGAAAAAATATTCAAATGCTTGAAATGTTGGTCCACTGATTGTGAGAAGATGAGAATATCATCTATGTAAACAATAGAAAAAGAAGAATAAGGAGTAAAAATGTCGTTCACAATATTCTGAAATTCAAAAGGGACATTTTTAAGACCAAATGGCATAACGTTCCATTCATAATGTCCGAAGGGAACAGTGAAAGCAGTTTTATACCTGTCATTTTCTGCAATTTGGATTTGCCAATATCTGGATTTTAAATCAAATTTTGAAAAGATTGATGTGGATTGAAGCCTTGATAATAAAACTTTTTCGTTAGGCAAAGGATCTAATCCATTTAAGAACCTTATTTAAAGGTTTATAGTTGATTACTAATCGAGTAGTTCCTCTTTCGATTTCAACATTTTTATTAACATAAAAAGCTGTACAACTCCAAGGGGAATAAGATTTCCTAATCAAATTTTTCTGTAAAAGAGAATTAATTTATGTTTTACAGTATTCAATAAGCTCAGCATTCATTTGAGCCGGCCTGGCTTTAGTAGGAATGTTTTGTTCCTTAAAGTCAGGTTCATAAGGGTGAGTGATGATGTGTTGCTTTCTTTCCCAAAAGGCATTGGGTAAATCACTACAGATTTCTTTTCTAATAGTATCAGCCAGGGTTTTAATCTAATTTTGGCGAGAATTGATTTGAGTTGTAATACTCATAATTCTTAAATCAGATTGAATATAATTTATCTGATTCTTTTTGAAAATAAGAATGTTTTTGATTATATCAATTTGATGAGTCTGAGGTTGAGTAATGAAGTCAACAGCTATCTTTTGACCTTCAATCTCACAAATTATGCATTTACTTGTCTTTGTAAAAGGCTCCAGAAGATCGAGGAAAGGAGTTCCTAATATAATTTGCTGTGTTAAGCCTTTGACCAAAACAAATGGGGTTTTAAAACACATCCCTGAATTACAAACATAGGCATTGGATAATTTATACCTCATTTTTAACCTTGAACCATCAGCAGTGTTTAGCGACTGCGATGATTTATCATAATATCGTGTGGGGATTACCCATTCGCTGATACAATTTAGATCTGCTCCGCTATCAATGAGAGCGATCCCTTTTAGGACATAATCTTTGTCTATGACAATAGTAATATTAAAATACCACTTTTGTATGTTACTTGGTTAATAATGTTGAGAAATTTTTCTTCATCGGGGATAGAAATAGAAGATTCTCCTTATTCAGGAATGATCTTGCTAATAATTTCTCTGAGAAACTTGGTTTCTATTTTTAAATTATTTATTTCTGCTCTTAAATCAGAAATAGAAATTTCTCTTTCTTTGATAATATTTACCTCCATTCTTATGGAGTTAATTTCTTCTTGTAAGTCAGAAATAGATAATTTCTTGGATGAATGAGTTTTTAATCCATCAAAAAATTCTTTCAAGGAATATGATTCCTTTGGAATATAAGGAGAATCTCTAAGTTTATTCTCCCTTTTGATTGTCTCTAAACAATGTTCGATCATATTTTTCTTGGTTTCAGGATCTTGGATCCCATTGATCAAGTCAAGAATATATCTTTCTTGGGATGTAAGCACGTTTATGCTTAACCCATTCATCTTAAGAATAGCTTTGTAATGGTTTGCATTACAAGCACAGTCTGATGATGAAGATTCAGACTCAACATCAGAACTGTCAGAATTTTGATCAACAATGTTGACCTGATCTTCTGACTCACTGTCAGAAGGGTTTAGAAGAATTGCTAATAGTTGTTTTTTTAAACCTTCATAAAAAATTTCATTAATCTTCTTCTTGGTCCAACATATGTTAGCATAGTGGCATGTTTTTCCACATTTTCTGCAAACAATAATATTGGAAGAATTCTGAGAATAATTCTTCTTATAATATGGTTTTGAATTTCGCTTTTTCTTTTCCTGGGGAGGAAAAGATTTCTTGATAAAGCGTTTCTTTTTCTTAAAATAAGATTTTGAGTCTGTCTCTTATGCTTATGTTTATTCGGGATTTGGAGATCAAAACCAAATTGGTCACAGAATTCACCAATTTTTTTTCCGCCTGTTAAATGTTGGCGCTTTAATTGAGCTTTTAATTTAATATCATTGCAAATGGATAACCCTTTAGCAACGCACTCACTGATGAGTTGACCATATGTATACTCATAATAAGGAATGGAGTTTCCTCCATGTTTTCTTAAAATGCGGTCTTTGAATTTCTGGGCAAAGAGAGTAGGAAGGCCTATTATGAACTTCTCTTTCCATAAGTCAGCATTGGCATCTGTCCTGATCATAACTTTGGACAAAGAATACATCCTTATACTACCTAAACTGTGTTAAGGTAGGACATTTTAGGTTGGCTAATAAGTCCTTGTTTCTTTCAAAGGATACTGGGTTAGATCCAACGAAAGCTAATAGAATGGAAGTAAGCAGTGTATAAACTGCATTAGGAATAGGAGTTTCAGTATATATAATACTGTCATGACCTTGTTCATCTTTCATCGTCATTGGAGTTTGAATAATTTTTGTTGCATTTAATATTTGTTGCTGTTGTTCTGGGGAAATAATATTATCTCACCAACCACGAAGTTGGCCAGCAAATCCTGCAACAATGTATTCCGCAATCTGCTTATCTGTATTATGGGCAGATATGCAAACAGTTGAATACATAGTCATTCTGTGAAGTAATGTGAGTATCTGGTATTCAGATAGTCCGTCAATATTTCATTCATAGATGGTCCTAGCACTGAAGCTGGCTGTAATATTCGAATTTTCTTCTTCGAATAATAAGTCCTGAGGAGTAGGACGAGTATAATTATGTCTGGTTGAAGCAGTGAGAATTGATTTTCTGCCAAAAGCAGTGCTTCTTCCAAAAATATTTTGATTTATACTAGGAGTGATCTTTTTTAAGGTCATCTCCTAGCGCAAAAAATTTGTTTTTCAAATTCATTAATATCTGATTCATTATCGGAATCAGAGAATGTTTCTGAGATAGTAGCTATTTGAGCTTTCTTCTCATTAGATTTATGATTACCAAGTTGTAAAGATTCTAACTGCTGTGTTAGAATTGAAACAATATCAATATCCTTTTTGTTAGACATAGTGATATTGATACTTGGTTTCAGAATAGAAGGTTCTACTATCTTTGGAGTATAATTAGTAGTAGATGAAGATAATATGTGTTTAGTATCTTTTAATACTGGATGTGGTGTAATTTTTTTTGTAATTTCTCCTCCATTCTCCCAAGTTGGTAGCATATAGTTTGTAGAGTCAGATTTGTATAATTATGTTGTCTTTCATGACTGAAAGCAACTGACTCAATAATGGCTTCGCCTGCTTTTATCTTCAGATGCTCTGAAGGTGGATGAATAGAGGTAATAATATTACCTTTTGCTGTAGTCAAATCATTTTCTAAGGACTTAAGCATATTTAAACAGAGAGAATAGTGGTTAATAGCATAATCTAAAAACCAAATAGGGAAAGATATAACTTTCGCCTGGGCCTCAATAGTGCCATTATAAAGATTTTTATAATTTTGTTGTTCTTCGTTCTTGAAAGTAGAGAAGAACCATTTTCTAAATTGTTTACATTTTTCTTGCATAAAATCTTTACTACAAGCTTGACGATCACAAGTAAATGGAATAGAAATGACATTTATTGACGTAATGTCATTAAATTCTGATAATGTTTCAGGTTCCTCATGGTATATCCTTTGAGGAATCTGTTGAGAATTTGAACAAACTCCATCAAAGACTAAATTAGGAGTCTTTGTGCCTGATGAAGAGGCTTTCATAGTTTAGTTTGGAGGTTTTATACTCCAAACTGGCTCATTGATTTCCTATAATAAATTTCCTGGTCAAAAAATCAAGGAGAGAGTTAGTTTCACCTTTAATAAACTCAATTTTGAAATCAAATATTGATAATATGGATTGCCATCTAGCAAAAATTTGTTTAGAGGCTAAATTTTTAACATCTTTTTCAAGAACATCCTTAGCTGCCTTGCAATCAATTATTAATAAGAATTTCTGGTTTAATAAATCATCTTGGAATTTAGAAATACAATTAACAATAGCTAGAATTTCCTTTTTTATAGTGGACAAAATTTTTCTGGGCATCATTCCACTTTCCAGAAGTATATCTGGATAATATTTCCTTTTCTGAATTAGGAAATTTCTATTTTAAAATACCACCATAACCAATGGCAGACGCATCTGTCTCGATAATTTAAAACTGCTAATTGAAACAAGAGCCAGACAAGGTATCTGTTTTACTTTTGACTTAATAAGTTGTACTGCTCTAGTATGAGTTTCGTTCTAAGGAGGAGGATTTTTCCTTAATCGCTCATATAAAGGAAGACTATCAATAGATAGATTCTGATAATAATCAACTATATAATTCAAGCTTCCTAAGAATCGTTGAAGTTGGGTCTCATCTTTGAGTTCATCAGGGAATTTCTCAGCGAATTGAATAGCTCTTTCAATTGGTATAACTCTTCCTTGCTCTATTTATTGACCAAAGAAACAAATTTTTGTCTAAAAAATAGACATCTTTTTAGCAGATACCACCAGACATGCTTATTTTTATAAGTTTTGAAAAAATATTCAAATGCTTGAAATGTTGGTCCACTGATTGTGAGAAGATGAGAATATCATCTATGTAAACAATAGAAAAAGAAGAATAAGGAGTAAAAATGTCGTTCACAATATTCTGAAATTCAAAAGGGACATTTTTAAGACCAAATGGCATAACGTTCCATTCATAATGTCCGAAGGGAACAGTGAAAGCAGTTTTATACCTGTCATTTTCTGCAATTTGGATTTGCCAATATCTGGATTTTAAATCAAATTTTGAAAAGATTGATGTGGATTGAAGCCTTGATAATAAAACTTTTTCGTTAGGCAAAGGATCTAATCCATTTAAGAACCTTATTTAAAGGTTTATAGTTGATTACTAATCGAGTAGTTCCTCTTTCGATTTCAACATTTTTATTAACATAAAAAGCTGTACAACTCCAAGGGGAATAAGATTTCCTAATCAAATTTTTCTGTAAAAGAGAATTAATTTATGTTTTACAGTATTCAATAAGCTCAGCATTCATTTGAGCCGGCCTGGCTTTAGTAGGAATGTTTTGTTCCTTAAAGTCAGGTTCATAAGGGTGAGTGATGATGTGTTGCTTTCTTTCCCAAAAGGCATTGGGTAAATCACTACAGATTTCTTTTCTAATAGTATCAGCCAGGGTTTTAATCTAATTTTGGCGAGAATTGATTTGAGTTGTAATACTCATAATTCTTAAATCAGATTGAATATAATTTATCTGATTCTTTTTGAAAATAAGAATGTTTTTGATTATATCAATTTGATGAGTCTGAGGTTGAGTAATGAAGTCAACAGCTATCTTTTGACCTTCAATCTCACAAATTATGCATTTACTTGTCTTTGTAAAAGGCTCCAGAAGATCGAGGAAAGGAGTTCCTAATATAATTTGCTGTGTTAAGCCTTTGACCAAAACAAATGGGGTTTTAAAACACATCCCTGAATTACAAACATAGGCATTGGATAATTTATACCTCATTTTTAACCTTGAACCATCAGCAGTGTTTAGCGACTGCGATGATTTATCATAATATCGTGTGGGGATTACCCATTCGCTGATACAATTTAGATCTGCTCCGCTATCAATGAGAGCGATCCCTTTTAGGACATAATCTTTGTCTATGACAATAGTAATATTAAAATACCACTTTTGTATGTTACTTGGTTAATAATGTTGAGAAATTTTTCTTCATCGGGGATAGAAATAGAAGATTCTCCTTATTCAGGAATGATCTTGCTAATAATTTCTCTGAGAAACTTGGTTTCTATTTTTAAATTATTTATTTCTGCTCTTAAATCAGAAATAGAAATTTCTCTTTCTTTGATAATATTTACCTCCATTCTTATGGAGTTAATTTCTTCTTGTAAGTCAGAAATAGATAATTTCTTGGATGAATGAGTTTTTAATCCATCAAAAAATTCTTTCAAGGAATATGATTCCTTTGGAATATAAGGAGAATCTCTAAGTTTATTCTCCCTTTTGATTGTCTCTAAACAATGTTCGATCATATTTTTCTTGGTTTCAGGATCTTGGATCCCATTGATCAAGTCAAGAATATATCTTTCTTGGGATGTAAGCACGTTTATGCTTAACCCATTCATCTTAAGAATAGCTTTGTAATGGTTTGCATTACAAGCACAGTCTGATGATGAAGATTCAGACTCAACATCAGAACTGTCAGAATTTTGATCAACAATGTTGACCTGATCTTCTGACTCACTGTCAGAAGGGTTTAGAAGAATTGCTAATAGTTGTTTTTTTAAACCTTCATAAAAAATTTCATTAATCTTCTTCTTGGTCCAACATCTGTTAGCATAGTGGCATGTTTTTCCACATTTTCTGCAAACAATAATATTGGAAGAATTCTGAGAATAATTCTTCTTATAATATGGTTTTGAATTTCGCTTTTTCTTTTCCTGGGGAGGAAAAGATTTCTTGATAAAGCGTTTCTTTTTCTTAAAATAAGATTTTGAGTCTGTCTCTTATGCTTATGTTTATTCGGGATTTGGAGATCAAAACCAAATTGGTCACAGAATTCACCAATTTTTTTTCCGCCTGTTAAATGTTGGCGCTTTAATTGAGCTTTTAATTTAATATCATTGCAAATGGATAACCCTTTAGCAACGCACTCACTGATGAGTTGACCATATGTATACTCATAATAAGGAATGGAGTTTCCTCCATGTTTTCTTAAAATGCGGTCTTTGAATTTCTGGGCAAAGAGAGTAGGAAGGCCTATTATGAACTTCTCTTTCCATAAGTCAGCATTGGCATCTGTCCTGATCATAACTTTGGACAAAGAATACATCCTTATACTACCTAAACTGTGTTAAGGTAGGACATTTTAGGTTGGCTAATAAGTCCTTGTTTCTTTCAAAGGATACTGGGTTAGATCCAACGAAAGCTAATAGAATGGAAGTAAGCAGTGTATAAACTGCATTAGGAATAGGAGTTTCAGTATATATAATACTGTCATGACCTTGTTCATCTTTCATCGTCATTGGAGTTTGAATAATTTTTGTTGCATTTAATATTTGTTGCTGTTGTTCTGGGGAAATAATATTATCTCACCAACCACGAAGTTGGCCAGCAAATCCTGCAACAATGTATTCCGCAATCTGCTTATCTGTATTATGGGCAGATATGCAAACAGTTGAATACATAGTCATTCTGTGAAGTAATGTGAGTATCTGGTATTCAGATAGTCCGTCAATATTTCATTCATAGATGGTCCTAGCACTGAAGCTGGCTGTAATATTCGAATTTTCTTCTTCGAATAATAAGTCCTGAGGAGTAGGACGAGTATAATTATGTCTGGTTGAAGCAGTGAGAATTGATTTTCTGCCAAAAGCAGTGCTTCTTCCAAAAATATTTTGATTTATACTAGGAGTGATCTTTTTTAAGGTCATCTCCTAGCGCAAAAAATTTGTTTTTCAAATTCATTAATATCTGATTCATTATCGGAATCAGAGAATGTTTCTGAGATAGTAGCTATTTGAGCTTTCTTCTCATTAGATTTATGATTACCAAGTTGTAAAGATTCTAACTGCTGTGTTAGAATTGAAACAATATCAATATCCTTTTTGTTAGACATAGTGATATTGATACTTGGTTTCAGAATAGAAGGTTCTACTATCTTTGGAGTATAATTAGTAGTAGATGAAGATAATATGTGTTTAGTATCTTTTAATACTGGATGTGGTGTAATTTTTTTTGTAATTTCTCCTCCATTCTCCCAAGTTGGTAGCATATAGTTTGTAGAGTCAGATTTGTATAATTATGTTGTCTTTCATGACTGAAAGCAACTGACTCAATAATGGCTTCGCCTGCTTTTATCTTCAGATGCTCTGAAGGTGGATGAATAGAGGTAATAATATTACCTTTTGCTGTAGTCAAATCATTTTCTAAGGACTTAAGCATATTTAAACAGAGAGAATAGTGGTTAATAGCATAATCTAAAAACCAAATAGGGAAAGATATAACTTTCGCCTGGGCCTCAATAGTGCCATTATAAAGATTTTTATAATTTTGTTGTTCTTCGTTCTTGAAAGTAGAGAAGAACCATTTTCTAAATTGTTTACATTTTTCTTGCATAAAATCTTTACTACAAGCTTGACGATCACAAGTAAATGGAATAGAAATGACATTTATTGACGTAATGTCATTAAATTCTGATAATGTTTCAGGTTCCTCATGGTATATCCTTTGAGGAATCTGTTGAGAATTTGAACAAACTCCATCAAAGACTAAATTAGGAGTCTTTGTGCCTGATGAAGAGGCTTTCATAGTTTAGTTTGGAGTATAAAACCTCTGGAATTGAATATTCTCGCTTCTTTTTGATGAAATAGAAGAGAGACTATCATCCGAGAATGATAATCTAGTTGATCTTCTACTGTTATCAAATTTGATAATAACATCTCCATCATCATATTGTAGAATTTCTTCTACCTTTTTATTTTCTATAGGTTTGGGTGGAGTGACGGATTCAAGCATCCATTCATCAAGAGTCTTAATATCCTGCTATTGAATAGTCTGGGGAATAAACATATCTGATTTTAACAGATTAGTCTCAATTAAGACTGTCTTTCCCTTTGTATCATAATTTCTTGCATTTGGGCTGAGGGTATTCATTGCTTTATAATATACCCTATATGTAATATTTAGTGGCTCAGATCCTTCTTTTAAATTATAGCCACTGGTTTTAACATTTAATGTTAAAACATAAAGAATATTTCTATTTGTCAAATAGACACAGAAATTAGGAAAGCAGTTAAAATAAACTGGGCCGTTGCATAGGCTTGTTTGAATGATTCCTAATAAGGAGTCATTAAAAATTAGGTGTCTGCAATCTCTTAAGGCAACCAATAATGAGGCATTTAAACCTTCTCTGAAGAGTGGTCGAATAGCCACTTGAACCATACCTAGATAAAAATATATGTATTTATCTTCATATCTCCTGATTTCTTCAGGCTGAAACAACTAAATAGTTTCATGTTCTTTCCCAATAAGAATAGTTTGTTCAATTGTTTTGATGGTCATAGCCATATTTAAATTGAACATATTCATTGAATATATCATTGAAGGTTTAACCTTCAGGAGGCTCTAGCTATGAAACTGATTCTCAATATTAGAGAATTCAATATTCTCCTCATTTTTGATATGATTTATAATAGTTTGAGAAATATAATTCCTTGATGAAGACGAAGTTTTAGAAGATGTTCTTGATAATGTTGGTAGCATATTTATAATGAGCAAGAACAGCTATTAAGAAAGTATAAAATACGTAGCCTTATACGGCTGTCAACTACTTACGAAGACTTACCATGTACTGCTTCTTTCGCGCAATTGGGGCTTCAAGGCGATTTGGATGCCGTGCGATAAAGTTCCGGCTATGATACGAACTTACACCAGGACCTTGCTACATTATCGTCTATTTGAGATGAAAGCTGTTGTAATAATTTTTCCTTAAGCTCTTTGGGAGAGGTCGTAGGAAAAACAGCCTTTAAATCTGATAAAGAAGGGATGACAAAATCCTTCTTGGCATCATTCTAAGGAGCATATTCCTTTTTTATTTTCTTAAATTCCTCAATAAATTCTTTTATTTTAATGAGATGAGGATTGAAATCAAATTTAGATCACCATTTGTAAAAGAATTGGCAGTTAAGGGATAAAGCCCCAATATCCATCTGACTGACAGAAAAAGTTAAAGAATTGACTGATATTTTAAAAAATTAATATTTTGGAGAAGTTGATGACACTATTAATAAATAGAGATAATTATTATTTTTTATTATAAATATTTTAAAAAATTAATATTTTAGTGAGGTAATGGCACTAAAGATCCATCTAATTTTTTTTTAAAATTATTAACATTTTTATCCATGTATTCGCGCGTGTTAAACAATCGTTTAAAATAATTAAATTTTTTTCCCATTTATAATAGTATTTTTATATTTAGTTTTCAGGATAGTTTTGTTTTTCACCGTATATAGATATATCGGAAACTTGGGAAACTTCGTAATTCAGTGAGGTTGATGATATCTGGCTTTATTATGGCAGAGATTTATATCGATTTTTTTTTGGCTCGGGATGATGTTGCTTTGGAGAAGAGAGAGCGAGAGAGAAATCTGCGGCGGTTAGGTGCAATTAATGATTTTCAACCGTTGATTTGAATTGGGTCGCTCTCAAACGGCACAGAATTCCCCTGGATGACGAAAAACCACGGACCACAAAATATATTAAATTAAAATTTAATAATGATTTCGTGTCCGTCTATCTCCAGAAGCTTCTCCTGAGTTCCAGCTATATCAATCAACCTCTATGAACAACTTGGGTTTTCAAAGACCACAGCTTTCCGAGAAATCGAGATCTTAAAACGAGAGTCTAACGACTATTTTTCGTTCTCTGCGATCAATTCCTTCGGTAAGTACGTTTTCTGTCTCTTCAATTTCAATCAGTTCCAACTTTTCTTGTATCGAAAAAAAATTTCTTGATTCGTGATCAGTTTATTGTTGTTCATCTTATTCGATTGTGGCGTACGATATTAAGGGATAATTGGGAGCCTAATCGTAACCTTAAACGAATCAAAATCATCAAGAATTTGACTAATTTTCTTATTTTCTCCATCAAAAGAATTAGGATATTGAATTTCGTGCCTACAGCTGAGTTATGATTCATTTGTGGCTAATTTCTGGTTTGTAATATCTGAATTCACTGCTGGAAAATTAAAATTTGCAGTGAACTACTGAAGATAGTAAAAATTGGATAAATCAAATTTTTAAATTGATGAATTACTGAAGATGATAGTAAAAGTTGGTGATTATTGTGTTTGTTTTGGCAGAGATGCCGTACTCCAGAAGGTCAAGGTACTCCGCTTCCCCCTCGCCAAAGCGATACAAGTCTCCTTCTCCTTCACCACGGCGATACAGGTCGATCTCCAGGTCCATTTCGAGGTCCAGGTGTGTGCCTATATCCAAAGCTACTTTTTTGTTTTGTTAATGTTGTTGAATCTATTACTTCATTTGTGTTTTCTACTCCGCGTGTACGTTTTGATCTGGTTGCTTATGCGTTTCGGTTTGATTTGATATGCAGGAGCCCGTCTGTGGAGAATCCGGGGAACAATTTGTATGTGACCGGATTGTCACCTCGGATTACTAGGAGAGAACTCGAGAAGCACTTTGCATCTGAGGGAAAGGTCTGTTTGGGAATATACCTTTACTTACTGTGGTTCTGACTTGCTGTTTAGTTTGATGTTTATTGTATTTCGTTCACTTGGCTTATTGCTGTACTTAAATGTTCTAATCTAAGTGTGCAGGTGATTGATGTCCATCTTGTGGTGGATCCATGGACAAGGGAATCTCGTGGATTCGGGTTTGTTACCATGGAAGATGTTGATGCAGCTAACCGCTGTATTAAATATTTAGACCGGTCTGTCCTTGAAGGTCGTGTCATTATGGTGGAAAAGGTAATGTTTGTCCCTTTTAGCTGTGACCGCTGATGGAGCATTTGTTTTGTTCAAATTAGAGATCATATATTGTAAAAATTTTGCTGTGTAGTTGGAATTTTAGTTGTTTGCTATTTGTTTATTGAGATTGAAAGTTGTTTGCTTCTTTCTACTTGAAGTGTTTCTGGCAGCAGGTTAGCTGTGTGTAGCAGCTCTTCACCGAATTCCAAACCACAACTTAACAAACAAATCAAACTCACCTACAAGTATCAGATCACAGGGGTTGTATGCCCTGCATTTCTCTCTTTTGTAGAAGTTAAAATATTCATGCTATATATGTTTTATTTTCATTGCCTTCAGATCTGGTGTCTCCTTATCCGGTTGCTTGGTACTTGGTTTTCCATGGTCTTATTCTGTTTCATGTATCTCAGGCTAGAAGGCGAAGAGGAA
Organism: Geum urbanum; assembly: GCA_946800695.1. Taxonomy (NCBI): domain Eukaryota; kingdom Viridiplantae; phylum Streptophyta; class Magnoliopsida; order Rosales; family Rosaceae; genus Geum; species Geum urbanum. Next base: position 34,715,267 of record OX327016.1, read on the forward strand.
GAACACCTACTCCTGGAAGGTATCTTGGGTTACGAACAGTTCGTGGTTAGTTTCTCTATTGGCTTATTCGTGACTGGACATTTTAACTTACATTTCTGGTTTCTTGTGTAATAAGTTCTCTCCTTTGTAGGGCGTCGGCGAACACCAAGCTACTCACCTCATCGCAGATCCCCTTCATACTCTCCTTACAGGAGGAGCTACAGCAGGTCGCCCAGTTACTCATCTGACAGAAGTCAGAGCAGATCAGATTCTCCACCATACAGAAGGCGGAGATCTTACTCTCCTGATTTAAGGCGAGGCAGATCTTGCTCTCCTGATTATAGGCCGCGCAGATCTTATTCTCGCTCACGCTCTCCTGATTACAGCAGGTCACCGGTGAGATACCGTGAGCAGTCCTACTCCCCCTATGGCAGGGAGTACTCACCAGATGACTCATACAATGGAAGGAGGCGACGCTATAGGTCTGTCTCCCGTAGTGTCTCACCAAGGCCCTGTAGAAGCTCAAGGAGGAGCTACTCACGCAGTGTCTCTCCCAGGCCTAGGAGGAGCTATTCCCCCAGCAGTGTCTATCCTGAACCTAGGAGGAGGAAGAGCTCAAGGAGGAGTTACTCTCGGAGTGTGTCTCCTAGATACAGAAGCTCAAGGTCCTACAAGGGCTCTGCTCTGCGAAAATATTCCAGGAGCTGTTCTAGCAGTCGAAGTCCTAGTGTGAGTGCAAGTTCCAGATTTATGTCGAGATCTCCCAGTCCTAAATCTACCTCACCTTCATCATGAAGTCTGCCAATTCAGCTGTCTAGATCTAATTATTAGGTCAATTGTGTATCTCAGACTGTTGCGATCCTGGTTTAGCAGAATAATGTCAGTAGTTGTTCTCAAGTACATTGATATATGGATGATAGCAAATACTTCTTGTCATAAATCCGTGTTTAATATCATATGGTTTCCAACTATCAAATTGTACCTGTGTGACGTTTTAATTTATTTTGCTCTATCTAGTTTGATGTGTCTTTATGTTTTCTACTCTCTTATCATTCACTTCTTGAAATCCTAATCTTTGTTGCTAGGTAATTACATATCCGGTCACATTAGTCCAGATATCCGATCAGGAACTACAAAGTCCTATCTCGAATTCGAGTGACTGAGAGTGTCGTTCACATTACAAGGTAGTGTGATGCAGGGACGTATAACAGAATCTCCCTTGTACTCTAAGCAAGCTTAAGAGTTGGGGCCATTGTTTTTTTTCTCTCTCTTGTTGGCTTGTTGCAGTGGAAGTGATCAAATCTTTATTTTCTTTCCGTTGTGATAATGTGTTCAAAACATTTGAAGTACATGATGTCTCGGAACTTCGGTTCTACAATATATTGTCGCCATTCAATGTGGTCTACCGTCTACGAGATGTTCAATCATGTTTTTCTACTACTCCATTGCATCCTCGTCTAATTAAGGATCTTCTGAGTGATCATGTTCTTGCTATCACATGTAGTCTCCTACAGTTCGTACGTCTGCTGTTGTGCGTCTTTGATTGTTCGTCTTTCATAGGCATTAAGGAACGTCATTCTCATCCCACATTGATTATTGCTTCCTCTTCTTTTATATTGACGCATATAAAACAAGAGCCAAGTTTCAAACTAAAACTATCTTTGCGCTTGGGGCAATGACGCAGCTAATGAGGTTCTAACCGAGGCGCGTCTATTGCTGGTTGAAAACTATTTCCAAACCCCCTCCTGGGCCTGGGTTCAGCCTAGTGCCCTCGAGAATTTCTGGAAGGGCTCCCTCCGGGGTAAAGCCCTACAAATTTAGTCCTAAATATTTAAAAGAAAACCAACACAATTGGAATTTAATTTGCCATTTATCGAATTATTTGTATCTATATCCCCGGCCTAATTATATTAGTATCAGTTCTTCTCCAAAAAAAAGAAGTATCAGTGTTTGCAACATGAATTGATGACTTGAATGAAAGAGAAACTGAGGCATAATGCATAATGGTGGTGTTATGTTCATATATAAATTCAACATGTCCCTGCGGATTTCAAATCAGCTAGATTTCAGTACGGTTGATGAGTCATATTCTATGTGAGGCTAACAAAGTCGTTGATCCTCTAGCTCGTTTTGGAGGGCTGTATGATGGCACTACGTAGTTAGTACTTGATGGTTATGACAATTTTTCAAGAATTTTCTAGAGATGTTTATGAGTACCTCCTTCAGAATGGTATATGTGGGTTCAAGGCACATCAGTTGGCTTGTTGATCTTAAAGATTGCCATCCGTTTATTGTCGTCTTTTCGGGTATATGAGGCAGTCAACTCTGTTTGGGCCTAAATAAAGAATTTCGTTTTGGGCTTGAATGGCCGAGGTTTATGCGAGCTGCCCATTGTATTAATGGTGCTTGGCGAGGAGTCAAGTTATATAACGTCTGGCGAGCTTCATTGGAGGAAGACTTTGAGTTCTATTGGAACTATGTCTTATTAGCTGGTTCTATGCGGCTTAGATTCTGTCATGACCGTTGGATTTTATATAGAACTCTTGGAAGAGTTATGATGGAATTAGAAGATATATGAGTGATATGACACGTATGCTGGTGTTGGATTTAGACTGTGATTACAAGAGCAGAAGAATTTGACATTGAATGAATGACTGTTATTAAGCGAGTATATAAGGAGAGCAAGGATCTTATGAAAAGCCCCCCCCCCCCCCCCCCCCCCCCCCCCAATCAATCAAAAAATCTTGCTATATACAAACAAACCTAGACGGACATCTCGTCCTCGAGATTCCTATCTTCTTGCAACCAGAAAGTCTAAGTGCTTGTCACCTATCGAGTGAGAGTATTACGACTGTAAGGAAGCAATTGCAATCGGAAAGTTGAAGAACGGCTCACTTGTATGTTGAGAGCTTGAATACTCAAAGGGAGCGAGTGTTCTCAACACTCTGTTAAGAGATTGCTCTGCTTTGCACGAGAAATGACGTGTGGAGTATCGATTTCAAGACTTAGCGAGAGATTCACATATCAAAGTCCTAGGTTTCTAGGCAAAAAGGACCTATTCGAGCAGGGTTTGTGCTCTCCCTGTTCTAATCGCTTAATATAGAAGTCAGGCGGCTGTGATCAATCTATATTCCATCAAGAGACGGTGGCACGTCAGCATACGAAGCACATACAGGATAGACCGGCCCACGCGGTTAAAACATCCGAGATAAAAGAGACTGCTTCGCGAGAGATATTTTTGCATCGAACATTTTGGCACGCCCAGTGGGATAATATCTCTTTGCATCTATAAGCGACAATTGAAGATCCTTATCAAAGGATCTATCCTCAGTGTCGCAAACATCCACAACCGGCTTACCGTGAACACACATCTACTGAGTGTCGTTCATTAAGTAATCAAGCGGTTGAAGTTATTTTCGCTAACAACTTCGATACCATGTCTTTCCAATTTTTGAGTGAGGCGGAAATAATAGGGCTCACGCTCGAACAGTACCTGGCTTATGCAGCCAGACGAGATATTCACCAGGCTAATCACCATTTGGCACTCGAACAGAAAATTGAGCAACAGGCAGAACTTCTCACCACCCATGCCCATTTAGTTGATACAGCGACAGTTGGTTTCCAAGCAATACGGGCAAAGTTAAATCAAGATCATGAGGAGAGAGAGGCCATGGGGGCCCAGGTGACTAGTTTTGTAGAAGGTCAAGATAGACTACAGATAGATATCCTTCGCCAAATGGACAAAGGATTGGAGGAATACCGCCGGTACACGGCGACTCTATCATAAAGGGTAGACAAAGACATGGGATCTCTAACCAAATCCGTATTAGACTTGGCCAGGAAAACTAGGCAAGCAGAGTCTTTTCCTCTTGCTTGGGAGCAACGGTTAAATAAGTTCTTAGATGATTGTAACATACAACTATCTAAGATGCATGAAACTTACGAGACACCGTTTTCTTCGATGAAAGATGACCCCAACGAGTGGCGTTGGCCAAAATTTTACAAACACCAAACCTTCCAGACTTTCTCTGGTGATGATGATGCAAATGCGGCAACACACTTGGCCTATTTTACTCTGCAGTTAGGCCAATTTGCCGAAGATGAAGGACTCAAATTAAGAGTTTTTGGTTCATCGTTATCAGGATCAGCCCTTGTATGGTATACTGGAATAGAGAAGGGTTCGATCAGTGAATGGAAGGATATGGAGGCCTTGTTCATAGATCACTTTGGAACGGCAAGGCCAGAGACTAGTGTAGGAAAGCTGGCTTCCTTGAGCCAATCGGTGACAGAAAGTCCAGTCACCTTCCTGCACCGTTTTCGGTCAGAGTACAATCTATGCAAGACCCATCTGAGCAAGGAAGAGGTGGTCGAGATGGCCAAGAATGGTTTGGAAGACACGTTCCATCAGCTATTCTTAAACAGCAAGTATTACTCTCTGAATGAGTTCATCACGGCTGTGACTAAAGCTCATAGCAACATGCAGGAGAGAGATAACAGAAGGAACGCGTCCAAAGGGACGTACAGTAGTCGAACCTATGATAGGTTGAAGCCAAAAGCAGTGGCTTATATTGAAGGTGTAGACGACCAGGAATCAGACTCTGATGGAGATCAAGTGGGTGCTATTGACTTATCAACAAACAAAGTTATAAAACCCCGCAAGCTCCAAAAGAGTAGGGGTCCAATCAAGCTCTCAACAGTGGCTTTCACTAAGCCAGAATTTGAAAAGTACACCTATGACGCCAACATGACTCATGAAATTTTGGACGAGTTGTATAGTCTGCGTGTCGTCAAGGTAGACTTTGGACCACTTCCCACAGCTGAGCAGTTGAAGGGCAAGAAGTATTGCAAGTTCCATGGAGCATGGAACCATGTTACCAAAGACTGCATTAAGCTTAAAGATCAGATCCAGAAGTGGATCAATGAGGGAAAATTAGAATTGGAGGGTTCGTCCAAAACCGCTGCATTGGTGGATTCCGAGTCGTTTCCTACCCCACAGGTGAATATGGTCGATGTAAATTGGACATCCCTTGTTGGGCACCCCGAGGGTGTGGAGGACTGGAATCAACCATCCTATTTAGCCTATTCATTCAGACTGGATATGACAGAAGAATTCTTTGATAGGCTAAAGGAGATGGGGCTGATCGCTTTTTACCCGATTACTGAGCTTAGACAATTACGGTATAAAGAACCAGCCCAGCACTTCTGCAGATTCCACAATCACTTTGGTCATCGAACAACGATTTGTTCCACCTTGAGAGATGAAATCCAAGGTCTGATCAACTGGGAAGTGATTGAAATAAACAGCAGGGGCGAGATGGATTTTCACCCGGAATATCTTCATAGAACACCATCTCCTCCAGTTACAACTTCTCTTGCTTGTGGCACTTCTTCAGGGGATAGTCAAAATAAACCAACTCATGCGAAGAAGAAGTCCAGACGAAGAGCTAATCGAAATATAGCGTTTGTCCGACCTAAGCGGGCTCGCATAACATATGACGCGTCTTGGCGAGAGGAGATATTCATTAAGCTATGCCTAGATGGAATAGCTGTGGTTCCTGACAATCGGGGAGCACCTGACCCACATCCTGAGGATGTTAGGGGTTTACCCTTTTGTCGATTCCATCGCAAATGGGGACGTCACACTACGTCTGCTTGTCGAGATTTGATGTACAAGATACATCAGCTGATTGACGAGGGAGTGATAGAAATAGAACAAGACCCCTTGCCAGGCTTGACCGCCCCCATGCCCATGGTTGGAATGTTGGAATTAACACGTGACAAATCAAATAAAAGAAAATAGTCCAACGACCAACCAACTGCTGGTGAGAATCTATCTTACACACCAAGGAATAAAGGAAAAGAAAAGGTGGATCCCAAAGCAGAATCGCTGGTAGCCCTTTGTGCACACTGTAAACTAAGAAGTGGACTGAAGATCTCTTATGAGGAACTGGCTCAGGCAGCCAAGTCTTTCCCAGAACTATTCTCGAATACAGATCATCAGCCCCTACAAGCAAGACAAAGGGATACTCCAGCTCCCAAGCGCTCGCGAGCAACAGACCCAACCAGTTTAGCTAAGACACCTGAGTCTAAAGTAGCAAGTACGCTCGCGAAGCCATACATACCTCCAGCATCGAGAAATATTACAAAAGAGGATGTTTGGTACGTAAGGGAGAAGGGAAAAACCGTCGAGGTGACTCCGAGCAAGAGGAGAAACCGTCGAGGTGACTCCGAGCAAGAGGAGAAACCTTCAACGACGCTTTGGTAGGGCCAAGAGAGCACTGGATGCTTATGAGGCTGGCCTGATCAAAGAAGAAGACCTGGAGTTTCCTCCAGAAGTGTTGCAAAGGAGATTGAACACCCTTGCAGCAAACCCATTGGTGGTATTTGGGAAGAAATCTCGCGAGCCTAAGGTGAGAGCCCAAAGACCAGGGGTTTTCGAGCGAAACCCAGAATTAGGGAATAAAGGAAAAGAGCCTGAATCTACTCAGGAGATTCATCGTGAGACTACAAAACGACAGCCAGTAAGGAGACGCCTCACCTTTGAGGAAGACACGATGAAAACAGTAGGGCTAAAGACACCCGGCCCCTAAGGGAACAGGGGGCATGCAGAAACAAGACACTCCAAGCAAGCCTCCAGTCTTGCAATGGAAACCCAGGCCTTTGGTTGTGGAAGAAAAAGCGAAGGCCCAAAAATTGATCCCTGCTCCCAAGGAAAAAACTCCACCACTGCTACTACCAGCAGCCATTGATCCTACTCCTGAGGATCCAATACAGCAAGTAGCCCATCTCGAGGTAACCACAATGTCTAACGAGGATGGACATCTGGCTGAAGGTGATAACTACGACGACGATGAGCAGTTGGTGGACTACGGTGAGGATGAAGATGAAGAAACACTTGACTGTATCGAGGACGACACTTCCGCCATTAACATGGTGTATGTCTTATCTTCTAAATATGCTTTGTCTCCATCAGCACCAAATGGTGAATCCAAGAACGTCAACAGTGTGGTATTACCAGATGAAGAACCAGAGCTACCAAATGATTCAACACTGGTTGAAATACCAGAGATGGATTTATCACACATAAAAGGACAGATGATGTTCTCCAAGCCTACTATAGATATGGCCATGCACATGCGGCCATTATATGTCACAGGACAAGTCCAAGGGATTCAATTGAATAAACTCTTAGTGGACTCAGGGGCAGCAGTTAATATCATCACCGTTAAGGCAATGGCCTTAATAGGTGTTCCCAAGTCTGCTATCCAAGAGACCTCGCTTAGTGTCAGAAATTTTCAGGGTAGCATAACCAAGACCTTGGGAATTGTTTTCTTGCAGGTACACATTGGGCTAGCCTCAGGCACTTATACATTCTTTGTGGTAGAATGCACATCTCCATATAGTGCCATTCTGGGGCGTGACTGGATACATCGAAGCTACTGTGTACCATCTTCACTTCATCAGCAGATGTTACTCTGGAACATGGAGTCAGGCGAGGCAGAGCTTGTCAATGCTGACCCTCGTCCATATTCCGTTTCTGCTAATGCATTAGAAGCCAGATATTACCACAGTGACCTTAGGCTATTGGAGGTATGTGGCGTCGACAGTAAGGGCCGCCCCGTTGGTGTTACGGCCTCTGAATTAGCTCAGTGGGGTATACTTCAAGCAACTCAAGATAGTAAAAGACCATACACCATTGAGCTACCATCCAAACGTTCTCCATGATTGGGTCTCTATCAGATATAGAGACCGAGGCTTGTCTTTCTCTACACGAACGCTTTCATAATTTTCTACTCGAAAGCCAAGCCTTTGAGAAGGTTCCAATGGTTGCAGCCTTGGAATATGTGGATGAAGATGTTTTGCAAGACTTAGAGGAGGAGGACGAGATTAAATTAGCTCCAGCAGCTTTAGATGATTTACCTCCTAAAGTCAAGGATCCCATTGAACACATTAATATTGGGACACATGAAGAGCCAATCTCTGTGGCTATTAGTACCTTCTTGGAGCCTGAGGAGAGACTCAAGCTTATTGAATTGCTAAAAGAATATGCAGACTATTTTGCAGAAAAATACAATGACATGCCTAGTCTGTCACCAAATTTGGTTTGTCATAATTTGCCCATCATTGAAGGGAAGAAACCTGTAAAACAGGAGATGCGTCGCATGAACACAGAAACAGCAATTCTAGTCAAGGAAGAGGTCGAGAAAATGCTCAAGTCAGGGATTATACGTGTAGCCAAATATAATGAGTGGCTTTCCAATATAGTCCCAGTCAAGAAAAAGAATGGAAAGATGCGAGTATGCGTCGACTACAGAGACTTGAACAATGCAACCCCAAAGGATGCATACCCTATGCCAGTAGCTGATTTGTTGGTTGACTCCGTTCCCCGCCATGAAATGTTAACATTCATGGATGGCACTGCTGGCTATCATCAAATTCCAGTGGCTAAAGCATATAGACATAAAACTGCGTTTCGGTGCCCTGGCTTTGCCGGTGTTTTTGAGTACGTGGATATGCCATTTGGACTTAAAAATGCAGGGGCAACCTACCAACGAGCTATGAATTTGATCTTTCATGATCTTATTGGTAAGACCATGGAGGCATATATTGATGATGTGGTAGTTAAAACGAAACACAGAAGTGATCATTTTGAAGACTTAAGGCAAGTGTTTCTCAGAATGAGGCAACATCAACTGAAGATGAACCCAACCAAATGTGTGTTTGGCGTCCAGGCAGGAGATTTCCTAGGCTTTTTGGTTCATCAACATGGGATTGAGATACCAGATGACAAGAAACAAGCAGTTCTCAATGCAGTCCCACCATAGAGTAAGAAAGAGCTACAACGTTTATTGGGAAAAATCAATTTCTTACGACGGTTTATTGCCAATGCTGCCGGGAAAACACAACCATTCTCCACTCTGCTCAAGCTTCAAAATCAAAAGGACTTTGTATGGGAGCCCATACACCAAGAGGCCTTTGAAACCATTAAGGCCTACTTAACAAACCCACATGTCTTGGTTCCTCCAAGACCTGGGGTTCCTCTTAAGCTGTATATATCAGCTACTGATCTCTCCATTGGAAGTTTATTGGCTCAGGACGACACGGCAGGTGCTGAACGTGCTATTTTCTATCTGAGTCATACCTTGAACGATTGTGAAACGAGATACTCTCCAATGGAAAGGCTATGCCTAGCCTTATACTTTTCAGGGTGTAAGTTGAGGCACTATATGCTTTCCTTCACTACGTGCGTTATTGCACAAACAGATTTAGTGAAGTATATGTTGTCCAGACCGATTCTCTGTGGACGCATTGGAAAGTGGATTCTGGCTTTGTCAGAATTTTCTTTGCAATATGTCCCCCAGAAGGCGGTAAAAGGCCAAGCAGTGGCTGATTTTTTGGCTCATCATCCCATGGAAGAGGTGGTTGAGGGGCCAGAACTGGATCTCGCTCGTATTGACTTGGCCCCTTGGTGTTTATATTTTGATGGGTCCAGTACGAGTACTATGGCTGGGGCAAGGGTAGCTTTGATCTCCCCACGCGGCCAAACTTATTCTTATTCTTTTAGGTTGGACTTCAGATGCACAAATAATCAAGCCGAGTACGAAGCTTTAATCATTGGATTAGAACTTCTGCTAGATATGGAGATCATTGATGTGCATGTCTTTGGAGATTCCCAACAGGTGATCAGACAACTCGAAACAAAATACAAGGCAGGTCCAATATTAGAATCTTATGAGAGGAGGGTCTGTGACTTACTAAAGTTTTTTACAGAAGTGGAGTTGAGTCATGTTCCTCGCGAGAAGAACTATGCAGCTAATGAGTTGGCTCAACTAGCAACGGGTATTAGTTTGCAAGATGGAGTATGCGAACGAATATTAAAGGTTGAAAGACGAAACCTTCCATCTTTCATTGCACGACAAGAAGATAAAAATGAATGGTACGTTGCTACACTTGATCACATTGACAAGGACTGGAGACAGGAAATCATCTCTTATCTCCAGGATCCTAATAATCCAGTAAACAAGCGGATTCGATTTTTAGCTCCCAATTATGTACTCAAGGATGCTGAGTTATATAGAAGGGGAGAGGAAGACATACTGTTAATGTGTGTCTTTGGACGTGACGCTAAGCGGTTAATGAGAGAAGTCCACCTTGGGATAGCAGGGGCACACCAGGCTGGTCCCAAGATGAGATGGTTATTAAGAAGACATGGCTTTTATTGGCCAGGAATGCTCAGAGACTGCATCACGTTCGCAAAAGGTTGTGAAGAATGCCAGAAACATGGTCCAGTCAACCATATGCCCAGAATACCATTACAGCCAATAATCAAGCCTTGGCCAGCTCGAGGATGGGCTTTGGACTTAATTGGAATGATTCATCCTCATTCATCTGAAGGGCACAAGTTTATCATAGTGGCTACTGATTTCTTCACAAAATGGGTCGAAGCTCGACCTCTCAGGGTATCTTCTGCAAAGGCCATCCGCCAGTTCCTTTTTGAAGATATTATTTGTCAGTTTGGTATTCCTGAGAGTTTTGTTTCAGACCGTGGGGCTGCATTCATGTCTGGAGAAGTAGATACTCTAATGAAGGATCTTGTGATCCATTTTCTTCACTCTTCTCCATACTATGCCCAATCCAATGATCAAGCTGAAGCGAGCAATAAAATCATTATTCATATCCTGAAACGGATGCTCGCGAGCAATGCCAGACTATGGCATGAAGAACTTTTTAATACTTTGTGGGCTTATAGGACTAGTAAGAGGACACCCACAGGTACAACTTCTTATGCATTAATGTTTGGGCACGATGCGGTTTTGCCTTTGGAAATTAATGTTCAGTCTTTACGTATGATGGAGCAACACAACTTGATCGGTGAAGACTATGTCCAAGCGATGTGGCAAGAGCATGAAGACTTAGATGAGAAACGAATACAAGCTTATGATAGTCTACGTGCTGAGAAACAAAAGGTGGCTCGTGCCTATGACCAACGAACAAGGGGCATGAGTTTTGCAGAAGGAGAACTTGTCTGGCGAGTCATTTTGCCTGTTGGCGAGAAGACTGAAGGACGAGGTAAATGGTCAGAGAAATGGGAAGGACCATACATTTTCGATCGACTGTTGGGTAAAGGAGCAGTTCGCTTGCGAGATCGAGATGGTACTATACACGCGAACCCAATAAATGGTCGTTACCTAAAGAAGTTCATACAACCTGTTTGGGAGTATGAAGATCCTCAAACTATAGCTTAATCTAGTTTATTTATGCTCTCGCATAAGTAAACTACATGGGCAACACATACCGAGGATTATGTACATTATAATAGCCTATTCATGGGGTTAAAAGTTAGGGCCTGTACTCGAGGCCAAATTTTAGTAATTTTTATGGTTTTTCTTCCAAGTCAAAGTTCATATTAGCCAGTTTTTGTGGTCTAAGTTTTGAGCAAACTGTATATGAGTTTATCAATACTAGGAACTTTTACACTTCAAATAAAATATTGCATTCAATACTTGGAAGAATACAAAGGCTTTGCGGCCTCAAGCTCTGATACCATATGAAAAACAAACCTGAATCAACAACAGAGAAAAAGAAAATAAAAGTTTGTTTTTTCACAAGATCCTCTGCGTTGTGTGCCATCCCCTGAGGTTGATGTATCAAATATGTATACATGGAAATTGACCTCGGTGAGGGGATGGAGAGGATCTAAAACGCAGGAGGTGCATCAAAACAAAAGATCTTTGCACCTGACCTGACGTTTGTTGCCTTCTTCCCAGGGTGACACCCCATCTTTCCCCATCTATTGCAGGAGACATTGAAGAGGCCTCCCACCTCCAATGCATTTGGACACCGAGCGGATGCATTGGAGGAGGATGAAGAGGAATGCACCTCGGGATTGTGGCTTCTCCCTTCCTGATTCCTTCAAGTTGAGATAGCCAATGCAACGCCTGGGCATATATATTGCTATCTAGTCCAGGTTTGGGCATAGATATTGCTATCTAAGGAACACAACATGGAAAGATTTATCTGGAGGTTTCTTTAGATGGGAAGACTAGAGCAAATGAACAATGAGGTAGTTCATTCTCGCGAAAGTGTTGGTTCATAACACAAAGGAAAGGGAAACCTTTTATAGACAGGAGTCACACCGGTTTGGTTTCGCGAGAGTAATTACGCTTGAAAATAGAGAATACGTGTCCAAATAAGAGTGGACCCTGAAGACGGTTTATCTGCTCGCAAGAAGTGCATGATAAATGAGGAGATTTATGGGGCAGGTAAAACGTATTTCAAAGATTTTGATGGTTGGGCGCGATACGGATTCCAAGTTTAGAATTCAATCCCATTTATTGTTGAACGATCAAAATAGTCAAAATTAATTACAGCCTAAAACGGGGCTGGATCGAAATTAGGAAAATTGCTTATTGAAGAAGCCCAATTTGGTTTTTGGACCCAATCCAGACTTTGTTATCAAAATAATTTGAATATATGAATAGTTTAATGTTTGGTGACAAATAGATGAGGCCTACATCTGAGGACCAAAAATTTTACAGCTGAAGGAGGTAGCTCTTTATTGAGATTTTAGTCATCTCTGAGGCCATCCAGGCTTGATAAGCTGCTAGGCGAGCTTCATTGGCTTCACCGCGTGCCTCTTGTAGGAGTTGAGCTCGGGTCTCGCCTTCATTCAAAAAGTGATGCATTTCGTCCTGATAACTGGGGACGTCAGCTTCCAATGCATTTACTTCTGCTCTAAGTGTTGCGAGATCAGCTTCGAGAGTAATTATTTTAGCACGTTTGGTTGCTAAAGTCTCCTCCTTTGTAATTTTTTCCTCTAGGAGCTTCTGGATTCTCTCTGTCTCCTTGTGAGTTTTTTGCTCCAAGGTTTCCGCTGCTTCGTTCTTACGCTCAGCCTTGAGTGTTAGGTCTTGGAAGACTTCGCTTTGGTGCTGGAATTCAAAGAGACTTTCTTCTAGTTCATCCAGGCGAGGAATGAAATCTGCTGGGGCAGTGGCCCGCAGGGTTTTCACTTGTGTTTGAATAGCCTGAACGTCTTTTAGAGAATCTAAGGGCTCAGAGAGAATTTTTCGAAGCAAGGCTTTGGTGTCAGAAGGAGTGCTTAGTATACTCAGTTTGCCCGCAAGTTCTTGTATCTTGGTGGTTGACTCTTGTACACTGAGCAGTTGAGGATTGTTTCCTTGTGATGAAGATGGGATAAGACTTTCTTTGGCCAGAATTATGGGATCTTCATCATTGACACCTGGAGGACTGTCATGCCGATCTTCAGTAGCTATTACAATTGTCTCGCCTGACGTGCTCGCTTGTTCCCTTGGACTGTGGGGAATTGTCTCGTGAACGTCCAGGTCCACAGGAACAAAATTGGACTACAATATGAATAGCAGGTCATGTCAGGGCTAATTTAGAAACTATTAATCTAGAAGTAAGGGTACAGGGTTCTTACTTGTTGAGGAGACAATGGCTGTGTTTCTTCAAGAGCTTGAACTTGTTGCTCTGGCGAGGAGGGACTCGATTCTTCGCCTTCTGGGTTATTCTCAACCAGGATTTGTGGTTGTTCAACTATGAGCTCTGACGAGGGGATAATTTGTTGCTCAGGCTCTGGAATGGCTTGTTCATTCTGGGTACTGGGACCTTCGCCAGAGGAGGAAGGAATAAAGCAGGATTGAACTTCAAATTGTAGACGCCTATTAAAAGTATCAGGATCCACAAGCTTTTTCTTCTCTTCCTCCTCGAGTTCTGCTCGATGGATTCTAGCTAGGATTTGGACTATGAAATCCTTGCAGCATTCTTTGTGGCTGTTATAGATTTTAGGGTTTGTAGCCCTATCCTCGTTTCTGAAAATGATGCTGGACTCATCGAACTTCAGAATGAAGGCTTTACAGTTTCCTTCAGAGAGTCTTTCTCCTAATGAGTCAATTATATAGTACGCTTCATTTTCAGCCTGGAGAACGAAGAAGTGGTCATTCCAACTCACTATGTAGACTTGTGGCTTCTGGCTCTTCTGGACTTGTTCCCATAGACTATCAAAAGAAGGAAAGCCATTCAGTGCTGTAAACTTTTCAGGGTCAAAGTACCCAATGAAGGAATCATCAGTTGAGAATTGAAGCGGTCTGATGTTTGCCTTCAAGATGGCATCCAGGTCAAAATGTTGGTTTGGATACTTGCTCGTAAGGGACTCGTCCTTGCATAATTCCTGCCACTCCCTTGAACCTTGAATTAGGAGGTCATCGAGTTGGGAGAGTGTAGGGGTGCTATCTGGATTTGCACAAAACCAGTGTGCAATAGTGAAAGCTATAGCCGAGCAAGCACTGGACCCTGAGGCTTTGCTACTCCTCTGATCGAAAGAGGCAAGGAAGGCTAGAGCGGTGAGGCTTAGCTGTTTGTCCCTGCTAACGACTTGTGATTCCAGCCAAACTCCACTTTCAGTCTCTGGGGTCTTCAATTTAAGTTTCTTGTGTTTTGGAGACTGTCAAGGAATTGAGGTTAGTATCAGGATCAGTGGTAAAATCAGTTTGTTCTGGATAGACAGCGGTTTGAAATACTTACAGAGGATCCAAAACGTTTTGTTCTTTTCTTCCTGAAAGATTGAATGGCCATAGTTACATCTGGTTCAGGGTTGTGCTGTGCAAGGAAGAAAGGAGTAGTCAGTTATGATCCAAGAGGTTGCTAATATATGTGGCAATTTTTGATAAAGACATACCTGTGGCCATGGAGCAGAACTTGTGCTGAGGTGTGGTCCGGTTAGTGCAGCCAGGTCTACTTTAAGCGAGAATTTCTGGCTGAATTCATGAAAGATGGCAGCAAAACATAGGTCTGGTCCCTGGTTTCGTTACTCTTCCCAGAGCTGGGAGCACCATGTGAGATACGATGGGGTGACTGACCTTGATATCGACAGTGGCTTTGTAATTGTTGGAAGCAGCACCATTGGAAAGCCAAAGTTTTCGTCGCTTATTTCTGCTGCAACAGGCTTGTTGTTTCCTCGCCAGAGAGTATACTTGTTAACGGAGCAGGCGAGGGGCATAGGAGCATCCTGGCTGAGCCCAAACTGTCTGCAGAAGTGGTTTGGGGCATAGAGCTCATACCCGAAGCTGGCTGAGTCTGGGATTTGCAGGTCCTGGTAAGTGTTGAACTTAATGAATAAGTTCCTCGCATGAACGTTTTGTTCAGGAGAGGGCATGAATCCACTTGAGAGGAGGCCAGGATAGCGACGACTCAGAATTTTCTCAACTGTAGTATGAGGGAAGTCCTTACGTGAACAGAGATACTTAACGCAGTCGAGATGGGACCAATGCTTAGTCCTGGGCATTGTGGAAACTAATGATTTGCGCAACAGTTTTTGTTCTTCATAGCAGGAGGTTGCTGAGGGGCAGAAGTGGGGCAAGTAGATTTGCAACCAGAGTTCTACCATCCACAGTGGTCCTGGTTGGTTCAAATCAAGCTTCGATAAAGTCACTCGCCTGAGGCCATAGTAGATGTAGGCAAGGATGGGCTCAACCAAGCTTAGTTGTTCACTGTTGTAAAGGCGTTCAGCGAAGTTGGTCCATGTCTTGATAACCTTTGCAGAGGTTGAACAGAACAAGTACTTTGCTAGCCAATATTCCAGAAAGGCTATTCCTCCCTATGGTGTATCTTTTTCCTCGCGTGCAAAATGTTTCACCCAGGAGGAGTAGGAGGGAGGACGTTCTGGAGAGGCTTGATTGGGTGTTTGAAGGGAATCTTGAGGAGCCCATTTGTTTCCAAAGGCAGGAACTCCAAAGATAGTATAGAGGTCGAGCATTGTGATGCTTACATCACCACAGGGGAGTCGGAAACAATTTCCTGTGCAGTCCCAGAAGCACATGGTTGTAGCAAATGGGGCTTTGTTACCCCCAATCGGAAGAGAAAAGCATAAATCGATAAGTTGGGCTATTCTGGCTGTCTCCCACCGATTGATGTCTTGCCCATGGTGGTGCCGGTACCAAGCGAGGTCGTCTTGGCATGAATGTGGCCACTTCCCAATGAGACAGAGAGTGTCTTTTTGAGTCCATTCCTTTGGGTCTGCTCTAGGGTCTGCCTGGAGGATAAGGGATGAACTGCAGATGGGCTTGCGAAGATATGTAAAAAGCTCTGGATTTAATGGAGTGTTTAGAAATGGACCAAGCAGACCTGTGTTTTCTACAGGGTCTACAGTAAGAGTGCAGACGGCGTCTGGGTTGTGTCGTTTAGCGACTGCCTTGAGCTGTTTAGAGAATCTCTTGGCGTCATGAGTTTCATAAAGGGTGGAAATGTCTTTACGAGGAGGCATTTTTCTGGAAAACTAAGGATTAACGACGGTGAGAAAGAAAGGTTTGATCGTTTTGACTGAGAGAGTTAGAAAGCGCAGTTTCTGAGCAATTGAAAGGGTTTTGTTGAAAGATGAAATTTGTGGATATGGACTAGTGCTTTTATAGAGGTGTCAGTCGAGCGTCATACTTTTTTGAAGAGTTGGTTGACGTGGCGTTCGAATGATGGTGTAGAATTTCAAGGTCAATGGGCACATTGGTCAAGATATATTCAAGTCTTTTCGCTTGTTCAGAAAGTTTCCAAGTTCAAGACCTGAGGGGAAATGTTTGGGCCTAAATAAAGAATTTCATTTTGGGCTTGGATGACCGAGGTTTATGCGAGCTGCCCATTGTATTAATGGTGCTTGGCGAGGAGTCAAGTTATATAACGTCTGGCGAGCTTCGTTGGAGGAAGACTTTGAGTTCTATTCGAACTATGTCTTATTAGCTGGTTCTATGCGGCTTGGATTCTGTCATGACTATTGGATTTTATATAGAACTCTTGGAAGAGTTATGATGGAATTAGAAGATCTATGAGTGATACGACACGTATGCTGGTGTTGGATTTAGACTGTGATTACAAGAGTAGAAGAATTTGACATTGAATGAATGACTGTTATTAAGCGAGTATATAAGGAGAGCAATGATCTTATGAAAAGGCCCCCCCCCCAATCAATCAAACAATCTTGCTATACGCAAACAAACCTAGATGGACATCTCGTCCTCGAGATTCCTATCTTCTTGCAACCAGAAAGTCTAAGTGCTTGTCACCTATCGAGTGAGAGTATTACGACTGTAAGGAAGCAATTGCAACCAGAAAGTTGAAGAGCGGCTCACTTGTATGTTGAGAGCTTGAATACTCAAAGGGAGCGAGTGTTCTCAACACTCTGTTAAGAGATTGCTCTGCTTTGCACGAGAAAGGACGTGTGGAGTATCGATTTCAAGACTTAGCGAGAGATTCACATATCAAAGTCCTAGGTTTCTAGGCAAAAAAGACCTATTCGAGCAGAGTTTGTGCTCTCCCTGTTCTAATCGCTTAATATAGAAGTCAGGCGGCTGTGATCAGTCCATATTCCGTCAAGAGACGGTGGCACGTCAGCATACGAAGCACATACAGGATAGACCGGCCCACGCGGTTAAAACATCCGAAATAAAAGAGACTGCTTCGCGAGAAAGATCTCTTCGCGAGAGATATTTTTGCATCGAAGAACCTCAAAACTCAAAAGTTTAGCTATCTATATATAGAGGTCTAAATTGACAATGTAGTTTAATTAGATGTTTAATATGAGAAGTTCTTCAGTGTATAGAGCATAAGTCACTATGGAAGAGGTGTATTGTTCATATCTTCTCCAAGACTGATTGTGAGATGGACATGTGTCATGACCACCCATGGAGCTGCTACGCTAAAGAAACACTCACTTATGACGTTTAATAGTAGCCAGATGGTGTTTTTGCAAGCATAGTCCCACATCATTGATACTAGAGAGATTGGTATTGAGCGGCCTATAAATATAAGATCAAATGTAAAATTTGTTTTTATCAGTTTAATTAAAAAATAGTTATAATGATTATTAAATTTTGTTATAAATAATTATTAAATTTTAGAAAATATTGAATTTTATAAAATAATTAAAGGATATTGAATTTTAAATTTGTTGGTCAATTTTTTTCTTTGTGAATTTTAATTTTTTTTTATCAATTTAGTCAATTTTTTTTCTTTTTCATTGATCTTCACACATCTTATACTATGGGTGGGATCAGTTCGGTATTAGGTCGGAAACGTACGTATCGTAATAAATTATTCGGTTTGGGATTAGGTCGGAAACGTACGTATCATAATAAATTATTCGGTCTAGGAATCGTACGTATCATAATAAATTATTCGGTTTGGGTCTTATTCGGTTCAATTTTTTGGCAAGACCGTTCCACAAGTTTTAGGCCCAACAGGTTTCGGATCGTTATATTTTCGTTTCGGATTAATTTTTTGATAAAATTTTGTAGACCTAAACAATTGTTTAAGTTATTTATTATTTGAGAAAGGCAAAACTGTAGAGAGAGAATAACAATATTTTTGTAAGTGTTTTCTGTATATATGTCCAAAAAAGATTTAAAATTTGTGAGTATATTCATTTGTATAAAGAAATAAGCACAATTTTGTCATATTTATCATTTCGAAATGGTTCGATTTTATTCGGTACCGTTTCATAAAAAGTCATTCAGTTTGGATTTAGTTCAGTTCGGTTTCTAGATTAGTCCGTTCCACGAGTTTCGGGTCCAACGAATTTTGGGTCTAACGAGTTTCGGTTCGGTTTATTTCGATTTTCGGTTTGATTTTTTGGTAAAACATCTCACCCCTAGCTTATGTTATGTGCATTTTTTTTCAAAATACTATATATATATATGAAAAATAATCATATATATATGGAAAGTATTTGACACATTTTAATGTTTAAAATAAACAAAGTGGTCAAATTGATAGACAAAGTTAAAATTTAGTAATTTTTTTGATATTTTCTAAAATTCAGTGATCAAATTATCGATTGTGACAAAATTAAATAATTATTCTAACTATTTTTTCTAGTTTAATATTTAATACGTGAATCAATGATTCAATCGATATTAAATCAATTTTTTTATTGATTCACGTGATATTAAATTAATTTTTTGTTAAGAGAGTGAGTGCTTTAATAAAGTCTTTCATACTTTTATAAATTTTGTTATAATGCACATGATTGAGAAATTCACAAACATTAATCCTATGTTTCTTATGACATAGGCGTAGACTTTATTAACAGTCTCGTCACTCTTGTGTTCTTTTGATCGGTTTCATAGGGCACTTGAAATCAGTTTTGCTACTGATATATGCTGACAACTTTGAGGCCGAAAGACTTTCACCCTACCTTGGTTGAAATCAGATGGTTGTTCGAAACCCAACAACCCAACCAAATTGAAATCAGGAGTCATAAGAGAAATTATTCTACCAGCCTATTTTGATTAGTTTGGCCGATGAGATTGTCCCTTAATTTTCAGATAAACCCATAAAAAGATGGGTTATCTCTACTCGCAGTTGAAATCATTTATTAAGGAGTTTTGTCACTCCCCAATCTTCTCTCATCGCTTTGTTCTCAATCTTCATCCTCCACTCTCGTCGCTTTGTTCAACTAGTGCGCATCTTGTAGGTGAGTGTGCAGCGGCGAGCCGGCAAGGATAGGTGCGGAGGTGGTCTGGTTTTTGGCCGAATTACTCAGCCGATTTGCTGCTTTACTATAAGGGTAAAATCTGGTCGACTTTCCATCAAAATTGACCATCTGTAATCTGGTCAAGAGAAAAATCTGATTCAGATCGAGGGCCAAGATTCAACCGTGTAGCGCACTTGCGCATGTAAACCTCCACTAACTAGCAGTGGAGAGAAGTCGTTTTGTTAACTTATCCCGAAACCTGTAAAAATAAATATGCAAGAAGTCCTTCCCTGCAGGTCAAATTAAATTTGTATGATGGTGGATCCAAAATTGCCAACTTGCAAAGCATGTATATACACATATACAAAGTCTAGATAAATGGTGAGATGTTAATGAAATACGAGGACATGTTGGAAATCAAATCCTGCGAGAATACCACATAAGAGAACAAGGAAGAAAGGCAAAAATAAAAAGAAATAAATAGGAGGGGAGGAGATTACAGTAGAATTGGTGATCATGAAAACTCATGGCCTAGGCTAGTGACCCCATTGCACTTAAGGAGGGGCTCCCTTAAGCCAGCGGGTTTGCGTTCGCGCAGCCCCTACAATACTCATTTTTAAATCTTGTTTTTTTTTCATACAATATACTTTCTTCCTTATCCGTCTTTTGTTCATACTTTTGAGTTGCCTTTTTTTGTTGAGAGAGGAAATCATAGAATCCATCTTTCTTGAGTTAACCATCTCCCTTGGCTTTGAATGTCAATCACATTGGTCCAGACCCAAAACAAAACCTGTATGTACGCCCTGGTTTTTCTTGCCCTAAATTGGTTTGAGAACATTGTTCTCTTCTCGATCTCTCTTTGATTGGAAGTGATCATATACTTCATTGTATACATCGTATTTTCTTTATGAAGTTCTCATCTTGGATTCTTGATCGATCCTCCAATAAAATCAAGAATAATGAACCTTTACAACTAGTTCATGTTTTGTACGGTTGTACAAATTACTGTTGCTGTCTCATCTAGAATAAAATTAAACAATCATATTTCATTCACTACTGGAGGAGAACTTTGGAGCGACGAAGTTAAGTTTCTTCGTCGCCCCAATCTAAATGAAGTGACGAAGAATGAAATGGTAGCCTCAGAAATTACTTACGTCGCTTCAACTCACTGAGGCGACGAAGATTGATCTTGGTCGCTTCAATACCATGAGGCGACCACTTTTTTACATTCCAAGCGACGAAGATATTCTTGGTCGCCTTGAAAAAAATTGGGGCGACGAACATTGATCAATCTTCGTCGCCCCATTTTTTTTTAAAACTGAATCTGCTCTCCTTCTTAAAGTCAAACCCTTCATAAAAGTTGAAATTTTGGGAAAATAGTTCATTCGCGTTCTGGAGCTGTTCTTATGCGATTTTGGGAGAAATTTGAGGAAATTGAGAAAGAAGGTTGTTCTTGCCATTCATTTGATTCTTAAGTAAGGTTAGTTTGATTTGTATCTCTTTAACCCTCTT
The DNA here is from genome assembly GCA_946800695.1 of Geum urbanum. NCBI lineage: Eukaryota > Viridiplantae > Streptophyta > Magnoliopsida > Rosales > Rosaceae > Geum > Geum urbanum. The sequence continues at coordinate 34,736,238 of OX327016.1, forward strand.
TATGACCATAATACATGTTAATTTAGAAGTGAAAATGAAGTTTATGTGAAATTTTTGAAGTTGAATTGAATTTGGTCTTATGTTGTAGTTTTAGTGTTTGAATCATTGAATTGTGATAAATCATATTATAGGTTCATGAATAATGTTTGAACTTTGGTTAAATTTAGTGAAATTTTTTATGATTAGTGTAGATTAGGTGTATTGGTCTCAATTAGTAGTGTTATTAGGGTAAATCATAAAATTGAGTGTATGGTTAAATATAATGTGGTGTTTATCAACTTAGAACTCCCGTTTGAGAATCAACAACTCATCTAGTTCATCGAGTTGAGTTGTTGATTCTCGAATTGTCCCATTTTTGGACACTTTAGGTGAACATGACTTTGTTGATCCTTTTGCTATTCATGTGGTTTTAGTTTCAGTTTTGGGATATGGTTTCGACAGTGTCTCCTTTCAATGTTCCCCGAGTGCAAATTAGATTGTTTAGATATGTGTGCACTCGGGGAACTATAGAGAGATGCTGCCGAAATTTTCCTAAACTGGAGCTGAAACGCATGGGTGCAAGAGGGTTGATAAATGTCGTGTTCCTCTGAAGGGGATATGACCCAACCCGGAGGCATAAGCCAAAAAAGTGTGGGGTTTTGGTTGAATCGTAACTGTGACGTGGTAACTTTGTTCATATTGATTGTTTATGTTGATAGGAAACATGGAAGGACACCCAGACAAAACTTGGATAACATATCCTCATGCTGATCCAAGGTACATCACAAGCATATTCGAGTTTATGAATTTTGCTCGGCGACATAGTAACGAAGTCGATTATCACTTCTGTCCGTGCAAACGTTGTAAGAACGGTCCGTTCAAGGTTACTATGGATGCCATGTATCATCACTTGTCACACAGTGGTTTGAGTCCAGATTATACTGTCTGGCACCTTCACGGGGAAGTTTCTAGTGAACCGGCAATGCTCAGTCAATGAAGACAGTGGCTTCAAGACAGAGTCGGTCCTTCTAGTGGTGCCGGTCCTTCAGTGAACCCGCAGTTGGAGATTCTACATGATACATATCCGTATTATCCTGGAACCATGCAGATGCACCCCAACAATTTGTGGAAGATAATTCTGGCATGAACTTCAATGACATGGTAGACGATGATTATGAAAAGTACGATAGATTATTGAAGGAGTCACAAACCCCATTATATGAAGGCAGTGAGGAAACTGTTTTGAGTGCCATATTAGATGCAATGGAAATGAAAAATGAAAATGGATGGTCGGACACAAGTGTCGACTCTTTATGTATTTACATTAATAAACTTCTTCCTAAAGGGCACACATTCCCCTGTTCATACTCGAGAATTAAAAAAATCTTGAGTGATCTTTCACTCGATTATGAAAGAATTGATGCGTGTGAGTTTAACTGTGTGTTGTTCAGGGAGGTGCTTGTAAACGAGAGGATTTATCCAGTGTGTAATTCTGAAAGAAATAAGCCATATACGAATGACATTCCCAAAAAAATGATTCGTAACTTCCCTCTAACACCAAGGTTGAAGCGTTTGTTTATGTCCCCACACACTGCCAAGCATATGCGATGGCTCGGGGAGCGGATATGCGTGGCTGGTAGCCTCAGCCACCCAGTTGATGGAGAAGCGTTTCAACATTTTGACAGAACTTTTCCAGGTTTCGCACGGAACTGCAGGAATGTGCGCCTTGGAGTTGCAACAGACAGTTTCAATCCATTCAGAACAATGAGAACTTTGCATAGTACATGACCCGTTGTTGTGATGTCGTACAATCTACCACTGTCAATGTGCATGAAGAAGGAATATAACATGTTATCAGTGTTGATTCCAAGCCCTAAATCTCCAGGAAAGTGCCTTAGTATACTCATTGAGCCAATGATCGAGGAGCTAATACATTTATGAGTCGTTGGAGTCCATACTTTTGATCGAGTAGCAATGAGGTATTCTTGATGAAGGCAATGGTGATGTGAACTATCAGCGACTTTCCTGGTTTAGGGATGCTTGCGGGGTCAACTGTGAAAGGGTACAAGGCATGTCCAATTTGTCTAGATGAGCTAACTTCAGAGTATATATGTGGGAGGATGGTTTATGAAGGTCATCGAAAATGGCTCCACCAAGACCACCCTTGGCGATTGAGTAAGGCATTTAACGAGAAGGTGGAGTTTCGCAGAAGACCCTATCAGAAGAGTGGAGATGAAATTTTGGATTACGTTAGGTCACACGTTTACCCTATTCTTAGCCAACATGACGACTTGAAGGTGCCGTACAATCCGAATAACAGACAGTGTTGGACTCACGAAAGCATATTTTGGAAGCTGCCTTATTGGTCATCATTGAAGATCAGACATTGCTTAGATGTCATGCACATTGAAAAAAATGTGTGTGACAACATCCTTGGAACCATTTTTGCGATTGATAAGAAGTCTAAGGATGGTCCAAAAGCTCGCGCTGCTTTGAAGAAGAGGATTGTGCGAAAAAACCAGTGGCAAAGAGAGGGTGACGAGGGGAGGGCGAAGGTTCCTCATGCACCATTTTTAGTTAAAAATGATGCTCTAGAAGATGTGTTCCAGTGGTTCAGGGATGTTAAGTATCCTCTTGGTTATGCAAGTAGTTTGAGAAGTAAGGTGAAAGTGAGTTCCCCATCACAGTTTTATGGATTGAAGACGCATGATTGCCATGTATTGCTTCAACGTCTTCTTCCAGTGGTTATCAGAGGGTTCCTGCCAGAAAACGTTCTGAAGCCATTGATAGCACTGTCAAATTGGTTTCGCCAACTATGTAGTAGGGAGCTTAAGAAGGAGGTTGTGCGTGACATGGAAACTGAGATAGTGATGATTCTCTGCAATTTGGAGCTCATTTTTCCTCCATATTTTTTTACATCTATGGTTCATCTCATGGTTTATCTGCCCGAACAAGTATTCCTTACAGGTCCAGTATACTATACATGGATGTATCCAATTGAAAGGTAAATATTTTTCATTGCTAATATTATGTTAGTTATGTAATATGCAGGCAATTAGGAAAATATTGTACTAACCCTCTATGTGTTTTTGCAGGCAATTAGGAAAATATAAAAAGTCTATGAGGAATACACGTTAACCGGAAGGTAGTATTGCTGAACGGTACCTCGTACATGAGTCGGTGATGTATTGTAAGTCTTATCTCAGACGGAAAGACCACGAAGATATCGACACTTCCCCAGAGTGGAATATCAGCTGTGTTTCACTCTTAATAAGACCAGATATTATCGAGACTCGTTGTCAGTTCAGGCTAACTGAGGTAGAGACTGCTGAGGCTCACTGGCAAGTCTTGGTGGAAACAGAAGAAGTCAAACCTTACCTAGAAGAACATCTTAGAAGGTTCAAGGCTAAAAATGGTGAAGATTTCGACGATCTTCGTTAGAGGAGGAGTTTTCTTCGATGGTTCTTAACATGGGTACATCCAACTATTAATTGTTGTAAGGTTCTTTTAGGGTTTATAACACTTATCTTTGACTTATCTAACACTTATCTCTCAGGTGTCCCTTAAGGAAAAAAACTTGAACCAGAGCTTGGTTGCAGGAATAAAGTCATTAGCTCAATGACCTCAGCAATTCCGGGTTTATAAGTCGTGTTATGTGAACGGTGTCAAGTTCACCTCGTTTGATAGGGATCAAAGAACCGTGACTCAAAACAGCGGTGTCATGATAGACATGAGTTCATCCAAGTTCTACATCCATGTTAACTACGTGGTCGAAGTATTATTTGCAGGCCGTATGCCAGTGGTGTTGTTTAAGTGCACATGGCACAACTCCGAGGACGAGGACGATCTTGACACCGTTATAACAGATCACGGACTAATATCAGTGGATACAAACAACAGTTACTATGAGGATTCACCCTTCATAATTGCAACCAAAGCAAAACAAGAATTCTATATGGACGATCCAAAGGTCGGTGGTACTTGGAAGGTAGTACAAGAAATGTCGCACCGCAATGTCTACAGTGGTGAAGTACTTGCCATAGATGAAAACATATCGCGTACAGGAGATCATATATTCGAGCCTTACCAAGAGGACACTCCCACGGTGATACAATTTTACCAAGATCTTCAACTACTTTTGGATGAAGAAGGAGACGAATACGAGAACGAGGACGAGGAGGAGGACTAAACTAATATTATTATGAATTTGAAAACTAAATTCGTATTTTCTTTAAAGCATACATTATACATTATGTATTTGAAAAAATTATTTCTATTTTTTGAATTTGTAAAAATAACACAAAATGAGGCGACCAAGATATCAAAGTTCGTCGCTTCATATGTTCGAGACGACCAATAATAAATCTTCGTCGCTTCATATGTTCGAGGCGACCAAGAATAGTTCTTCGTCACTTCAGTCAGTTCAGGCGACGAAGAAACCAATCTTCGTCGCCTTGTCTTGATTATAATTCCAGATCTAGGTTCAGTTTTTCTTTCTTCCTCACTTTATCTCTCTACATTTCGTTTCTCCTCCGCCTCCGCCCCCATCATCATCATCGAATCCCCTAAACAACACTAATTTCCCTCCCCCTAAACACTAATCCAACCCTCCCCGAATCTCATAATCTCCCTCGGTGTCCAAAACCCGAGACCAAAATCCGAGCGGCGGTAACATCGTTACGATGGAGCTAAAGAGCGGCGAGCTTTACAGAGGCAGCTTGATCGAGTGCGAGGACAACTGGAACTCTCAGCTCGAGAGCATCACCTACACTGCTAAGGTACATCTTCTTCTTCACTCACTTTTTTTTGTTCGATTGAAATGGAAGTGTTGTGTGTACTCAGTTGAGCTATTTTTTATTATCGTTTCGATTCATTGCTGAGCTAGTTTGAGAAATGAAAAGATCGATTATTACTAGCGCAGAATTGGGTCCTTCTAATTTTGGAACTTAGAATTTGTAATTAGGTTAATACTTATTCAATATTGATGCTTTATTTCTTGCATTATGGTAATAGGTATCGACTTTTATGCTTTTGTTTTCTCGTTGGAAGTTTAGTATTATTTGCTTTAGTCGTAGAAGAATGATTTGAACTTTGATTTTGTGAACATTATGGGCGAGGAAGTTTGATCTAGGAAGACGGTGATTTAATGCTTAATTGTTTTCCACGGTTTGCAACAATATGTTTCTTCAGCCGGGGAAACCAGAGTTGGCTCTCCTTGCTTCACACCAAGTTGGAACACATTTCCATTGGAGTTGTTCATTGCAACAGACTCTCCAACTTCAACAACCTAAACCACAAACAAAAAAACAAGATTAGTAAGAATTAGTAGCTCGAAAACTCGAATTTTAACAAATATATGTGTTGCTTTTATGAGAACACACCATGTTTGCTGGTAGAAGAAGACAGTTCTCAAAATGGATGGAAGGAATGCTCATAACTGAATTAGGGAGTTGTAATATAGAAAGTGAATTGGCTTATGTGGCCTTGCTTATAATGAAACTTTGTTACTTATCTAAGAAATTAAATATAATTTTGAAAGTGATAGGTAGTTGTGTTCTGATATCTAAAAATCAGATATAAGGAAATGCAGTGTTTTGTTTTGGAATGGTGATTACTACACAGTCTTTAGTTCTTTCAATTTATACACAAAATGGGTGAGGGTAGGTCATTGGAACTGTGACTGAACCTATCTGACAAGGAATCTATTGTAGGTGGAGTTGGCTTCCAAAACTAGCTTACTTGGTCTTACAAGTTATAGCATCCCTTTCTATATTTTAAATTTTTCAAAATTCTAACATAAAACTGCCAGTTTTCTAGTCCAAAAGTATAAATTTAAAAGTTAAAAATGCTTGTCTCATTATGCATAATATGGTCTCTTGCTAAACATAGGACATATTCAGCTGTTTAGGTAATCCATTTGGATTTCTCTCTGATTATTTGTACAGATTTCATCCAGATAAAGGTGATACTTTTACAGATTTATAATAGAATAGGTGATATGCTGTTATCACATCTCAGTGGCAATGTAAAGACTTCACCTAAATCTTGAACTTGTGTTGCAGATGAAAATAAAATTGGAAAATTCGGATATGCAGAAACAATAGGAGTGAACATGGCCAGACATAACTGATTGGTTTACAGTGCTCTTATTTCATTGTGCTTCCTTTGTGAAAAAGTCTAAGCAGAATATTAAAAGAATACAACTCAATTCAAGTGAAACTGAATGGAAATGTCACATTTTAATCACTGAATTTACAACTCCATAAATGTGTAAAGCTTTACTAGCTTGAATCTAACTCTGCCAGGCCACAATTGAAAATTTTGATAGTACAAAATAATTTCTACATTTTGTGCTTTGTTTTAGATTGAAGTCATAATGATTCTGATGTTTCTTATCATACAAGCACTCTTATGTTCTATATTCTAGCCATGAGGTCACTACTCAAAACACCGTTTGATATAGTAATGTTTTGCTTTCTCATGGTTTTGCTCGTCACTCTTCAAACTACTCAAGACAGCTAAGCGGGTGGCAACACATGAAATTTTCTTAGATGACATCACATATGTTGCTTTGTTTTTGGTATATGTACATTTCTGTATTACATGAACATTTTTTTAATGTTTTAACAGAATGGCTCCCGGAAGTACAAGTCACCAAAAGAGGAAAGTGGCGCTCCAGCGTCGTGAAGCGGCGGCGGCAGCGATGGAGGCGGCGGGGCAAGCATTGAGCGGAGCAGGTCCTTCCGTGTCGGGCTGCCCCACGGGACAATCCGAGACCCCGTCGGGATATCATTCAGAGGGTTTAGGGGGTTTCACTACGGCCCCAATGCTTGAGGACACCATTCCATTAGTGAAAAACAGCGACGCCACTACTGCTTCAGAGCACCCTCCTGCCCTCAGCATCCGATGTAAGAAGACCAAACTCCTAGACATGGTGGACATGGCAACCAGAAACGCGACGACGGCGCAGCACGAGGTTGTTGTCGGGACAAAGACTGAGTACCTCGTCCGGAATAACAACAATAAGCGACTAAAGGTGGAATACTCTACGAGGCATCGGGGGCCTGTGACGAGAGAGTTTAGAAGTCTGATGTCCCGAGACATTGGTAGCATAATACGCAACAAAGTTCCAATGCTTGCGCCTACCTTTTTGTCACTTAGTGATGTGCAATGCGATGTCGTCAATACAGGTATTGAGGTATACTTATTGCGCTTAGCTTAGTTTGTTACTTTACGGTTTATGTAATTATAACTTTTAATTAACACATTTTAAATTTTTGTGCTAGACGAACTATGACATCCCGGCGACCGATGTGGAGATGTGGAACTTTATTGATGCGACGGCGCAAACAATCTACAAGGATTGGAAGCATGATTGCCATCAGCATTATTTCCACGTCAGCCAGGAGACTCCTGCCGAGTTCCTAGGGAGGGAAGAAGAATGGGCGTGGTTAAAAGGTCACTTCGAAGACCCTGCTTACCTGGTAAGCTTCATAAACTATCCGCACAGTTTTTCGCCAACGATTTAAAATTTACATGTTTATCTCTTCTTATTTTTAAATGATTATTTTGTGTGCTAGAAACTGTGTGAACGGAATCAAGGAAACTGAAACAAGAACAAGGAGCAGCAGCTCAACCACCATTCGGGATCCCTCGCCCTCTCATACTGAAGTGAGGTGTTGAAAAAGGGGGGTCATAGAGCGCCGGCCGTCCAGACTTGGATTGACGTATACCAGCCGGACAAGAATGCGACTGAGAAAGTGGTGAGCGAAAATATGTTACGTTACGTTATTACAATTATTTTTGTTTACCATATTGTAATATTATTTAATTAATATATTTTAATTGAGCAGGCGGCAGTGAAGCGAAGGCTCGACGAAGTCTTGTCGCAACAAGATAGTGCAGCGGGTGACGCTGACGGCGATGTGGTTTCCTGAGACCATCATCTTCCTCTTGATACACAAATAAATATCATAGAGGAAGATGTGGGTTCAAGGCCCGGGACCTCTATAAGAGGTAAAACTATAAAATCTGTGCTCGTTTATCTCGATTTACGTTTTGCTCGCCTTTTGTGTACTATTCAAACATATTTATTTGTTCTTGTTCGACGTGACAGGGGTGGGGCACGCAGTCACACGTGACCCCAAACCCAGAGGAGGGGCCCGGGTGACCGGCAATGTAGAGGAAACCTAATCCCTGAAAAGGGAGGTCGCTGAAGCCAAAGAGGAGGCGCGCAAATCCATAGAGGATTATAATGACCTCGTCCAAAGGGTGCAACAAATGGAGGCCTTCATGCGATCGATTCAAGCTGGGAGTCAACAAGCTCCAGTTCCTCCACCTGCTCCTGGCACGCAATCCAGCTGCAACGCCATCCCCGACCATGAGTCTACTTTGTGAACAATAGTATTTAGGGTTTGTATAAACTGTGTACGTTTTGATTTGTGGTATATTTTTCTATATAACTTTATTTGTGGTTGAATGAGTTCGTTTATCATATATTGTGCTTTGAAATTTTGAACTGTCGTAACTTGGTACGTTAATATTTAATTTTTTTTCCCTGTCACCCAATGGAGTGACGAAGATTGATCAATCTTCGTCGCTTCAGTGTAAATAAGGTGACGAAGATTGATCAATCTTCGTCACTTCAGTGTAAATGAGGTGATGAAGATTGATCAATTTTCGTCGCTTTAGTGCAAATGAGGTGACGAAGGTTGATCAATCTTCGTCGCTTCAGTGTAAATGAGGTGACGAAGATTGATCAATCTTCGTCGCTTCAGTGTAAATGAGGTGACAAATATTGATCAATCTTCGTTGCTTAGATTGTTGCCCTTGGTCGCCCCACTTTCACCAATGTTGGTCGCTCAAACAGAGGAGCGACAACTCCTATCTTTGCGGCACAAATTCAAAGCGATGAAAATTGTCTTTTTCGCGTCAGTTAAAATGAAGCGACGAAGTTTTATCAATCTTCGTCGCCCCAATAGTGAAGGGACCAATCTCAAGCGATGTGACGTTGGCGACGAAGACTTGGTCACATCTCATTGAGGCGACCAAAAAATGATCCGAGGCAACCATAAAGCTTCGTTGCCTCGGATCTCTTCCCTAATAGTGATTGGATTGTCGTTTTTTTTCTTTCAATGGGTTGGATCTGCATTATGGTATAGGTTATAGTACGTGCTTAGAGCAATGATGCCTTTACTAAGGTTCTAACCGAGGTGCTTCTATGTTAATTATAAAATCTGAAGACTCTCCTAGGCTTAGGTTCATCAGCCTAACTTGCGGTCTCCAAAATTTCTGGTCTCTCCCTTTGCACTACAATAACACATTCAAGTCCTAATAGCAAGTTATTGTAATAAACTCACTCCTTATAAAAATTAATTTAATATCACATGGACGATGGAGAAATTTATTGCGGTCTCCTAGGCTTAGGTTCATCAGCCTAACTTGCTTCGATGTCCAAGTGTACACGTGGACGATGGAGAGAGACTCCTCCGTTGTCCAAGTCACCACTTGGACCGCGGACCAACACGTCGTGGTCCGAGTGGCCACTTGGACTGCGGAGAAGTTCTCCGTCGTCCTTATAATCACTTGGACGACGAAGAAGTGCCCAATCTGTCCTCTAAGTGGCCACTTAGACGACGGACCGACACCTCCATCGTCTAAGTGAAGTATTATATAACGTTTATGCCGAACTCTCTTCCTCTTCACTCGCTTGTCTCAACTTCATCCTCATCGTCTCAACTCTCTTCTTGTCTTGATCAGACTCTCCTCACGCATACATACATGCATGCAATTCAAACGTACTAGCTAGCACTATATATATCTTCGGCTTCGACCATCGATTAATTCGCCATATATCAGAGAAGGTTAGGTACATACGTAGTTAATTTCCCAACACAATTAACGTACGTTTATATATATAATTAATTGTACATTTAATTGATTGTATTTTTAATTAATTAATTAGTACGTCTAATATATATTTTATAATTAAGTTAGGAAATTGATGATATATATATATTAGTTAATAAATATAGACCAGTAGTACGTATGTATGTATGGATGTTTAAAAATTTGGTTAATATTTAGTTAAAACGTACGTACATGCATGTTAGACATATTAAAGTAATTGATGTAGAGTACGTACGTATATTCACCAATATAATTAATAAAGGTAATTATTGAAGGTAATGAATTAATAATTTTATTTAATTAAAGTAGTTGAAAATTTGTGTATATATAATAGTTTAATAATTACTTGAAAATTTGTATATATATATAGAATTAATAGTTAATTGACTAATATGTTAATTAATTATAAAATTTCGTAGAAGTATGGACAAGAGTTGGATGAAGTTGCAGAATAGAAGTGATGTCCGGTATATGGATGGAATTAGCGAATTTGTGAATTTTGCGATAGAATATGGTCAGGGAAAGAAGTGTTTCAGGTGTCCGTGCTAAAAATGTCTTAATTGTCAATATGTGGAGGTTAATGTTATGATGCAACACCTGTACAAAAATGGTATGATGTGGAGTTACACTACATGGAGCGAGCATGGTGAAGCAGTAGACTTCAGCTCAGCAGACTTCAGCTCAGGGTACAGTTACCATGGTGCCTCATCCAGCGGCAGTGGTGCCAGCCCCTCTTCTTGGAACCCAACTGCAGATTTGGTTCATGATACGTTTCTGGAATTTAGTCATGGTGGACACCAACACCAAGAGGGAGGTTACAATACCACTCATGAGCATGATGACACATCTTTCGCTACTAGCTTGGCCACTGACACTAGTGAGATGGATAAGTACAACATGATGCTACTTGAAGCGCAGACCCCGGTGTACCCCGGATGTCGGGAGAATGTGTTGCAATATGTGATGGAACAAATGAAGATAAAAGTGAAGCACAAAATGTCAGTCAGTGCTTTTGACAAAATTTAGGAGCAAATATGTAAGTTGCTTCTTGATGATCACAATCTTCCTAAATCTCATTATAAGGTTAGAAATATCTTGAGCAGCCTCGGCCTAAAGTACAGGATAATTGACGCATGTCCGAATGATTGTGTGCTGTTTTACAAAGAGTATAAAGATTTGGACTATTGTCCCGTATGTGGCCAGTGCAGATATGAGCTGAATAGGAAGAGTTCGAAAAAGAAAATTCCTGTGAAAGTTCTTCGATATTTTCCCTTGATTCCCAGATTGCAGCGCATGTATATGTCTCTATACACAGCAGAGGCGATGCGATGGTACGCAGAAAAACGAATAGATGACGATGTCTTGAGACACGCCGCGGATGAGGAGGGTTTCAAACATTTCGATAGAGAATTTGGAGACTTTGCTGCAGAGGTTAGAAATGTTAGACTCAGACTATCTACAGACGGATTCAATCCTTGGGGTAGTAATAGCTCCGCCGTCAACACTTTGCCTGTTATTGTGATGTCGTACAACTTGCCTCCATGAATGTGCATGAACAAGGAATTTAATTTCTTTACTCTACTAATTCCAGGTCCTAAATCTCTGGGGAAGTGCTTAGATGTCTACCTCAGACCTTTGATCGACGAGCTGAAACTGTTGTGGCAAAATCGAGTCCCAACTTATGACAAATTCACTGATATGATGTTTACGATGAGGACTGCCGTAATGTGGACGATCAACGATTTTCCAGCGTATGGTATGTTAGCAGCCTGCAAGACGAAAAGATATAATGGATGTTCTATATGTTTGGACGACGTGAACTCTAGTTGGCACGCGGGGAAGGTGTGTTACTTGGGTCACTGTAGAAGGCTTCCTCATGACCACCCGTGGCGACAGGATGAAGCTCATTTCGACGGGACGGTAGAGAACAATCCTAAACCCCGTAGTTGGTCGGGCAAAGAGATTTTAGAGAGGTTGAGTTATTTCGAGTTTGGTGTGTTGACCAATGACGCGGATGTAAAGAAATACAATCCAATACCTCCACATGATCTCAGCTATTGGCATCACAAGAGTATATTCTTTAAACTCTCTTACTGGTAGAAGTTGAAGCTGAGGAATATAGAAAAGAATGTGTGCGACAGCGTGGTGGGAAAAATTCTCGATATTAAGTTCAAGACTAAAGATACTCCCAAAGCATGCAAAGATCTGGAATCAATGAATCTACGTCGTCCATTGTGGTTGAGGAGGGATAGGAGAGGAGTGTACAACAAGATGCCAGTTGCACCTTACACAGTGAAGCCGACACTTAAACGTTCTGTATTTCACTGGTTTAAGAGCGTTCGTTATCTGGCTATGCATGCAGCTACTATAATTGGAGCAGTGGACAAGGTGCAACACAAGTTTGTTGGTCTAAAGACACATGACTATCACGTTATGCTGCAACGTCTGATTCCAGTGGTAATTCGACCATATTTGCCTCGTGACGTCGTAGAACCAATAGTGGCATTGTGCAGATGGTGGCAGAGGTTATGCGCCAGAGAATTAAAGAAGTCAGATGTGGTGGAACTGCAACAACAAATTGTGCACATCATTTGCAAACTAAAGAGGATTTTCCCCACTGCTTTCTTTGACATCATGATTCACCTGCCCGAGCAGGTGCTCATTTCTGGTCCGGTTCAATACACTTGGATGTATCCTCAAGAAAGGTACGTACAACTAATTAATTACACAAGTTTTTCGATTCATAATTAGTTCTACTGGAGATTACTAGCTATATGGACTTATTCTACAATGTATTAATTGAACGTTTGAATTTGTAGACAGCTTGGACAGTATAAATGATTCGTCAAAGACATGTCAGTCCCGGATGGCTCCATAGCCGAGACATACCTAATGCATGAGTGTGTTACTTACTGCAACATATATTTCAAAGATCCACCACCTCCCACTGCCTCCGATCCCAAACCCGAAACGGAGTATTGAGATTGTTATGATTTCGTTTAATCAATAGCTTGCATGCATGATTAATAGCTTGCATGCATGATTAAAATGATGTGATTGTAACTTTAAATATTGGGTATTGAAATTTGGATCATCTGGGTTGTTTTGTTAGGTTGTTTTGTTGTTCAAATTGATTGATTGTTGTTCTTATTGAGCTGGATGTACTCAATCTGCTAAAGGACAAACGTCTCAAGTAACAGCGGAGCCGCGGAGGCATACAGGTCTTGCTGCAATTGCTACAAGTCTCTCTTCCTTTGTCTCTCGTACAAGCGCTATCGGAGGTCACGTGGTTGTCCAGTATCGGCCAAGTGAGATCCCGGCGACGTAGGTTTTTACGGAAAATATTTTAATAGGACAATCTTTATGTCCATTGTTAAATTTGGAAGACCACGAATTTGCAAAAGATTGCGAGATTAGAAATCAACTCACTCAACGGTGAGGATCGAGCAGTGCATTACACTTGCGCAAGTGGATTTGAGTAGGTGGTGGAGAGAAGCCTCTCTGTACTAAATTTGTTGTGTTCGTGTGTTGCTTGGAATCTTGTGAACTTTGTGGCTTTCCGATCCAATGATCTTCACCCTTTAATTTGTTGCTCTTTGCAGTTTGGGAGATGGCGAAAACTTTATCCATGAATTTTTACAAAGATAAACGAAGCAGTATGTAGTCATTTATTAGTCATTAGTCTGGGTTTGTTTGCGAACTCATAGTCCAACACCAATCATATTAGATAGAATGATATTGAAGAGGTGTATAAAAGTAGAAGCTCTCAATTTAAATACTCGTACCTTTTTTGGCCTTTTGGCTAAAACTAAATGTAGTATTTGTTCTTAGCAGTTTAATATTTGATACGTCGACTAATGGTTCATACGATACTAAATTAATTTTTTGAAGAGATAGTTTCATTACAATAGTTTGTTATTGGAGGCGACATATATTATCTTTGTGTTGCACTATTAGGAAGCTTGGTGCACCCTATCAAAATTATTTTCAAATTTTTGATTCATAAGATTGAAAATAAATGAATTTCTAAAAAAGAGTTTACTGTGCATATATTTCAAAGATATAGTTGAAAGTACTTTCTTTGTAAATTTTTTGAAGTGCAGAAAATTAATATCTAATTGAGGTTTTCATTTTATAAATGATTGAATAATTACTTATTTATCGAGAGCTATATATACTTTGTAGTTGATTATATTTTATAGTGGTTTATGTTCTTTATGTACATTTGAAGTATCAAACGCATGCATTGCTGTAGAGAGAAAAATGCTTAAGTGCGTAGGGTTTCTACACTCCCTATTGGCGGTGGCTCCTCGTCGCACGTCCTATACGCCGGTTGTCTTGTCCAACGTCCTTCCTAGGACGTCCCTTGTTGACGTCGAGACCAAGCTTCCTATTTGGAAGGTGATCGAGGTTATGTTCCGGCGTAATTCATTTGGACTTATGCATCGAGGTGTGGTGGCATCCAACGACTCGATTGTAACCTCGGTTTGGCACGGACCACGTTCTTCTCGTGCACGCTTGAAGCAACATCGATTGGAAGTGGTATTTTTAGGGATGATGAGGGTGGTCAGTGAAGGGAGTTACTTGGTTTTTCGGTGCCGTCGGCCTCTCTCGATGTGTGGGGGAGTTTTATCGTCGGGTTTCGTCGTTCTTGGATGGTGGATAAATCTGGAAGGAGTATACGTGTCTTGAGGGTGATGACGAGACCTCTTGCTCGAGCGTCAGGGGAACGATGACGGCACGTGCGTGGTTTCCTCTGGACGGCGCTGTGGTAGGAACTGTGGTGAGGATGCTGGGCTTGATGGTCTGGTTTGAGCCTCAGGGCTTGAGAAGACTTTTGGGCATTTGGTTAATTACCTAAGCCTATTAGGGTTTCAGGGGATTAACCACTGGGCTTGGGTCTTTCTTAGGCATTCTGGGTTGAGCATGGGCCTGGGTCTTATGAGAAATAAAGTCTGGGATCCGATCGTAGTCATGAGGTTTTCGAATTGAATTGATTATTTTAATTTGAGATGAGGGGTGTTTGGGTAAAATAAAATGCTTAAGAAAGTACGTACTTTATTAATCTTGAAGGCTGGTGGGGACTTCGAGGCATCTCTAACTGAATCCCAAAACTTTGGACACATCTTCGATGAAATTATAGACGACCGATTATGCCAAAAAGATTGGCAATGTCGTTAAGCATTTGCGGGTGAAACTTTGGCGACTTCCAGGCATCTCTAACTGAATCCCTGTTAAGTACTTCTGCAACTCCGATTGGACCTGCTACCGTGTATTTTATATTGCCAAATGCCCAATCTCATCTCCTCGGAATACTAAGGACCATGTGATCAAAAACTCTAACACTTGAAGCCCTTAACGTATTTCAAGGGATTAGTAGTATTTATTCAAATCTCACATTTGAAGTTGATATTACATGGTCCTTAGTTTTCCTGTATATCACCAAAATACCCAAGAGTTAAATTAACGGAAAAGATATAAAATACACAAGGGAATTTTGATCTCAGTTTCGTGAGATCTTCAACAAAACACACATATTACCAAATACTGAGTATTTATCGATTGAACCATTCTTTACACGGTTCAACTTGAATGAATTAAGGACCACTAATGTGCATCGGTTTGACTTCTCCTTGTTCTGTTATTGTGCCAATTCTGAGTATAATTTACTCTGTTTTATCAATGGACTCATCAAGCTCCCCTGATCGAGGAGTCTAACTAGTTGTAGATTACAATTAAGTAATTTGATTGACCTAGTCTTGCACTAAATTACATCGTATTTAAAAAGGAAGCTTCAGATGCTACACACTTCCAGCTTTTATCTCTCTCTCACTCTCTCTCTTTAATTTATGGTGATTTTGTTCCTCAGCCCCAGTTCCTTCTTGTAGGGTTTTCTGCTGTACGTGCTTCCTTACCCAGATCTAGTTAGTTTCTTGTTTATTTAAGAGAATTTCATGTATTCCTTTTTGCGGTCTTCAATGAATGGGCAATCTTTCTGGGTGGAACGCTGAAATTTTTCCGTAAGCATGATCAGAAGCTATCTAAATATTTTAACTGAGAATTGCTAGAGATTTATTATTGGTGTGATGATCTTCTATCTGATCCTTGCTTCTTCCTTTCAGGTCTGAAAGAGAACTTGTCAAGCGCATTGTGGAAGATATGAGCAGGAAAGTCGTTCAAATTCCACCACTCATTGCCCCGGATGAGGTGATCGATGCATGAATAATAACAAATAAACACGATGGAACACTACCATATCATTCCTTTGATATGAAGGAAGAAGTTGAGAAGAAACACATTTCTTTTGGGCCTTATGGATCAGACAAGGAAGGTTTACATTCCTTTGATGATGGGATGCACTCGGCGGTAAGGCAGTTGGTGATACATCATGTTCCTATAGGTAGTTTACCCCTACACAAGTGGGTCGTATGCATCCAAATTGAATATGTTTCTGATGACGGAAATTCACTGTGGTCTCCCCAGACAGGGCGTGGTTAAATTCAACCTTAAAAAAGACAAGGTGAGTGCTTAGTTATTAGTTTTTTTATATATATATATACACACACACTTCACTTGGCCTCCTTTGCTTTATTTCACTAGCTAATTAATCAGGACCAATGCTTGCAGGTCGTGCTTGATTAGAGCAGCTGCAGCGCCGGCGTGGGATCCGCGGGAAATAGGACGTCCAGCGATGGAGATCTGTGCAGCGGGGGAGGGAAGCGACGTGGACCGAACGTTGACGCGAGGGACGTCCTCGCCGGCGTCCTCCGAAGAGGAAGAGCTCGAGATCGTCCGTTTGGTGGGACCCACTCACGTGGGTGATGTCAAGCTGACGTTAATTATTTTTTCTACTAGACGCATGTAAGTTAAAAAGTTTTTTTAAAAATTACGCGCCAATCGCGTGACGACACGTGGCAACATCAGAGCAACGGACAGATCAACGGCTAAGTTGATCTGGGCCGTCCATTTCAAACAGATATGAGCCATCCGACAGTCCAAATTTAAATGCAACGGCAATTTCGGCAAGAAATGAAATAATTATAAAAAAAATCCCAAAAAATTACAAATGACCCCATACATTTTTTCAATAAATACTACATTCATTTCATTCATTTCTCACACCAATTTGTGCATAACAAATTCATTCTCTCCCTCTCTCCTCTAAATCCTTTGTTTTTTGTGGGAAAAATGGCAACAAATTGGCTTCTTTCGGAAGATGTACAATTGAGCATCTCTTATTATCGTTTTAGTGTTGATTCCATCACCGGAAATCGACAAAAGGTCAACAAATTGTGGGAAAAGGTTTATGACGATTTCAAGGAGAATTAGAAGCCAGGTTGTGGTGAATCGATGCCGAAACCAAGACCCAAAACGCATTATCCTCTCGTTTCGCAAAGTTGAAACCGACTTTGAAACTTTGGGGTAGTGCTCTTTCTTTCGCACAAAGGAATGCATCTTCCGACTCCAACTTACACAATGATGTAATGTTTTTGATCTCCAATTTTTTTTGTAGTTTTTACCATATTGTTTCAAATTATGTTGTCTAAATTTTATGAAATACATGTTATTTATTTCATGATATTTATGAATTAAAATTTATTTGTTTCAGTTATTTAATATAAGCTATGTCCATTTTATTTAATTTTATTTAGGACATGTTATTTATGAATTACAAGTTATTCATTCCATGTTATTATTTTATTTTTTTAGATGAGATGTGCTCAATCATTTTATATGGCAAAAAAAAAAGAGTTTAAAGACTTTGCTTGTTGGGAAGTGGTGAAGAATCATCCTTACTTCATCCATGTCGAAGCCAGTACACCTCCGCCTTACTTATCATCTACTCCGCCTTACTCATAATCACATCCTGCAAGCTCAATGTCTCCCACCGTCGACTTGGACGATGATGATGCATTTGCCACACCAATGAGCAACCAATGTCCCTCTTCTTTAGAGCTTCCTATATGAGTGAAAGCGGCCAAAGAAGCGAAAAAGAAAGGGAAAAAACTCGTAACGCCTACAAATGAAAGAGCCCAGGCTTTGAATAGGATTGCGAAAAATCAAGAATCTTATGGTCGCAATAAAAAAGATAGTGATGCAATTGAGGTTTCCTTTATGCGAGAGCAAATCGCCCTTCAAAAGAAAGACATCCAATTGAGGGTTTTGGAGGAGGAAACTCGGATTATGTCAATGGATACCGAGAGCATGACTCCTAAATCCAAGAGGTGTTTCACAAAGAGGAAAGCCGAAATCCTTTCTCAATTGGATGGGGTTGAAGAAGAAGCAAGCGAAGAAGAAGACTATTCTAATTGTTATCGTCCCCCTTTTCCAAGCACTTAAATTACCCCCTTTATTTTTTTCAAGCACTTAAATTATCGTTTATGTAATTTAAATTTCCAAGCATTTAAATTATGTACTATGTAGTTTCCATTTTAAAGAAATAAAATTGCACTTTCTTTATTTCCATCAAGTTCACAGACATTACAAAAAATTGAAACACACTTAATAGAAAGACATAATTCAAACACACAACAATGCAAACAAACAATTAAAACAACATATTTATAGTTGTTTACCGGTCTCAAGAAACCAATTGTGCTTTACTAAGTCCTTATGAAGCTCTCCATGGATGTAAGCAGATTGGAGATCTACAAAACGGTAATTAAACCGTTGTTCATTTTGTCCATCTCTTTCAACTGGCTCGAAATGAATCTGGTTCCCCCCTTCATCCACTGGCCCATCATAAGCTGTGAATGCAGTAGATTGGTTTTGGAGATCTTCTTCTTCATTCTCCTCAAACTCATCCTCCACGAATTCGTCATCAACGATCATGTTGTGCATTATGATGCAAGCCAACATGATGCTTTTTAACGTCGAAAGACGGTGACACCGAGCTACATGACGAATTATCCCCCAATGAGCTTGTAAGATGCCAAAACACCTCTCCATATCCTTGCGGTATGACTCTTGTTTCCTCGCAAAAACTTTTGTGGAAGTTGTTGATGATTAGAAATCGTTTTGACAAACGAGGAGTACCTCGGATATATTCCGTCAGCAAGGTACTAAGTGTTACGGTATATTATACAATTCACTTTATAAGTGGCAGCCGGACTTCTTCCACCAAGCATTGCATCAAAGACATGTGATTGGTACAACACGTTGATATCATTTTGAGCTCCTGGTACCCCGAAGAAACTGTGCCAGATCCACGTGTTATATGAGACCACTGCCTCTAAGATGATAGTTGGACGACCCTTCCTCCCTGAGTACGCCCCGGACCAAGCGGTTAGGCAGTTCTTCCACTCTCAATGCATGCAATCAATGCTTTCGATCATACCAGGAAATTCTCACTGTCTATCCCTTCTTAGAAGTCGAGTGATGTCCGTCTGATCTGGAGCGCAGAGGTAACAGGTACCATAAAGCTCTACAACTTGGGTGCACCACTTATTCATGCACTCCAGAGTTGTTGATTCCCCTATCCTTATGATTTTGGCACACTGATCAGCAGCTGAGCCGTAGGCCAACATCCGAAGAGCACCGGTCATCTTTTGTTCAGGAAGTAGTCCGACCATTCTAGTGTCGTCGGCTCTTTGATGCCAAAAGGGGTCGTTGTTGTAGAGGTCCGTCATTATACGGTTGAATATATTTCGGCTCATTCGGAACCGCTGACGAAATTCGTGTTCGATGAAGTAATCTTCCATAAGATTTTAGCCCCTGGACTCCCTCATCCTTGGTCGATTTTCACGACGGCGTGGTGGTGGTTCATCATCAAATGCTGCATCAACTGCCACCGCATTGATAACGAATTGATCGGCAATTTCTGCATTTCACCGGCATTGTTGTCGCCTCCTACTGAAAAAAGTACCGAAACCCATAGGATTCATCTTGATGAAACCAAAATGTGAATAAGTGTTTAGAGTGGCTTAGATACGAGTAGAACTACAAGTGATGTGTAGTTGGTGTGAGTCTTCCACTCCCATAGCTCTTTCTTTTATAACCATTTTGAATTACCAGATTTTTTTAGATAACGACACGTGTCGACTGTCAATTGGTTGAAATTCTTACCGGAAATCTTACCAAATATCTTCATCAATAATTTTTTTGACACCGACACGTAGACATTACACGGGTCCCATTCTCATTGATTTTTAATTTTACTAGAAATCTTACCGAATATCTTCAATCAATAATTTTGCCGACACCGACACGTAGACATGACACATGTCTCAAAATTACTTGTCGGAAATTTTATCGGAAATTCGCTACCAATTATCTGATCCGGAATGACACGTGTTTGCTAATTATTAGGTGAAAATATTAATCGAATTTAAAAGAATAATAATTACATAATAATAAATAGTAATAGGAAATCCTATTTTTGGCATCGCTGCACGAAAAACAGGACTAAGACTTTCTATTTTGAAGAATTCCTCAAATGAGTGAGGAATTACTCAAAATATGACTTTTTCTCTATAAAATGAGTGCGGATGCTCTTATCCAGATGAATATTTGACTTCAATTCATGGCTGTTATGACAAGAGTTTGGGTAGTACCGTCATAATCTCTCTCGCTTTCGAGAGCAACAAAACGATTTACGGACCATTTGGAGGAGTTCTATCAGCAAATGGGAATAATTTCTCAATGGAACAACCAGGGTATAAAATTGTTGAATTTCATGGTAAGGCTGACGAAACTATCTTTGGATGGTGGCCAGACCCTGGACTCCAAGCAATAGGAGCGCATCTGAAGCCTCTTTAGTAGTAATTACAGTTTGGAAATACCTAATTTAGAAACTTTCAGCGTTAGGTGCAACCAGCAACTGTAAAATCTCACAGGTTCCTTGTGTAGCTCAATGCCTTTTGCAATTGGAACTTGGAAGTTTGGAACTGGATGAATGGAAATCTCACAGGTTTCTACATTAGTACCACTGGAAATCTCACAAATAATCAATCAAGTTTGGTTGTTTCTAAACTTTGGTAACTAAAATTTAGAAAATATAATTTGTCATTAAATTATGACATAAACATTCGAATTGGTCAGTGAACTTTGACAATCTTTTAAATCGGTTACTCTTTTGCACACTTGTGTACACATTGTAGAATTTATGCAACTAGTTAGTTTATGGCTTGGTGGCTTAAGTCAAAGGTTTCATGTTTTGCTGTCGACTGCTTGGCGGAGGTTGTTATACATTCAAATTTACATATACAATGTTTGCAATATGAGTAATCGGGTAGGTACCCGTCCATTACATGGAATACTTTATCCGTTCATACTCATTATCTACAAAATATTGAATGGGTAATACTCATATATACTTGTTCGATCAAACTTCAAGTAACCCATGGGTACCCGTTCAAAATTAATATTTTTTTTCTGCTGCAATAGGTACCGGTGCAAATTGAAAACTATACGGGGAGGGAGGGAGGAGAGAGAGACGAGCCGAGAGGGAAGAGAGAGAAAGAAGAGAGGAGAGAAAACAGAGAAAGGGGGAAGCGAGAGGAGAGCGAGAGACGGACAGAGTCAGAAAGAGAGAGTGAGAAGAGAGAGAAAGAGAGGGGAGGAAGAAGAGAGAGAGAAAAAAAACAGTGAGGAGAGAGTTATAAAGATGTCGATGTGTTTTTGTTTTTTGATTGATGAGAATGGTGGGTTTGCCATTAACAATGGGCAATGAGTTTTAAATGGGTATACATAGATATATTCATATCCGTCCGTTTAATTATCGAATATTTTTAAAAGTACTCATTATTTATTAGTAAAATAGAATAAATTTTTACACGTCTATTAATTTCAAAAACAGAATAATACCCACAAGTAAAAATATCAACATTATACATATACAAGGGCATATTGAAAATCTAAACTTGCAATAATAATACCACATCGAACGGTGAAAAAGAAAACAAAGAGGTAAGAAAAATAAATAGGATGGGAGAAGCCTCTGTCAGGACGGGGTCTATGAGTGGTCACGAAGACTCATGTCCTAGGCTAGTGACCACCATTGCACTGAGTGGTGATCGCTTAAGATGTCCCCGAGAGGGAGTCTACGTCATTATTTCTTCCGCGTTCGCGCAGCCCCCACAATATATTAACATTTTACTCGATCACAAACAGTGTTAAAAGAAGACCAGATTGAAATTCTGGAAGTGATAAACAACACGAAGGAAAGAGCCTGCGCCATTGATTCGTCTGCAAGACTAGAAAGGCTTGAGATGGGCTCCTACAGCAGCACGAATATGGTGGATTAGGTTAGTTGATCCAAAGCCGAGAACAGGATGGAACTGTTACGGGGCAATTACAGGTTTGCAAAATCAACAATGATAATGCAGTATCGAACTCTGTATCTTCTGCTATTCTCTATCTACAGAGGCAAAATCCCTCTTCTCCATACCAGATGTGTGTAGCAAGGCTTGGCTACAGTTTTGCATAACACGTAATGGAAGACAATTATTCTAAATGTGGAACTTTTTTACCAACGTTAAAGCATACACTGATATGCAAGCTCCAAAACTGTTTTATGGTAGAAATATGATTGAATAAACAAAATAAATACTGTGAGTACTTCTGGCCTTTTTATTTATACGGTAACCTTCTCCATCTTGTGCCATCATTATGATTAATATAAGTAGAATCAGCACTGCTGGTTCAGGATCTATGGTACGCGGCATTCCTCGATATTCCAGATCTCCTTGGCATACTGAGCAATTGTCCGGTCGCTACTGAATTTGCCAGAACCTGCAGTGCTCAGAATGGACATCTTAAGCCACTTCTTCCTATCCCTGCAAGCGAGACAGAAATGCAAGCGTTTAGTTTGTAGTTTGCCATGATCGAGATGATCCAAGTATTCCTTTCTGTGAAAGACAAAGTAATAAGATGCAGAGGCTAGGTCTGGCCGTCTGGGTCTTACTTGTAAGCTTCATCGACTCTTGCTTGAGCATCTAAATAGCCTGCAAAGTCATGGCCTACAAGAAAATAATCAGCACGACCATAACCGCTGTCCCCCTCCAAAGAGTCAAGAAGTGGATTGTAGTCGTAGCTCCCAAATGCTCCACTCCTAATAAACTTCTTGGCTTCTTCGAACCGAGGATCTGGTTTGAACTGAGTAATCCAGGTAGCAAGTCAGATGAGAAAATGGCAATGTGCTCGATTACTGGTTAGCACCACCAAATCTACGGTTCCAAACTATTATAAAGAGATCTCATACCAGTCCATTCTCTCTATCCTTGCGGATCTTAGGAACTTCATCTGCTGTAGCACCAAAGAGGAAAAAGTTTTCTTGTCCAATTTCCTCCCGGATTTCAACATTAGCTCCATCCAGTGTTCCTATTATGAGGCAACCATTAAGAGAGAACTTCATGTTGCTTGTGCCACTTGCCTCCATGCCTGCAGTGCTGATATGTTGTGATAGCTCACTCCCTGGGATAAGTAGCTCAGCCACAGATACGTTGTAATTTGGAACAAATACAACCTGAAAAATTAGTGGTTATTAGGACAGAATCAATCGAGGTTTCAATTTTTGAGATCTTAATCATAATTTTACATTCTCTAATAGTATGGAATTTCATATAGAGATCCATACTAGTTGTTGAACACTAATACACCGTAGTAAGTGTCAAACAACTCTGCAATATGTACTAACCTTCAAATAGCTATTGACCTCAGGATCAGTATTGACCACTGCTCCTACATCATTCACCAGCTTCACTATTCTTTTCGCATTTGTATATGTAGCAAATGCTTTTCCTCCAATCATAACTGTTCGTGGAGTTGTTTTCTTCCGCTCTTCGAGGCTCATCTCCTGTCACAGTTCAATTGCATTTCTCAAACACAGTATAATTTGAAATTCCGATCAAGACAACCGAAGAATCACAGAGCTTTATAAAAATTTATATTTTATTCAATGAATAAGATTTTAAAATTCTCTGGGTTAATATGTGGCCATGAAACTATATAGGTACAAGAAACAGGTGCAAACTGTAATGAACCATAAAGACACATACAGAGATCGAGTTAGAAAGCCATGCATGTAGCCTTAAACATGTAGTCAAGTCAGATAGAGATGACGTCGTACCTTTAACTTCTTGTATTTATAAATTGCACCCAGAATATTAAGCAATTGTCTCTTATATTCATGGATCCGCTTCACTTGTATGTCAAAAAGACTGTTTGGGTCAATCTTGACACCTGTCACATGCTCTACGTACTCTGCCAAACGCTTCTTATTAGCCATCTTTGCAGATGCCCATTCCTCTTGTAATTTTGCATCATCAGCTAACTATTGGAGAAACCAACAACTGTGTGAATTAGTGATAGAACTACAACAATCACACAACCACAAATAACTCTGTATATCTTTATACATATAAATATACATATAGAAACATATATCATACCTTTCGAAGACCCACAAGTAGGTCCAGTTTGGTCGCCCATTCGTCAGTTTTTAGCCATTTGGTGATTATGTTACTGAGCTCAGGACTGCAAAACTTGAGCCACCGCCGAGGAGTTATACCATTGGTTTTGTTTTGGAACTTTGATGGCCATATAGAGACGTAGTCTGCAAATAACTCATTCTTTAAAATATCACTATGCAACTCCGCAACACCATTAACCTAGCATAAGATGAGGGAAATAAGATGGTGAAACCGTTATAAAATATCAAGTTACAAACAGCTCAGATGCGGAAGAAAAAAGGGAAAGAATGTTGGGATTTCTTATATGGATTTCTTACCGTATGTGCAGACACCACACATAAATTAGCCATCCGCACAACAGGCTTTTGGGGATTGTTATCCAAGACGCACATGCTGGGAATTTTACTCTCCAGATCCTTCCGTGTAGCACGTACCATGTCAATGAACTGCAAGGAGGTTGATTTAACACTTGGAACACATAATTGAATTCATACAAGTAAAGAATAATGTGAGGAGTAATACCCTTTTGTCAATTTCTTGTATGATTTCCATATGGCGAGGGAGAAGCTTCCACATTACAGTCTGTGACCATTTTTCAAGGGCTTCAGGGAGGACTGTGTGATTGGTATAGGCAACAGTCCTGTTTAGATTATCTAGAGTTAGCACTTTCACCTCCTTGTATCAAGAGCACTACACTATAAGCTGAAATGCCATGGAAGAAGAAGCTACTGAAAGAATATTCAGAAAGAACAAACCAAGAGTTGTAATGCACCTTGATGTCACAATCCATGCTTCATCCCAACCAAGTCCTTCCTCATCCAGGAGCAATCGCATTAGCTCTGGAATTGCAAGTGTAGGATGAGTGTCATTCATTTGGACAGCAACCTTGGTTGGGAAATCGGACCATTTAAATTCTGCCCCTTGTTTCCTCTCCTTGAATCTGAAAATAATGTCCTGTAATATCAAAATTACATGATATTAGACCATAATTTATTGATGGCACGAAAAGTAGCAATTGAAAGTGGCTCTTAACTACAAGACCAGGTCTATATTGTCCCATAATAGAAAAAAATAAAAAAATGTGCCATTTGTGAGAAAACTGAGACAATTATGTTCGCTATTTTCTGTCACCACTTTTTTCAAACATAAAGTTAAATGGCCATCAGAAACACCCAAGGAAAAACTTTGATACAAACCAACAAATAATGAAGCGTAAGATGTTAAATCAATCAACCTGAAGGGATGCACTGCAGAGGAAAAATTGTTGCTTCAGCCGTAAAAGTTTCCCCTCTTCTGTAGCATCACCAGGATATAAGACAGCACAAATCTGCAATGCACAATTGTAAACAACAATGAAAAACTATCCTTTCTAAGCAACTTTAAAATAGCAACAGGATGGGGTTACCCCCCTTCACATTCTTAACAACCATAAACTTGGAAGAAAACCTTTGGAAAAGAATAAAAGAAAATAGAAAGCATATGGTCTATAAAAGACGTGGCAAAATTTTCCAATAATAGATTGCCAAGTTATTGTTGAGAAATTAACCAACCTGTTGAGCTCGAGAATGAAGCTGAGCAGCAGGTTCATATTGACCATCATTAAACTGAAAGAGGTTAAAATCCTCGGAAGATGCTTTGGCATCCCACAGTCGAAGACTAATTGTGTTCTTGGTTTTGTATCCTGGAATTGGTACATCATAAGCCAGAGCTTGCAAAACCTCTCCCTCAATCCACTTTCGGCTGTATTACAACCACTTGTTTAGTATCGTTTAAATGTAAAACCAATTTAATAATTTATATTGAAAAGCATTCTTGGGAGTGCATTATAATTACAATCTTCACTAAATGTTCTATTTTGATGTAAAGTCACTTTTAAGCAAAGGAAATCTTAATTAGATACTTACGATCCGTCAGGATTAACTTGAACACGACCAAAGAATCTGACAGGGTATACAACATCATGTCTGACTACTTCCCAAGGACTAAATTTCTGCATAAATTGAAAGCATCAGTGACAATTTATGAAACAAGCAAAACGTTACAGAACAATAGGTGATATAGGACCTCTTACCTCTAGCCAATCCTCAGCCGTTTCTTCCTGGCCATCCTTGGCAATCCGTTGCTTGAACAGACCGTACCTGTACCTCAAACCATAACCCCAAGCCGGCAAATTCAAAGTTGCCATGGAGTCAAGAAAGCACGAAGCCAGCCTTCCCAAGCCACCATTTCCAAGTGCAGCATCTTTTTCCTACAAGAAAAGTAATTCTACGGATCATCCAACAACACATTCCACACAATCAAATCAAATCAAATCAACAGATACAGTTCATTACTTCACCACTTCGTTACTGAAACTATTCGAAGCCAACTCAAATTCTATAGGTGCGTATGAAAACATAGAGCATTATGTTCCGAGATTACCTGCTCGGTTATGTTCTCGAGTTGATGCCCCAACTTGTTCAAAGCTTCAGCGTAGGCGCTTTGAATGTTCAAGTTCCCAATCGCATTGGTCAAGGCTCGTCCCTGAAGATACTCCATGGACAAGTAGTAAGTCTGCTTCGGATTCTTCTTGTGGAAATGCAAGTACGTCTCGTTCCATTGCTACACATCAAAACAAACAAACATCTCAGTCACCGAATCAAAATCACAAAGGCTGATCTCAAAATCCAACGGCTGCTGACGCTTGCTCACCTGGATCAGACGGTCGCGGACGCTCTCGGCGGTGGCGTAGTAGGCCTGTTCCGGCTCAAACTTGAACGGCGAGAAGTGAGGGCTGAAATTGGCGTGGTAGTTGATGTTCGACGCAATCTTCGTCGGTTCCTCGGCCAGAGGATTCGCCGCCGCCGGAATCTTCGAGGCATCGCCGTTCGGTTTCGCCGCCATGGCTCACTCACTATCAGAAATCAAAATCCATAACATCAAACCATTAAATTCCATTAAAGCAAAAACAAGTACACAAAAAGAGAGCGAGAGCGATGCGCATTACATTTTCGCTTTTCGAGGTTGATTTCTGAGGTCAGGAGAGAGAGAGAGAGAGCGATGTAAAACACAGCTTTCAAATTCCGAGCATATGAGAATTTAAAAGAGAATCTGAGATATTTTCAGTAAAGGTCCCAAAGAGACTGTAGAAAAATATCAGAGTGAGGTTGAAGAAGAAGAAGAAGAAGGAGAGGCGTTAATTGGTTGGCTGGTTATTATAGAAAAAGGTGGTGGATTGAGGTGAACGTGAACGATCACATGGAAATGGAGCCAAAAAGAGAGCGGGGACTGTGGCTCTTGCTATGGGAGTGAAGCAGATGACACGCTTCGCTTCTTTACAGGATCATATCTTGATATTTTCTCTTCTTGCCTTTCTTTAAAACCACTCGAGCAAACGAGGAGAGGGCGACACGTGGCCGCATAGGATCGGGAAGAATTTTTCACACAAGAAGAAAGATTTATTCTGCCACGTCACAATCCGGATCTTTTAAAATGTTGCTCAAATTGGAAGCCATGCACTAGAAAATGAAGAAGAATGAATTGAATGAGTCCCAATACTTTTGTGTTCTTGAATCTCAAGACAGAGAAGCGTCATCTTACTGCTATCAAAACTTGGGATATAACGATACCATTGATACAGAAAAGCTTAAAGGCTTCACAATTTTACATAGAAGTATCAAACCATGAAGAATAGGCAAAGTAAATTCCTCCAAACTCGTTGATAGTTATGCAGAGATAAATTTATAGCTATCACCTTCTTGGATCCCAAACTGCTGCCTATTCATTTTCGCATCTCGCGCAGGAAAATCGGCAGAGTAGTGAGAAGCTAAAGGAGGAGGAGCAGGGAGGGTTTTCTCTCTATAATCTTTGCGGATTCCCCATAATACTTCGGCACATGTTTTCATAGAGGGTCTGTTTTGTCTCAAAGGTGCAAGACACCGGTGAGCTAGCTTGAGGATGTTCTCCATTGCCATGGTTGCAGCCGCATTTCTGCGTAGCCTTGGATCCATGACAAGTATCGCTTCTCCTCGCTTCAACATTTGGATTGCCTGCAGAGGTGAACATCAATTAATTGCATCATAATTTAATTCAATCACTGGAAGCTTGTTGTACTCTTTTTCTTCCATTGCTAATCTAATCAAGTACACCACATGTCCATTTCCATTTTACATGAAATATAATCCTATCTGTTTCTAACATGGTTAGGCTGATACACTCTCAATACCTAATCTTTGTCAATTATTCATGTGTACAAGCCATATGAAGAGGAACATGAAGCAGAAAAATTCAAGTACAGTGGTCGCCTCTAATGAATGTTTCATGTGCAATACCGGGAACAAGGTGGTTGTTACTAGGTGGACCTATGTTACTCTGATCTGCTTTATGCTCTAGGAAAAACATGGAGGACTATCTAGATACCGCGGAGCAGGAGTGGTTATGTCAAGACTAACAGCATAACTCTAAAGAAATGCACAGCTCACTTAAATGAGTTATATATTTGCCTAATAGTTTCAGGATGCCCATAACAATATTGAGTGCTTACCCATCTCGATGTTAATCTTTCATTGGTTGGCTTTGTCAGTTCAATGGGTCGTCTTCCTGTCATCAGTTCCACAAGCAACACACCGAAGGAGTATACATCACTCTTTTCGGTGAGCTGATAAGTCTTGAGGTACTCAGGATCCAAGTAACCAGCAGTTCCTTTGACTTGAGTTGAAATATGAGTTGCATCAGGGTCTGCAGACGTTCGAGCAAAACCAAAATCTGCTACTTTAGCCCGTAGTTTCTCTGTGATGAGGATGTTCAATGATTTGATGTCTCTGTGGATTATTGGAGGTTCTGTCAGAAACATAAGACTGTTTTAGATTTTTAGGTCTTTAAGCACCGCACAAAAATAAGAAATTGTGTCACAGACAGTTGTTTTAGACCAGATGTTAGAGCAGAGCTTCAGATACTAAGAGGAAAGCTCTGGGTATATATGGGTCTTCACATTGAAGTCAATATTATAGAAGCGAGATAGGATGAAGAAGCTACTTAACATGAACTCTTAAAGAATGATTTGGTCCAAAACAGAGTAAAAATGAAGTGCATACCTGTATACATGTGAAGATATGTAATTGCATGAGCCACATCAATAGCAATATCTAAACGTTCTGCAATTTCAAGTCCATTTCCACGTGTACCTTCATAAATGGTGACTACACTATCAATATGAGTTTTCTTTCCAGTATCATCAGACATTTTTTGATAAGTAAAAGGAAGCAGATCACTCCCAGATTCTTTGCCAAGTTTGGTAAGTCCATAAGTAGAAGTTGATCAGACAAATTAACTAAATCTATCAATATTATTCACACGGCTTACCATCCAGATGTTCCCGGAGTGTTCCATTGCTGACATACTCAACCAAAATAATCCGTTCATCCTTATGCTCCAAATATCCATATAGTCTTACCAAGTTCAGATGCTCAATCATTGACAAGGTAAGTATTTCATTCTTGAACTCCAAATCTAAAAGCTTGTCAGATATTGTCTGCAAGATTGCAAGTCATCATTCGTACTAATAGCAAACGGCATCAAGTATTGTACACAACAAATGGCTTTGAAAATTCTATCGAACTCTAGTACACGACCTCTTTCCCCACGAATGTTTCTCATTTACTTAAATTCATTGAAACTTAGGAACTCGAGCTAAACAAATAACCTATACAAGGCAGTTTAAGGCCATCATTATCGAGGCAGAATTGTTTGTCTGTACATACCTTCTTGGCACGCTTTACAGCAACAAGAGTTCCATCCTTAAGTTTTCCCTTGTAAACTGTCCCAAAAGCACCCTCACCAATTTTATTTGCTTCAGCGAACTTTTCAGTTGCCTTAGAAATCTCTTCATAAGAGTAATTCGACGTTTCAATCACTCCACTGAGGGTAGTAGAAGAACCATAGGATCCAGATAACTTGAACTTTGATGAGCTCCTAGTTTCAGTACTCCCTGACGAACGATCCGTAGAAGCTGCAAAACCATAGGAAATAGTATCAACTACAAAAGCAAATTCTCAATGCTAAACATCCCACTGATCTAAGAATCCCGTTTTCTATCATCTATATATAACTTTTCTAGCTGCAATATGTCTGATGGTGTAAAGATAGTAAAACTTACAGGAAACCCCTTTGATTCTGTTGCTGTTTCTTCTAGGCTCATTTGCAGAAGCAGCCGCCTTTGGGTTGACCTTTCTTTGTCTGAAGAAAAGAACTGTGAAAACTTTCTTGACTGCAGCCTTGAGATGCTTCAAGGCAGAAAGGCTTCCACTTTGTTGCTTGGTTTTATTATTCTTGTCATCATCTTCAACCAAAAACCTGGAGACTTCAAGCCTCTGGTTATAAGGACTTTGTGCTTTCTTCATTCCGGACCTTTTAGACGGCTGCTTTGGTTTTGATCATATACCTTTTATTCAATCTGAACCGAAATAAATGTTCTTCTTGTTTACATGTAAGCCTCTAACATTAATGGACCTCACCTAAATATAATTGAATTATTCGCTATGTTTATTATAGTTTGCAATTCTTGGACTTACCCAAAGTTTATGCGCAGAGACTGGTTCAAGCCTATAGTCACTACGCTTCCATATCGAACAAGGGACAACTGGAAGAAGCAGTAAGTTTCAACGTTGGTTTTATGTGATATTATGATTCAGTCGATGGAAGGATCTTATAGGGTCTGGTCGAACTGTCAAAAGTGTCAACCATTTTCTGATTAAATATGTCCACGTTTGGTAGTGAGAATGAATACAGGTCATACAGCATCATATCTCGTTGAAACTCATTTACACACACACACACATATATATATATATATATCTTTTACAAAATTTGGTTGTCAGAAATCCCCCATATGCACCTGAAACAAATCGTTCATGCATGAGGAACACTAGCATTGACTGTACAAGCTTCGAAGTCAATTACAATGGAGGAGAAAAAGTTATTTATGATACAACGGGAGATTTCCAACGGTCCATACCATTCCTCTGGTCTGCCTTTCCTTTTGTACCCTCTTTCCACAAGTTGCGGTTGAAATTGTAAAATCATCAGCAAGCAAAGCTGGAGCCAGTAGTCCTAGATCTTCATACTTGAGCTGTGAAGCAAACATGTTGATGTCAGAGATGTAACTATGGTTGCGGCTCAACATGCATTTCAATGCATTAAACATATTGATCATATGTATGTTAAATCTCTATGAAATGGTAATAAAGATGATCATATCCCAAAACAATACTTTATTTTTAAATTATTGCCTAAAAATCAAATTTTGGTTAGCACAACTGCACAACGAATATGTCCAAGTGCTTACAATACTCCCTAGGAAACTAACACTTTCAGACATTAACATATGATAACCCACTAAACAGACATAATCAGAGCATGCAGAATCATGTAACATACATGTCAATATGTGTACTTACTTGGTTCATCAAAATTTACTCTCTCCCCGGTAGAAAATATGTTGTAGAAAAGGGCTGAAAGAATGTATAAGAGTGAGGTAAACAGCAGAAATCCTTGGAAAGAACCCACCAGTTCAACAAAAAAACCAGCTCCAACAGTGCCTATAATAGCAGCAAATGTTCCAGCAGTATTTGATATTCCTATGACAAAACAAAGGGTTACTATCATATCATGGTGCCAAACTTACAGCTTCACATATACTAATTGAAATTAGGCCTGAATCATTTCACAAATTGAAAATGTAACTTCGTGTACCATGTAAAACACCAGAGTACTGTGGTGCGATCTCCTGGTTAAAAGGAAGGAAAAAGGATTAAGTATCGCCTAATTTGAATCTTCAATTATTAGTTATTAGTCAAAATTTGACATGAACAAATACACGAATCCCAACCTGAAGATTCACAAGAAAGCCAGAATGACTAAATGATTTAAGACCAACTGCTAAAGTGAGCCACGCAGATGCGACTGATGGACTTTTTGCTGTCGTTAAGCCCACAAGAGCCATCCCAGGACCTACGAAACCAATTGACTGCAATGAAAGAACACACATTAACACTTCATAAATCATGAGTACAAACCTGTCTATATAGAACCTATAGTTCTGTCATAAAGAAGATCTACTTTATAGGAACCACATTCTTTTGATTGCAGCTATAGGTTGATAAAAAGAAACTCCATATAATCAATGAACTCCCAGGTACAAGCTCACTAGAAAATTTCCTATCCAATCTATTGTGATGCTGGTTCACTAAAAATTTGAAACCAGATACTCAATCTTTCAGAATCCATCCTTCTTTTAGTTGAAGGACTTCTTTAAGGTATAAACTAGTACATTGAACTCATATTCACATACCTGCATGATCTTTCGAGTCAAGGTCACACTGGTACCATTTCGTATCATTATGTCTGACCACAAACCACCAATATATCCCATGATTGCCATGACAGTCCACGGAACAGCACTAAACCAAGCTGCTTGTCTGAGGTCGACATGGTACACCTGTAGTAGAGTCATAAACTATCTATCATCCATCCTCAAAAGTATTTATATAAAGGAAATAGCTAGAAACTTAAGCCTTACAGAGTTGAAGTAAATGGGCATCCAGGAAAGAAAAACAAAAAAACCCTGAAAAAGAAAGAAAGAAGAACCATTAATGAGCCTGTCTGTGGAGGGTGATGCATAATACTCATGCAGGGGTCTTATGTAAGCATGGCCCAAGACAAAAACACATAAAGGCCTTTTTATATGACTAGATGATGATGTATTCAACACATGCTAAGGACATTTACAGATTAAAACATTGTGGCATGAGATCATTACCCAGCTATGCATGGCATTTGCAATTACTAAGGCCCAGGTCGGCATTTTAGAAAGCAGGCGCCTGAATGGAGGGATCACTTTAGGTTTATTCTCCACCTGAAAGGATTTTCGCCGCTCACTCTGTATGTAATCCAATTCAAACTTTGATATCTGAGGACTGCGGTCAGGAGTACTTGATGTTGCAGATAGCCAGACCAAAACCCAAAGAAATCCAGATAGACCAAATATCACAAATGGTCCGAATATACCACCTTTTGACATGAGGATGGGAGAGAGCATTAGTCCTACTGAACTTCCAAGCTGAAACCCAGCCATTGCAAGTCCAACTGCCCTGGCTCGTTCCGTCTTAGGAAACCATCTGAAGCGAAAACAGTTTTTAGCTTCATAACAGCTTAACATTAGCTTTACCAGCTACTAACCAAAAAACAAACTGTTCAAAAGAACATCTTGTAGATCAAATCAATGTAATTTGTAAATGCAAAAGCGAGCAGTACACCGTATATACCTTGCGACCATGTTGTTCATGCAAGGAAGAGCCACTCCCTCTGCAATTCCAAGGAGAGCTCGCATTGCGAGCAAAAGCCATAGAGAAGTTTCGGCAGCCCACGGTGTAAGAAACGTAGCCATAGACCACAAAGCCACTCCCCAGGCCATGACCACCTTACCTCCATAGTAGTCCACAAGAGTCCCTCCAGCTATTGGAGATACAAGGTATCCCCAAAGGAAAGACGACTGCAATACGCCGTTAAGAAAATTCTCCCATTAAGATTCTTTACACAAAATTATATATGCAGCCACTGACAAACTTGTCTACAATGTCACTAGAACCATTTAGAAATTTGAACATCTTCTTTACCAGGCCCAGTGCAATGAGGCTAAGTAATCTAAGATTCTAAGCAAGTTTTTTCAGGATATAGAGACACTAAAAATTCAATTTCTTTTTCCTCGTAACTTTATAGATAATTACTTCATCTAAAAATGTAAAAGCAAATAGAAATGAGCTGAAGAACAACCTGAACAATACCAGCAAACGATCGGCTCCAACCGTTGGAGAGCGATAACGGCACAATCGCCACCGACATCACAACCCTGTCAGCATTGCACAGAGCCAAAGCCAAAGCGAGCATCGCCACCACCTTGACTCTCTCCGACGTTATAAACTCACCGAAGCTCGGCGACTGAGCTCCGCTGCCGTCCGAAAACGAGCCGAATTGAGCGCCCTTGGACGAAACCCTAAATCGAGGCGACTGTAAGGTGGCGCGGAGCTCGGCGGAGTCATGCCGGAGTCGAATTCGCAGCAGCGAATTGGCGAGCGAAACGTCTCGGAATTTGTTGAGCGAGTCGGTGAAACGCGGAGGGATTCGGAGCTTGGAAGATTCCGGTACTGGAATGTTTCGGTGGCGAGAGAGAGTGAGATAAGAAGAAGAAGAGCGGATGGTGGAGTTCATGGTGGTGGTGGAGAAAAGTCACGATCAGTCGTCACCAATTGGAAAGTGACGAACCAGAATCAGGTGTGTAGTTTGTAAACTACTACTGTAGAAAGTAGTAGCGAGAAATTACGGAACTACTCTCTTTACTTATTGACGTAATGTTGTAATTGGGAGAGAGTTTTGGGGTTGGAAGTGGGATTGTATATATGATAGAATTGTGTAAATATCATTTATCTTCACGCTCTTTCAGGTGAAACCTCATTTGATTGCCGTCGTCTGACAATAGAGGATCTTCGAATCCATCACGCTCTGTCGTGTGAGAATTCTGGATACACCATCGCCGATTTTCTCGCGAGGAGAGTTGTATTTGTTGTGAGCAAATTGTGTGATTATAGAAGTGTCTTTTGATCTGGTCATAAAGCCTCTATTTATAGTGATTGCTCAAACATATCTCTCGCTGAAAAGTATAGGAAATCATAATCCTTGAAGGATTATGAATACCAGATTCGTTAGATTTTATTCCTCCTTGCTCAGCAAGGAATATAGCAAGATCTTCTGATTTTCTTCCCCAACTAGGCTTATTAAACGAGCCGCAGGAATCGACTCAATAAAATATTATTTTATGGTCCAAACATAACCCCCGAGGCCTCGAGATTAGGTCTAAGCAAGGTGATCGAAGAGGTCTTGTTAAAACGTTGTGTCGTTTCGATCCACGCGGTAACCCCACCTTGGCGAGGAGTGTAACACTCGTTGCTGACAAGTTTGACCTCCGCTGAGAACAATTGTCAAAAGCTTAAGCCATGGAAGCAGCGAGCAAAGACAACTTTCTTATTCAATCAATCTCTTGCGAGACTACAACCCTACCGCCAATAGAATGGTCGCTTTAAATTACTAGATTTTATTCTTCCTTGCTCAACAAGGGATATAACGAGATATTTTGATTTCCTTCCCAAACTAGACTTATTAAGCGAATCGCAAGAATCGACCTAATAAAATATTATTTTATGGTCCAAACACTAATGTTCACCATCTGTGGTGTCTGGTGCATACTCTGAGAGCCCACAGTTTAACTAATTTTTTTGTATTGTAATGACATTTATAATGGCCAAATCATGTTCTCTTAAAATGAAGGAAAACAAGAGGAGCAAATGAGTCGTGAAAGGGAACGTATAGCAGTCCAAGTTAATGAAGCAATCAAGCAAGACAGAGCAAACAAAAAGATGGCTTTCTATTATCCATCGAATGAAACAATGGTTGGATTCCCTTTGCTATACTTCGTGGCCAGAGCCCAGAGAACTCATAATATTACAAGTAGCAACCACAGTGAATAATAAATATACATTGATCCTACACTGGTCACAGATAACCCAGATTAACAATTTTAAAAAGCAATTTTCAGCATAATCTGATCCAAACACAACGTGTTATAAGTCAACACAAGCTTGTACTGCATTTCCAAGTATCTTGAGCTGAATGGTCAAGTCCAGCTGTTCTAAACTTCTAATTATCTAAATAGTCCAACCATAAGCTAGTGCCACAGTTCAAAGCAGCCTCTGCAGAAACCCTTGATGCAACGTTACTGTAATATGCAAGGCTCCCAACTAATGATATTGCATTATTGCATACGATTGATTTTACAATACTCTGTTTCAGTTCAAACTGAGACACAAGCTATGCAATGTACACACTCAACTAAAGATCCAGGAAATGGATTAGTATCTAAACTCTAAATTTTACAAAAAATGCTCTCAGATATATTATTTTGGAGTTCAAGATCAAATATTTGATTTTTTCTTTTTCCTCTTTCATTCTTGGGCAGGTACCAAGATGATCTCCCATATTGTATAACGTACTTGAAGATCCTACATGACTCCTTCACTGATATTTTAAGTAATAGTTGGACACCGGGAGAAACAGTTTCACCTCAAAAAAGATTTTGAAATAATGAAGAAACATATAACAGCGAGATTTGAGAGAACTGTGGAAGCAGGCAATTTACAACTTAGGAATAAGATTTTGGGACAAATATAAACTGCTTTACTGAAGAACTTAGTCGTCAAAGATTCCGATACTTTATTTTATCAAAACAAGTATCTTTTCACTACAATGTGATTCAACCGATCCCATCTAGGAGTTTCTCAGGATATAGTTCATATTTACAAGTCAAAGTGATTCAGAGTTTACTAGGATGTTTACCAAACAACGAATGTCGTCCCTCAGCAATAACCTCCCCAGTTGCTTTGTTTCTCATCAGCACTATAGTTCCAGAATAACCTCCTCTCTGTCCCAACACCTTTGAGCTGATCTCCAACTCATCCTGCAATTCGGCATCCAGCGAAACCAAAAATTATAAACAGAAACATCATATTACAAATCGCATATCACAAATCACTATAGCTAACAAGTAACGACAGACAAATCATACGACTACAAAGACAAACTCACAGGCAGAACACAAAGGAGTCTATCAAATTCCAGAACATTGGCGATTCATATTCAAGAAGTCTATCAACTTTTCTACAAACAAAATGACCATATTCAAAACAATGTACACATTTAGAGGAGAGAGGAGAGCATTGTTTTGCTTGTAAAGCTTGACTGACTTACATTAAGCTTCGCAGTTGACATAAACGAAATAGACATGTCTACCGAAACACTCATAGGTAAACCTTCAACGTGAACAACAGCACCTCCAACTTCATCAACAAGGTTTGCAATTGCACCATTAGCAAGTCTCCCACTTCTATCCTGTAAACAAAAACAACCCAAAGTTCCAAACTTTCAAACATTGAAGTCAACATTTACATAACAGCAATCCATGATTAGCTGAGTTTCGAGTTAAAGAACCAATCTTTGATGGGTTTGTGGGTAACTTACAGTGAGGCGGGGAGGGACCCTGAAAGTACAGACGACGAGTCCGGGTTCGACTCGGTCGACTCGGATGCCTTTGAGAGCGAAATCTTCGTAGAAGCTCAACCCCGAGCCGACCCGGTGAGTTGGAATGGCGAGTCGAGACACGGTCTCTGACTCGTGCTCGCTGAGCTCGAAGGAATTCCTTGCCTGGTCCATAATGGTTGCTCTTTGCTGAACTGCTGACCTGCTATTTGAGGCTGACACCGTGCAAGAGTGATACTCTCGGAAAAAGAGAGGGGTAGGGCCTCTTCAGGGTTTATTGTTCAAAGGGGGCATTTTCGTCTTCATATTGCCAGCGTGCCAGCCGTGCGTGCCGATCGACCTTATCCTCTCCTCTCTCCCTGATCTTCGCCACTGTATCCATCTGCCGATCACTCTCTCCAAAATCCGTTCCAACCCATTTCCATCTCCATCGACCATCGTACAAAGTACAAACCCTGCTATCACCGTTTGAACTTCGAAGAGGGTTTAAGGTTTCAAATTGGGCGAGGTGTCTATACCTAAAAACAAAAGTCCTCCAATTTCTATACCCTAATCGATCTCAACGTACCTGCTTCCTTCAATTCCAAAGGTATCTCCTTCTCTCTGGGCTTTTCCTCACTACCTGAGCTTCATTCACTTTTCAATTTCGTCTCTTGATTTTCCGTGGTCAGATACAATTAATATTTAGTGTTTCATATTCTCGAAATCAATATGCTGTAGTTATGTAAATGAATAGTCTTGGTCTTTACATTTCTGGGTTCATTGTGTTGCTGAGAAAATTGTCCAAAGTCGGGATCTTTTTTCTTTCTGGGATTGCATATAGTGGTGCCTGAGGCCTTTGGGGGCAGTAGGAACCAGTTCTTAATTCACTTGGGTTTAGGGCAATGAGAAAACTGGTTTAGGATTTTGAACTATCTAATGGATCAGAAAAAGGAATGGACGATTCGTACCTCAGAAAATGAGTAGATATGGAGTAGCATGTGTGGGTTCATAAAGGCTTATTTGATTTGAGTACTACCCATGCTGAAGTGTATGAACCAAATGTTGAAGTGTGTGGGTTCGTGTCAACCAAATACTGAAGTGTGTGGGTTCGTGTCAACCATATGCTGAAGTGTTTCACACATGCTTATTTGATTTATTGATACGGTATTCACTTCTCATCTGGGTACCTTTGCGATAATGTATGGAATGAGAAAAAGGATACTGCAAATTAAGGCTAAATTAATTTTGTGCTCGAGTCCTCGAGAGAACGCAAGAGTTACATAAGTTTGATCTGGAGAAGATGCATATATGACTATTACCCCTCTCGGTATTCACTCTCTATGATCATTAGAAGATAAGCTTTTCTTTTTTCCTCTGTTGAAATGGATCAAATTGTCTGTTACAATCTAATCTACATCTCCACTTTTAAGTAGGGAATTCATATACAACCGTAGATGATCATAATAACTAAGAGTGGTGACTTGCTTGATAAATTGTATGCTTTATGTTAGTCAACTGCAGAGAGTTGAGTATAACTTCCAGTTGTATCAGAGACTGTAAATCGAGCTATATTTCCTGGAATTTTTTATGTATAGTAAATTTGATTTAATCTTGATACAATAGGAATTTTTTTAGTTTACATAATTCGTTCTTGAAGCTAGACACTCAAGTTTTGGGTCCTGCTTTGTAGATCTACAATTGTTAACTGGTGTACTTTGTGGTTTATATTATTTTTTGTAGGCAAGGATTCATCCCGAGCATAGTTCATCCACTCTCTCTCCAAAGAAAGGGTTGGAGCTTTACACAAAAGCATCAAAGAGGTTAGAATATTGATTTGATTTAGGTTTAATCTCTTCAGCATTGTAATCTGTCTTTTGGACATCAGTGTGCATTTCATTGCAAATATAGGGTAATTTACCTGTAGGTTAATGAATATGCGTTTGAATCTACCCAGTTTCCCCATGATACGTTGTTTCATTTACGTTGGGGAAAAAGGCCTGGAAAAATTAGTGGTAAGAAATTGGTAATATCTGACATTTGATTTTACAGGTTATTGAGAAATCACTTGAAGTTCAAGCAGATAGTGACCAATTTCCTAGGGTTTAAGGTTTACATCTCTAACCAAAGTTGATCTGATTTGGCCTCTTTGTTTCTGTTTATGCTGTGATTGTGATAGAGTTTTAGCATTGTTATCTTATATGTCTCTATAACACATATAGTCAGGGTCCCTTACATTCATTTGCTAGGAACAAAGATTGTTATTCTTTGTTGCTGCTTGGTATCAAGATTAGTTTGATTGTTGGGTTTAGTTTGATTGCTGATATCTAGATTAGTTTGGTTATTCGTCTATCTAGATTGGTTTGGTTCATGCTGGGTATCTAGATTAGGTTGATAAATCCTACCACTTTATCACTCAATGAGAGCTGATTAAGAGTTATTGCAGCGGGGGAAGCAGGAGAGGGCCATCGTTAGCTTGGTGTTCTGAAATTATGCAGAAGGTAATTTCTTTCTCTCTACAATTGTATGGTTTCAATTTGTTCCTGACTCGCGCCAATTTTAGTTAAACAAAGTGCGTGTATAAGGACATTCTGAATTTCCTTCAAGATTTTATAGTAAATGTTGGGTTGAATAACATACTTGATCTTCTTTTTTCAGAATGCAAAGTATAAGGTCAAGCTCCTGTTTCAAGTGCTTTTATGTATTGTCTTGGTGAAATTCGAGGTTCATCTACACCTTAAAGGTGAGCGGACCTTTTCATTGTGATTTCTTCTTTGCAAGATGGGTTCTTACTTCTTTTTTAGTATATGTATATCATTATACTAATCTGCTTAAATGAAATTCATTTAAGTTTATAACATAGCATTCATTCAATAGTTTACTCATCACATTCATTTAAGTATTTTTTTTTCTTTCTTTCTCTGACCTCAAAATCCATGTTTGGTCCCTGATTTTGAAAACTCCAGTTTGATTTCAGGTAAGAAAGGTTATGTCTTGCTTAGTTTGTATATTTTCTTTTCGTAGAGATGGCATGGGCTGTTTGAGTATTCTTTGCTAAAAACCTCAGTCGATTTGTTGTATTCTTGGCGTCTAACCTCCAACTGGATGATCTATATCTTCTAAATGAGTCAAATCATTATCTACTTTTTAGTGGATTTTATGAGTGACATGATAATCTGAAAAGAAATTGATATTCAGAACTTTTGGGTTAATCTTGAACAAATGATTGAATTTAATGGATGGTTGGGCTATATAAATCACTCAAGTACAAACGTAGTTTGCAATGATATGTAATCATTGCTTTTGGTACACTTGAGCTTTTGGTACCAATAAGTGTAGGCAGCCTTGAATCCATTGATACATATGTGAGCATCAATCTGTAATGTTTATGAACTAGGTTTAATCATTATAGTTGACATCAATTTTTCATTGCATGTGCTTAGCTTTTACTGTGGTGTAGTAAATTTCAGCCAGTGGAACTGATTTGTGATTCTTGTGATCAGAGTTCTATGGAAATTGATGTGTTGCATTATTTTGTTTATCTTTTCTACTCTAATTATGTATCATGACACTCTAAATTCTATCTACACAGTTGCAGTAGTGATATTGATTTGTAAAACTTTTAGGTATCAAAGATGCAGTTGCAGAGTCTTATGTTACTATGAATTTTTATTGAAGGCCTAAGGTATCAAAAACCAATATAAATTGTTCCCTTTATTTGTTGTAGCGG
This sequence comes from Geum urbanum, assembly GCA_946800695.1. Taxonomy (NCBI): domain Eukaryota; kingdom Viridiplantae; phylum Streptophyta; class Magnoliopsida; order Rosales; family Rosaceae; genus Geum; species Geum urbanum. The sequence continues at coordinate 34,777,365 of OX327016.1, forward strand.
TTTCATTTAGTGACAGTCATCATTTTTTTTTTCATTACTGTAACACTTTGAAGAGCCGTGAAGACTATAATGCATCAACATTGATGATTTGAACTATGGCTCAGTACAAAAATTAGGTTAGTTATAGTGAGTGCATCAACCTTAATGTTTGTTGGGTTTATTGAGTATGTTATGTTTTCAATATATGGAGCATAAAAACTGTCATTGAACATTTTCATTGTACTTATGGGTTACGAGGATTGGGTTATTAATTAGTGAACAAATTCATGATGATGGCCTCATGTGTGAATCAGTCAGTATTTGTTCAGATTCATGACGTGTATTTGGGCTATTGGTTCAATAAGTTCATGTTGTGTGTTTTTCGGTTTTGAGAACAGGGCGCTCAAATACAATAGACAAGTTGTTGAACAGAAAGATTGGTCTATGGTGGACAAGTATGGCCGAGCTAATTTATGAATTTGTGGGAAAAGCTTTCAGTGTAATTACTGGAGTGACATGCTAAAGAGACATACCAAGTACGATGTTTATAGAACTATTTTTCAAATGTTATGAAATTCATATATTAAGCTATTTATGTTTGATGTGAGATTGTAAAGTGATTAATAGAAGTTAAAAAATTTGTCATCTAAGTATTATTTATGTTTTTTCTTACTAATTGTGGTTGCTTTCTTACTTTTTCTCACAGTTGGAGAAGTGCAACAAAAGAATGTCAACTTTGATGACATTGATTAGCTTGACACTTGAATTTTTATCTTGAATCTGATAATGGTAAGCACTTCCTACCTATCACTAGCATGCTCCTATGTGCGTGTGGCCATTGCCCTAAATATGTGGCGACCTCCACTTTAGTAATGTTTTATTCCATGTTGTAGATATGTCGACCTAGAGGATTAGTCACCTTATGTAGCAAAGGAAGATTAAAATATTATTTTATTCAGGTATGATTTCACCATCTTTTGGGTCCTCTTTGAAAATTATAGTAGATGTTTGTTTTTACAAACATATATTTGTATATATTATATACTAATTTATGTTTCTTCCCAACTTTCTACAGCATGTCCTTGGACATACTCAAGGCTCTAGGCAGAGTAGTTGTATGATTTAGTTTACGGGAAAGGGTTTTAGCAAGGCAGACAGGCTTAGTGGTGCCAAACAACAGTGATGTGTCATCTCCTTGATACTTCAGACACGTCTCCAAGACTCCAGTTTGTGAAAGTGCATTTACGATGAGTCACGCTTGAATGTGTAATTTGAACTGCTATTTTTGATGAGTTTCAACTATTACAAATACTATGTTTGTACATTGATTTTTTTAAGAAATATATAAGTTTAACATTGGTTACTATTCTTAATATATCTTGGATTGATGTTCTTAAAAATGTATTTATGATATTTTTTATGTTTTTATTTTTATTTCAAGAAGAGTAAAAAAAGGTAAAAAGAAGGAGTAAATTGGTTGGACAATGTCTGAATTTTGTTGTCCAGGGCAACCTTAGTACCTATATTTTAAAAGTTATCATTGTGGTGTCTGAATTTTCATTTTGTTATAAAATTAGGGTCTCTGTCAATTTTTTGTTAAATCTTCGTTAAGAAAGTGAAGTGGCAGACGTGAGATTAAAAAATAAGGGGAACATTGTCATTTTGCCTTGAGTAAATTGTTTGGATAGTGTCTAAACTTTGTTGCTCTTGGCAACTTAGTGCAAAAACTTTAAAAGTTATAAATGTGGTGTCTGCATTTTAATTTTGCTATAAAAATAAAGTTTTTGTCAAATTTTCGTCTGAAAAACGTCGTCAAATTGATGATGTGTTATTCTCAAAATTCAGAATAAAGTTATAACGACTATTATAGCCTTCATATTCCAATATTGATCTATTTTTTCTTTTTTGGTCTGATCCAAAAAGGTCATCACTTCCCCTTGCACAATGCGTGCGTAAGCCGACACTCTCTCTCCAACCTAGTCGCTCTCCACCACACTTTCAAGCTCTTCTTCTACCTAGCATCGCATCACCCTAGCCCTCTTGCCACATCTTTGATTCCCTTAACCTCTGTATTCTCTCTCTTTAATCCTTCTCCGATCAATCATCGTTGTCCGGTCCTGGCAACCTCTTTGTCAAATGGCCCTCACTCTCACCGTCGTCGCCGCCTCCCTCTCTCCCACACCCAAACCCCACCGCAAATCCAAACCATTAACCCTAAATTCTCGCAAAACAATTTCTTTATGATTATCGACTTGTTCGCCGATCCAGCCGTCTCCCCCAGTTGGTCTTTCCAGAGCTCATTGACTGGGCCGGAATTGACCCGAGTCTGAGTCTAATCCAAGTCGTATTTGATCACTTCGATTCGTCTCCTAAACTGCTCAATTCGTTGTTCCTCTAGGCCGAGAAGCAGCCCCCATTTTGATGCTTTGCGACGCTCTTCACCTCCTTTGTCAATACGCTCGCCAAAGCGCACGAGTTTGACTCCACATTTTCCCCTCATTTTGAACAAAATTTAAAAATGGATTGATAATTAGTAAACGATGAAGACTGGAAAAGAAATTGAGGGTAAAACCAGAACCAGACCCATAAGGTGCTTAGAGGAGACAATATGAAGAAGAAGAAGAAGACCTCTGTGCTCAGAGAAAAAATTTGGGTACACATATCAATTTTTTTGGTGCTTAGATGAATTTTTTATTGCCCAAATCATTTATGTTGACTATTAAGACAAAATGACAATGTTTCCCTTAGTTTTTTAATCTTGCGCCTGTCACGTCACTTTCTTAACGAAGATTTAACGGAAAACTGACTGAGGCCCTAATTTTATAACAAAATGAAAGTCCAAACACTATATTGATAACTAACTTTTGGAATATGGAGGGCTTAATGGTCATTACACATTTCTTCTAAATTTTGAGAATGCCACGTCATTAATTTGACAATTTTCAGACAGAAATCTGACAGAGACCCTATTTTTATAGCAAAATTAAAGTCTAGACACCATATTGATAACTTTTAAAGTTTGGATACTAAGTTTTCAGGGGCCACAAAATTCAAACACTGTCAAAGTAATATACCAAAAAAAGAAAGTGTGTTTGTGTTTCTATATATGGTAGTGGAACACAAGTGTGCGGCACACTTGTTAAAATCTAAGTCACATTAGGCTTAGATAAATAATGTATGAGAGAACCTGGATCTTAGATTACTCTCTTGCACATTTATGTTCCGTATATTATAGAATTACCCACTATATAGATGAGATATAGGATTTGTGTTTCTCTTTTGCTAATTGTTATATTAAGGATTTGGTAGGCCCCTAGTGGTGAGAGAAAAAATGTTCTTTGCATTTCTTGGTGTGATCTGTGCTGCCCCTAGCGAGGCTAAGGTTTCGACATCCGTTGTTATGTTGGCCGCCGATTTTGGCTGGTGGTACTAGTCGTGGTATTCTATTTATGTTCCAGTGTTTCTGTTTTCCATTCTTGGTGACTCTACCGACGATCGAGTCGACGACCGTGGAGTCAATCTGGTCTTTGTTTGTTGTTAGTGGTCAGTTTTCCATAAGAGATTGGTAAGGCGGATATGTGGTGGTTGACAGAAGAGACTCTCCGTCTAGGTGAAAGGCCAGCAAGGGAAGGCCTCAAGACTTTGGCAGATCGACTGAATGTTGGGGCAATCTTGGCTTCCCGGCCTTGGTGGGATGCTCTGGAGTTCCAACCGGGCCAGTGATTGGCATGTGTGTGGTGGCTGTGTTTAGGTTCGAGGTTGCACCTAGTTTTGTCGGCATCGTTCTTGGTCTGGTTGATGCAGTTATGGGTTGTGCAACTACGCGCGGAGCAGCTAACGATGGTCCTGGTAGGGCAATGTCATTTATCACTGATGGTGGTTCGTCGTCGACGATGAGGTGGCGATAGCGGATTATAACGACCCAAACCCAGATTAACGAGTTAATCTTTGTTAGTCTAGTTGATTGACAAACTAGTTTTCATACGTCATGTTTATCGAGATCAGTGTTCATCATGCCTTAGAAATAGACATTTTATAAGTTATGATTTTGAACTTGTTTTCTTCATGAAAGTTATGGAGGAAATTATTTCGAGCTCGTCAATACTTTCATTGGATTTTTTGGAGGTTCGAGTTAATTTCTACGAATTTTAGAAGTGTCAGGTAAAAATTTATTAAATAGAAAATTTACTACTGGTTGAATTTTTTGAACCATTTGATCACCATCAAAACCAATCTGGGCCGTTAATCTGATGAGATTAATTATCCACCTGAGTTAGGAGAAAGCCCAACATCTGAATCGACCCGACTCTCTCTCTCTCTCTCTCTCTCTCTCTCTCTCTCTCTCTCTCTCTCTCTCTCTCTCTCTCGTCCAAGTCACATCGCGACTGTGGTAGGTGACTTGTCGGCGTCCAACCACCTTTAACCACCATGTCGGTCTCTTTCGAATTGCCTCACTATTCTCATCATTTTCCAACCCACGATTTCGTCGTTGTGAGTGGTGGTGAGCTTGATTTGGTGCCAACAAGTTCTAGGGTTCGCCTGGGACTGTCGATGACGACGACAGAGCTAGAGGCGGTGATGCGCCACCACACTTGGGGGGTTGAAAGCCCTTCGCTCTAGGAGTCGAACTCCTCCATCCTTGCAACGTATCTCCACCCGAGGACAACAATTGAGCGACAATGGATTCCAGCGAATTTCTGAACGGTTAGAGGTCGATTGAATCAGAGCATGTCAGATTTGGCCATCGTCTTCGGTGGTTCGTGGACTTCATGCACAACGGAGCTCCGGCGACCAGAAGGCAAATTTTGTCACAAGAAGTTTCCTAAACTGATTTGTAACAATTTTTTCTAAGGTTTCATATATTTCGATGGATTTTTCATAATGCTTGGGTTTTGTATAGGATTCAAGGCGACTCGACACATTGACATGGTCGATCGTCGTGTGTTGAGTCGAGACTCACTTTTCTATAGAGTTTTGGGTAGTATGACACGACTAATGGGATCAAATATATGTTTTGGTAAATAAGCTGAGTAGCCGTTGGTGGTGATTCAGTGTTATCGAAAGTGGAATGAGTGCAAGTACGACTTTCAATTTAATGGATCGACGACCAATTTTCTGGCAATCCAGGTGAGTGCACATTTTCTTTTCACTGTCGCGTATGCGAGCAACACTTTTTTATTATATGGTTGATGCTAGTACTTTTAATTGATTATATTTTATGAATTCGGCTTCCTAGTTAGAAATTTAATAGTTCTAAATTTGTTCAAATTCGCTTCCCTTAATTTTAGCTTGATGTCACCTCAGTTTCTTACAACTTCTCGTCTCATGTTTACAATTTCGAGTTCTATTACGATTTATGGTTTATACTTAATATTCCTGCCTAGTTGGTGCTTGCACTTGACATGTTAGTTCATCACTTTATTTTTTGTATCTTATTGTGAGATGAGTTAGTGGTCATGGAGCTATATATTTGAGTTTATATATATATATATGTGCGTATATATGCTACCTGATTGTCACTCAGGTAGCCATTCCAGGGTTTTAGTTCACTACTGATGCATCATCTTGAGTTGTAGTTCACCATCGGATAATAGGGGTGACTGGGGTTGTAAATCACTACAATCATCATCGTCTCCTTATTTCTTGAGTTACGATAGTCACGTGTTGTCCTGGATGTAAGGCTCTTAAACGACACTCAATGATTAGAGATGTCATATACTTCAGTCATTTCTATTCTTTCATCTTGAATTCAGTTTTTGTCAGTTAACTTTAGTTTCTAATGACTAGAGACGTCAAATACGTCAGTTATCCTCATTTGATTATTTCATTTTAAATTCAGTTCTCAATCAGCCAAACCTCAATTCCAATGGGTAGAGATGAAGATACCTCAATCATCGTTCTTGTTAGATAGTTCTATTTCAAACAGTTAGTTCATATTCAATTCTTAGCTAGACGATTTCACAACCTGCGTTTAGAAATTTGAGTTCAGATTCAGTCTCATGGTTGATCTCAGTTATTTAGTTTTGTCTTATAATTTTAAGTGTTTGCATGCTAGTTTTTCACTGAAATTCAATGGAAATGCATAAATATAATTTTCTATATTTTTACGCTATTATGATTTTTGTCCACTCACTCTAACAATTTTTCTATTTTTGAAATGTCCTTCCCTGACTCATTTGGTTTCAAATGCCTAGGTTTACAGAGTTTCTATGGAAGTCGGGCGTTGTTAGGTCCATAATTTTGCTTTAATTATGTTCATAACTCCATCCTTATTACTTGTCTTTTATTAATAAAGCACTATTTTTACTATGTCTCCTTGCTATGGTAGGAAATGAGGGATTGGCATGGAAACACTCTAAGAGATGAAATCTAATCACTTTTTGGAGAAGTCGAGCAAGTTTCCTAAGCTTTTGAAGAAGATGGAGAAAAACCGAGAAAATGACAAAAAGTCAACGGTCGGTCAACAATCAACTCCGGCACATCTTCTCCGGTCAATGGCAAGGTCAAGTCAAGTTGGGCCAAAACCTCAAGACCCAAGCCCACTTGGGAGATATTTTGAGAAGATTGGTGCACATGCAAGTCACATGATTTGGGGTGAGTCACACCTTTTGGACCACTTTTAAAGCCTAAATTTGTGGATCATGTCTAAGCATCAATTTTTGAATTTCAAACACAAAAATATCTCCTTATTGAAGTCTAGGCCAAGCTCCCCTCACCACCCACATAACACCACACTTCATTTTACTCATTTTCCCTAGTTTTGAGCTCTTTTCTCGCTAGTTTTCTCTCTAGCTTCTTAGTTGTGTTCTCTAGAGAAAAGCTAGATTTCTCTTCCTCTATTGTTCTCTTCCAATCCTTTACAAATCCAAAAGACCTAGACTTGCAAGCTTTGGTCAAACCTCTTCCACTCCCCCTCACTGACATCCCTCACTTCCTCCTCTTATCTTTATCTCTTAAGGTTTGGTGGGATTTCTAGAGCTCAAAGAGGTAAGAAGTAATCCCTCTTCTTCTTTGCCTCTTGGGGTTCTAGGGGTCTTATTTACCTCCTCTACAAGCTTGGGGTCATCCTTACAGAAAGAAGTGAAAAAAAGACTTGAAGAAGCTTGGAGGCTTTTGCTTAAGGGACTCTTCGGTTATTTCTTGCACTTATTGACTCTTATCTTTGTATCTAAACTTTTTGTAGTTATGAGTAGTAAGTAGTCTATTTGGGAGGCTAGAGTTTGAACCCTAGCCATGTATGTGAACAAATGATGTCTTGATTTATGTATGGTTTATGTTTTAGTATATGTTTTGTAAAAGTGTGTTTGTGAATGAGCTATTTTGTGTTTGTGGATTTTTATATGCTTAAGCTTCATGATTGGTTTCACTTATGCATGTGTTGACCCTAGTTAAGTTAATATATGTATGAAGAGACTAAAAATGGGACCTTAATTGAATTAGTACTCACTTAAGGCTAGATGAACATGTAAACATGATTAAGGTCTATTCCGAGAGGGTTTACCTTTAGGTTTGGTTTCCTTAGCACTGAGTAAGGACTAGAGCATCTTTAATTCTCAATAGACTTGAGGGACTTTAGTCAAACACACATTGAATCGAAAAGGTTATTATGATTATTAGTAGAATCTTTTGACTTGTAACTCAATAGGTGGGAGTTTGGGATTCACTTAGACTTTCTCTCGGATTCTCCAATAGAGATACAGGAAGGGGAACATTCCACATGTATCACATTGCGTGCTTGTTGACTTCACAAATATGGCATATGGCTAAGATGTAAGCCTGAAATGGCTTAGGTATTGATCCCAGTTCATGAGATACTTTAAAGTTAGACTCAAGTCATCTAGAGTCCAAAATGACCGAGGAACCTGGGTTCAAAACCAAACGTGACTCACAAGGTCACGATTTGGACATCAACTTAGGTGAAACAGAATTTAATAATCCACCTTCATGAAGTGAGATATTGTTTGAGCATCATATGGTTAGAGGGAATTTTCCTAGTCAATTATTCTTCTTATATTGAATACGTTGCTATTTTAGTTTTCGTGTTTTAGTTTAATCAACCAATCAACTCGTATAATCGCTCACTGTAGTGTAATCACCCATTGCAATGCTAGGTCTTCAAAGGACTTAGTAGTGTGAGATACATCTTCAAATTTTATTTTAGTTTTAGTGTTTAGTTAATCCATAATTTAAGTGTTTAATCGAGTCAAGCTAAAGAGTTTATAGTGATCAATCCTCGTGGGTTCGACACTCGACTTATTTTAAATACTATAACTTGACCCCATATACTTGCAAATAAGAGAAATTCACTTAGACTTAAACTAATCAATACTCAAAAGGTTGGAGGTCTAAATCTCTCCAACAGGCGTGCACACAGTTCGAGGCATAGAAGTAGCCCACCGTAGGATATGCGACTGATCCTATGGGATTCTAGTTTAGCTAGTTAGTCACTTTAGAATATGTAGCAACTATGGTGTCAAAGCATTTTTTTTTTTACACTTATAGACTCTTGACACATTGATTTTAGTAAAAGGTATAGTTTCAGTTTTGTTTCCATGGTTTCATGAGAAGCTTTAATTAGAATGTTGATAGAAAAAACTTAGTAGCGTCGTTAGGACCTAATCTAGGTTTAGGCTGTTAAATCGGGATCGAGTTTTAACACAGATGGTGTCGAGACAGTAAGGACGTCGACGACGAGGCTTGAAGGGTCTGCGTACATAGGCTCCAACCGGTAATTCGTTGGCCTCATTAAACCCTATTGGGCTTTGGTCTCTGACCCATTTTAACTTCTCTAAAGTTTGGTGGCTGGGCTTGTGGATTTTGGAGGCCTATTGGCTATTTTGGGTAGGTTTTGTGTTTAGTTGGTTTTGAATTTGAGATCCGGGTCATTTCATCTCTCTAGATTCAGTAGACATGGATATTACTAGACGTCATTGGTGCAAGCATCTCGTTTCAAGACGACAACCTTAGTTATTGTGTATTTTGACGATATGAGATGAGGTCATGGCAGATATGAAAGTACACAGAGTAATTGGAATACGACAGAATTTACTGGCTCCACGAAATGACGGAAGCAGAACGGCCAATGTTCATTCATTGGTTCAGTCTCAAGTACTATGACGTTTTCTTGCAACTGTAAATCATCAATTGTTGTTTCTAGAGTATCTTTGTTCAGCTTCTCATCACGTTCAATTAGTGTTTTGTTTTCGTATTATTTTTTATTCTTATTTTATTTTATTTTTCCATTTAATGTATTTATTGCTACCTCCAAAACAAAAATTAAGAATTTGAACACATATGACTTCCCATAGGTAGCAGCGAAATTGGTTTACTTACCAAAAAGAGTTAGAATTGTTGTGTGGTGCCTCTCTTCTCCCTTCCGAGACTACTTTCCTTTTCTTCAAACCCTAGTGACACCGTCGCCTTTTGTTTCGATCTCCACCTCATTTCTCTCAATCCCTGCATACTCTCTCAGTTTTTGAGTTCTTTTCTCTCTCCATTTAGTCCCTAGAATCCAATTCATTCCACGATCTCTATTACAACGGAGATGGCCGACGACCCAGATGGGATGGCCAACCAGTTTGCGGCATCTATGGCGCTGTCTGATGATGATGATGATGATCTAGAAGTCATCGATCTTGCTCCTCCGACAAAGGAAGAGGCTGAGGCAACGGGGACGGTTGTCACTCGTTACGGTGTCGTTCGACTGTTCGGGCCGATGGCTTTGTCGAATGTCTGATTTTAGTCGTTCAAAGCGACCATGGTATAGTTATGGAACGACCCTCTTGGACCGGAAAAAGTGGTGATTCACCGCCACGATGAATCCTATTTTTTTTGTAGGTTTGATGATCTGGTTACTCTCTGACACGCCGTCCAAGGCCCTTGGTTCTTTAAGGAGTATATGGTGGTGGTAGAGGAGTTTGATGGGTTATTCGATCCCTCCTTGATCCCGACGACGGTGACCCAAACGTGTGTGGTGGCTCACAACGTGCCAAATGCGACATTGACATGTGAGTAGGCAGAGCGGCTAAGGAACTTTGTGGGAAGCTACATCAAGTATGATCGGGCTTTGCTGCCTAATGGGATTATGGAGATCAAGGCTTGATCTCCGCCGCGGTGTGTCGGTGAAGCGGAAGATCCACTTATTCTCAAGATATGTGCTTCTGGTTCTCTTCGAGTATCCCAAAGTAAAGGGCTTTTGTCCTCTTTGTGGACTGTTTTCTTATGGGGAGGCGGGGTGTGTGGTGCAACGGGCTCGGGAGGAGCGACAAGCAGACAAATTCTTGCCACTGCCTCCTGAATTTGAAAATGGATCAGTCTTCTCCTCCATGGTGTCACACCATCTCTCGGTGGTGGCAACATAGGTCCCAAACGCCTCGGTGGGAGAGCCACCACTGGCAAAGGCCATGCAAGCTGAGACCATGCATGCTGCGCACGTGGTAGACATGCAGGAGACTCGGTTTCAGGATTTGGGACATTTTTCCTACATGCATGGAAACCCTCTTTTTGAGGGGGACCCACTAACTTTTGGTATTTTTTCGCACGTTCCAATTTCAGCTGGTAATCCACAGTCAAGCCTGCTTGGAGTACACCCCACGGCCTAAAAGGCAGTAGGGAATGCTTCAGTGGCTACGATTACTTATGTTAGGTTCGAGCGGCGCAAGGCCAAAGCGACGTCATATACAGTTGGATCATCTCCAAGGGAGGCGGGCCCAGTGCACACAGATGGGGCACCCCAGTTGACTGAAGGTAGCAGACGACGCACAGATGGGGCATCGTCACTGCCTTCTGGAGGATTGACAATGACTGCTCGAGTATTAACGGGTAGAAAGAAGAGAGGGACGCGGGAGGAAACACCACCATCGGTAGCTGGCGGAGGCAGGGCAGTGAGTGATCATATGTCGGAGGTGTCTAAGTATAAGTCCCCGTAAAAGAAGATGGCACTAACTCTAGTCGCTGAGAAGACGGCTGAAGAGCAACCAATGTTGCTGTAATTTGGGGTGCATAACTAGATAGGATGTGAGACCCCAGATTTTTTTAGTCATTTTTCTACGTCTAGCCCGTCTAGTTATGTGATGATAGGTATATGTTGAGTATGTTATACTTTAGATTACTTTAGGGAGTTCTTTCCATCGTGTCAATGACTCGGTGTTCTCCTTGTAATATTTCAGCTCAATTAATTTTATCATTCAATTCAAAAACAAAAAATGACTTCCCAGATGATAGTTCAGTTTGACAAATTGTACATGAGCATTTCTATTGGGACCTCCAATTTTTTTCACTACACCTCCATACTCTTCACACCTCTACTTTTATTTTGATTACATGAAATTGCTCACTAGACCTCTCAATAAATGCTTATTTTGACCTTATTAGTGTAATTCATCTACAATCCAAGGACAAGGACCATTCAAATAATACTCATCAACCAACTACAACAATATTTAGACAACCAAGGATGTGGGCTTAAAGCCCATACCATAGTAACAGTGGTCTGATCCATTAAACATATTAAAATATATGATAAATTTACCCTCTATTTATAATTAAAAGCCCTAATTTCTCAAATCCTTTCATTTCTCTCTCTCTCGAATTACAGGAAACATAGTAGCAACGGACCACATCGCCGCCTCTTCCTCAACTTCTGGTGAAGTTGAATCTTTGGTCGCGGCTTCTTGGTCTCCACCTCCCTTGCTGCAACTCGTCAGTGCCACCGCAGCTGCTGCTTGCTGGCTCGGCTCGACCTCGAGCGCCACCACAACGCTTGGGCTCGGCTCCCCTTGTGTCTGCTTTTCCAAGTTGTGGTGTTGGTTTTGAAATTTGTGCCACAACATTTTAGGTTATTTAGCATAATAGCAGCAATACTTTGATTTTGATTTTATGATATTTTTTCAAAGTTGTGTATTGTATGTCTTTGTTTCTTTGACAAAATCTCAAGATATTTTATTTCCAAGACGAGTAGCAGCTTAATTACCTTGAACTCCATCCTTAATTTTTTTTTGGATTTGGTACAGTGTAATTGATTCAGTAGCAGTTTACTTGCTTACAGTTTGAGATGGTGTTACTGCACTGCATAAATTTCTTTCGGTGACTTTGCATTTTTTGAAGATAAAAACACTAACATTTTTGTTTTAGGTGCTACTGCGTTTTGTTACATTGTTATTGCCTTGATTGTTTTTTAATTTGGTCATCAAGTGTTATGTAAGTAGTAGCACACTTTCTTTCTCTTAAAAAATTTTAGATCACAACTGTAGGAACTGTAGTGTTTTTAAAATGCAGTAACATTATTATTGAAATGTGTTATTATTAAATCATTGTTATTGCGTTTTTCAAATTATTTTTTGTGCTTTTTTTCTTCAAACGGCCTTTTTTTCTAATCATTGTTACTACCTTTTTTCTGATCACTACTACTGCTTTTTTTTTAAATCACTGCTACTATGTTATTTAAGTTTTTGATACTCCATTTTTTAAATAGTTGTTACTAAACTTTTGTTACTGCATTTTTAATATATTGTTATTGCGTTTTCGAAATTGCTACTGTATTACTACGTTTTCGAAGCAGTTGTTGCTACTGAAATTTTAATTGAGGCTGTTACTGAAGTTGTATTGGAATTTTTATTAAATTTGTATTGGAACTGCTACTGAAGTTATATGGAGGCTGCTATTGAATTTATATATATTGAGGTTGCTATTGAAGTTGTATAAACTACTACTGAAGTTGTATTGGAATTTTTTTGAATTTGTGTCAAAAGTTTTATAATTTTGTAACAGAACTACTACTGAAGTTATATTGAGGTGGCTAATGAATTTTGAGCAAACTAATACTTCTGATACTATTATTGCTACTGAATTGTTCATCAAACAGTTACTAAATCGTTAGTCGAGTTGTTATTACATTTTTCGTCCAGCTGTTACTGAATCATTCTTGATGTGCTACTGGATCGTTCATCGAGTTATTACTGGATCGTTAGTTAAACTGCTACTGAATCGTTCTTTAAGCTGCCACTGAAGTTTTATCGAGTTGCTACTGAAATTTTGGCAAGCTGGTGCTGTTGAAGTTTTTTCAAGCTGCTACTATATCTTGTTTTAAAATTTTATCGTATTTATATCGGGAGTGATATTTAATTGTTTTAGCATTGATACTGAAAATAAATGTTATCAAATATAAAGAACCAAAATCCTACATAACTTTTATCGAAAAACACCGATATTAAATTTTTATACATATAAAAAAAGCTGATACATACTGATATTAATTTTGCACTGGTACTTGTATTGAATTTATTTCGAGATTGCTACTAAATTTTAAACTAGCTGATACTAGAAATTTCTTCGAAAAAAATAATTAAACATAATTTTTTAAAAGTTGAACTGAAAATAGAAACAAAAAAAATAAACAGAATTTTTTAAAAATTTGTTTTTATATTTTGAACAAAACTAAGTATTAAATTGAAAAAAGAAACAAAAAGGGCAAAAAAATATATTTATTTCTGTCACATGACAATATATAAGTTATTTGTTTTTATGAGTAATATTTTTTTCATTTATTGTTCAAATAATAAATCATTATCCTTAAATGTATTGAGTTTTTCCGCTTTATCCTTAAAAATAATTTGTTAACAGAATATTTTCTATGGTCAAATCCTATATTTTGGTTTGGGTGGTTTTCTTCTATTTATTACCAATAAAAAAATAGGAAAGACGAAAAGAAAACTGTTCTCATGACTGCTTTCATAGGATTCGTTTGTGTTTCAGAGAGACAGATCCTCCATCTCTGCGCTCGTAAAAATTCATGCTCCAGACGTTAGTTAAATAAAGAATTGCCCAAAAGAAGCATTTTCTTATATCGGGTGTGGGTCGGGTCATGGATACCATTAAATCTCAGTCCGGGGGTTTATCCTGGGTGGGGGTTTCCATTTCCTTCACTTCCTTAAATTTCATCATCTCTCCTACTTCTTCTCACTCCCTTTCACTTCACTTGCTTCTTCTGAACATGCACACACCGACCACCACCGCCTCACAACACTAGCCATGACCCGCCGAGCCCGAGCCCAAGCCCAATCCCAATCCCAACCCCACCGCCGCTCCACTTGTCACCGCCACCCCACGACACCCGTCACCGGATTCTGCGCCCCTTGCCTCAGCGAACGCCTCGCCGGCCTCGACTCCTCCGACGCCGCGGCGCATTCCGGGTCCTCGGAGCTCCGACGAAGCAAATCTTGCTGCGGGACCCGACCCGACTACCCGCCGGAGCCTCCTCGCCGCAAGTCCTGCGACGTCAGGAACCGGAACACTCTCTCCGAGCTCTTCAACATCGACGACGACCGCAAGGGAGTCGTCGCCGTCGCTGTCGCCGTCGTCGTCCCACCAACATTGACAACAACAAGGTTCGAGATCGATTTGAAAAACCGAGAAGAGCAACAGAGCAACAAGGAAAATCGCGACGAAATTAGGGTTTCGGACGCGGCGGAGTTCAAGACGATGAAGGAGCTCATAGATCTCGAGCTGCAGAGGAAGAAGGGCAACGACCGAGATTTGAGAGAAATCGCAGGGACATTTTGGGAAGCTGCCTCCAACAAAGTTAGGAAATGGCGGCGAAAGCAGAAGGAGAAGAAGCTCGACGAGGGTTTTGGGGTTAATGACAAGAAGCGTGGGATTAGGGAGACTCAATGCGAGGTCGGTGAGTACGCATTGGGCCGGAGATCCTGCGATACGGATCTGGATCCGGGTCGGATGTCGTTGGATGAGCCTTCTCGGGCTTCGTGGGACGGTTACTTGAGCTCCAGAGCTTACCCGAGAATGACGCCGATGGTTGCGGTCTTGGAGGATGGAATGGAGATTCCTGAGAGGAGCCCCGGCGGCTCTGCCCAGACTAAAGACTACTACTTTTCCCAGACGAGGCGGCGGCGGAGCTTCGAGAGGTCGAGTTCTGCTCATAGTAAAGGGGTAATGGCGGCGGAGGTGGATGAGCTGAAGCTGGTGTCGAATGGGACTACTACTGAGTTGTTCTACGGGGCCAAGCTGCTGATAACGGAGAAGGAGTTGATGGAGTCGAGCTCGCCAAATTCAAAGTCTGTGGAAGAGGAGAGTTTGGGAGGCGGCGGTGTTGGAATTGAAGGTGTTTGTCAAAATGCTGCTGCTGTTTTGTCCAATGGGGTTGATCAGAAGCAGCCGAATTGGCACAAGAGATGGAAGTTTTGGGGTTTGAGGAAGAGCCAGCCAAAGCGTGGGGACGAAGAAGAGGCGTGGAAGAAGCTGAGGAGGGTTGCGAATGGGGAAGCAGCCAATGCGTCTGTGAGTCAGAAGCTGATTCGGAGCTACAGTGTAAGCTGCCGAAACTCATGCAAGATGGTGGGTTTGTTTAGCAATGTCAGCACCGTAGAGAGCAAAGGGGGGAATGGCTTGAAGACGCTGCAGAGGAACCGGAGTGCGCGATACTCACCGAGCAATCTTGATCATGGGCTGCTGAGATTCTACTTGACACCGTTGAGGAGCTACAGGAGGAGTGAATCGCTGAAGAGTAAGCTGCCAAACAACAACGCTTCCTCACCGTCCTTGGCCAAGAATGTGTTCTAGTGCAGGTGCATCACCATTTTCACATGTTCTTCAATGGATGTCATGATGATCATGTGTTGTAAAGCCACATATAAATGCATTTCGTCTTCTTTATGAGAGATCATCTCTCCCTAACATGTCTTTAGTCTTTACTAACAGTGTCAATAATCAGAACCCTCAGAAGTCACTACCCTTTTCCTGTACGAGGACTTTGTAATTTCAGTTACTAATTTCCCTGTATTTTAAGAAACGGTTTAGAATGATGCCGCCCGCACCTGTAATTTCACTATGTAGGTCATATGATGTTTTAAGAGTCCGGGTAATGATGCATTTCAGATTCTGATCTTTGAACCATAGCTTCATTAGCCTCGTGCATTTTCGTGTACTGGATGTAATTTCGGGTCTTTTCCTTCTACAAGAAATAAATAGGACATTATTTAGTCCAGGGTTTGCTGCAACCTTCGAAATTTCGAGATCAGGCGTTCTATTGCTGTAGTCCATTCCCGAAACGAACAATATGTTTCGAGAAATGAGAATACAAGCGTGTACGGAATGCTTTTCTTAAAGCACTTCTGTATGTAGCAGTTTTACGCATTATGTCGACAAAAGCTTCTACCTATTTTGCCCCATATGAATCACATTTAACAGCACTCCCTCACAAGGGAACCAATAATTGCCTCTAGCACAAGACATAGTTTTTGTCTATTTCAGCCAAAAGCTGCAATGAACCAAAAACAGCTTTTGACAAGAGTAGTAAAAGCAACCAACGTTAAACACAACCCCCACTAGATTGTCGCAACTTTTTCTACATTCTTCCTATCAGAAAAGCCTTGACACAAACTTGAATGCAAATTTGGCTGCCCAACGAAATCAAAGAGACTGCGTCTCAAACACATATTCTTAGGCCATCTTTAGAAGTCTCTTAATGGGGTCTTATATTTATTATGAGATCTCAAAG
Source organism: Geum urbanum (assembly GCA_946800695.1). Lineage (NCBI taxonomy): Eukaryota > Viridiplantae > Streptophyta > Magnoliopsida > Rosales > Rosaceae > Geum > Geum urbanum. The sequence goes on from OX327016.1 coordinate 34,793,854, forward strand.
AGACACTATTTATATAAGACTTTGTTCAACTCCAATGATAGGGGTTCTAACTTAAAGTTATAAATTTATATATTCAATTTTTCTTATTTTGTGTTGTCTTAAATAATAATTTATATTTGTAAACTATTCTTGTACATGATAAATAAATATAATCTTAATTTTAAAAAATTAATTAATTTTGGACCCCGTATGCATTATCCACAATCGGATTTGATTTCGATTGACATGTGTTGATGTATAGGATTGTAAATTAAATTATACATAGATATGATAACTTATCACAAATCATCGCAGATTTTGCGCAACATGTGTCAATGTCTAATTTGTTGACGAGATTCCGTTATCATTCACGTGTCAATTTCTATCTTCGAAGATCATGTTGATCTTCTATAAAAACGAAGTCATTCACTCCTTCATACTCACCAATTCACAAACACTCCTCCTCCCACAACAAATTGTGGTTTCTAAGTTATTGTTTCATACTTTGAGTTTTGTTTTCCGCTATGAATAGGTTGTGAAAACTATTGAAGAAGGAGGAAGAAGAAGATGTACCGAGAAGGCAACAACAAGCCCTCTTGATATCTGTGGCAACCCACCAAGTGGAGATGATGGAAGAAGATGAAGCCTCACAATGAGGCGGTTCTTCGGAAGAGCGGAAGTACATACTAAGGGATCAGGAAATGATGGATCAAAGCTTGAAAGCTCTATATTTCACAAAACCGTGTAGGTTTGACGACGACACATTTCGAAGGCGCTTCCGTATGCGACCTCATCTCTTTGACAAGATGATGCGTAGCGTGGTCAACCACGACCTGTACTTTGTACAGACTATGGATGCCACCGGCAGACTCGGTCTTTCCACCGAACAGAAGCTAACATGTGCTATGAGGATGCTCGCGATCATCTTCATCCCTTTATTGAGCCGCCATAGCCTCTTGGTAGAGTTATTCCCTTCGTGCATGATCTCTATCATTTTGATCGGCAAACATTTTCATTTGATCATGAATACTCATTGAAAGCTCTTGATTACCTTTTTTCTTTGTCGTCTTGGCCGCTTTTTGTCCAATTGGGCGATCTTGCCTAGCTCTAGGTAGCATGCTTGGAGTTGACACATTTTTGGGCGAATAGTTATCATCCAAGTTGATAGGCGTCTCATAATTTGTGGTATCCCCTTACATTGATGGCGGATTTGAAACTTTTGGTGTATCCTTTAAGATATCCCAACAATGCAAAAATTCGAAATGCTCTCCATGGGATTCATCGAAGTAATTTGACTTGGCATTCCTTATCTACAAACAATTGAAATAAATATAGTAGTGGTTATTTATTTTAACTATATTTTAAGCGACTAGGAATAATTAATTTTAACTATATTTTTATTATGATGAATAAAAATACTTACATCATCAAGATTATTTTTGCCACTCTTATGATTCGTGATGGCTTCGTTTAATGCTATGCGTCATCTCATGCATGCGGGATTGATCTTCTTCCATAAAGACTCAACACTTGAAGAGGTTCGCTTCGGTGCATTGGGTGGCGATTGATTAGTACCGATGGCGGTGTCTTCACCAATACTCACCACGGCAATGCACAAAGCCTTATCTTCCTCCTCTTCCCAATTTTCCGATCGTGGTGCCCGTGGTTTTTGTACCCCTTTGTTTGGACCCATGGTGCTAAAAAAACAAATTTTTCTATATGAATAAAAATGATGGGGAGGAAGAAATGTTTGAGAGGATGTAAGAAATGGTGTGGAATGAATGAAATTTTGGGTTGGTATTTATAGAAAAAATGTAGATTTACTATAGCAACGGGCAGAAAATTATTCAAAAATTTTTAATTAATTTTTTTGCCACTTTTCTTACCGTTATATAAAAAATCAAAGTTAGTTTAAATAAGAACAGTCGATTAATTAGAAACCTATATCTTGAACCGTTGGATCAAAAACTAATTTAGAAAAATAGAAAAATAAAATATCTTGTGAGTTGAATTAAACCCGTTGATTTCAAATGAAATCAAATACTGGCCGTCCAAATTTGCCCGTTGGAATGAAAAAGAGAGCAATGGCTCTCTCCTCCTCCCACGTGCTTGGGACAGACGCGGGCCCAGCTTTGCCTCACCTTTCCCTTTTTCCCGCGCGTTGCGCGTCGCCGAGTCCTTCCCTTCCTTATTTTTTCCCCGTTGGTGCTCCCTTCTCCCTCTCTCGCGCGTCGTCTTCCTCTTCTCCCTCTCTCCTCTACGTCACAGCCCCACTAGTCTCAAATATGAGACGCGTCCTAAACCGGGTCTCAAAATGAGACTTGTTTTGAGACTTGGGTCTAGATTTTTAAAGTTTGGGACCTTGCTTTTTTACCATTAGAGAGCAAAAAATCATCTTGGGTCTAAACTTATAGGATTTGAGGCTCCGGAGATGCCCTTAGGCTTTGGCATGGCCTCATTGTTGGAGAAAAAGACAAAATAAAACAGAAGCTACTTCGCAGCCTGCTCACACAGCGTGACCAAGCATTTTATTCATCGAATACAAGCTTTGAATATATGATAACATGTCGAGCTGATAGGTGTCAATAATTTTGATAATTATAATAAACATAGCGTGTTGCAGTACTCAAATTTGACATAAACACACAACTCAGTACCATGGTGCTCCCACATGCGTACTCACATTTCACTCAATATTATAGCCCTTCTCTTGAAGCTCCGAAATGACCTCATTCCTCATCCTAATCCACAGCTTCTGAGCTTCCTACTCAAACATTTTGTTCTGCAACTCATTCTGGTAGTTCAACACATCTTTATCCGTCTCAACCAACCCTTTCAGACCAATTGACGCGCCAATCATCCCTCCTTTGGCAACAAACTCATCCATTGCTTCTTCATCTCCCTGGTATGGGAACTCTCGCCGCTCATACAAATGCGCTAGCTCTCTCTTCCTTGGGACGAGGCTTCAATGTCCACCATCCTAGCGGCGATGTCTCATTGTAGAGCCAAGCTACTCCGCCGAGAGTGTAGGTGCACAGTAAATCCTGTTAAGCAGTCCCTAGTATTGACCTCTTGCGTGGACCTTACTGTGTCAGTAGCTATCTTGATGATCTGTCTCCAGTTGGCAAAGATATTTTCTGTAGCTAAGCTTGACTACATTCTCTTGTTGTTTGTTCTATATGAATAGGGTTGTTATCTCTTCTTCTGTAAGTTTGATACTCGATTAATAATGAGCTATGTAAATTGTTATCTCAATTCAATTCTATTTTATGCTGTTGGTGATTGTCTCCTTTCATTTTAGCCTGATGCCGTGGTTAACATGGTATCAGAGCTCACAATGATCCTGAGCTACTGATTCAAGCTTCCGCATTCATCGATTCTCGTTTCAATTGGAATTGGAAATCCTAGGAATTCGATTATTTGTGATCTCTTCTCACAAATGCTCTGTGGTGCTTCGCTCATCGTAATTTGGACCTCTTCGTGTGCTTGCGGTCAAATCTTACTCTTCATTTTCCTGTTCGCTATTGATTTACTATAATCAGACCTTCGCACTTCGTCAATGGCTTCAAAGATCAAAACCTTATGCTCGATTGCATAGGCTCGATTTGCAAAACTTTTCCGTCGATATGCGATTCAGAGCCATTATGTATTATTTGTGGTGTAGTGCGTGTTCTCTGCTTCGATGATACTTTGGTTAGTCTGATATAACTTTTCTCACTCACACCAAGTATGCCTTGATTATAGTTGAAGGAATATTGTTGATCATGTAGTTGTTATGGAAATTGGAGAAAAATGTTGATTAGTTAAAAAGCCTAAGACTTTGGTGAGATTGTTGTAATGTCATAATCTGTTGAAAAAAAAAACATCAGAGGTGAGATTGTTGTAGCTAAGATTTGGTGATATTGTAGTGCTTTGAAGTGTTGAGTTGCTACAAGTGATGAAAATTTTGCCTTGTTGGAGTTGTTTGTAGCTTAAAATTGGTGATAAGTGATGATATTCTAGTGTCTTGAAATGTTCAAGTCTTGGATTTGGAGAGATATCGCATGGTGTATTTCTCTCTAAATTTGGAAATAAGTGAAGTGATTGTTGTTGTTGCTTTGAGAAGAAAAAGATATATGAGAAAAAAAATTGTGGAGAAATGTTTGGTGATGAGTTGTTGATTTGCAGTAGTGGAAAATGGTTGTGATCAATATTTGGTAGAGTGGTTGCTAATAGAAGAGTATCGGAGATTGTTGTTTTCTTTGAGAAGTTGGCACCTTTTGTGTAAGTAGGTTGTTGAAGACTGAAATTGGTGAAGTCTACTGCTGTATGGTCTGATAATTTCGGGATATAGTTTTTATGTGTTGAAATTTTTGTTGTTATTGTTGCTGTTATTTTCTTAAGGAGGTGTTATCGTTACTCTACTCTGCTGTGGTGGTTCTCTATTTGTGGAGTGATGTTGGAGAATATAAGTGGACTAAAGCACATAGTTTAAGCAACTTGTTGGTTTTGTTATTCTCTTCTGAGCAATTGTGAAAAATTGGATAGTATGTGGTGTTTCCTTTTGTTGAAGTGAGGTGGAAAGATGATGCAGTGTTGTGTTGCTGTCAAATTTTGGTGATGAGTAGTTAACAAAAGTTTGAGATAACTTTGCTGTGCTGTGTTGTGTCAGCAAAGTGCTTGCTGGTTGATTTAGTAGTGGTAGTGTCTAAGGAATGATGGCCTCATCTTCATCAAGTGGATCTTGTATTGTCACTCTGACTAAGATAAGCTCTTTGTTGCATATGATCATTGTGAAGTTGGATGATACCAACTTCCTCCAATGGAGCTTTCAGTTCAAGTGTGTTTTATGTAGCAGTGCCTTATTTGATTATTTTGATGGCTTTGTGACTTCACCTCCACGTTATGTGGTTAGTGAGGCCGAAAGTATCACGAGTGAGCTGACATTTTCCTACATGGAGTTGAAGAAAAGTGATAAAGCTTTACTCAGTCTTTTACTTGCAATAGTAGATGATTGAGAAGATTATTGACCTTCTTGTAGGCTGTCAAATCAAGGGATGCTTGGCCATGTTTGCAAGAAAGATACTGTAGTGTGTCTAGATCCAATGTGATAGAGTTGTAGACTAATCTTCTTACAATCCAGAAAGGGAGTCATAACATTAATAAATAATTACGTCGTGTTAAGCATGCTCCAGATCTATTAAGCTCTGTTGGAGTTGAATTTCCTAATGAGGATATAGCGATATTGACTCTTAATGGGTTGCCTGATGAATATATTGTGATTAAACTAGTTGTAGAAGGAAGGCAAACTCCTATTTCATCGAAGGATCTTTGATCCCAACTTCTTGCTGTAGAAAGGCGTATGGACAGAAGCTACTATTAACAAGATAAGGTTCAAATCTATGCCAAAGGAAGTCCTTTGGCTGGCAGTTATTGTCAACATAGAACTTCAAGATGGTCTAGATCCTCACAAGAACGCCAAATCTGCCGTAAAAAGGGCCGTACTGCTGTGACTTGCCTCCATAGAACTAATGTTCCTCTTAGACATTTCTTTGATGCTGCAGAGAATGTGATAAATGGTGGTGATGATATATTTGGTGTGCATGGTGGTATTGTTGACAATGGAGTTGGTATGAAAGAAGTGGTCATCACGTAAAATTCGTTTGACAAACGAGTGGTTTCTTTTGGCCTCCATGGTGTTGAATGGAGGCATAGTGCTGGCTCTGCTGAAAGTGAATATGTCTTTCAACAAACTAGTATGAGTATACATGCAGAGCCTAATGTGATTAATAATGCTCATGGGAATTATGCATTCAATTTTGCTCATGGTTATTATGCTGCGGTAGAGAATCATGATGTTGAAAATGGTAATATTGAAGTTGATAGTGTTCAGAAAGGTGATTGTAATGATGTTGGAGTTGATAGCGGTATTGGTAATGGTATATATGGTGCAGACAATGTGGTTGGTAATATAAATGATGCAAATGGAGTTATGTTAGAAGTTGGTGAAAATAATGATGTAACAGTTTGTCATGTTGATGAAATGAATGTAGCAGGTCGTGAAAGTGAGAAGGATGAGTTTGTAGTGTTCGGTGATGAAGTGCATGGAATGCAGGGAGTGCATTTTAGTGTTGTTGGTGATGATGCTTCCATGGTTGTGCTCCCTAATGATAGAATGAAAGTGACTGATGGAGAGGTTTCTATATATAGTGATGGACATATGAATGTTGATGAGCTTCAATTTTCCCATGATGGTGGTGTCAATTATGTTGCTGAAATGCATGGCAATGTCAATGGTATTGTGCAAGTGAATGCTGAGATAGGTGATGTCAAAATGAAGAATGGTGATAGTGATGGAGTTGAAAATGTTGTTTGGCAACATCTTCATGATGGTCTAAAAGTTCTTGGGGTTATTGAAGTAAATGAAGGTGCAAATGGTCTTGCAAATGATAATGGTGGTGTTGTTGTCACAGATGGTAATGTTTCTAGAATGATGAATTCTGAGAATGATGATCTTGTTGAGGAAAATGGTTTCATTGACTCTTATGATAATACGAATGTTGCTCAAATGGTTTCTAATGTCAAGACTGGAGTAAATTGTGGTGGTAGAGTCAATGGTGCTGACATAAATGGTAGTATCAGTGGAGAGTTTATATTAGACCATATTTGCAGTCTTCTCTCTATGTTGACAATGGTAGATTATGTAGTGAAGATGTTTTTGGTTTTATTGTTTGGTGCTTTGTTTGTCAACCTTATGAAATTTCAGTGTTTATTCTTATATTGTTTATATGGTTATAATCATGGTTAGCATCACTTCTGTTCTTGATTTTTTGTCAAGGTTTTGCTTCTGGAATATGCTAGAAGTGGTACTTGCTGAGTATGAGAACTCAATTTCTGGCTTGAAGTTTGTCCTATAAGCTTTTAGAAATGTGGACTCGTGGGTAGCCAAGTTAGCTTATAATAGAGAGTGTCATGTCCTTGTTTTTAGTGCTATCAGTGGAGCAATTACAAATTCAAGTGGAATTGATATCTCAGCTTTGATGGAACGCAAAGCGAGAAAGTCAGGTTTGAAGGTATTCCGAGGTGCAAAGGCTATGGCTCCAAAGGACTTACTAGTTCATGAGTGTGTTGTTCTCATTTCGTGTACTCTGGGAGGTGTTGTTAACAAGGAGAATGATGTTAGCGTGCAGGCCAAGTTCATTATAGGAGCAGCAGATAAGATTAAATCACTTAAATGTGAGTTCAAAAGGTACATGCAGCAAGTTTTTCTAAACATCAAAGGAACGTGTCAGGCACATGACTGCAACTTGCTTATGGGAGCATCAACACTCTTGGAACACACATGTTCAATCTCAGCATGGTAATCCCTTGCTGAGATTGAGGAGGAGGGTTAAGCAGTCCCTAGTATTGACCTCTTGCGTTGACCTTGTTGTGTCAGCAACTCTCTCGATGATTTGTCTCCAGCTGGCAAAGATATTTTCTGTAGCTAAGTTTGACTACATTCTCTAGTTGTTTGTTCTATATGAATAGGGTTGTTATCTCTTCTTCTCTAAGTTTGATACTCAATTACTAGTGAAGCTATGTAAATTGTTATCTCAATTCAATTCCAGTTTATGCCATTGGTGAATTTCTCCTTTCTTTTTAGCCCGATGTCATGGTTAACAAAGCCTTGCCCACTTGTTTACAGAAATAGTAGTCTTTCTTATCGCATCCTATTTTCTTCAAGAACTTCTAGGCACTCAATGATTTGGCCGCCTGGTAGCCTATAATGCCAAAAAAAAAACAAGAAATAGTTCAGGACATCTGAGTCAAGCATTTCATCGAACGTTGCAATTTTAGACAAATAAAAAATACATCAGAAACAGAAAAATCTTTAGAGTTCGTATATGATTGTTAACGGAGAACAATAATTAAGTACCTGCTTGAGCCTGCTGATACCGCTTCCAAGTCATTTCCGATCAGAGGAGGAAGGTATCTGTTGCTTCTTACCTTGGTTTTCAAAGCTAATTTATATGCAGATAAAGGCAGTTCCCTTTCGGCCTTTCTTTGCCCATTACCAAGAGTTGATTTTGCTATTTAATTTTCCTTTATCAATTTTTTTCTTGAAAAAAAAAATCAATTGAGACATGGAAATTTACTTGGACACCTCCATTCCAGATTTTTCACCTGAAAATTGCCCTATATTATTCTAAAATTAACTAAAAATAAAATATGAAACCTAATACAAATTAGAAAGAACAAAATTAAATATAAAGAGATGATACAACGTTGTTAAAGTGACTACGCACTATTTTTTATTTTTTTTTGTTAGGAAAAGAAAATTACAAAGAGGAGCATCTAAGACATCCAATACTCGAAATATCAAAACTATGTAATCTAGCCGCATGAGGAGATAGAGAATTCGTCCAAGTTTTGGTAATACCAGTCTTGTGCCCATGTTGTGCAAGTTTGTCAGCTACATAGTTGAGCTTCGGTCAGAGGGACGTTTGAATTGCCAAAGTCATAGGAGCCCGCAAAAAGAATGGAGCTATCTGAGTTTCTTATTGCATAGCCACCAGCAGCAGATGAGCTAGTAGTGTTTCTGACAGAACCATCAAAGTTGATCTTGACAGTGTTGGATGTAGGAGGAGACCATTTTATGATGGAGTCAACTTTTCTGGTAGCAGTAGGAGAGTCTGTAGCATTTTTATAATTATTCCAAACAATAGCAACTTTAATGGCCACCGCTTTGGGGTCAATGATCTCATTCCTGAAAATCAAGTTATTCTTGACATGCCAGATATGCCAACAAATATTCAAGGTCATAGGCCATATACTAATGTCATGAGCTTTAACATCAGCTAACTTGTACATACTCTTGATTAAATCATCAGAACAAGAAAGATCAGTAATATTGGAAAGTTTCCAAACTTCTAGCACACAAGGGCACTTGCAAAATAAGTGATTAATATCTTCTTCCTCGGTTAAACATAAGGGGCAAACATTGTTAGGGATCAAGTACATTTTTAGAAGCCTATCTCGGGTTTTCAGTCTTCCCCTAAGAAGGAGCCAGTTAAAAAATTTCAATTTAGGAGGATGATATGAAAACAGAGGCTTTCGTATATGTAACAAAGCAGAAGTTTTTGATATGTTTTCTTGCGATAGTAAGTGAGGGATATTTACTCGATCTAGACCTATAGATCGAATAATGGTGAGAACAATTAAGACCTATTAATTGTTGCTCGAGTTATTGTCCGAAACGCGTCAAACAACAACCACAATCAAGAACGAAACTCGTCGATCAAAATTGAAAACAAACTGAATTCTTATTATTCTTCTTCTTGGATGCTTTGAACAACAATACATCAAGTCCTATATATACTACTAAGCAAGCCAAATCTAGTAAGGAAAGGAAACTTATTTTGTAAAGAAAACCGGACTGAATAAGGAAAGCTAATAGCTTCCTAAGCCTAGTACGACTAGGACTCCTTTAGCTTGCTGAATTTGTTGATCCTATGTAGCTTGTTTCGGTCCCTCGAGGTGTACTGCTTATTTCCTTAACATCAATTATCACTTCCTTGTTTAAGCTTCCAGTTTTTGTATCATCTCCTCCCCCTTTGAAAGGAATTGTCCTCAATTCGCTCAACCCATCATCCTCAAGATACGGAGATAAATCACCTACATTGAACGTAGCATGAATGCCATAGTCGCCGGGTAACTCCACTTGATAAGCGTTCTCATTAACCCTTCTTATGATCTTGTACTGGCCTTCTGCCCTCGGCATCAACTTGTTCTTTTCTTCTGTGTTATCTCCCTCTATATCTCCAGCGGAAGTACTAAGAACTTCTTTAGAGAATACGGAACCATCACCAGCATTTAGTGTTTCCTCATTCTGTTCTTTACTATTCGCTGATGATTCATAAACTTCTGTTCCTTGATCAGCAGCACTACTGGGAATATTTATAGCTTGTCCATTACCATCACCAGGATTTAGTGTTTCCTCATGTGGTGTAGACTCTTTTATGGGTCTCAATTCAGTAGGAAGGTCTTCATCTTTAAGTACCAACGCTGAAGCCATCTGGTCCATATCCGACTTCACTTCCTGCCCTGAATTTAGAACATCTATAGGAGCAACCACATTGTCTCCTCCGTGAAGCATTTTTTTGTAACTTGGCTTCATCAATAGATGCCTCTTTTGGCTTTGACGAGACCGAGGGACTCGACACCTCATCTGGCTTCATGGTTTCCAGCTTATGTGAAATGTGATCGAGGTTGCAGTTGGCTTCAGTAAAATGTATCTGGAGATTGTTATTCTGGTTTTCAACACTTTTGTTTAGATCGTGAGCTTGATGCAACTTATCCTCCAATTCCTTCAGCTTTTTGCTCAAGTCGTTCTTGCCGTCAATAAGATTAGCCTTGTCATCTTCCAGCGTCCGAATGTGTTCGTGTATCTCATCATTTTCACTTTTTAATCTGTTGACCAGGGCCGTCTGGGATGAAATAGCAGTCTCTAAGCTGATCACTTTACTCACAAGCTCGTCGATCCTCTCTGCCATTACACTAACAGTGAGAGATTCATTTGACCCTGCATCCAAGTGTTCCTTGATCTTCTCTCTCAATGTCTCTAATTTCTCTCTCTCTTGATGCACACCCTCCTCCGTCTCTGCTTCCTGGTCTGATATCGTCTTCTGTATTGTATTTACAGATCCATCCTTTGCATTTGATTTTCCCGGAATGGCCTGATCAGTAGCAAACCTATTCTTGAGAGACTCAAAGTGTTTTCGGGCTTCCTTAACTCTTTGAGACTCAACTCTTGCTTGCTTAGCTGAGGCATACACACGCTCCCCACTATCCAAGGCCTGGGCGATCTCACGCTCGCTTGCGAACATTGAGAGATTGGACTTCTTGTTTCGATTTGTGGTCATGGAGCGAATAGCTTCTGGTGTCATAGGCCTCAACACGACCTTCTTCCCTTTATCTCGTAGCTCGTATTCATTGGCCCTTCCTCGGTGTATCACGTCGCGATCAAACTGCCATGGACGTCCTACAAGGATATGGCAAGCATCCATTGGTAACACGTCACACAATATCTCATCGTGATAGGAACCCATAGCTAAACCCACTCGGACCTGTTTCGTAACTTTCACTTTATTTCCATAATCAAGCCAGTGCAACGTATAAGGTCTGGGATGCGTCGTGGTATTTAGTGCTAGCTTTGAAACCATCTCCGTCGACGCAACATTAGTACAACTCCCACCGTCAATTATCACACTACACCACCTGTCGTTAACTTGACACTTGGTGTGGAAAATCTGGTCTCTTTGCTCATTCGCAACTGGTTCTGTTTTAGCCTGGAGAGTACGTCGAAGTACCAAAGAGGTATCGTAAATAGGAGCTTCATAGGCTTCCACGTTCTCCCCTCCTTCCTCGTACTCATTGCTTGTGAAGATTCCTTCTTCTTCGATTGCCTCATCATATAACTCATCTCGTATGGAGATCGCTTCTCGTAGGGTGACAACACGCTTGTTAGGACAGGCGTTTTGGTAGTGTCCAAATCCTTGACACTTAAAACATCGTACCTTCATAACGTTTTGTTCCTTCGGTGGGGAATTGGTCTTTGAGGTTCCTTCTGTGGGTGTGGCAGGGGCTGCTTTCGGGTTGGAAGCTGAACTGGAGGCAGTTGTGGAGGTGAAGCTGTTGGCTGGTTTTGTCCATGTCGATGCTCTGGACAGGTCATGTCGGCTCTTGCTGAGTTGTCCTTCCACCTTCAAACATAGTTCAATTAGCATGTCGAGCGAGGCGTAGGGATGTAAGTCCACGATGTTTGCTATGCCTCGATTAACCCCTCTTAGAAACCGTGCCATCTTTTGTTCTTCGATTTCTTCGATCTCGCTCATCATAGCTAATTTTTCGAACTCACTTACATACTCGCTTACGGTCATCTTCCCTTGTGTTAACTCGGCCACCTTTCGATATAGTTCAAGTTTGTGAGTCTTGGGTACAAATCTTTTGCGTAACTTGCGTTTTAAGGTTTCCCACAATGTGATTTTTTCCTTGCCTTCGCGTGCTCTTTGTGACTTTATATTCTCAAACCATAGAGATGCGTTCTTGCTAAGCTTGAGAATAGCATACTTACAGCTCTTTGCATCGGAGAGGTCTTTGAATTCGAACATGCGTTCGATTTTTCTTTCCCACTCCAAGTAATCCTCTGGATCGGTGCCTCCTGTGAATTCCGGGAGCTCGGTGACTTTGAACTCGTCTAATGTCTTTTGTCTAGGGCCGGATCGACTCCCTGTCGGTCTATTGCGCAGCATATCTCGTACTTGAGCAAGCAGAGTGTCGTCGTCTAATTCCTCCATCGAACTAGGATTGGAAACCGGTAGCTCTGGTACCACTTATGATACGAAAACAGAGGCTTTCGTATATGTAGCGAAGCGGAAGTTTTTGATCTGTTTTCTTGCGATAGTAAGTGAGGGATATTTACTCGATCTAGACCTATAGATCGAATAATGGTGAGAACAATTAAGACCTATTAATTGTTGCTCGAGTTATTGTCCGAAACGCGTCAAACAACAACCACAATCAAGAACGAAACTCGTCGATCAAAATTGAAAACAAACTGAATTCTTATTATTCTTCTTCTTGGATGCTTTGAACAACAATACATCAAGTCCTATATATACTACTAAGCAAGCCAAATCTAGTAAGGAAAGGAAACTTATTTTGTAAAGAAAACCGGACTGAATAAGGAAAGCTAATAGCTTCCTAAGCCTAGTACGACTAGGACTCCTTTAGCTTGTTGAATTTGTTGATCCTATGTAGCTTGTTTCGGTCCCTCGAGGTGTACTGCTTATTTCCTTAACATCAATTATCACTTCCTTGTTTAAGCTTCCAGTTTTCGTATCAACATTTAATGTCCACATTTTTTTGAGGATATCAACACGTTTATGTTTCTGTAAACTAATAAACTATATACACGAAACAGTCTTAAAAGAAAACTTACCTTAACTGGAGGGACCCAAACAAAAGCATTATCCTGGGGGCAGATTGGGATAAGAATACCGCATATGACATTCACAATATCCATTTCCAATACAATTTGCAATTTAAGTTTGTTCCAGGGAACCGTTAATAATGTAGTCAGCAACATGCTCATCATGATCTACCTGCATTCTCATACGATTGTCAATGAGATGATGGAGGGGGATTGGATAAGCCCAGTTATGAGTCCAAAACTTTATATCTTTACCATTACCAATGATCCATCTCATACCTTCAGTAATTAAATTTCTATTTTCCAAAATACTTTGGCACTTCATGGTGAACCTCTTATAATTTCACCCTTATTGATATTAATAAATTTTTGCCACGATCATATTTTTTTTATCAATGTTCTAAATTTTGATCACTTCTTCCGTAACATCCTTGGTTGTAATGTTATAATTCACTTCAACAGTACATTTTCACCACCATATGAGTAGTTTTTACCATTGTAGTCTGTTAACACCACTGATTACACAAACTAAATGCTCCTTAATTAAGCATAGTATATACATCTTTTAATCACAAAGCACCAAGTAAGCTATAAGGTCGTAGAGTACCAGAAACCACTTCCTTCTTGGCCATCAGCGGATTGATCCCAGAGTCTTTTTGTATGTGTACCACTGAGAAATCAAGAGATAAGCCCCAAGGTTCAGAACACTCAGCACTGCCAACAACCAGAAGAAATAATCAAGGTGGCCGTAGTTCAAATTGTCCGGTATCCAACCCGGCTTGTTGTCCTTTGCAGTCACATTGGTAACAATGCTCACAAGCATAGAGTTGAAGTAATTTCCTAATGCAACAGTGGAGAGTGAGAGAGCGGAGCATAAGCTTCTCATTGCATCAGGTGCTTGATCATAGAAAAAATCCAACTGTCCAATGAATGTGAAAACTTCTGCAGCACCTATGAGGAAGTACTGAGGCGATTGCCAGAAAACTGACATGGGCATGTGATCAAGATCATAATAGTTGTGCTCTTTAACCCTTCGGAGTCGTATGAGTTCCAAAATCGCAGCACATATCATGGAGAAAATGGAAATGAATAGACCAATTCCCATTCTTTGGAGTGTAGTAAGGCCATTCCTGTGACCTGTGAATTTTCTAGCAAATGGAACAATCAGTTGATCATAGATTGGAACCCAAATAATGACACTGAGGGGGTCGAAAACAGAGAGTGAGGCTGCCGGAATTTGAAAACTGGATTTGCCAACATGGAGATCCATAAGAGTGCCTTGCAACACAAAGAAGTTGCTCATCTGATTGTAGACTGCTGCAAATATAATACCAGTTGCCCATATTGGAAGCAACCTTATGATTGACTTCAGCTCCTCTACTTGGGTAACTGTAGCAAGTCTCCATGGGTCTTTTAAGTCCTTTAATTGGTCTGCTGGCTCCTCAACAGCTGCTTTGTCAAAGAATCTGAACAATAAAATTACAAGTCATTACACAACCAACTACAACTAAAGTTATAATTCAATCATATCTTATTACTTGAATAAAAATTTAAGTTCATCCATATTAAAAGCAAACCTAAATTCCTCTGTGTGATCAAGCTTGCGGCTTCCCTTAATGGCAGACTCTGCATCAGCAATCTCATACAAAAGGGACTTGTCTTCAGGTACTTTCACCTTGTATTTTCTCACAGATGCCACCAGCACCTGAATTATTCGGGTCAGTGGGCTGCCTCCTGGCTTCTGATTCCTATATAATCGAGTACCCGTAAAGAAACTCACTACAGCAATTGCCATGGCAACTGCTGGTATGCCAAAACCCCATGACCAACCTTCATTCATTTGTATCCACACCAGCACAGAACTAGCAATCAAAGCCCCAACATTGATGGAAAAGTAGAACCAGTTGAAGAAAGAACCTTTGTGCTTCTTTTCAACCTCATCATCATCATCAAACTGGTCTGCTCCATAGGATGAAACACAAGGCTTGATTCCACCAGTCCCCAAAGCTATTAGGTAAAGCGCCACAAAGCATGCTGCTGTTTGTCCAGAGTTTGCAGAGCACTCAGTTTTCGAAACACAGGTTGGCTTCATTCCTGGGACTGATGCCGATAGTGTCAAAAGTGTCATCCCCTGTGAAAATTAACACACAGTCAATAACTACCTAGTACCTACTGAGGGGGAAACAAAATTCCAACAGAAACAAACTTCAATAACTATTGAAAATTCTCTGACTTGGCCATTGAAAACTTGACCCTTTTAAATAATCCCAAGAATGTTAACAACTTGACCCTTATTTATAAAATCATGTTATTTCATCAAGTACACGGCAGATGCAAATAATCGAACGAGCACAAATATGAAGCTGAAGGCAAAGAGAACTTACAATGACATAGATGATTGAGAAAGAGGCAATAGTCTTATATCTTCCCAAATAAGCATCAGCCAAGAAAGCTCCGAGTAATGGCATGATATAACATGTTCCACTCCAATTTGAGTTGCTCTTGGCTGCTTTAGCACTGGTTTGGTGCAGACGCTCCTTGAAATAAATGACCAGATTTGTGCTCATCCCATAGTATGCCAACCTTTCACAGCATTCATTCCCTATTGAAAAAACAAACCCAGAGATATAAGATTAGTAACTAATTTGTGTTATATGTAATTGTGTGTTAGAAATCTTAACTAAAAAGTACCCAAGATAAAAGGGCAGGCCCTCCAGGTTCCTGTGACTTTCTTATTAGCTGGGTTTCCTCTGTAATCCACTGTTCCATCTTTGGTGTATACATCTTCATCTTCAGCAATGGCTTCAACCCTCCCATCTTTTGTATACACATCATCTTCTCCCATGGCTTCTAGACTCTCTCAAGCCCTCAAAACCCTCTTTGGCTTTTATAGAAGATAAAGCTGCAGACTTGAAAATCAGCTAAAACCCTGAAGCTGAATCAAACAGAGGAAACTCTTCACATTTAGCACAAATTTCTTTCAAATAAAAACGTATCAAGGAAAAATGGAAAATAATCAGATTAGAACATATACCAAAGATGCAGCCCACTGATTCCGAGAGTGTGAAAGTCTTGTGGGATAAGGAAAGATTTGAGCTTTTTTTGAAAAGCTAATTAAAGCAGAAAGAAAGAAAGAAATGCTTAGTCCAAAGCGGCCATGAATGATGAGGGAAATGTGAGCAAATGATGATTGACTTCAAATAGTGTGTGACCGATGGGAAGAAGGTGGGTCCTACATGGTGTGTATGTATCTGGCCGAGGAAGCGTCAAAGATTAAGTCTTTTATTTTGAGCTCATGGGACAGATTCTCATTTTTAATGAATCTGACGTCGCTAGTTGACGGTGGAGATTCCGAGTTGTTAGTAAATTAGAGAGATGAATCTGATCGATGACATGCATGAACTGTTGGACGAGAGCATAAGTTATACTAATTCAAGAACTCTTATATCAAACAAGTCTACTTGTTGCATCAACTTGAAGCATAAGTTATACTAATTTAAGAACACGAATAACATTTATAGATTATTCAAGAAATAAGAAAATTTACAAATGCTCGTAGACGGTGACGTATTGTAAAAGATCTTCTTCTCGATCCAGTATATCCTTAATAGTCAACTTCAATTGAACCGAGTTAATTAATGACTTCTCGATTGTTGGAGCAATGATCTTATACTTTTGTATAATGTGTATAGAATCAATATCTCTCATAAATGTTCTTAATCCTAATATAACTCGTAATGAATATAGCGTGTAGTACTTTTATTTGTATTAGGCAAATCATATTCCCTTGAGGATTAATGTAGTATGTAATATCTATATTTATTAATTACTTAACCATCAATTATAAAACTAATATATTACTAATATGAATATAATCACTTACAAGTTATACTAATCAACTTGATATATGTAGGAAGATTACCTCAAATTAGTCTACTTGTTATCGATCGCGAACTCATGTATTATAACCACTATCTTTGGTGTATGTTGTGGCTACTTGATATTTTTCTCAAAAAGGAGGTCATGGGTTCAAAGAATTTTGTGATCATAATCAAATTTATCTCGCGGATTGAGTACTAAGCCGTCAACTTAATTAGTTGGACAAAATATACAGCGGCTAGCTGCCTAGCTCGATATATTGGTATAAATCCTCTGGCAAATCCAGGGTTTAAAAATCATGCAGCTGCTTTCTAATTCTGCTAGAGGAAGAGAGTGGAGTTATAGGTCATAATTGGCTGGTTCTTGTTGGAGCTTCCTTGAACTCATTGTAAACCCTCCTATCCTTGTTCATCGTTTTCTGCTGTTTTTGATTTTCCTGCGACTTTTAAATACTCATTGTTCTGCAGATGCGTGTAAACTATAAATCAAAGCAGCCTATCACTCTCATATGTTAGACTCCGTGGCCGTTTGGCTTCACGAATTTAGTATTCAGAAACGGCCATACGGGGATGATCACTTGAAATAAAATAGGAAATTATTATAAGCTTCCATTTACAGCTTGGAATTGGGCTTATAGTGTTCTATAATAGGCAACTACGTGATCTCACTTCTAAGATATCAGATTTGAACAAAGGAAAAGTAACAAACAACTAGCATATATACAATTCAGACTTCCAAAAGTGAAGTGTGAAACAAAGAATAACTTGCATGTCTACGTAGAAAAGTAGTCCATACACATGCAACGTATGACTGTTTTTAAAGTATAGTAATATAGGTCAAATATTGTTTTCATTTCGGGCAATTCGGTTACGCAGCTCCATCATGTTGCTCTAGACTCTTAGCTGGACGTTGGAGATGTTTTCTTTGGAAAGGGTCGTGGTTTGTACGCTCTTCACTATCAGATTCCATCCATCACCATCAGCAATTAGCAAATACCAACTTGGCTGATTTTGGATCTTTGTCAATCGATCAGTCCTTGCATACCTATGTCATTATCCTATATGAATGAATCCATCTAAGCAGTACGAAATGATTGATACGAAAATTTATAATGGCACAAAAAATGAATCCTCCGGCCAAACATTATAATGAATCCATCTACGCGGTATGAATGTGTCTCTTCTGGCCAAGTACACAAAATATTTGGCTGCATAATTCCCAGCAGAGATGTGGTTAGGTAATCACAAACTGTGTCTCTTTTATGTGTACTTGTTGTGTCACTGTTGAGGACAGAATGTCGATTTGCGTCACGTCGCTAGACTTGCATCTACACAAGCAATTAACGCGAAGAGAGCCCCAACCTCGTTCGATGAGTTCTTTTTGTCTAGGTGACCTAGGACTTTCTCCTAACAGATTAGGACTTGAGTTTGTGTCTCGCTATAGAGCCATAAAAATCAATGCTTCATACACCATGTCTGGTACAAAGCAGAGCAATTTTCTTGGTAAGTGTTGAGAACACTGGTTGTGACTTCTTTTCCCGCCGAAACCTTCACGCCTTGTCTGGTGAAACCTCATTTGATCGTTGCTTCATACACTATGTCTGGTACAAAGCAGAGCAATCTTCTTGGTAAGTGTTGAGAACACTAGTTGTGACTTCGTTTCCCGCCGAAACCTTCACGCCTTGTTTGGTGAAACCTCCTTTGATCGTTGTCATCTGACAAGAGTAAACTGCTGAATTTGTCACGCCCTGTCTAGTGAAAACTCGTAATTCGTTGCTGCCGATTGACAAGATAGAATTGTTGAATCCTTCATGCCCTGTCTGGTGAGAATTCTAAATTCATCGTTGTCGGTTTCTCTCGCGAGGAGAGTTGAATTTGCTGTGAGCAAATTTGTGTGTGACTGTAGAAGTCCCTTTTGATCTGGTCATGAACCCTCTATTTATAGTGATCGCTCAAGCGTATCTCTTGGTGAAAAGAATAAGAAATCTAAATTCTTGAAGGATTTTGAATATCAAATTCACTAAATTACGTCTTCCTTTCTCAGCAAGGGATACAACGAGATAATATATTTTTCTTTCTAACTAGGCTTGCTAAATAGACCACATGAATTGACCTAAACTAAATATTATTTTGGGTCACAACATTACCCCTCAGGCCTCGAAATTAAGCCCTAATAACGTAATTGAAGAGGCCTCGTTAATCTAGAGAGAAAAATCTTTGTCCAAAGCGAGGAAAGCTTTGTAGTCGCTAAGGGTTTGATAACAAACACGTCTGCAAGTCATGCTGAGCAGGCTACTTCAGAGATGTCTGCATCCCCCACGAAGACCACTGAAGTAATAGAGATTTGCATCATTCTAGAGAACTATGCAACATGTGAAACATGCCTAAATCATCAAAAGTGCAGGTCATCAATGCTGACGACATCATTCTCGAGATGTTAGACTTGGGCAACAACCCCTTTAAAATGGTGGTTCCTCTTGCTAAAGAGGTCGGTGATATTGCCTAATCTGCGAGAAGCCCTCCAGTAATGAACAAGCCAGCCCCCGTCGCTGAGCTAATTGTTTCAGCAGAGTATTCGCACTCGTTAGAAACTTTACTCTTGCTAATATTGTTCTGCCCAACACAGGTTCTTGAGACCCATATCCCAGTGAGCACTCTTGCAATCGTTGCTGTCATGATGACCGTTGAGAAAACCGTGCCTACTTTTCTTTATCCGCACATGGTGAGTTTCTCATAGGATTTTCAAACCACTGAGTGGCCCTTTCATGTTACTTTTATGACTTTGTCTTCAAAATTTCTCGTTGCAGGGTGAAGACTCCAGCGAGTGACGATTCTGCTTGGTCCCTTTCTATCCTCAGGGGACTTCTTGACTGAGCAAACCCTGATGCCCTCGAGCCTGTTTCGATAAGCCATCCAATTTCCTCCGCCCCTCATGGAGAGTGCGCGAGGTAGAAAAAAGGCAAAAAAAGATCTTCTCCATTGACCAAGGATAAAGAGATGAACCACTAACTGATATTGAAACTTGTATTAACCAAATTTGTATTTGAAGACAAATTTGTAGTACAAAAAATTTGGTCATAGGTATTGGTCATTACAGTATAGGGTTGCCCCCTAATTTTTCTAGGTGAGCAATTAAAGACAAACCTCTGATATAGGCTGTATGCGAACTTAGGAAAACTAAGTCACTTGGTCGGGTGGATCGTTATACTCCCAAATCGGCTCATTGATGGGATTCCTCCGCGTATCGCAAGAGCGAGAAACCCGTTGCTTTTCAGCAAGCAAACTATTAGAAGTGGCTAAGATGCGCATAAACGATCCCGCTTTAACATTGTTCGCTTCAGCGAGCTGTGACATTAGCGCTGCATACTGGTTTTCTTGATACTGGTCATGTAAGGCAGCATACTTCTCGTAGTCACAATAGGGCATGTCCCTAGTTTCCTCTGGAGTTTTGATGGTAATAGCCATTGTAGCTTCTGGCGTTGTTCCAAACTTGTCCTAATTACATAAAACACCAGTTTTAAAGACGATAACCTAAGGCAGGTGGATGAGTTAAGCGCAAGGAAAACTGATGTTTTATGTAACTAGGATGCACCTTCTTGTAAGAGTCCTCTAATGTTGTAGCGAGACACTAAAATCTCTGTCCCATTGGGCGAGCCAAAATATTTGGCACATCAATGACTGCCTTTTTGTCAAGTTGCATCTTGCACATGTTGAGCTCGCCTCTGAAACGGTGCAAGAAACCATTGGTGTCTCTGAGGACGTCTGACACATTTGGCACAGGGTGGCGATGCTCACCTCTGGAATTGCAACTCCAAAGTGATTAAAGAAAAGTTTCTCCATTGTTGGCCAGTCTTGTATCGATCCTAGGGCCAAACCAGTGGATCATATGAGGGTTGAGCCGGAAAGCGATGAACCAAAAACCCTGAGTTTCGATTCAGGAGCATCATGATAAGCATAAAAGCACCTAACAAAAATACCTTATTCCCTATTCAAATATGTCAATGTAGTAGAATGACAAATAGGGGCCCTTAGAGGATTGATGAAATAAGTACTTAAAACACAAATAGACGCGTAAACCAGAAATCTAGTAGACTCAATCCAGAGACAGAAATATAATTGTTTAGCTAATCTAGACTCAATAAAAAATCCCGAAATTAAATACACATATACTATACACAGTGATGGATTACCACATAAAAGTTGAGCAAATTCAAAGTTGGTTTGATAGGTGAACAAAAATGAACAAAACAGAAGTAATGCTGAAAACAGAATATCAAAACGTGAATCGAATATGGATGTAGATATGAGAGAAACAAAAGTTAAGAACTTCTCTCCACCTTTAGATATGCTTCAATCACCCCAATACATTCTCAATGATCATAGATGAATGAATTCACAGTTAAGCCAATGTCATAGGTCATTAATAGTATTACATTCTCTTACTTGCTATGTTAAGTGAAATGTCGTTATCGACTTTACTATATTCTCAATTAATTAATCTATGAAATGTTGGTATCTAGACCAAATTAACTGAAATCATGAAGATCTAAGAACGTTTGATACAAAACAAAGAATCTAAGGTCAATGTCGGTAGCTTTAGATTACTAAGGAATCACTTCACACAAGTACCTGCAAGGAACCTGTTATCTCTCACAAAATATGCAATGATATGTCAGTCATGTACACATTCAAGATAATAAACCCTAAAACATGCATCAAAGTGTCGACCCAAAGAAACATGCAATAGAATTATCAATAAACAAACAATGAAGAAATTCTCATCTAAAATTATATAAATCAATTGGGGTTCAAAATTGAAGACATATCTAGAACTTTGATCAACTCTAACTACTAAGGAGTTTAGTTACACATAATTTTGAATGAAAGCATCAAAGAGTACATGAAAGATGAACTAAAGAAGAAGAAGAAAAAACTCTGAATCAACACTTCGGCAGGATGTGTTGCGCCAAACTTCTCTTTTTGTTCCTCTATCTTGCTTTTCGTCTTTGCCTCTCTCTATTTTGGTTTCTTTCATACGTCTTTTTCTTATCTTCCCATCTCTCCCGTGCAACACTTTTTTCCTCCCCCTGTATTTGTTCTCCTCCAGCTAGCTAGCTAATAACTCACGTGTAGCTTCTACGATCTTTTCATGTTTAGGATTCCTTCATGTCTTGCTCATCAGGTACAATAGCCCATTTGTAATATTTAATCTCATTTTCCTTATTCAATTTCAAGATACCTAAAAATAAATAAAATTAATTAATAATAAGAAAAACATAACAAAATAACTAAGTAATATGGATAATTAACATAATAAAAGTCGCACAAATATGCGACTATCACATCGCCTAAAGGTCCACACTGCAATCTGAAACGGGCCATGTGGGTGGCAACACTCTCTCCTCCATTACCATTGAAGGTTTGGAAGTGGATTGGCGTATACCCCTTTGGCCATTGCCACTTCTTTTCCATGAGCGAAGGGTATGGAGTCTCGTAAAATTGGGATTTCTGGGAAGGTTGGGGAATGTGTTGTTCGATGATTTTCTAGAACTCCTCCTTCCAAGCTCTCGGGAACTGCTCACCGTGATGATGTTCCCTTGTGAGATCTCATAATGCTGTCGATAATGAAGAGAGCTCGATATTGAACTTCTTGCCCATGTCGCCAAGATTTGATTCCAAGTGGTGCATACTAATCCTAGCCTTCTCCTAGACCGAAGCAAGATTATCAAGACGTGTACGAGGCACCTCTTGCTCTTTGCGCTGCTTGGAAAACTCTACCCTAAAGGCCATTATCTCTTTGGTCGCCATATCAGCCTTTTCCTCAGCTATTGATAGCAAGGAAGTTTGAGCGTCTATCTGTTTGGTCACATGGCCGAGCTGTTCCACCTGATGATGATCACGCGCAGTGGCGTATGTTCAGTAGAGCTTGAAAGTCATATCGACGACCTCTTCGGGCTTCGGGTATTTAAACACCATTATTGGTTGGATTTTGTTTCCAAATGTAGCTTCTACTGCCACCGCTGATAATCTGCGACAAGCAACAGAGTTATGCTCTTGAAAAGCAGGTTCTGGATACTTGCGACAACTAGGGTACTGCTTCCGATAAGGATCCCCTATTATTGCGACGAGATGCGAAAGTTGGTCTCACTGGCCGTGCCAAAATGTTTAGCATCCACAGAGACTCCAGTGGCTTTCTTGCACTATTTCAGAGGCGAGCTCAACATTTGCAAGATGCAGCTCGGCAAAAAGGCGGCTATTGACATGACCATAAATGGCTTGGAAGATCGAATGTACACCATGTTCTTAGGGACTAAGCATAACTCTTTGAAAGAGTTCATTGATGCAGTGACCAAAGCTCATAATGCCATGCAGGAGAGAGACAATAAGTGCAACACATCAAAGGGGACGTATGCACCAAGAGCGTCATACACTTTAAACAAAGGCAGGTCGGTATCAGCGACCTACCTCGAGGAATTGAGTGAAGAAGAACATGAGCCTAAAGAATAGCGGGTTCACTCAGTTGAGCTAACAAGCAAGAGTGTTCTAAAGCTGAAGAAGTTGCAGTAGAGCAATGGTCCACTTAAGTTGTCAACTGTGGCTTTCGCAAAACCAGAATTTGACACCTATACTTACGATGCTAATTAGCCAGAAAAATTGGATGAGCTAATTAGCCAGAGGGTGGAAAAGACGGATTTTGGACTTATCCCGAGCCCAGAGCAGTTAAAGGATAAGAAGCATTGCAAGTATTAAGGTATGTGGAACCATAGCACTAAGGACTGCATTAAGCTGAAAGATGTCATCCATACATGGATCAACTAGGGCAAGCTGGCTCTAGAGACACCTAAAATAGTGTCGTTGGTGGATACCCATCCTTTCCCTAAACCATAAGTGAATATGGTGGAGCTGGTTAGGGCACCACCTCAATTCCAACAGGGGTGAGGAGTCCGAACAGGAAGAAAGGTCACGAGACCATACCAACCTCAGCGACAATATACCTTTCAGGCGGACAAGGTGCATGAGATCCTCAACGAACTTATAGCGGAAGGTCTTGTCAATTACAGACCTATGCGAAAG
This sequence comes from Geum urbanum, assembly GCA_946800695.1. Lineage (NCBI taxonomy): Eukaryota > Viridiplantae > Streptophyta > Magnoliopsida > Rosales > Rosaceae > Geum > Geum urbanum. Next base: position 34,817,737 of record OX327016.1, read on the forward strand.
TTTGAGGATTTGGCCTACGTGAGACCCGGTGAATTCCTCTGCAGATATCATAATAAGTTTAGCCACACAACTAACTTGCAGAGCTCTAAAAGAGAAGATCCAGGATGGGATTAACGAAGGGAAGATCGAGTTTGGCCCTTCAGAGACGTCGGCGAGTAGTTTCCATCCAGTCAGGAACCCACCATCAAGGAGAGTCAAGCGATAGATCATATACACGGCCAAAGGATGTAAGGAATGTCAAGCTCATGGTCCAGTTAGCCATCTCCCTAACATCCCCATGCAATCTATCATTAAGCCATGGCCTGCTTATGATAACCCGTACCTAAACTTTACCTTTTAACATCGAGTAAGGTTTAGTCGAGGATGATAAATAAATTTTCACCATTTATAGTTATCATATATAAATCCTTTGATCAACTATTTAATTATTGGTTCCATAAATCGAGAAACTTTCTTAAATGGAAGTCGTAGAGCTTGTGGGGACAAGTTCGTGGACTCATGGAACATTAAAATTAGAGTTACGACGAAGAAATTTTGGTTAAGAGAAAGTTTGTTGAAAAGTTACATTAGGGTAACTATACAAGAATAAATAGAAACTTTCCTATTTTAGAATGTTACAAGTTACCATTTACGGAAAACTCTCTCTCTTTCTCTCTCTCCTCTCCCAATTTCTCTCGTCTCTCTCTCACTATCGTCGGTGGTCTACCACTGACTGGCCACCAAATTGAACAAATAAGGCACCAAAATCTTCCTCTTCTTCTCCTCTACCATCTCTAATACACCCACAAACCCATCTCTAATTAATTAAGTCAAGAAATTGAAGGAACCAATCGAAAATCTCAAGAACCCTAGAATTTGGGCAAAGCAGACCTACTGGGCTTTGTATCCCTCTTCCTTGTAAGTCTATACATACCAAGAATATGTCTTAATTCCATCTGAGGAGGGAGAATCAAAGATTTGAAGATTTGAGGATTTTTTAGTGTTCTTGATTTCAAAGGTAAATTCGACTATTTTCATGATGAATTGGACTTAGATGTAGTTGAGAAAGTTGATGTTGGGTTTATTTTGGACAGGTTGAGCTTTGGGTCGCCGGAAAATAGATCTCCATCGCCACCAACGGTGATTCACGACAGTGCTCCGTCGAAGGGTTTTTTTTTTCAGCAGAAGTTTTATACCGTTTTGTTCGTTATTACGTAAGGATTATATTGAAGAGGTTTGCGAAATGTTTTGATGTAAATTAGTGTATTGAAAATGAACATAATCGGATTATAGTTAACATTATTACGATTTAGCGAGTTTATCAAGTTGAACATCACTTAGACGTAGAGTTGTTAATTTTAGAAACATATAGAGATTTTGAAAGTATATTAAGAATATTTGACATACGATTAGTTTTAGAAACCCATTGAAAATTCAGTAATCTAGTAATTCAAGAATGTGATATTCTCGACCTGAATACTTGTGGAGTGAACGAGTTATTCTATATCGTTTGAGACGAATAATTATTAAATAATCTTTGTTGTTTTAGGACAACACGCCGAACCAGAAGCGGCAGAGAATTTAGCTAGATAGAAGGCTTAAATCTATGAGTGGACCTTTATTTTTAAATATTATATGCATGCGATTATGAGTTTTTAGTTTCGGAATTCAGCTCTTCCGTATTATTCAGTTTCAGAATTCAGTTATCATTCAATTATACGTTTTATTCGGAGGTTACTACTATTATATTATTATTATATGTATGCATACATGTAATAGTCACTTGTCTTGGCCTCCAAGTGATAACTCTGGTTTAGTCAGCACCTGCAGGTGATGATCATCTAGTTCAACCAGCACCTGCTAATGATCCAAAGATGACTGGTTCAGCCAACACCTGTCAAGCATCGTCTCTGTAGTTATATAGACATTTCTGTCAGTTATTATTCTTTAGTGATGATTGGTATAGCCATCATATGTTAATCATCGACGTCATTATAGACTTGAGTAGAAGCCACTCTTCAGTATTTCGCATGCTATCTTTTAAATTCAAGTATTATTAGAAATGCATAATAGTCAGGTTTTCAGTTATTTAGTTATTTATTTTGTCCACTCATTCCAACATTTTAAAACTGCATTTCCTGAGTTTTTCAGTTTACGTTGCCTAGATCACAGATTAGACGGCTGAAGGTATTTCCAACTAGTTGACGAGGCTTAGTATCTCCATTGCTTCCTTTGTGCTTTGAGTAGGTTATCTGATGACCTACTTATGTTATATTTTTTCCCTTCAGTTTGTCTAAACGCTTTGATTATCAACTTTTTGTAAATTATGTCATTAAGTTGTAAACTCTACAGTACACCTTTTGTATCTTTGTAAGTTTAACAGTCAAGTACTTAATGTCAAAACTTTTTTTTAGTAGAGTTAAAGTCAGTGTCTTATCGTTCAAGTTTGGGTAACTCATGTTGGGTTGGCCGCTATGTTTATGGTGTGAGCTAGACTAATGTAGGTCCTATATGGCTTTTCTTGGGTGACGTTAGGTATCTGGGACGGGTCCTGTCAGCTTGGTATCAGAGCATTAGGTTATCAAATCTTGTTGGTTGTCTTACATTGTTGGTGATACTTAGAGTTGAGATGGCCCGACCATGGAAATAACCAATGTATGCTTTCGGGAATTATGTGTCACAAATGATTTAAGGTAATCTTCTGATCGATCTTGTTTCCTGTGTTCACTGATTTTGTCTTCCTTTAGGTATCACTACCAGAAAACTGCACTTAGGTGACGAAACCTTAATAGTTTTATCGCCTAAGTGAGACTTGGCCAACAAAATAAAAGTCGTCTTTTAGGTGTGCACTTACGAGAAAAAACATGTCATTTGGTCACCTAAGATGCACACTCAGACGATGGCAATTTGTTGTCATCATCTAAGTATTACACAATTAGACGATGATAGACATTCATCGCCTACGTGAACTCTTAGACGATGACTAGAGTCATTCGTCACCTAACTGAACAGCTAGGTGACGAAATAGTTTCATCGCCTAAGTGAGAACCTAAGTGACGAAACATGAAACTTAAGTGACGAAATGTTTCATCGTCTAAGAAAAGTTAATTATTAGACCTCTCGATCAGATTTCCTTATCTCCTCATCACTTCTCTGTCTCTCTCTCCCTCTCAGCTAGCTCTCTCTCCTCACTAAAAAAAAACCCACCGTCGGCGGCTCCGAATTATATCTGGCAAAAATTCATCAAAACTCGATTTTTCAAATTCCAGAGTTCTAGTTTTACCCACTTATTTCCTTATCGGTGAAGGTATTAACTAGTTTCTCTCTATTATTTTCTTCAATATCATACGTAATTATGTACGCCGATTAATTTTTCCGACGAATATATATATACAGTATGTTCCGGCGACCTTAATTAGCATTACTTCCATTGTTGTATTGCATTGTTAAGTTAATTGTAAGCTATATCCTAATTGGTTAATTAATTAGTTAATTAAAACATGCATGCATGTGCTAGGTAATATATATATAGTTAATTAATATATTTATTAGAATAATTAGTTAAAATATACATATATAATTAATTAATGCATGTATTTATATAAAGTTAATAATATAATATATATATATATAATTCATTCATTCAGTCATTTAAAGTACGTGTTATGTGCGATGCATTTGATAAAATATATAAAGTATATTAGATTAATGAATTATTAGTTACAAAATTATATAATTAATACATCGATTTATTATCCTTACGCAGAAATATGGATAAGAGTTGGATATAGTTGGCGAACAGAAGTGATATGCGGTATATGGACGACATCAGAGACTTTGTGAATTTTCCGACGGAACATGCTCAGGGAAAGAAGCGTTTCATGTGTCCGAGTAGAAAATGTCTCAACCAGCAGTTTGTTTTGTCTAACATTATGGCTCAACACCTCTATGAGCATGGTATGATGTGGAGTTACACTATGTGGAGCGAGCACGGTGAAGTAGTAAACTTCAGCTCAGAACCAAACTTCAGCTCAGGGTACAGTTACCATGGTGCCTCATTCAGCGCTAGCGGCTGCCCTGCTTAGAACCCAACTGTGGATTTGGTCCATGATACTTTTTCAAAATTTAGTCATGGTGGACATCAACACCAAGATGGAGGTTACAATACCAGTACTCATGATGACATATTTCCTGCTGTCAGCTTGTCCGGTGACACTACAGGCAGTGGCGGAGCCAGAAAAATATCTCAGCTAAGGCAAAAATTTAGCTTTAAAAAATAAACTAAATTCAATAAAAATGATACCTCCAATAATAAAAGATTATATTACAAGTTTTCAATTAATGACGAGACGGCAGTTGTCCTCGACGCTTTTTCATATTTTGAAAACGCTGCATGATAGAGTCATTGGTAATCCTATTAAATACCTCTTTTTCAATGTAAACAAGCAAGCTATCATTCATCCATTGATCTCCCATTCTATTACGAAGTGGATTCTTCACAATGTTCAATGCTGAGAATACCCTTTCCACTGAAGCTGTTGCAACCGGTAGAACTAAAGCCAATGTTAGAAGCTTGTAGACTGATGCATGTGTTATATGCTTTCTTGTCTCCACAAATTTTTTTGCAAGGTCCCCAATTCCTTTCAACTGAGAGAATTTATTATTGGATCGCATCTCATTAATGTAAATACCAAGTTTATCTTCAAGTGATAACACTTCTCGGTCAGAAAAATCTCTCGGGTAGAATTTGGCAAGTTGAAGCAATTTTTGCTTGTCAAACCTAGAGAATGAATTATCCGGACTTAAACTTGCAACACAAAGAAGAACCTCAGAGTTTACCTCATTGAAACGATCATTCAGTTCTGAAAGTTGTCTGTCAATCACAGTATAAAAGATCTCCACCCGATAATGATGAATGATTGTTACTTTTTCAGCTCTGCGTTGAGATTTCCCTTGAGCAACAAAGTTGTCATTCAAATTGGGAATGTTGATACCATGCTGGCCACAAAAAGAATAAACTTTGCTAAGTAAATTATCCCATTCACAATCTTCATCCCTCATTGCTTGTAGTTGTTCCTTGCATGCCTTAACTAATTCAATAGCATTGACAATATCTTGATCCTTCCTCTGCAATGCCTGTGATAATTCATTCGTAACTCCCAACACTTGTCTCATCAAAAACAGGCAAAATACAAAGTCAAATGATTGCATTTGTGCTAGCACAAGATTACATTCCCCTCTCTGATCAGAGTTCACTCCATCTTCAATAATAATTTCAATCACCTCAATCGTAGAAGCAAACATAGAAATAATACTCAATAAGGTACCATAATGTGAACCCCAACGTGTATCACCAGGACGTTTCAGAGTAGTTTCTTGATTCAACCCTCTTCCACTTAAAAGCTCATCATTATTAAGAGCTTCCATCACTTTCTTCTGTTGTTGTTCTCGAAGAAGATCACGACGTTTACATGATGCTCCAACAAGATTAACCACTCGAGTCACTAAGAAAAAGAAGGAAGCAACTGGAACATGATTTTTAGCTAAAGACACGAGAGCAAGTTGAAGTTGATGTGCAAAACAATGAACATAAAAAGCACATTGATTTTCTTTCAAGATAAGTGCCTTGAGTCCGTTGAACTCACCTTGCATATTACTAGCTCCATCATAACCTTGTCCTCGAAGATTTGTAATGCTCAATCCAATTCTAGAGAACAACTCATCTATTGCAAGTTTCAAGGACCGTGCATCAGTACTTTTAACATGTTGAATGCCCACAAATCTTTCAATCACTTGACCTTTATTGTCAACATAACGAAGAACAACAACCATATTCTCTTTCACTGAATTATCCCGTGCTTCATCAACCAGAATAGAAAATGGCGCATCACCGATCTCCAATCTTATTGCATTAACTGTTTCAACTGCAATTGCATTTATAATATCTTTTTGTATATCAGGTGATGTCAACTGTAGATTTCTAGGAGCATTTTCAAATGCAACAGCCTTCACACTCTCATTATGTTCAGCAAGAAACTCTAATAGTTCAAGAAAGTTCCCTCTATTGCTGGACGATTCAGATTCATCATGACCACGAAAAGCAAGACCCTGCCTCAACAAGAAACGAATACAATCAATTGAAGCATTCAAGAGAATGTAATAGTTGTTCTTAGCAGATTCCACTTGACGACTAATAACTGATTCCAGATGTTGTTTTTGATTCATAAGAGCATGACAATTCTGTAATGCTTTGTTGTGAACGCTATCCACTCCTCCTACATGATCTTGAAGTACTTTTTTAGTTTTCCAGTTAGAGAAACCTTTGCTAGTAAATACATCACCACCTCCTTGGTCACCATGATGTTGCTTAAAGAGATAACAGCATAGACAAAACACAGCATCTTTTTCTATGCTATACTCTAACCATTCTGGATGATCATCAAACCAAGAAGTCACAAAACGCCGCTTTGTTCCGCTTATTATGGTTTGAGGAAACTGGTGATTTCGAGGCTGGCAAGGACCCTTGAGCAAATAATGTCGTCGAACTTGCTCACGAATATTCGGATCATATTCCACGATGCGCTTCCGCCTTGCGGGATCTGATGGAAGATTGCCCAATACAGTTTCAAGTTCCTTTTCTTTAAAGATTTCAGAGTCGACATTGATTCTCTTAGAAGAACTAGAAGCCTCTCCCCCTGACCCCGACACTTTCTGAAAATACCTCTTCATAACTGTTTATCATAAAATTTTACGTATCTATAAAAAAAAGTACATAACTATTTTATCAACTATCAACCGTACAGAATGAGCATATAATTGTGCAACTCTACAGTCTCTACCACCACAAAAACAAGAATCGGAGAACTTTGAGAAAGAAAACAAAAAGAACCAATGAAATAAAAAGAAGAAAAGTTAAGAAAAAATATATAATATAAATTGATAATAGAGTTTAGAGAGAAGTAAGAGAACTAACGTGGTTGAAGAATGATTATGATCGATGATTTGATGAATGAGAGATTGAGAGTCACGACTCACGAGATGGATGAACAGGAATTACAGGATGATGATGAATAATTGAGGACTGGTCGTCTGGAGATTTGCCGATTTGGAGTTTGGCCGTTTGGGGATATAGAGTAATAAAGGGTACTGGGTAGCCAGGGTAAGGACGTAGGCTACGTAGGGTTTACATAAATATATACGCTGTCAAGTCACGCCAGGCCGCCAGGGTACTCAAGTGTCATCTTATTACATATAGATATAATTTCAGCCCAGCCTGTTTGGGGTTAATTACAATGAGAGAGCTACGTAGAGGCCCACTAAAGCGAAACACGTTAAAATAGAAAAACTAACTGTCAGCTCAAATACAATATGTTACTAATTAATTTTCTAGTCAAGATCTTGAAAACAAGAATGAGTGGCTTTGTTTAAGTTTTGCAAATCCAAGAGCAAACGATCTCCTTAGCTGATCGTGCATGAGGTTCTTGACAGTTCACATCAATCACATGTCCATTGAGTACGTTGGACTAGTATATATAATAGAGGGTAGGGAGACTAAGACTAGTATATATAATAGACTAGTATATACCAAAGTGTGTCACTGACACCCCACTTTTATTTTTTTTTTCTTTTCCTAGTTCCTACTAAAAGCCTAAACAAGGTCGAGCCCAGGCATTGCCACCATTTTTTCCGGCAAAACCACCATTTTTTCCGATCAAAAGCTTTCAAATCTAATATCCAGTATAGCTAGTCTCATACTCGAGCCCAGGCAGTTGCCTGTGCTCGTCTATACGTGGCTCCGCCACTGACTACAGGGATGGATGGGTACAACATGATGCTACTCGAAACCCAGATCCGGTGTACCCTGGATGTCCAGAGAATGTGTTGCAATATATAATGGGGGAAGTTCAGATAAAAGTGAAGAATAAAATGTCAGATATTGACGAAATACATGAGCATATATGTAAGTTGCTACGTGATCATCACAAACTTCCGGAAAGTCATTATAAGGTTAGAAAGATCTTAAGCAGCCTCAGCCTAAAGTACAGGAAAATTGATGCCTACATAAATGATTGTGTGCTGTTTTACAAAGAGTATGAACATTTGGACTATTGTCCGATATACAACCAGTGCAGATATTTGAAGCAGGGGAGAGGGAGAAGGAAGAAGCAATACCTTTGAAGGTGCTTCAATATTTTTTGTTGATTCTCAAACTACAACGTCTGTACTTGTCTTTATATACAGCAGAGGCGATAAGATGGTACGTGGAACAGCGAGTAGATGAAGATGTGCTCCGACAAGCAGCAGATGATGAGGCTTTTAAAAATTTCGACCGGGAATTCAAAGACTTTGCAGCAAAGGTTCGAAATATTATACTCGACCTATCTGCAGATAGATTTAATTCTTGGGGTAGTAACAGTGCTGCCATCAGCACTTGGCCAGTTATTCTCATGTCGTACAACCTGCCTCCGTGGATGTGCATGAACAAGGAATTTAATTTTCTTACTCTGCTAATTCCAGGTCCTAAATCTTCGGAAAAGTGTTTAGATGTCTACCCCAGACCATTGATCAATGAGCTCAAACTGTTGTGGGAACATGAAGTTCCAACTTATGACAAGTTCACTAACACGATGTTCTTGATGAGAGCAGCCTTCATGTAGACAATCAATGATTTTCCTGCATATGGGATGTTGGCATCTTGCACAACCAGAGGATACAATGGTTGCTCTGTTTGTTTAGATGACGTCAACTCCAGTTGGCATGTGGGGATGATATGTTACCTGGGTCACTGTAGATAGCTTCCTCATGATCACTCATGGCTACAGGATAAGGCTCATTTAGATGGGACGGTAAAGAATAATCTTAAACCCCAATAGTGGTTTAGTGAAGAGATTTTAGAAAGGTTGAACAGCTTCTATTTTGGTGTGTTAACCAACGACAAATAAGTGAAGAGACTCAATGTACACCTTCCATACGATCTTAGCTATTGGCATCACAAGAGTATTTTCTTTAAATTGCCCTACTGGTCAAAGTTGAAACTCCGGAACAACCTTGATGTCATGCACATAGAAAAGAATGCGTGCGACAGGGTGATGGGAATAATTTTGGGTATTAAGTTGAAGACCAAAGATATTCCCAAAGCGCACAAAGATCTGGAATCTATGAATTTACACCGTCACTTATGGTTGAGGAGGGATAGAAGAGGAGTGTACAATAAGATGTCAGATGCACCTTACATGGTGAAGCCGACCCAGAAGGGTTCTGTATTCAGCTGGTTCAAGATTGTTCGTTATCCATCTACTTATTCAGTGAATATTATAGGAATAGTGGACGAGGTGCAGCACAAGTTCAATTGTCTAAAGACTCATGGCTATCACGTTATGCTGCAACGCCTGATCCCAGTGGTAATTTGACCATATTTGCCTCATGAGTTGTCGAACCAATAATGGCATTATGTAGATGGTGGCAGAGATTATGCGCTAGAGATTTGCAAAAGTCAGATGTCCTCGAACTTCAATACGAAATAGTGCACATCCTTTGCAAATTAGAGATGATTTTTCCCCCTACTTTCTTTGACATCAAGATTCACCTCATAATCCACCTACCCCAACAGGTGCTCCTTTCTAGTCTGGTCCACTACACTTAGATGTTTCCTCAAGAAAGGTACGTACAATTATTTATAACGTATGTTCATCATTTTTATATTTCTTTTTTTGTGTTTCTACTATTCTTCAAATTATTAATTGTATGATTTTGCAGACAACTCGGACAGTATAAAGAATTTGTGAAAAATAAATATGCCTCGGATGGCTCCATAGCAGAGAAATACCTAATGCATGAGTGTGTTACCTACTGTAATAGGTACGTCAAGGATCTAGTCCAGGCCAATCCAAATGTCCGCCACAATCTTTCAATCGTCATAAATATTGTACGACAGTTTAAAGGAGTATTAAAGGAAATATCAACTAAAGAAGAACTTGAAGAAGCGCATTGGGTAGTATTGTGAGACTGTAACGAGGTCGACCGTTACATGAAGTACTACAGGGAGTACATTCAGACGATTAAACCGGACAAGACTCCTGCTTGGGTTGAAAAGATGCTTAAGAAGAAGTTCTCCGATTATTTCTGATAATGGATACGTATTTTTTATTATTTTAAAACTATTTTGTCATATATAGTACGTAGGGTATTTGGTGTTTGTTTATGCAAAGTGTTTTGCCTTACTTTGTGTATGCAGGTTTTTGGTTTCCTTTATATTTAGAGGAAACTATATCAAATTTTTGGTAGAAATTAAATTACACATTCATATATATTCTTCACGTTTTTGCAGATGGATGATCTATAAAAATTTGATAACCACGAGGAGTGGTGGTCGTGGGAAAAGCATATGTTGGCTCATAAGCTGGTTAAGCACTATATTTACTCCAGCCATTTTGTGAACGGTGTAAAGTTTCATTCATTGACTCGAGATGAAGGAGGAACCACACAAAATAGTGGGATCACAGTTGGAGAAGGTGATGTTGTCTATTATGGAGTTCTTGAACATGTCATTGAGCTGCTATACTGGAATGATATCAACGTTTTTGTTTTCAAGTGCAAATGGTTCAAGCGTACCAAGGAAGATATGGGGCTAATATCAGTCGATACAAACTTAAGCTGGTATGAGGATGAGCCATTCGCTCTTGCCACCTTAGTTAGGCAAGTGTTCTGTATGGATAATCCGAAAGCTGGTGAAGGCTGAAAAATAGTAAATCATATGTCACACCGAGGAATATAGAGTGCAACGACACTTGATGGGACGTCGGAGATTGATATTGAAGCGCATAGAGATAATGCATATCAAGAGGCTAATACTTCAGTCATCCCCAATGTAATGGAACTGGTTCGGCATAACGAACACTTACCCCCGATTGATGCCACTACAGATCTTACTGCAGAGGAGATTAGGGAGTTAGCACAGAATGCCCCAGAAGTTGAGGAGCCTGAGGACGATGACGATGTCAGATACAATTCAGACGATTTAGAGTATGAGGATGATGAGGAATCATATGATAGTGAGGAGGATGATTCAGATGATGATGATTATGAGGATGATGATTGATATGAGGGCGGATTACTATATATTTATATTATAAATTAATTAATTTACAGTCACGTACTATATATATGTAAAGAGGTTTATATATATTTGAGTGCAAATGGTGTATTTGATGACTTGAATTGTGTATAATATGAAGATCAAGCCAAATGAATAAAATATTCTTCGAGGTCATGCTTATAGCAAATACAGTGAGGGCACGCACCAAGGAGAACCGGAAGTCTGCAGAGGGATCGGGTCGGATCGAGGAGATATATATATCGGAATCAGCTTAATTAATTAAATTTGATTATTTTTCTTTCGATCTATAAGCTAGATTATGAATTATTAAGGCCAGATGGTGATGCTTGAAATAAAATTATGTTTGGAATTGGAAAAAAATGAAAAGTAAATAAAAAAAGCCTCTTGGCCGACGAAAATGGATCATTTTGTCGTCTAAGGTACACTTAGACGACGAAAATAGAATATTTCGTCGGCTAAGTTGACCTACCTAGACGACGGAAATAATGTCTTCGTCGTCTAGGTGAACCTTAACCCTATACCTAAACCCTAAGAGCATCTTCAATTATTAAGTCCTATATGGGGTGCTAAACTTATATATAGGACTTCAATTTAGCATTTTTTATTTAAGACTTCAATGTCTCCAATGGTTAAGGTTCTATAACAAAATTGTAATAGAGGTGTTATTACATTTTATGTGTGGGTCCCACATGCTAGAGGTGTTATACCAAGTCCAATTTTAGCACTTCATTTAGCACTTAGGTCTAGATTTTTAGCCCCTAGATCCTCAACTTTTCTCTATGGAGAAGACTTTTCTGAAGAAGAGCTATAATTATAGCCCCTAGATCTTAGATCTCATCTCCATTGGAGATGCCCTAACACTAATCCCTTTACCCTAAACCCTGAAATCTTAGAGGACAAAACTTCACAGCTCGTCGTCTAAGTGAGGACCAAACCGGGGCCTTCCAAACCCAAGGGCTTTTCTTTTGGTAAGTTTGCATTTTTGTTATCATCGATCATATTTGTGCTATTCATGGGCCATCTCGTGTACCTTTGTGATCTTGTAGTACTTTTATCTTCTTATGTTGCGTTTACTGAAAATGTGTGAACTGCCATATTGTTAATCGTACAGGTCCCATTGGGGAGGTGATCGAGGGAATCCTACCCAACCACCCCCGGGTCTATTTTAAAAACTCTCAACCGGACCAAGGCTACATCATCCAGCCTCCTCGTGATCTTACCAAGGATGATATTGAGGCCCTTGGTGAGGGCATTATGCTCCCCCGCATAGGGAAGCTCATTCCCCCCCAGTTTTGCTCAGACCTGACTCATGCTGACATCGCCTGCCCATCGCTGGTTTCTCTGATGCTCGAGCAGGACGCTAAGGACCTTGGGTCCCTGCATACCGAGAATCTGATGACAATGTCATGGACCTCCCTCTACTAGGTAATCTTATTTTCGTACATCTGGCATATTTTCGTGTTGTTTACTCAATCATTTTTTTTGTCTAACATATCGTTCTATCATTTATTTCAGTCATCCGTCACCTCACCGCTGCCCTTAGGCGCTTGTATGCTAAGGCGAGTGAGGCCAAAAATAAGACCTCACAAGCCAGAAAGAAAGTAAAGGAGCTTGAGGGTCATGTGAAGGGGCTCGGGGAAGCCCAGGACCTTGCCTGTCGTATGATCGATCAAGAGAAAAGGGACCTGGAGGCTACTTGCTCCACTCATGAGGATGAGGTTAAATCCCTAAGGTCCGAGCTTGAGATGGTCCAATCTGAGGCAAGGGAAGCGACGAAGATTGTTGACGCCAAGCTCAAGGAGGCTTTGGATGTCAAGGACAGGGAGTGCGAAGATCGTTTGGCCACCCTGGAGGCCTCCCATGGGCTCTAACACGAATCACAATGAGTGGACTAGGAGCAAGATCGAGCAGAGCTGATCCGTGCTTACAAACCTTCTGTCATTGCTTCGGAAACCGAGTACGAGGGAAGCCCTCAGCCCGTCCTTGGGGTGTATTTTGTGTAATAGCCTTAGGACCTATGATCAAACAATATTTATCGTTTTTCAATTTTTGTACCTTTTGCTTATCTTGCCTGGGCCCTTAAGCTCGGTTAACTCTTATGCTAAGAGTAGATGTAAGTATCGTACCTAGTTATTTTCGTACTTTACTTTCATGCCCAGTAACTTTACTTCTGGGTCTTAGGGGATCTACCTCTGAGTGCCTATGGCCTTAGTGCAACTCTCGGATCCCCACTCGTTCTAGTTTGATGCTCTCAGAAGAGGCTTAAGTAGATCTTTGGTAATCTTAAGGTCCCCTGGGAGGAGCTCACGGTTTTGAGACTGCCTCCCCTTGGGGGGGAAGGGGTATGCATGTTAACCCCCAGGTCTGTATAAAAACCACCGTGCTCCAAACCCTTACCACAACCAAGTCCCTTCGTCTTGGGGGTATTTTAACTCCGTAGGAGATCTAATGTTATCACAAAGACCACATTAGGACCACCCTCTAGGTCGAATACCACCAAGGGGACTTATCTGCAGTGTCAAGATGGAGTCTGCCAAAAAACTCTCTATATATCGACTTTGACTTATCCCTAAGGCGTCATCAGGTCTCAACACTTGGGACTTATAATGCCCAATTTTCCAGAATATGGCCAAGCCACTACTGGGGTGTTTGTGTGGATATGACCTCGTATGTCCTGACCTCATAAAATCCAACTTTTAGGACTTTACTGACCCAAGATTATTGTGAGCCTTTGTGAGGTTTTACTCCGAATATTTTGGTCTATCCATGGGCATCCCCCTCAATGCCCTAGCTCTCCCTCCCTCAGGGTGTATTACCTTTGAGGGGATCAACTAACTCACAGAGTAAAAGTCCTTCCCACAGGAACCAACATCATTTACCCCACTCAAGCTTGTTGCCATTTCTGGGCTTTAAGCTCCCCCAAATTGTCCACATCGATCGACAAAGCGACTCTGATATTTTTTAAAGACAAAAACAGGAATCGAACATAGAACGCAATGAAAAGCATAGTTACTGAAAACATAAGCTTTTATTGAATGATCGTATAGTGTCGTACAATGTCTGTCACATCGAGCAAGGAAGTGTCTGACATATCTCGTCAAACCTGCCAACTTGTAAAATAATTGTAACAAGAACCAAGTCGGTTAGGAAAAGTACAAGATGTTTCAGGCTCCAAGCCTTCCGCTTCGCTCTGGGCGATACTCCTTTAAGTAGAGGGTGTTCCATCGTTTATCCATCGAGGCTCTGGTTCTATGGTTTTCCAGCTCGTACGACCCGTTATAGCCTTCTCCAACGATCTTATATGGCCCTTCCCAGTTTTCCCCCAGTTTTCCCTCTCCTGGGACCTTGGTATTTTCGAACACCTTGCGTAACACCAAGGTTCCAGGGAGGAAAACCCTAGGTCGAACCTTACGGTCGTAATAAGATTTTATCTTCTACTGGTAGGAAGCTAACCTTACTTGAGCTTGTTCTTTTTGCTCCTCTAGTAGGTCCAACTCATGCCTCAGGCTTTCTGAATTGCTTTCCTCTATCTGTTCTGCCAGCTTGAGGTTGGGGATCTTATGGTTGATTGGGATGATGGCCTCTATTCCATACACCAAGGCTAACGGAGTTTCCCCAGTGGGTTTCCTCTTGGTCGTTCTATATGCCCAAAGTATGTTTGGGAGCTGAGACACCCACTGCCCCTTTGCCAGTTGATCGAGCATCCTCCTTAGACCTTGCAGTATCGTTTTGTTTGAAGCTTCAAATTGTCTGTTGCTCTGAGGGTACCTCGGGGTTGAGAACCTGATCTTGATACCATGGTCGGCGCAGTAGTCCCTAACCTCTTGGCAATTGAATTGAGGGTCATTGTCTGCTATGATCGTTTGTGGGATTTTGAATATGCATATTATAAATTTCCAAATAAAGTTATTTACCTCTACTCCCCTTATCTTAGCCAAGGCCTCTGCTTCGATTCATTTGGAGTGGTAGTCGGTGGCAACAAGGAGGTACTTTTTCTGTCCGCCCCCAGCTCCAGTAGGAAACTCTCCCATTATGTCCAACCCTTACTATGCAAAAGTGCATCATACCGAAACCAGGTGTATGGGGGTTGAGGGGCATGTCTTTGATAGGCTTCACAAGCACTAGCATATTCCATGCAATCGTTCTTCATCGTGGGCCAGTAATACCCTTTGGTCAAGCATCGTACCACAAGGTTCCTGCCCCCAATGTGTATGCCGCATATTCCAGAGTGAAGCTCCTGCATATTCGTTCTAACTTGGGTGGGTGCACCGCTAACTGATCTAGTCCCCTGAAGGATCGCCTGTACAACTTCCCTTCTCTGATGTCGCATCTTGCTGCATGTCGTACTTCCCTTCTAGCATCCACCATTTCCTCTTGCAGGGCTCCCGTTTCTATGTAGCTCATTATTTTGTCCATCCATGAGGGTCCTAGTTGGACTAGCCTTACTGCCACAACCCCATCCTCGTTCGTGCTCAGGTTAGGCATGTGCTCTACAGAGATCGTTCTCCTGAGCTGATAATTAATGCTGGAGGCTAGATTTGCCAAGGCATCCGCGTTCATGTTCTCAAACCTTGGGAGCTGCATGATCGAAAATTCTTCAAACTGGACAACCAACCCATTGGCCAATCTGAGATATGCCTCTATGGACGCATGGTGAGCTGCGTATTCCCCTATGACCTGGTTTGCGATCAACTGTGTGTCACAAAACTCCTTGATTTTCTTCATGTTCAATTCCCTAGCCAGCCTTAGTCCTGCTAGGAGGGCCTCGTACTCAGCTCCGTTGTTCGTGGCCTTCCACCCCAAGGTTAAGGCTTGTTACATGATCGTTCCATCTGCAGCACCAAGCCAGCTCCAGCTCCCTTGTCCTTCGACGATCTGTCCGTCTACAGCATCTAATGATCTACCCCCAGCACCTCTCTTCCTTCCTCCTTCTTTCTCTTTTCTTGAACCTCTGGCTCAGGCATAGTAAACTCAGCTAGGAAGTCTGCCAAGGCTTGCCCTTTCATCGTCATTCTAGGCCTGTATTCAATATCGTGTTGTGCTAGCTCGATGGCCCACTTAGTCACCCTACTCGAGGAGTCTGGGTGAGCAGGATCGTTCTCAATGGATACTCATTCATAACAATAATTTTGAAAGCTTGAAAATATGGTCGGAGCTTGCGCGACGAAATGACCAGGGTTAGTACCAGCCTCTCCAACTTGGGGTAACGGGTCTCTGGGTCGAGGAGAGCTTTAGACACGTAATATACGGGTAGCTACCCCCCAGTATCTTCTTAAACCAGAACTCTGCTCACTGCCACGTGGGAAACTGCCAAGTACAGGTATAGGTTTTCCCCTAGCACGAGCTTGCTTAGTATAGGGGGAGAGACGAGGTATTGCTTAAGTGCTTGGAATGCCTTTTTGCACTCTTCTGTCCAGAGCTCTCCCTTAGTCCTTTTAAGTGATTCGAAGAACGGCTTACATTTATCGGTCGATCTGGACAAGAACCTGCTTAAGACCGCCATCTTTTCGTTCAAGCTCTGGATTTCCTTCACCGTGGATGGGGATTTCATATTGACAATCAATGAGACCTAGTTTGGGTTTACCTCTATCCCTTGCTGCGTCACTAGATATCCCAAGAACTTACCAGATCCTACCTCGAACGTGCACTTCTCGGGGTTCAACTTCATACTGTACCGTCGTAGGAGGTCAAAACATCCCCTTAGGTCAGACACGTGGTTCTGCCTGTTCTTGCTCTTGATCAGCATATCGTCTACGTACACCTCCATCGTATCCCCAATCAAGGGTTTGAATACCTTGTACACCAACCTCTTGTATGTTGCCCCTACATTTTTCAACCCAAAGGGCATTACCTCGTAGGCATAAACCCCATTCTCTGTCATGAATGTCGTCTTTGCCACATCGTCTTCTGCCATCTTGATTTGGTTGTAACCACTATAAGCATCCATGAAGCTAAAAAGCTCATGACCTGCAGTAGAGTCTACCAACTGATCTATCTTGGGGAGGGGGAAGCCGTCCTTGGGGCACGCCTTGTTAAGGTCTATGAAGTCAACACAGACCCTCGATTTCCCATTATTCTTCTTGACAAGGACCACATTAGAGATCTATTCAGAGATTGGGACTTCCTTGACGAAACCCGTTGCGAGTAGCTTTTCCACTTCATGTTCAATTATCCCGTGACGCTCTGCAACAAATGTTCTTTTCTTCTGTGTTATGGGCCTGAATTTAGGGTCCACGTGAAGCCGGTGCTGAATCACTTTCCTGTCAATCCCCGGCATGTCCCATGCTGACTATGCAAACACATCCTTATACTCCCTTAGCAAATCCATCAGATTCTTACGTTCAACTCCACATAGGCCTGACCCAACTCTTGCACACCGATTTGGTCGTCTTGATCGAAAGGTTCAAGCGCTATGACTTCTTCGGCCTTCTCCTTAAAAGGCAGTTCCTGGGGGTCGAGTTCCATGTCTAACCGGTCAATCACACCATCCCGACCCCCATTCTGTGATTGCTATGCTAGCAGGGCTGGGGCAACCATGCCCCCAGCCTCGCCCACTGCCTCCCTTTTCATACACTTGGTGGCCAGCACCGTACACAACCTTACTGCAGCTATGTCCCCCTTGATAGTGATTGTGCCTCCTGGGGTTGGATATTTCAGGACCTGGTGGTAGGTTGATGCTACCGCCCTCATCTGATGGAGTCAGAGCCTCCCTAGGATTGCGTTATGGGGGAACGAGGCGTCAACCGTAGCAAACCATGTGGTTGGGTTGGTGAGGGACGTGCCAACCTGGAGGGGAATAATCCATAGGGTCCTCACCCTTGATCCCTTAAAGCGTATGAGGGTCGTTCAATGATCTTTGATCACCCCCATCAAGCTCATTCTCTCTACAACATCTGTGAATATAACATTCACAACGGCTCCATTGTCGACTAAGACCCTGACCACTATCATGTGGGTTATCCTAATGTTAACGACTAGGGAATCATCGTGGTCCTCCTCCTCCTCAGGGAAGTCTGTGTCTGACAACTCGAGCATGTTCTTCCTCATTCGGATATTGGGTTCATCCCCAGCCCTGAGTCTCTTCGATTTGTGCTCATTTTCCTTGAGGGTGGCCCCCAACTCCTCTGCCTTTGCCATAATATAATTCAAGCTAGGAAAGAGGGTATCCCCGGGGTACTCAGGTGTCTGGAGTATACAATTCAGCACTGGGTACTTCTCCTCTTGGCCATTAGGTGGTGGTGGCAAGTTTTTGTTGCTTCTTTGTCGCTTGCCATTACCTTGCGGCTTCAACGACTCTTCGAGATTTTTCTTGTAATCCTCCGTTAGGTATTCCTAGTAGTACTCTTGGTCTACCAACTCTCTGAAATATTGCTTGAAGACTCCACAATCGATCATCTTATGCTCATTAGCCTTGTGATAAGCACAAAAGTCTCTAGAATCGCCTTTGCTCGTCATCGGTGGTGGCCTTTTAAGCCAAGGCTCGTTCTCGATGTGGTGAAGTATAGTCAAAATCGAGATTGTCGTGGGGGGAATGAACAATTTTCCACCCTGTCCGACAGGCTAGTGCCCTGAGGCCCTCCTCTTGTTATCGTAATTATTCCTCCCCTGGCTCACATTGTTGTTGGTCGTGTCTCTTTGCGAGTTGGAGCTGGTTCCACCTCGGGATGCCTTCTCCATCAAAGAGTCCCTAGTGTTGTAAGTTCGTCATATCCTCTACCTGGGTGTAATCTAAGGCCTCATGATAGACCGTGGATAAGTCCTTGGTCTTTTTCCTGATCATCTTACTAGCCAACTCTGAGTCCATGTCCATTCATTAATGAACGTCATGGTCGCTACGGTATTATCCTTACAGTCAACCGACGTATACTCCTTCCTGAACCTTGTGACCCAATCCCTCAGGCCCTCTGCCCTTTTCAATTTGAGGGACATGAGGTAGGTCATGTCTTTTGTTCCCTCAGTGTTACTCTCATACCTCTTGAAGAAAGCCATTTTTAGACTTCTCCGATCCTCGATTGAACCTGGGGGGAGTGTCTCGTACCACTGCAAGGCGTGGTCTTTCAGGCTTGCCTAAAACATCTTACACATCCAAGCATCATTCGACTGGCTAGTGGCCATAGTTGACTGGTAGTTTCTCACATGCTGGTATGGGTCTGAATCCCCCGAATACATGTCAAACCTAGGGTGGCTCAACATTCTGAGTGGCTCAAAATCCTAGATGAATTGAGCCAAATGGTTCTGAGACATTCTTCAAGCCCTTTGTTCTACCTCATATTCCTTCTTGGGCATCTATTCCTTCCTCAGTCTCTCAATTTCCTTGTTGGTCTAGACGTTATGGGCACGCTGCGTCTCCATAAACTCCTTCATCATGTTCCTAAGGGTTGTGACCCCTTGGTTCTCTGGTTCGGTTACCACCTTATGTTGGTTGTCCTGCTCGGCTGCTAGGACTCCCTGTACCTATGGCGTTGGTAGGTCAGGTTTTTCAACAGCTTTACCCAATTCGTCAAGGTGGTCTGAACAACAGCCACGGTGCCTGCCAACTCGTTCGTGCTCCTTGTGTCGCCCTCAGTAGGCTGTTGTAACACAGCCATGTTGATTCTCAGGCTCGTGTATCGTTCCTCAGCCTAGTATAGGTCCTGATTGACCTTGGCCCTCCAGCCCCTGGCTCCTTCGTTCTCCTGGTTGGAACTGTCTTTGTCGCTCACATGCACTTCTTCCACAAGGTTCCTCGGCTGAACCTGATGCGTGAGGGTACTCTCACGCCTCAATGCCCCTATTTCGGGGGTGATTTGATTGTTTCCCGCCAGCGGGGTTGCTTCCTTATCACGCTGATTGCCTGCGTCAGTGTTGTCTTCCATAGTCCTTCCGTTCACGAAAGTTAGCTTAGGGTTCCACTCTCAACGAGAGCACCAATTTGTGAGAGTAGATTTATCCCGCTATAGCTTAGATCTTCGTGAACCTACAAAATAAGTCGAAGCACGGTGTGATGCCGTGTTTAGACCCTCCGATGCTTAAGTCAGAACTTATCTCAAGAATTAAATAGTGAATAGAGTAGAATTATGTTACCTCGGACCATGTATAGATGGTCTATATATAGTGATCGAACTAGGTCTAAGCATAATCCATATCAAATAAGACTATTTTACTTTCAGATAGGAGGAATCCGTTAAGGAATAGATCTCCTTATCCAGGGATAATAATGTTTCTAGATTACCACAAGCCCTTCGACATAATTATGCTAGAACACGTACAAATCTTACCCTCTCCTCCACGGATTCTGTCAACCCCTCAAGGTTTGATCGATCAGTCCATCGAGGTCAGATTGCCCAGCCCCATTGAGGTCTGACCTTACCTTAGGACTGTCATGTCTATCGAACATTCTAGAAGCTCATATAGTGTTCTAGATACTTCTAGAAAATCTCAGTCTATTCGACCCTTAATCAAACTCATAATCGTCCGAGCCCAGGTCCATCTCTGGCCTCATCGAACCTAATTCGAAATCATATTACCCTAGCTCATTCTTCTCTAGCTCGGATGGCCAAAATTGACTCCCACAACCATGATAAACTTATGGCCTTCTGAGGAATGAGGAGGGATCAGTCTGATAAGATATAGTGCCCAGCCACGAGAAAGCCAGGGCTTAATGATAGGATGCATGGGGATGTTAAGAAGATGGTTGACTGGCCCGTGAGCTTGACAGTCCTCGCATCCCTTGGTAAAAGTGATCCAGTCCTTTAAGATGGTTGGCCAATAGTACTCATGCCAACGTAGCAACCATCACATTTTGAGTCCTGCCTTATGTGCTCCGGATGCCCCTAAGTGTACCTCCTGCATCAACCGATTAACATCTCTTATGAAAATGCAACGAAGATATATAACTTCCTCGCCTCGCCGGAGTTGCTCGCCATTCCTAAGCATGTAATTAATAGAAAGGGAAACGTGTCCTTTTGTCCAACACTGTGTTGGGATCTTGTATATAAGAAATAAGGGGTTGTCTCCAGTCTACATCAATGTAGTCTAATGCTACCATATATCAATCATCGTTCTCCTCCTTCCTGACCATGAATAAAGGCAAAGTCCACCGTTCAACCGTTAGGATACACTCATGAACGTCGTCTCGGAGACTAATGTTGGTGGCTAGTTGGGCTAACTCGTTAGTAGCTTGGTTTTTATCGCGAGGGATATGCTCCAAAGTAACCTCTGTGAACAACTCTAGTAGCTCTCCTGCCCGCTTAGTTTATGGCTCAAGGACAACCCCAGCTCTATACTTAGTCTCGAGTTGTCGAATAATTAGCAATGAATCACCCAGGATGTGTATATCGAAGACCTCGAGATCAAGCAACATTTCCAACCCGATGATCAATGCTTCGTACTGTGCCTAATTATTGGTGCAATTTAAGTCCAAACAAAAAGAATAAGAAAAAGTGGTTCCTTCAGGATTGACTAGCGATGTGCCTGCACTAGTGAGAGTGTTGGTACTCGACCCAACAAAGTATAGCATCCATGGCGAGAGCATTATGTGAGCCAACTCCAATTCCTTGACATCCGGAGCCTCCAACATGGTGTGATGAGCCAGAAAATCAGCCATTGCCTGGTCTTTCACTGCTTTCTGTGGGATATACTGCAGCGAGAATTATTATAGCGCCAGAATCCATTTCCCAATTCGGCCTCTGAGAATAAGCCTTGACAACATGTACTTCACTAAATTCATCTGAGTGATGACATACGTGCTAAAGGACAACATGTAGTGCCTCAACTTACATCCCGAGAAGTAGAGAGCTAAGCATAGTTTTTCCATTGGAGAATACTTGGTTTTGCAATCTGTTAGGGTTTGGCTTAGGTAAAAGATGGTTCGCTCACTTCTAGTAGTATCGTCTTATGCTAGCAATCTACCGATCGACCCTTTCACTGTGGAGATGTATAACTTGAAAGGCACTCCAGGCCTCAGAGGCACCAGTACTGGTAGATTAGTGAGATATTGCTTAATAGTATTGAAAGCCTCTTAATGTATAGGCTCCCACATAAAATCCTTCTGGTTTTGAAGCTTGAGTACAGGCGAGATTGGTTGAGTCTTACCAGCGGCGTTCGCAATAAACCGGCGTAAGAAGTTAATCATCCCAAGCAAGCATTGAAGCTCCTTCTTTGTTTTTGGAGGACTAGCATTGAGCACGGCCGTTTTCTTGTCGCCAGGCACTTCTATGCCTTGTCACTACCAAAAAAATTCACTTAGACGATGAAATCTTAAACGTTTCGTCGCCTATAAAAAACTAACACGACGAAATTATATTTTATCGTCTAAGAGAAAACTTTCGTCTTCTAAGTGTACTTTAGACGAAGGAATACATTTTCGTCATCTAAGAGACCACTTAAACGACGAAAAGTTTTTTCGTCAGCTGTTTCATCGTCTAAGTGATATTTTAAACAACGAAAATGCAATCCGTCGTTTAAGTTACGTTTCCAGATGACAAAAAAAAATATTCGTCGTCCTAGGCTTTGTACTTAGACAACAAAATATATGTTTCATCGTCTAATATATCACTTAGACGACGAAAAAAAATTTGTCGCCTTAGTTTTCTTTAGGCAACGAAACTTAGTACGTAAACGACGAAATATTTCGTCGCCTAAGAAAATCTCAATTATTAGAATAGATTCCATTTCCAGATCGATCATTTCTCTCTCACTCATCTCTCAACTTCTCTCAAAAACCTCTCAAGACCTCCTCCACCCACAATTTCGAGTTCTTTGGTTTTCCCATCTCCGGAGCTCTAGTTTACCTATCAATCTCATTTTCGGTGAAAGTATTAACTTGATTCTCTCGGGTTTTTTTTAAAATATAATTACGTACGGTGAATCATTCCGGCAATTTTTTTTGCATATATATATAGCATGTGAGCCTAGCTAGTTTGTTTAATTGTGAGCTAACTAATTATTTTTTAACCTTGCTTGAAATGCATGTGTTGATTAATCTCATGATTAAATAATGTTAGAGTAAATTAGTTGTTAATTTATGGATTTAAATATGTGAATGCATGTTTATATTATTGTGTTATGTAATTTAATTATATATATAGTAGTAGTAGTAGATGAATATTAATGTAAGTTATGAATGATAATTAAGAAGATTTTTTTTGTAATTAGCTAGATGAATATATATTGTAAGAATGACAAATATTTGTTAACTAATTATGGTTTATTCGTTAAGTTTTATGTTTCGTTTAAATTACACAAATATGTGGACAAGAGTTGGATACATTTTTCAAATAGAAGTGATGTGAGGTATATGGATGGAATTCATAACTTTGTGATGTTTGCGATACAAGACGGTCAAGGAAAGAAGCGTTACAGTTGTCCGTGCAAAAAATATCTTAGCAATCAATATGTGGAGGTTAATGTTATATATCAACATTTGTATGAGCACGGTATGATGTAGAGTTACACTACATGGAGTGAGCACGGTAAAGAAGTAGACTACAGCTCAACACCAAACTTCAGCTCAGGGTACAGTTACCGGGGTCCCTCATCCAGTAGTATTGGCACCGCTTCTTGGAACCCTATTATGGATGCAGTGCATGATGCTTTTCCGACATTCAGTCATGTTATACACCAACAAGAACAAGGAGATTATGATAATCCTAATTATCACACAACCCCTGCAGCCTTTCCAAACATTGATACTGTTGAGATGGATAAGTATAACAACATGTCACTTCAAGCCCAGACCCTGGTGTACGATGGATGTAAATTGAATGTCTTGGCGCTCCATAATGACTCAAATGTCATACAAAGTGAAGAACAAAATCTCGGATGAAGGTTTTAACGATATCCAGTAACATATATGTGATTTGCTGCCTAAGGGTCACAACCTTCCTAACTCTCATTAAAAGATCTTAAAGTCCCTCGATCTAAAGTACAATCAAAATCACGCATGCAGAAACGATTGTATGTTGTTTTACTAGGAGAATGCACATTTTGACTATTGTTCTGTATGCAACAAGTCCAGGTGGTTTAAGTCTAACAAAAGGAGATCGAAGAAGAATGTTGTCGTGAAGGTGCTACGCTATTTTCTGTTGATTCCCAGACTACAGCGTTTGTACATGTCTCTAAACACAGCACGGGTGATGAGATGGTACCCGGAATGATAAAGAGTAAATGACGATGTGCTTAGACATCCGGATGATTGAGAGACTTTTAAACATTTCGACAGGGAATTTCAAGACTTTTCAGCAAAGGTTCGAAATGTTTGACTCAGACTTTCTACAATTGGATTCAATTCTTGGGGTAATAATAGCGTTGTCGTCAGCATTTGGCCAGTTATTCTCATGTCGTAAAACTTGCCTCCGTGGATGTGTATGAACAAGGAATTTAATTTCCTTACTCTGCTAATTCTAGGCTCTAAATCTCCTGAAAAGTGTTTAGATGTGTATCTCTTACCATTGATTGACGAGCAGAAACTGTTGTGAAAAAATGGAGTCCCAACTCATGACAAGTTCACTAAGACAATGTTCATGATGAGAGCAGCTGTAATGTAGACAATCAACGATTTTTCTGCGTATGAGATGTTGGCATCTTGCACAACCTGGAATTTACAATTTTCCTGGCATTTTCCTGCATAAGGGTACAAAGCTTGTCTTGTCTGCTTAGACGATGTCAACACTAGTTGGCACGCGAGGAAGGTGTGTTACATGGGTCACCGTAGATGGATTCCTCATGATCACCTTTGGTGAAACAATAAGGATGATTTCGAATGGACAATATAGGAAAATCCGTAACCCAGACAGTGGTCTGGCGAAGAGATTTTTGAGAGGTTAATTGACTTTGATTTTGGTATATTGAGCAATGACGATGATGTGAAGAAACATAATCCGAACCCTTCAGATGAGCTTAAATATTGGCACCACATGAGTAATTTCTTTGAACTAGCTTACTGGTCAAAGTTAAAACTCAGGAACAGACTAGATGTCATGTACATAGAAAAGAATGTGTGTGACAGAGAGGTGGAAAAAGTTCTCGGTAATAAGCTCAAGACTAAGGATACTCCCAAAGCATGAAGAGATCTTAAAATTATGAATTTGCGTTGTACCTTGTGGTTAAAGAAGGATGGAAACGGTGTGTACAACAAGATGCCCGATGCACCTAACACAGTGAAGACTGCACAGAGGTATACTATATTCAAATGGTTTAAAAGTGTTCGGTATTCGTCTAATTATGCAGCGAATATATATCGATGTGTCAATGTTGGGGATCACAAGTTCTATGTTCTAAATACTCATGATTGTCACGTTATGTTGTAACGTTTGATTGCAGTGGTAATTCAACCTTATTTGCCTAAAGACATCGTCGAACCAATAGTTGCATTGTGAAAATGGTTGCAAAGGTGATGCGCCAAAAAGTTGAAGAAATCGGATGTTCTAGAACTACAATAAGAAATTGTCCATATCCTTTGCAAATTAGAAAGGATTTCCCCCTGCTTTCTTTGACATCATGATTCACCTCATGGTCCACCTTCCCAAAAAGTGCTGCTTTCTGGTCCAGTCTACTACACCTGAATGTATCCTCATGAAAGATACAATGTTTACATGTAACTAAATTTGTTAAACACAGTTTTCATCATTTATATATATATTTTTTCTTACATGTAGTAATGTGAAATAAATTTTACCTCATTGTTGTAGACAACTCGGACAATACAAAGGGTTCGTCAAAAATAAAGTTGCCCCGGATGGCTCTGTAGCCGAAACATACCTAATGCATGAGTGTGTAACATACTGCAATATGTACCTCAAAGATCCAATCCAGACCGCCTCTAATACACATGTTAGCCATAATCTTTCAGTCTCATCTTCCCATTTTTCTTCTTGACTGGGATGATATTCGATAGCCACTCATTATACTTGGTCACCTTAATGATGCCTAACTTGAGCATCTTCTCAACTTTCTCCTTTACTATAATCGTTGTTTTCGTATTCATCCTTCGGATATCTTACTTCACTAGCTTCTTGTTTGGCAAGATCAGCAATTCATGACGTACCAAGTCTGGCAACAAACCGGGCATATCCTCGTACTTTTTAGCAAAACAGTGTTTGAACTCTTGTAACAGCTCAATCAGCCTCTTTCTTTCTTCATGCTCTAGGAAGGTATTGGTGGCCACATGCATTGGCTCTTCTTTAGTTCCCAAGTTGATTTTTTGATGGGGTCCTTCGCTTTAGGTAGAGTATCATCCAAAGCTGTTGGGGCCAATTGGATCACTCATTCCTCCTCATATTCATGAAGCACGTCATCATCTACATATTCTAATGTTGCAACAATCGGAACATGCTCGTAGGCCTGCTTCTCTAACAAGTAATTGTGCGGTCACTCGTGGAGAGAAAAATAGGTCTATACCTCTATGCTCGATAGAGGCTCCATTATTTACACAGTGTAATAGGTAGCTCAATGGTATATGGCCACTCAGTATCTTCATCGGCCCATATGATGTCCCATTGAGCTAAGTCTAAGGCCATCACGCCCACCACGGCCATTGTCGTCGACGCCACAAACTTCCAACAGGCACATGTCTCCATTGTAATAACTGGCCTTTATTACATTGGCAGAAATAGAGTATGGACGATGGTCAGCATTGGTGATCTCAACTTCTTCTGTCTCCATGTTCCAAAGTACCAACTATTGGTGCAGCGAAAAAGGCACACAATAATTGCGATGGATCCAGTCTTTTCCCAAAATCCCACTATATGGAGCAATACATTTGGCCACAAAAAAGGTATGGGTACACGTAGCGAGACCAACCTGCACATGAAGAAAAATAATGCCCAATATCTTGGAAATGGACCCTTGAAAGTTTCGGACATTAAGAGATGAATCCTGGATGGCTGACTTAGGAATGCCAAGTAAGACCATTGCTCAGACAGTGATAATGTTCACAACTGCCCCTGAATCCATGAGCATCTTGTTGAGTTTAATGCTCCCTATGTTGGCAGTGATATAGAAGGGTCTCATGTGCATAGCCATATTCAGGGTAGGCTTTTTGAACATCATGAAGGCCTTCTTTAATGAGGAGTCCAACGTTGGTTGAAGCTCAACCCCTTCTTCATTCGCCACTAGTGTAATGGTATTATCATGGCTAGGGTGAGCGAGCATTATCGCCTTTGGTGCCTGCAGTGCGGGGGATGATGGTGTAGGAGTTGCAAACTTAGCAGAAAGCACAAACACCATGTTGACTGCGGTGTCGCTCTCCCATGTTTTACCGTCATCCCCTCTGTCTCCGTAGTTGATAAGTTCCTCGTCATCAACCTCATAATTGTTGTCGTGAGCTTTCCCAATGGCTGGTAAACTGTCCACCATCACTTGGTCAGTAAGGACCAATTCCTTTACTGATGCCACCAAAACCTCGTCAAATGGAACCTCAGGTGTAAGTTTAACACTTAAAGTAGATAATAAAACCTCCCCCTGATCAACCACCAAATCTCCTGCTTGCTTGGTTGAAACTGCCGTGGTAGTTGGTGTGGGCATAGCGGCAGCCTTCTTCTGCTCTTCGATGACCAACGACTTTGGTTGCCATCAAAGACCCTTTGACTCGCACAAAATCACTTGGGCTGGACGCTCACTAGAGACTTTTCAGCACCAAAGGTTTGGTGTCCCGCTTTCCATCCTTCAACTCCCTGCTACTATCTGATTTCCTGCTATTCTCTAATTTCTTTGAGACCTGCTGAACCTCTAAAGTAGGTCCTGGCTTGGAAATCCTTGAAAACATGCTACGTCGGGCTGCTATGACCTTCGGTCCATCTGAGCGCCTAGGAAAAGTGATGATTAGGTTAGCAAACAGTCTATTTATATACCTCTGCAATTTCTCAGGGGTCTGAGACAACTACTCTTGCTTGACCAACCTCTTATCCAATGCTTCCAAGGCCCTCTTAGCATCGCCAATTGTCGTTGTAGGTTCCTTCTTCTGGGAGTAATTTCCACAGTCTTCCCTTTCTCCTTGACATACCAAACATCCTCTTTGATTACCCACCAGGAAGCTGGTGGTATAAGGCTACGAGCTCACCTCTGAACTGGTAGTTGGCTTCATCAACTTCTCAGTGGCCCTCATCCTTTTATAAGCCTGTAAATCTTGTGGACTTATTTCCCTTGGGCTAGCAGGCTAGTAATTCTCTAGTGGTGACACCAATTGAGGACAGACCTTGATAGCCTCAATCAGCTCCTTGTAGGAAACCTTCAACCTACAATGAACCTTGCAACAAGCGCTTAACACGACCGGGGAAATTTCTGGTGAATCGACCGTTCCTTTTCCCTTTGGAAGTAGATTCAGGTAAGGCACCCACTGTGTAGCCCCCAGATGTATGAATATCCAGGGTCTGCTTCCTCTTAAGCGGGGTGCTTCTTTGGATATCCAACATGCCTACCATGACACCCTCATTTGCCTTATTTTGTTGTGCGGTGTTGTCACTGATCTGCCGCATCGTGATTTCCTTTTCATCAATCCATTGTTGGATTCAATACTTTAGGCTAGTGCATTTCTCAGTGAGATGTGTCTAAACGTGGTGGAACTGATAATAAGGTTTTCCTTTCAACTACTTAGGATTAGGGGAATCACCAAAGGGTACCCTAATTATTCTCCTTACTACTAGGTTATCCAAGGTTTGTGACATCTTGGTCACATCGTATGTGATATGTCACTTGGCTCTCCTTGATGTTGGGTTCCTGACTGGCTGGGAGTTGCTCATCGTTGTCTCTGAAGGGCCAAACTAGATCTTTCCTTCATCAATCTAATCTTGGATTTTCTCCTTCAGTGCTCTGCAAGTTGAGTTCGGGTGGCCGAACTTATTATGACACCTGCAGAATTATTCATTGATCCTCACATAGGCCAAATCCTCAAGTTTTCACATAGGACTGTAATTGACAAGACCTTCCACTATAAGTTCATTGAGGATCTCATGCACCTTGTCCACCTAAAAGTAGTACGTACTGTCACTGAGACTAGTATGGTATCCCCTCCTTCCTATTTGGACTTCTCGCCCATGTTGGCACTGAGGTGGTGCCCTAACTAGCTCCACCATATTCACTTGTGATTCAGTAAAAGGATGAGTATCTACCAACGACATTATTTTAGGTGTTTCCAAAACTAGCTTGCCCCAGTTGATCCATGTTTGGTTGGCATCTTTCAGCTTAATGCAGTCCTTGATGGTATGGTTCCATATACTGTTATACTTGTAATACGTCTTGCCCATTAATTGCTCTAGGCTTGGGATAGGTCTAAAATCCATATTCGCCACCCTCTGACTAATTAATTCGTCCAATATTTCGTGAGTGAGATTAGCATCGTAAGTATCGGTGTCAAATTCTGGCTTTGCGAAGGTCATGGTTGACAACTTAAGTGGACCCTTGCTCTGCTACAGCTTCTTGGGCTTTAGAACACTACTTGTTAGCTCAACAATGTGAACCCTCTCTACTTCATGTTATTGTTCTTCATCACTCAATTCCCTGAGATACGCCGTTGATACTGACATGCCTTTGTCCGAAGTATACGGCGCTCTCGACGCATACGTCCCCTTTGATGCATTGTGCCTATTGTCTCTCTCCTGCATTGCATTGTGAGCTTTGGTCACTACATCAATAAGCTCGTCCATGGTGTACATTCACTCCTCCAAGCCATTTATGGCCATGTCAAGGACCGCCTTTTTGTCAGGCTGCATCTTGCACATGTTGAGCTCGCCTCTAAAACAATGCAAGAAAGGCACTGGAGTCGCTGAAGATGTTTGGCACATCTAGCACAAGGTGGCGATGCTCACTTCTAGAATTGCAACTCCAAAGTGATAAGAGAACAGTTGCTCCATCATTGGCCAGTCTCATATTGATCCTGAAGCCAGACCAATGTACCATATGAAGGCTGAGCCGGAGAATGATGAACCAAAAACTCTGAGTTTCAATTCAAGATGATTGCCCCAAGGTCCATATTGTAACCTGAAACGGGCCATGTGGGTGGCAGCACTCTCTCCTCCATTTCCGCTTAAGGTTTGGAAATTGATTGGTGATAGTTGCATATTTATGCAACGTTTATGTGCTTAACCGAACCTTATATTTAGCTCTTTTGTTATGTTTTTAAGTAAATTAATATTATTATTTGTTTTTAGGTATTTTGGAGATTAATGAAGAAAATGGGTTTAAAATATATATTTTTGGTGTTATTGCAGAAGAGGAAGACTTACGAGGGTGAAGGAATCCTAATTTGAAAAGAATACAAAGTGCAGCACCTGCTCCGCTTTTAACTAGTTTAATTAGTTTGGCGGGAGGAGGTACATATATATAATCAATCACGAGAGGAAGCTTGGCGAGCTGATTATGAAAGGTGAAGAAGTGGGATACTTGTTGGAGTGCACGTGAAGGTACAACTAGGAATTAATCTAGCTAAATGACATATATAATTTGCTTCAAAGGAGAAGCAGCTGGCGAGAAAAGAGCAGAAGCCAAATAGAAGTTGGCTTGGACTTGGTCTCTGGCACGTGAACACTAGGTTAATTAACTTAGTTAATTGACTTATATATATATAGCTTGCAAGGGGAACTGGAGGAGTTCGGCAATTTGGAAAAAAAAAAGAGTCTTTGAAGAGAAAAACAAGAGCAGACGTACGGAAAACGAGCTTCTCCTTCATGAGTTTGTATCAATTTTCTTCTTCTCTCTAAACTTCTATGGATTCCATGAGGAGCTAAACTCCATTGTTAAGGGGCTGTTTTGAAGCCCCGTTCATGATATCTAGATTGCTTATGCACATTAATTATGTTTTGCTTTTGTTATTCGAATCAGGTTTCTTTGTTATTTATACGGTGATGATTCTTGATTATGTATGATTTGAGTGCACGCTTAGTATGCATGTTTAGGAATCTAATTCTAAGAAAATTGATGGCTGTTGGTGATTATTACCTTCCTCAAGTTTCAATCGTAGAACCCATACATACTTGGTATAAGAAACCCTAGGTCTAGTAAGACATGACCGTAGTGTACTTATGAAGCCTTGTAGATTCTCAAACCCTTTTTAGATCATAATGCTTTGTTCTTGGTAAATTCGAGTCCGTGACTTCGGGTTCTTTGAGGGATAGACAATGTTGATAAGCAAATCTTCAACATTGTAAACATAAGGATTGGGTAATAGGTTGTGTTCACAGCTCGGGACCTTCCTGGGAGTCTTTCGTTCATAACATTTGCATTGTTTAATTAAGCATTTGTCGTCTAGATGGAGTGACGGTGGTGGATAGCACTTCCCTTAACCCATTTTATTATTGAATTCTCGTTTTACACTAAATTTCGCTACTATTTCAGTTTTGTAATCTAGTTTGTAGAATTTATTTCAACAACCAAACCAACTCCGATTACATTGATATTTTGTGTGGTAGTCCACCACTGTGTCTATAGTGTCCTGTATTAATTTCGTGATTTTAGGTTGAGTCTAGATATTTTAATTAATTACGTTAGTGTCCAGTGGTCGAGTCTGTCAGATTTCTGACTTTCGCATCTGTTTGTAGTTTAGAATATTGAGTCTCATTTTTTCCCTGTGGATTGACCCATATACTATTGTACTGCATTGACAAGCATATTAATTTCATTATAGGGTAACTTTGAAGGTGGTTTAACACCGATCAATTGGCTTATACCCCTTTGGTCATTGCCACTTCTTCTCCATAGGCGAAGGGTATGGAGTCTCGTAAACCTGGGCCTCTGGAGAAGGTTGGGGAATATGTTGTTCGATGAGTTATTGGAACTCCTCCTTCCAAGCTTCTGGGAGCTTCTCACCGCGACGACATTCCTTGTGAGGTCTGGTATCATCATAGATAGCGCAGAGAGTTTGGTTTCGAACTTCTTGTCCATGTCGCCAAGGTTTGATTCCAGGTGGTTCATATTGATCCTGGCCTTGTGCTGGCCCGAAGCAAGACTGTCAATACATGCACGAAGCACCTCTTGCTCTTCACGGCCCTTGGAAAACTCCATCCTGAAGGCCACCATCTCCTTAGCCATCATGTCATACTTTCCTTCAGCTATTGACAGCAAGGGCGTTTGAGCCTCTATCTATTTGGTCATATGGCCGAGTTGTTCCTCCTTATGATGATCACGCTCGGCGGCGTATGTCTAATAGAGCTCGAAGGTCATATCGTCGACCTCTTTGGGCTTTAGATACTCAAATGCCATTGTTGCTCGGATTTTGTTTCCAAACGCTGCTTCTGCGGGTAATCTGCGACAAGCAGCAGAGTTATGCTTTCAAAAAGCAGGTTTTGGATGCTTGCGACAACTAGGGTACTGCTTCCTGTAAGGATCCCCTATATTGCGACGAGACGCAAAAGTTGATCCCACTGGGAGTGTCAAAATATTTGGCTGCAGAATTCCCATGCTAGGACGCCGAAGAAGTCTCAAATTGTCTCTTTTCGCGTGTGTGTGTGCTAGGCGTGTCACTATCGTGGAGCAGAACATTGAACGTTGGTTGCGTTGCCGCTAATCTTCTAAGAAGCAACTAGAACGGGGACAGCAGCAACCCCGCTCAATGGATTCTTCTTGCCTGGTGGTCTAGGACTTACTTCGTGATCTCGCGGTTGAACCAGGTGGTTACGCCCTTGTCGAAAATCGATGTCTTACACACCCTGTCTAGTGCAAAGCAGAGCAATCTCCTTGGTAAGTGTTGAGAAACACAGGTGGTTACGCCTTTGAATCTTCGAATGTCTCACGCCTTGTCTAGTGAGAATCCTTGTACATCCATATGTAGAGTTTTTCTCGCGAGGAGAACTTGAGTTTTCCGAGAGCAAAGTTGTATGTTTTATTGTCTGTCTCAATTGCATGAAGATTTCCTCTATTTATAGGCATCATGCAATTACTTGTCGTAATTATCATAAGATTCTGGCAACTAATATCATTAAATGACTCTGATTACTAAGAATCATCAATCCTCCTTCTCCCTATCCAACTAAGATTGTCGATATCGTTCAGAATTCTTTTCTCCGTCAAGAAAACTTTACTCGCGCGGACTACTGATGTCGGTGAAAAGATCATAACTATTCCACAAAATAAAGAATGTTTAGTTTGGGTTAAACACCAGATAAACAAAGATTACAATATATGGAAAATCTGAAGATCGATCCTTCAGCTGATACTAGTTGATAACTGCAATATACATACTATAAGTATGAAAGGAACGATCATGTAAAACTGAAGGAGCTAATTAAGATCATCACTTTTACATTTAGAAGTTATAGCATAATAATATATCCCCTCAATAATAGCACAGACCAAGAAGATCGAGGTTCGTATGGTGCGGTGCATAGGACTCAACATTGTTTAATTGACTGTACCAAAAATTGTGCCTTTTTCATCAGGATTATATATGCACATTATTCGAATACTGTAAACCTGGCAGGCATGGGTTTTACAGGGAAAGATATATAAGCCGGTCAATTTTTGTGGCCAACGTGCATGAATCGATTGCACTAATGAAGCTCTGTATATATCACAAAGTCAATTGGAGACAATTTGTGGCCTAACGTTCAATGTTCAATGTTCAATGCACGTTGGCCACAAAATCGATTGTTCAATGTTCAACGTTCAATCGATTCATGCACGTTGGCCACAAAATCGATTGGACTAATGAAGCTCTGTATATTTACACTGATCTGAATTAAATCAATTGGACTAATGAAGCTCTGTATATATATCCATCCTTCAAAGATTTTCGCTGGTAATATTTGACCGATTCTCATGGATGATTCCAAACATCTACCCCTCAATAATAGCATAAACCAAGAAACACTATCTAATTTGAGAATCACTGGCTAGAAATAAAACTTTGCAAATATAGTCCTCCTTATCCGTAAGCACAAGAGAAAAAAATGACCACTTCCTATCAAATGTCACTTCCCTACCATCTCTTGCATGCCCCTTTTTTCTCGAAATTTTTTGTGACGCATCGGTAGTTGTGGTGGCCCCACCCCCGTTGGAGAAGTTCCCGTTGACGGTGGTGTCAATGGCCGGACAAGAGCCCCATACGCGAGCCACGCAAGCACCGGCGAAGAAAGTAATGGTGGTTGCCGATCCCACCCGAGACTCATCGGGTGCACTCCAATACACACTTTCTCATGCACTGCTAGAACATGACGAGTTGATTCTCTTTCACGTTAATAACCCTAATAACTGGATACACACCATCAATCTCAACACGTTCCTCAAGATCCCGCCAAATCTCGCCACCGCCGCTGTCCAGGCGTTTGAGCCGGGAAATGGTTCAGGAAATACGATTGCCAACCTAGGGATTGACCCGGTGAAGGATTTTCTTGAAGAAATGAAGAACGAATGCAACCGGGTGCAGCCGAATGTACGAGTGCGCATAGAGAGGGTGGCATTGGAAGCTGGCAGAGACAAAGCTAACACAATTTTACATCATAGCGAAGTTCTTGGGGTCGATATCGTTGTTATAGGGCAGCGTCGAAGTCTCTTTCTCAAGGGAAATCTAGGGTGAGTATGTACTTTTCTCTTGAAGAACTTTAACTTCTTACTTTTATCTCTATTTCATTACATGCGCATACACTAGACTTCAATTATTTAACGTGCATGAATCGATCATCTCCAGACTTGTTCTGATATCGATTTTGGTTTGCTGAATACATGTTTGATGATTAATTATCGGCCTGCATGTGCAGAACGAGAACATGGCCAGGAGGGCGATCATCATCATTAGCGGGATCGTCGAGAGGAATCGACACAGCAGAGTATCTGATCGAGAACTGCAAGTGCACTTGTGTTGGAGTACAGAAGAAGGGCCTAGACGGAGGTTACGTTCTCAACTCAAGAACCCACAAACATTTTTGGCTGCTTGCATAATTCAAGACGTACGATGGCCTGCATGCATGCACCACATATATTGGAGTACCGTAATCTGCTCTTTACTCGACCATGTTTTGTTGTTTAGTTTCTCATGGTTGATGAGTATTGAGTCGATCATCATATGCATGTATCACAAAGTTTTCCGTTATTAGATCAAATAAAAATAAAATGAATAAAAGGGACATTAATTTTTTATGATTATTCTAGCTTGTCAGTCTTTTGAAAGCCCTAGCTCGAATTAGTCGAAAATCGAAATATATTGACAGTGCCAAGGGCACCGCGCAGAGATATGTACAATACTACTAAAATTTGTCCTTGTAGTTGGTTATTGAATCACAATTTAGCCTTCGGTTCCTAGATCGTAACTATTGACAAGACTAACCATGCCACCAACTAAATAGCTCATGCATAGCAAGGTAAATTAAACAGTATAATCTAACTTTACCCACCTGCGCAATGATAGCCAACTGGCCGGGAGTCATCTAATTTGTTGCTGTCTTGTAACAATGAGCTCATTAATTCGATTTCATTCAAGTAAATTAACACTAAAATTATAAGGAAATGAACAAATACTATCATGCCATATTCAGTATCAATGTTTAGGGCTTGGCAATTCATGATCCATGAAAACTATCGCTCAACAAATGAAAAGACAGGTTTTGGCATGGATTAACATTTCGCTCATATCTTCTGATCTGCTCTATGGCTATAGCTAGCTATATATGTATCAGAATGTGAACGTTTCTTGATTGATATTTCAGAAAAGGAGAAATAAAAAATGATAAGAATTACTACCTAAATACAAATACGTAGTCGAATTCTAGGATGTGTCATGTCGAATGGGGAAACTAGTTTTGAAAGCTTTAGAGAATTTGAGAAAGAAAAATAGTACTGTTTCATTGCTTCTGTATATCAAAAGTGTACAGCAACAGATATATATATTACAAGATAGATGCAGCCACATGTAGGGCTGTTATTCAGCATGGTAAAACAAGATTAAGCTAATAACCACTACAAGAAAAATGCACCTAGACCACGGACGATTTCCGTCGTCTAGGTGCAATTTTCCGTCGTCTAAGTACTTAGACGACGGAATCTCCGTCGTCCAAGCTCCGTGCTCCAAGTGCTGTCATCCAAGCACTTGGACGACGGAGATGGAGAATTCCGGCGTTTTAGTGAGACTTAGACCACGGACATTCTCCGGGGTCTAAGTGAATTTTTTAATTTTTTAATCACAAAAAAAAATTTATTTTAAAAAAAAATAAAAAATTCACTTAGACGACGGAGATTGTCATCTCCCTCGTCTAAGTGAATCCGTAATTTTTTTTTTACATAATTTTATTTTTTTAAAAAAAAATTAAAATTTAAAAATTCACTTGGACGACGGAGATTGTCATCTCCGTCGTCTAAGTGAATTTTTAAATTTTTTTTTAAAAAAATAATTTTACGGAATTTTCACTTAGACGATGGATATGCACAATCTCCGTCGTCCAAGTGAACACTTAGACGACGAAAATCGTCCATATCCGTCGTGTGGTGATTTTGTAAAAAAAAAAATTAAATGAAAAATTCATGAAATGCTAATTAATAATTTAATAATTAGCATTTAATGAATTTTTTATTTAATTTTTTGTATATCAATATTCATAATATTGCAAAATTTATTGAATATTAATTATTAATAATATATAATACGTACAAAATTCATAATGAATAAATAATTTAAATTATTATGGATTTAAATATAATGAATACAAAATTCATAATATAATAAAGTAAATTAATCTAGCCTAAATAAACAAAATTAAGCTAAAACTAAACTAATTATAGGCGGCGGTGGTGGTGGCGGCGCCGGTGGTGGTGGCCGGAATGTGGAGGCCGGTGGTGGAGGTGACAATATAGGCGGTAGCTAGTGGTGTGTGGTGGTGGTGGAGGCGACGTTGTAGGTGGTGGTGGTGTGTGGTGGTGGCAGTGACGGTGGTGATGCCGGTGATGGCGGCAACGGTGGTGATGTCGGTGGTGGCGGCGACGGTGGTGGTGGTGATGATGATAGTGGATGGTGATGGTGATGATATATGGTGGGTGGTTTGATTGGGGGGGGAGAGTGGATTGAGGGAGAGGAAAAAATGAAGAGATATTGAGAAAATGATGAATTTATAGAGTTTTAAAACACTTAGACGACGGAAAATCAGTATTTCCGTCGTCTAAGTGCTTTAAATTTTCAAACAATACCGCCAATTTTTCACTTAGACGACGGAAAATCAGTATTTCCGTCGTCCAAGTGATTTAAATTTTTTAAAATAATTTTTTTAATTAAAATAATTTTTTTATTTTACACTTGGACGACGGAAATACTGATTTTCCGTAGTCTAAGTGAAAAATTGGCGGTATTGTTTGAAAATTTAAAGCACTTAGACGACGGAAATACTGATTTTCCGTCGTCTAAGTGTTTTAAAACTCTATAAATTCATCATTTTCTCAATCTCTCTTCATTTTTTCCTCTCCCTCAATCCACTCTCCCTCTCCCTCTCTCCCTCTCCATCTCTCTCCCCCCCCCCCAATCAAACCACCCACCATATATCATCACCATCACCATCCACTATCATCACCATCACCATCCACTATCATCATCACCACCACCACCGACATCACCACCGTTGCCGCCATCACCGGCATCACCACCGTCGCTGCCACCACCACACACCACCACCACCTACAACGTCGCCTCCACCACCACCACACACCACTAGCTACCGCCTACATTGTCACCTCCACCACCGGCTTCCACATTCCGGCCAACACCACCGGCGCCGCCACCACAACCGCCGCCTATAATTAGTTTAGTTTTAGCTTAATTTTGTTTATTTAGGCTAGATTAATTTACTTTATTATATTATAAATTTTGTATTCATTGTATTTAAATCCATAATAATTTAAATTATTTATTCATTATGAATTTTGTACGTATTATATATTATTAATAATTAATATTCAATAAATTTTGCAATATTATGAATATTGATATACAAAAAATTAAACAAAAAATTCATTAAATGCTAATTATTAAATTATTAATTAGCATTTCATGAATTTTTAATTTACATTTTTTTTAAAAAAAATAATTTTATTTTTTTTAAAAAAAATTAAAATTTAAAAATTCACTTAGACGACGGAGATTGTCATCTCCGTCGTCCAAGTGAATTTTTACATTTTATTTTTTTTTTAAAAAATAAAATTATTTTTTAAAAAAAAAATGTAAATTAAAAATTCATGAAATGCTAATTAATAATTTAATAATTAGCATTTAATGAATTTTTTTGATAAAAAACGTAAAAATTCACTTAGACGACGGAGATGACAATCTCCGTCGTCTAAGTGGACACTTAGACCCCGAAGAATGTCCGCGGTCTAAGTCTCACTTAGACGACGGAATTCTCCATCTCCGTCGTCCAAGTGCTTGGACGACAGCACTTGGAGCACGGAGCTTGGACGACGGAAATTCCGTCGTCTAAGTACTTAGACGACGGAAAATTGCACCTAGACGACGGAAATCGTCCGTGGTCTAGGTGCATTTTTCTTGTAGTGGAATATGCATTGGGACATGGTCTAGATGGTCGTTGTCTTAGGTGAAATTACGAAATTTTCACTTAGACGACGGAAATGCACATTTTCGTCGTCTAAGTTCTTACTTGGACGACGGAAATGCACATTACCGTCGTCTAAGTGAAAACATGGTTTAGGGGAAAGGGCCTTAGGGTTTAGGGTTAAAGTACTTAGACGACGGAAATGTCTTTTTCCGTCGTCTAAGTGAAAACTTAGACCGCGGAAACTTTCTCTGCGG
Organism: Geum urbanum; assembly: GCA_946800695.1. Lineage (NCBI taxonomy): Eukaryota > Viridiplantae > Streptophyta > Magnoliopsida > Rosales > Rosaceae > Geum > Geum urbanum. The sequence goes on from OX327016.1 coordinate 34,856,520, forward strand.
TCTAAGTGAAATTTTTAAATTTTTGAAATTTCACTTAGACGACGGAGATGTCTTTTTCCGTCGTCTAAGTGACACTTAGACCGCAGAAGTTTTCTCCGCGGTCTAAGTTTCACTTAGACGACGGAAAAAGATATCTCCGTCGTCTAAGTGTTCACTTAGACCGCGGAGAAGTTTCCGCGGTCTAAGTGTTACTTAGACGACGGAACCTTTAAGGTTCCGTCGTCTAAGTGCATTTTTCTTGTAGTGAACTAACATGCTTAATTGACTTGTTATGCTAATACTCTCCCTCAACTTGATAGTGGTCTCTGGAGCATCAAGCTGGTACGGAAAAAGGTGTGTTGTGGAGAATACAGCCCTTTGGTAAAGATATCAGCAAGTTGATCTTGAGAGGAGACGAATTACAGTTTGATAGACCCATCCTTGACCTTGTCACGAGTAAAATGAACATCAACTTCTACATGTTTCATCTTGGAATGATGCACAAGATTAGAAGCTAAAGCAAGAGCAGAAACATTATCACAGTGAAGTAGTGGAGTAGTACTCAGAGGAATCTGCAATTCTTGTAGCAAATGTTTGAGCCAATGAAGTTCACAAGTAGTGTCTGCCATGCTTCGATATTCTGCTTCAGTGGATGAGTGTGAGACTGCATGCTATTTTCTACTACACCATGAAATAGGCATGTGATTTAGCAAAACCACAAATCCTGTAGTTGATCTCCTGTCATTAGGATTCCCAGCTCAGTCTGCATCACAGAAAGCTTGTAAATCTGCTTCACAATGTGCATGTAAAGTAAGTACAGAATGTGAAGAATGATTCTATCTTTGATACAGAATACCTACATCAGAGGTGCCTTTGATGTATCTTATGATCCTTTTTACAGCATTGAGATGATCAAGAGTAGGAGAATGTAAGAATTGACAAAGATTGTTTACTGCATAAGTGATGTCAGGTCTGGTAAATGTGAGATATTGAAGACAACCAAAATTTTGAAAAAGGAGACTTCATTGTCTTTCAAAGGAGGACCAGAATCTTTGAGAAGTTTGATACCAGATTGACAAGGAGTGAGATGAGTATTACAAGCATCCAGACCAGCTTTGTGAATGAGATCCCGAGCATATTTGTGTTGAGAAACAAAAATGTCATTCTTACAATGCTTAATATCAAGACCAAGAAAATAATTCAAGATTTCCATGTCTGTCATTTCAAACTCAGTCTGCAGAGAATGCTTAACCTGTAGAATAGCTTCCTCATTATCTCCAGTGAGAATAATGTCATCAACATAGAGTAACAGATAAATTCTGCAACTGGTTGTAATCTTGACAAATAATGAAGAATCATCATGTGATGATTTGAATCCAATAAGAGGTAGAAACTGAGTAAATCTCTCATTCCAGGCTCTAGGAGCTTGCTTCAGACCATAGATAGATTTCTGAAGTTTACAAACATGAAAAGGAAGTTGAGGATCTTCAAAACCACTTGGTTGTGACATATAAACTTCTTCTGACAGATTACCATTTAGAAAAGCATTCTTAACATCAAGTTGATGAAGAGACCAACCAAATGATGCAGCAAGGGCTAGAATAAGTCTCACAGTGGTGTGCCTAACCACTGGAGAAAAAACCTCTTCATAGTCCACACCATATTCCTAACTAAACCCCCGAGTTACAAGTATTGCCTTGTGCCTAGCTACACTGCCATCTGCAAGTCTCTTTATCTTGAAGATCCATTTATAAGAAACTAAATTCTTATCAGGAGGTAATGGAACCAGTGTCCATGTCTTTTGTTTAGTTAATGCATCAAACTCTTCTTGCATAGCCTGTTTCCAAACTGGAAGCTTTAAAGTTGTTTTGTAACTATTAGGTTATATATCAGAAGCATTAGAACCATTAGTTAAGGAAGAGAGAAAACATTTCTTTTTGACAATGCCTCGTTTACTTCTGGTAAGCATTCCATGATTATTAATTGTTGCAGGATCAAATAAACCTTCCACTGGATGAAGATATTAGAAGAAGACATGGCATTAGGTAGCCTGTGTTGATCACACTCAACAATAAGAGAGATACTGTGTCCAGGAGAGGATTGAACATTCACCAATCCAACAGATTCTTCAAACATAACATGTGTATGGGAATCAGGACTAAAAGGTATACTGGTGCTTGGAGTAGCAAAAATAGATGCATCATGATCAGTAAGTGGAGCAGATGAAGTATCTGGAGTAGTACTAGTGCTATCAGAACTAGCCTGAGTATTATAGTTATGATCATCAGAGAACTGACCTGATTGTGCAGAGGTGTGAACATGTGTATTTAGGACAGATGCAGGGAAAATTGATGGAACTGAAGGCCACTGAGTGATCACAATAGGCATCATACCACTTGATGTCTCAGTTGTTCCTGAAGACCCAGATGCACTAGGAACTGAAGTGACAGAAGTCTTGAGTCTTGCATATGGGAACACATCTTCAGTAAATATCATATGTCTGGATAAAATGAATATCTTTGTAAGTATATTGTAGTATAAAAAAACCCAAAAATATACACTGAGTACTTTTAGGTTGGAGTTTATTTGAATTGTAAGAAGTCATGAGTGAATAACAAGCACAACCAAAAACTTTAAGGTTAGTCATAGTAGGTATGGTATGATAAAGCCTTTCAAAAGGAGATTGTTTTTGGAGAGAAGCACTGGGCATTCTGTTAATAAGGTATGTGGCATATGCACAGGCATGATACCAGAAACTAGGAGGAAGAGAGGATTGTTGTAATAAAGTAATTGTTGTCTCTCTAACATGTATGTTTTTCCTTTTTGATATACCATTTTGTTCTGGTGTGTAAGGACATGACACTTGATGATGAATACCCTGGTTGTTTAGAAATTCTTTGAATTGATTACTCATGTATTCCCCTCCTCCATCACTTCTAAAAGTTTTAATATCAGTACTGAACTGAGTTTTGACAAAGGCATGAAAACTTTTGAAGTATGCAAAAACCTCAGACTTGTTTTTCATAGGAAACAGCCATGTATATATGCTAAAGTCATCAACAAACAACACATAGTATCTAAAATCAGCTAGAGATATGTGAGGTGATGGCCCCCAAACATCTGAGTGTATAAGCTCAAAAGGTTTCACACTTTTGGTTTCAGACACAGGAAACACAAGTTTACTGGTTTTTCCTAACAGACAAGCTTCACAGATAGAAGCAGTAAAGACAGTAGAGTTAATGTTTACTCCACATTTATTTAGCATAGATTGAATCACTTCATTGGTTGGATGACTACACCATTGATGCCACACACTGTTCTTGATAACTTGTCCTAGATGAGCAGCCTTAACCTTTCTCTTGGACTCATCAATCTGTAGTGGAACATCAAATGGTATGGGATATAAACCATGATCACTCAGGCCTTTGAATAGAATTTTTCCTTGCACTTTGTCCTGTATTATACACATGAATTCATCAAACCACATAGCACAGTTATTTTCCTTGCATAATTGATGCACAAATAATAGATGAGAAGCAATGTCAGGTAAGAGAAGCACACTATTGAGTTTTAGATTGCCTAATGAGGCAGTACCAGAATGAGTCACAAGCAAATGAGAACCATTTCCAATCTGAACAGTGTCAGGAGCAGTGTAGGTAGTCATATTATGCAGCATTTGAGCATCACTTGTCATATGATTGGTGGCTCCAGAGTCAACTAGCCAAAAAGGAGATTATGAGACTTGTTGAGCACCAGCAAGCAATGCAGCATGATGATGAGCTTGATTCTGAAGTTGATGTGGATAAGCTGCAGCAAGTAAAGCTACTGCATTGGCAACTTGAGGACTAATCTGGTTGTTAATCATAGAGCTGGATGCACTATTCTGACCATTCTGACCATATGCACCATTTTGAGTATTTCTTCTTGGTGGAAAGCCTATTATATGAAAACATTTGGATGCAATGTGACCTTCTCTTCTACAATATTGACACACTATAGTGCTTGATCCAGCTCCTCCATCGTTTTGAACATTATAGTTCATGAGAGTTCTGCTGGTTTTGCTGTATGACCAAACTTTCCACACAATTGATAGGTATCCTTGCCTCTTGATCCAAAGTTATTATTAGTAGACATGTTCCCTCCATAACCAGAATTACTCCTGTGAGTTGAACCATTCTGCCCTGCATTGGCCAAGAAGGCAACAAGATGTGATGCAATTTGAGCTGCAGTAATGTCAACAGTAGAAACTGGTGTGTTAACACTGGAATTAGAAGATGTTGGAAATTGAGCTGGAGTAGAGTTGTATAATGGAGCTTGGTATGGTTGTGTGTCAAAACCAGGTGGAATAGATGGAGTGAATGACTGAGAATTCTGAGTAGGTGATGCTAATTCAGTAGTGGTGGCATTTTGAACCTGAGATTGCAGAGGTGTAGCTTGAGCTACAAGAGCATTGAAAGGCAATGTAGGTGCTATGACATACTCAGATGCAATATCAACTTCAGCTGCTTTAAGCAAGGTCTTTAACTCTCCTAGAGAACATGTGGTAAATTGAGCTCTAATGACTGTCTTAATGGCAACATACTCAGAAGGTAAACCTCTAAGAACAGTGACCACAGCATCCTCATCATCCAAATGAGCTCCAACAGTGTGTAAAGCATCCCTAGCAGCCTTAATCTTGTCTAGATACACCTCAATACTATCTGTTCCTTTGGTAATATTTTGAAGATTAGTTTTTAGCTGCAAGATATTCTGTCTATTAGCAGCAGCAAACTTTACTTTGAGATTAAACCACAGTTCTCTAGAGGATTGACTACCTACAGCACATGACAGGGCTGGAGTTCCTAGAGTTTGACATATCATATGCATAATGCTCTTATCCTGAGCTCTGCAAGCTACAAAGGCACTGGAAAGAGTACGAGTACCAGTCTCAGACACTTCAAACTGTGATGGACAGGGTATGGTACCATCAACGAATCCCATCAATTTCTGAGCCTCAAGGAAGGACTCAAGTCTAAACGCCCAAGCAGGATAGTTTGACTCATCCAACAACACATTAGGTAGAAACATTGCAGTGGGAGTAATACTTGCAATTGTTGACATGATTATCAGCAACACAAACTTAGATCTACACAAATTTCTTGCTCCAATTCAAACAATTCACACACCAATGGATACAGAATCACAAATCAAAGCTTCGAAGCTACTTCTCAAGCTTATCAGAGACACTAAAAATATCAACCCACACTTCAACTAGGAGACAGAGACAGAAAACTTAGCTGAAAAATGGAGCGAACCACCACAATACAAACCCCCGACCACCGCTAACACAACTCGCCGGAGAAGATAACCGGAAACTTGAGATTCAGACCGACCATGGCTCTTGATACCATGAGAGCTTTAAAGAATTTGAGAAAGAAAAAAAGTACTGTTTCATTGCTTCTGTATATCGAAAGTGTACAGCAACAGATATATATATTACAATATAGATGCAGCCACGTGTAGGGCTGTTATTCAGCATGGTAAAACAAGATCAAGCTAATAACTAACATGCTTAATTGATTTGTTATGCTAATAAGTTTATAGACTAATTAATCATTAGTCAATACCAAATGACCAACACGTACAAACTAACAACCTTTTTAATTAAGTGATTAGAATAGATAATTCTGTTGAGCATGGGGATCGTTGTCAATGTCATCTTCTTTGACCTGATTTGAGTGGTTTCTTTCTGGTTTGTTAGCTGGGGTTTGGGTGTACTTTACCCAATACGGGTTCACCAAACCAGTGGCTGACCAATATCAACTAAATAATTAACCTCGTTGCTTTGCTTACATGGCTTCAATCCACTTGTGTTTTAGTTGACACTACTACTGTATATTGCGTACTACACAAGTAAATTAAATCCAACTTCTTCACCGCTACATTCACAGGCCTAAAGCATAGCCTGCTCCTATATATTACTTCTCAAGCTCTATACGGTACGTATAAGGGTTTCATTCTCAGACACTCTTCCATATATATCTGATATCTCTTTCTACCCACCAGAAATCTTAAGCAAAAACGACATGGCAGCAGAGGTTTTTAAAATGAGGTTTCCCACTTCATTTATATAGAGAGCCAAGTTTTGCTCGATCATTTCCCAGGCTTACTTCAATAGCAACCAGCTAACGATACGGCAATACATACATAGAAACAATCGAAAGAGCTAGCTACTACTACGTACTCCGGCCGGAAGAGCGGGGATTGAAGAAGGGAGGCTAGAAATGGAGCTGGTGCCGTGGATTCGCGTCTTGCTGTTCGCGGCTTGTCTGAGCTGTCTGTTCCCATCATCAGTCGAATGCCTGGAACGACATTATAAATTTAATGTAAGTACATTGTCTGCTATATTCATCTAGCTAGGATTCTAGGCACGAGTGTTTCCAAATGTTACATGCAGCTTCAAGCCATCAAATAGGCAAAGTCTGGTTGATTGGTTTTGTTTTGTTCTTTTTCTGAGCTCGATATTTCTCCTTCAAATTAGTTGGGACAGAGAAGCTCATTACTAGGGTTCTCTTTCTTGCTAACGTGCTGGCTATCGATCGAGCTCATTCATACCCTAATTACCATAGATATGCATTTTTATTTTTTATTTTGAAATAAAGGCATAGATCGATACACAATCCATGTATATATAGATAGAAGTCATAGAACTCATAGAAGTAGAAATGCTCGGGCATACTATGTTTCGTCTTTCATTGCGAGAGTTGCAAACATTCAGTCGAGATGACTAAGCTCCAAACATTCAAATTAACTATTTTCTTTCCTGATGCAAATGATATTCATTTTATGAAAATTTCACGAACCTCATGTCCCCAATGAAGTCACTCGATCGTTTCTTTGGCCACACGTAAATGAAATCTATGGATTCTATGCTAAAATAATAAAGCACAACGACGTATATTCACAAGCTTATATTAATATAACAAGTCTCTAGCTGCTCGAATCTATTCTTATTTAGTTAAAGAAAAAATATATTTTTCCCTTCAAAATAGAAATAGAAAGGAACTGTTATGATTTATATGACTGTATATATTGGTTGAGAAGGCCACCAAACTACAATGAGCGTTGAGCAGATTTGCTTGTGTGTATCATTTTATAGTAAGTAATACCATCACATTTGCACAGGATAGTTGAACCAATTAAACTAACGATCGACTTCCACAATATTCTGCCCGTGGTTGTTATAGGTGGTGCTGAAGAAAACCTCACGGCTGTGCTCGAGCAAGCCCATTGTCACCGTCAACGGTAAATACCCTGGGCCCACCATTTATGCTAGGGAAGATGACAGAGTCCTCATCAAGGTCGTCAACCACGTTAAATACAATGTTAGTATCCATTGGTACGTAATTTCTCCCCTACGTACAGTAATTTAAGAATGATGAAATCCCACAATGTCATGAATCTGATTATTATATATGGTTGTTTTTATTACGCTCGGTAATTAGTAACTGTTAAAAATGTTGCCCTAATGATGTTGTCTTGCATGAAAGGCATGGGATCAGACAACTAAGAACTGGGTGGGCTGATGGACCTGCATACATAACTCAGTGCCCAATTCAACCAGGACAACAATACGTATACAACTTCACCGTCACGGGGCAAAGAGGCTCACTTTGGTGGCATGCACACATCCTCTGGCTCAGGGCAACTGTCCATGGCGCCTTGGTCATCTTACCCAAGCGTGGAGTTCCATATCCCTTTCCTACACCCAAGAAAGAAGTTGTGGTCGTTCTAGGTCAGACCAAAAGCAACTACCTTCTTCATTACAATATTCCATTCAAGTTTGAGCTAGCTAGAGTGCGTCAACAATTGCTTATTATTGATTAAATTGCAGGTGAATGGTGGAAATCGGATGTGGAGGCTGTTATCAATGAGGCTCAAAAATCTGGAGCAGCCCCAAATGTTTCTGATGCTCACACAATCAATGGCCATCCAGGGCCTCTCTCACTCTGCTCCTCACAAGGTAAATCTGTCAATCTGCCATAGAATGTGAATAACAATTCCCATGTTGTTTACCACTACCCATAAGTCCCTGTCCTATTCAATTTATATATGCTTAAAGTAATTGAGGAAGGCTGTAAAGAGCTACTACAAAACATCTTAGGCATAGCATACATTAGCTCAACACCATCCATCTATGTAGCTAGTGTACTTGATCAGTATGAAATAAGTACCAATGACAAAGTTTTATGTATATGATGTGCGTACAGGAGGGTATAAATTGCCAGTAAGACCTGGCCATACATACTTGCTAAGAATCATCAATGCTGCATTGAATGATGAACTCTTCTTCAAGGTTGCGAACCACAAATTAACCGTAGTCGAAGTTGATGCTGCGTACACAAAGCCCTTCGAAACCAACACCATTCTCATAGCCCCTGGCCAAACCACAAGTGTCCTTTTAACAGCAGATCGCACCGCAGGCAAGTACTTGGTTGCTGCCTCCCCTTTCATGGACACTCCGAATGTAGCCGTAGACAACAAGACTGCCACTGCTACGTTGCACTATAAGAGCAGCCTTGCAAGCACCAACACCATTCTCACTACCTCTCCTCCTCAAAACGCCACGAGTCTAGCCGCAAAGTTCACAAAGTCCCTTCGCAGCCTAAATTCGGTCACCTATCCCGCTAAGGTGCCATTGAAAATAGATCACTCATTGTTGTTCACAGTAAGCCTTGGCCTTAATCCTTGTGCTAGTTGTGCCAATGGTAACAGAGTGGTAGCGGATCTCAACAATGTCACATTTGTGATGCCAAAGATTGCTCTCCTTCAAGCACATGTCTTCAACATAAGCGGAGTATTCACTGATGATTTCCCCGCAAACCCTTTGATGCCTTATAACTATACCGGAGAACAACAGCCAAAGAATATGCAGACCATGAAGGGTACTAGGCTTTATAGACTTGCTTACAACTCTACAGTGCAGCTAGTGCTACAAGACACTGGGATGATAGCCCCTGAAAACCATCCAGTGCATCTTCATGGGTTCAACTTCTTTGAGATCGGGAGGGGATTGGGAAATTTTAATCCAGAGACGGATCCGAAAAGATTCAACCTCATTGACCCTGTGGAGAGGAACACAGTTGGAGTGCCATCAGGTGGATGGACTGCTATCAGATTCAGGGCTGATAATCCAGGTAAAGTTGTTGTCCAAACTCCTAGTGCGGTTAGGAAATGTTAATTTCACTTCAGGCATAGCCTTAATTTTTCTTTTTTCATTCTATCTTTGCAGGAGTTTGGTTCATGCATTGTCATCTTGAGCTTCACACAACATGGGGACTTAAGATGGCATTTGTGGTGGACAATGGCGAAGGACCCAATGAATCTGTTCTACCGCCTCCAAGTGATCTTCCAAAATGTTAGCGATGACCATCGAATACCACTACACAAATGTATGCTAAATACATGCATTCTGAAGGTCTGATCACCCAAAGAAGCGTATAAGATATTAACATGCAAAGAGGGATCAAATTTTCAGGAATGTCAGGTCAAAGCGAAAATGAAGAATTCATTGTAGTAATGCAATATCCAAGATATAGGAAGCTGCTCCTGCTGCATATTCAATAAGACGATGGTAATTGTACTTCAAAAAGGATAGATGTAAGATATATGTGTACGTAGAATTGAAATATTTGTTGATATAATGAAACCAACATATCTCTTAGAAATCAGGTAATTGATAGGATTTCCGGTAATTAATTAAGTTTCTCAAAATGATAGGATTTCCGGTAATTGATCCTATCGATTAGCCCTGCTAAGATGTCCATCCTTTTTTCTTTTTTCTTTTTTCTTTTTTTAATCAAACCAATACAAATCAAGTATCTAATTCAGAGACAAACATACAACGACACTACTTAAGTGTGTTAACACAATGTACAATAAAACATATGTTTATAAAATAATTATAAAATAGTAAACTAATTTACTTTTTTATGGTTGTGTTGGAAAGTAGATTATTGTGAATATTTTTTTGTAATTAGAATTCAAGTTGTATAGATGTGATATGAATATAAATATCTTTTCCTATTAGGATATCATCTGTACATCTTTATTAACTCAAAAATTGAAATGAATGAAATCATTGAATTCTCCCTGAAACACTTTTCTACTTGGTATCAAAGTGGGTTTCTCTCCAATTACGTCCCGAGCCCAATAGGCTCGAATTGCAATCTGGGCCAAATTGAATTGGTTCCAGCTGAATGAATGAATTGAGCCTTGGAAAAGATGCGTTGGCTCCTGAATGTACTTTCACGTGCTAACCTAGAGTTAGGTTGCACGTGAGGGTGCGTGTTGGATTGAAGATCCCACATTGAAAAAGAGACAAGTTGAAAATAACTTATAAGTGAATGGACCAAACTCAATATTAACCGAGGCCTTTTGAATAAAACTCAACACTTTAAAGCAGAGTCTTCACACATTCCGTGAATCTGACCTTTATTACTCATGGGGAGTTTCAGAGTCTTCCCTTCAGGGGGAGAGTAGTAGATGTGAAGGAAATACTCAAAACATACCAGAATTTAAAGAAATAGAGAACTTAGAAAGAAGGTTTGAAGCTGTTGAAATTTTAGTCGAAGACCCGAGAGCCTTATTCGATGGATTGAAGGAAACTCTCGATCCATCTAAACCTGCACAGGAGACGAACCCGAGAGCATCCTTCGATGGATCAAAGGACATTCTCGATCCATCGAAGACTAAAAAAGAGAAGAACTCGGGAACATCCTTCAATAGATCGAAGGGTATTCTCGATGGATTGAAGCTTGCACCTGAAACGAACCCAAGAGATACCTTTGATGGATCGAAGGATACCCTCGACCCATTGAATACTAGACCTGAAACTGAAACGTCACAACCTTCTTCTGAATTGAGATCTCATGAAGACCCCCATTCTACTCCATCAATTGAAAAGTCTTCCCATAATGTCTCTCCTGATGTGCGTTTCGATACCAATGAATTGGGTAGCATAGAAGTTAGTGTGCCTAGAATGTCACAATGGAAAACAAAAGGGGTTCCAAAGAAACAATATGAACCAACCATAGAAGCCAAAACCAAATGTTCTATTGCTAACTTTGTATCTCGCCATAGGTTGTCTGGATCACATGTACTTGTTGTTAATCAATTGTCTACAGTATATATTCCCAATAATGTGCGGGATGCCTTAGCGGATTTAAAGTGGAAGCAAGTTATGAATGAAGAATTAAAAGCCCTACAAAATAATGGAACGTGAGAGGTTGTTCCTACGTCACCTGGAAAAAAGACAGTTGGATGTATATGGGTATATACAATGAAGCTGAAGGCAGATGGAAACATTGATCGATATAAAGTTCGTATAGTTGTAAAATGCTACACTCAGCGATATGAAGTGGATTATCAAGAGACATTCGCCCCAATAGCAAAGATCAGCACTGTTCGCATCCTCATAGCATTAGCAGCTCGACATGACTGGCCATTGCACCAATTTGATGTAAAGAATGCCTTATTGAATGGAGATTTAGAAGAAGAGGTATACATGGATATTACTTCAGGTGTTAACTGTAAGCCATGTGACGTTGGAAAAGTTTGTAGATTGAAGAAATAATTGTATGGATTGAAGCAATCTCCTAAAGCTTGGTTTGAGAGATTTTCTGGAGCCATGAAGAAGTTTGGATATCGGCAGAGCAACTCTAATCATACATTGTTCATTAAACACAAGGGTGGTAAGATTACTACTCTGATTATATATGTGGATGACATGGTTGTTACAGGTGATGATCCAGCTGAGATGGAAGCTTTGAATAAGCAATTATCCCAAGAATTTAAGATGAAAGATTTTGGTCCATTGAAATATTTTTTGGGAATTGAAGTTGCAAGATCTAAGTTGGGAATCACCTTGTCACAACGAAAGTATGTGCTTGATCTTTTTTCTGATACAAGAATGTTGGATTATAAACCTGTTAATACTCCTATTGAGATGAATCACAAGTTGGAGTTGTGTCCTACTCAAGTCCCAACAAACAAAGGAAGATACCAGAGGTTAGTAGGAAGATTGATCTATTTATCACATAATAGGCCTGATATTGCATATGTTGTGAGTGTTGTGAGTCAGTTCATGCATGATCCAAGTGAAGAACATATGGATGTTGTGATGCGTATTCTCAGATATTTGAAGTCTGCACCAGGTAAAGGCCTCCTATTTTCAAAGGATTGTGAGTTTGGAGTTACAGGTTATTCTGATGCAGATTGGGCAGGAGATAAGACTAATAGGGCATCCACTTCTGGTTATTTCACATTTATTAGTGGGAGTTTAGTAACTTGGCGCAGTAAGAAGTAAAATGTGATTGCCCATTCCAGTGTTGAAGCTTAATACCGAGGAATGGTAAATGGAGTGTGTGAACTGTTATGGATTCGGAATGTGTTGAAGGAGCTAGGTTTCAAGCTCCGTAAGGCCATGGATTTGCATTGTGACAGTACTGCTACAATTGAAATTGCTCATAATCATGTACAGCATTATCGAACCAAGCATGTAGAGATTGATCAACATTTTATCAAGGATCACCTTGATAAGAAGAATATATGTTTTCCTTGTGTAGCTTCTGAAGAATAATTGGCGGATGTACTCACAAAAGGGTTGTCACACCATGCATTTGCAGGATGGATTGACAAGTTGGGCATGATTGACATCTATGCACCAACTTGAGGAGGAGTATTGGAAAGTAGATTATAGTGAATATTCTTTTGTAATTAGAATTAAAGTTGTATATATGTGGTAAGAATGTAAATATCTTTTCCTATTAGGATACCACTTTTACATCTTTATTAACCCTAAAATTATGATGAATGAAATCATTGAATTCTCCTGAAACACTTTTCTACTGATTTTTGTAATATCAAGTTTAGTTTTCTCATAAGAAATGGTGTCAAATATAAATAAGTAATTTTTTTATTTAAAATTTACAATTTAATCTTGACCATTCATTTTTTTTTTAATTTGATCTAACATAATCGTAAAATAAAAATTTACTTATTTAAGTTTAGTACTGTTATTTGTGAGAAAACTAAACTCGATATTACAATTTTAAATAAGTAAATTAATTTATCATTTTATAATTATTTTATAAACTTATTTTTTAGTATAAATTATGTTAAAACAGTCCAACATACAATACCCAACTACAGATTGATAGCTAGCTATCCCAACAAGAACATGAAATTGCAAAAATACAGCACAGGGTACAGCTAATTTCTCATATTATAAGAGAGCTGGGAATGAATATATTCTCGCTGTTCTTGAATTGTGATCATATTTTAAGAGGGGGGATCGAGTTCTGCGAATTATTATTGTAAAGAAAGAAGCAGATCGATGACGCAATGCAGGCGCTATGTAACCAAATAGGCGCTATGAGAGAGTATACGTCCGAGTTGCCTAAAAGCGATCTCAATTAGCAGTCTGACTTTTTTGACTTTTCGGGAAAGGGGGAGAGGAAACATATGAATGGAATCTTTCCTTTAATGGCAACAAACTGGTGGTGGCGCCCACTCTCCAACCTAACAGCGCCCGCGCCCACCCGGCATATGCCTTATTTCTCTATTAAATTCAATTATTAGCTATATGCTCGATTTTCTGTTCATATTCGAAAATCAAATAGGGGAGGAGTCACGTACCATCATCATTTCCAACCCATACTAATCTGGCTATTTTAACCAAATTGAATTGCCTCCAAAATTGTCGGGGATGTTTAATTTTGACTTTATATTTATATTTATACTATTATTTAGAAAAAGTCATTGTGTTTCTCTAAAATGTCAAAATTAGACAAAAATAACCCTAAAAATATTAATTAACATTGCTGACTGAATAATATAGAGGGATGAAATAGTAATTGAATACTAGAAGAAAAAAGAAAAAAAAACACAACAGAATAACGTGGCCAACTAAAAAGTTGTCACGTGAAACTTTTAATTTCTACGTACGTAGTTTCAATCGTCTTCTGCTTCTCCTTCATGAATCAAACACGGGTTGACACATGCATTGCATATGTGCCTCCCTCTAGTTTGTATTATAAGAAAAGCTCAAAAGAAATTAAATTAAATCCAACAAACAATATGTATCTTCAAATAAGAACTCGTATCGTGATCTTTGAAATCACATATTCGAATTTCATCAGACACCAATTTTTTATCAATTAAAAAAGTATATCTAATTCAGTGGCCAAAAGAAAATTGTGGATGTTTCATCAACACCTTTAAGATCTAATTGAGTATGGTGACTAAGTGATCCGACGGTGTATCAACTTAATTAACCGAGAATTGATTATTGAGTTTCAACTCAACATATATACCACATTGGCAACAAGACTACCCACTTACAATTTTTGGTGCTTGGTAACACACTGGTGACACTACCTCCTCCACTGGTGACACACCGGCTTCTCCTTATCCATTCCAACATGACAAAATCACAGCCAGAGACCCTAACTATGGATACAAATACATATTGATTTGAAGAGGGGCACATGATCACGTACACTTCATGAAGTTTATCCATCTAAGTAGACGTGGGAACCAATCTGATTTATTATTGGTTTTGTATATTACTATGACCAATTGACAACTAGAAAACAATTCTTCAATTAGTAGTTTCCTGTTCTTGTTCCCCGTGCTTTGAGTGCATGCGCAAGTCATATATATATTTTAAATACAGACGTCTGCACGGTGATGATAAAAATTTGATTATTTTATATTTGATTTTAACAATTTAAATTGTTAATATTATAGATATCTATTTAAGAAAGTAGACTTATAAATTTTCAGCTAATTTAGTAATCGTTTGGTCATTTAAAATGGTAAAAATTACGAATAAATAAGGAGCGTTGGATAAATGTTGATGATATATAAATAGAAAATCAAATGGCCAAATGATTTTCGATTGGACTCAAATTTTATAGGTGACTTAGTTGAAGTAGTATCTATAACATAAGTGGTCTTGATTGTCAATATTTGATGTCTAAAAGAGGTAAATCGAAAAAATCTGCATCGTGCGGATGTCCTTAACTGAAAAAGACTGATAAATAAATATATATATATATATATAGAGAGAGAGAGAGAGAGAGAGAGAGAGAGAGAGAGAGAGAGAGAGAGCTTTTCCACTCAGGTGTCCTTTTTTTGTGTCCATTTTCAGGTATGTGACATTACACCAACTTTTCTATTACATTTTAACATCTTCACCGTTCAATCATTAGGACTATATGAGTAGATCATTCATGTAAATTTTTAGCCAAATTGTGATTATTAAGATATCGAACTAGATTAAATCAAGAGATAGACCAAATCTATCAAACATAAACCGTTCATACTTATAAATTTCAATTGTAGTTTTGAATGCCTTAGCGATAATCAATTTGGCTGAAATTTTGTATAAGTGATCTACGCATTAGAAACTAAAATCTGAACGATAAAAATGTCAAAACATAATTTAAAAATTAGTGTAATACTATATACCTGAAAAATAGAGATATATATATATATACACATACAAATACTACATGGCAAAGTCAAAGCTGCTTTGTGAAAAATGGTATTCAAATTAATAAATAAGCCATATAAATAAATATAACACCTGGCACCTAAAAATGTACTAACTGAGATGGTTGCTCAGACTTCATGCCACATACATTTCCAATGTTAGGTCACATTTCCAGGTGAGAAAATGCTTGATATATTTATCCAAGTAAGTAAGACCTTTTTTTTCTGAAGTATTTTACTAGTTTCTTTATGTGTCGAGTCATCTGAGGGAGTGAGGGCGTTCGAGCAATTTCATCGCGTCAAAGAGGCACTCAACATAGTGATCGAGTACATTGCAAGACAAGTGAGGGGGACCATCCACCTTTTAGTCTTTCACATTTTGTCGGATGAAAATTTTGATACAAGAGACTCCAACGAGTGACGAGCCGGCGTCAAGTCGAACAATCATTTTTTGTTTGAATAAACTTTAACAACCCTCATGACAGTCACTTCAATACTTGTTAAGGAGAATAATACATGGACGCGTAGTGTATTTGAAACATCATACCTCCATGAAAGATGTACATTTACATTACATGTTCCTTTTTAAATAAAGAGTTAGTCACAAGTAAAAATTAGATAAAGTCTGATTATCTAGAAAAAAAATAAAGAGAATGAGATACAATCCAAATTTATTGATTGATTAAAAGTTGCCACGAGACTACCCCTAGTTTCAACGTAAGCCGCTACCAACCCAAAATTACTTACCTAGTTAGATGTCGTGGTTGGCTGGCCGCTTCTAGCTCCTTCTTCGTCCACTACCCAATTCTCAAGTCCGAAGAATAAATATCCATATACGATTTTACCTTCGTGCAAATTTTCAACAATAATTCATGCCAAGATCCATCCATGTTGTTGTTTTATCGATAATCTCAACTCCGAAAAGTAAATGTCCATATACGATTTTACCTTCGTGTGAAGCTTCTTCAACAATAATCCATGTCAAAATCCATTCACATTGTTGTTTTATCGATCATCATCTTTGATGCACCAAAACTTCACTATGTACAAGCACCTCTCTCTCTGTGCTTCACTTTGTTGGAGAGGATATATCCTACATTGGAAAAAAGACAACAAAAATATGACTTATATGTTAATGGACTACCCACAATATCAACCGAGAGCTTTTAGATAAAATTTAACACCTTAAAAGTGATTCAAGTTTAGAAAATATCAATTATATTAGAAGTCCACATGTCACGTTTGACACAGTTCGAATCACTCAACATACAATATTTAAGGATAAATAAGTATATCTTACTCTTCAAATCACCCATGATTATCAACTAGGTGCGTAGTATATTAATTACCGGCCATGGACTTCTTTTTCGACAATAACGATGTGCATAATTCATCATCTTGCATGAAAGAAGAAACATTCTGGTCGAAAACTTTCAATGATCAATTATACAATGGAGAGATGTTTTAACGACGATTCGTTATCTGTCTTTTGGAGGAAAAAGCTACCCGTAGACTTGTGGTAGTGTACAAGTTGTGATTGTCGTCGCGGAAACGACACCAATGTTATGGGAGTTGATAGAACAAGTGCGAGCTCAGCTGGGGGGAGCCGGGGCTAAGCTATTGGGACCTCAACTCATTAATGGACACGTGGTCCTACTAAAATTCATTTTCATTTAAAGGTGCGAGCTTCGAGGTGGCTCTGATTAAAGATGATGATGAGGGCCCTATATACCTACACACTATTACCCGCTAGCTAGGGCCGCTAGTCAACAAGCTAGGACAACATGTTTTACACCAATCAAAAAAGACAGCATGTTGCATGTGATGCAATTTGCAAGGGCATCGCACCTCAGCTAAGGGCATCTCTCCGACGGAGAGTCCTAAACTCTAGGAATATAGTTTTGATTGGAAAAAATGTTCTTCAATAGTTGAAATGAGGGATCTAAAACATATGGGATATAGCTTAGGGCATCTCTAATGGGGGGATCCAAACCCTAAACTGAAAAGGGCTCTCCAATGGTATAATTTTGGGGTTCTAAACCCTAAAAATATAGGGTAATGTCTTATTAGGGCATCTCCAATAGGAGGTGCTAAAAGCTAAATAAATAGCTTTGGTGATAAAATGTCATCTCCAATGGTTGAAATCAGAGGTGCTAAACCCTATAAATATAGGTCTGGGTGTTATAAGAAGTGCTAAACTAGATCCTTGTTTAGCACTTGTCCTATACTGATCGGAGTGGGTCCCAGTGACAGAGGAGAGAGGAAATGTGACTTTAAACAAGGATTTTTTGAGAATATAGGACTTTACAATTGGAAATGATTGAAGTCCTAAATGAAAAGTCCTAAATTGAAGTCCTAAATATAGGTATAGGACTCCATATAGGACTTCACCATTGGAGATGCCCTTAGAAGTGCTAAGATAGCACCTCCTTTAGATCCCGTCCTAAAATCCAGCACAGTTGAAGCGTGGGCCCCAGCTGACGCAAAAGAGAGGAGAGAGGGTTGGAGAGACGCGCACATGGGAGGGAGTGGGAGCAACGCGCGCTGCAGCTGCTCCTCACCTGCTTGGCCACGCGTGACGCGCCACGGAGAAGAGAGAGTGAGCGACAGCTGCTGCCGTGTAGGACCCACACCCACGTGAAGCGACAGTGAACGTTGCCAGGAGCTCCAACGGCTCCGAAATCAACGGCCACGATTGATTTCTATTTGAAATCAATGGCCAGATCTGAATGAAAGTAAAATAGTTTTTTTTTCTTTATTACCGATTCTGATCCGATGATAAACGATATATCTTGAAATCGATCCAACGATTATCATTCAATATACCATTTATTTTTTATATAACAGTCAGAAAAAAAAAAAAAAATTTACAAAAAAAATCAGTCCGTTGGAGATGATCTAAATATATAAAATTAAAACTTTGAGATAGAAGTTTAACCATTGGAGATGATTGATGCCCTAAAATAGGTTTAGAACTTCATATAGGACCTTAACCATTGGAGATGATTGAAGTCCTAAATAAAAAGTACTAAATTGAAGTCCTAAATATAGATATAGCACCCCATTTAGCACTTCACCATTGGAGATGCCCTTAGGGTGCTAAAAGAAGTCTTAAAATAAATCTTCCTTTAGGACGGGATTTATAATTGGGGGAGAGAAGCGAGCTGCTGACGTCAGCTGACGTAGGAGAGAAGGAAGAGAGGAGTCACGCGCTAGAAAGGGGAGAAGACGAGCCACGCTCGCGCTGGAGGAGAGATGAGCGATTGAGGACGCGCGACGCGCTGGAGGCTTCCGACGAGTAGCAGACAGCTACTGAGAAGTGGGACCCGCCCCACGTGATTGCTGATGCAGCACGTTGGAATGCTGTGCCAAGCCAACGGTCAAAATTTGGACAGCCCAATTTGATTTCAAATTGAAATCATCGGCCAGATTTCAATCTCAGTTAAATTTGATTTTTTTTTAAATTCTGATTCTGATCCAACGGCAAATGATATATCCCGAAATCGATCCAACGATTATTATTCCATCCAACTCTCATTTGCCATACAATAGTCAGAAAAAAATAGAAAAAAATTATTATTTTTTGAGAATTACATATATCGGTTAAAAATTAATATCCAAGTATTATTCGATATAGGTTAAATTAGTCATTAAAAATAATATAAAATAAAGATATCTACAATATAGAACTTCACAATTGGAGATGATTGAAGTTCTAAATGAGAAGTCCTAAATTGAAGTCCTAAATATAGGTATAGCACCCCATCTAGAACTTCACCATTGAAGATGCCCTAAAAGAATTTAAGCACATATCCTAAAAAAAAAAATATAAACAATTACGCAGCTCTACTTTTCGAATCCTTCATTTTCTAACAATACAACCTAATTAATTTTATTTCGCAAAAATTTAACATTTAATCTAAAAAATAGTCTGTCACGAGAATTTTCAGAATACTGACACCAATTACATATTGTCTTACTCCTAAAAAATATCTAAAAACAATTCTTCAATAATATAAAGTAACTTGATTTAAAAGTAACCTAAGTCACTTGTTGGGACAAAATTTGGATCGTGAGTCGTGATCCAATTATACAATTGCTATCGAAATTAAAGCTCTCGATCTCAAATGTCATTCCCTACTTTAACCTCAAGGGTGGCCCTGAGCCGATAGAGCCCGTGTGCAAAATTAAAAGTATGGCTATAATTTTTTATCTTTTATGTATTGTTACAATTTCAATTTAAATTTCATTTATGTCTTCGATCATCGAAATTTAATTTCGATAGTTAATAAACAAAATCATTAAACTATAAATTAATTTATAAATGTCGAATAATAGGAGAATTTATAGAAGATATGTTGTACGACAGAAAGAAACGAAACTTTGACAAATAAAGAAAAAGAAAAAAAAAGGACGAGATTTTAACCTGGGTTATGAGACTCGAAGAACATACGCCTCAACCATTTGTGCTAGGATCTCAATTTGATTTATATGGGTCTTTTTTATTTATTTATTTATTTACTATTTAGTACTTATATGACATATATAAAAAAATTCAGATCCCCAAAAATTGAAGACCTTGTACGACCGCATGACCCGCACAGCCCAAAGCCGCCCCTGTTTAACCTTCATAAATATTAAATAGTTAAAAAAAAATTTGATTTTGAGCATTATCAAAGTGAATGAACAATTACCAATTAAGTGCCCTAGAAACCCTAACTTAGTAGCCTATTGAGTGAAACTTGCTTGGATTAAAGACACGTAAATGACTGGTCGATAAAGTAAATAACATTGAGTATGCTTTCTAGATGTTTTAGACATAGCTATTACCCGTGTTAGAACATGCTCCTTTTGAGGATGTCCTACCAATGTAACGATCGTGATCGTTTCAAGTTATTCTTACTAAACATCTATTTTTTTCTGAGGCTCCTCCCTGGGGAGTAGACTTCAATAAATTTAAAAACTCACCAGGATATTTAATTATCAAATATAAAGAAGGGTGTAAATATGGGGTAAGGTTAAGGTAGGGGTGATCTACTTTAAAATTTTATTTACAAATAGTTGAACAAAATTATAATTTATTTATTTACAACTTATTAAAACCCTATTGATAAAAAAATAACTACATTTTAAACAAAATTACGACCATTTTTGTAATATTTACAAACAAATGAACTAAATTATAAAATTGACACCGATTTGTTCTTAAATTTGTAAAAAAATATTCATCGAAATACTTACCAAAAATTGAACGAAATTACACAAAAATGATCTCATTTTACAACAATTATAATAAAATTATTGAATAAAAATTTAGGTAGAGACCCCTAGCTATCATAAAACTTCCCATAAATTAATATGATTTTACTTTAAAATTTTAATTACAAAAGGTGCATATATACTAAAGTACTAGCGCTACTTCTATGTACTTGGGGTTTTTGCATGGTTTCTACTTCTACTTTTTATACATAAAAATATAAAAAGTAGCCCAAGGTAAAATACTGAAAGAGGAATTTTAATCGAGGTCCTTTTGTTGAGTTCTATGTTAGATTTAGTCCTCTCAATTTTATTTTTTTATTGGGATCCTTTTACTTATTAGGTTGTCCAATTTGCCATTCGAAGCTGTGAAAAGAAAGCACATTTAAATTCCATAAATTATGCTTTTTCATTACTGTTGCTTTATTTACTCTCATTTCAAATTTGAATTTTTATACTCTAATTCATTTACAAGTTTCTCTAAGAACTTGAAATTAAAAAATACATCTAATCAAAAGATAAATTTAACATAAACCTAATCAATAGGCCGGTAGAAAATAAAAAGAAGATATACTCGAAATCAAGTGTCCTAATCATGAGGCATACTCAAACAACTTAATCAAATCAACCTAATTACTATGTATACTCGAATAAAAGGTGTTTAGAAATCAAGTGAACCTAATATCGATACATACTTTAGAACTTAATCAAAATAACTCAAGTGAACCTAATCATGAGGTATACTTCAAAAACTTGAAAATCAAAAGATAAATCTTTCTAAAAAGTATGTTTAACATATACCTAATCAAAAGATAAGAAAAATAAAAAAGTAGCAACACTTTCATGGATTTATTTTTTTGCAGCGATACCACCAGAGTATATGTTTACCTATTCCATAAACTACAAGAGCAATCATTTGTAACACTACATTTTATGAAGAAGAAAAAGAATCTATAATGATTGGGTTGGGTATGTTTAACATAGAGGAAATTATCTATAACCGAGAAGATTAGATTAGCTATGGATTACAATCATTGGGTTGGATAATGACTATGCTAATGATTTCTTATAGTTTTAATTGCGTTGGCTTTTGGAGTACATTACGTAATAGCCAGTTCACAAAAGTACGCTAAAGCCTTATACTAATAGCCCATTACACAATAAAAATGGATCAAGCTGTCATGCACCCCAAGGTTAAGCACCTTGAGGTTAAATTTTGTTTTGTAAAATGTATCGCAATCTGATTGACTTTCTTCAACTTTCTCCATGTTTGACTGAGTTTATGTTAAGCTCAGTATGTGTGATCACCTCTTACCCATCACCACCGAAATAATCTCCACCGCAACTTTGTTTCTGCCGAAAATTCCCGCTGCCGCCAAACGTGATAAGCTTGGCCGCATTCCCTTCCTCCTCCCTCTTCTCTCTTTCCTTCCTCCTACTCCATTTCCCTCGAATTCTCCATCTTCTCAATTACTCCGAACACCCAAAAGATTCTCTGGGCCAACAACAATGACGTCGTCGCGCCAAACACCCCCATCGCTATAATTATCGCCAAATTCTTTCTTACTCAATTCCCCACACTTCTTCAAAGGCCCTCCACATAACCCTCAATTCCCAACAAAATCTTCCTTATCGAAATACTCGAAAAACTGAGGTATAGTATGTACCACTCAATTGATTATTCGCCACAAAAAACTTCTTCAATCTACTATACTACTCGATAACTTATTGTCTGATAGAACCAACACTTGTTCAACTTCGTTGGAATCGAACCAGAGAAATCATTCTTAGACAAATCAAGAGTTACTGTATAAGGTAACCAAGTACAAACATCTTTTGGAATCGTACCCAAAAGTTGATTCCCACCTAGATTTCCATGCAGTCGCATCACTAGATCTTCTCGGGTGTTGGTTGAATTCAAGGTTGAGCCTTGCGATGCACAATGATGGAGGCCGCGACGCAGTGATGACTTGAAGGGCAAGAGAAAGAAGGAGATCGAGGAGGAAGGCATAGATGAGGATCACATAAGCTAAGTCTATGATAAGAACAGTCAACTTTAGAAAGAGTTGACAAATTTAGTCAATGATATTATGACAAGTGTCAAATTTAAAAAAAGTCTAAAATGTGCATAAACTTGAGGTGTATTTTAGAATTATCCATAAAAAATGCAATGATGGTGCACTAGCCCTTTGACTAGTACTATTGAAGTTTTGATGTACGTATTAAAAGGGCATCGATTTTTTAGTGGTGACTAACCATTGTCAAAAATAGAGTTACTTGTAGTTCAATTTGACATTATATATATTGTTGTGCTCTAAAAATCTTTGCATACATCGATTAATCTTTTGCTTAGGTGGTAGACGGTGGCTGGCCGCCCGATTAGTTTAAAATTGCCTAGAGTATAGAGTTGATGAAAATCTTTGAAAATATGAATAGTAACACAAATATTTAAAGTACACACCGATTAACGAAAATGTTAGAGTTTATGAAAATACTTGAAAATGTGAATAATAGAACAAATAATAAAAATTACACACCTTGATCTGTCTACATACCTGCTTTTGTATGTAGAGTTGTAGACACATTGGCACTTAATTCTATTCTCATTATCCCACTATCAACGATTTTTAAAATTTCGCTTTTTCCGTAGACAAAATACAAAACTTTTCTTTGATAATGTTCATTTAATCATTTTCAAAAAATTAATGTCAAATTGAGTTTAAAAAGGGTAACACACTTAAGGTTTCACTAAACGAGTTCACATCTCATCGATCAATAATGTTCCAAGGACGTGTTCTAACTTTCTAACTTCTAAGGATATGACCACGGAAGGCTATTGTGGACTGTGTCATATAGGATTTGTCCTAGAGCAAACTAGAGTGCCGAAACAGAGGAGAAAGAGTGAAAGACAAAGCAGGGGAGCAGTTGGTCACATCGGACGGGCACCGCTCGGCTGTGCCGGTTGTATAGTAGGGCAATTGCAACAACCTCATCGGAGGGGCGTTCACCACACGCGTTTCAAAGATGATTTGATCATGTAGGAATCACCATTGCTCGCTACTCCAAATTCGAGACCGATTGATACACACGACTCGATTGAGAGAGTGATTAGGCATCACATCTCGTGCGAATAATAAGTGAGCTAGTGGGCTGAGACGCCTGAGAGGGGCGGTGGTTGGCCAGACGGGTTCTGATCTCCTGCTTTCCGGTCATGTAAGCCCGGGTGTCGTGACCACGCTTACGTGGACCAAATTGGTTGGCCAGTCTGTATAGAAAGTACCTGTCATGGATCCCACCTGGAGTGGCGCTTCCGCTAAGGCGAATGGTGAAAGGACACGTGAGGATTGGTCATCTAGTACTTCAGCATTATATAGGAGGCTGGCCAATGAGAAGACACATAAGAGTCCTCACGGTGAGGTAAATAATTGAAAGTGTAAACCCATTTGGGCCCACTCAACTCGGACTCCGCTAAACTCATGTTTGCAATGCATTTGATTTGTTTTTTAAATAATGATTTTTTTTATACAAATCAAATCTTAACTCGTAGTTTTTTTATTAAGAAACCCACATCTAAACAAGGTCTAATTTTTCATTGTGACACATGTCAATCTATGATTGATTTAAAATTTTCATATTTTTTGAAATTAACTGAGCTTAAAATAAATTTAATGTATCTCATTATCACTTTGCCCATAGAACATTCGCCAAAAAACCACCTCAGCTGCCCGGAAATCGCGCTCCTCTCTCTCTCTCTCTCTCTCTCTCTCTCTCTCTCTCTCTCTCTCTCTCTCTCTCTCTCTCTCTCTCTCTCTCTCTCCGGTCGAATGCACTGCCAAGAAAAAAAAATGATGTCTTTGAATAATACATACTGAGAGTTACCATTGCAGAAGATTGATAGCTTCAAATTCAAATCATCCATGATTTGTGATCGATTTCTATAATCCCACACAATAAGCTTTACCTCTTTTTCTGGAAATGTTATGGTGTCTCATTTCTTCCGATCATCATCTCCCGTCCAAATCACTGTTTCCCTAACACCGCGCGAATGCAAGAATCAGAGAGAGAAAGAGAGGGTTGATCGAAATTCGATTGGGAAAATCAGGGATCAATATGGGCAGTGGCGAGTACTTCGCTCGCATTGGCGTCGGCAATCCGACCAAGTCTTTCTACATGGTGTAACCCTTGCTTCGATTGTTACCAGCAGTCTGACCCAGTCTTCGACTTAGCCTAGTACTCCAGTTTTTACATGAGTCTGCAGGGGTTTGCTTTTGGTTCCGGCGGAGGAGACGCGGCGGCCGACAATTACCAGTTGACAATAACCGGCCGACAGTTCAGATGGTTCATAGCAAACCATCATCGACGTCGATTCCGAGAGATCAGAAGGATGTTGACCAAGAAAGACGTCGATGAGGACTTGATTATGTGTTTTCGACATATGAGAGAGAGAGAGAGAGAGAGAGAGAGAGAAAGAGAGAGAGAGAGAGAGAGAGAGAGAGAGAGAGAGAGAGAGAGAGAGAGATGGTGGTGGTGGATGCAATTTTTCTGGCGACAGAGTGAATTTCTGGGACGAATGGGACACGGTGGCGAGTGACTGTGCAATTCGGTTTAAGAGGCATGATCTATCACGAATACTCTAATGTAAGCTCAGTCAACAATAAAATAAGTTGACAAAATTAGCCACTCGTGGTTCAACACGTATCACTTTTAGAAATTTGAACTTAAGGTGCTTAGGAATGGGGTGCATTGCAACCTGATCATTTTTATTAATCTAAAAATCATCAGGTTGGGAGTTAGTCGAAAATGAAAATGGTTCCACATAGTCTATATCCTTCTTTTTTGATTAGATTTTGTCCTTATCTATACTATTATTAAGAGAAGAGAGTTTGTTTCCCTTATTTTATCATTTATTCCATCTATACCCTTTTTATTTTAATAAAATTAAATCATTTAAGGTTACTATTGTAAATAACAAATTAGAAGAAAAAAATTAAAAAAGAAAAACTCTATCGTTTCTCTCACCAGAAACCTACATGTACTTTCTCTACTAGCAATACAAAAATTGTATTAGTTAGTAGTAAAAAACTATTTTTATATCCTTAAAAAAACTGAGTTACGTTTTCTCGTAACTGTTTAATCCATGTTTCTATACAATCAATCCAAAATTTCAACATCACACTCATAGGGCGTGCACTTTTGTTAGTATTTTTTATATTTAAATAAAAACATAAACATGATCGATGCAGCCCAACTTAGTCCAAAATTGAAACCTTAGTCGACAAATCAAGAGTTTGAAACAGAAGGAGCATGAAAGCCGACCCGTTTTAGCAAAGAGATTGCCATCAACCACCGTCCACCCTCCCAGCCTCCCTCTTATGTCGTCGTTCGCCATTTTGGTACCAAAATGGCCAGCTTGACTTCCTTTTTAACAATTACTCATTCACCATCTCCGATTGTCATCATATAATTTAAATTGAAGAGATAGTCTTTCAGGTCTCGAAACATTATTCTTTGATCAAATCGAGTGGCAATACCTTTTGAGCTTTGTAGCTATTTTCGCCACAAGGCCATACTGCCCATACATACCAAGACTAGCCTCTAATTTGATCGGAGCAAGCAAAATTGAAGGAAAATTTCGAAAGGAGGAAATGTGTAAAATCTATAACAACTTTCTCTTAGCAAAGAATATCTGAAAAACTACTTTTCTTACTAACACTACCAGAAATGGAGACATTACCGGCGACCTCCCGTCGCCGGCCTTGTCTTTTTTTTTTTTCCGCCGGAATTGTCATTACCAGCGACAAGTCGCCGGCAATGACGTCGCCGGAAATCCCCCGCCGGTGTTGCCATTGCCGGCGACGGGAAACGCCGTCGCCGGCAATGTCAAGACATTACCGGCGATGACGTCGCCGGCAATGGCAGCGCCGCCGTGGCCGGAATGTGAGACATTGCCGGTGACTGAGGTCCATGTCGCCGGCAATGTCTGGAAAAATTTGGAAAAAAAAACGCGGTTCTGGATTGGGCCCAATTCCAGAACCTGCATTGAAAGACATAAACCGTACAATCATACAAGTTCAACAGTACACATAAATGTCCAACGTACAGTACAAATAGCAACGACGATACGAAAATTAACTACAACTACAGGTCAGGGTCCAGGAACTTGCGGGTCAGGGTCGAAGTAATCCATGTACTCATTTGAATTCTGGTGGCTACCTTGGTCTTGCTCTGGCGTTGACTGGTGCGGTGGTGGTGGTGGATAGCTAGGGAACGGAGGGACCGGGACCGGGGGAGGTGTGGGGAACGGTTGTCCGGTAGTCTGAGCCTCGTACCTCGTCCGCATCCATGTGTACATCTGAGCCTGCATCTGTGTCTGCTGCTGGACCATGTTTTGGTACTCGGCCATCTGCTTCTTTTGCTCCTCCAACTCCCTCTGCGTCCTATGAAGCTCCGCTGCGAGGTTACGACTAGAAGTTGAACTTCTTGACCCGGTAGAGTATTCTGAAGTGTTCTTTAATACTCCTTCGCCCGCCGTGCCCATTCCCCTACAGTAGTAGGTATTCTTTCCTGTCCCGCACGTTTTTGCCATGATCTGAGCCGTTATAGGGCGATCAAGCGGATCGATCTGAGAGACATACTGGGTGACTTCTTCCTCGGAGCAGTCAGGATGGTTAGTCCGAGCTATATTCATGGTCACTTCTGCGGTCGCCTCCTCCACTCTCGCCTAATTGAAAAGCGAAAATGAATAACGTATTAGCTAACAAAATAAATTAATATCGAAAAATAGTTTTATTAACACATGGAGAGGCGAAAGACTTACCGCTTCGTTAGGGCACTGCGGATAGAACTTCTGATGAATATACACCAAGGGGTTCACTTCTTGTTGTTGCTGCGTCTTAGTCGACCAACCCATGTAGTTGAGTGAACCTGCATGATGGGCCCTGGTGTTTTTCAATCTATTTGCCCGGTTCGTCTTCGAAATCGCCTTGTTTGATAAACATATGGAAAAAAATTAGTAACTAACTATTTCAAACTGATACGATACATTAGGCTTGTAAGATATATTCATGATGCATACCTTCGCTTTGGGGTGCTCGAAGTGGGCTATCAGCCACATCCACTCGTACTCCCTAAACCGGAATTCGCTAGGGGTAGAACCTCGGCCTAGGTCCTTGTATACAGTGTAATGGGAAGAAAGCTCGTTCTTCCACTCTTTATACCTATATTAAAACAAGGAAAAAAAGTTAGAGATATTAAAACACTTGATAAACAAAAATCTAAGTCGATATATATTCAAATAAGTTGAAGCACATCACCTCATATGTAGTTGACGCTCTACCCACGTGTGGATAAGAACTTCATCCACGTCAAACCACACCTGCAATATGAATATATAAAAGGTAAAATTATATATTTATTCGAACTTAATTAATAAATGTAAAATTTACGTAATGAAAATACGATTTTACTCACACTGAGTGCATTATGCACTTGTATCTTCACGTAGATAGGCACAGATTCTCAATCTGGCCAAAGCATTGGGACCTTGTCCCGCACGATCGCACCGGCCATGCTGACATATTTGCGCGTGGTGTCGAATGCCTCGATCACCTCGCCATCCTCATTGGCCCTTATGGGCGTTTTCCTTCCCCCGGTGGCCTGCTCAAGTCTCTTCCCGGTGCAGGTGCCTCTAGCCCCTTTCCGTTTTCCAGTCCCATTAACAAAATTGCCTAATAATACAATGTCAACAAATTGATATTATTAATTGAACCTATCGTAAATCTTAAGTAATAATTAAGTCATCAATCTTGCACATGATAAATGGGTTTTACCTGCATCGTCCGTTTGTTGGTTGGTGCACCTCACACTCCAAAGATACACGGGGTCGAACGGGATGAAGTTGTACGCTTCCTCCACGCTCAGGAACTCCGGCCGTCCTTCAACATAAACATGCATCCCCCTATCATCGAATTCAGGGATCACAGGAATCTCATCGGGTAGGAAGAGACCGGACGGCGGAGATAGACGAGGCCTGGACGATGAGGCGCCAGCACCACCATCTGCCTCAGATGATTCCCGTGAAACGGGAGTAGCCACCGGGCGAATATGGGGCATTCGGATTGAGGGAGTTTCTGATGCCCCCGTTGACTGTCGCTCGTCTGAGGCTCTGCCACCGGAGGGACGTCTGTTGAATGAGCATCTGGAGACTGAGGGTCGAGCCTCGACTTCCGGTTGCACGACTCTTGATCGTGCAGCTTCCTCCTCAGCTCGCGCCTGTAGCAAGGCTCTCGTGCGACCACTCATCATTGGCCCACTGGGCGTGTTGCTAACTGCGGGTGAGGAGGAAGCTTGACTACTGCTCCCTCCACTATTTCGGGAACCTTTCCGTAATTTGGCTCCAAGCCAATTTGCCGCAAAATTACCTCCTGGACACCGTAATAGTCATAAGGACACGGTTTTATAACAAATCGGAACCGGAACCGGGCGGAACCGGAACCGTTTGGAACTGGAACCGTTCGGTTTCAAACGGTTCCGGTTACAAACAGTTCCGGTTCCAAAGGGTTCCGGTTCCAAACGGATTCGGTTCTATAACAAATCGGAACCGGAACGGTTTGGAACCGGAACCGTTTGAACCTGGAACCGTTATGTTTCAAACGGTTCCGGTTACAAACTTTTCCAGTTCCAAAGGGTTCCGGTTCCGCGCGGTTCCGGTTTAAAACCGTTTTGGTTCTAAACCGTTCCGATCCCGATTTCCACCTTAATTTATACGATTAATTAACAACTATATCACTTAATTAACATATATACATTTTCGATGTATATATATATATACATCATGCAACTTAATTAAATTAAATTTTCACATATTCATCCAAATCACAAACCCTAATTAATTTTTCACATTTTTCACACACACATATATATATATACATCATGCATCTTCATTATGTTTAATTTTCACATATATATACATCACTTAATTTTCACATACCTATACATTACTTAATTTTCACATACCTATATATATATATATACATCACATATATATACATTGCATATAAATTTACAACTTATCACCCTAATTTCCAAGTTAGCACCCTAATTAATTTACGCATACACATACACATACACATACACATACACATACACATACACATACACATACACATACACATACACATACACATACACATACACATACACATACACATACACATACACAAAAATAATTAAAAATTGAGAGAGAGAGAGAGAGAGAGGGAGAGAGAGAGAGAGGACCTGCCATGGTTAACCACTACAATGCTTTGCCTACTACAATTGTGAGGGGAAGAGAGGAGGGGAGGAGGGGAGGAGGAGATTTTCGGAGGAGGAGAGGGAGAGGATAAGGAGGAGGAGAGGGAGAGGAGGAGGAGGAGGTGAGCTAGAGGTGAAGCCGGACCGATTTGGGAGGAGGAGAGGAGGGGAGGAGGGGAGGAGGAGAGGATTTTGAGAAATACAGCTCGGGGTCGAGCTGGGGGGTTTCTATCCAGAAGACATTGCCGGCGACATGCTTATAAGTCGTTGGTAATGACATTACCAACGACTTCAACTCGTTGGTAATGTCATTATTTCCCGAAGAGTATCCGACAACATTTTCCGTCAATGATTTCCGGCTACATTTTCCGACTACAATTTTCATTATCAATTTCCGTCTACGATTAACGACTATAATTTTCATTATCAATTTCCGTCTACGATTAACGACTACAATTTCCGTCTACTATTTCCGTCTACGATTTCTGACTACAATTTCCATTATCAATTTCCGTCTACGATTTCCAACTACAATTTTCATTATCAATTTCCGTCTACAATTTCCATTATCAATTTCCGTCTACTATTTCCGTCTACAATTTCCGACTACATCATTAACGTACTAAGGATGATAATCGTAATCATCGTCATCACTTGAGTCTGACTCGGTTTCATAGGTAACCTCTGGCAATATGTGCCTCTCCTCGTCATCTGAATCAGCGTCAACTTCATATGGATTAACATCGAGAAGTTCTGCTCCAGTAATTCGAACCACACTCCCAGATCTCACATTATTAAGGCGAATCGTAGATGATTCCGGAATGTCAAAAGCGTTCGGCTCTTGGTATGCAGTAACTTCCTCATCATCTGCGGTATCACCAAGTGTGGCAGCACTGTATATGTTTCTATGAGCAACATGGTTAACCACATTCCACGGGACTTTGTTAAGAAGATCGTCCAGGTAAAACACTTGTTTTACTGATGAGGCAAGAACGAAATGGTCTTCTTCATACCAGGTAGTAGCAGTATTTACCGAAAATGTTCCGTGCTGATCGGTCCTTGTGTTCTCCGGGCTAGTATCAAACCATCTACACTTGAACAAGTGCACTTTCATGCGGTTCCCATAAATTAGTTGAACAACTGAATGAAGGACACCATAATAGTCAACGCCATCCTGCCCACCATGGACCATCACCCCACAATTCTGTGTTTTCAGTCGGTCGTCTCTATTTTCACATATAAATTTCACGCCATTGACCTGACACATCGAGTAAACTTTTGAAGCTATCGGTTTCATCGCAAGGACCCTTAATTCGTTTGACCACTATGGGTAACCATCATCTGCTACATGGTTCATCTGAAAACGATAAGAAACCACACAAGACATTATGAACATAGAAACCACAAAACCACGTGCGTACACACATGCTATATAAGGAAAATGGCAATAAAAAAAAAGACATATACACATATACCCTTACCCATGGACCAAAGTAGTTTGCAAACGTCATGTTGTGGTAATCAACATTTCCGGCAATAGCAGGGCAGTGAAGATGATAGTTTTTCCAATATTGTACTTCTTCACAGTTAATCAGTACCGACCAGTGGGCAATGACTACCTCATTTTCATTCAACTTGTACGACTTTGGCAAGCTTCCCTGTACTACAACGTCATTGGAGATGATAGAAAGGTTGAACTGAGGTTCATCTATCGACATCTGTTGTTGGGGGTCCTCAAGTGCTCCCAAATACACTTTGGTGTACGTGACACACTCGTGCGCAACATATGCTTCAGCGATACACCCTTCAGGTGCATATTTATTCTTCACATAGTCCTTGTAGGCTCCCAATTGTCTACAAGTTAACAAGTGCATGTTAAAAGGGGTAAAACTAAGACTTTACATATAAAAACAGAGGCAAACCAAATGTACCTTTCCATGGGATACATCCAAGTGTAGTGTACGGGACCGGTAAGCAACAATTGTTCGGGAAGTTGGATCGTTAGGTGAGGCATGATGTCGAAAAAATTTGGCGGAAATATCCTCTCAAGCTTGCACATGATAAAAATTATGTCATCTTGCATCTCCCTGAGATCTGATTTTTTAACTTCCCTGGTGCATAACTTCTGAAAGAATCTTGACAAGGCCACCAACGGCTCTACCACCTCCTTGGGCAGGTACCCTCGAATGAAAATAGGGAAAAGGCGTTGAAGCAGTACATGGCAGTCATGACTCTTTAATCCGTACATCTTATTGTCCCGGTAGTTAACACACCTGCTTATATTTCCTGCATAGCCATAATGATACTTGCATGTATATATATATATATATATATATATATATAGCCATAGGCAACAATTATATTTCTCGCATATCACCATAATCTGGTAAAAATTAAAGGCAAACCAATTTCCGTACTGCATAGTCATATATAAGAATATTTACCTGACATTACTCAGCCACCGAAAAATTTCATGCTTATGCTTCGGCTTGACGGTGTAAGGAGCTTGCGGCATTTTTCTCTTACCATCTCGTAACCACAAATGTTTCCGCAGTCCCATAGCTTTCAGATCAATACGTGCCTTAGGGATGTCTTTTGTTTTCCCCTCCAAGTTAAGAACTGTGCCCACCACACTTTCACACACATTCTTCTCTATGTGCATGACATCTAGGTAATGTCTGATAGGCAACCTGGGCCAGTAGGGGAGTTCCCAGAATATGCTCTTGTGTGTCCAAAACTTATACCTTTCGGGCTTGTCTGGAATTGACGCCACTATGTCAGGATGATTGCTCAGCTGACCAAAATCATATTCATTCAACACTTCCAAAATTTCTTCCCCTGTCCATCGCCTGGGTGCCACACCTGTTTCCACAGTCCCATCAAACGCGTCTGGATCCTGCCTAAATGGGTGATCATATGGAAGCCAACAACGGTGACGCATCTGAACAATTTTACTGCAATGAGGACTGCAACAATCAACCGTCATGCACTCTGAACAAGCCCTGTAACCCCTGGTAACGTTGCCCGACAACATACCGCGGGCAGGAAAATCATTGATGGTGCCAACAAGCATGGCATGCATCTGGAACATCTCCTTTTTGAACCTATCGAAAGTGGGGTGGCCACACTCACTCAGGTACTTAAGCTCCTCAATCAAAGGCCTCAAATACACATCGAGACACTTTCCTGGATAACCCGGGCCCGGAATTAACAGAGTCAGCATATTGTATTCCTTCTTCATGCATATCCATGGTGGAAGGTTGTACGGTACCAAAATAACTGGCCATATACTGTATTGAAGACTCATGTTGCCAAAAGGGTTGAATCCGTCAGATGAGAGCCCTAGCCAAACATTTCGGACTTCTGCTGCAAAATGATCAAACTCCCTGATCATGTGCTTCCAAGCCTCTCCGTCGGAAGGGTGTATAAGGGTGTCATCGTCAGGCAAGTTCCTCTCAGCCCACCATCTCATTGCCTCGGCTGTGAAAACACACATGAACAACCGCTCCAACCTATCAATAAGCGGGAAATATCGAAGTATCTTCACAGCTTTCTTGTTGCCTGCAGGAGTCAACTTATACCTTTCTGTAAAACATACCGGGCAGGCTTCAAGGTCTTCGATATATTTTCCCCAGAAGAGAATACAATCATATCTGCATGCATGAATTTTGATGTAGGAAAGCCCAAGATCTTTCAGGATATGTCGCACCTTATGATGAGTGGTAGGAAGACGATGACCGGGTGGCAGTAGCGAAGCAGTCCACTTCAACCAAGAATCCACAGCTTTGACAGACATTTTGTTCTCCATTTAAAGCTGCATCACTCCCATCACACTTTCAAGAACAGTCTTACTACAACCGTCGTACAACGGAGTCTGTTGCAATGCAATCAGGTTGTTGTACTTGTCCATACCGCTTGTGTTGACATGAGCTCCCGGTAATGGTTCAACTGGCTCGATATGGGGGAAACCCTCAATGACGGGAGGGACATTTGGTGCTTCATCAGCAAATATACCGCTCTCATGAGGAAACATATCATTGATTAACATCGATGTTGGATCATAGGATGAACTGCCCCTCTCAGCAAAATCTCCATGATCATAGCGTGGACTGGCCCTCTCACCAAATTGTCCATGATCATGCGGACCCGCTACCGATGTTTCACCGTGATAAATCCAACAAGTGTACTTATCCCAAAACCCGTATTTACTCAGGTGCCTCTGGACTTTATCAATGGGAAATCGAAATCGATCGCTGAAACACTTACATTCTTTACACGGGCAATAATGAAGTGTAGTGTCTCCACAATTAGCCTTCACAAAATCCACAAAACTCCTAATTCCCTCGTGATAGCTGACATCCCATCTTTCGAGGCTCATCCAACTCTTGTCCATCCTGAAAATTCTAACAATTTTACGTATTAATTATATATATATATATACACACATTCACTACTAATAATCGACGCGATATCTCAATTCAACTCTAATTAAATCAACACATGCATGCATATATATATATATATATCGATCTAATCTCTGAATTCGATTCAGTACTCGATGATGGTATTCTTCTTTTTTCAATTCAAAACGTATTTGACTGGGTAGGAGGCTCTGTTAAGCCTGGCTCCGATAACAATACGATAATACCAGTCGTTGATTCAGACACAAGATTAACTACAAACTGTTTTCTCGTTTCGGTGACATCAACAACATTTCATATATATCTCACGAATTGGATTTGATCAACACACATATATATATATATATATATACATACACATATACGTATATATACACCTACCTATATATATAGCTTCCCGAGTGATCGAGTTTTCGACACGCGCCTTAATTTTGACAATATACCGAATGATCGATTTCAGAGCGTACGTTTTCCTTCTTTCGATTTCTCTGGATTTTTTCCGATCAAAATGATTGAATGATCGAGCTGCCGTAACCGGAATCTAATATAAGACACATTGCCAGCGACGGAGTAAGTCGCCGGAAATGAAGACATTACCGGCGACTTTACGCCGGAAAATCGCCGGTAATGTTTTGGAACATTACCGGCGACTCCAACCGTCGCCGGCAATGTCTAGCCACACATTTCCGGCGAAATTCCGGCCGGAAAATCGCCGGAAATGTTAGGCTTGACATTGCCGGCGACGGTTGGAGTCGCCGGTAATGTTTTGGAACATTACCGGCGATTTTCCGGCGACATTACCGGCGACGGAGTAAGTCGCCGGTAATGATGAACATTACCGGCGACTTTTCCGGTCGCCGGCCTTGTTTGCCAGAATCTCGCCGGTAATGTTTCCATTTGTGGTAGTGTAACTTAACAACAAAAAAACCTATTATAAAATGAGAAAAGGAAAGAAAACCAGGACGCGTAGTTTTTGTGTTTTTTTTAGTCTAGCTCATTAATTAATGTATTGTTGTAATATACGGTAAAATATCAATAATTTAATACTCGATTAATTAATAACCACGTTAAAATAATATTTTTTGTCAGTCTCAACTTCGGGACTTGAGTATTAATTTAATACTCGATTAATTAATAATCTCGTTAAATTAATAAAAATTTTCAAGAGATTATTAATTTATCGAGGTTTTATTGTATTATAAAATTGAAGTTACTACATTTTGAAATAATTTAAAGTGGAGGCAGTATTTATGCAATCTTTCTCACAAATGAATTATGGAAATGTAGTTTTAGTTACTTGGTAGTGCATACTTTTGACATACCCCGTTTGCTTGAAACTAGAGTAAAACATGACAAAGTTTAGGATTTTGCACATACTTGATCGAAATAGTGAATACATCGTAATTTATCTTAGTAATTATTATGAATATAGTGTCATCATAATTATAAAAACAAAAACATATTCTCTCTACTTTTTTAGGACTATAATAAGTAGAAAACAATTTCTTTTTAGGCTCTCTAAATTGCATATAAGGTACTGAAACTTAATATGAATGCTTCAACTGGTGCATCTTGGTTATTAAAGTGTGTGTTAAATACCTAGCCAATAATAATAAAAAAGTGTGTGTTAAATAAAGAGGGAACTCTCTTTATTATTTAATTTTTTTATATAAGTTTCAGTATCTATAAACGTCTCGTTATCAAATCAGAACAGCACACCTCCGGACTCAGACTCTGCTTTCCCTTTCCCTCTCCAAGAAAGATTTTAGATTCATTTCTTGAAGCTTGGCTCTGCAAGCTTTGCTTTTTTGAGCTTTCTGTAATTTCTCTCTCTTTCCATTGATAGCTCAGACACACTTTTATTTTTTCTTTCCTCTTTTTTTCTCCTACTCAGGCCTCAAGGAAAAAAGAAGAAAAGATCTTTCCCCAACTTTCTTCCTTCCATTTCATTCCTCCACACACACTTTCTCTCTGTCTCTCCCATTTCCAGCTTCTGCTCCTTCGTTTCCTTCTTGGGATTCATAAGAAGCTGCAGATAAGTGTTGGGTTCTCTCTTCTGAGCTCTACTGTGATTTCAATGGGTTCAGATCTCATTATTGGTTCTGGCCTTCTGGGGTCAAGTGACTAATTTAGTGTTGGGGAGTTTTGGGTTGTAATTTAATTTTCAAGACCAATTCTGTAAATTTCCGAAAGGTGGGTCTTTTGTGGATTCCTCTAAACCGGAAAAAGGTATTCTGATTCCTTTTTGTAAATGCCCCTTTGATTTAACGCTGATATTATCATTCTGAAACCACCACCTTTATTACTTCTCTCTCTCTCTCTCTCTCTCTCTCTCTTCTCTGTTCTGTTTCCAGGCACCAAGTTCTAATGCTGATAGCGTGAACTAGAACTAGCTTGATATTGGTGCTATGAAGCTGGAAATGGAAATTCTGTCCCCCTCGGCCTATTTTTCTGCCTCGAATTGGCTTCTGGAGGAGACCAAGAGCTCGAAATGGACTCCGGCCGAGAACAAGATGTTCGAAAACGCCTTGGCTCTGCATGACAAGGACACGCCGGACAGGTGGCATAAGGTGGCGGCGATGATTCCGGGGAAGACGGTGGGGGACGTGGTGAAGCAGTACAGGGAGTTGGAAGCGGATGTGGGCAAAATTGAAGCAGGGCTAGTTCCTATTCCTGGCTATGGTACTTCTCCTTTCACGTTGGAATGGGTCAATAGTAATAATGGATACGATGGTTTCAAACAGACTTATGGGATTGGTGGGAAGAGATCGAACAGGCCTGCGGAACATGAACGCAAGAAAGGAGTCCCATGGACCGAGGAGGAACACAAGTAAGTTTCCGAACCAGAGTTCATGATATCATGTTCTGTTTTGTTGATAATTGGTTCTGCAACTAGGACTAGCTGTTCTGTTTTAGGCTCAAGTTTTTTTTTTGGCATTGTTTTGATGAATATTTTGGTGATTGTGCTGTATAGGCTGTTTCTGTTGGGACTGAAAAAATATGGCAAAGGGGACTGGAGGAACATTTCCCGGAATTTTGTGGTGACTCGAACACCGACTCAGGTGGCTAGTCATGCACAGAAGTACTTTATCAGGCAGCATTCAGGGGGCAAAGACAAGAGGAGAGCCAGCATCCATGACATTACAACTGTGAATCTCAGTGACACCAGAACTCCGTCTCCTGACAACAAGCCTCCCTCATCGGACCACCACCACCGCGAAGCCGCGTTCCCTCAGCAG
The DNA here is from genome assembly GCA_946800695.1 of Geum urbanum. Lineage (NCBI taxonomy): Eukaryota > Viridiplantae > Streptophyta > Magnoliopsida > Rosales > Rosaceae > Geum > Geum urbanum. Next base: position 34,894,243 of record OX327016.1, read on the forward strand.
CCGAATTCTGCCAGCAGGACTCTGCCTTTTCAGTGGAACCAGGGTGTTAATGGAGCAAACATGGCTTTTGGTCAGGGTCATGGAAACATGTTCATGTCAAGTCCTTATGGTATTGGTTCTTATGGTCTTAACAAAAGTGCGGTTCATGAATCTTACTATGGACCTCAGAATTTTGAATTTCAGATGCAATCCATACAGCAGCGCTATCCACACGAATGATGATGATGATCTAGCAGCTAGGTCTACTGAATCATCCGCGAGATTTACATCCCATTGTGGTCTTTTTAGTTCAATAGTATAGCGAGCGCTATATCGTTCTGAGTCACTCTCTTTTTCTTTTTTGCTATCATGGTTTCATGTGAATATGTCATGCAGAACTTCGAGTTAGTCTAAAGTATTGGAAGGGAATTCAAACAGGATCAAATCCTGGGATTTCAACTAGTGGGAATATGAATGAAAACTGAGTTGTAGCATCTCAGAATCCCTTTGTTGTGTTGCTTTTGCACCATAATGGATCTCATATTCCAGATAACGTGAATTATTGCCGGAGGCATCTAACATGAGCAACAAGAGAGCATATGTGACACAAGATGCTCATCTTCAATTTCAGAGTAGGGTTACTGAACAGTTGACTGGCTCCTTTGTTTTGGATACCTTAAGAATGAAAGTGGGAATTCATAAGAGATAATCCATCTTCAATCCTCTCTAGCAGACATGAAATCCAAACTTTCATGGAATATGAAATACAAGTAAGTAGAAAAGTATAAATAAAAATGTTTAGATAATATGCAATACTTTCATTAATTCCTAAATTAGGTATTTATACAGCTTTACAAGAGATATTCTTAATAGGAAGAGATATCTACAATAAAGATTAAATTAATTCTAATTACAATAGGAATCTAGAATATCTACAACTTCAATACTTGCCGACACTCCCCCTCAAGTTGGCGCATAGATGTCAATCATGCCCAACTTGATCATCCGTTTATTAAAAGCTTCATGTGACAACCCTTTAGTTAGAACATCAGCTAACTGCTTCTCAGATGACACAAACGGAAAACTAATCTTCTTGTCAAAGTTATCCCTCAAGAAATTTTTGTCAACCTCCACATGTTTAGTTCTATCATGTTTTATTGGATGAGCAATCTCAACAGCAGCTGTATTATCACAATGTAAATCCATAAGTTTTTGAAGCCTGAAACCTAACTCTTTCAGCACATTCTTGATCCACAGTAATTCACATACTCTATTAGCCATTCCACGATACTCAGCTTCTGTACTGGAACAAGCAATTACATTCTGCTTCTTACTGTGCCAAGTTACCAAAGTTTCACTAATAAAAATAAAGTAACTGGAAGTAGATGCCCTATTAGTATGATCACCAACCCAATCTGCATCACTATAGCCTGAAACACACACCTCACGAATATAGCCAGAAACACACAACTCACTGTTTCCTGCAAATAATAAGCCTTTACCAGATGTGCCCTTCAGATACCTGAGAATACGTAATATTGCACCCATATGGTCTACTTTAGGATTATGCAGAAACTGACTTACCACACTGACAACATATGTAATATCAGGTCTAGTATGTGATAAATAAATGAGTCTCCCGACTAAACGTTGATATCTGGCCTTATTTGTTAGTTACTGATATGGAAGAAGCTCTAGCCTATGGTTTTGCTCAATAAGAGTAACAACAGGCTTACAGTCTAACAATCTTGTCTCAGCAAGAAGATCCAAGACATACTTCCGTTGGTACAGTGTAATCTCTTGCTTGGACCTTGCAACTTCAATTCCCAAAAAACATTTCAAGTCCCCCAGGTCCTTCATGTCGAATTCCAGTGATAACTGTTTCTGAAGACTTGCCATCTCACACGGATAATCTCTTATAACCACCATGTCATCAACATATACAATTAAGGCAGTAGTCTTACCATCTTTGCGTTTGACAAACAAGGTGTGGTCAGAATTGCACTGGCGATATCCAAACTTCTTCATTGTCTTAGAGAAACGCCCAAACCACTCCCTGGGTGATTGCTTCAGGCCATATAAAGACTTTTTCAGATAACACATTTTTCCTTCATTACTTGGTTTACAATTGACTCCTGGTGGAGCATCCATGTATACATCTTCTTCTAAGTCGCCATTCAAGAAGACATTCTTCACATCAAACTGACGTAAGAGCCAATCATAATGAGCTACAAGAGCAATAAGGATTCTTACAGTATTGATTTTGGCAACAAGTGCAAAAGTCTCCTAGTAGTCAACTCCATACTTCTGGGTATAACCTTTGGCAACCAGCCTCGCCTTGTACCGATCAATGCTTCCATCAGCTTTAAGTTCCACAGTGAACACCCAACGACATCTAACAGTCTTCTTACCAGGTGGCATAGGGACCAGATCCCAAGTTCCATTCTTCTACATGGCTTCTAATTCCTTGTTCATAGCTTGTTTCCACTTGGGATCTGTCAAAGCATCTTGTACATTGCTAGGAATAGATACTGAAGATAATTGATTAACCACAAGTGCATAAGACTTAGACAACCTATAGTGAGAGATATAGTTAGCAATAGAGAATTTGGTTTTGGCATCTATCCTAGGTTTATATTGTTGCTTAAGAACTTCTTTAGTGACACAGTTAGATTTACGTACCTCAGGTGGAACATTCTGAATGAAGATTTCAAGTGGTGATGTAGACAGGGGAACATAAGCTTCAGTACTATAACGATGTTGTTCAGAAGGTAAATCAATTGCAAGGTTCTCATTGATCTGAGGAGAAATCATGTCATCCAATATAAGGCCTTCGATGCATCGAGGCAATCCCCCTGGTCTGCACTACTCAACATCTTCGATGGGTCGAAGGAGGAGTTCGATCCATTGAGACAATTCCCTTAGTCCTCCTTTCTCATCTTCTTCGATGGGTCGAAGGTGGATCTTTCGATCCATTGAAGGCATCTCTATGGTCTTCCGTTGGAGATATACCAGCACCTCCAAATCTCACCTCTAAGTCTTCAAGTTCTGGCAAACTCATAGTATTTCCTTCACATCTGCTTGTCTCCCCCCGAAGGGAAGACTCTGACACTCTCCCTGAGTAAAAAGGTTTAGATTCCCGAAAGGAGACATCAAGAGAAACATGAGTCTTCTTAGTGAGAGGATCATAACACCGATAACCTTTCTGAAAATCTGCATAGCCAATGAAGATGCACTTGAGGGCACATGGATCAAGCTTGCCTCTCAATTACTTGTTGATTTGGACATTCACAATGCAACCAAAAACTCGAGGTTCCAAGTTAGTGAGAGAAGGGACATTCAACATCTCATGAAGCTTCTGATATGGAGTCTAAAACTCAATAACACGGGACGGAGTACAGTTGATCAAATAAGCAGCATAAGTCGTCATTGCACCCCAATAAGAATGAGGGATGTTCATGCTAAACAAAGAGGCACGGGCAACCTCCAACAAAATCCTGTTCATACGCTCGGCCAAACCATTCTATTGAGGAGTGTAAGTAATAGAGGTTTAATGACGGATTCCATGAGAGCTCAGATAGGTAGACATGGTGTTATTGACATACTCACCACCATTGTCAGATTGAAGAACTCGGATAGGCTGTTGGTATTGAGTTGTCATCAATTTATGAAATTCAACGAAGCGAGAGAACACATCACTCTTGTTAGTCATCAAGTAAACCCATGTCATCCGAGTACACTCATCAATAAAAGTAATAAAATAACAAGCTCCAGTAGGTGTAGAAATCCGAGCAGGATCCCAAGCATCAGAATAAATTTTCATAAACGGAACAAAGCATTTATTCAAACTGGCAAAATAAGTAATACGATGGCTCTTAGCCAGTTCACAAACATCACACTTAAACTCAGACTCATCAACACCCAAAAACATATGGGGTTGTAATCTCCTAAGATAACCAAAATTCAGATAACCCAAACGACGATGCCACAACTAGATGGTTTCTTTAGCTTCATTCAAACTGCTAACACCCGTTGGCTTGACTCAACGAACTCAGTTGCTTCTCTCTACTTGATGTCAAATAGAGATAGTACAACTTCCCCCGTCTAATACCATACCCAAGAATCTGCAAAGTCAGAATGTCTTGAAAAATACAGAAATTGGGATAAAATGTGACAGAGTAGGAAAGGGCCAAGGTAATTTGGCTAACAGACAAGAGATTATATGCAAGAGAGAGAGAACAACTAAAACATAATCAATGGTTAAAGATGGAAAGAAAGTAACAGAGCCTTCACCAACAACAAAAGAAGGGGAACCATCAGCAGTAGAGACACTAGGTAAATGAAATGAATTAATAAAGTGAACCAAGCTTGATCAGATGCATCGGTATTTATTATCCAAGCATTATTCCCACAAGATGTAGCACGAGAGGCCTTACCAGACATACTTGAGTGGACTATATTAACAAAGGCAGTAGAGTGAGGAAGAGTCTTGTGTGGGCGAAGACCCCACCAATCTGGATATCCAATAGCAGCAAAGTAGTTATCCTTGGAGTGACCCTTAGCCTTGCACAATGGGCAGATAGAGTTGAAATATGGGTTGGGAGGACGAACAAAACGAGGGGACTCAGAAGAGCAGGAGGTAGAAGAGAACCGTCGTTGAGCCACAACGCCCTGAGCGTCAGGAGCGGAAACCGACACAGGTGGTGGTGGTGGAGAGGTAGTGGTCGTCATGACCGCAGGCTGACTCAGGCTAGCAGAATAAGTGATGCGGTCGTTGTGAGCCCGACGAACATGAGCATAAGTCATGTCAAGACTCAATAATTCCTGCCTACGAAGAAGCTCTCCTCGAATTTGATCAAATTCTGGATCTAGACCTCCCAAGAACATATGAACTCGAAGCATAGACTTGTAGTTGTTGTCTTGGACAATGGCAACCACAGTATTAGAAAAAGAGGCCACTCGTTGATCCAATTCCTCAAGCCATGCCACATACTCGTTGTGTTAGACAAAAAGAGGCAGCCAAGCTTGTTTGGTAGTGAAGTAAAGGCAGTGCAATTCATAGATCCGGATAAAATTCTGATCATCATAGTAGGTCAGATGTGTGACCTTCTAAATTTTCGCAAAAGTCTTGAGACGGAGATAGCGCCGAACGATATTAGGAGACATGTTATCGATCATTCAACTCTTCACATTCTCGTTGTCAATAGCCCAAGTAATATAATTAGGGGTGTCGATGGGTGGAGCAACCGAAGCACCGGTAAGAAATCCAAGCTTGTTACGGCCCCCAATGCGCATTTGCATAATAGGAGCCCAGGTAGAGTAATTGTTGTCATTCAAAAGAACTCCAATAGGAAAAGAAGAGTTTTCCTGATGGTAGTGGGTGGATGTAGATGTAGATGGAGGTGGAGGAGAAGAAATCACAGCAAAGTCAGATTCTTCAGCCATGACAGCGGAATTAAAGTGTAGTGAGTGACAAAAAATAGGGTTTTGTCAGTAGGTCTACAGGGTTGGCTCTGGTGGCAAGTAGAAAAGTATAAACAAAAATGTTTATGATAGAATACAATACTTTCATTCATCCATAAATTGAATATTTATACAGTTTTACAAGACATATTCCTAATAGGAAGAGATATCTACAATAAAGAATAAATCAATTCTAATTACAATAGGAATCTAGAATATCTACAACTTCAATACTTCCCAACAAGTCCAAATCCAGACAAGTTAGAACATCTTCTTCTGCACTTTGGTTTTGATATGTGTAAACCCTTAATATTAACTATAATTTAAGTTTTGTATACATGGGATCTCCTGAAACTTACTATATCTGAATTTGGAGTCAAATGACCAAGACTGATCATTTTGCCACAAAGGCTAAGACTTTGCAAATCTGTTAGAAAAAGATCGAGCAGAATTAAATTGATAGAAAATTCTGCAAGCATCCTCCCATATGTGGATTCTTTGATAAGGTGTTCTAGCAGAAGGTGGTTAAGACGTTTTATAACTCCTTAAAACACTTTTAACTAGTTCATGCAGTAGATCCCTTGGATATCGATCTCCATTGACCGAAATGATTTTATGCCAGTGTCGGTAGGTTATGCAGTTAAAACAGTTTCATTGAACCAAAGTTTCATGTTGTACGAACTTTAACCACTTTCTAACTCTGGTCTGCATCACTAAACAGCTTTGGTGCAACAAAAATGGCCAAGTTGACTAGGAAAGACCTTGAAAGATCCAAACTTTGATCAAATGCCGACTCTTTATGCACTACATGGAGAATCATATGCTTCATAACTTTTTCTGGCTTGCTAATCTTTCTTTTGTATGAGATCCTTATTATTAGAATGAAGAAGATCCCTCTTAGGAGCGATGATTAGTGATCTAATTATAATACTATTTTTTCCCCAAAGCCTAAAAATAAATTTTTTAATTTTCATCAACCAAACAAAAGATTAAAAATTCTCACTAGTCAATTAATTAGGAAAAAAGACTAATCTACTATCAATTTAATTAATAAATTACCTAATATCATTACTTTGTCATAACCTCTCCATTGACTATTGACTTGACTTCGTCGGCGTTTACCGTTGACTGAATTCTGGCGAATTTGACTGTTAACCTTGACCTATGTATCAATTTACCCTAAACTGTAAACTGATACTCAGTTAACCTTAAACTAAGTACTAAGTGTCAGTTTACCCTAAACTTAAACTGAGTATCAGTTTACTCTAAACTTAAAAATGAGTATCAGTTTACCCTAAACTTGGTATCAGTTTAGCCCATCGTATTTAACCATAGCTCATATTATACCATGCAAACACTTTTGAAATAAAAGATAGTAACAACGCAAACCTATCCCGAATAAACACCTTCACAAAAGCATATTTCAAAATAACCAAAAATCGAAACTAACAACCATTTCTTCACAATCCCACCAACACACACCCATAATAACAAACTATTTTGGATGAATCCATACTTGTTACAACAACGAAATAGCACACTTTACCAATGTCATCTAAACCCAACTATTTGGCAATATTTCTTCCATAGAGCACATCACATCCAATAGAACAATGGGAGGTGAAATATCTCAACTCAGTAATACTAATGTTTCTTACATCTTATTATCCCACTTGCACTGATACTACACACATCATATGCATTCAATTTTTCAATATATTTCTTACTGTTGAGCCAAGTAGCCAATAATGGATGTTAGTTTGATATAAATTTGATTAGCCATTTTGGTTGACTGAGACAGCAGTACAAAACATAAGTAAACCTACTTATGGGCATAAAGATGAAAACCAGTGCACTAGTACGAGAAGATAACAATTTAGTCCAATATAAATAAACCAAGAAGCAAAAGATTGTAGCCAAACTTCTCACAACACCAGTGCACACAAACTGCAAACACACCCCACAGTAAAAATCAAAGTTTTATCAAATTATTCCACAATGCCACAATGCCATTAGCTAACCAACAATACTCAAACTAGTTGCCGAGAAATTAATGTCAAGCTAAAATCAACTATAATGAAGTAGCAATGGTAATTAGTAAAACTTATATTTCATGCAAACATCAAATACTTTAGTGTTTAATACACAAATGCACAACTCCTCTACCCCTGCAAGTGAACACTGATGAAATGTTAATTTAACATATATCATGTATCAACTAATACTCAGTTGACGTTCAATTGATACTCAGTTAAGGGTCAACATGTATATATATATATATATATATAGAGAGAGAGAGAGAGAGAGAGAGAGAGAGAGAGAGAGAGAGAGAGAGAGAGAGAGAGAGAGAGAGAGATAGTGTGTTTTGACTTACCACAGAAAAACCTGACTTCCGCAATTATCCAACAGTTGCAGGGCCTTATCCACTCTTGACTGAGTTGACTCCTTCACACACCCATGAATCTAAACCCGGAATGTTTTCTCACTAAACCAAGATTTTGGTATTCCATTTTTTCAATCAATTCACTTCATCCCACTTGCTAAAAACAACACCAAAATAGACATGACATGTGTATCAACCCATTACTTCTTAACGCCAAAATGAGACTACCATTTCCTCTATTTCCTCTATTTCTTCTATTTCCTGTCACTAAATGAAGCAAAAATAAACAGGACTCAGACAAGCACACAAAAACAATGACAGCGCAAAGTGGCTCATACATGCATCCTACTCCTTCATTTCTATGATTTATGTATCTTCACTACTTCATTCATGCCAACTCAGTAAGTAACCATAATCATGATCAATACATTATCAGCAAGATACAGTGTTGTTACGACTTAAAATCAAGATATGTTCAGATTACACAATTAAATAAATGACAGGGCACCCCTGTGAAGAAACAAAGCAAGATAACATGGAAGATATCATTTTTTTTTGCTACACTTCAGGTGTATCAAACATTAGGCTCCATGCAAACTGAAAATTTGGTCGAATTGATATCACACCAAAAAATTGATAAACACAGATAAAATCTATTTCCAGATAGAAGAACTTTTTTCTAGTGGATTAATAGTTTAACTCAAAGCTTAACCTAACCCTAAAATTGCAGGAATTCTGAATTGCAAGCATCAAATCCAGCAAGATTAGAACAAGATCCAAATACAAACTCCTAATTTTCAATTTTCTAAACGCCGATAGTGTCTTCTCAGTGCCAGTAGTTAGGTGGTTAAGCTTCAGGAAGTGTTATGATGTTTTCAATTTTATGTTGAAGAGATAAACATCATGTAAATAACGTGTTGGAAAATGGCCACTAAGCCTCCCTCAGATGATAATCAAGAGCCGATGTTCTTTGGTAGGGAAAGATAAAGAGGTATGCTCACCTTCACCTCACCTGACCATGCATCTCACCTTTTCCCCATATATTGTGTACAAGATGCACTACCATAAGCAATGATCAAATATGACATTCAACAAATGATCAAGAACTCCAAAACTAGAGTCTTCCCCTTCCAACTTAACCATTATCCATTGCAATTAACAGAAAACTGTTTTATTTCTTCAAACAACACAATACAAACCATATAGCAATCATTACCTAAGTAGTCAAAGTTGGAATCATCCCAGCTTCTCTAGCGTAAGCAAATACCCCTCCAAACCTAGTCACCAGCCTGACATCCCCAATCGGCTTCAACACATACTCATCCCCAGTCGCGTGATTGATCAGATGGCTCTCGCTTAACTCAATGCTCATAACCCCCCAGCTCGTTGCGAACGCCGACCTCGACCTCGCCTCACTGACGGACTCCGCCTTCCTCCGCTCCGGCCAACCCTCGCTGCCGCTCCTTAAGTACCACCGTCCTTAAGCGACTCTCTGTTAAAATCCTAAGCTATCTCCCCCGCGGCACCAAGATTCAGACTCTGCTCGCGAACCACACGCTCGCCAAGGGATCCGCGACGGACAACAACGTCCAGATCGACCCGAACTCGATACTCGACGATGGATCCATCTTTGTCTACGACATCGGCCGTTTCTTCACCTCTGACGCCGCTTGGAGCGGCGGTGTGGCCGAGCGAGATGCATCGGAGGCTGACTTGGTTGAGGCCAGGGTAGAGATTGAGGGGTCGACAATGATGGCACGAGGAAGATGGAGAGGTCTTGAACTTCAGATCGAAAAGAGAGTGACATGGTAGTTTCGGAATACAAATAAGGAGGGAAGGGAAAATATGAGTAAGCGAGAATAAATCTCTTGAATGAAAATTATATAATTTTATTTAAATTAGTGGTAAAAAATTTCTCAAAATCTGAATTTTGAGAAAATAATACTATATAACATTTAAAGAAGTATAGTAAAGATATTAGATTAGATTACGGTACTGGTGTTCTATTATAATTTGTGGTTCATCTTTTTTAGAAAAGCTCTCTCTCTTCTGGATTTGGCTTTCAGTATTATGGTTTTCCGGATTCTCAATTGTACGGCACCTACCAACTACATAAAATGTTGAAAAGAGAAATCATGGTGCTCTAATCAAACGTAAACTTGACCTGTGACGCCAATCTTGGAGACACATTTGTGTGTAGCTTTTTCATCAACAGAAAAGACGTGTTTTCACCTTATTCTCGGTCATTGAATATTATAATTTGGTGCTTCACTACTGCAATGGGGTTTGAGATTTCCTTTGGTGGGGAAATCTCATTAGCCTATATCCTCACTTTGCCTCTTTAATTTTACTTGGAAGAAGAATCTTCTTCAGAAGTGAGTGCAACTTTGAACCAGTATATAGGATTTAGTGAATGAAAGCTTAACTATTATATCCTACCAGTAAAATCCATATTTGCAAGTGTACGTAAAGCTATCAAGTAAGAGGCTTAGAATCAAGGTTTTCAGTGGAGTCAGTAGTAGCATAGAACTGATTATTTATTTTCATACGAAGATAATGTACTATCATTGGCAAACTTGTCACTCGATTCAGAACACTGTGAGTTCTCTTGACGTTAGCATTGAAAATGCTTTTGTATTTGTCTATATTTTTGGAAAGCAAGAAGCTCATCGTTTGTCTATGGTGGAAACTTCAGTTTCTAATGAATTTTCAGTAATAGTTCTATTGTTTATCCTCATCCATTTCTATGATTTCTATCCTTTCAATCATTTTCTGTGTTTTAACTAAAACAACCAAAACCAGGGTCGTTATCTAACCAATCTCATTATTTCAGAATATACTTGTTAGTGCAGAAACTGACAAACAGTGAATACAATGCTCAAATTTACTGTGCTGTTTTTATCTGTTTGCTACTTAGCTCATAGTATATTTTTCATTTGCTTTTGCCACGAGAAAGCTAACCGCCCCTATCATTGTGATACTGACCTACAGTTACGTTCACCCTTCTTCCCATTCCATTATGCAGAGAATCCAGGGCAACCCGGGTAAAGTTGTCATTCGAGTCTCATTTTCTACAGTGAGTGACAAAACTAATCACTATCTTTGTCAAAAGTCTTTCTGCAACTTGCCTGAAAGCAAAGCAAGCACTCAATATGTATTATGTACCACTTTATTCCTCTCTGTAACACCTTGAAGAACAGTAGTAACCACATAGAAAGTATCCAGATTGTACTTTCGGCCGTTCTTGTCTTTCTCTCTGTAATTTCTCAGCCACATTTAGATTCTTATCTCTCGAGATGTTGTTATTAGCTCAATGCACTTCAATGCTATAAATTGTATAAAAGTCCGTAGGGAAGATCAGTAAGGTTTGATTCTGTATGTTGGTTCTGTTGGTCCCCTAGGATCTGGGAATAACTCTTGTGGGGGCTCAAGTTGTACATCAAAGAAAAGAATATAGAAGGTCGGAAAGTAGAAGATGCACCTTATCTGTAAAACATTGTTTTTGTAATCTCAGAATCATAGAAACAGTTAAATTAAGAGAGATAAGACAAGTCAAAACGGTATAAAAGATAAGACATAGTACCATTTTCATTAGTATCAGTTGAGATTTGAGAATCTATTTGAGAATAGAAGATTGCAACCTTTTCCTGTTGTATATTTCTTGACATGAGTCTATATGACAAGCTACTATTGTGCATTGATGTGATCACATGTCAAATATAATCAGTTGATCATGTCCAAAGGTTATCCATTTTTTATTAATACACAAAAATTTGAGTACAGACACATTTGACACCAAGATAGAGTTCCATTCACTAACAACCATTCTGCTTTAACACCTTAAGCAGATTAAAGAAATCGGATTACGCAAGAACTGAGAACGGGGCCTATTATCATTAAAACTTAAAAATCTGCGGGTTTTTCCTTCTTGCACTTCAATCCAAAGCCAAGAGGATATAAAGGGTCATATGAGTTGCTTTCAACATGCAATGGCAGCTGATCATGATTTCTAAACCATGTTACTGGAAGCTTGCCTTCAAAGTCATAATCTCCAAAAATAACATCTGTAATTCCCTCTCCTTCACTACCAGGCAACCAAGCAGCAACAAAAGCCTCCATCTTTTCCAAGAGACTCGGCTCCAAAATTAAGGGTCTTCCAGATATTAGAATCGCCAATGTGGGAATTCTGTCAGCAACTGAGCTTATGATATCAGATCCATTAAAAGGGATCAGAAGCTCTGGTCTATCACCTTTAAATTCTGCATATGGATCTTCACCAACAGCTACAATTGCAAAATCTATATCTTGACGGGCTAAGGTATCTGTGGATGGATACTGCTCATATATGATTTCTGTTTCTTCTCCTAATGCCTTTTGAATAGCTTGCAAGATGGTTGTGCCTAAAATGCAAATATTACTTATTGAGTTTAATTGAGCAAGCAGTCTTAATCAATGAAAAAGAAAGTAGATAATTACAATATTTGAAATTCTGGTTCTCTACAACATTTCATTACAACTTAACAATACACGTTTTTTGTTAACCAATTCTAAGCCAAAGAAAACCTTGGTCTATTAGGGTGACTACTGACTACAGAGACTGATACACTGCTACCTCTTCCTTTTATAATCTTTTCTTCTGTAAATATTCACATGACTTTTGATTCAAGTAACCCGAAATACTTTAAAATCTCAAGGACCCAGTATTATGAAGTCTTTGACCAAAATAATGTCAGTATTACGAGCATTAAACATATAGCCACATCAATTATTAAAATCAGGGCCAAATAGCAACAATCCATACCAATTGTTATTCTGCCACTTTTTCCATCCCAAGTAGCTGTCCATCCTCCACACTGGTATCCAAGATCATCCGCATGTGTTCCAGCAACAAGTACTCTTTTAGCTTTTCTATCTAGTGGAAGAAAAGTTTTTCTTGGATCCTTTCCATTCTTTAACAGTACCAAGGACTTGCGTACAGCTTCGCGTGCCAAATCTCTATGCGGCTGTACAATTTTCAGTAAAGACTGTATATCACGTATTGAACTAACTGGGGATGTTTATCTACAACTCTAGGTAGATATAAAGCAATTAAACAGTCCAAAATGCTCAAAATGGAAGTAGTATTCTTAACGGGTAACATGATAAGATAGGTTCAGTTTGCAACTTTACCTTGCAACCAACTATGTCCAGCAACGATCTATCAGCAAAGGGATGCTCAAAAAGACCAGCAACAAACTTCACTCTCAGTATTCTTTCAACAGCATCATCTATCCTGGACATTGGTATCTCCCCTTGTTCCACTAGGTATACTAAATCCTCCACAAATTGTTCAAATTTGAAAGGGACCATAACCTGCATTCCTTCTAAATTAGTCAAACGTAACACTCAAAGGTAAGGAACTGAAGTATTTAGGCTTTCAAACATGGAATTATCTTACCATGTCAATTCCAGCATTTATGGCAGATAAAATGCAGAAACGATTGTTTGACCCTGGAGGTTCGCAAAGTTTATCAAGTGCTGCCCAGTCAGAAATTACAAAACCCTGCAGCAGAGCATTCCCTGATACTTATGAGATGTGCAGAATCTATGGTAGCAAGTGCATTTAACTAATCATATACATGCCACGGTAGATAAATTGACGTTTGCTATTTCACTCTAGTGATAGCAAAGATGATAACCGGAAAAGTGGAAAGTATATCAAGAGCCTGGAAATTTAGCATAACCAATGAAAGTGTACAGTAGTCTTATTATCTGTCTGCTTCCTTTACTAATGAACACAATAGTAAGAGAACAATTACCAATACTAGTGTACTTTAATGGAAAACATCTCATTATCTGGTTTCTGACCTTAAAACCTAGTTTATCTTTCAAGACTTCTGTCAGAAGAAATCGATCACCATGTAATTTGCTTCCATTCCAGCTGGAGAAAGATGCCATGACAGTGGAAACTCCTTGTGAAATACAGTCTAAATACGGTGCCATATGAATTCTCTCTAAATCATCGTAAGAGGCCAAGGTATTTCCTTCATTTAGACCTTTATGTGTACCCCCATCTCCAACAAAATGCTTGGCACATGCAATAGTGTTGTTTCTGGAATAATAACAAATGTAAAATCAAAAACAGTTTCTAGTAATCAAGAGAAAGTTATATTGGTCTTAGGCCGGTATAAAATATCAATTCATCAAGTTAGGGATGCAGTGAGAGCATGAAATGAGAGTACAGAAGATCTATGATGAGATAGTTTACATCATCATATTGGTAGTAGGGAGAAATTCAATCGCCTTTGATAAAATGATTATTGATGGCCTAAAAGTATTACTTAACACATCACACATTACACAAGATGCAATAGGATTGGTAAAAGCTGTAAAGATAATAATTTGCATACTATTAAGTCTTTTCTACCTTCCCATTACAAACGGGTAACCATTTTCGTGTCCGGGGGGTGGCTTCCCCTGCAAGCCTGAGATAATGGATGTCATCTTTCGAACAATTTCAGTGTCCTCACTGTAACTCTCATAACATCTTCCCCATCTAGGGTCTCTGCATACCTGTCATAACCCGTAATATTCTAATTGAGAAGTTTATACACTCCACAGTGCTGTTCCAGGATTATCAAATGCCTAATCTAATCAACTCTCATACCAGCACCAACAGCAATTTACTGCTAAAGAAACCTTATTATGCAATGACTACAAGACATTGTAATCTGATGAACCGTTACACGAAACGAAAAAAAACGACTTACAGCCACACAGGGAGCAAATGTGTACTGAATGCCGCTCGCCCTGACCTCAAGAGCAGTTGCCACGCCAATCCTTTCAGCCAAATCCGCATCTCTGCAGTCATATATATACTTTTCAAAACAATCAGTCACAAAAAAACTCTTCTTTCTATGTTTCTTGACTTGAACGCAAAGTAAAGACCGAAACGCACAACAACAACAACAGCAACAGCAACTGAATACTAAACCTCAATTCTCTTCCCACATTTTCTTGGTACAAAAAAAAAGTGAAAACCAACCTTGTAGCGCCAAGGCCAACATTATGAGGGAAAATAGTGGCACCATACACACTGTTGTTACCATGAACTGCATCAATCCCATACACCATCGGAATCCGGAGCCGGGTTTCCAATGCGGATCTCTGGAACCCATCCACCATGTCGGCCCAGTCCGCCGACAAAGCATTCTCAAACGGCCAACTGCCTCCAGCACTCAGTATACTCCCTAAAACAATCCTCCATCATCTATGACGTAATAAAAGATAGGACACCAAAAAAGAGTAAGAGAAAGAAAGAGGAACCTATTGAGAAGTCTTTAATGGCGGAAGGAGTGGCGACCCGACGCTCTATCTGGGTCATCTGGCCCACCTTTTCTCTCAAGGTCATGCGAGAAAGAAGGTCCTTGACTCGAGCTTCAATGGGTTCATTTGGATTTATGTATATGCAACTCAAGTCTTGAGCTTTTTCCATCTTGGCTACTCAAGTTTCAAGAAACCCAGGTACTACTAAAGACTGAAACTTTCAGTGAAATTTAACAAGTGGGTAGTAGTAGCTGCTGGAGTTGCATTGCGCCATTATTATTATAGAGACCATCATTTTGAACTGGGTAGGTAGTGTATAGCCTTTGCCAAATTTACAACCAAACATTCTTTGCATTTCTGCCCCCAAATGATTGGAGGTCAAAGCTAACCTTCTTGTGGATTTGGATGCTATGGTTGATTGGTTTGAATGGTTTCTCAACTAACTACAAGGGAGGGTAGTATGGGCAATCTGTTCATCCATTATCTCTAAGAGTTAGAGCACTACTGTCTGTTAGAATTTTCTTCTGGTGATTTGTAGATTGAAAATGACAGCTTTAATCTTTGTATCTTGTTATACTGTATTATGAAATCTAGATTGAGAAAAATATTGCTTAAGATACAAATGGGGTGATATATGTGCAAGTCTGACGGTAAATATGTACAAACTATGGATTATAGTAATTCCCAAGGAGAGGGAAAACAAACGATATCTGATATAGTACAAGTTCTTTTAAAAGCCTCCTGCTTGAAAGTGAAATGAATCAGGTAAACTGTACTTAGAACACCATCCTATTCCTATACCCGCTGCATGCATGGGCTATTTACTTTTTACCGCGTCTTCACTTTGAATTTGAATCGACAGCCTCTGAGTACTGCATTGATTAGATTGACAGTGCACATCTGTTACCCTTTCATTAGCTGGCTTTGATGAATGTCTGAAGTCCTGTGGTTCACTTTCACTTTCTTTTAGAATTGTATCTTCCTGTACGTCTTCCTTATCACTAACTACTGAGATCACTAACTTCACTAAAAATTTCTTCAGGTTCTTTCCTGGGAGAATCTTCAAGTTCCTGTTCAATGTAACAGAAGTAAAAATACAGGGGTCACATTGTCTGCTCATTGGCATACCAGTCTTAAAAGTCGTTTCGTGTGCATTAGTTGTTCAACAAAGACTAAAAGGTATTTTTTGTGAAGTAAAAGATAATGACTTTTGTAATAAATTGCTCGAAAGAAAGTCGTTAGTGAAATGTAGAAGTTGTGTATCATGTTTACCTTTTGGCGTTTGTGATGCATTTTCTGTATCTTCAACAATGGCTTCGTCATGTTCTGATTTCTTCAGCTGGTGTTTGCAATGCTGCAGGAGGCTCTGTTGCTGTATGTGAAACACTTACTTTTCCTTCTGCTGGACTTTTTGGTTCTGCAGTAGCTTTAACTGTATTTGGAGATACATCACCAATTTTTTCAGATGTATTTTTCAGCTCTGCAACAGCCTCCTTTGCCTTTTGTGCTAGATTTCCAATTTCGTCTGTTGTACTTTTCATGTCTGTAGCCACCTCTGTTGCTTTTTGTGAAACAATTCCACTTTCTTCTGCTGGGCCTCTCAACATGGCAGCAACTTCTTTTGTTTTCCCTGATACATTTTCGCTTTTTTCTGCTGGACTTTTCAAATCTGCAACAATCTCAGATGCTTTATGTGACACATTTGCAATATCTTCATTGGTTTTTGTATTTTCCAACACAGCTTCTGTTTTGTTTTGCAATACACTTGCATTTACTTCAGCTGGTCTTTTCAATTCTGCAGTAGTATCTGGTGTATCCTGCAAAAGCATACCAATGTCTTTAGCTGGTCTTTTCAATTCAACTGGAGCACCGGTAGCAGTTTGTAATACACTTCCACTATCTGGTGTTTTGATTTCACTGGTAGCCTCTATTGCTTTTTGTGACAAACTTCTGATTTCTCCAGATGAGGTTTGCAAATCAGCTGAAGTCTCCGTGGCTCTTTGCGGTAAGCTACCAATTACTTCAACTTGGTTTTTCACATCCAATGGATTCGCTATTCCCTTGTGTGATACATCTTTAGCTGGTATATTCAATTCTGCCGGAGCACCTGCTGCCTTTTGTAATACACTTCCACTATCTAAAGCTGATGTTGTGATTTCTCTGATACTGTCTGTTGCATTTTGTGACAAAATTTTAGTTTCTGTAGATGAGTTATTCAATTCTGCTGAAGTCCCTGTGGCTTTTTGCAATAAGCTACCTATTACTTCAACATTATTTTTTATATCTGATGCATACTCTGTTCCCTTTTGTGATACATCTTCAGCTGGTATTGTCAATGCTACTGGAGGACCCGTTACATTAAGTAATACACCTCCACCATCTAAAGCTGATGTTTTGATTTCTGCAGTACCCTTCATTGCATTTTGTGACAAACTTCCAGTTTCTTTGGATGAGCTTTTTAGTTCTGCAGAAGTCTCCTTGTCTTTTTGCGATAAGCTTCTAATTACTTCAACTTGTTTTTTCACATCTGAGGGATCCTCTATTCCATTTTGTGATACATCTTCAGCTGGTTTTTTGAATAGAAGGTTGCCTTCCTCAGTGGATTTCACTGTATTCTCGTGTTGGTCCTGTTTTTGAAAATGCAAAGATGAGTACGTCCAATTATGAATCGGGATTATGCTACTGCACACTTTGAGATCTTGTTACTAATACTAAAGAAATGAAAAAAATATATAATCAAATGCATGTCTACTGATTTTTTAGATCATAACAATTATCAAAACATAGTAGTTGACATTACTGAGTAATTAAATAGTATGAAGATCTTATTGTCCTCTTCCGCTCTTGATTTTAATTACCTTTTGAAGATCTCCCTCATTTTCGTGCGATTTTTTATTGTCCATTATTGATTGTGTAGCATGATTTACAGAATCATCCTCCTTGGTACTCAATTTTCCAACAGTCCCCTCACTTGGTATTGACAGCCCACTCTTGGCTTCTCCGTGTCTGTCTTTATTCTTTTCATCTTTCAAGTGATCCACTGTGGTAGCTGCCTGAACAATCACCTTTGTTGTTTCATCATGAGGACTTGATGATTCCTGTTGATATATGCCAAGGCGTTAAAGGTGTTCATCAAAAGGAAAATGGATATTTATATAGCAAATGAATAGAAGAATTGTTATTTCTTTAATATAATTCTTTTTCACAGCTCAAACTTACTCACCTTTGGTTGAGCTACTAAATTCTCTGACGACTTCATATTTTCATCTTGATCTTCAGGTAAAACTGAATTTGGGAAACCAGATGTGCTTGGCTTTCCAACTTCTTCCACTACTTGCCTGACATCATCAAATGCCTTCTCATCGTAACTTGTTGAATGAACTCGACTGTCTGTTCTCGAAGATGATAATGAGTCCGTGTCATCTAGTTCATCTGACTGTTCCAAGGACATGGAGGACTCACCAAAAGACTTCGTGTTCTTACTGTGTCCTGAAAATCCCAGGCCTGCGAAGTCCCTCTCACTCAGTCCACGCATGTTCCCGAATTTTGGTTCACTTTCTTCTGCCCTGGATGATTGAGATGATGCAGCCCACATATACTCGCTTTCAAAGTCTCCATTCAAGTTCAATGATTCTCTATCAGTTGGAGAATTGGCCCCATCAACTGTTAGTGGAGGTGAATCAGCATCGGACACCTCCACCTGTAGATCAGAAGCAATAGAGTACGTAGGAGTGTGACAAGGACCCCTCTCTGCATACAGTAACCGCTCTTCCAGTCTTCCCCTTTCAGCAGATGAGCTATGATCCGAACAATGCATAGGTTTAGGCGGAACATGTCCTACTTTTGGCACTGGATTTTGGGTGAGTCGTGATGTATTAGCATTGAAGTTGTGATCATCTTCGTCAGATATTGCTGATGAGGTTGACTCATCATTGCTGTCATCAGTTACATGTTGCTCCATGTGAGCTTCACTTCTACAGTACATTACAGTCTGATCATTTGTTGCCTTGCTCATTCGTTCGACATCAGTGACACTCTGAGATTTCCTGATTCTTTTGCCTTTGGCTTCCATTGAAGTTGTTGGCTGATTAGATGTTGATGTAGTTTCATTCTCGCAAACTTCAGAAGTGCTGTCAAAGTGGGACATTTCTTCTTCAACTTCCTCCATAATTGTTTCAACAAGCTCATCGTGCTCTCCTTTGCTTGACAGCATTCTTTCAATACGCCTATCATGAGGTCCCATTTCTGCAGGAAACATCACAATCAGGGAAATTATTAACAACAAAGACATTGATGGAAGAAGGAAACAGAAGAACAGTTTGCCTCACCTGATTGCTTCTTGAACCTTGAGAACCCCACTTCATCCATCGCTCTTTTCCTGGGTTCTAATGCATAATCAGCACCATAACAGAAGCTTTCATGCCTACAATATAACATGTCTTTCTGTGTGACTGCTGTGAATTCTTGCTGGAAACTATCTGTCTTAAGATCCGGCTTCTCCTCGTGTGGATCATACGGAAGATCGAATGGATTTTTCACTGGAAAATATACCGAAGGCGCTGAACCCGGCATTTCCATGCCATCCATCTCAGCAATATATTGGTTGGCTTTTGCAACATAAAGGGGAGCAAGTTGTCCTGGTAGAATATTATCCAAGTCGATTATGCCCTTCTCTATCTGCATTTTGAATAACTTTCTTGCTCTTCTTCTGGTAATCAAACTCTCGAGCCTTTTGTTTCTTTCAATCTCGGAAAATCCAAGATCCATAAGATTCCTCTGATCATCATCTGTCCACTGCACAGCCTTGTTCCCATTCTCTTGTGCTGCTTCTTCCATACTCCCACCACCTTCACATTTTTCAGACTCGTCGTCAGATGAGTCCGATGACAAGATATCTTGATCAGAATCTAGGATCGAATTCTCGCCATCAAGTACTTCTGCCACAGTCATTTTAGCAGTGGAGCTCTCTCCATGATCAATTGCTCTATCTTTCTCCCGCCGCGAATTCAAAGCCCTTGCTTCATTGTCAAGCATGAGAGTACTACTAATAAAATGATCACTACAGGTTGGCAATGTAGTCGACTCTAATTTTGTCTCCTCCTCAGTCTGGGAATCCCATTCAAATTTCTTGCCATTTGTTCGTCTGCTCTTCTGCTTTTGTAGGTCAGAGCTCCCAGCTTCAGTTTTTTTAGGTGGAATCTGATTGTGCCTCGGTTTCTGGTCTCGCCTCTCTTCTAGGATGGTCAGTCCTCCAGAAGTCCAGAAAACTCGAAGAAGAAGAGCGACGCAGAAGAGAAACGGAACAAAGAAAACAAAGAGATTGAAAAATACATAGAGGATGCACAAGAATAACAAACTGCCTGAAACAAATGGATGCTTCTGTACACATTTTGTACTAGTCCCAACGGAAATGTGAAGGAACCTCCATACACCAACTTGTAAGCCCTCTGCTCCAATTCCCATATCTAATCTATACAATCGAATGATTAAAGCTAGATGAACACTTGACACTCTCTAAGATATAGGATCCTAAGATGTATATATACACACATTCAAACTAGCAGGAACTCGGAAATGTAGAATCAAAAGCAAAGCCAGATTTCTGAAAATGAACGTAACTCGGGTTTCGTCAAACCAAAGAGATGACAGGGCAGCAACTCTGGAGGATGATGTTTTTGATAGAAAACCATAAAGAGAATGTGAGAGGCAGCTAGCTAAACCATAATCCACAAAATGATGGAAGTAATTCACAATCTTTGCATTGTTCCGGTGGGGCTCTAGATTTGGGTTTTCCAAATTTAGCAATGCCTTCTTTTTTTGCATGGCCGGTGGCTCTAGTAGATCCTTCAATGTAGGACTACTTCATTCATATACGACACAATGAAGACAAAATAGCAAACAGGTACTTCCAAGAAGTGGCGGTTGTGTGTTAACTTTATATCGTTTTGCATTGCTTCTGGATGGTGTCCAAATTTTTATATCCATCAGGTTCGCTTTATCAAACCATCAAATCAGTAGGTTCCAATTGAACGTGATAACAGTAATGTTTTCTTATACCACATTCTCGATACACTTCCGCACGGCTTATATGTTGCGATAGAATGTGAGAGTCAGGTCTCAGTTAGGTCTCACACGTGGTTAAACTAAACTTGATACAATTAACGAAATACTATGTTTCAAAATGGAAATCAATTGATGATGATTAGAGCTATCAATAAGTAGTGTATGTTAACCATCAAATCTTGTTAATACTTTTCATTTTTAAGATATATCCACAAATATAGGAAAGTTCTCGTGAAATTGGTTCTACCGTGAACTAATACCAAATTTTGAAAAATAACCAGAATCATTAATTATGCACATGATCTAAAGGGTTAGATTGAGACTGGTTTACAGTGAATCAAATTCACCTTTGTTCGAAATCTTGCCCGAATCAGCTGAGTACTCGCTACTCGGTCATAAAACGAACCGTTTTGGGCCTACTCCCTCTCCCTGAGCGGTAGCTGAATAAGCCTCGAGTAATCGCCGAGTAAACTCGAATTGGCCGCTTAATTGCCCCAAATCAGCCTCTCTTTTAAAATAAAATAAAATATAATGTCTAAAACTGAAAACATCCAAAAATTCAAAACAAGACCAAAGTTTTAATTCAAAGTTGAAGAAAATGAGGGTACATTTGGAGGATTTGACAATATGAAGTGATTTTTTATTTTGAAATACACTTTCTTATATTTTTATTTAAATATTGAATTATGTGTTTAATGATTTTGACAATTTGATGTTATTTTTTTATATTTTAATTATTTTATTTTTTAATTAATAATCTTTTATATACATATATCATATATAAATAATTATATTACTAGTTTTAAACTATAAAATAGCGAGTTCGACTACTCCATGCCGGCGGGGTCCGGAAGAGGAAGCGCTTGCCCTCCCACGACAGTCGAGAGAAGGGGGAAGAATGAGGTTAAATCCAGACCTACGTGAGAAAAGACCTAGCTTTTGGGGAGCTACGGTAATTACAAGCTTAGCTAGCGCCATACCTGTAGTAGGGGATACCATAGTGACTTGGCTTTGGGGCGGTTTCTCCGTGGACAATGCCACCTTAAATCGTTTTTTATCTTTTTCACAAATTTAATTGAGTTCAAATAATACGCATATTAAAATTAAATAAGAAGTTGAATTCAATTTTTTTTTTATGTAAAATCAAGTTTACATTTTTATTTTAAAAACCCATTTTTAATTAGTGAACCCGAAGAAGTAAGAATTGATTCCGAAGATAGAATCAAAATTCTCAAATTTTTATTTGATTCAAATGCAACTCTTCCCAATGATAAACCGATAAAATATATATATATTGCACTAAAGGAAATCCAGAAAAAAGTCCCTCGATGGTCATATAAATTAATTAATGATTTGGCTTACCCACGCTACACTCCAACTCCAAGCTACGCCTGCTAAGAAAGATGCATTGCGATTTCCTCTTCTGTGGACGTACCGGAATATGCGGACAACACATACAAAGAGACCCGCCAATAAAATAAATAGTTAAGTAATTAGCGAACTTATGAGAGATGTTTAGACTTAATTTTTTTCTCGTTTTGTAGCAGTAGGCACTTTTGGACATGTGTAGTTTGCTTTGTGATTCACCCTACCTACTAACAAATAACACCATTATTGTGCGAGGTCAAGAGACATAGTAGCCTTCCTTAGCGGTACAATCCTCCCACACCGACGCCCTAGCCCAGACGCAATAGCTGTAGTTTGAAGACTAATTAGGGCTTGAGTACCTGAACACATGACCTCCGTCTGAACCTTCTTATATATTATATAAATAAGCCCACAGTCGAGACGACTAACTACTATTGCGCCTCTTTCTGGTCAATCAATCCATCCGGGAGCCGAGAGGGCTATTCATAGTAAGAACAACGTCAAGGAAGGGCGTGAAGACGGGGTCGGTACAAAAACGATTCGTTGCTATTGCCCTTTTTTTAACCTTGAAATTCACATGCCCTCTGCTCACAAATCCGAGCTCAAATTTACTTTAAATTCTTGAGAATTGACAGTCTGTTGGTAGAATAGCATACGTGTCACCTCCACCCCTGTGGCCCGAGACGTAGACAATTCCAGCCCAGGTATACTGGTTCCACGGTCCAGTCAGCAATAAGATAGCGTTAACAGGCTCACACATTTTAAATAAGCCCAAAATAATAACTGGACGGTCCAGATCTCCCACTCAGTCTCCACTCAACGGCCCACATTCCAAGTTAATCTCCTTCATTTTTTATAACCATCTTTCTCTCTCCTCATTGTCCCAAAGCTCAAACCTTTAATGGCTACAGAGCTTCACCATTGACGAACTGAAAATCCTCCCAAGTTTAAATTAGACTAGATTTCTTTCATTTATAGCTTACTGTATGAATACATGAACTTTTGAATTCCTAAGGTTTGGTTTCGTTTGTGATGTCGTCGGTTGATTACTTACGTCCAACAATTCATAGTAGATTCTGCTTGAATTCGAATTCTAACATCCACCACTGCACTAATGGATTGGGCTTCTTGCTCCGCCGCCGCCGCAGCAGCCAGTCTAGGGTTCTCAGTCACCGCTCGCCGCCGCCGTTCCCTCCGCTTCGAGCTCTGAGAGTCTCGGAAAGCTTTGGTCTTT
The DNA here is from genome assembly GCA_946800695.1 of Geum urbanum. Classification (NCBI taxonomy): domain Eukaryota; kingdom Viridiplantae; phylum Streptophyta; class Magnoliopsida; order Rosales; family Rosaceae; genus Geum; species Geum urbanum. The sequence goes on from OX327016.1 coordinate 34,918,038, forward strand.
TCGGTAGGAAACACGGCAGTGGGTACAGGACGGCGGTTAGGGTTTTCGCGAGCGGTCCGGACGGCGACTCCGGCGAGAAGAGCGAGACCGAGGGGAAGGGAGCAGTGAACGGCAATACGCCGCCGCCGCCGCCGACGGCCGCGAATTCGAGCTCGCCGGCGGCCAGAAATTCGACGAGGAGGAGAGAAAAACAGCAGAAGAAGAAGGAGAGCTGGTGGTTCTCGAAAGGAGGAGGGAAATGGAAGTGGCAGCCGATTGTTCGGGCGCAGGAGATTGGAATTTTGCTGTTGCAATTAGGGATTGTGATTTTCGTTATGCGGTTGCTCCGGCCTGGGATTCCTTTACCCGGGTCCGACCCGAGGCCGCCGACGACGTTCATTAGTGTGCCGTACAGTGACTTCTTGAGTAAGATTAATACGAACCAGGTGCAGAAAGTTGAGGTGGATGGGGTTCATGTTATGTTCAAGCTCAAATCAGAGCCAGAGCAAAAAGTGCAAGATAGTGAGATTAACGGCGGCGGTGGTGCCAGTAGGTTTCAGGAGTCGGAGGCTTTGCTGAGAAGTGTGGCTCCGACCAAGAGAATAGTATACACGACGACGAGGCCTAGTGATATCAAGGCACCGTATGAGAAGATGCTTGAGAATGATGTCGAGTTTGGCTCGCCGGATAAGCGCTCTGGCGGGTTCATGAACTCTGCAATGGTGAGTGGTTAGTATAAGCAGTTGTGATGAGTTTCTTGCGCTATTAAAATTGATAAATGAGAAGGTTCTAATGAATTTGGCTTTGGTGTGCGCCTTATGCAGATAGCGTTGTTTTATGTTGCTGTGCTTGCAGGGCTTCTGCACCGGTTCCCAGTGAGCTTTTCTCAGGTGAGGAGTCATGTGTTGGTAATTCCTCTGTTTGCATTTGTTCTTTGTAACTTGAGCCACAAGGTTCTCAGTGACAATATGCTTTGTACAGAGCACAGCTGGTCAGATTAGGAACAGAAAACCTGGGGGCTCTGGTGGTGGTAAATCGTCTGAGCCTGCTGAACCAATAACCTTTGCTGATGTTGCTGGTGTTGATGAGGCTAAGGAGGAGTTGGAGGAAATTGTGGTACGTTGAACACTCATTTGAAATCTTATTTACAAATAGCTGATTAGACATAGTACTATTCTTTTGGAATTATGCTTTTCAAATTTATATCTGTTGATGTTTACTGGCCAGGAATTTCTTCGGAATCCAGACAGGTACATACGACTTGGTGCTCGTCCCCCGCGTGGTGTTCTTCTGGTGAGCTTTAAGCAGTGTTTGATGTTTGAATATATATGCCCTTTTATTTTTCATATAACTTGGTCTTCCTTTATCTAATTATTTGTTTAGGGTGTTCCTCACTTTAACTACGTCAGGTGGTTATTTAGCATTTGACACCTTTGCTGCAGTTGCTTAGAATGCTCAATGCTGTGGTGTATACAGTATAGTAAAACTGGCGGGAAATATTTATGCCAATTTGTTTGGAATCTTGGGGTGATATGCACAAGAAGTCCCATCGTCTCTGCAATGGTTAATAAGTATGGTGTTATAACGAATGTAAGAAAGAATACAGATTTACGTGGTTCACTAACGATATGTTAGCTACGTCCACGGGCAGAAGGAGAACAGTTTTGTTATCCTGAAGAAACCAGGTTACAGATTACAGAATATCACACTAGGTTAAATAACCTAAAGGATATATATATACCCCCGAATGGTAGACCCAACAGAAAACCTAAACCCAGCATAACATGGTTTAGTTTAGCTTCGGGGAAGTTGCCCCCGTATGCTACTGGCATACAAACCTGATTCAAGACATATTCTAACATAGGGCTTTGTAAATCTTGCAGGTGGGTCTTCCTGGGACAGGTAAGACTCTTCTCGCAAAGGCTGTGGCTGGGGAAGCCGATGTCCCCTTTATAAGTTGCTCTGCTAGTGAGTTTGTAGAGCTGTATGTTGGCATGGGTGCCTCTCGTGTTAGGGACCTATTTGCACGGGCAAAAAAGGAAGCACCCTCTATAATATTCATTGACGAGGTTTGGATGTTGAAATATGATGATGTTGCATGATTATCTTGATTCCTGACAGTGGATTAATTTTGAATTTCTTAAATTTTGCAGATTGATGCTGTAGCAAAAAGTCGTGATGGCAAACACCGCATTGTTAGCAATGACGAGAGAGAACAAACCTTGAATCAGCTGCTCACTGTAAGATTATTAGGCAACTTAGTTTTGGACATTTTGGTCAGTTTGACAAGAAGAAAGCCATATTTAGGTTTATGGAGTCTTTTTAAGATTATAATAATTTTATATGGATTCACCTTGCAGGAGATGGATGGGTTTGACAGCAACTCTGCAGTTATTGTTCTTGGTGCTACTAATCGCGCAGATGTTCTAGACCCAGCACTTCGTCGACCGGGGAGATTTGATCGTGTGGTTATGGTTTGTATTATAGTCTTTGGTCTTTCTGAATGTCAAAGAAAACCTGCTTCACTTTGGACTAATCTGTTTCTTAATCTACTTATGTAGTTACACATGTTTGTGTTGTGTTAGGTGGAAACACCTGATCGGGTTGGAAGAGAGTCAATTCTTAATGTGCATGTTACCAAAAAAGAACTTCCTTTAGCTAAAGATGTATATCTTGGTGACATTGCTTCTATGACCACTGGCTTTACCGGGTACATGCCCCTTGTTCTTTGTTCACTTTGTGTAAAATACGAAGTAGTTGAGAACAGTCATGCTTGACATCTGACAATATTTTTATCATATATTCTGCAGGGCTGATCTTGCAAATCTGGTAAATGAAGCTGCTTTGTTGGCTGGAAGGCAGAGCAAGCTGGTTGTGGAAAAAATTGATTTTATTCAAGCCGTAGAGAGATCAATAGCTGTAACTCTCTCTCTCTGACACTATTTCCCTGTCTTTTAGAATTCTGATCTTCTACGCTTTTGTACCTTAATGACTGTTCAGGGGCAACAATTGCTGATTAACTAATAGAAAACACAAATTAATGTTATAGGGAATTGAAAAGAAGACGGCCAAGTTGCAGGGAAGTGAGAAGGCAGTAGTTGCACGGCATGAAGCTGGTCATGCAGTAGTTGGGACTGCTATTGCAAGTCTTCTCGCCGGACAGCCACGTGTTGAGGTGAGTTATTAGATTTTAATCTGTCTTTTTAATTTTGTGTCTCTCAGTATCTATAGATTACATTGTTGGTGAATAGATTGTCTTATTTACATTGTTGTAAATTAGTGCAGTCTTATGCAATGCTCATTTATCAACTATGTATAGACATCCATAACAAGTACTTGTTGACAGAAACTGAGCATACTGCCAAGGACAGGGGGTGCATTGGGCTTTACTTACACTCCTCCAGCAACTGAAGATAGATATTTACTCTTCATTGATGAGTTACGTGGACGTTTGGTAACGCTTCTTGGAGGACGTGCAGCAGAAGAATTTGTATATTCAGGACGTGTTTCAACTGGAGCACTTGATGATATACGACGAGCCACTGAAATGGCGTATAAAGCAATATCTGAGTATGGTCTTAATGAGAACATTGGCCCTGTGTCTATAGCAACTCTTTCTGCTGGTGGAATGGAGGAGTCTGGGGGACTTTTTGGAAGGGATCAGGTCCTGTGTACTTTATTTGTGTTCCTTGTTAATTTGTTTTCTGTAAATGCTGATAGTGGACTGATAATAACAGGGACAGCTTGTTAATCTTGCTCAACGGGAGACTCAAGAACTGCTGCAATCTGCTATGGAGGTAGCCCTCTGTGTTGTGCGTGCTAATCCAACTGTTTTGGAGGGCCTTGGTGCTCATTTGGAAGGTGATAATCTTCTGCTTTGTTGGTCTTTACTAATATAGTTTCAACTTTTGGTTCTTAAGTTCAATAGTCTGATAATTCTGAAAAGCATCATCATATCAGCAATATTTAGTTTACCGGATTCTCAAATTGGTAGATACCCTCATCATTGTTTTTTTTTTTTAAAAGAGAAATCAGTGGGAGATGTTGATGAGACTTTCTTTTGCGGTGTTTTGGACCTGTATTCTGTAGTCATGTTGATCTGTGAAACACCTGCATATGTACACAAAAAGTTGTACTCTTTTCTTGCTGCTGGAAGACGCTAATTCAGGGAGGTTTTACTTAATAATAAGACCCTAGCTTATAATATGAACACCTTTTCTCCGGGCATCTCAATATAACCGATTCCTGATTTAGTTGGTAACTATCAGCTTAAAATGTGGACTATTACATCATAAAAAGTAACTTGTGCAATTGCCACGGTGTTCTGATAATGTTTTCTGCTCAGAAAAAGAGAAAGTAGAAGGTGAAGAGCTACACGAGTGGTTAAAAATGGTAGTTGCGCCTCCAGAACTTGCTGATTTCATTAAAGGCAAAGACAAGCAACAGACTCTTCTCCCGTTGAAAACTGGCTCAGGTTAACATTACCATCTTGTTCCTGCTCCCCAGTGCCAAGAATATTGAGTTGCCTAGATGCTTTTTGCCAATGTCATGTCGGTGAATTCATCCTAGTGTTTATCTGCAACTCACCGCTACAACTCTGTATATTTTCTTATGGTGAATTTTGGGTTCATTGTTCGACTGTGTCACCTTGCTCTTCAGCTCTTGGTTTTTGACACACTTCCCCGGTCCAGTCAGCGAAAATGAATAGGTACCAGTGATCAGTATCTGCACGAGCCTTCTCAAGTGTGTCAGCACTATTAACTATGACACAGACTATGACACAGGCGGTAATCAAAACTATTGTACATTGACTGTTAATTAACTACACCTATTTACATAGTTGAGCAATTTTAACTTGTACTCATATCTGGCTATCTGCAAATGTTAATGCCATCAAGTTGTATACAATATTTGTTTGTCACCAGAATACAAAATTTTTATACAAAAGATATACATTCCTCCTTCATTGATTCAATTTCTGATTGATGGTGTGCATTGGCCTTGGTGTACAGCGAAGTGGAAGCGAATGCTAGAGACAATAATAAGACGATGGTTTGTTAATTTGGCATTTTCTTTGTTGGGATCATTGTTTTCCTTTTGCTGTGCTAGTGTGCTGTATCAATCGTTCTGGAGCATACGTTTCCGGATATATGGAAGAATTTTGAGATGCAAGACCTGAGTAATATCTAAAAGTAGCATATGCTTCTGAGCAGTTAGCATTTGATATTGTGGAATTTTCTACTGTGTTAGAGCATGTGCACCCATGGAGGAATAGAGGAAGTCCCATTTTGAGGAATTCCTCACCCATTTGAGGAATTCCTCTCCAAAAGGAAGTCCTATTCCTATTTTTCGTGCAGCGGTGCCAGAAATAGGACTTCCTATTACTATTCATTATTATTTAAAATTTTAATTTTTTATTTTCGGGTAATATTTTCAACCAATTTTCAAGTAATAGGAAGTCCTATTTAGACGCGCGTTAATATGTTTTGAATCAATTTTGTATGACTGTAGTATGCGGTGGTCTCGCTGACCGGTCAGCAAGTCGGGGTCGAGGGGCGACGCGCCCTGGTGGGGGCTCGAGGGCAACGCCCCCAGAGTTAAATGTAATCCGAGTCATGTTAGACTTAAGTTTTTTTTTAGCATACATCGTTATAACAACGTGTTTGTTATGATTCTTTATTTCGTCGCGATTCAAAATTGACATTTTTTTAAGTTATGATTTTGGACTCATTTTCTTCACGAAAGTTATAGAGAACATTAATATGAACTCGTCCGTATTTTTCTTGAATTTTTCGGAAGTCCGAGCTATTTATTATGATTTTTTTAAGTTTCAGAGTAAATAATTTATTTAAAATATTACAAATGATTAATTTTTCTCAGCCGTCGGATTGCTTAGATATGTTTGAAATGGACGGCCGCCCTGGATGCGCCACGTGTCGGCCGGCGATTGGTCCGTCAATTTTTTTTTTTACTTTTTCACTTTTTTTTCGGGTAAAAAAAAACGTACGTCAGCCTGGCGTCACCCACGTGCGTGGGGCCCGCCAGGCGGACGACCTCGCACTCGTCCTCAACAGAGGAAGCCGAGGAGGACGACCTCCCGGTCAACGTCCGGTCGGCCTCCCCCTTCCCTCCCGCTGCACGTCGCCCAGCCCCCGGACGTCCTCAAATGGTGGCCCCTGCCCCCCGGACGTCCTCGCCGTCCCTCCCCGGTGCAGCTGCTCTTAGAAACTTGGAACTACTTTGTAAACTTTTCTGCGAGTGTGTAAGCTTTCTTCTCTTTTTCTTTTCTTTGAGATCAGAAACAATGAATGAAATCCTTGGTCTAAACTCTAAAGCAGTGATCAGTAGTGAATGCGGATGACATTCATTGTGACCTTGATGCATTGATATTTTGGTGTACAAAAATATCAGTGTCTGTGTCCGAAAGCAACCTCTCAATTTTCTTGTTTTGGTTTTGGCCATGGAAGAATAGGAAGCTTAGCCTGCAAAAGAACCACCAGGGTCCCATGTGGTTCTGTTTCTTTCGTCCATCCTCGTTATCTATTCGTTCAGTTGTATTTAGTGAATTCATACTGTTCTCCGATCTTGATCTCCTTATTTAGTGAAAGGAACTAAATAGTGTAAATTTTCAATTGTAATCGAGGTAACATCTTCTCCACCTTAAAAATGGTATGCATTACCAGTGGAATGAAGGACTCAAAGTGAAATAGAAACCATGGTGTCTTGTATGCTTAGAGAGAGAGAGAGAGAGAGAGAGAGAGAGAGAGAGAGAGAATTGTTTGAGAAGGTGTTTGGCGTCGGTTTTACTCCAGTCAGGCTGCTGCGAGTGAGAGTACCGCAAACTGTCTCTTTTGATCGGCTGATGTAGTGCTGCGTGCGTGACGTGCCACTACCGAGGGCAGAATGTTGTTGTGAAGAGCGTCGCGTCTGTATCTTGTTTCTTGGTCAAGCGATTAGAGTGAGAAGAGCACCAACCTCGCTCGTTGAGTCCTACTTGTCTTAATATATTACAAGACGTAAGCTTCGTGTCTCTCTGTCGAGCCACAAAGAATCGATAATTTTTATTCTGTGCGAATCCAAAGGAGAGAAATCCTAAGGAAAAAGTGTCGAGCACAATGGATAGGTTGACATCGTAGATCTTCGGAATCCCCACTCTCTGTCGGGTGACCTGAACTCCTCCGATTGTCGTTGTCGGTGGCGTAGCTTGAGTGAATCTTTGAATCCCCACGCTCTGTTGGGTGGCCTAGATCCTGAATTCACTGTCGTTGGTTGTTTACTCGTTGAGGGAGTAAGTACTTGCTTGTGCGCAAATTTGTTCGTATGTGTAGCTGTCTTGAATTCTTTGACAAACCTCCTATATATAGAGGCTAGTGCTCCATATTTCCTGGCTCAACAAGGGAATTTTGATATTTAGGAAAGAATAGATATCAGATTACTCCGAATTTCACTGAAGTATCTAGGAATCGCATGCACGTATTTCTTTCCTGATTCTCGTATCTTTATTTTGGCCGCATGTGGTTGGCCTCCTTTGTTTCTTAGGTCCAAGGTACTTGATAAACTACTTAAGAATATTTTGGGCCCAACATTGTCCCCTAGACCTTGAGATTAACCCATAGGCAATCGAAGAGGTCTTTTTGAAGCATTTGGATACGACGTGTCGCCTTCTCAAGCAACAGCTATGATAGCCTCGCATAGGCTAATTGAGTGTTTTTTCATTAAAAGTCGCGTCTCCTTTCTCTAACCCTTTATATACTCTGGTTGCTTTCAACCTTTTCACTTACTTTCCTTTCGAAGCTTTATCAAATATTTTTTTGATTCTCAGTCAATCTCAAGAACCCTACTTTCCTACTCCGCTTCACTTGAAAAATGCCCCCCTACCAGAAGGTTTGCCTAGAGGTCTCTGAGAAGGATATGGAGGTTTTTCGTGCTGATATGGACCGTCGTCTTCACCAGGATCATGGCTTTTCATGTACAGTGAAAATACTATCTCCAACAATTCGCAAACCACAGAGATTGGTCACAAAGAAAAACTCTTAATATTTATTGAACCACAGAACTTGGATATTTTTCAAAAGTTAAAAAATTTGAAAAATGTGAAAAATTTGACCACAGAAATTGGCCTTAATGTGTATACTGGTTGCCCCTTAGTTTTACATGAAGAGCGAGCATCTTTTATAAGCTGCGAATGAGTATAAAACTAAGTTACAGTTTTGACAGCTTCCTCGTACTCCCAAACTTGTTTTTTGTATTTTAAAAAAAATTTGCCATTAATGTGGTGACGGTGAATTTCACCATCTATGTCTCGCAGCTGGAAATCTCCCTTGCCTAAAATTTTGTCAATGATGAAGGGTCCTTCCCACTTCGCGGACCATTTACCAAGTCCTTCTTGCTTTTCTCCCAAAGGCAATACCGTTTTTTGAACCAGCTCTCATTCTGCAAAGCTAAGTCCACATGTACACCGATCCTAACAGCGAGCAACTTTCTGATTTTCTGCGAGCAGGGTGGTTAACGCGTTGATGTGCTTTTCATCTAAGTCTTCCAACTCCTGCCACATTGTTTTCACATAATCTTCCCCAATCAGTTGGTGTTAATCCATAACCCGCAACGATTGAACTTTGATCTTCAATGGCAGGACTGCGTCTTGTCCAAACATTAGTGCGTATGGAGTAGTTTCAGTTGGACTACGCTCCTGTATGCCCACAACGTGCTGAATAATTCCTCATGCCAAAGTCTTGGATTGTCCGCGAGCATGCGCTTGAGTATGTGGAGGATCAATTTTTTGCTTGCTTCAGCTTGGCCATTGGACAATGCGTAGTATGATGAAGAATGCAAAAATTTGATCCCAAAGTCTATCATGAGCTCCTCTACCTCTCCAGACACGAACACTGTTCCTCTATCTGAAACAAAACACTCCGGGATTCCAAAGCGGTAGATAATATCCTCGTACAAGAACTGTCTAATCGTAGCAGCAGATGCCACTTTTAAAGGTCTTTCTTCTACCCACTTGATGAAGAAATTTGTAGCGACGATGATAAACTTGTGCTGCATGGAAGAATGAGGATGGATTAAACCGATTAGATTTAATGCCCATGCTTGCACTAGCTATGGTTTGATGATTGGCTTCATAGGGATATTAGGAATATGGTTGACTGGTCTGTGAGCTTGACAATCCTCGCACCCTTTCGCAAAAGTTATACAATCTTTTTAACATCGAAGGCCAAAAATATACGTGTCTCCGTAGGAGCCATCTCATCTTTGGGTCAGATTGATGAGCTCCGCAGACTCCAAGATGTATTTCTCCACGTCTGTTCCAAATACACAAACCAAGTTCACTCATTCTACTCCACGTTTGAACAATTTATCTCCCCATAGAATGTAGTTTGGAGCAAAGTACATGATCCTCTTGTCTACTGTAGAGCTAGGATCTTTCAAATATGTGATAATTGGTTGTTTCCAATCATCATTGATTGTACCAGAGCTGCGACGTACCATTCATCCTTCTCCTCCTTCCTAGTCATGAAGGATGGGAGAGTATGAACTTCTACCTTCATTATCCGTTCATGCATACCATCAACAAGCTCCATCCCATAGCAAGCTGGGCCAACTCGTTCGCTGCATAATTCTCTCCTCATGGGATGTGAGCTAGGGATATATTTGTGAATAATTCCAGCAACTCGCTAGCTCTTTTCACATATGGTTCTAGGATTATTCCTGTTTTGAATCTGATCACAAGCAGCGAGTCTCCCCAAACCTGTATATCTGAAGCACCAAGGTCCAATAGCAGCTCCAGTCCAATGATTAAGGCTTCGTACTCAGCTACATTGTTGGAACAGCTATACTCTAGTCGGAAAGAATAGGCAAACGTTTCACCTTGAGGATTTACTAATGCTATCCTTTCTCCTGCAAAAGCACTCATGCTGGAACCATCGAAGTAGAGTTTCCAAGGAGCCAGTGATATGTGTGACAACTCTAACTCCTTTTTCTATGGGATTTCCTCCATAGGGTGATGTGCGAGGAAATCGGCCACTGCTTGGCCTTTTACTGCATTTTGTGGGACATATTGTAGTGAAAACTTGGACAGTGCGAGAATCCACTTCCCTATCCATCCTCAAAGTATAGGTCGGGCTAACATGTACCAGAATAAATATGTTTGTTCTATGACGCACGTTGTGAAGGAAAGCATATAATGCCTCAACTTGCAACCTGAGAAGTAAAGAGCAAGGCACAATTTTTCCATTGGTGTGTATCTACTTTCGCAGTTCGTGAGAGTCCTGCTTAGGTAGAATAATTCTCTTTCTGCTTTCACTTTATCGTCTTGTGCTAATAAGCGTCCTATGGATGACTCTGTTTCTGAAATCTAGAGCTTAAGTGGAACTCCTTTTTGTGGTGGCACCAAGATATGTGGATTAATCAAGTATTGTTTGATCTTGTCAAATGCTTCTTGGTGAACCGACTCCCACACAAACTCTTTCTCCCCTTGCAACTTGAGTAGAGGAGCAAAAGGTTTAGTCTTTCTCGCAACATTTGTGATGAATCTTCTCAAGAAGTTGATCTTCCCAAGTAACTGCTGATGCTCTCGTTTGTTCTTTGGAGAAGGAGCCTTTATAACCGCATCTTTCTTGTCATCCGGTACTTCTATCCATTGATGATGTACTAAGAAACCTAGGAAGTCCCCTACTTGTACTCCAAAAATGCACTTGGTAAGATTCATTTTAAACTGATGTTTTCTCACTCGTATGAATACCTGTCGCATATCATCTACATGGCTTGACTCCTTCTTTGATTTAACCACAATATCATCAATACAGACTTCCATTGTGTCTTCTGCTAGGTCATAAAAGATATAGTGCATGGCTCGCTGATACGTTGCTCCTGCATTCTTCAATCCAAACGACATGTTTACGTACTCAAATACCCCTAATACCCTCAGGCATCTAAATGCAGTTTTGTGCCTGTCCTCCTCAACGACTGGGATTTGATGATATCTCGTTGTGTCATCCATGAACAACAGCATCTTATGTCTTGCCACTGCATCAATGAGCAAATCAGCTACTGGCATAGGGTAAGCATCCTTTGGAGTAGCTTGATTCAAGTCTCTGTAGTCCACACAGACTTTAATCTTCCAATTCTTCTTTCATACTGAGACTATGTTGGATATCCATTATGTGTATTTAGCCATTTGGATGACTCCGGACTTCAACATTTTCTCGATCTCTTCCTCGATCAATGTTGCTGTCTCCGGATTCATCCTTCGCATTTGCTGCTGTTCTAGCTTTTCTCCCTTTGCGATTGGAAGTTTATGGATGACATGTTCTGGTGAAAGTCCTGGCATATCTTCAAACTTCTCCACAAAACAATCCTTATATTCGAACAACAAGGCAACAAGCCTCTTTCTTTCTCCAGGCTCTAAAAAGGTGCTAATAGCCACTTCCATTGGCTCATCCAGTGTTCCTACATTGATTTTTTCAATGGGAACTCTTATTTTAGGTGGTGTGTCATCCAAGACTGCAGGTGCGAGCTAGCTGATATCCTCCTTAATCACATCCTGTTGAACATATTCATTGATGCATTATGCCATTGCGATGGTTGGTAGACAATCGTAAGCTTGCGACTCTATCAAATAGGTTTGCAATCTTGCATATAGAGAAGCACAAGCCTCCGCCTCCTCGTCCTTGGACGGTCGTATCATTGATGGCTTGTGGAGGCTAGCTCGAGGAAGTATGGTCATGCATTGTCTTCTTTTTCTGTCACTATTCCCCATCGAGCTAGTTCTGAGGCTGTGACTCCAACATGTCGGCCCTTCATGTCGACGTCGCACACTTCCAATGGTCGGAGGTTTCCATTGTAGTAATTGGAATCCAATGCATTTGTAGAGACTGAGTAAGGTCTTGGGTCTGCATTGACTATGTGCGATTCTGATGTCTCCATGTCCCAGATAAGTAATTGTTGATGAAGTGATGAAGGTATACAGTAGCTCTTGTGGATCCAATCCCTGCCTAATATTGCGTTGAAGGGTGAATTACACTCAATGGCAAAGAAAGTGTGAATCCTTGTTGCTGGTCCAACTTTTACTTCTATGAACATCAATCCTAGTGTCTGCGAGACTGTCCCTGCGAAGTTCCTGATTGTCATGGATGTTGCTTGAATGGCTGATCTTGGAATACTCAACAATGTCATTACTCGAGTAGTCAAGACATTCACTGCTGCTCCAGTATCTACCATGACCTTGCTGAGTTGGATGCTCCCATGCTCGCAGTAATATATAATGGCCTCATATGCGATGCCATTGTAGCTGCTGGCTTGGAAAACATCATGTAAGACTTTCGCACAACAGGATCCACAACTAGTCCCCGTTCCTCTGGTTCTTCTAGTTCTGCCAGAATTACTCCCTTAACTGCTTTTCTTACAACAGCCACATGGTTTGCTTTGACTACTTTGGAAAATTTTGCTGGTAACATGTACACCATGCCTACATGTATGTCTTCGGTGTAGACCATATGTCCTCACTGTCTTCCCCATAGTTGACCAACTACTCATCCTCATTGTTACCTGCTTCAGTCTCAATCAATAGTGGTTCTTGTTGACAGTCCTCAATGGGAGGGTTCTGTTGCTTTTCTATGTGACCCTCTGATTCAGGTCCTCTTGAGAGGTCTACCTTTGTTGTGGGTTATGAATCACAAGCCGTTACTTCCTTGACACTGAAGCTGGAAGAAGTGCTAGAGATATTTTTTTGTTCTTCAATTACCAAAGGCTTTGGTCTCCATTACAGCACCAGTTTCTTGCTTGGCTCAGTGACTGGTTCTGCCTTTGATTCTATGCATTTGAAGACTAATTTCCACACCGGTTTGTCTTCTGACTCAACCGCCTTTCGAGCTTTCTTCGGTGTTTGTGGTGCCTCTACAGCAGGCTCTGCTTTGTCTATCCTGGAAAACACACTTGGTTTGGCTGCTCGTATCTTTGGCCTATTGGAATTTTGGTGAAACGCAATCACCGGGGTAGCTGCGAGCCTATTCATTCTCCTTTGAATTTATTCTGGTGGCTTTACTAACTGGTCTAGTTTGATCAACCATTTTTCTAAGGCTTCCAAAGTCCTCTTTGCTGCTGCGAACTGATGTTGTAGCTTCCTTTTTCTGGTGGGGATAATCTCCACGGTCTTTCCTCCTGACTTTACATACCACACATCTCATTTGATCACAGATCGGCTTGTTGGAGGGATGTAAGGTTTGTCCGATTCTGCTTGCTGCCTATCACCAACTGCCTTAGTCTCCTTCTCTGCCATTCATATTCTTTTGAATAAATTAGACTCCCTCGTAACTGTACGTAACTCCTTTGGGATTGCTGGATTGTAATTTTCAGGTGGAGATTTGACTGGTGGCCCTGCACGCACTACTTCCATGAACTCCTCATAGGTCATCTTGAGGCCACACTCTGCCTTGCACCGAGTACAAAGTACCACTGGAGTTGCTTCTCTATAGACCACTTTCTGTTTCCCTTTGGGATCCTTTGTCTTTCCACTGCTGGAGACTACTTCATTGGTGGCTTTGAGATCCAATGTTTGCTTCCTCTTGGCTCCCCTATGCCAAGACACTTCTAGAGTATCAATCATGAATGCTCCTTTATAAACTTCTTCTTCCTCGCAATCCGGAATTACGTTATCCCCTTCATCTATCCACTGTTGGATCTGGTCTCGTAAGGCCTTACACCGATTTGTGTTGTGTGTCCAAGCATGATGGAACTTACACTATAGTTCTCCCTTTTCTTTCTGTGAAGATGAAGCTTCTGGGACAGGTACGTTTGCGATGCCTGCTTTGATTAATTCGTCCAAGAGTTATTCCATCCTATCGCTGCAGAATGTACTGATGGCCTTTGGCTCTACTAGCTCTAATGCTCCTACCGAAGTTTATGCAAAAGGTTGGTGATCCAATAATGCAATCTGTGGTGATGCATCTATTCCAAGCCTTCCCTCGTTAATCCACTTATGGATTTGATCCTTTAGTTTGATGCAATCCTTGGTAGTATGGTTCCACATGTTGTGAAACTTGCAGTATTTTTTTCCTTTCAACTGCTCCGCAATAAGATATGCACCAAAGTCAGATTTGGTCAACTTCTTGTCAATCAAGTCTTCTATGATTTCATGAGCTGCGTTTGCATCATAGGTATATGACTCAAACTCCGACTTTGTGAAAGCACTGGTCAAAACTCGCACTGGTCCCTTCGAGGGGATTATTTTCTTTGACTTTATCGTTCTCTTGGCTGTTAATTCCAGACCAACCACTGTTGCATCATTTGACTCATATTATAAGATTCCCCTTCTTCTTGTATTGCTACAATCATCTTGGGACACTCTCGGTAAGGTATTTTAGGAGTATATGTCCCCCTGGATGCATTGCGCATATTATCAGCTTCTTGGTATGAAGCGTACGTCTGAGCTACTACATCAATGAGAGCATTTAATGATGTGAACTTTGTATCCACATACTTTGTATGCAAACGTTCCTCAAGACCTCCTACCGCAATGTCTACGAACTCCTTCATTGTGCATGACGTTCTGCTCTTAGTATACTCAGTTATGAACCTATGCAAGTATGCCACTAGAGACTCACTTGGAATTTGTGCCATCTGACATAAATTTTCGAGCTTGACAACAGGTTCTGTTCCACCAAAGTGCTCAGTGAATAGCCTTTTCATCGCTGTCTAATCACGTACAGAGTCCTATGCCAGGTTTGTGTACCAGTGTAGTGCGGCTTATGATAGTGAAGATGCGAACACCCTGATGTTGAACTTGCTTAGCCTTCCCCATGGTCCACATTCTACTCTAAATCATGCAAGATGAGTGGACGTTGGTTCTGTACCATCCCCACTGAAGAGAGTGAATGAAATATGACGATATCCCTTTGGCCACTTCCATCCCAGTGATGGTGGTGGTGGAAATGGCTCGTTGTAGGTTACTGGAGCTCCAATTGTACTTGGTAACCTCTGATTGATAATGCGATTGATCTTTTCTTCCAACTCTTGTTCAGGGTTAGGTGGCGATAGAGGATGATTTGGAACGTCGTCATCCTTCATCTTTTCGTCGTCATGAAACTGGGGAACTACCTCTGCCAATCTCTTGTTGATACTTGCAAAACTTGCAGCCATAATGTTGGTTATGTTCGCAATAACTGTTGTGAGATCATTGAATTTTTTAGCATTGGTAAGGTGGTCGATTTCCCTTTTCTCATGAAAGCTGTCCAATCTTTGATTGATCTTCATTACTATTTTCACACTTTTTTCCACAGTGTTTAACACTTGTTCAATGGTTACAAGTGAGTAATCTCGATAGGCCGCAAAGTCCATGGCCTTAATCTCGTCTATTGACTAAGGTTTGGATGATGATGTGGATTTAGGAGGCATCGTTGCTCCAAATCTTCATAGCACTTCTTCTTTTCCTAAGCCTCTACAATGAGCTGAGTTGTGAGCTTGGAACTTCAGTTTCGGATGCTTGAGGCAATTACCGAAGGTCTTTCTGTATGGATCAATGGTTGTAAGAAACTAAACCTGAGTCCCACTGGGCATGCCAAAATGTTTGGCGTCAGTTTTACTCCAGTCAGGCTACTACGAGTGAGAGTACCGCAAACTATCTCTTTTGATCTGATGATGTAGTGCTGTGTGTGTGGCGTGCCACTGCTGAGGGAAAAATGTTGTTGTGAAGAGCGCCACGTCTGTATCTTGCTTCTTGGTCAAGCGGTTGGAGCGAGGAGAGTACCAACCTGGCTCGTTGAGTCCTACTTGTCTTGATATATTACAAGACGTAAGCTTCGTGTCTCTCTGCTTAGCCACAAAGAATCGATACTTTATATTCTGTGCGAATACAAAACAGAGCAATCCTAAGGACAAAGTGTCGAGCACAATGAATAGGTTGACTTCGTAGATCTTTAGAATCCCCATGCTCTTTCGGGTGGCTTGGACACCTTCGATTGCCGTCGGCAGTGGTGTAGCTTGAGTGAATCTTCGAATCCCCATGCTCTGTCGGGTGGCCTAGATCCTGAATTCGCTATCGCTGGTTGTTTAGTTGTTGTGGGAGTAAGTACTTGCTTGTACGTAAATTTGTACGTATGTGTAGTTGTCTTGAGTTCTTTGACAAACCTCCTATATATAGAGGCTGGTGCTCCCCATTTCCTGGCTCGACAAGGGAATTTTGTTGTTTAGGAAAGAATAGATATCGGATTACTCCGGATTTCCCTGAAGTATCTAGGAGTCGCATGGTATTTCTTTTCTAATTCTCGTAGCTTTATTTTGGACCGCATGTGGTCTGCCTGCTTTGTTTCTTAGGTCCAAGGTACTTGATAAAATACTTAAGAATATTTTGGGCCCAAACAGAAGGTAATTGACAAACTGTCTTAAGGAGTTAGAGGTTCTTGGCCTTTACTATATATGTCCGTGTTAATGGAGTTATTCTTCATAATCAAGTGCTTCTTTTTCCTAAACAAGAAGGTTGGTGAATTTTGTTACTCCCCTGTCTGAATGATTTGTGGGGCAAGATTGTTCTTAAACAAAGAAAATAAGACATGCCACACATGCCACATATATGATGATTATCATGATTTTTTGATTATGTCACATCGCAAATGACAAGTAAATTTTAATTAAAATTCATCATAAAAATGCATTCCTTTTCTTATATTGATACATGACATACTAAACTAAGATCAATAATAAACTGGAGCAATGGTTGGAGTAGTCCAAATCCTTATAAGCTCATAGACAAAGTCTCAATTTTTCAATGTGGGATTCTTATCTCAACAGTAATCATCGACTTTCCATATGTGTTTGGAATTAAGGAAAGAGTAACTTGCTTTGATAGTGTCTGAATTTTGTTGTCTCGGACAACTTAGTACTCAAACTTTAAAACTTATCAATGTGGTGTCTGGACTTTCATTTTGCTATAAAATTAAGGTCTCAGTCAGATTTCCGTCTGAAAAAAAAATTAAATTGATGACGTGACAGTCTCAAAATTTAGAAGAAAAGTGTAATGACTATTATGCCCCCCCATATTCGAAAAGTTAGTTATCAATGTAGTGTCTAAACTTTCATTTCGTTAAATCTTCGGTAAGAAAGTGACATGACAAGCGCGAGAATAAAAAAATAAGGGCAACATTGTCATTTTACCTTAATAGTCAACATAAATGATTTGCGCAACCAAAGAATTCAACTAAGCATCCAAAAAGTGATATGTGCATCCAAATTTTCCCTGGGCATAGAGGTCTTCTTCTTTTCCTTCCTTCTCCATATTTTTTTCCTCTAACCACCTCTTATGGTTTTACCCTCAATTTCTTTTTTGGTCTTCATCGTTTACTAATTATCGATCCATTTTTCTTTTTCGTTCAAAATGAGGGGAAAATGCGGCGTCAAACTTGTGCGCCTTGGCGAGTGTATTGATGACGGAGGTGAAGAGCGTTGCAGAGCATCAAAATCGGGGCTGCTTCTCGGCCCAGAGGAACATCGAATTGAGCAATTTGAGAGACGGATCAAAGTTGTCAAATACGGCATGGATTAGACTCAGACTCTGGTCGATTCTGGCCCGGTCCAATGCACTCTGGAAAGACGAATCGGGGGAGATGGCTAGATCGATGAACAAGTTGGTAATTGTGGAGAAGTTGTTCGCAAGAATTTGGGGTCAGAATTAGGGTTAAGGGTTTGGATTTGCGGTGGAGTTTGGGTGTGGGAGAGTGGGAGGCGGCGAAGACGGTGAGAGTGAGGGCCATTTGACAAGGGGGTTGCCGGGAATGGACAACCATGATTGATCAGAGAAGGATCAAAGAGAGCGAATACGGAGGTTAAGGGAATAGATGTGGCAAGAGAGCTATAGATGATGCGATGCCAGTTAGTAGAAGAGCTTGAGAGTGCAGCGGAGAGCGACTGGGTTAGAGATGGATTGTTAGCTTGTGCACACATTGTGTAAGTGGAAATGGCGACCTTTTTGGATTAGACCATAAAATAAAGATGGATCAATTTTGGAATATGGAGGACATAATGGTCATTATACATTTATTCTGAATTTTGAGAATGCCATGTCAACAATTTGACGTTTTTCAGACGAAAATATGACGAAGACTATTTTTATAGCAAAACTAAACTCCAGACATCACATTGATAACTTTTAAAGTTTGGGTACTAAGTTACCCAGGGAAACAAAGTTTAGACACTGTCCGAATAATTTACTCGAGGCTAAATGACAATGTTGTCCTTATTTTTTTAATCTCCTGCCTGTCACATCACTTAATGGAGATTTAATAGAAAATTGACGGAAACTCTAATTTTATAGCAAAATACAAGTTCAAACACCACATTAATGACTTTTAAAGTTTAGGTACTAAGTTGTCTAGGCCAACAAAATTCAGACATTGACATTGTCCAAGCAATTTAGAGCATCCCCAACAGTAGAGTTAAAATTATTAGTTAAATTAATCAAAAAGTTAAATGTAATTAATCAGTTTTCATTCTCATTTCCAACAGTAATAGTCATTTTTGAGTCATTTTAATTTTTCTATGTCTATTTTTAAGTTGATGAGGGCGAGATTTGAAAAAAGTGATTTAACTTTTAGTTAAATCTCTAGCCAAATATAACTTGTAATTTAGCAATAAGTTAAATTTAGCTTGGGATTTGATTCTTCCTGAAGGCTGCTAGGATGAGGAAAAGGTGAGAAGTTATTTTATTCCCTTAGAGGCTGTTCAAATCTTGTCTATTCCTCTACGTACTTGGACTGTTAGTGACCGATTGGTATGGCATCATAACCCTAAAGGTTTGTTTCTACTAGAAGTGCTTACAAAATTTTCTTTGCTAGAAGGCATGAGTTGGTTGGCCTTTCTAATCTTGAAAGAAGTAGGAAAGTTTGGAGGGAACTATGGGATGCGAAGGTCCCATGAAAGGTGAAGGTGCATTTTTGGAAGGTATGTCGTAGTATATTACCAACTACAACTCAACTTATAAACAAGAGAGTTAATATTGGTGGAGTATGTGTGCTGTGTAATAGTGGGGAGGAGACTATCCTACATCTTCAAAATGAAGGTTTGTGAAGGAATTGCTTACCCTAATTCGGGAAGTAACTTTGGGAATGAGCTCTCATAATATTCAACAATCGGTTAGTAATTGGTTTGAGCTATGTGTGGAGTTCATGTCTAAGGAGAGGTTTGCAGGGATGTTGTTCATCCTTTGGTCAATTTGGAAGGAAAGAAAAAAAAGGGTGTGGTCGAACAAGTGGCTATCCCATAGCCAATTGGCCTTTCAAATAAAGGCGCATGTGAACTTCTACAAGGCAGTGACTAACATGCCACAACAACGGCTGCGGAGGCCTCAAAGGCCTTGGTCTCCACCGAGTATAGGTTGGCTTAAGGCCAATTGTGATGGTGCGATAGATGCAAATCGAAAGCTTGGAGGTATTGGTGTAGTTGTCAGTGATGATGCGGGATCCATCGTTGTATAAGTGTGTAAGAGAATTAGTGGCATTTTAAAACCGAAGGTTGTTGAAGCCAAGACATGTAGGGAGGCAATGCAGTTGGTGATGCGACATCAGCTAGTTGTGGCCGTTTCGAGATCGACTGTTTGGAAGTAACGAATGCGGTGAGTAGGGCTAGAGAGAATGGTGAAGACTGTTCTGAAGCTGGTAGGGTGATTGAAGACTTGTTAGCTTTAAAGGATGAACTTCCTGATTGTTTAATTAGTCATGTGTATAGGGAAGGTAATGCCCTGACACATAAGGTGGCTAGATTCGCTTTGTTGTCGGATCATAACATTAGCTGGTATGAGGAGTCCCTAACTAGTTTGAATGGCTTCTTAGCCTCATGTATGTTTTGATTCGTTTGAATGAAAGGTCGTCCATTTTCAAAAAGAGAAGAAGTTAAATTTAGCTTTTACCTAGGATAACTATAGGAGTTTTGTTTTGTCACATTTTAGCCAAATTTTAAACTGTTTTTTTTTTAAATGGAGTGTCTATTAAGGATGATCTTACTCTTGGGGAAACATTTCAAATTAAATGCTTAAATTCTGTTTAAAGAAATATTTAAAAATAGGATAAAGTCATGGGACCCACGCATGAATTTGCTTTTTTGGATTAGACCGGGAGGCTCACATTATCGTTCAATCCCCTATAAAGTGTTGCGTAATATTAGCCTTTACGATCTCAGATAGACAGTTCACTCACACACACTCACTCGCTCAGTTTCAGTGAGACACTGTGAGACACAGCCTCAACATCAAGATAAGATTGCAACCATACCCTTCTTCTCTACCACCCCCAGATTCCAGGTTTTCTCTTCTTTCTCTCACTCACTCTGTTCCAAGTGATTATCTGTTTCTGTTAGTGGACACATATGATGTGATCAGATTGTGAATCTTTGTAATGATGTGTGCTTCAATATGAAAAATGACATCTGAATATATAGACAATTATCTCAATTCATCATCTTTCTTTGTGTTTGTGTTCAATTATGTTTGTTTGGTCGGTCATGTAGAAATGAAGAAATGAGTGTGAATGAGAAATTGTTTAGATCGATCATATGTATTAAGCTGTGTTGTTGTTTTGCTCTGTTAGAGTAGTAAATTTCAAATCTTTGGTGACATGTTGGTAAATGAAGATGTGTTTCTCGTAAAGACGGTTTGTTCAATATATTTTTTATGAATTATATCTTATATGTGATGATGTAAATAAAAATGACCAAGAATAAGCCTTTTTCAATATATTTTCACTTCCCTCAGTGTGGCATTTAGACAAATAGATAATTGACCAAGAATAAGATTAATATTAATGTATTGTTTCCATTTCAATGTCTGTGTTTTGGGTTCCGGGATTACAGTTTTTTTTTTGAGTTTCTTAATCACTTTTTGGTTTGATTTTTTTAAAACAGGGCTCCCCCAACTGAGGAAAGATTGGGTTGACAGGCGAGACAAATTAGGCACTCCAAGATACACTCAGATGTACTATGTTAAGTGTCAGAAGTCGCACTCTACTGGTATGTCGTACGGTCTCTCGACAGGTTGTAAGACCACAAGCAAACTTGTTCAGGGTCATGAGTTAAGTCCGTGGCTGATTGCTTGTGTGCCAGAGTTAGAATAATAATTTTCCTTTCATTATGACTCCTCAAATATTTTAATGTTTTCTCCTGCAAAGTGAAATTATGTAAAATATCATATATAGGGAGGGGTTCCTAGTCGTCATTACTGTTGGACTTAGGAATTAGTATAGGTAAGCACATGTACTTTTGCTTCCCTACACATCTTACCATCAATAAGAGAGGAGATTCAATCATTTGTGCATTGTGAGATTGTCCCATTCAATTCTTAAATTATTTGTTCATTGTTGTGTTCTTCACTGACGCTCAGCCCACACGGTTGCTTGCTCACTTGCTCACTTGCACGCTTGCTTGCTTATTTGTTTGTCTCTTACATTATATTAATATCGTGTTTTAGGAAAATATAATGTAGAGAGAATAATATGAAGCAATGAATTGTGTAACTTTATTAATGAATGAGCAACTCCTATATATAGGAGAGTACAAGAGGTACAATCAGGAAAGTAATCCTATTACATTACTGGATAAGTTATACTTGCCATATCCTGTAATCTCCACCATAACTAAGAACATCAAATATCCTACAACACTCCCCCTTGTGCCGGTGTATGGTGGTGACGCCTCTTCATTTGCTTCATTGATGCCTCATCAAAAACCTTGCCGAGCCAAAAACCTTTGCAGGAGAAAAATCAGTCTCGCCAAGTAAAAAGAGTGCAGATCGTCGTAGACGATGATATGACACGCAGCTATGTTGCCTCATTAAAACCTTGCTAAGTAATAAAAACCCAGTGGGATAAAAACAACCTTAGTAAAGGAAAAAGAGTACAACGTGTCCTTCACATCTAGAAACGCTCATGTGTATGCCAGACTCCCCCTGAAGTCTGCATCTCCCCCTGATATCAACATCAAGGGTAGCTTGAGTAAGTTGAGCAACCTTATGCTCTACACATGCTTCTCAAATGTAGAATTTGACCAATGACTTAGAAAGTCTGCCACATTATCCTCAAATCAAACTTGGTCAACCATAACCTTGAGGATTTACTATTGTTTGTTGACTATAGAATAGCTTATGCGATATGTATTTGGTGTTGTCGCCCTACATGTAATCTAGCTTCATCACCTTGATGCAAGCAACATTATCCTCATAATGCATGTAGGTTCATCAGTGGTGATTCATAAACCACTTGATCTTCGATATGTGCATTTATGGATCTCAACCATATGCACTCCATAACAACTTCATGTTAGATCAATAATCTCAACATGGTTCAAAGATGTAGCGACAAAAGTCTGCTATCTAGACTTCAAGAGTCAGTAGTGGATTCCAATCCACAAGTCTCACAAATATGTGTAATGATGGACCTCAGCCATATACACACCTTAACTGCCTTATGAAGAGCAATAATCTCAGTATGATTCGTGGATGTAGCGACTAGGGTCTGCTTTATAGACCTCCAAGATATCGCGGTGTTTCCTATGGTAAAGACATAACCAACTTGGGAACAACTTTTGTGTGGATCAGAGAGATATCCAACATCAGCAAAACTTGCCAACATATCACAACGATTGTTGGTGTAGGGGGTGAAGGGAAATCAACGCCACTCTCTTTGTGGTGCCCTTACTTCTAACGCCACTTTCTTTATGACCTCTCTGTAGGGAAAGATTAAGCCCATATATTTCATATTCTTTGATACTAAAGATTGTCTTTAAACCATTTCAATGGCATTGTGTGGGCGCATAGCTACATCTAGCTATTAAGTTCAACACGAATGAGGAGCTAAGTCTTGTGTATTACGTTAAGTACACTCTTGCACTTAGATTAGGCACTTTAGCCTCTAACACGTCTTCGTCATCATCCCTTGGACGAAAACGGATTCCTCTAAGGGTCAAGACTATAGCAGATCATGGGAGTACTCATAGACTTCACTTTATCATCATAAAGTGCAACATATCTCAGAGTATAAGCTGATGATGGAGAATTTCATCATTGCGGTGCTCGAGTTCCCGTCACTAGTTGTGACTCATTTATTCGAGACAAAACCGTGTCTTCCCAAAATATTTCATCTCAGATTCGGATTTCAAACACTTTGCAAATCCTGAACTTGTTCTATAAATGAGCACGTATGGGCATATCCTTTTCCAATCAAGTAGTCACTTGATGAACATTTCAATCTCATTGCAAACCTGCTCTGTGGTCTAGAGCCACTTGATTTGGGTAAATGAAGTCCATTTGAGACATTCATATCTATCTCTTATTCTAGATCCCCATAGAGATACGTCATGACCACGTTTATAAGCTGCATGTCAAGTTTTTCGGAAACTACCAAACTGACAAGGTAGTGGAGTGCAATGACATCCATTACGAGAGAATTTATCTCATTGTAGTCGATTCCAGAGCGTTGTGAGAAGCCTTGCGCCATGAGGCGAGTATAATCTCTTTATTCTCATCACGATTTCTAACAAAGACCCATTTCGATAGGCTTTACACTTGGGTGTGTCGGCATCACCAACCCAACGACCTTTCTCTTTGTTAGTGAACATAATTTAATCTGGATTGCTTCTTTCCATGTAAGCCATTTGCTACTACGTTCGGGAGTTTCAACGTAGATATGTTCGATAAGTCTCAAAATTCTATAATCTCATGTACACTAGTGTAGTGTGTAGAGATCTCTATATTTTGAGGAATTGGTTTTAGCATTAAGGAGTCCCTTAATGATAACCATAATCCAAATATATTCTCATGAGATGGAATAGAGTATAAATGATCATTTGATCATATTGTGCCAAACTCGCTCCCTTCTTTGGACGAGTATTTATCGAACATTTGGGTATCCTACACTCTCCAGCGGAACCCATGGCCTGTGATGACACTATGCGACTTTGTGATGTCACTATGCCACATTCTACGATGGCAGCGCCATAACCAACTCCTTTTGGTGGCTCCATGTCCTTACAAAGGGACATGAATCCTTATAGGCATGTTTGCAGCAAGTATATGTGATCTCGTCACTTTCACGATACAAGAAATCATATCAGGCATCGAATCTGTTATGTTCTATTGTTTGGGGATCATGATGAGACATAGTGAGGACACGACCCTTCTTGTCGTTCTTATTTAAACATGCTTGTTCTTATCTCCCCCTAACGGCGGGAAGACTGTCTCCTCAAAGTGACATCCGCAAAACTAGCGGTAAAGAGATCGCCTGTCAAGGTTCTTATAGCGGATTCTTGTTGAAGACTCATGTCCAACATATGTATTCATCCGTCTCGATTGACCCATCATTATGTGTTGTGGCAGAGAAATGTTTTTGGCACATATTTGCGTAAGTGCGAGATATTATCTTCGCACACAGTCACTAGCTACGCAAAATAAGATTGATGGTGGATCGTAGAAGATGAAGTATAGCTGCATGCGATATTGCATAACCCTAAGAAGAAAATATTGGTGTACATTACCAATGCTCAGACTACTATCGTGGTCGCTAAACAGTAGTTTTCTGCGAGACCATTTGGGTTTGTTCATGAGAGTATGATACCAATATCAAATCTCGATGATGTGCAATATAAGTCATCGAAACTCTTCGATGTAAAATTTCTAGCATTATTAAGTCGAACCGACTATGAATGGGATGATTTGGGTAGTGAGCTCGTATTCATATGATATGAGCTAGAAGTTTAAGCAGCATTACAAGTAGAAGATGGCACGACACGTGAGCAGTGTGTCTGCATTATAAACCAACACCACAAAACATCGTAGTGGTCTGCTAGTTGGTTAAATCGTTCCATGGAATCACCTTAGATTCTATATAGTGAGAACTTATGTGTCCTTTGCATAGGATGGTCTCAATCATAATCTCTTGAATGAGTACATGGGCTTTTACAATAACAAGTGATGAGCCTTTGAAAATAACCAATCAGGATTTTGGTTGGGGCTTGGAGTTTCCATGAACTCGGGAAGTAAGATAGGAGACTAGCACGCCATCCTCGGTGTTTAGTTTTCTCCTCTTGGGGGAAGAGGCGTCGATCACTAATCGACGTTTTGGACGATGGAGCCACCATTGAATGGTGCCCAACTCCAATCTCTTATGAACCATTTCTGATTCTTGCTTTCTTTCACTCGAAAGAAGGGATGTCCGATTGACTTTCTCAAAATCTGGATCATCATATCACGACTTGGGTATTCCAATTTGTCGTATCAAAGCCTATATGTGTCTGAATCCCTTAAGTCATCTTACATGACATTATTTGATTCTACAACTCTTTTAGTTGTCTTACATAGCCCATCTGGCTGACACATAAGTTTCTCTAATATTCGGATCATACCGCAAACATTAGAGATAATGCAAAAGAACTCATGTTCATTCTCACTTGAAAATTGTTGGCATGGATGATAAGAAGACCCATGTCCATTCTCATAATATAGAGACATAATCGACAAGGCACAAAGTTGATGTAAGTTGTTTATGTCATAACATAGTATATGTAATTCCCGCGTCAATGAGACACTCAAAGTTTTCGGGGAAAATACTTGAAAAGACACAAGTCTTGCATGATGAAAAATCAAAAAATAACTCGAAAGTTTAGTTTTCAGGGGATATGCCTTCGACCCATCGAAGCAACCCCTCAAGGTTGATCCCTCGATCCATCGAGGATACCTTCGATCTATCGTAGGGCCTCCTCGGGTTTTCCTCAGGTTTTCGCCTTCCTCGGGCAAACTGACCTCTGAGTACTTAAACAAGCATAACTTTGTCTACAAAATAGCTTTTGACGTTTCGGATGAAGTTCTAGAAACTAGACATCTGTATATTTCCAAGCATATATTACTCATATGCTGAATCGTTCTGCATCAATCCTTGATTCATGTCAAAACTAAGCAATCTGCACAGCCAAATGTGTTATGTCGGTTTCAGACATCTGTCTAGTAAAACGAGCATAACCTTTTCTAGAAAATCGA
Source organism: Geum urbanum (assembly GCA_946800695.1). Classification (NCBI taxonomy): domain Eukaryota; kingdom Viridiplantae; phylum Streptophyta; class Magnoliopsida; order Rosales; family Rosaceae; genus Geum; species Geum urbanum. The sequence goes on from OX327016.1 coordinate 34,944,019, forward strand.
TATCGATGAGCCAAACATAGTTCTGAAAACTAGAGGTTCATATCTTTTCAACTATATGCCATTCATATGTTGGTTTATTCTGGATAAATCCCAGTTTTTCGTCGAAGTCGACTGATCTGCAGAGCAGATTCTGTTATGCCCTGTTTCTGACCTTTTTCCAGTAAAATAGGTATAACTTTTTCTAGAAATTAGCTATCGACAATCCGGAGGTAGTTCTGAAAACTAGAAATCCGTATCTTTTCAGCCATATGCCATTCATATGCTGATTATTTCTGGGAAATTCCCAGTTTGTTGTCGAAGCTGGCTGATAGTTCAGCAGATCTTGTTTTCTGTGTTTTTGGGGACTTATAGCACTCTTAGCTATCCCAATTGATACATGGACGAATTTGCAAGTTTGCTAGGACATCTAAAGTTGTTTGGGTAGCTTTTTTCACTTATGACCAGGTGAAGAGAGATCAATGTAGGTGGGACATAAAGTCCGCTCAAATACCTTTATCGAAAATCTCTTGTTCTAGACATCACAAGTTACTAAGGTGAGCCCTAATAGATGATAAGTTTGTAGCAACCGCAAAGCATGTACATTACACAGAAAATGTAGACAAGTCTGTTATTAATAAGCCAAAACAATGCTTTTATTAATAATGTCAACATCATACATCAAAGTTTGTTAATCCAAAGTAATTTACCAACATTGTCAAACATAATACTCAGGCACACACGCCTTTTTACATGGAAAACATAAAGCTCTAATTAAAATTTGGTATCTCAGCAATTGAGTCTCTGCCAATTTTGAAGTTTGCCTTAATGAGATTAGCCTCTACTCTATCTCTATCTTCTGCTTCGTTGTTTCTTTGATCCTTAAAATTCGAAAAATCTGAGCACACTTTCTTGTTGATTTTCTGCCGAATTTTGCATACCAATCTAGACACGTATATGAACACTTACGAAAATTTTCGTAATTTTTCGAGACCTGTAGATAGGTCAAATAATTTGTACAATAGTATGCAGAAAACAGTTCTGAAAACTGATGTGTTCAAGGATCAAGTAGATTCGGATTGGGTGGTTTCAATATAACGATGATGATCTTGGAAATCCATAGATCCCTCACATCTATCGCTTATCAATGGAAATCAATACCTATTGACCCAAAACTTCCGAAATCTATCTTCTTAAACATTTTGAGAATAAACAACTCGTTTGATTCGAGAAACATCATGTGTCTTATCTTGGCCTCTCTTGGCATTGGTACCTCAGCCTCCATGGCTTCCTTGGTCACCACGGCTTCTATGGCCAGCGCTTCCTCTATCATGGTCATCGATCATGACCTTCATGCGCTAACTTATGGCTTCCTTCCTTGTGTGGGCGGTGGTAGAGACCAAAAATTGTCTCATCAAAATTCCCTTAACTTAAGGGTTCCGCTCCTTGCGCCATTCTTTTGATGCGCTTTCATAATTCGCATAATAAACACTGTTAGTTCCAACTTGCCTTGAATTATGATTATGTAGAGGATTTTCTCGATCAAGTTTTTCTCTTCAAGTGCTTTCCTCATAATTGGAGCATGGATCTAAGCTTAAGCATCTCATAGTTGATTGATGCAATTTTCCTTGAAGTCGGAAAACCACATGTTATTCCACTTCTCTTTTAGATCCTAGAGCATGATGTCAATGCATTTTTGCATATCAAACACCATGAGAAAATAGAAGATGTATTAGTTTCACAGTCGTAAGAGACCTCCTCGACAACTAATTTGTTTTCCAATATAATATTTGGATTAGACCTTTACTTTGATGTATATGGTCTTACGAACTCTCTTTGTTCGTTTTAATCGATGCTTTTATGAACACTCTTTGTTCAATCGATTTCGTGAACGCTCTTAGTTCACTCATGAACGCTCTTAGTTCATGCGGGAACGCTCTTAGTTCCAAGAATGCCCACCTTCAAGAAAGGTGCGGTATAGAAAGGAGGGATGAGATGTTATCCCAAAATCCCTACGGAAAAATCCAAATTTCCCAAAAGAGTAGGTTATTTTGAAAAAGACAAAGTTGAGTATATAAAACTTACTTGTTGTTTTATTACAGAACAATTCTTTTTCTTCCTCTTTTCTCTTCGGGATCACAGCAGCTATTGTAGTCGGCGGCGGTGCTCGATTTTAGGGCTTCGTGCTGATAACGTGTTTTAGGAAAATATAAAGTAGAGAGAATAATATGAAGCAATGAATTGTGTAACTTTATTAATGAAGGAGTAACTCCTATATATAGAAGAGTACAAGAGGTACAATCAGGAAAGTAATCCTATTACATTACTGGATAAGTTATACTTGCCATATCCTGTAATCTCCACCATAACTAGGAACATCAAATATCCTACAACATATTGTGTGGATTATTGCTGCTTGCAAAATACTCATTTAGCTGACTTGTTAACAGATAAGTGTCGCAGGGTCCATTTTGTCGCTTCTCAGAGTCGGACCGTGACATTAAACAGGGATAACTGAGAAAATGTTGTATTGTGCCACTCGCGAGAAGCTTGAACCAGAGTTTGTCAGATCAGAATTGGCTCGTGGGAGAGCAATTATCCCCTCGAAGAAGAAGCACTTGGAGCTGGAGCCTATGATTGTTGGAAGAAAATTTTTGGTGGTCAATAGGATGTGAATCAACTAGAGAGCATGTGAATCAATAGGATGGTGTCAGTATTGTTGAGCCCAATCTTTTCACTCAAGAGAGTCTTAGATAGCATACCTCATTTCTTGCAAGGATATCAGAATCTCTGGCTTCAAATCCTACTACCTTGCATTTCATTGCTTAACTTTAGGCAGTTTGGTCCTGGGTTGTTCTCATTTCCTTATTCTTTTATTTACCAATGTGTTGTTTTTTCCAGGACCCGAGTGAATAATCTGGACCAGTGTGACAACGCTGGAGGCTTTCGTCCATGATTGGCTTGTCCAGAACGGAGATCTTAGGTTTTCATTTACATTCTGTGTTATAGAACCTTGGGTTTATGAAGTACTTTTCAGGAATTTTATCTTTCTTTGCTGTGTGTGTGTTTCTCCGTAATAAAATGCTTCCTTTAAATTTCATAGGCATCACTATATATCTTTTTGACTATCTATTGACATAACTAAGCACCAGGGGTGCCTGTCTGCTCGAGCACTGGCTTAAATTTGGCTAGGATTCGAGTAGGTCAGTCTGAGATAGTTGAACCTGAACAGGTTAATGCCTGCGTAGGGAGTGTGCATTTCTTTTTACTGTTTAACACAGGTAGAAAAGAGAGAGCGTCCGTCCATGGTTCGGGTTAGCTGATAGCATCATTAATTGCCATTTGCCAAGCCAGTCAGTTGCATGGTTGGGAGCAACCAGAGTGGCTAGTCTATGATGCACTAGTAAACCTCATTCCTTTCTCTCTCTGGTTAATTCTAATTGAGTAATTGTTACTCCTAACTCAAAAGTCGGTTTGAAATCCAGAGTTATTATGATACTATCGGCCAATTTCTAGAGAAGAAACTAGAAAACCAATGTAACTGTCTGCTTTTTGTTTATTAGGTCCTAAAAAGAAAAGACAGTTGTTTTCGTCAAACTCTTCTCCTTTCTTTATTGATAAGAAAGCTGAAGCTGGAGATTTCCCTCTCATTTTTCTTTTAGACAAATCAATATGTTTTTAAAGGACAAAAAACACTCTAACCAACAACAAGCAGAAGGAAACTTCCCGCTCTATTTCACCTCTAAGCTTCTTGGAGTATTTAGGTCAATAAAGAATTCAATGAAGGTTTCCCTTCTCTATTTATCATTTAGTCAATAAGAACTGACTTCTGTATTTAGGTCAATAAGGAACTCGAGGAAACCCTTCTATTTTTTACATTTTCGCGCGCGTGTGTGTGTATTTGGGTCAATAAGAACTGACTTCTGTATTTAGGTCAATAAGAAACTCGAGGAAACCCTTCTATTTTTTACATTCATATCTATAGTAGAAGCCGAGTAGAACCCTTCTATTCATGCCAACTATACCCTCCAGTATAGTTGGCATGAATACGTGTGTGTGTATTTGGGTCAATAAGAACTGAAGCGTGTGTGCAGGTCATTAAGGAGCTGGAGGAAGTTTCCCCCTGCTCTTCCTCACAGTCTTGCTTCTGCGGGAGCATTGTTAACCTTTAGTCAAGCTTATACTGGACCTGATGGTTACATGGCTTCTGCGGGAGCATTTAATTCGCAACCAGAAGATTCTTCTCCCTGTAATTGAAAGAAGCAGACGGCTCCCCACCCAAGACAGTATATATTTGCAGTCTCATCAACGATCCAAGACAAATATTAGAGATTTGTCATTACAAAACATTTCTCTTCACTTATCCTACAAGACAAATGTTAACCTTTAGTCAAGCTAGTACTGGACCTGATGGTTACATGGCTGCCGGCGGTCGCCGCCAACCCATGTTCAACATTCTGGTACTGATCAATTCTGGACAAGGTCCAGCTGCTGCTTCCACTGCCACTGCCACTTCCACTGCCACCTCTACTCATGCCATTTTCGTATTCATGGTAACTATACTGGTATCCTTGCTCCAAGTAAAATTCCCAGATACAGCTATCCCTTCCTCGTTTCAGACAGCCATCATGGTTTTCCTTGCCAGTTTATTTACGTATTGCTTTTCACTTTGGGCTAGGAAACGACTTCATAATAGCCGCCCTCTTATTCTCACTGCCAAGAAATATTCTGGTCTACTTGCACTTGCTTCACTGCTCCAACTTCTGCTCCCTGCTTCCTTTCGTCTCGTGCCATACATAATCTTTATCTTCTATGTAATGTGGGAATGTTTTCGATGGCTCCAAATGCTGCGATGCGTATCCGGTACGTGCCATCATCCCACATGTAGACTGTTGCCTCTGACATTCATGGATTTGCATCCAACAGTTTAGGAAATGAGATATTTGAAAATTATGAATTCCCCTGCAATATCAGAATACGTACTTCTCTTTTATTGAAGACAACACAGTTTTAGTTTACAGGAAAATGTAACAGTATTGGAACTCGGTTATAGCCTAAGAACTAACAGCGAGCACGACTGCCTAATATACACCGATACAGCATAAATGAGCTTGAAGCATCGATGGAGTTGCTAATTTTGTTTTAGTGGAAGCAGGAGAAGCAACAAATGCAGCACACTCCTCCAACGGTGAGTCATCTGTCATCATATTGAAAAGCGTCTCTCCTCTACCTTTACAGGAGCTGGCATTGTGGATACTCATAGCATGGCCGGCCAAAGTTCTTCGTCCTATCATGGTCATGATCAATACAGTAGGAAAGGGTCGCCATCTCCTCCTTTTCCCACTTCAACTTCCAATCCTTTTTTGTTTATAGCGTCTACGTATATGTCAATCCTTCTACAGTTCCATTCATCTCTTCTCTACTTTAAAGAGAACTTTTGTATCAACTAGTTGATGTCTGAGCTAACCCGGTGGAAGTGTGGAAACTTATCAATGACCATAAAGTTTTGTAACTCATTGGAACATTTATCCTTTATAATCATCCGAGAGTTTTGTGAACAATAAGAAATAAGAGATGATCACTAGGTTTCGATCACAAAGTAATAAGCCACAAGCAAAAGTGCAGCCTGCATATGATATCATCAAATATAGTAGTGCAAAGCGGATGACTTGATGACAATTTGCAACCAATAAATATTACTCATGATAACTAACTAAGGATACAACATTATATGATGTCCAAAGTAAATACACTTGTTGTGGATCTAATTTGCAATTTTTTTACAAACAAAAATGAGCCAAACTCAATTTACCAAACCAGCTTGTGAAGTGAAAGACCAGACCCTTACCAGCATAAATTGAAATGAATCCTAATTAAGTCAACTTTTCAAAGAAAAAAGCAGCTGAAAGAAAACTCATCACTCTGCTGCATCAGAACTCTCATCCTCCACAGATCCTGTAACACAGATTGAAAAAGGAAAACAGATCAATGAACTGTAAATATCAAAAGAATGCAGCAGCTTTGATGTGGCATACACACTTGAAACATAGAAGCCAGACCTGCTTGCATATATAAAAAAAATGGTTAATCTCTACATGAATATCTACTTTTTGACAGCCAATGTTATGAAACGCAAAATACTTTCAGCCATGGCATTCAATCTATTACTAGTCATTTCAGCCGGTCTAAACCCTCACAAACCATATGGATCAATTGAGGTCCATATGTATAAACATGCACAATGATAAATTGATAGATACATCGGAATATCATAATCAGTACACACTATGCAAAGCTCTGCACTTTGCCTTGCAAAAAATATCTTCAATGCAACTAATTAATTGGAACCCAATAATACATACATAGCCAACAAGCATTACCATGACTTTGAAATTCCATAGACTTGAAGCTTGAACGGATTTGCAGGAGTTGTGAACCCTTGCTTATCAGGAACAAGCTTTCATTGCTCTATATATGTGCATTTTCATAGTTAAAACACCGCTGCTGATGTACTGTATGACCGATTACTTAAACTAGATGCAGAAATGCATGAAAAGCTAATTACCTAAACCTTTGAATGTACCAAATCACCAACAGAACAAGCACATATATGATATATGATATATGCAAATGTCAAAGCCACAACAATGAAGCAATCTAGGTAAGCAAACCAAATTAAAGCACATCAATGCAAGTTCATAGCCCTATAAGAAAAACAACAACAAAGACATTAAAGAACTAACCTTGAGCTTCGATAGCTTCATCTCCTCCCTCCTCTGCCTCTTCTTCATCGTCAGTCTCACCTTCGGAACCCACCCCATACCTCCCATTCAAATAGTCCACCGTCTCCGGCGTCAGAATCAACTTATCCGCATTCAAAATATCAAACAGATTCAACGTCCTGGGCGTCAGCATTTTCAAAGTCCCAATATTCCTACTTGAAAGCTTCACCTTATCCGCAACTTCCAGCATAAAAAAAGTCGTCTTCTCTTTCGGGTCCAACCCCCACCTCTTCATCGCCGCAATGAACTCCGTCGTCTTCGGCTTCTCCAGCTTCTCAAACTCGTCGCTGAAATCCTCCACAACAATGGTGTTCTCCGCCGCGCTCGCCACCGCCGTCGATATCGCCAGCCGCTTCTCTTTCCGGTTTATCTTGATGCTCCAGTCCCTGGGCTTGGGCCCGAACACGACTCCTCCGCCAGGCCGGAGCGGCGTCCGGGTCGAACCCTGTCTCGCCCGGCCAGTCTTCTTCTGCGGGTAGGGCTTTCTGCCACCGCCGCGGACCTCGGCGCGGGTGAGGGTGGAGGCGGTGCCTCGGCGGCGGTTGCGGAGGTCGGTGACGATGCCGCGGTGGACGACGGCGCGGGCGGTGTCGGGGAAGGCGGACTTGAGGTCGAGGAAAGTCTCACCGACCTTGTCGCCGGTGAAGGAGAGGACGGGGAGGGTGGCGACTTCGGCGGAGACGGAGAGAGGTTTCGGGGTTCGGAGGGAAATGACGGAATTGGGTCTGAGAGTAGTGGAGGAGAGAGGCTTGTGGGAAGAGGAAGTGAGGAAGATTGAAGAGGAGAAGAAGGATAATGAGGAAGAGGAGGAGGCTGCCATTGCTGAGTTGAGTTTGAGTGATGATGGGAGCTTCTACTTCTGTTTACTTGATTATCCACTACTGCGACACTGCCTAATCCGCTCGTAGAGGTTAGAGATGTCGTTATTTGCTTGAAAAACGACGCGTCGTTTCCATTTGAAAAGCGGAACCATTTCACTGGAAAAAAAATGTTGGAATGATCACACATTAATGTTTTCAAGGAAAATTCTTCCAGGTACTTGCATCAAGTCATGTGTCATGTATATATATGTACTAACAGATTCTTAACATTGGCTATTTAATAAATTTTAATTCAAAAAAAATTATTCACAATAAAATAATTTTTTATTCTCTCTCGTCCGACTTGTTTGCATGAAATTTCTCCGCGCGCAAGAAATTTTTGAAATTTTCACACATGTCACCCTCAGATTGGATAAAAAAAAATCAATAAACTTAGGGCACCATCTCACCATCTTAACCAGTCAATCTCACCTTCATCGCCCGGCTACCCTCCGCTCTGAGTGCACCGACTCCACCGCCAAAAACTCTGTCCACTGCACCATCTCTCTCGGCGCCACCTCGAGAACAATCTGGTCCTCCGGGTTCACCATCATCGCCGCGCTCCTCCAGATCTCGTCAGAGCTCTTCATCTCCGCCCCGAACTCCACCACCTTCGTTGTCCAAGATTCGCAAATTTCACCTCCTCTGCGACCTCCTCCTCTACCACACCTCACCGATTAGGGTTTCGATTGAGGACCTCATCACCAAACCCCAAGGCTCTTTCCTCCCGACTCTTTACCGGAACAAGAGTTGCACCATCACAAAAATCGGAAAGATGGTCTAGATCAACCAGATTTGGATCTCCCACCAAATTTCCTGACTTTGTCCGCGGTCCTCGATCCCAATAATGATGTCTTCCATCCGCTGAATCTCTGCGTTGGTGTTCGAAGATTTTGTACCCCTTACACTTATGAACTATTAACTAACTCATAAATACAAAGAATTCTTCACTCGCAAGAATACGGGACAAGTTATAGTATTTCTAAGGTAGTTGAGTGTCGAACACATGAGAATTAGTCACTATAACTCCCTAACTCACAATGATCAACGCTTAACCTACGAACACAACTAGATACTAAATGAAAAGTAAATTTCTCCCAACTTTTGACGCTGACCTAAAAATCATACTCGCCGTTATTAACGATGTTTGTTTTGGTGACACGTATCATGTTTTCAGGGACATAAGATTAACAATGTTAGTAATAATAGGTATTATTTTTGGATTGGAGTAAAAAATTAAGATATGATTATAATATTTTGTAAAACTAAAATATAAAAATTTAGAACAAGTGAAAATTCAAAGTACTTCTCGTTGAATTTTTTCTTTCATTTTTGGTAAAAGTTGGATATTGAAATCCTTTAAGGTCTTTAAGCGTTTAACGGCGAGAAGTAGAATACGGAGACTTCAATCTTTTCCGAGTTGGTGACACACAGGTGAAGCTGAAATCCTTGTGTTCTTGGATTCGCACTTCAATACCACCATAAACCTCTCAGTAGAGAAGAAGAACTGAAATCGTGCACTTGAAGATGTCGACCGAGAATAGTTCCCAAATCTACCACGAGCGCCAGAAGCTACAGTTTTGCCTCTTACACTCTCTCAACAATCTTTTCCAGGTAAAAACCCTTCTCTTTGTATTATTTATTTACTATATAACATTGCTGAGTTGCTTATAGAAATTGATATCCAAGAAAACCCAGAAGTAGGTTTTGGTTTGATTCTTCAATTGGGTTTTGTAATAACAGCAAAAAGATGCATTTACTCGACCAAGATTGAATGAGATTGCTGAAAAACTTGTTCTTGAAGAACCCAACAAGGAAACATGGACACCCTTATCTGTGCTCTTTAAATCCCATCACAATGCGCTTACTGGAAACTATGACATAAATGTGTTAATTGCTGCTTTAGAAGATAAGGGAAAGAGTGTGGGTTGGCACGACCGACGTAAGGGGGCTAATTCAATTGATCTAGACGGGGAGGAAGATGATCTGATGGGTATTTTGCTTAATGTTCCAGTTAAGAGGTTTTCGGGGCTTTGGAATAGTAGGCATTGGGTTACGTTGAGGAAAATTGATGGGGTTTGGTACAATTTGGATAGTGATCTTGTTGCTCCTCAGAGTTTTGAAGATAGTGAAAGTGTTAGAGAGTTCTTGGATTACATCATTGGGCAAGGTGGAGAGGTTTTGCTTGTTATGAATTAGAAGCAGTGATTTGTTTGTCCGAGTGAAATAATGTCCAAGTGACTGTACAGAAACTGTGCTTGTATGAAATGTTATATAGGATGTGATTTATAGAAGTAGTCAATTATGTGGCTTGCCCTTGTTTCCTCCTGCATCTTCTGGTCTAATGGGGGATAAAGGATTTCTGTAATTATCTTTGGTGATCTTGAAATTCTTTCTCAACTAATCTGGACACATTGGCTTTCTCTGTTGTGTTTCCACTGAAAAGTTGCTATAAGTTTGCATTTAGTGAGTTCTGTGTGTGGTTGTGGAACTTTGTAAGTTTGTGTAGACATGATCAAAAGATATGATATGTGTCTTTGATTGAGTATGCTGTTAGTCATTGATTTCAAGTGGTCACTTTAATTTACTTGAAAGGAAGAGGATATGTGAAACCTAAACTTGTAAAGGTCTTTAGTTGTTTCTTTCAAATTGTGGGACTACTTTGCTTGTGCTGGTTCATGCTCTGTATTATCTGTGTAATTAATAGTTGATATCCTGTGAGTAATTTCATGTGTTATGATTCTAAAGGTTCCTTCACAAATACTTTCTTTGACGTTGTCTTAGCAAATTGTTTTGTCTGTGATATACTGGTATATCAGGATTCAGCTCTGATTTGTTGACCTCAAGTACTCCACTTCATCCAGGATTCTAGGTACCCTTTACCTTTAAATGGAAAGTAAACATTGGAGGTCTAATAATAATTCAATAGGACCCTCTAACTATCCCCTAACCCAAGTTAAACTTTATAATCCATGCCCACTAGCAGGATGCTGCCTTGTGTGGTTTTCCTTACATCTTGCTTAGATCCTTTCTTTGCTTTCAACTTTTTTCTCGATCAATAAAACTTTTGTGGATTTGTTTCCTTGGTTCTTCTTTCACATATGTTCCACCATCATAACTAACCAATTGTGTGCTGGAAAGAACTGCATAGACTAGTGTCACAAATCCTTTTAGAGTGGACGGGGACCTTATTAACCCCAAGAATCACTAGTAATCCTAAATTGGATTTGCAACTAAGAGCTGAATAGGTATTTAGTGGTGGTACTGAATAAGTTTTATTTTCTACAGTGAACAAGCTGAGTAACCTATCACGGTGAGTAGTAGTCTTCTTCAGCTTATGTTCGGCTTACTGGGAGATGCTATTTGTGCATGTAATGTTATATATCTGATATTAGATCAAACTACAACATGGACATAGGCTCTGTAACGTTGTTGTACATTACTATCAGGGTGAAAGATTTCGGTATGATGAGATGTATATACCTCCATCGATCTCACAATTATTGCCAACAGGATAGACGGGTAGTTGTTGAAAGACAGTATAATAGACGTTCCACCCTATGAGGTGAATATTTCCAGGCCTGACTGCACAGATTTGTTTGTGACTCTGATTTTTGTGAAAGTTGATGTTGGGTTCATATCATTTCCTTTCAAGTTTTCTCTTTGTTTTTTGTATTTTGTTCATTGGAAGGGTCCTCTTTATGCTTACACTAATTCTAAGGAGAATATGCTTGCACAAGGATAGATTTGCATCTGTGGAAAATCCAATTAGCTAAAGTTCAGTTCTGGTTACTGCTTGTGATATTCTTTATCACCGTCCGCATCCTTCTTTTGGCATATCCTTTTGACATGCTTACACATATGTGCTTTATATATCCACTATAAGATAATCTACCGTGCCATCTCTTTGTTCAAGTCCAATTCTACTCTCTCTTCTTCTTTTTTCAAGTTTCAGTTTCTAAAATGGCAACTAGAGCTAAGCCTCAGATGAATATCAGGGGTTACGCGAGCAAGAAGACTGTCCTCTTTTCCAAACAAACTTCTGGTAAGAGAGTTGCGCATAACACCAGGTTTATCGAGTTTAGATTCAAGCTTTCTACATGGTCAGGATTCTTGCCTATGAGATTACTCAAACATTTCGCCGACAAGGTCGCAGGAACTCTATGCTTGGGTATGGCCTCAGTGAGGGCGAGGCCTTCACGAAACGATTCATCATCTCGGAGAGCAATGCCATACGTGGCTTCGGGTGATTCTCACATAGAAGATGCCATAGAAGATTGCATCGAGTTCATCAACTCTTCTTCTACATTTTCAAGAACAACTCCTACTGCAACACCGATCTCTCATTAGATTCCCATGATATCTGGGAAGTACTAGTGGCCTAGCCTTGTTCGTATGAACATAAACTTAAACTTGAAACAAGCATTCTAGGTTGTTGTATTCTACATGGTTAACTATGTGGTGTGACTAGGAGGAGCTATGCATTTTATACATACTTATTCGGTTTCTTTTTGGCCGTTTCTTCTTCCAAGTTTTCACCAATTCAGTTCCTTTAGGTTACTAGATTCCGTAAATCTCGACTGCAATTTATAGCCTACGCAGAACAATGAAGTACGTGATCAAAAATTTGCAGACAAGATGACATTGGTATTGTTCGTTGAGGTCTTGGACTATCAATTGGGGTTTTATTTTACAGGGCCTTTGTTCTATAAATATAGATCGAAAAGCTATATATAGAAGTTATCACATTGCTTAGAGCTTACCACATGCAGCTTGGAGGATATCATCCTGTTTCTCGCATGATTACTCATATTAATTACTTAATAAACCAGAACCCCTTTGGCATCAAAATATCATATTAATTACCATGTATCTGGACAATCTGGTCATCAAAATGAATTAAAATTGAGCTCCTTACATGTAAAAAGATGAACAAGCAGGAAACACAGCTTGATATTTCCACAATGAGTAGATAAAGCAAATATAGATACAGAGATCGAATAATACTGCCTGAGTTAATGGCTCAGCTAAGAAATGAAAACCGATCATTCTTTCGCGAAAAGGCCTCCGAGGTTAAACCCTCCTTTCTTCTTGGGCGGCTCAACCACGGTGGTGGTGCCCTTACGACCGCTGGTGGTACTGGTGCCACCAGTAGTCTTGCCCTCGACCTTCTTTAGTATCGGATCAACCTCGAGCAGCTGGTCCTCCTTGGCAATGACTCCGCCGAGCCAATCAAGAAATCCCTTCTCTTCTTTGCCTCCTGCGGCGCCCTTGGTTGCGGTTGCGGCGTACACTCGGTTGTTTACTCTGGTGGTTACGATGGGAGCAAAGACCATACTAGTAAAGGAAGCCATTTTCAGTTTCTCTGTTGATCAAAGAGTCTTAGCTTGTGCTGAGGATCGAAAAGTGGAAGGTTGGAATAGTTGGAGTGAAATAAGAGGAGGGAGGCTAAGTGAGTTGGATAATATATAAGTTGGTTGCTTAGATTTGAATGGAAGTGTTTGTAGCACAAGCTCTCCACAAGTGTCTTATCTTCATTGCCATGAATTTCTTTTGGTTTTGGTAAATTCTACCCCAAAAAAAGGAGGAAAACTATTTTGCAAGATGAGGCTTTCTCCTTAGTGGACATGGCTCTGGATGAGACACGTAGAAGTACCATAACCTGTGTGCACTTGTTAACCACGCCAAGTGGAGCTAGCAAGCTCAATTGGACCTTAATTAGCTTGGTGCATGAGAACCGAATTTCAGAAATTATATGCATGCTGATATCTATCTAGCTTGGAGGAGTAGTTCAGTCAGTCAATGTACTCGATCTCATCTTTGGTACTTGACTCAGATTTTACCATGTGAGATTAATTTGGAATTTGGCAAACTATTCATCAACTAACAATCACTGCGTACGTAAGTGGTTTGGTGCCTCTCTACACTTCGTATAACTCCAATCCTATAATTCAGAAAGAGCGAGGAATACGAGTTGGTGGCAGAAAACTATGTTCTTCGTTTCTTCTACCCCAAGTTTTAATTGGCCCGGCCTTCTGCTGCTAAAACCTTCCAACTTTGATCAACTTCAAAGAGTTAATTAAGCTTCGTCTCACAAGGCTGGTTCTCATTCATTATTCTTCAAGTTTAATTAGTTGTTTTTCCAGCAGGTCTCTTGAGTCTTGAACAAACCCGTTTTTCCAAATCAGGTAAACGATTTGGACCTACCCATTTTCTCAAATCGGGTAACGTAGTTCTTTAGTATTATGTATAGCTAAGCCTGCAAGAATGGCAAGGAAATGAATAGAACCGCCTTTGTACAAACATTGAAGAAAGTGGACGTTTGAGAGTACTTGTAGAAACTAAGTGCTAAATTTAAGAAGCATATATTTATGCGTGATTGATGGATAGAACTTGGAACGGACACGCAAACCACAGGCGCTAGTTTCTTTTGGTCCGAACTACCATGGAAAAATGATGATAGATCTTGATTAAAGTTTATTGCATTAACTGAAAATCTTCTGGTGAATTATCAAAAATGTTGTAACTATGCTTTTCACTAGCTAGGAGGAGAATTATAATCAAGAAGTTAACTGCCTAGCCCTTTTTAGGTGTACATGCATATACTGTTGTAACCTAGAGCTAAATATGATTTTTGTACATTAATTAAACATATCTATTTTATAGCGCCATACGTACTTATTGAGCGTATATATACATGCCATGCATGTACGTTACATGCATTCTGAAAACGATGGAAGATGAACACTTAACAATACCTTAAACAAATATTAATGCATACGTGACACTGCTTATAGGCTAGCTGCCACCAAAAGAAAAAAGAGGTATAGTTGAAACTCTACCTATATGTAACTGTAAGTTTTTTAATTTTAGTTTCTTTCAATATAGTCTAGCTATTTACCTCTAACTATAAGCCAGAGATTTAGATCAAGGAAATGCAAACTCACGTACACAGTATCAAATTCCCTGCCGAAGGTTTTCGTGTATATACTTTCAGAAACAGTTTCTCATCAACTTGGCAGCGACTTCAACGACCCAAAATTCCCAACAACTCCTCCTACATATTTTCTCAATCTTTATATACATATATGCATCACCTCTCTCTCTCAATACTCGTTCAGTAAGTAAACCACACAGATGGAAACCCTATCCCTCTTCTTCACCTTGGCAGCTGCTACGTCTGTGTATTTCTTTTGGTTCTACCTCCTAGCCCGGAAGTTAACCGGCCCCAAAGTATGGCCGGTGATAGGCAGCCTACCGGTGCTCTTCGCCAACCGCAACCGAATCCACGACTGGATCGCCAGCAACCTCCGAGCCACGGGGGGATCGTCCACGTACCAGACATGCACAATAGCGCTCCCTTTCTTGGCTCGCAAGCAAGGGCTGTTCACGGTGACGTGTCACCCGAAGAACATCGAGCACATTCTAAGGACGCGGTTCGACAACTACCCGAAAGGGCCGTCGTGGCAGGCAGCGTTTCATGATCTCTTAGGAGAAGGGATATTTAACAGCGACGGGGAGACGTGGTTAATACAGAGGAAGACGGCGGCGTTGGAGTTTACGACTAGGACGCTAAGACAGGCCATGGCGAGGTGGGTGAATAGGACTATTAGGAACCGGCTGTGGTGCATTTTAGACAAAGCTGCCAAGGATCATACTGCTGTGGACTTGCAGGACTTGTTGCTCCGCTTGACGTTCGATAACATTTGCGGACTCACATTTGGTATGTTCTTTTTTATTAGGAGATAGATTACTAACAGAAGGCGCTTTTACAATTGAATTGTTAAACTAGATAGCCTTTAGGACAGACTTCATTTGAAGAGCCGTTTTTCTGATTGAAATGCCATAGGAAACAATCGAATCAAACTTGTTCTCCTGAGGGACAAGATTTGAGGAACAAAAAGGGATAAAGAATCTCAGTCATTATTTGACAGAAAGGAGGTGTTAGTGGGGTTGAGTTTTAACATTGGAGTAATCTCTACCTCCATTTTGACCATCTCTACAGACCTCATGACAAGTAAAAGTGAGAAGCTTAATTATTCGGAAAAAAATGTTCATGCGGTGAAGGTGGATCGAACACCTGACCTTCAGATCTTCAGTCTGACGCTCTCCCAACTGAGCTATCCCCGCTTGTTGCTCTTACTGTTTGTGCTTATTACTAATTGTCTATCTTCTCTGCTTGCTTCTCATATTGAATTTCCTACAGGTAAAGACCCTGAAACACTGTCGCCGGACTTACCAGACCACCCGTTTTCCAAGGCATTCGACAACGCCACTGAAGCCACTCTCCAACGTCTCCTCTATCCATCTTTCCTATGGAGACTCCAGAACGCTTTCGACTTCGGAACCGAGAAACAGCTCAAGCAGAGCCTCGCAATTGTCGGAAGCTACATGAACGACGCCGTCGCCGACCGCAAAGCCCGCCCCTCCGACGACCTAATCTCCCGCTTCATGAGAAAGAGCGACGTCGACGGCAAATCTTTCCCCAGCTCCGTCCTCCAGCGCATCGCCCTCAACTTCGTCCTCGCCGGCCGCGACACCTCCTCCGTCGCCCTCAGCTGGTTCTTCTGGCTCATCATGAACAACCCCGACATAGAGTCCAAGATCGTCGACGAGATCACCAGCGTCCTTAAAGGGACACGTGGCAGCGACCCGAAGCTCTGGACGGAGGAGCCGCTGGTGTTCGACGAAGCAGACAAGCTGGTCTACCTGAAAGCGGCGCTGGCGGAGACTCTGAGGCTGTACCCTTCCGTACCGTTGGACTTTAAGTACGTGGTGAACGACGATGTTTTACCCGAAGGGACTTTCGTCCCTGCAGGCTCGACAGTCACGTATTCGATATACTCCGTTGGGAGAATGAAGACTATATGGGGAGAGGACTGCATGGAGTTCAAACCCGAGAGGTGGCTGTCGTCGGACGAAACCCGGTTCGAACCTCCAAAGGACGGATACAAGTTCGTGGCGTTTAATGGTGGACCGAGAACTTGTCTAGGAAAGGACCTGGCTTACCTGCAAATGAAGTCCGTGGCGTCTGCCGTGCTCCTCCGTTACCGCCTTTCGCCGGTGCCCGGGCACCGGGTAGTGCAGAAGATGTCACTCACTCTCTTCATGAAGCATGGGCTGAAGGTGTACTTGAATCCACGGGAACTTGATGGGCCGGGTCGCGTTGCCACATCAGCATAGGTTTTTTTAAATTAAAATGATTAATTTCCTAAAACTGTTGTGATTTAAAATTTGTTGTTTACATTTTGTATACGTTTTCATACCTTTTGTTGTATGATTTGGGTGGGAAAGTTAGTAGGACTTGAGCAAACTTTGCTCTCAAAGATTGGGGAGCGGGAGGGGGAAGATTGATGTCTTTGTCATGTTAATTAGTGTATTCCATATCGGTTTATGATATGAGTTTTCATCATCATATATTTACTTTTTGACTTGCAAATTATGTGTATAAACAATGCCCTCTTATTCCTACTGGTGTTGGGAGCAAGAGGACACGACATGTAAAAGAAAAATCTAATTTTTAAAATAGAAAATTACCCTAACGTTATTTATGGGCGTAATTTTCTCATTAATGTTATTTATACTAGCTTAACCACCCGTGTGTACACACGTGTTAAATCAGATCACCCACTACTTTATTCATTTCTATGACAGTTTTTGTTGGGTAAAATTGTTGTTCACCTTTTTTTTTTGTCTCCCGTGGTTTTTCTTTTCTTTCTCTTTTTTTTCTGTTTTTTTTTCTTGAGACTACTTTTATTTTTTCATAGGGGTATTTTTGGGTTTCCATAATTTGGTATGGGATGACACCAAAAGTTAGGCTTGGCTTTATATTAGTAGAGATTTTTTATTTTATTTAAGGGTAATTTATTTTTTCTATTTTCCTGACCTTCCAATTTTATCCTTTCACATGGGGGTGGGGGGTCTTTGATTTGATCTTGAAGCTCTCGCCGTCGAAGTTGTTCCAAGTGCAGATGTTGTCATCTGTTGTAGTAATCGGTATGATTGTTGAGGTCGGCGAATAGAGGCGCGACGAAGGTGACGATGGCTTTGGAGAAGAGGCCGTAGTACTGGCTGGTAATGCCATCGCAGAGAGCGGTGAAGTTGAAGAGGATGATGCTCAAAACGGTTCGAGAAAGAATGAAGACAAAGGAGGAGGTCGAAAATGACGTGAGGGCAGTCAAATTCTTACTATTACAAAATGATTAAAATAATGGAGCTAGTGATTATGGACATATTGAAATGGCGGATGAGATCAATAACCCATATCTTAAGTCTGCTGTCACTAATTTGGCTATATGCTTCTCGGAATTCTACAAGATGCCCAGAGTGCTATCAATGATTTATCTGGTAATATATATAGATGCAGAATGATGTGTATTTTCTTGAGTTCTTGAACATGCATATGTCATGAATGAATCTAATGTATATATGGGTTCATTTTGCAGGTAAATGGCTTGGAAACCGGCAAATAAGATGTAACTGGGCAACAAAAAGTGGTAGCTCCAATGAAGAGAAGCAGGGTAGCGAGACACAAAATGCAGTTTTACTTACAAATAAATCTTCAGGTAGCATGCGGAAGTTTATAACTTGCTTGCCCATACTATGCCATGTATATATATTAAGAAGATGAATCTGATGATCTCATGTTCTAAGCTAATTGATTTACCCAATTTAAAACCTTTTTGGCTCATTATCAATGTAAATGTCACAATCAGTTAAGATTCTCAACAGTAATCAACTTGTTAGAAATGGTCACGAGGGCTCTCTTTATGATGGCATTTCTAGACGTGGATTCATTAATGAAATGTCGGGTGAGCAAGCAATTGTTGATGATATTGAAACTAACCTTGCCGATTTTTTGGGTCACAGTTCCCAGGCTTTTCAGGTACAAGACTTGCAGAAATTTACTTTTGCCAGTGATTGTGACTTAAACCTGGCTATTGAGATGTTGAGGCCTTTTCATTAGTTTGTACTGTTTCTACCGGATTACGCGGGACGCAATCTAGCAGAAGCAAGTACGGGTAATCTTCTTCTTCGTCCGGACGCTCGGGCTGTTCGGATGATCGGGCCCTTCTTCTCCCTTCGGGTCTTCGGGTGTGTGTGTTCGGGTTCGGCTGTTAGAAGAATACAACGACAAACAGGCGGTCAGATGGTCGAGACAGGGGTGGCCTGCCTTCAACGCTCCGATGCCTAAGTTAGAGGATGTATTGGATATAACAATCAACTGAACGCGCGAGAAAGCAGGTTGGAGTGTTTAGTGGAATTGAATGCTATCGAATGAGTCGTGATCATCCTTACCTGTAATAAATACATTTTATATATAGGTGGTTGAGTTTGTTGTTGGCTTGTGTTCCTCGATGTGGGACTGGACTGCTTCTGTTGTTTATGTGATCCGCCCATTCGGGTATGCGCCTATCAGGCGCGTGCGTGCTGGGATGAGTTCGGTCTTGTAAGCGAAGTTGTAGCCTTCCTGGTGGTCTTTCGGGTGGTCGGGTAGGTGTTGATCACCTGCTTAATTGGGTAAGTATGTTTAATCGGAGAACTAATGATGCAATACTAACAAGTCCCCCAAGTCCCCAAGTCAAATAGACCTTTCTTGACTGGGGAGTTGAAAAAGGGTTCATGCGATTTAAACAAGAATACTTATCCAATTGAACAGTGATGCGTGGTCCTGTGACCCCTAAGTCCCCCAACTCTCCGGTCAAGGAAGGGCTCGCTTGACGGAGTGGGTATCTGTGCGTCCGATCGTGTACATGTTCGTGCGGTCCTGTATTCTGGGCCCGGCCTCCAAACGAATCTTGCTTTTTGGAGCCGCGTGCCCGTGGAGTTTTTCGGGTGAACACAAAGGAGTGGAATATAGAGATAAGTATGTGAATGTGTGGATGTATGCGAATGTATGTGAATATATGTGGATGTATGCGAATGTATGTGAATGTATGTGGATGTATGCGAAAGTATGTATGATTACGCGCATGGGTGGATCTGAGCTGACCCCGACCCCCCAATATGGAGTCGTTAAGCCTCGGAACGGTCGTTCTTGAAATGCATGGGTGGATCCGAGCTGACCCCGACCCCAATATGGAGCCGTTAAGCCTCGGAACGATCGTTCTTGATGCATGGATGGATCCGAGCTGACCCCGACCCCTCAATATGGAGTCGTTAAGCCTCGGAACGGTCGTGCTTAGGTGCCCGAGAGGGGGTTGTCAACTCATCGGCGCCGACCTATCGTAACGTCAACGGTGGGATCAAGACCGTTACGTACGTTTGTTGCAGCGTGCACGGAGGGACGGACCGCATGCCCGTGCCGCTCATCGGTCTTAGCGCTCGCAAGGAGAGGACATACCCCATGCCCTAGGAGGGGACGGACCCCATGCCCTCGGAGAGGACGGACCCCATGCCCGTGCCGCCTAATCCGGCGAGTCGGTCGTTAACGTTACGCGCACGGAGGGGAGTAGCCCCACGCCCGTGCCGCCCATCGGTCTTAGCGCGCGCAAGGAGTGGACGGACCCCATGCCCTAGGAGAGGTTCGGACCTCGTGCCCTCGGAGAGGACGGACCCCATGCCCGTGCCGCCTAATCCGGCGAATTGATCCCTTACCGTTACGCGCACAGAGGGGAGGTGCCCACGCCCGTGGCGGTGTCAGTTCTGCATTTTAGCGCGTGCACGCGGGAGGGGAACACGGACGTTCATCCTCCCCCGGGACGCCTAGATGGTGTTGCACTAACCTGGTGGGGTGACGTTTGTTTGCATGTGAGGTTTCTTGGGCGTTTGGACGTGTGGGTGGTGCGTGCGCCAGTCCGAATGGCGGGAGGCGTGACGTGTGTTATTTTGCCTTGGGTGGAGTGATTCTCTGTCTGACGAGGTGCTTGAGGTGACATTCCTTTTGACTTCTTCTTGGGAACCGTTGTGTAATAAATGCTAGCCAGCGTAATTAATGTTGGCGTGCTCTGTGCATTAAATGCTGATGATGCAGTAACTGCTCGAAGGTTAGGCGTCAGGCGCGTGGGAGCGTGGGGTGTTGCATGAATGACACGTGGCGAGTCGTGGGAGATCGTGCTAGGGTTTTAAAAACGAGGCTGGAAGCTGAAGGGTTAGTGCGGTTACTTAGGTGGGTAAGTAAACCGCCTCAGGGCCACGTGTCACCATCTGACGGTGGGCACGCGAAAATGAACGGCTGGCGTTTGATGGTGTGTCCCGTGTGATTAGTATAAATAGGGCCTCGTGGTGTCAGTCTTCCTCTTTGCTTTTCACATTTATTGAAATTCTGTCAAATTCACCTTGCATACTGGTCTTGCTCTGTTCGTGTTTCTTGCCGGAGTTCATCATCAACGTTCAACCTTCAACTGTAATCTTCAATCTCTGGTGAGGTCCTTGATTCTGTTTCTGCTTTTTCGTTCTGTCCTTTTGCGTTTCCGGTTGTTTTTCCGTTTCCTCCCCCACGGTTTCTGGGTTTTCTTTTCTTTTTTCTGGGT
This sequence comes from Geum urbanum, assembly GCA_946800695.1. Classification (NCBI taxonomy): domain Eukaryota; kingdom Viridiplantae; phylum Streptophyta; class Magnoliopsida; order Rosales; family Rosaceae; genus Geum; species Geum urbanum. The sequence goes on from OX327016.1 coordinate 34,965,109, forward strand.
TTGCGGCTCAAGAACAAGGCGTGTTCTTGAGGCGCGCCTGGTTTGATCTTGTTTGGGGTAGATTTTTCTGGTTTTTTGTTGTTTCTTGTGTTTTTTTTTTGCTAAGTGTTTGTGGGTTTCGCGTGCGTGCGTCTAGGAGATGGAGCCAATAGAGGTATCGAGCGGCCAGTCACGTGAGCGGATATACGTACCAGGGCCGGGGTGGGTTAGTTGTAGTTCGTTCACGAGCGGGTCGGACACATCCTCGTCTGATTCCATTATGAGTGTGACACCTCTTCGATACATCTCTAACGATTCTTCTGTGGTGCAGCCAATGGATCCTCAGCAGGCACTCGCTGCCGCAGGGTTAGGGAGTTCGTCGAGGTCGTCAGGCGGGTCTTCACCCACTTCTGGGCCGTGGGGCGAGAAGGACGTGCAGCAGGAGTCGTCCGTTCCCCAGTTCGCGGAAGGTGGCCGTGCTGCCAGATGGGGTTCCAGTACAAGAGCCCGAGCATGCGCCGTCCGTGAAGGAAATGGCGAGGTGGGCACGTGACTACCGCATCCCAAGCTCTGTGAGGCTGCGGATCCCTGGCAAGGGCGACACGTTTACCCGACCCCCCCGCGGCCACGTCTGCCTTAGCGAATTCCACATGAAGGCTGGTATCAAGCTGCCATTGCATCCATTCTTCTAATATATGCCGGCGCTCCTGAGGATCTCTCTTGGCCAGTGCGGGCCCACGCTCACCCGCACGCTCATCGCCATATTTAATATCTTCCGGGTGAGCAGGATAGATCAACCAACGCGGGCGGAGTTCCTCCATTTCTTCCGTCTTCGGTATTCCACATGCCAGAGGGATTCGGGGACCTTCACGGTGGAGCCCCGCGTGAAGTGGTGGCTGGTCGATCCACCAAGCTCATCAACCTCCTGGCGCACAATCAACTGCTTGGTTGGAGGAGATTGGGAGTTCGGCGCCTTTGCCCCAGAATATGCCGCCAATGCAGATCAGATCGATCGAGTCCCCCAGTTCTTCCACTCGCTTGACACGAACGAGTATCCGCTCATGCCCGTTGAAGAGGCTAGGATAGCTCGTCTGAAGTTCATGTTCAACCCCGCGCCCGAGGCAAGATATTTCTGGGCAGCGTGTCATTGGGATCTAATCGAGCGCACGCGTCTCGCCAAACTGCCCGGTCCGTCTGGGCTTTTATAGTTCTCTTGTATGCTAGTAGTAGGAATAGAATTAATCAAGTGTTGTTCTATTGCTAACCTTCTGTTTGCGTGTTCTGCAGCCAAGATGACCAAGTCTAAGGCGACAGAGAATGATGATGCGCTCAAGCACCGCATGGCTGCTTTACTTTCCACCGGGAAGAACATCCGCAAGGTGGCAGACGATGGGCGTGGCGGGCTCGTCCTGGGGAGCAGCACGCAGGCCAAAATCCCCATCCCTAATGTGGCCGACTGCGCCCAACCTATCCGGGCATCCCAGACGACCGTCCCCCGCCCACCTCCAAGCAATACCTCTGCCTTCAAAGGTCAGGACCGAGCAGAGTGTGAGCGCCTCCACCGTGAGAAAGAACAGCGGAAGGTGGAGCGCGACCAGCGCCGAGTGGAGCAGAAGGACAGACGGGATGCCGCCCGCACGCCTCAGACAAGTGCAGAACTCACTTTCAGTGCATCCGAGCTAGAGGGTAGTGCCGAGCGCCCGCAGAAGCGTGCACGGACAGATGCCACTGGGGGTGCGCTCGCCTTCTGTGAGCCCCTCCTCGCCACCATTGCCTCAGGGGTGAAGTCCGTAAATAGGCTGCTACCGCCGGGCCCGCTTCCCTCTGACGACCTGGACCGGGCCTACAATACCTATGCGATTATGCAGCACAAGCTCTTCAAAGTGCGCACGCGGGAGACGACCGAACGGGAGGTAGCGACGCTGAAGGCGGAGCTGCGTGAGGTCAACCTGTCGCAGAAGAAGCTGCAGCATGGTCTCTTCAAGTCCAATGAGTTGACGGACCGCCAGGCCCGTCAGCTCCACGAAGCCGCGCAACGCGAGACAGTTTTGAAGGTGGAGCAGGACAACGCTCTTACTGCGGTGGAGGATGCCCGGGCGGAGGCGGCCAACAAGCTGGCGGAGATGGAGTCCCGCCTAATGGAGGCTGAACGCCAGGCTTGGACCAAAGAGTGCGTCATGCGGGCCCAAGCGGAGGCAGTTGCTGCCTTCAAGGAATCTTCGGAGTTCTTGGAGACGTCCCCCCGTCGGTGTACCCTCAGACGAGCGACAGTCAATGGGGGCATCAGAAACTTCCTCAATCTGAATGCCCCATATTCGCCCGGTGCCTACTCCCGTTTCACGGGAATCATCTGAGGCACATGGTGGTGCTGGCGCCTCATCGTCCAGGCCTCGTCTATCTTCGCCGTCTGGTCTCTTCCTACCCGACGAGATTCCTGTGATCCCTGAATTCGATGATAGGGGATTGCCTGTTTATGTTGAAGGACGGCCGGAGTTCCAGAGCGTGGAGGAAGCGTACAACTTCATCCCGTTCGACCCCGTGTATCTTTGGAGTGTGAGGTGCACCAACCAACAAACGGACAATGCAGGTAAATTTTATTTAACATCAGATTGATGACTTAATTATTACTTAAGATTTACGATAGGTTCAATTAATGATATCAATTTGTTGACATTGTATTATTAGGCAATTTCGTTAATGGGACTGGAAAACGGAAAGGGGCTAGAGGCACCTGCACCGGGAAGAGACTTGAGCAGGCCACCGGGGGAAGGAAAACGTCCATAAGGGCCAATGAGGATGGCGAGGTGATCGAGGCATTCGACACCACGTGCAAATATGTCAGCATGGCCGGTGCGATCGTGCGGGACAAGGTCCCAATGCTTTGGCCAGATTGGGAATCTGTGCCTATCTACGTGAAGATGCAAGTGCATAATGCACTCAGTGTGAGTAAAATCGTATTTTCATTACGTAAATTTTACATTTATTAATTAAGTCCGAATAAATATATAATTTTACCTTTTATATATTCATATTGCAGGTGTGGTTTGACGTGGATGAAGTTCTTATTCACACGTGGGTAGAGCGTCAACTACATATGAGGTGATGTGCTTCGACTTATTTGAATATATATCGAGTTAGATTTTTGTTTATCAAGTGTTTTAATATCTCTAACTTTTTTTCCTTGTTTTAATATAGGTATAAAGAGTGGAAGAACGAGCTTTATTCCCATTACACTGTATACAAGGAGCTAGGCCGAGGTTCTACCCCTAGCGAATTCCGGTTTAGGGAGTACAAGTGGCTGTGGCTGATAGCCCACTTCGAGCACCCCAAAGCGAAGGTATGCATCCTGAATATATCTTACAAGCCTAATGTATCGTATCAGATTGAAATAGTTAGTTACTAATTTTTTTTCATATGTTTATCAAACAAGGCGATTTCGAAGACGAACCGAGCAAATAGATTGAAAAACATCAGGGCCCATCATGCAGGTTCACTCAACTACATGGTTTGGTCGACTAAGGCGCAGCAACAACAAGATGTGAACCCGTTGGTGTATATTCATCAGAAGTTCTATCCGCAGTGCCCTGAAGAAGTGGTAAGTCTTTCGCCTCTCCATGTGTTAATAAAACTATTTTTCGATATTAATAGATAGTTGTTAGCTAATACGTTATTCATTTTCGCTTTTCAATTAGGCGAGAGTGGAGGACGCGATCGCAGAAGTGACCATGAGTATAGCTCGGTCTAACCATCCTGACTGCTCCGAGGAAGAAGTCACCCAGTATGCCTCTCAGATCGATCCGCTTGATCGCCCGATAGCGGCTCAGATCATGGCAAAAGCGTGCGGGACTGGAAAGTCGCGTTTTTTTTTCAAAATTTTTCCAGACATTGCCGGCGACATGGACCTTAGTCGCCGGCAATGTCTCACATTCCGGCCACGGCGGCACTGCCATTGCCGGCGACGCCGTCGCCGGTAATGTCCTACACATCACTGGCGACTTGAGTCGCTGGTAATGTCTTGACATTACCAGCGACTCAAGTCGCCGGTGATGTTTAGGACATTACCGGCGACGGCGTTTCCCGTCGGCGGCAATGCTATCTCCGGCGTGAAATTTTCGGTGACGGCATTGCCGGCGACTTGTCGCCGGTAATGTCAATTCCGGCGAAAAAAAAGGCCGGCGACTAATGTCTCTTAATGTGGTAGTGTTATGGTATTAGTGGATGCTTCGACACGCTGGTTACATGTTGGATTATTGTCCACAATGAATGCTGCATATGTTAAACTCTTTACTCAGATTATTCATTTGAGGGCTCACCACCCAGATCATCCTATAAAGTCGATACGTCTCGACAATGCTTGAGAGTTTACATCGCAAACATTTGATGATTATTGCATGTCCATCGGGATTGATGTCGAGCATTCAGTTCCCCTTGTACACACCCAAAATGGTCTCGCAGAAGCTACCACTAAAATACTTCAAATGGTTGGATGGGCATTGGTCATACGCACCAACCTACCTACTTCTGCTTGGGATTATGCAATATTACATGCAGAAATGCTTATTTATTTTAGACCTGCTGCTAGACAACCATTTTCTACATACCAGCTGGTTACTGGCTATGAACCTAATATTTCGCATGTACGCATATTTGGTTGTGTAGTTTATGTGCCAATCACGCCATCTTTACGCGATAAAATGGGTCCTCAAAGACGAATAAAAATCTATGTTGGATTTGTTTTTCCAACTATAATCCGCTACTTATAACCCTTGACAGGCGATCTATTTACTGCAAGATTTACGGATTGCCACTTCAATGAGACAACATTCCCATCGTTAGGGGGAGGAAGGACACATAAATGACAGGAATTGTCATGGTCAGTCCCTAACTTGTCTCATCTTAATCCCCACTTTGCACTAGCAGATAGTGAATTAAGGAGAATTATAGAGCTTGGAAGCGTAGCAAATTCGATGCCTAATACGCTTTCTGACCTTGCCAAAGTGACCAGATCACACATACCTACTGAAAATGTGCCTGCAAGGTTTGACATCCCACAGGGAGGATGTCACGCCGCCACCCCTGTGATGGGAGAGAGCGGTGCTGCCACACATGGTGGACGTGTTGTGGCTAAGGCCATAGTTCCCCAAAGGAAGAGGGGGAGACCCGTAGGTTTGATGGATACTCACCCTAGGAAGAGGGGGAGATCAGCACAACAAGATCCATTGTTCATCGACTCTCAAAATTCATCTCATGAAATTATTCCTGACTACAGTTATGTCCTTGAGACAACTAATTTGGAGGGAGTTCCAACGGTTGATCCTAGTTCAGTGAATAAAGAAATTTTGATGAATTATGCTAGCATACATGAGATTTTGGAGAGAGAATCTATGATCATTTACGATGCAATTGCATTCTCAGTTGCACATGAACTCATAGAACATGATGACATCGAACCTCAATCTGTTGAAGAGTGTCAACAAAGATCAGATTAGTCCAAATGGAAAGATACAATCTAGGATGAAATAGATTCACTAACAAAGAGACAGGTGTTTGGCCCGGTAGTGCTAACTCCGCCAAGTGTAAAACTTGTAGGACATAAATGGGTTTTTGTCAGAAAGCGTAATGAGAATAATGAGGTAGTAAGATACAAAGCTTGCCTTGTGGTGTAAGGTTTCTTACAACGCTCTGGTATTGACTACGAGGAGACGTATTCTCCCGTAATAGACGTCATAACATTCCGCTACCTTGTCAGTTTGGTAGTTTCTGAAAAACTTGACATGCAGCTCATGGATGTAGTTACTGCATATCTCTATGGGGATCTAGATTCATAGATATACATGAGAGTCCCTGATGGATTCGAATTACCCAAGTCAAGTAGCTCTAAACCACGGAGCGCATTCTCTATAAGATTGAGAAGGTCACTATATGGATTGAGCAATCCGAGCGTATGTGGTACAACCGCCTAAGTGAATACTTGATTAGGAAAGGATATGTGAATAACGAGCTATGCCCTTGCGTATTCATTAAAAGAACAAGTTCTAGATTTGTAATAGTAGCAGTCTATGTCGATGACATGAATCTCATCGAAACTCTTGATGAGTTAAAGGATACTGCGAAGTAGTTGAAATTCAAGTTTGAGATGAAGGACCTTGGGAAGACACGATTTTGTCTAGGCCTTGCTAAAACACCATAGTAGTAGAATACTAGTCCAATGGGCAGCTTATGTCCACAAGATGTTGAGAAGGTTTAACATGGACAAAGTACATCCTGTTAGCACCCCCATGGTAGTCCGCACCCTAGATCCAAAGAAGGATCCGTTCCATCCAAGGGATGAGGATGAGGAACTCTTAGGGGCTAAAGTGCCTTACCTAAGTGCAGTAGGTGCATTACTGTACTTAGCTCAATGCACAAGACCAGACATCTCATTTGCTGTGAACTTGTTAGCTAAATTTAGCTCATTGCCCACGCAATGTCATTGAACAGGCATTAAGAATATCTTCAGGTACTTGAAGGGTATGATAGATATGGGCATGTTTTATCCCTACAGAGAGGCAAGATAGAAAGCCACTGACTCAAAGGGACATCCGATTGAAGATGGTGACGCAATTCCCTTTACCCCTTATACCAAGAATCCTTGTGATGTGCTGACGGGTTTGCTGATGCTGGATTTCTCTCAGATCCACATAAAGGTCATTCCCAAATAGGATATGTCTTTACTATAGGAAACCCCGCGATATCTTGAAGGTCTACAAAGTAGACTCTAGTCGCTACATCCACGAATCATTCTAAGATTATTGCTCTTCATGAGGCAATTAAGGAATATTATCCTCATATTCGTGAGACTTGTGGATTGGAATCCACTACTGATGAACCTACATGCATTTACAAGGATAATGATACTTCAATTGAGCAGATGAAGCAAGGTTACATCAAGGAAGACAACGCCAAGCATATATCGCCTAAGTACTTTTACAATCAGCAACAACAAGAGTTTCTCAAGATCCAGATTAACCAGGTTCGATCTGAGAGCAATGTGGCAGATTTATTTACTAAGTCATTGCCCAAATCCACATTCCAGAAGCATGTAAAGAGCATAGGTTTGTTCAGCTTATCTAAGCTGCCTTGATTGTTAGTATCAAGGGGAGATGCAGACTTCACGGGGAGTCTGGCATACATATGAGCGTTTCTGGATGTGAAGGACACGTTGTACTCTTTTTCCTTGCCTAAGGTTGTTTTTATCCCATTGAGTTTTTATTACTTAGCAAGGTTTTAATGAGACAACATAGTTTTGTGTCATATCATCGTCTACGACGATCCGCACTCTTTTTACTTGGCGAGACCAATTTTCTCCTGCAAAGGTTTTTGGCTCGGCAAGATTTTTGTCTCAAAAAATGAAGAAGCGTCGCCACCATACATCGGCACAAGGGGGAGTGTTGTAGGATATTTGATGTTCCTAGTTATGGTGGAGATCACAGGATATGGAAATGTATCTTATCCAAAGATGTAATAGGATTACTTTCCTGTTTATACCTCTTGTACTCTCCTATATAAAGGAGTGGCTTCTTTATTAATAAAGTTACACTGTTAAGGCTTCACACCATTCTCTCTACAATTATAATTCCTAAAAAAGTAATTGCTCTTATTGAAATACACTCTAAGTGTTCGATGGATAGTTATCAGATTAACTGTCGGTAGTTATGGGAAACTGTCCAGTTAACTATTGATAGCTAGGGATAAGTGTCTGGTTAATTTTCGGTAGTTGTGGGTAGATGAACTCATCCAAATGTTTAAGTCATCTACTAATTCACTCATTAATCATTATCTTATTAATGTTTGGGTGATGAGTGTGTAACTCGAATGCTATATTGGATTGATTATTTAGAAGTACAATGGATTAATTGTGGTTAACCATAGGATACTGATTAACTGTATGATATGGTTTAGCTGTGTTAACCATAGTTAACCAACAACTATCTACTACAACTACATACAGTTAACTCACACTACATCTACTAACAATGAACTTTCAAACATAGCTGCGACTACCGAAGCAATGGCCATAAGATTAAAGATGGCTTTATCTATGGCATGGACCTCTCTATTATCCACGTGGAATCAAATTCTCTCCAAATCATTTCGGCCATCAAGAACCCCAAAGTAGTGATTGACTAGAGTATTGCACCTCTCATTTCTCAAATCGTCACTGTGGCCTCTTTTTTTACTTCTATTCATTGGTCGTGGACCAGCAGATATGTTAATCTAACCGCAGATTGTGTTGCGACTATGACATTCAAGAGGATGTGTAATCATGATTGGCTTCTCAATCACCCTTCCTCTCTTTCTAATATTTTACTTTCTGATGTTTCCCACATTGTATCCCATGAGCATGTTCTTGGCATTCACGATGATGGTGGTTACTCTTTAATCGAATTACCTTTTATGAAAAAAAATTACCCTGAGTGAACTCTCAAACTACCCACAGTTATTTATAATTTCCCACAGTTAAATCTAAACTAACCATAGTGAATCACAGTTAATCCATAACTACCTACTACAACTACACATAGTTAACTCACCCCACGGCTACCAACATTTGAACTCCCAAACTATCCACAATCATCTACAATTACCCACAGTTTACTCTATGATGACCACAGTGAACCACAGTTAACCCACAACTACCTACTACAACTGTATACAGTTAACTCACATCACGGCTACCAGTAGTGAACTCTTACACATATCCTGAGTGACCTCTCAAAATATCTAAAAATTATCTACAATTATCCATAGTTAACTCTAAGCTAACCATAATGAATCATAGTTAACTCACGGCTACCAGTATGCTAGGCGACCCTAGACGATGAGGGTACCTTCTAACCCATAGGCGGGGATTAATCGGATTCTAGGCAGATTCTAGGCAATGTCCAACCTTGTTCCTTCGTATTTATTCTAAGCTTTCCTGTGTTAGGAAACTCTGAGACATAGGATCTATTTGTTCCCCAACATAATGCTCTTCACATTTAACTAAGACTTGAGCTGCAATAAACACATGCATCACCGCAATTGCAATTGCAATTGCATCATCAACACCTCTAACCACAACAAACTAATAGAAACTAGTCAATCCAAACAAGTGACATCTCACATCCATCATTTATTAACCTAGGACATCGTATTAAGCATGTTAAATCCAGTATCCCACTCATTTTCAGTATCTAATTTCTCAAAACTCTGTCTGTTAAATTACACTCCTACAATGGATGGCATTAAACCTAATTTTACAACAAAAACAAAAATACTCAATAATCAAATAATCCAAAATAAGTTCCAACGCAAAATAAGCATACAATGTCACAAACATTTCAAATTGGAGAGAATTACAGTGAATAAGGATCAAAGAGAGGACATGCTCGATTGGAGGCTAAGGGTGGAGTGGTAGACACTAAGATCGAGGCAGGGGCGTCCTCAATGCGCGAGGTCGTCTAGGTTGACGCGGTGCGAGGTGTCTGAGGCGAGGGCGCCACGACAGAGGGCAGAGGGTGGCTTTGGAAGCTGATCGATCTATAAGATGATCGAGATCGAAGTCATGGGGGTGTGTGGAGATCTCATTCGCGTCATTGACAGACATCGAAGGAGGCCAGGCCGAGGAGTACTGCGACGGAGGTTGGGAGGCAATGGAGGGCTCGACGGCGCTCAAGGCTAAGCACGGTTGTGGAGGCGCGTTGTTGGAGGCTAGGTGGCACACGACGAGGCTGTAGGGCGGCGCCAGTGGGATGGAGGAGGCGTCAACGCAGAGGCGGATCTAAGGCATTGCAAACCTAGCGACCGCTAGGTAAGTTTCAGCAAACCATGGGTTAGTTTCATTTTTGCTGGGAAAATATCAGTAAAAATTGCAATATGAAGGGAAATGGAAGGAGGAAGTGGTTGTAGTTTTTGAGTTTGAAGAAATTCGTTTGACTGTTTGAGGAAGACGAAGTGAGAAATGAGGGACGAAGTGGAGTTGTTTTGACCAAGAAAAAGTTACTACCTTTAGATTTCCTCCATATGGCATGTTCATTTGCCTTATAAATATATTTTTATAATTAAAAGGATAGATGTAAAATATATTTTATAAAGATAGGTGTAAAATTTATATAGATAAAACAACAAAGATATATGTATTCGAGAGAACAAAATCAAATTGTCTCGGTAACACAGTATATATTGTAATTAAAACGTTGAGTCTCCTATAACTCAGTAATCCATCAATATATTGAATGTGTCTAAGATCACTTATAAATTTCTTGTTAAAATTCACCAACATTCATCGAAAGTTCTATCGGCTATTTATAAAGAGGTTTCATGTAATTTTCAAGTTTCTTTGATTTGACTTAAAATTCCCATTTACAAGCTAGTATACTTTTTAAAAAAATTCCCTTCGCGTCAATCTTGTCCGACCTATTGTTTTTTTAATTACACCATTGTGAATCTTCAATATTGTATTTACTCCCTTTTATTATGTTTTTTTCTCCGCCCACCTAAATTTTGGACTCTAAATCCGTCACTGCGTCAACGAAATGTTGAACACTGATACTATGTCGTCCAACAACAGCAACAACAGAGAGAGAGAGAGAGAGAGAGAGCTCTTCTGAACGAAAATAGGGGAGAAAAAATGAGTTTGAAATGTGAATATAAATGATGACATGAATGTGAATATTTTGAACCATAATGATATTTTTGTTTTCGCCTTAGTACCAGATGACCTGATTTAAGAAGAAATCACAAAGTGACCTTATATAGTATAAATATTTCTCATTTGACCTTACTTAAAATTTACACTTTTAAAATAAGAAAAAACATCTACGTAAAGAAACTGTTCAACCTCTAGAGAAGTGCTAGACAATTCAGAGCTTGGTCTATCACAAATCTGAAAAATAGTTGTTGCACTGAAAGGACCCAACCCCGATTTAGTTTCCTAAACTGGAATCAAACCCCTTCTGAAAACGTGAACCAACAAAAACCATTAAAATTTTGGCAGAGTAACGCTACTAACGCGGAATTGCCATTACCTGCACCTGGAAAATAACACTTCATCCTATGCCACAAAAGCCAAACCGTGGGCACCAATCCCATCCGGATTTCTCAATATCATATCAATAACAATAAACAGTAAACATAACTGTAATATTTAGTATATCCGGGAAAAACCGTATAAAACATATATCAGAGCGACCTCTAGTGTAAATACATACAAAATATACAACAGTAGGCGAAACAAGAACCCTACTGGAAAACACAGGTAGCTCGAACAACTAGCCTCCAACCACGACGTGAGACTCTAGAATCTGAACTGCAAACTGGGCACGGAAACCGAAAAGCCCAGGGGAAAGACATGAAAACCGTTAGAGTGAGTGGACAAAAATAAATGTCTTTCGCCGCATGATATATGTTATAATAACATATGCGAGTCAAGATGAATAAATATAATAAAGTACACGATGTAAACTCATACTTCTCCAGCGTACTGAGCATGCATGTAAAAATCCGACGGGGTCGCTCATGGACACATCTGTGCTAGTACAGTCTGAATTACAGGATCCCAGACCCACACGTGATTCTAGCCAGAAAGGCCTCAGGTCAGAGGTCTGCCCCCCCCCCCCCGGTAAAGGCATCGGGTCAGGGGTCACAGCCTCCCCCGGTAAACATCCTCGGGGATCAGCTGGGATGCAAGTGTATTGATACGACAACATATACTGAGACTGTACTCTATGTAAACCAAATCATAAATAGTTCGATGCAAATGTATAATGCAATAAATAAATGCTTATACGTAATATATACTGGAATAGGCATAATCGTATAACACATGCTCATATAAACCATAATCTCATATGCATTCTCATGCTCGTAAAACGTGTATAAAGACTCGCGATTATCAGTGAAAAGAAATTGTCCACTAACAGGTGAGCAAAACGCGCACTCGCGCTAATCTCGTGGCCCGGCGGAAGATCCCTCACCCGAAGCACGATCTCGATCCCCTGAATAGTCATAAAATGTATCTGATCAAAATCATAATCCACAACACTGTACCACACCACGGAAACCAACCGTTCCCGGAAACATATAATACTGTGCAAAATAATCGACGAAATTCCCGAAATCTCCACTCGAAACCCTCGACTGAAAATCCGATACCCAAATCAACTCGAAAACCTCAAGGTGAAGATCAAGGCGCGAATACGAGAAAAACGACATTAAAAACATCGAAATCCAAAAAGTCAACGGGTCGCCGGAGCTCTGGCGTTGACCGCCGCCGCCGACGGCGGCGCGCCGTCAACCGGAGAGTTTTCCCGGCGACCGAGCTGCCACAATGATCTCCTCAACAAGGCGAACAACTTTAACAAAGGAACCACCACCGTGGTCGGAATCCAGCTCGAAAGCCACGGTGGTCCAAACCGGCCGGAAAACTTCCCGGACCGATTCCGGCGCCGTCACGGCACCTCGTCCCCTCAAAGCAAAGGGAAAATGATCCTGAGCTAAAACCCAACAAAACCCATCAAGTCTCATCGCCGGAGAGCAACCGGAGCACTGTCCCCGTTCAAGGCCGATTTCGGCGAGTTTTCCCCAATTTTCAAATCGATATATCTCCCTCAAATCTCAACCAATTCAAGCAATTCCAAGTTCTAATCAACATAAATCAAGAGACGAATCGAAATATACCAATAACTCGGCCGGAGGTGGCCGGAATAGTGAAATCTGACGGCGGCAGCACGGCGGAGAACCGGTCAACAAAAAAGTCAACGGTCAGCCTTGGTCAACGACAGTCAAACTTCCCAAACAGTGTTTTCGACAATTTTTCGACTATTTCCGATATTTATACTCGCACCTCGGGACGATTGACGGTCCAAAATGGATAACCATTACGATTCGAATAAACATGATACGACGGGATAAACTCGTCGATATTCTGAAACTTCAAATAATCATATTATATTCCTCGATCATCGGAAAAATCATCCGGAACCGCCAACGAACTCGAAATCACGTGTACTACAACCCTCGAGAAGAGACTCAACTCAAATTCTCGGCCGATAATTAAGTCGTATACGAAACCAGCAAACCTCACAATAGTCGATAAACAACGATTACGCACTAACTCGTGGATTACGCTGATTACTCTACTGATTCTGGTTCGGGTCGTCACAAATCTACCCCCCTTAAAAAAAGGCAAAATAACATAAATGGTCATTCATCTCTACCCAAAACGACAGTTTGGTAACTATCGTATAACATATGTCAAAATGGTCACTCGTCTTTTTCGAAAGTATATCAAAATGGTCATTCGCCCGTTAAAAAAAAACCATTTTTTCAAGGGTATTTTTGTCTTTTTATCTTGGCAAAATTGCATAAATAGTCATTAATCTTTGCCCAAAACGACACTTTAGTCACTATCGTATGACATATGTCAAAATGGTCACTCCCGCTAAGGTTTCATTTTCAAATTGGACATTCGAGCTCAAACGTTTGTTAAAAAAAGAAGGCAAAATAGCATAAATGGTCATTTATCTACTTTCTCCATCTATCAATTTAGTCACTCTATCTATTTTAGACGTTAAATACTTGATATGTAAGAGGTACAAATGTCTTTTTATCATTTAATTTTATTTAATTTACAATAATGTCATTATTACAAGTTTTAAAAAATTATTAACTCTCTCTCTCTCTCTCTCTCTCCACCCCACAATCGCCGGCCGATGGAGATTGAACCCAAGCCAGAGAACAACACGAAGGAGCCGCAAACCCTAAACTCTAAACGATGAGGACCTACAAACCTCTCTCTTCCCTCAACCTCGTCGTCGCTGCCCTTAGATTCTCCACAATCGCAGTCACCTCATGGCATCCTATGCGTCCTCGCGGCTAGCCAGATGAAGGAACCCAAGCGTCGCGCCATCTCTCCCCCCAGCGTTGCGCCATCTCTCCCCCGAGCTCGACGTAGCCACGGCCAGCTCCTCCCGACCTTCATGTCTTCCGCCTTCGCCTTTATCTCACTCTCGTAGGCTTCTCACTTTGCCTTGGAGCATGTGGCTTGAGGTGCTAACAAGCCTGATCGAGGTAGAGATCGATCTATCGGCAATGGATTTCGGTTGCGGTGCTACTACAAATGTCGATCGACGAGCCGTCACTGGTGGTGGCAAGCCTCGGAGGAGAGATAGAAAGGATAATTTTTTAGATTTTTAGATTATTTATTGTCAAATGAGGATAAAAAGACAAAATTACCCCTGAACATAAATGAAATATTCTTTTTTTAACAGACGTTTGAGCTCGAATGACCAATTTGAAAATGAAACCTTAGCGGGAGTGACCACTTTGACATATGCCATACGATAGTGACTAAAGTGTCGTTTTGGGCAAAGATTAATGACTATTTATGCAATTTTGCCAAGATAAAAAGACAAAAATACCCTTGAAAAAAATGGTTTTTTTTTTAACGAGCGAATGACCATTTTGATATACTTTCGAAAAAGACGAGTGACCATTTTGACATATGTCATACGATAGTTACCAAACTGTCGTTTTGGGCAAAGATGAATGACCATTTATGCTATTTTGCCAAAAAAGAATATTTCATTTATGTTCAGGGGTAATTTTGTCTTTTATCCTCATTTGACAATAAATAATCTAAAAATCTAAAAAATCTAAAAAATTATCCTTTCTCTCTCTCCTCCGAGGCTCGCCACCACCAGCGACGGCTCGTCGATCGACATTTGTAGTAGCACCGCAACTGAAATCCATTGCCGATAAATCGATCTCTACCTCGACCAGGCTTGTTAGCACCTCAAGCCACATGCTCCAAGGCAGAGTGAGAAGCCTACGAGAGTGAGATAAAGACGAAGGCAGAAGTCGGGAAGGTAGGGAGGAGCTGGCCGTGGCTACGGCGAGCTCGGGGGAGAGATGGCGGAACGCTGGGGGGAGAGATGGCGCGACGCTTAGGTTCCTTCATCTGGCTAGCCGCGAGGAGGCATAGGATGCCATGAGGTGACTGCGATTGTGGAGAATCTAAGGGCAGCGACGGCGAGGTTGAGGGAAGAGAGAGGTTTGTAGGTCCTCATCGTTTAGAGTTTAGGGTTTGCGGCTCCTTCGTGTTGTTCTCAGACTTGGGTTCAATCTCCATCGGCCGGCGATTGTGGGGTGGAGAGAGAGAGAGAGAGAGAGAGAGAGAGAGAGAGAGTTAATAATTTTTTAAAACTTGTAATAATGACATTATTGTAAATTAAATAAAATTAAATGATAAAAAGACATTTGTACCTCTTACATATCAAGTATTTAACGTCTAAAATAGATAGAGTGACTAAATTGATAGATGGAGAACGTAGATGAGTGACCATTTTGACATATGTCATACGATAGTGACCAAAGTGTCGTTTTGGGCAAAGATCAATGACCATTTAAAACTTTTAGTAATGACATTTTTATAAATAAATACAATTTAATGATAAAAAGACATTTTTACCCCTAAAAAGTTAACGGGAGTGACCAATTTGATAATTAAATGTTAGAGGGAGTGACCATTTTGACATATGTCATACGATAATGACCAAACTGTCGTTTTGGACAAAGATGAATGACCATTTATGCTATTTTGCCTTAAAAATATTTCGACCTCGAAATTCACGTACCTGTCAAGTGAACAGATGAGGATACTTTTCCCGCATACGTTGCTCAGTCTCCCAGGTGGCCTCCTCAGCCGAGTGATTATGCCACAAGACCTTCACCAGTGGTATAACAGGGTGCCTCAACTCCTGCTCACGACGATCGAGAATCTGTACTGGCTCCTCCACGTACGTCAAATCCTCTCGGATCGGTAACTGCTGTGGGGCTAACACATGCGAAGGATCTGAGATGTACTTCCGTAACATCGAAACGTGGAAAACATCATGAACACGAGCCATCTCAGCTGGCAACTTAAGCCTGTAAGCAACAGCTCCAACCCTCTCGGTGATCTCGTACGGACCAATGTACCGTGGTCGAAGCTTGCCACGCTTCCCGAAATGCACAATTCCCCTCCACGGAGATAGTTTCAGGAAGACCCAGTCACCCACATCAAACTCGAGGCTCTTCCTCCTCACGTCCGCGTAACTCTTCTGACGATCCTGGGCGATCTTCAATCTGTCCCGGATATTCTGAACGTCCTCCATAGTGCTCTTCACCAGATCAGGGCCAATAAGCCATCGCTCGCCCACCTCGCTCCAGCACAACGGAGTACGGCACTGCCGCCCGTACAGGGCCTCGTACGGTGCCATCTCAATACTGGCCTGATAGCTGTTGTTGTAGGCAAACTTTATCAAATGTAGTTGTTGGTCCCAATTCCCGCGAAACTGCAACACATATGACCGCAACATGTCCTCAAGTGTCTGTATAGTCCGCTCAGACTGCCCGGTCTGAGGATGAAAAGCTGTACTGAAATGCAACCTCGTGCCCATGGCTCACTGCAATGCCTGCCAGAACTCAGAAGTAAACCGACTGTCTCGGTCAGAAACAATAGACACAGGCACACCGTACAGTCGAACAATCTCTGACAAATACAGCTTGGCCAATCTGCCCACTGATATCTTCCCCGGAAGTGCGAGAAAATGAGTAGATTTCGTCAGTCGATCCACAATAACCCAAACACCAGTGTTGCCAGCCGAAGTACGCGGCAACTGATAAACGAAATTCATAGTAATGTGCTCCCACTTCCAAACCGGAATCTCCAGTGGCTGTAATTTCCCTGCAGGCTTCTACCTCTCCGCTTTAACCTGCTGACAGATCAAACATCGGCTCACATATGCGGCAATCTCCCGCTTCATGTTGCGCCACCAGTAATACGCTCGAAGTGTACGAAACATCTTCTTACCTCCGGGATGCATCGCATACGCCGAACAATGAGCCTCATCCTGAATCTCCTTCTTCAGACTCTCGTCTCTAGGCACGCACAATCTACCTCTGAACAACAACGTACCGTCATCACTCAATCGAAACTCTGTAGGCACACCATTCCGTATCATGGTCTTCTTGCCCAACAGGTAGGAATCTGAATCCTGAGCCTCCCGAACCTGATCAACCAATACGGGTCGAACCTGGAAATTGGCTAACAAGGCTCCCTCATCATCCCACTCAAACTCGTCACCTGTAGCCCGAAGCTCGGCTAACATAGACACTCTAACCACACACACATGGAACAACGAAGCTCCGGATTTCCGGCTAAGTGCATCAGCCACAACATTGGCCTTCCCTAGATGGTACTCGAAAGTGCAATCATAGTCGTTGATCAACTCCATCCACCAGCGTTGCCTCATGTTCAAATCTGGCTGTGTCCGTAAGTAAGTGAGACTCTTGTGGTCGGTGAAGATCTTACACTGGGCTCCGTACAAGTAATGTCTCCAACTCTTCAACGCTAGCACAATAGCGGCCAACTCCAAATCATGGGTCGGATAGTTGACTTCGTGTGGTTTCAACTATCTGGAACCGTAGGCTACAACTCTACCATGCTGCATCAGCACACAACCAAGTCCCAACTTCGACGCATCACTATAAACCACAAACTCACCGCTGTCGTCTGGTAATGTCAGAACCGGTGCAGTAGTCAACTTTTTCTTCAGGAGCAAATAGCTCTCCTCACATGCATCGGACCACTCAAACTTGACGCCCTTCTTCGTCAACCTGGTCAGTGGAGTAGCAATCCGAGAAAAATCTTGTACAAACCGCCGGTAGTAGCCTGCCAAACCCAAAAAACTCCGGATCTCCGGTACAGTAGTAGGTCTACTCCAATTCAGTATGGCTTCGATCTTGTCAGGATCAACGCTGACTCCCTCAGCCGATATCACGTGGCCCAGAAACTTCACATTGTCCAGCCAAAACTCGCATTTGCTAAACTTCGCAAACAACTAATGGTCCCGCAAAGTCCGCAACACCGCTCGCAAATGCTTTTTATGTTGGCCCACACTCCTGGAATAGATCAAAATATCATCGATAAACACAATCAAGAACTTGTCCAGAAACTGTCTGAACACCCAATTCATCAAGTCCATGAAAGCTGCGGGGGCGTTGGTCAACCCAAACGGCATAACCAAAAACTCATAATACCCATATCGCGACCTGAAAGCTGTCCTGGCCACATCAGACTCTCGGATCCTCAACTGGTGATATCCGAATCGAAGATCAATCTTCGAAAAGACTAAAGCTCCCTTGAGCTGATCGAACAAATCATCAATCCGTAGCAACGGATACTTGTTCTTCACTATAACCTGATTCAGCTTCCGGTAGTCGATGCACAACCGCATAGATCCATCCTTCTTCCGTACAAACAAAACCGGGGCACCCCATGGCCAAACACTAGGTCGAATAAAACCCTTCTCCAGCAACTCCTGGAGCTGAACCTGTAACTCTTTCAACTCCACCGGCGCCATACGATACGGTGCCTGTGAAATGGGTCCTGTACCCGGTAATAGCTCAATAGTGAAATCAATCTCCCGAACAGGAGGTATACTAGGTAACTCCTCCGGAAGCACATCCGGAAACTCGGAAACAACCTCAATACTACCAAGGTCCGGCACAGCAGCCGTAGTGTCTACCATATGAGCTAAGTAAGCAACACAGCCCTTCTTCATCAACTGATCCGCCCTCATCGCGGAAATCAAACATGGTAGTGAAGTGTTCTTCTCGCCGCGAAACAATATCTCGGGAAAGCCTGGTCGTCGAAACACCACCTCCTTCTTGTGACAGTCAAACATGGCCCAATGCGTCTCCAAGAAGTCCATACCCAAGATCAGATCTAAATCAACGATATCAAGCAACAACAAATCTGCGGCTAAACCATGGCCTCCAATAAAAATCTCACAGTCTCGGTACACCCAGCTAATACTCACAATCTCACCAGATGGATACAACACTCTCCACAACCCCGGAAGTGGAGACGCAGGTACCGTAGCTAATGATGATAGTACGTCTATATGACATGAATGAATATGTGGCACCTGGATCTAATAATGTAAGTACTAGAATACCAAAGATATGCAACGTACCGATAACCACCTCAGGTGAAGCTCTGCCCTCTCGCAAAGTCATGGCATGAACCCTTGCCTGCCTGGCTGGTCGTCCACGCTGAGGCTATCCCTGCTGTCTGCCCTAGCCTGCAAACTGTACTGGTCGAGCTCCCAAAGTGGCACCTCGCTCAGCTCCGGAACTCTGGGCCGCCTGTCCATCAGCACCATCAAGCTGGAAACACTCATTCGCATAGTGACCCACCTGGCCACAGCGAAAATAAGTGACAGGGCCTCGCTGACATGGACCAAAGTGATGCCTGTTGCAGAAGCTACACAATGGGTACTCTCTCAGTACGGCAAACATGCCACCGGTACGCCAAGGATAACTAGAACCGCTGGAACCCCCACTAGCCTGTGGTCGCTGCGGTCGATCTCTCCTCCATCTCGGTCTCTGTCTCGGTGCACCAGCTGCTGCTCTATATGGTCCATTACCCGAGGATGAAGCCGAACTGGAAGTATCAGAACTCTGCCTCTTTGAAGGCCCCTGACTCGGTCCACCCTCCTCAAACCGTCTAGGCTGGTACCTCATCTGCCTCTCCTTCTCGTTATCCTCACCTCGGAGTGCTACACTAACAAACTCATCGAAGTTGTTCCGAGGCATCGTAGTCAGAGTCCCCTTGATATTCAAGTTCAAACCCAGCTCAAATCTGCGGCACTTGGCTTCCTCAGTAGCCACCATGTCACGCGCAAAACGAGATAAGTGGGTAAACTTGTCCCGGTACTCAAGCACTGACATACTGCCCTGTCTCAAATTCGTAAACTCCTCATACTTACGCTGCTGGGTAGCCTGGTTGAAATACCTCCGCATTAACAAATCTCGGAACAAAGTCCACGGAGTATCAACTGAAACTCTGTCGGTGCTAACCCACCAGAAATATGCATCAGACTCAAGTAATCTGACTGCTGCCACTGTCATCTGCTCAGGGGTAAATTGCAGACGTTCACATACACATTCAACCTGAATCAACCATGCCTCACAAATCTCTGGATCAGCTGAACTCGAAAAGACAGTCACACCAGCTGTACGAGCTTTGACTACAGGGTCAAAACACTCTTCTAAACGCAATACTCGCATCAGCAAGTCATGCGTCTGGCAATCCTCATCAGGATCCGCTTCCCGATCAACACGGGGACCACGTCGAGGAGGCATCCTACTGATAAAAGACAAGCATTAGGTACAAGCAGAAGGAACGTAATCATGAGACCTCAGATATTTGAGAACACACAACACCCGAAGTATTGATAAGTACCGCTGGCCAGTCGGGTCATCACTCCAGTCATGCTGTACAAACTCAAATACCCTAAGCGTCACAACTACAAGAGTCTACATAATCTGACAACCTAATGCTCTGATACCAAGCTGAAAGGACCCAACCCTGATTTAGTTTCCTAAACAGGAATCAAACCCCTTCTGAAAACGTGAACCAACAAAAACCATTAAAATTTCGGCAGAGTAACGCTACTAACGCGGAATTGCCATTACCTGCACCCGAAAAATAACACTTCATCCTATGCCACAAAAGCCAAACCGTGGGCACCAATCCCATCCGGATTTCTCAATATCATATCAATAACAATAAACAGTAAACATAACTGTAATATTTAGTATATCCGGGAAAAACTGTATAAAACATGTATCAGAGCGACCTCTAGTGTAAATACATACAAAATATACAACAGTAGGCGAAACAAGAAACCTACTGGAAAACACAGGTAGTTCGAACAACTAGCCTCCAACCACGACGTGAGACTCCAGAATCTGAACTGCAAACTGGGCACGGAAACCGAAAAGCCCAGAGGAAAGACATGAAAACCGTTAGAGTGAGTGGACGAAAATAAATGTCTTTCACTGCATGATATATGTTATAATAACATATGTGAGTCAAGATGAATAAATATAATAAAGTACACGAGGTAAACTCATACTCCTCCAACGTACTGAGCATGCATGTAAAAATCCCACGGGGTCGCTCATGGACACATCTGTGATAGTACAGTCCAAATCACGGGATCCCAGACCCACACGTGATTCTAGCCAGAAAGGCCTCAGGTCAGAGGTCTGCCCCCCCCCCCCCCCCCCCCCCGGTAAAGGCCTCGGGTCAGGGGTCACAGCCTCCCCCGGTAAACATCCTCGGGGATCAGCCGGGATACAAGTGTATCGATACAACAACATATACTGAGACTGTACTCTGTATAAACCAAATCATAAATAGTTCGATGCAAATGTATAATGTAATAAATAAATGCTTATACGTAATATATACTGGTATAGGCACAGGTGAGCAAAATGCGCACTCGCGCTAATCTCGTGGCCCGGTGGAAGATCCCTCGCCCGAAGCACGATCTCGTTCCCCTGAATAGTTATAAAATGTATTTGATCAAAATCATAATCCACAACACTGTACCATACCACGGAAACTAACTGTTCCCGGAAACATATAATACTGTGCAAAATAATCGACGAAATTCCCGAAATCTCCACTCGAAACCCTCGACTGAAAATCCGATACCCAAATCAACTCGAAAACCTCAAGGCGACGATCAGCGCACGAATACGAGAAAAACGACATTAAAAACATCGAAATCCAAAAAGTCAACGGAGCTCCGGCGTTGACCGCCGCCGTCGCCGGCGGCGCGCCGTCAACCGAAGAGTTTTCCCGGTGACCGAGCTGCCACAGTGATCTCCTCAACAAGGCGAACAACTTTAACAAAGGAACTACCACCATCCAACTACCACCGTGGCCGGAATCCAGCTCGAAAGCCACGGTGGTCCAAACCGGCCGTAAAACTTCCTGGAACGATTCCGGCGCCGTCACGCCACCTCGTCCCCTCAAACCAAAGGGAAAATGATCCTGAGCTAAAACCCAACAAAACCCATCAAGTCTCATCGCCGAAGAGCAACCGGAGCACCGTCCCCGTTCAAGGCCGATTCCGGCGAGTTTTCCCCAATTTTCAAATCGATATATCTCCCTCAAATCTCAACCAATTCAAGCAATTCCAAGTTCTAATCAACATAAAATCAAGAGAGGAATCGAAATATACCAATAACTCGGCCGGAAGTGGCCGGAATCGTAAATCCGACGGCGGCAGCACGGTGGAGAATCGGTCAACAAAAAAGTCAACGGTCAGCCTCGGTCAACAACGGTCAAACTTCCCAAACAGTGTTTTCGACAATTTTTCGACTATTTCCGATATTTATACTCACGCCTCAGGACGATCAACGGTCCAAAACGGATAACCATTACGATTCGGATAAACACGATACGAACGGATAAACTCGTCGATATTCCGAAACTTCAAATAATCATATTATATTCCTCGGTCATCGAAAAAATCATCCGGAATCGCCTACGAACTTGAAATCACGTGTACTACAACCCTCGAGAAGAGACACAACTCAAATTCTCGGCCGATAATTAAGTCGTATACGAAACCGGCAAACCACACAATAGTCGATAAACAGCGATTACGCACTAACTCGTGGATTACGCTGATTACTCTACTGATTCTAGTTCGGGTTGTCACATGCACCTCTAAAGTAGTAGTGCATGATAAACGACAACCATGTTGCGGACGTGAAAGCATAATGTCTATTAAGCTTAGTGTCAAATTATAACGAGGGAGAATTTGTTTAATTGGTGTTGAGCAAAATAGTCCATTGTAGAATTCTATAGTGTGCCACCGAATTTTGAAATTTTGAAGTTAATATATAAAGTAGTATCACTTGAAAACCATGATACTGTAGTGACAATATCAAATCCTAATATTTACTATCACTTCAAAAACTGTGACAGTCGATCAAAAACCATGTATATCACTTGTCCAGAGATAATGCCTCGTTGGTGGAGGTAAGTAGTATAATTGATGATTCTATTCACTATTAGGTGTGCTTGATATGTCGCACGTTAAACATTATACGCAGCAATTGGTATGACACATTGATTAGCCCACCTTACTAGTATTGAAAATTGAGACATCGAAAATTATGTGATGTTTTGTTTGAAGATGGATATATAATTTTACGAGATTTTGGCTCGATGTCCCCTTGTTATGTTTGCAAAATATCAGTTAAATAAATCAAAGATGATTTAAAAAGCAATCTCAAGCAGCAGGTCCTAATTACAACTCTTTCGTATTCATAAAGTTTACGTAAAAGGAATACTTTCACGTGAAATGGTTGATATGCTTCAGGTTTAGCACAACTAGTCGTAGCTCTTAGCGGTCAAAAAGTAATATTAACGTATTTACTTACAGACACAGTATTACAAATTTGTAGTGTTAGCGACTCGATACATATAAGATTTACAGGCTGTGTTAAGGTCATTTAATTTGCTGTGGTTCTTCATTTGAATGAATGAAATGCAGAAAGAGGGTCCAAAACTTCAGCTTTCCAATTTTGATCTCCGTGCTTCCTGTCAAAATCTTTAGACATATTCTTCCAAGTCCAAGAATCTCAATAAAATTCCTTCCAAAAATTTCTTGGCAATTTTCTGCTTCTCTCATCCAGATCAAACTCTTCTATATAAGCCAGGATTGACGTGCTGGGCACTGTTCCATTGGAATCAAGTTAGGCATGAACTAATCTATGATCTTCTCACCAGTTGAGAACAGATTCCAGACAATAGTTCCGACTAGATAAAGGCCTACAGAAACCTTGAATACATCATCCCAAGAACCTGAAAAAATGTCATTGTGGAAGACAGTAGCATAGATCAGCTTATTGCCTATGGGTTTCAACCTGAATCGTTGGAAATTTGATATGAACTTTGGGCCAAAAAGAAAATTTGTTAGCTAGGAAGCGGTCAGTCAATATACAATACTGTAATACCCTAGCGCTCATGCAATTATACGTATTGAGAAATTGTGATTATCCTATGGTGGAAATGCTTGAGAATAGTGTCACCGTTCTAGACCAAGTTAATTTATTTCTAATGCAATAGCTAAAATGGATAAGTCTTCAGTACTAGCAAGTAGCAACTATAGGATTCAGAACATGGACACTATTGCACTAACCGTGTTGCAAAATGTAACCAGTTGATGCCGTTCCTAAGACACCTGCCAGAACTCCAGCAGTATTGGACAGACCAAGCAATACTCCCTGGGAAATAGTTAGAAAAATAAATAAATATCCTCCTACTTTTCACCCAACAAGCAATGATCTACTCAGTAAAATGCTTGATCGGGTGATCATAATACACAGAAGATATTAGCACATGCGATCCAGATTAAAAGCTAAAATTAATACTCACAGAATATCGTGGGGCGATATCTTGATGGTTTGAATATAGACCAGATTGAGAGAAGGCGTCAGTTCCCTATTGATGCAAAATAGAGGGAATCCAATGAAGGTATATCATATACCAAATTTACAGAACAAAAACCAGTGATTAAGAAGCTACACAAAGATTTGACATCGCACCTGACTGCATGCCATGCATAGAACAGCCATTGCAGGAGAGTTAACATGGCTCAACTGAGTGAGGAAGAAAGCAGGGCCAAGAAACCCAATTGTCTGCATAATCTACAAGGTAAAACAAACTAGGTTAGCAAACCAACTAAGGGATACCAACCAACTAATTGAAATGAATTTCCTCCAGTCTTTTCTTTTCAAAGGGCCAGAAAGTTCAGCAGTTAATTTCAAGGCAGAATTAGCCACCTCATTTAGTCATTTTCCTAGTAAATTAGTATACTTATATCCCAAAGGAAGAGTTGAGTATATATATAACACTAAAAATTAGTGGTACCTTCCGAACTTTTGTCACTGATACACCCCTACTGACAAGTGTGTCTGCAATCCATCCTCCAAGATTTGCAGAGAATGCCATTGTTAGCCAGGGGAGGACGCAGAATAACCCTGATTCTGTAAGATTGAACTTCAGCACCTGAGGGTGGGATTAATAATCATAATATTAGTATTCAACATGCAACTTCAAGTTTGATTGAGCGGAGTTCTATAAATGCAGTGAAAAGCAAAACTCTGCAGCTATTCAATAATATCTATTTTTGACTAGCCAAATGATAAATCCTCCTAAATCCTAAAAGATGAAGACTTACTTGGTTATAGTATGTTGGCATCCATGTAAGAAGAATAAATGTTCCCCAGTTGTGACAGAAGTGAGAAACTATAAGCGCCCAAACAGGTGCCTTTGACAAAATCTGTCCCCAAGGAATCACTTTCACACGTTCCTTGGAAACATTACCAGCAAGAATTAGCTTCTTTTCTGCAAGTCTTAGCTCTGGATCCTCAGCAGGTGAACTGTATGCCTACAGAAACAGACCCCCAATAAATGAAAAGGAACAATATATTCTCATAAGTTACAAGTAAAAACAGATTGATTGCTAATTGTTCAGTAAAGGCAGTGAATTTCTATTACCTTACTTATCCAAACAACAAACCAGACTGTCCCTAGTGAACCGAAGGAGTAAAAGACTGATGGCCATCCAAACTGATGTATTAAAAATGGTGAAAATGCAAAGCCAGTGACTGATCCAATGTACATGCCACTGTAAACCAAAGCCAAAGCTCGACTTCTCTCCGATACTGGAATCCATTTTGACAGAATGTTATTCATTGCAGGCATAGCAACCCCCTGAAAAGTGGAGCTATCATTGCAGGCAAGTCACACCAAATTCAGCAAAAAAGTACCAATCAATTTAGGCACAACAATTTTCATTCCAGCCTAGAATGTGATATAGTCACCAGTGCTATGCACCTACTTATTAATAGAAAAGTTAGAATTCTAACCTCACCAATCCCCATGAAAGCGCGAACAACAAGTAGAAAAGGCAGTCCAAGTTTAGCAGCAACAGGAGTGAGAGCAGTAGCAACAGACCACCAAATAACTCCAAATGCCAACACTTGCTTTCCACCTATGGTATCTGCCAAAATGCCACCAGCAATCTGCAGCACTCAAAATTTCAATTGATCACATAATACTCTCAAAATGCTGATCTTAGGCTATACTCATAGGTAGTGATATTTCATTTTTACTTGACCACAAGCCCCAAGGTATGTGACACTGTCAGTTCAAAATAATTATAGCCTATTATAAGTCTAATCTGAGAACCTATACAACCCAATTATAAACATATAATGCAATCAGGGGAATTAAGTGTGTAAACTCATTACCTGAGTGAGGAGATAGCCCCAGAAAAAAGAAGACTGTATCAAACCCACAGTTGCTGAGTTCCAATGGTACTCTGCTGACATGGGAAGTATGGCAATGCTCATATTTACCTGCCAAACAAGACTAATGTCAAACATTAGACTATCCTATCCGCTTTTAACATCCATTTTTCATTTGGAAAAAACTAGTCTATACAAAAGTTTCTCATTAAGCCTTTAGAGATTGAAAATTTAGTACTAATCTCTTCCATGACTTGGAAATGCTACATCAAGATTTAAGTTACTTGTTTTATTTTCTTTCTTGTCTAACCTGAAAAAGGTCAATAGGCCGGATAACCTTCCTTATCTAAATCAAGAAACTACCATTTTTGAAGTTGCAAACTTGAAGCTTACTCTATCCATATTGCACAGAAGAAAAGCCGTGAAGCACAAAATCACAATAACCCATCGTTTCGGAAATTGCTCCAACCACGACACCTCATCCACAGTCACCAAATCCTCCTTCGACCCGGCTCCTCCCATGTCTCGGGAACCCTCCGATAACTCGTACGTCTCCGATTTAACCTCCGCAAACAATTTCCCGCCTCTCCTCTCTCCGCCGCCGCTGCCGGAGACGCGCACCACGCAGCAGTACTGCCCGCGATTCTGAACCTGGACCCGGACCCGAAACCGAACCGGGCTAACAGGTCTGTAATCGGACCCGAAACTCCTCCTGGAGACCGAAATGTCGGGCGGGATATTCGCTTTGGGAGAGAAAGAATAAAGGACGGCTCTGGCGTTCATGGTGACGACGGTTTCGGTTAAGTCCAGAGCGAGCTGCTTCGTAAAGTGAAGGAGTGCTATAATGGTGGGTTGGAGATTTTTGATATTTCTGTGGGACTGGCTGTGGTTTGTGCACGTGGCGGTTGCACGGAAGTTGATGCGGTGAGGGGTTCTTCTGTTGGCGGGTAATTAACGGAAAATCAAATGACCAGTATTATTTAATAGTTACTGTATAAGATGGGCTGGGCCTGTGTCAATTGAAAGATGGTAGACCGGCTAGACCCCAATAAAAAACGTGGTCCATTATGAAAGATGTCGAAAAAGTCTCTCTTCAAAGTTCTCTAATTATTTCCACAAACTTGAAGAACACTTCTTCTTCTTTTCATACAAATGGAAAAGAAAGTTAAATGTGAAAGCCTATCTCGGTATGTCATACAGCCAATTCCAGTACTGTCAAAGAGAAAGGAATTCATAGTGCATGTGGGAATCGAGTGATCCATATATGAAGAGGATCTAGGCCATAATCCTTATTGGCTTACCCGCACACTTATCAAAACAAGATTTGCTTCACAATAGATATGGTCACTGTTCAAGAAAACGGTCTACTCGGCCAAGTATTTGTGATCCGGCTGGAAAAAGCACCAAATTTGGCTTGAACGGACCTTTGATTAGAGAGACCCAGTAATCGGCACTTACTCGGTCGGTTCGGTCAATTCGGCTAATTACTTGGCCAGTTCGGTCATTAATTTTTTTTAAAATAACAAAAAAATCTAGAAGAAAAGAGAGAGAGAGAGAGAGAGAGACGCCAAAGACGGAGAGACACTACCAGAAAAAAATAAGCACTTAGACGACATCTAAGGTTCGTTGGCTAAGGGTCATAATGTAAGAACTTAGACGACGACACCTACGTCATTGTCTAAGTTTCTACCCGACGAAATTTTACTGAAAAAGACGATGAAAAATTTCGTCGTGTACAATTTTTTAGACAACGAAAATATTTTCGTTGTCTAAGTTAGAACACTTAAACGACGGAACGGTTTCTTCATCTAAGAAATTCTAACTTAGACGACGAAATATAAGGATTCGTCGTCTAAGTGTTCTAACTTAGACGACAAAAAAATTTCGTCATCCAAGAAATTCTCCTAAACGACGAATCCTTATATTTCATCGTCTAACAAATTCCATTCGAGACAACAAACATTTTTTTGTCATCTGAATATTCTTGCTAAACGTCGAAATATTAACCATTTCATCGTCTAACATGTTCACTTAGACGATGAAATCTTCACTTCCATCATCTAAGTTGTGTATATATATATTTATAATTATTTTAGAAATATAAATTGTTAAAAATTATATAGTAAATTATGAAAGTACTCATTAAATATATTAAATATTAAATTCGTACATAAAACTTATACCATTCCAATCAAAATATAAACGTAATTACATACGAAACTAAACAGAAATATCGACATCGGCGGGAGTTTGCACCCCACTGATTCCCTTGATGCTCGGATCGTCGTCATCGTGTCCAGAATCCTGAAGCATGACATTCAGATGACAAATAGAATCAGGATCCATGACTAGCCTAGTCTTGAGGAACTCGAGTATATGATCCATCTAAGTCTGTAACGTATCAGTTCGAGTCTGGGCCGCTCGAGCCTCCTCTTCGGCCGTGCGGACCCGTTCCTCTACAGTTGCCGCACTCAAACGCCTTCTTGACGAAACCGAAGGCTGGCTCAAATCTTGCTTGATTTCCCGTCCAAAGCCACGAAACTCCTTCCCAGGTCAGCGGCCAAAAACTGTATCTACAATATGGATCAAAGTCTCCTTCGATAGAGGAGGCAACTCTTCGAGCGTCATCTATGGGTTCTACAAATATGCGTGCGTAATTCCTTCTCAGCCAATTGTATCAACCTTTTCTGAAATTAATATTGTGAACAATATATGAATGTCAATTTCTAAAGAAAATTTGATATAGTTTCCTCTAAAAATGGAGGAAACCAAAGACAAGTTTGAAAGAAAATACTTCGAATAACCAATTCCAAAATAACAAACCGTAGGGACCGATTCCCATCTGAATTTCTCAAGTTCAGAATAATGTTTAATTTAGACAACTAAACAAAATTCCAATAACACAACCTAACCATGATTCAATTTCTTCAAACCAACAATAAGATAAACTCAATCAATTTCAGAAAATGGGTTACTTATGCCACATTCACTAGCGATATCTTCTTGCTTGAGCCTGACGTGAGAAGACATGCTGGCATCAAGAAAACAGTGATTCGAACCCGCATCTTTTTGAGTCTTTGTGATGTTGATCATCATTTTGGAGCCCGACTTATGAGGCATCGTCTTCTTCTCATGATTAGCAGTGTTGGTCACCGACCTTCTCTGTTTCACAAAAAGAGAAATTAAATAATAAATAAATATTTAAAATTAAGAAATGATTCATTTTTATTACATCAAAGAAAAAAAAGATGAACCTTAAACTTGTCGAACTCAAAGTGCCTGACCAATAATCTCACTCGTCTTCCCTTTTCGTCAGCAACTCTGTTGGGACACTCGAGGCGTAGTGTTCATTGTAGTACTTGTGCAAGTCGTGCTTCCAATCCTTGTAAATAATGGTAGACGTCGTCTTCGCTACGAATTTCCACATCTCCAGTTTGGTTTCATAGTCATAATGTACCTAGAAAAAAATAGAATAAAAATAAAATTCCTAAACCATATGCCCCTATGTTGTGTAATTAATTATGAAATTAAATAAAATTAAATAGACCCTATTTCCAAGAGTTTGCAATACACCCTGAACTTGTCGGCTTGGGAAAGCTCGTCCCAAGAAGGGGCCTTCATACGTATATTGTTCCGTATAATAGATCTGATGTTGTGTGAGCACAAACTGCTCAGTTCCAGCGTTGGAAAGCCTCGGGTGAACTCGTCAAATGCCACCTTGATCTTCTTCCACGTTGACTTTACTATCTTCTCGACTTTAGCTCTGTTCGCAAGTCCCCTAACGCGTTTGGGGGCCAGGTCTGAGGGGTCCCTCTTGTTCACTTTGTGTCAGGCACTAATGCAAACAGAATCGTCAACGAATATTTGGGGACCTTGTGACGCCTCCGAAGCGGAAATCCCTTGATCAACTGTATAGGTTGTAGTCGCTTCATTGAAAGCATTTGGTATCGTCTATGACCTATCAGAGGCTACATGAGCTGTAACGGTCTCCTCTAAGGTTTGACCATAACCCAACTTTTATCCTATGGATTGAAATTCGGCATTCTTCTCTTGTGCAGTGCGCATCTTCCCTCCCACCATCGGAAATTAACAACATTTACTTAGCAAAATATTATTCATCAAAACACATCCATACCAAAAATAAAAAATTCATTTATTCCAGTACATATTCATCTTAAGCCTTATGACATGCCTAAATTCATCAAACACAACCAAAATTCTTCAAACACAAACTAAATTTGACATGCTCCCCCTTATTCATTCATGCCTTATAAATTTTCATTCAACAAAGTACATATAGGATCCATCAATAGCAATTCTACATAAACTCCATAATCATAACATAATCACCATAATCTCAATAATGTCCATAATCGGAACACAATTCCTTACATAATCTCCATAATCAACAACAATTCTACATAATCTACATTATCTCTCCATCAACAAAAAGTCCACATAACCTCCATCAACAATAATACATAATCATAAATTCATCAATCCACAATCCATAATCTCCATCAACAATCCACAATCCAACAAATCCATTAAACAATTCATTCAACAGATTCATACGACTTACTATATATATACAGCAGAGAGAGGGAGAGAGAGAAGGAACGGTGGACAAAGGAGTGGTGGCAGCGGTAGAGTAGGGGCCGCCGGTCAGTGGGTTATGGCGATGATGGTGGTATCGGGGTGAGGGAGAAGCGACAGAGAGAGGGATGGCACGTGGAGTGGTGGTGACAGTGTCGGTGTAGTGAGAGAGAGAGAGAGAGAGAGAGAGAGAGAGAGAGAGAGAGAGAGAGAGAGAGATGGCTGGATTGATTTGGGGACGAATGAGATCGATAAAATCGATCTTAATAAAGCCACTTAGCCAATGAAATGAATTGTCTTCTAAGTGAGGTCATTTTGTCGTCTAAGTGGTTTTAAAATACCTTTAAAAATTTGGCTCAAAAAAATACCCACCAAAAATTTTGGTCCTAGACGACGAAAATAACTTAAAATTCATCGTCTAAGAATGAACTTTTTGGTCTTAGGCGACGAAAATATAGGATTTCGTCGCCTAAGAATTGATTTTTTTTTTTTATATTATAACTGAAAAATTAATTTTGTGTACCCGCTTAAATTTCAACCACAAAACTGAAATTTCAACGAAACAGAAATGTCTATATATGAATCTTCGTAACTCCGATTTTCCAACCATCTACACCCACAGTCCAAAAAATATTTACTTTATGCCCTCGACGAATATAATCGTCAATCTAACATGGTACATATGATCGTGCTCTTAGAGGTCAGATCGTGAAACTCTACTTAGACCATGAAAGTGGTTAAATTTCATAGTCTAAGTGACACTTAGACGATGAAACTTAAGTTTTTCGTCGTCTAACACTTTCAAGGGTCAGGGGAAAGAGTTACAGGCTTAGGGTATAGCATTTAAGGTGAACTTAGATGAGCAAATAAATATATGTTCTTCGTTCAAGTAGTTCTTAGACGACTGAATGAATATATATTTGTCATCTAAGTAGTTCTTAGTCGACGAAACAATGTTCGTCATCTAAGTAGTTCTTAGACAATGAACATTAATTCATTTTTTCGTTTAAGAACTGCTTAGATGACAAAATTCTATGATTTCGTCATCTAAGATGTCCTCTTTACCAGAAAAGCATCTTGCATTTGTTTATTCTAAAATCATTCATGCTTAAGACATAATAAGTACTACAAACACTCTAAATAAACCTCTTTTAATTTGTGTCTTATAATTAATTAATATAATATGCCCGCGCATATTCAAATTCAAATTATCTCCATCAATTAATTAATTATTATTAAGTATGACATATATTTATATATCAATTACTTCCATCATCATAATCATCATCATTTGAATCATCTTCATCACTCTCAGTTGAATGATATTCATCATCATAATCTCAATCATCTGAATTGTATACGACATCGTGGACATCATCGTCTAGCTCCTCTTCAAAGGTATTATTCTCTTGGTCGTCGATCTTCTTTTGAGTAAGATCTGTGGCATGATCATGCATGAGTAAATGTTCGTTAGTCCGAATCAGTTCCAATATGTCGGGTATGATAGAAGTAATAGGTTCTTGATAAGCATTGTCATTATGCGTGTCAGTCGCCAACGTCCTTTCAAGTGTGTGACACTCCATATTTCTCAGTGTAACATATGGTTAACTATTTTCTAACATTCACCCACTTTCGGATCATCCAGATAGAACACCTACCTAATTAAGGTGGAAAGAGGGAATGGCTCATCCTTATACGACTTTGAGTTTGTATCGACTAATAAGATGCCCAGATCTTCCTTCGTACGCTTGAACTATTTACACTTGAATAGAAAAACGTTTGTACCATTCTCATAAAGTAGTTGAACGACATTAACAAGAACCCCGTAATATATGTTAGCGCCTTCTCCAATTACGATCCCACTGTTTTGTGTTCTTCTTCCTTCATCTCGTTGTAATGAATGAAACTTTATACTGTTGACAAAACATCCGGGGTAAATATAGTGTTGTACCGGCTTATGAGCTAATAAGTTCTTTTCCCATGATCACTACCCCTCGTGGTTACCGAATTTTTCTAGATCAATCATCTGCAAAATTGTGAAGAAGATATATGAACGTGTATTTAATTTCTACCAAAAATTTGACATAATTTTTCCTTAAATAAAAGGAAACCAAAAACCTGCATGCATAGACTAAGGAACACTACAACACATGATGCATCATACAACTGGGAATAACTGTTGCAAACTGGGGTCAAAAGCCGTTGTGTTACTACATGTTGTCTGATAATAGCATCAGACAACGGTGATTTAAATGTTGTATGACAAAACTCTTACACCGATAGTTATTAAACTCGTTGTTAATGAAACATACCAGTTCACTTAAATACCATGCAAGCTTGGCATTCAGTGCGCACATGGTATTCGGCACAGCATTTAGCGCGCGTATGGCATTCAGCATGACATTGCATTCAGACAACAAACTTCAGTGAAGAAAAAAGCATCACTCAACATTTTTAGACTTTATACCGTTGTAAAACTTTGATTGTTAATTATTCAGACATCATTATAATCATAAATACCGTTGTTTGAGATGTCTTCATTTATGTGTATCTGGATAAAACATACAATGATTTACTTTATGAAACCATTGTGTAATTTATATTAGACGACAATTGTTTGATTATATTGTTGTGTGAGTTATGCTTATAAGGTATATATACTGCATTGAACGTCTCTTTTAGTTGTGTGAGGCTTTATTTGCATATCCTCATACAACAAATTATAAGACTGTTATGATGTATGTTTTGAATTCAAAATATATCAAATGACATTACAATAAAGCCATACCATATCTGAAATCAAAATCATTTGCATTCATATTGAAACTGTTATTGATTACACAAACTTAACCCACAACTCTATCAATTCATATTTCTAGTAATATGTAACCTACTACAGAATATTGACTATGGTCGATGAAGACCATTGGCTACTACACATCAGTTTATAGCTTCTTGTCCTTAACATGAACAATAGACATTGAATCATCTAACTTGGCAGTCCTCGAAAGCTAGTTACACAGTTGTGTATAAAATGTAATCCAACTCAAGACCTTGCATCTTGTGTTGCAAGCACAACTACGTAAGTGGAAAACTCATCTCTATCAGCTTTCACCCTCATGCTCATAAGAGATTAGTGATTTTTATTTTTGCTAAATTTATTTAACCATGGAAAATCGGGAGGATGATTACATAAAACAAGGAGAGCTTACTTGGAACAACATAAGTGACCTGGAAGCCAATATTTACAACAATGCCAGAAGTTCTTCTCGCTGCATACAAAGCTAAAGTTGCCTATAGTTCAGAAGCAGAATGAGCAGTACAACAAAACTAAATTAACCTGAGGCCAAAGAATTATCTAGTCTAATCTAATTATGCTTCAAAGTAGTTAATTTAACTCAGTTTGAAGTCTAGAACCAAGAGAAAACAGAAAATGGGAAAAAAGAACATACCTTATTGATTGCACAAACCGCAGGGACTTTCATATCAAACAATACTCTATATATGGCATCTTGGAGCTGTTCCCTTGATGCTTTTGTAGTTTCAGTATTTGAAAGATATAAAATTATTTGATGAGACGTGTAACTAGTTAAGCAATCAATGAAAGATACCACTCTAGAGGAAAAATAGAACATCTAACTCCGATCTTGCCAATGTCGGGTTCACATTCTATACTACTAGATTGTTTATGCGTGGCAAGTAGTCTCAAAGGTCGAAGAGACTTTGATGTACTTCCAGAACTAGTTTCACCTGCATTTGAAAATGGTGTTTTCCAGTACAACCAATTTGAAATGGATCTGATGGCTTGAATTGCTGATACTCTTGCTTCTTTTTGTAAGTTTGTTTCCTGAATCCACATCATACATCTTCTATCAAATGTGAAATGTAACCTAGCCAGTTTCATATATATATGGATGATGATGCAGCAAACTAATCATATATATGGATGTCATAAGTAACTACAATTAAATAGACTTACTTAAGTATTGTTTATGCTCAATTGGCACCGAAACATCAACACAGTGCTGGTAGTACAGATCAATATAGTCAACATCAAGCCGCTTTAGACTAGCTTCACAGCATGCTCTTACATATTCTAGAGTCCTATTTATTCCGAATTGAAAGTCATCTAACTTGACAAGGCCAATTTTTTTTACCTAATTGAACCTTGTCTATAGGAAGTTGTTTCAAAAAGCCTAAAAGAAACCATATATAAGTTCACATTGTCCGTACAACTGCTAGCTAGCTAATCAAATTTCAAGTAATCAACAAGTTTGTCACAGATGTGTACCTTGCCAACCATGATTTCATTGTCATGGTCATCACCATAGAGATCTGAAGTATCAAAGAATATGATGCCCCTACTAAAAAAGTTTCATTTATCATTAAACATTCAGCTTCGTTTTCCTCCAACTAAACCTATCCAAATTCACAACAAGCTTCACAGCATGCGCCTGGGTAACATTCTCATCTACAATAATGTCAAAGGAAAGGTAAACCGAGACTTAAGATGCCCAGTCCAAGTAAAAAAGAGAATCGAGGATGAAGATTAGGTACCCATGAGCTCCTCGACCTGGCCACAAACCTCGAAACCCTAACTAACCTAACTTCGATGGAACCCGATGTCGACGTTTTGGGGTGGGCCGTCGAGCTCCTCATCTGCGACCCCGAAAAGGAAAGTATCACCAAACAAGTCCTCGCCGTCACGCTGCTTCCAGACTGAAACCTGCGATTGAAGAAGACCCTACTTTTCCGCACAATCGACTTCGAAGTCGCCGACTCTAGTTCGGTCTCGGAAGCCATCCTGGATGTGTTGGAATCAATCGAGGTTCTGGACCACGAGCAATAGATTTGGAGGGGAAGTGTGAAGCTTTTGGAGGAGTCAGAGGGCTGCGAGCTGGTTACAGCGGAGCTGAAAGAGAAAAGAGATGAGGTGGAGGCAGGGGTTTGGGATATGAGTGTGTTTGGGCTATTATTACCCTAAGAGTTGAATCCATTTGTAGAAAGTTCAAGTCTAATATTTCAAATCTCTGCTGCAAAGTCTAGAAATTTCCTATCAAAATCTTTAAAAGCTTCCCCATTTACCACATGGCTGAGAACATTGTCATCTATTCTCTATTTCACGTACTATTTCATCGCATCTACTATGTATAGAGACATATACAAACGTTGCAGTCTAAGAGGGGTCCGTCCCTCATGTTGTGTTGGCAAAACGGGTTGCAGGTGGGGATGAGATCAACGGAAAATAACGAAGTCTGGTCCGGAGCTAAAGTTTACTACATCACCGTGCTCACTCCATGTAGTGTAACTCTACATCATATCGTGGTCATACAAATGTTAAGTCATAACATTAATTTTCACAAACGATTGGTTAAGACATTTTTTGTACGGACACCGTAATGCTTCTTTCCTTCACCATGTTGCATCGCAAACAACATAAACTCTCTGATTTTGTCTATATATCTCTCATCACTTCTATTCACCAACTATATCCAACTCTTGTCAATATTTCTGCGTAAGTTGATTATTATATTATATAATTTTTTAACTAATTAATCTAATCTAATATACTATATTATTAAATTACATAACATAATTAAGTTAATATGCTATAACCTAATATACTATAATTAATCTAATATATTATATTATTAAGTTAATATGTATTTCCATATTATATATAATTTTGTAACTAATTAATCTAACATATTTAATCATATATATATAATTAATCACACATGCATGCATTTAGCTTAACAATTAAACAATTAATTAATACAATATGCAAACAAGATCGCCAAAAACTATATTTGTCGAAATATTTCACTGGAGAACTCCATCACCGTGCGTTATTACATTCATAATTAAATTCAAAAAAAAATTAATTGAGAGAAATGAGTTAATACCTTTACCGATAAGGAGATAAGTACACTAAAACTCCGGAGGTGGAAAACCTAATTAAATTGAAATTGTGGTCGGAAGTGGTGTTGAGAGGTTTTGAGAGAAGTTGAGAGAGAGAGAGAGAGAGAGAGAGAGAGATGAAATGCTCGATCTAGAAATGAAATCTGATTTGGAAATGAGATCTGATCAAAATTAATCCTTCCTTTAAGTGTAACTTAGACGACGAAATGTTACACGTAAAGTTATACTTAGACGACGAATCTAGTTTTGTCGTCTAGATTAGCTCTTAGACGACGAAATACATAATTCTTCGTCTAAAATTTAGTTTTTAGACGACATATACTATTTTTGTTGTCTAAGATATTAAAATTAGATGACAGAACCTTTATTCGTCGTCTAAGTACAAACTTAGACGACGAATTATATATTTTGTCGTATAAGTTGAGTTTGTACTTAGATGACGAATATCATATTTCGTAGCCTAAGCACAAATTTAGACGACAATTATGTATTTCATCGTTTAAGTTCAACCTAGACGAAGAATTTTTTTTCTTGGGTGACGAATTAATTTTTCATCGTCTAAGTGCGTATTTCTAGTAGTGAGACCCAGTTCACTCCGCCTAAACCTAATTCACTCCACCTCTTCTTTCGCAGCTCGCACTCAATCGTTCTCTCAACTCTCACCGATGTCTTCCTCCACTTCCAGTCGTCTTCCCTTGCCCTTCATTGCGTCACCCTCCGCCTGCTCCACCTTGGAGGCCTGCATCAGGTACAAATAAGTACAATTAGCTTCCTATATTTTTTTGTCTGAGACTTTGATTAGCTTCCTTTCGGTGTTAAAGAAAACAATAGCATATTAGCTTATGCATATGGGAGATTATTGAGGGGAAAATAAATAAATAGCTTTACCAACAAGCTAGGTTTGTAGGCGGTGTTTCATAATTTGATCATTTTGGTAACATTTTATTTTAAATTTAACTATTTTAATTTTTAATTAATGATATTTTATATTTTAATTTAATATATTAATAGTTATCTGATTATTTAAAAATTAAAAAATAGCAACTCCCGAGTACTCTCGACTAAACAGTAATCGGTACAAAAACGAATCACGGCCAATTACCTTTTTTTGAACATTGGATATGGTGGACAAGAAATTCTCCAAATTCAGCTGTAAAGGTTCTAATGTCACCGAGAACTGTATGAGATGTTACCCATACCACATGTAGTTG
Source organism: Geum urbanum (assembly GCA_946800695.1). Taxonomy (NCBI): domain Eukaryota; kingdom Viridiplantae; phylum Streptophyta; class Magnoliopsida; order Rosales; family Rosaceae; genus Geum; species Geum urbanum. Next base: position 35,003,004 of record OX327016.1, read on the forward strand.
ATGTCCAAGTATAAATAGATGCTAGAGTACTGTAGTCATACTTCATTTTTACACAAACAATACAACACAGCTCCTTCTTCCTTCAATTTCTTCTCTCTAATCTTTCAAGCTCTCTATAAAGCTAACATGAGAGACTGTCACCAATAACTGTATAATCGAGGATTAGAGACTTTAGAGTCGATCTCAGACTCTAGAGCAGCTGCAGCGCGACGAGGAATTCAGGGGAATTCCTCGATTCCTTGGTGGGCCACATGGCTGGGAGAGGAATTCTGGAGGAAGAGGTTGTGCAGCGCGGGAGAGGAGGGAGGAAGACCGGACGGCGACCGAGAGGAATTCCTCTCGGAATTCCAATTTCAGGAACCGGGAGAGGAATTCCTCCCTGACGTCAGCACTCACGTGGCTGACGTCAGGCGGGAAAGTATTTTTTTTTAAAAATCTGGCGCGTGTGTTACACGCGCCCGGTAAAAAAATTACAGATTTACTCAGCCAATGACAGCCTGCCACGTGGCAGGCTGTCGGCTGGCTTAATCAAGCAACGGTAGGCTTGATCTGGACGGCCCAAATTCAAACTAAAGTTGATCGGACGGCTCAAATTCGTAAGCAACGGCTACTGATTTTTCTGAAAATTTCAGAACGGAAACTACCCAAAAAAATTCCTAAAAAACCCTAAAAAATCCCAAAAAATCCCAAAAAATTTCTTAAAACCCCTTACTATTTTTCTATAAATATTAGGTATTTTTTCTAAACACTTCACACTCATTTGTGCACTCCACCTATTATCCTCCTCCTCCCTCTCTTCCCCCTCTCTCTCTCACAATATCTTTGATTTTTTGCAAAAAGATGTCCACAAATTGGCTCATTTCCTAAGATGTACAATTGTGCATATCATATTGTCGCTATAGTGTGTGCCCTATCTCCGGCAACAAGCAAAAAATTGACAAATTGTGGGAAAAAATCTATGCCGATTACCAACAAAATTGGGTGATGGGTCAAGGTGAAGTGAGGGCGGAACCGAGGACCCAAAAGGCACTTACCTCTCGTTTTGCTAAGTTGAAGCCAAACTTGTCACAATGGAAAGCGGCGCTTGCATACGCAAGAAGGAATCCAGAATCCGGCGAAAATTTGCATGATGAGGTAAGGATTTATTTATGTTGCTCCGCTTAATTTGAATTAATTTAGTGAAATAAAAAATGTGACCTATATTAATTTTTATTTTTGTAGTTAAGGAAAGCTCAAACGTGGTATGTGGGAAAACAAAAAAAAGAGTTTACGCATTTTGCGTGTTGGGAAATGGTGAAGGATCATCTTACTTTTAGAGTCGTTGAAACTAGCACTCCACCTTCTTACAATTCCTATGTCGAAGTTACGCCTACCTCAAATGTAGTGTCTCCTATGGTCAACTTGGATGAAGATGAAGTGATTCCAACATCACAAAGCAACGTTGGAGGTACCTCGAGTCCGCCTAGACCTCAAGGAGTGAAGGCGGCGAATGAGGCAAAAAGAAAGGGAAAGAAGGCCATGACACCTACGAATGAGCTTCGAGATGAGACTTTGAAGAACATCGCAGCTAATCAAAAGATGTTCGCCGAATGGCAAAAAGCAACCGAAGAATCTCAGAGAATGCTTGATGAGAAAAACTACAAATTAAGGGAACGAGAAGAAGAAACAAGGATCATGACAATGAATTTTGAGGCTATGACCCCAAATTCAAAGAAGTACTTCATGAAGCAGAAATCAGAGATCCTTCAGCAAGTAGATGACGATGAAGGAGAAGTCGGTGATGCTAGCTTTACCGGTTGTTATCGTCCCCGCAACCTTGATTTTAGTGATTAGTTTTATAATTTCAATTCATGTAATTTCAATTTCAAGAAATAAAAACGCACTTTATTTATTTAGATCGAGCTTCAAATTTAAATTCATTGATTATTAAGGGAAACACACATACAAAAGGGAAACACACAAATTGCAAACACACATATCTCGCGCACATTAATTAGAGATGTTCACCGGTTTCAAGAAACCAGTTGTGCTTCACTAAGTCCTTTTGAAGTTCACCATGGAGATAAACTGATTGTAAATCGATGAGCCGGTCGCTAAACCGTTGATGATGTTGATCTCTTCCCACTGGCTCAAATGGAATTCGGTGACCATTTTCATCCACCGGCCCATCATATAGTGTGGAAGAAGTCACTGGGTTTTGTAAATCTTCTTCCTCATTCTCCTCAAAATCGTCTTCCACAAATTCTTCCTCGACAATCATGTTATGCATTATGATGCAAGCCAACATGATCATTTTTAATGTCGATTTGTGATGACATATGGCTGAGTGACGAATGATAGCCCAACGAGATTGTAAGATGTCAAAGCACCTCTCCACATCTTTACGATATGCCTCTTGTTTCCTTGTGAACAGCTTCTGTGGTTGTGGATTGCATATTGTCTTGACGAACGAGGAATACCTGGGATATATTCCATCAGCTAGATAATAAGTATGGTGGTAAGTCATACCATGGACTTGATACGTCGATTGTGGGCTTCTTCCGGCAAGGAGTTCATCGAAGACATCAGAGGAGTTGAGCACATTAATATCATTTTGTGCTCCAGGAGTCTCAAAGAAGCTGTGCCATATCCACGTGTCATATGAGGCCACCGCCTCTAAGATTATTGTCGGACGAGCCTTCCGCCCCGAGTATGACCCTTGCCAAGCTGTTGGGCAATTCTTCCATTCCCAGTGCATGCAGTCGATGCTTTCGATCATACCAGGAAATCCCAGTTGCCTCGCCCTTTTTAGAAGTCGAGTTATGTCAGCCGCATTCGGAGCGCGGAGGTAACGGTCTTGGTAAAGCAAGACCACCTGTGTGCACCACTTCTTCATGCATTCGAGTGTTGTTGACTCCCCCATCCTTGTGTATTCAGTACACTGATCTGCGGCTGTGCCGTACGCCAACATTCGTAGAGCACCTGTCATCTTTTCCTCGGGGAGGAGTCCTTGCAATCCAATGGCATCTTCTCTTTGATGCCAAAACGGGTCGTGGTTACAGAGATCTGTCTTGATCCGGTTGAACAAGTCCGTGCTCATTCGAAACCTCTGGCGAAAATCCTGCTCGTGGAAAACAGGGCGTTCCACGAAGTAATCGTCCAGCAGATTCTGACCCCTTGGTTCCCTTTGCCTTTGTACGTTTGGATGGCGGCGGCGAGGTGGCTCATCATCAAACGAGGCAACTACCATGGCGGCATCAACGATGAAGGAATTCATCATTGCGGTAGCTTGCCGACGTTGTTGACGCCTCCTCCTCCTTGACTCATCGTAATCGTTAGGATCCATCTTCTGTATGAGAGAAAGTGAAGAAGTGTGTTTACGGGTGTTGTGAGGTTTCAAGGCAAGGAGGCATGGTTACAGATTTTATAGCAAAATTGGCTAGTCTGATGTTGAACGATGGGTACACGTGTCACATCCTCAGTGGTCGCAAATCTGACGGGAAATCTTCAATGGATAACTTAGCCGATAACGACACGTGGATGAGTACACGTGTCACATCCTGATTTGTCGGAAATCTCACCGGAAATCTTCATCAATAATTTAGCCGACATTGACACGTGGATGAGTACACGTGTCGCATCCTGATTTGTCGGGAATCTCACCGAAAATCTTCATCAATAATTTAGCCGACATTGACACGTGGATGTGACACGTGTCGCATTATCATTTGTCGGAAATCTCACCGGAAATCTTCATCAATAATTTATCCGACAGTGACACGTGGATGTGACACGTGTCACAATATGAGTCGTCGGAAATCTTACCGAAAATTTAGTTCAATAATGTACATGATAATGACATGTGTCGCCTAGTTATTGGATAAACATATTACAAATAATTAATCAAAATTTTATTTTATGATTATGAATAGTAATAGGAATTCCTATTTGTTGCACTGCTGCGCAAAAAAGCTGAATAGGAAATCCTATTTGCTGAATAGTAACAGGAATTCCTGAAATAGGAATTAGGAACCCTGAAATAGGAATTTATGGGTGCGGATGCTCTTAGAGTCGATCTCCTGCATGCTCACAAATAAGGACAATCAACCTATGAATGACTAGCTTGCCGCGACAAGCAAGAAGTCACGAACCGATTAGTAGCAATGGTACGTGACCACGCACAAAACAAAATACGCCACAGGATCCAACGACTTTTGAGTCCTATATTACTATATATTACTCCTGTATACTTTAGCATCGGTGATGAGTCCCCATGGACGGACATACATAATTTAATTTCGACAGTGTGACGAGACGAAATTATTCTGTCCCGGTTCTAGCCTCTTCGATCCAGAAGTACAATATACAGCAATTATATACATACTAGCCTTCAAGTACGCGCATATGCGCATGCAAAACGTTATGTTCGTGCGTGTGAATTGTCGAATTATATTGTTAAGTGTTAAAATTATATAAGTTTATGGATAATGTTTGATTTTGCATATTTTATGCTAGTTTCGTCTTCCTTCACGGAACTATATGAGAAACTATTTAAGTTGATATGTGTTAACGCGCGTGCAGGAGGAGCGTCGCTCGTACATTGTGAATTGTTGCATTTGTTGACGGTGTGCAATTACATATCTCTATTAATTAAAGAAATTTGCCTTACGAAAATTGAGAGCATTTTAATGGTAGAGCATTCCTAATACACGCGTGCAGGAAGAGCGTCGTTCACACATTGTGAATTGTTGCATTTGGTAACAGTGTGCAGTTATATATCTCTATATCTATCTCTATTAATTAAAGAAACTTGTCCTTGTCCTTGTCTTTCTATAACTCTACGGGAAACAAAAAATGTAAACGAGGGATAAATGTGTAAATTGAGAGCAATTTATGCAGAAGGAGACGAGCAATTTCCCACAGAAAAACGGACGATTTGTAGTTGTCATCTCCCACACCCTTTATATCTGAAAAAATTGACCCCCCATTTTCTCTTCCAATAGATACGCTTCCTCTTCAGAATCATGGTATTCCGGTATGAAAGACTTGAAATCAATACAAGCTCCGTCAAGCCTCCAACTCTCTCTTCCTCGCCGCCGCAGGTACTCGAGACTTACAATAATGACTTTATTTTTTGTTACATGATTTGGTTGGAGATGAAGCCAGAAGGGGTGAGGGGCTGGAGATACAAGGAAAATTTGTCAAAGAAGACACTAGTTGGAGTCTTGAAGGAGAAGGGCATAAGTTGGGAAAGTTTTAAAGGCAGACACCAATTGGACTATTGGAGTCTTGGAGGAGAAGGCCGTAAGTAAGTTGATGGGTGAGATAGATTAAATTGATCCCTTCATGCAGGTTTCTTCAATTGATGCGTTTTTCTTTTGTTTCTTTTATTGTTGATTGTGCGAAGAGTATATTGGCTCGTATTGTTTTTAATTGTGCAAATATTTTTTCGTTTCAAGAGAAAGCATCATAACAACCCAAATTGTATAAATTGTTTTTGTGTTTCTGTTTCGTATATAGTTATTGGTTAACCTATGGACTGTATAAATTTTGATTATGAAAAGACTGATATATCTGACCTCAATTGCCACATCTTGAGGAGTCTGACGAACAACAACGAGGTTGATGAAGATGAGAGCGGTGGCGAGATCTGCCATCTTAATTGTCAATTGACTCTAAATACTGCTATGTTTTTTTTTCGTGCAGGCCAAACAGATGAATACATTACAAGAGAAATGTCTCAGATGGAGTGAAGCAAGCAACGAGTGTAGGACTGGTTAGAGTAGGATAAAACAAAAGTTAAGGGGATCAAGATTCGAGTTATAGAAAGACGGGGACAGTTTTAAGTATTATGAATGTTCTACCACCAAAATGCCTAAACCCGCGCATGTCCACAACTATTTCCAGATGCTTGAGGTTCCTGTGCGACTCGTTGCAATTATGTCGACTAACATGGCTATGAATATGTATATATATAGAACCAAAAGCTTTGTGCGTGGGGGCAAGCAGTCATTAACAAAAACAAAGGAGAAACGGCCCTCAGCCTCGATCATGCAGGCTAGCCGGCCTAACCAGAAAGGATTCACATCGATCTAGCTTGATGATATGATGGAGATCTCCTTCTCTGCTAATTGGTTGTTGAGACATTTACAGAGAGTCAAAGAGGAGGAAGCTGTGTAATCTTGGACAAAAAGACTGGTTTTACCCCACCACAAGTTCACAACCAACTATAACTAAAACTACAGCCGAAAGATCACAAGGATCCCCAAAAGTCGCGTCCTTTGATATGTGATGTGTTGTATCTAACTCATTTTGTTGCAATTATACCTTATTTTTACGGCACAAGATTGATAGATGTTCTTCAAAGTTAGACATGTGCTACGTCAAAATCTGAAGAAGCTAGAAGAAAAATGTGTTTACGTGATGCTCAAGATGAATTGATGTAATGAAGCACCAAACCTAGCTAGCTCTAAAGATAAAGAGGACTTAATTAACGCATTCAATCAGGCTCTCTATTGGTGGAGGACGCGTACGATAAGTTAATTTATAGCAAAGCATGCTTTCCTTGCTAAATTAAGAAGTAGAGGCATATAATCTGTCGGCAGCTTTCTCTTAGGCTGGTGATGGTGGCAAACAGTCAAAAGCGCAAAAGTGAATACATGCATAGTCATAACTCATAAGTCAGTTCGTCACAAAGGCACTTACCAGAAATTAAATAAAGCCAACAGCTTGAGCTTTTATTTTCGCTTTGGAACTTTTACGTTGTCACTTCTAAAGTCAACACTCGAAGTCAATGACAAAAGATTAAAATTAAAATGAAATTGAGTTAATGATTTCTATCTCTATCTTTAGGTTTTTTAAGTGAATAGTTACAAAAATTATTTGTTTTAGTGATTTATCTCATTAAGTTGTTATAAGTAATACAATATTTTCATTTTCGTTCCTTATTTTTGTACCGAGTAACTGTTGAGAATTGATTCATGTACATGTGCTAAACAATTTATCTTCTAGCAATAATACTCAAAAATGAAAGCGGTAGAACATTGAAAATTTATAAACTGGAGAAGCCTGAGTAGTAAATAATTTTTAAAAACTACATGAACATTGAGCAAAGAAGGTTTAACTTCTAGATAATTCACAAATAGTATGGTAAATTAGGTCATTTTCCCGGTTATGGAAATGAACAGACAGAGGACATTTTACTGGTTTTAGCATAATCTTTGTCTGTTAAAGATTGGATTGTATTGGCCTACCAACCAACAATGAAAGCTCTAGTATACATGTATACTAGTGCCAGCCAATTAGCTTAGTGGGCCACGTCATATATATTAAATGGGCCTGAGCCCACTTTGGAATTATGACTACCATTGTCCACTGAGTACTAGCAATATATCACGAGATGAAGTAGATCTCAGGAGAAATTCAAGATTTCACCCACACAATTTGAGTATTGAAGCATCCATGAGCAAGCTGCATCTGAAAATCTCAGTTCCTAGCTATGTGTCTTCCGTCCTAAAAATTTTATTCTGGTAAAAAATATATTGTCGTTTTATTTAATTTTGGTAGATATATTTAGCAAATTATATATTCACGAATTTTTATATATAGGTATACATAATACATTATAATTTATAGACATATATTCGGTGACGGGTCAACTTTGGAAGTCGGGGCACCAAAACTTCTTGAGGTGAGAAATAAAAGAAAAAAAGAAAAGAAAACCATCACTCAAAACTTAGAAAAAAAATAAATGAAAACAATTGTATATTCATAGTTACAAGTTCGAACGCAAGACTTAATGGCTAACTAAAATAGTAATTACCCCAAAACTTTTTTCATGTCAAAACGACACACAAGCTATATAACATATTTTGAGGAATGTCATGACGTGGGCTCGCCCTAACATGACTCCACCTCTGTATATACTGTAGTAGCATCCACGAGCTAGCTAGCCGTGTCTAATTTTGGGAAAGTCATAAGGAATAAGATCTTAATTTGCTGACATGGAGGTAGAATCTGATGCCGGATCCTGAAAACGAAAAAAAAAGATGTAATAAATCAAAAGATGAAATCACCATTCACAAAGCTGTCTCCAAATAGCACTGCCCACTAGCTATAATCGATTATGTGTATATATAGATGCGGATAGCAAGATATATACAATCCATCCTAATTATGTGGAACTTTGTCGTTCACGTTATGATTTTGTGCAATTAGATAAATACACGTACGTGATCTTAATTTGTTTTTATCATTCAAAACAAATTTTTACAAATTAATACTAGGGCTTTGGATTCTGCATGAGACATGGCAATGCATGCATGTTGAAACCCTAGCACGTACTGGTTTTAGTATAATTAACTTTGGAAACGACAATTGGGATGTTGGTTTTATCTGATTAATTCAAGCCAAGGTTCTGAAATCGAAAATGAATTTAAGAAATGGGCTTGGCCGCTTCATGAGGGAACCTGCCACTGTGGCACGTGTGGAACCACAGTGATCTAGGAATAGTTTGTACTTAATTCTATTCTTTAATTTCCAAAAAAATATATTAATCAAGTGATCTGTGATTTAGTGGTACTATATGTACATCATCATCGGCTCAAGGAATTGCACATGCCATCTCAGTTGCGCTACTTGAGGATTTAGCCACTTAGGGTTGTGATCCGATCCCATCAATTGCATAATTTATTCATTTTGGTTGCACTATGAGATGTGTGTGACACTAACACAGTTACTACTTTGCACATAAAAAAATGTATGTATATATATATTATTGTAAGATGCTTAAACGTTGAGATAGATTTGTTTTTGTTTGTGTAGCTATAAATAGATAGTGTATATACATGTAGTCTTTCTAAAAGAAGTTCCATTTTGATAATACGGAGTAAAGTTTTGATTTTCACAAGATTAACAAAGTTGTTCGATTATTGAAATCATTTATGCTTTATATTATTATTAGAAGATCATGTTTACAAAAAATCAGCCAAATCGGAGATGATTTGACTATTTGATTGCTACATTGGAATTTTAAGCTATATTGGATGAAATGTATTCATAAAAAGTTGAATATGATGATCAAATGGTTAAATCATCTTTGCTTAAACTGATTTTTTGCAAGCACGAACCTCCAATGATAATCTAAAGGAGGATTGGTTACAATGATCGAATAATTATTTCAATCTTGTGAAAATCAAAACTCCGCTCCATTTTTTCAAAACGAAATTATGCTCTTGATATAATATGATATGATATGATATGATATATATATATATATATATAAGATAAGATAAGAAGATTTTCCGTAGGTATTAGCATATGTAGTCATCACATTGCAGCTTCAGTAATCAAAGTAAAACCAAATAATTTGAAGGGATTGCATCTATGTCTTTTGGAGCAATTTGGCTTGCATGTATGATTCTTAAATTTGTCCATATAAGAGAAATGATTTCGGTCCTTAATGAGACTATGAAGTGTAGGCATCAAACTTTACATGACATATTTTCTTTTTCTTACTAATTTGTCTTAATTAGCAAATTTATACTAATTGAGGTAGTTTCTATTTTAGTACATATGCAATACTATATGCATATCAGACTAGCTATCTGAAAAGTTAAACCAAAATACACACATTAAGTAAATCAACCATTTGTTGTAGGAGAAAATATGTAAACTGCGAAAAACGGTTTCTCTTTTATTGATAGAATGCTTTAAATACAGACTGATACAATCTGTTACAATAAATGTCATGATATAACAGAGATTCTCTATATCTATCTAATTAATATCCATATTTGAGTAGGACAAGACACACATCGGGAATAATGAAAAATTAATCTCCTTAAACACTCCCCCTTGTATCGATGGTCATAAGAATGATGCATGACTTGTTGCCTCGCTAAAAACATCGCCAAACAAACAAAAACCTCATGGGTAAAACAGAAGTTTGGTCTAAGGGAAAAAGAGTACAACACACCAACTACTAAAGTTACTACATGTGATGTAGACTGCCTTTGATGTCTACAGATATGTAACTCCCCCTGACTATAAACTCAGTCTAGGAGTTCTGATAACCTGTGCATACTAATGCTTTTCACATGTTTCACAAAAGTAGATTTAGGTAGTAACTTGGTAAACAAGTCCGCAGCATTATCAACAGAACCAATCTGGTTCACTTGGATATTCAACAGCTATTATTGTTGCTGATCAAAGAAGAACTTCGGGGATATATGTTTTGTATTGTCACTCTTAATGAAACCCAACTTCATCTGTTCAATGCATGCAACATTATCCTCAAAGATGCAAGTGAGATTAGTAATAGTAGATTTCAATCCACTAGAGCCTCGAATATGACCTATGATTGACATAAGCCAAACACATTCTCTAATTGTTTAATGCAAAGCAGTTATCTCAGAATGATTCAAGGAAGTAGCAACAAGGGTTTGCTTTGTTGATCTCAAAGATATCACCGTGTTTCCCATAGTAAAAACATAATTGGTTTGTGAACGACCTTTGTGTGGGTTAGAGAGGTACCAAACATCAGCAAATCCAATCAACACGTCAACCAGTGTTTTGGAATAAAGGATAGCATGAAAATCACTTACAACAGGTCCATCTTTCGATGGATCGAACAACTCCTTCCATGGATCGAAGGGGTTACTCTAATCCGTTCAGGTTGCATCCTTCGATGCATCGAAGAAAATCTTTGATGGATTGAAGAACCTGTTCGGGTCAGCACAATTCATTGCATTAATGTGCCTAGAACTCGGATGCTATGATTCAACGTTCCCTTCACCGGGAATTTCATGCTTATCTCTGTATTTTTTGTAAGGGAAGAATAATCCAGTGTCAATTGAACGTTTCAAGTACCTGAATATTTGTTTTACTCAATTCTAATGACGTTGCATAGGTGCAGAGCTAAATCTAGCCAACAAGTTCGCTGAGAATACAATAGATGGACGTGCACTGAGCTAAATACAACAAAACTCCAATGATACTAAGATATGAAATTTCAGCTCCCAAGATCTCCTCATCGTCATCTAGCGGATGAAATAGATCTTTCTTGGGGTCTAGACTGCGAACAATTATTGGTGTGCTAACAGGGTGTGATTTGTCCATGTTAAATCGCATGAGCATCTTTTGGATATAAGCAGACTGGTGAATAAGAATTCCACCAATTCGATGTTCCAGCTCTAATCCGAGACAAAATCGAGTCCTACCAAGGTCTTTTATCTCAAAACTCAGATTTCAAGTGCTAACTGTCTCATTGATCTCATTAAGAGTTTTGACTATGTTCATATCATCAACGTAGATTGCTACTATAGAAAAACTTGAACTTGTTCCTTTAATGAACACGCAAGGGCATAAGTCATCATTCTTGTATCCCTTCCCAATTAAGTAGTCACTAAGACATGTATACCATATCCTACCAGACTGCTTCAATCCATATAGTGAACGTTTCAATTTGATAAGATGAGCACTCCCTGATTTAGAGTTACTTGATTTGGGTATAACAATGTCATCTGGCACTCTCATGTATATCTCTAAATCAATATTTCCATAGAGATGTGAAATAACCACATCCATAAGCTGCATGTTAAGCTTTTTAGACACTACTAAGCTTATCATGTAGTGGAAGGTGATGATGTCCATAACAGGAGAATATGTCTCCTCATAATCAATTCCAGGGCGCCAAGAGAAACCCTGCGCTACAAGCATAGTTTATAATGCAAGACCTCATTCTTCTCATTACGCTTCCGAACAAATATCCATTTATGTCCAACCGGCTTAACATTTGGTGGGCATAGCATAATCAGACTGAAAACTTACTTTTTATTCAGAGAGTCTAGTTAAGCATGGATTGTTACCTTCCATTTCGGCCAATCTGCTCTACGTTGACATTCAACAACAGAGCGGGGTTCCACTTCATCGTCGTCAATAATATCCTGAGCGACGAAATAAGCAAACACATCATCAATTAACAGGGAAGATCTATCCATAAGAACGATCACATCATTTATTCTAAGTGAGATTTATTTGTTCTCTGACATCACAAGAGATTCTGAAACGTCTCCCAGACTTGCCAATTGTGATTCAAGGACATAATTGTAGTCAGAGACAATCTGATGTGAAGGATTCACAATGTTGATGATTAATAGATCTTTTTATGCCTTGATGACCTGTCTTTTAGCTGGTGGCTCATCAGTGGATTTTCTTGGTTTTCCCCTTTTTCCTAGTGGGAGCCGAGGCCGACGCAACACCTTCCACATGAGCAAGAAGAACGTCTCCTTGCCCAGTGTTGCTACTAAAAAAAATCTATTTTTCGAGATTTCCAACCTTGTAGGAACATTTGCAGCAGGTATATCCGTTCTCGTCACTTTAGCGATATCAGCAAATGAGTCAGGTATAGAGTCTGCTACTTGCTGAAGATCAAGTATTTTTCGCACTTCTGTCTCACTTTGAGACGTGCGAGGATCATGAAGAGGCATAGTGGGATTAAACCACGTCAATTCCTGACGTTTCACCAGAATAGAAACATTCCTATCTCCTCCTAACGGCGGGAAATATGTCTCTTCAAAGTGACAATTTGCAAATCTAGCAGTAAAGAAATCTTCTATCGAAGGTTCAAAATAGCGAACTATCGTTGGCGATTCATAACTAACATAAATGACTAATCTTCTTTGAGGACCCATTTTAGTGCGATGTGGAGGCGCAATTGGCACATAAATCGCCCAACTAAAAATGCGCAAATGTGAAACATCAGGCTCATATCTAGTTACCAACTGGTACGCATTGAATGGTTAGCGGGCTACGGGTCAAAAACGAAGAAGCATTGTTGCGTGTAACACTGCATATCCCCACGCAGAGACCGGTAAATTTGTATGCATTTCCAAATCTCTAGACACAAGTTGTATCCGCTTGATATGAGTCTCTGCTAAACCGTTTTAAGAATGAACATGAGAAATAAGATGTTCAACTTCAATCCCAAGAGACATGCAATAATCATCAAAATATTTTGATGTAAACTTTCCTGCATTATCCAATCGAATAGACTTGATTGGATGATCCGGGTGATGAGCCCGGAGCTTAATAATTTGAGCCAGGAGTTTTGTAAACACAACATTCCGTGTGGATATCAAAGCAACATGTGACCATCGTGTTGATGCATCTATCAAAACTATGAAATATTTAAATGGTCCACATTCAGGTTTGATAGGTTCACAAATATCACCTTGGATCCTTTGTAAGAATGAAATATTGTCATTATTATCAACAACAAAGGAAGGACGTGCCTGTAACTTTGCTAAAGAACAAGCTTTACAAAATGAGCGATGTGCAGCAGAGATTGCAACATAAGAATAATCGGGTGGGATAACCCACAACGCCTCAGTAGTATTTTTTCGGGATGGTGTTGCACTCGTCTTGGAGACCGAGCCAGGATTGAGTGGAGTAGTCTCATCCTCACCATATGAACCGATGGAAATAGGTAATTCCACATATTTTCTCGCTCTAAAGAACGGATGACCATGAATATTTTTTAAGATTTTGATCATCATGTCACGACATGGATATCCCAGTTGAAAGTGTCAAAGCTTATATGAGGCAGAATCACATGTAGTAGTGTGAGTCACGGCATTGGATTCAATGATCCGAACTGTAGTTAGATATAAACCACTACAAATAGCAAGAAATTTCTCTAGAATGCGCTTGCGGCCACATTCAATAAAGGTTATACATAATAGTTCTTTTCTAGTCTCATAATAGGTTTCCAAGTGAAATCCGTTGGCACGAATATCCTTAAAACTTAGCAAGATTAGATTGGCCTTTAGCGCGTACAAGACATCAGTGATATATACTTTTGTACCATGGGGCAGTAGAAACTCTGCAGAACCACGTCCTTGTATAACAGGCGATGCACCAATCATAGTTGTCATTGAAGATTTGTATGGAAAAAGATCCACAAATAGTTGTCTATTCCACAAAATGGTATGGGTAGTACCACTATCTACTGACACTCAATTTCGCCTTGAGACATCTACAAAATCAATGTAAATATGTAAGTTTTTATAACAAAGACCAGGCGTACATTTTAAGTATACATTTAAAGATTTGAGAAGGAAGTGACCTTTATTGAGTGTTGATATGACATGGCATTAATCGATGTAAAACCACATCTAGTCCTGAAATCCAGGTTGGTTCAAATTTTTTTTCGTCTTTTTTCAATTAAACCGATGTATAAACAACATCATAAGTCAATGATACAGATGAAAAACTCATCTAAGAACATCACTTCCAGGTTACATCTTCGATGGGTCGAAGGAAAACCTTTGATGCATCGAAGAACCCAAAATAAAATGTGATTTTTCGATAATATTTTTTGATGGGTCGAAGCAAAACTTCGATGAGTCGAAAATAGTGTCCAGAATGATGTCTTCGATGGGTTGGATTAATTCCTTCGATGGATCAAAGGAACCTAAAATGAGATCAAATTTTCGACATCAATTTTTGATGGGTCGAAAGAATTTTCGATGGGTCAAAAAAGTTGACCCGAGGCATTCCTTCGATGGATCGAAGGAGTGTCTCGTTGGATCAAATTTTTCAACCAAAGGACATGAGGATAAGCTTCGATGGATCGAAGTACATTTTTTTGATGGATCGAAAAATGTCAGAAAATAACCCGCGGGATAGTTTTGATGGATCGAAGTACAATACTTCGATGGATTGAAAATCTCTCCGAGTTCAAAATAACATCATCTCATTTGTGTCACGCTTGTACCGTATAATTCTCTCATATTACCATATACTTATAAAAATTGAACCATACATAAGAATTATATGAAAATAGAACATTCTCAATACTTTCATAGACCGAAAAACAGAGAAATATTCATTACTGTCAACAAAAATATATTATAGATGTTCTTAATCAATAACAAGACAAGCGTCTTAATAAGTTTGGCCGAAAAGTAAGCCAAAAATAAAACCAAAAACTTGAAAAATTACAGAGACAATGTCTTTTACATAGGCTTAATCCAAATCCAGGGTAGCAAGATCTTTCTCCTTGTCTTCTGCAAGAAAGAGATTGGTGTCAACCTCCATCTCTAAATCTCCATCATAATTTGATTCTTGAGCCAAATACTGCTTGTTCCTCTTGTAGATGTTCTAGATTTCTCTACTAGCATGACACTGTTTGTGCATATGCTTGGTAAAACCACATTTGACACAAACATATCTTCCAGAATGTTAAGACTGTTGACCATCAAAATCCAAACCAGACTAGTCCTTGTTGGAGTTGCTGTTTTGATCTCTATGTCAAGTCAGATTTTGCATGTGGCCTTGGCTACGCCCACGCCCTCCTCTACCCCCACGTGAAGTATGTCCTCCACGAGCATAACGTTCTGAACGAGCAACCTTCTTAGTTTTGCGGGTCTTTCCTCTAGTTTGGTAGCTCTTAGGCTTCTTAGTACCAGACGGTCTTGAGTTATTATTGAGGATGATCTTATGATGCCGCTCTTTTTTCGCAAGGCTATTGATGAGATCACTGAAGGTGGTAATCCTCCCCTATTCATGCTCAATTTGGTACTAATGTGCGAGAATGCTCATGGAGGTTGGGAAGGGGGGGGGGGGGGGCAGGAGATTCATTCCAGGCCCAGAGGGTTTAATGGTGTTGGTCAGTCTCTTTTCAATGAATGTAGTTTCCACATCTGAGACCCAACGGTGATATTCCTTGCCTTGAAAGTCAAGGATGTTGAATTTCGGCTTAGCTGACTCATTCGAACTCATCTACAAAAATACATAGAGATGTTTTATCAGTAAAGATCGAAAACTACGATCACAAAAACTTTCAAGTTTATTGAATAAGACGTGATCCATGATATATGGTCACAAAATCGATTATAAACGGTGGTAAAAACCACACTCAGCTACCGTGACTAACTGTCACATAAGATCGATTTCCCTTTTCTTTTCTTTTCTTTTCTTTTCTAAACCGTGACTCCCTCAGGACTGTCACTTATACTCTATGGATATAAGTCCATAGGAACTAGGGTAAACATGTAATATAAAACAACTCATATGACAATTATCATTAACTTAGACCTAGAGTTTTGCGGTAAGTAAGGTTGATCATAGATCTAGAGATTGATGGTTTATAAAAGTTTACCTCGATGGGTGCTTTGCTCGGTATGATCACTACACTTGTTGAACGATTTGAGATAGAAGCCCTTCTAAAACGATTCCTCGGAAGACGAGCAATCTTGACGTGTTGAAGAACTTGTGCTTGAGTGAGGGATGCCGAGATGAGTGAGAGAGGCCGATGGTGGAGCAAGGTGGCCGACGGCAATGATGCTAGCTTTCTAGAAATGTAGGTTTTTTTTATGGTGGTGATGACTATCAACCCAGAGAGCATGCTGATAACGTGTTGTAGGAGAAAATATGTAAACTGAGAAAAACCGTTTCTCTTTCATTGATAGAATGTCTTAAATACAGACTGATATAATCTGTTACAATAAATGTCCTGATATAACAGGAATTTTCTATATCTATTTAATTATATCTAGGGGTGGAATTCGGGTGGTTTGGTTCGGTTTTTGATAAAAACCAAAACCAAACCATAAGAATTTCTTCGGTTCGGTTCGGTTCGGTTTTTCAATTTTCGACAATAAAAACCAAGCCATTCGGTTCGGTTTGGTTCGGTTAAAAATTTCGGTTTTTTTCGGGCTTTTTCGGTTTTTTTTTCTTCAAATTGTGAACAAACTTCACACACAAAAAACCATAATAAATAGGAGAAAATCAATTACTTTCAGCTTGTAAGACATTAACAAATAACAATAGCATAGCAATCCAAACATCAAATTCAAATTTTCAAGTTACACCATCAATTCCAAGTTTCTAACATATAAGAAAACATTCCGCAAATAATATTTGTAGTTCAATTTCAAGTTTTTCAACAGTCCATAAAGCAAACAGTCCAAAAATTAAGAAAATAGCAAAAAAATAGCAAATTGATGCAAAATCTCAACAAAGTTCTAGTAGCATTTTGCTTCAATTTCCAGCACTATTTGATGAAAATTTCAGCAGCTGATCTCAACATAAGGCAGTTTGCACTTTGCTTCAATAAAAACCCTATTTTGATTTTTGAGCATTTTGATTTTTGACCATTTTCTCTTTAAGTTTTTAAATCAAAACGACGCTGTTTTTCCTATTCACTCCAAAACGACATCGTTTTATATATGTTCGATTTTTTTCAGTTTTTTCGGTTCGGTTCGGGTTTTTAAAATCAGAAACCGAAACTGAACCGAATTTTTTCGGTTTTTCGGTTTTTTCGGTTCGGATTTTTTCGGATTCGGATTTTTTTGGTTTCGGTTCCGGTTCGGCTCGATTTTTTTTTCAGATTTCGGTTCGGAAGTCCCACCCCTAATTATATCCGTATCTGAATATGACAAAATACACACAAAAAATTTTGAAGAATTAATCTCCTCAAACACCCCTAATATTACTTTCGATTATTCAGATTCAGTACCAAATAAGACCTAACCTATTCAATCAGTGGCGTTTAGTACGTGTTGTTATTACATTTTAATTCTCCAGTTGATTTGGTAGCAATCGTTCAAAATTTATATATGGTAGATTATAATGCCAATTTTCAGATTTTACTCCTTTCCAAAATATCGTGGTATCCGATATTTTTCCATTTCTCCCTCGTCTAGTATCACTCACTGTATAAAGAAAGGAGTGAGAATCACAATAATACGCAGATAGAGAGCCGAAGTGACTAAGCGAGGAGAGGAGAGATGATCGACAAAGAGATACCATGAAGTTGCCTTCCAACTACTCTCTTGGCCTCCATCATCGATCTCTTCTTCTTCTTCTTCTTCTTCTTCTTCTTCTTCTTCTTCCATGTCCCACTCCGCCTTCTCCATCTATTCTCCTTCTTCTTCATCCATCATTTCAGATTTCCCATAATCATATCGATCGATCACTTCTTCCATGCCATCTCCTTTGATCATGCCTAGCTATCTACCTTAGCTTGATCCATCACTAGCTCTACTAATTAATGGCGACCGTATCATCATTCTTCACCAAGTTCCTCTCTTTCATCCTCCTCCTCTTCCACCTCAGCTGCTTCACCATCACCACCACCGCCGCCGCCGCCGCCGACCACCGCCAACCCAACAAACGCAGACTCTCTTCACTCCTCTCCAAACCCTCCCTTAAACCCCAAAAGGCATTCTCATCATCTTGGTCATTCCTCAAGAAACTCTTCAACAACAAGTCATCATCATCCAAATCCCAAACTCACCACCTCTCCTCCATCACTCCGCCGCGCTCCTCCAGCCACTCCGTCGTTTCCCTCGTCTTCCAAACCAAACCAGCTGACCTCCCTTACAAAAACAACTCCGACATCTTCTCCGGCGACCACCACTTCTTCCCTCTCCGCAACGACATCTTCCCCTGCACAAGTTGCGGCGAGATCTTCCACAAGCCACAGACACTCGACCACCACCAGGCCGTCAAGCACGCCGTCTCCGAGCTCCGCGACGGCGACACCGGGAAGAACATCGTCCAGATCATATTCAAGACTAGCTGGACCGACAAACTTCGAAGCCCAACAATCCACTGCATCCTGAAGATCCACAACAGCACCAAGATACTGGCCAGGTTTGAAGAGTACAGAGAGATTGTGAAGTCCAAGGCTATGCGAAACGGCGCCGTTAGATGCATGGCGGACGGGAACGAGCTGCTGAGGTTTCACTGCTCGACTTTCCTATGCGAGCTGGGAGTCAACGGGAGCTCCGGGATATGCGGCCACCAGTACTGCAGCATCTGCGGGATCATCAAGTCGGGATTCTCGGCCAAGCTGGACGGAATCTCCACGCTGTCGAGCAGCTCCAGAGCCCACCTGGCGATCCCGGAGGAAGTCGAGGAGGAGTTTAAGTTCATGGGAGTGAAGCGAGCCATGTTGGTCTGCCGGGTCGTGGCGGGCCGGGTCGGGTGTGACTCGGAAGAGGAGAATGACGTGGACAAGGACGGCGGAGGGTTTGACTCGGTCGTGGGGAGGAGTGGGAGTGGGGCCCAGATTAGTGTGGATGAGGAGGAGCTTTTGGTGTTTAATCCAAGGGCTGTGCTTCCTTGCTTTGTCATTGTGTATACCGTGTGAGATCGATTATTGAGATTGTTAATTTTATTAGTGTGTGACTAGCTAGGGGAGTATGGGAGTGATAGTATGCATTTGGTGCGTTTTTTCCTTACTTATGTGCTCAAACGACGTGAAGTTTTGTCATGGGTGGCTTTGATGCATGGTGCTTTGTAAATCCAATTGCCCGCTTTAGGGAAATGGGTTTCCATGTTCTTGTTTGTCATATATATGCCATATACAATAGCTAAAGTAGCAATTGGTTACTTGTCAATATTTAGTGTTGGTCTTCAAAAAGTTTAAGGTGCATTATGTCATGGAGTGCTAGAGCCACTTGTGAATAGATATTGAACAACTTTGTTATTTCGATCACTGTCGGTGATCTCCATAGAAGATCTTTATGATTTGCTTAGTTTTATGATATTTTATTCGAGCTGTTGGCATTAAGCATCTTGGTTGATGTCCTCAGAAACCGTATTGATCCAGCAGAAACCCAGTAGTAGTTCGATGAATCCTCACCTTCATAAATTTTTCCTGTACAAATGTAGAATAGGCCGACGAGTCCAAATCTCATTATTTTGTTGGGCCTAACTAAAGAGGCCTAAACATACACAAACGAAACAGTCCAAACCCAAAACACCCCATAATATCCGCGCAAAAAGCAAAGCCGTTTGAAAACTCTACACCAATTCCCCAAACAGTTGCTAAAACCTCCCAACTCCATTTTTGATTCTAGCGTAGACCAACACATCCGCCTTCATCTTTGTTCTCGAAGACAGCAGCCAATCTGATACTCAATTCAGTTCACCTGTACTTTTAAGCAACAGAGACAGATAGATATCTATATAGCATGGACTCGTGGAAACACGGAAGCTTCTTCTCGGCGTTTGACTTTGGAAGAGGAGTCCTCGGGAAGTGTTCCTTCACCAATATTATTCAATGTCCTCCTCCTCGACGTGTTCGGTGCTCACTCACCTGTAATCGCGCCAACCCACTCAGGTCCGATTCTTTCTTCAACTTCACTCTCGAATTTTCACATGCCTCAGATCCGCAACTTGTTCTTCTTCTACTACTTTGTCGATCAAACCTTTGCGTGCTCTCGAAAAAGAATGAAACTTTTGCAGTCACGTTTTTTGCATGAATTTCGTTGCCGCGTTCCGGTTTGATAAAAACTGATCTTGGGGAGTTTCGGAAACGTTGTACCGAAAGCTGTTTGTATTCTTGTTGTGTATTTCTCTGGAAAGTGAAGTAGTGAGCGTACCGGGATTTGATCGGTAAGAAAATAATTGAGAAACAGAACAGGGAAGTTAGCTTCAGGATACTTAGTTTACAACTGGGTGTCTGTTTTTGCAGGAGTGTGAATTGTCGTCCGAATACAAGCTAGAGGGAGTTAACAGCCATGAAATTGGGACCCGGAACTTGGTTCTCCTAATGGTGTACATAATCTTCTTGCAGAACGAAGACCTATGAATCTGAGCGACAGGTAGACTCATCTTCAGCTATTGTTCTTCATTTTGTTTCCTAAGTTTCAAAATAGTTGGGGTTTTTTTTATTAAGTAGTTCAAGTTAGAAATTTGGGCACTCTGAATTCCTCAAGTACTTGTTATTCTCATTCCGAATTATAGGTTTCTAGTTGCTATCCGTTTTATTCGTTGAAGCTTTGACGAAAATTGGGAATGCTTTGAATGTTATGTGGTTCTTACTTCTTAGAAGGTGTTGTATACCTCCACCATGTTTGAATTATTGAACTTATCGGTTGTGATTAAGTACATGAGCGGACAACTGTTGCAGCTAGAAGGTACATTTTGACTATACAGGCTTTATGGTTCTCAATTTGCAGATTGTTTAGAGGGAATCGAGCAGGTCATGGTGACAACTCAAGTAATAGTCATGATGCAAATGAAAAGCGTGGGCATGAGCCTGCAAAGAAATCTGGACCTCTGTTGTCTGGAACAGCGTATTCAATTTCTTCTTGCAGCATGATCTTGCTGAATAAAGTTGTTCTGTCCAGTTACAACTTCAATGCAGTAATATCATTGATGTTCTATCAAGTATGTCATCTCCCTTATTATGAGTTTTAGTAGTGATCTGTTATAAATTCGAGTAGGCTGATAGTCGAGCCCTCGTCACTTGTTTCATGATCATTATGCAAATCCATATATTTAGCCAGCCATAGTGATACCTGATTTCATATGATTTATGCAGAATTTAATAAGTACTGTAATTGTTGTATTCTTGGGCTTCTCTGGAGTTGTTACTGTGGAAAAGCTCAATTGGAAACTGGTAAAGGTCTGGATCCCTGTTAATGTAATCTTCATCAGCATGCTTGTATCAGGCAGGTATAGGTAAGTTGTACTTCACATTGTTAGGATCTTAGCTTCTCTCTTTTCATTTGATGTTTGGATCCTTTATCTGTTATAGATGGTCTAACATACATGCAAAACTGGTTCAACTTTTTCCTTTCAGTTTGAAATATGTAAACATTGCAATGGTGACCATTCTGAAGAATGTGACAAATATTTTAACTGCACTGGGAGAATTATATTTGTTCAGGAAACACCAGAATCAAAAAGTGTGGACTGCTATGTTTCTAATGGTTAGCAGCGGCTTACATACTATTTTACATGAAACTTCAAGAACTTAAATGCATTGTCCCATACAAATGAGTTGTATAAACTTGTTTTGTCATAGTCGAGTTCTGATGAGCACTGCCTTTCTTCATCTATTGCAGATTATTTCTGCTATCAGCAGTGGCATTACAGAGATCTCATTTGATACTGTGGGTTATGCCTGGCAATTCTCAAATTGCATACTAACAGCAAGCTACTCAGTAAGTGTTATTTAAGTTCTGCTGATCAGTACAATTGAATCCTTTTTGGGAGTTCTGTGAGCAAGATGCATTTTCTGTTTTCTGTAACAGCTCACTCTAAGGCGAGTCATGGATGAAGCAAAAAAGTACACAAGATCCGGATCTCTCAATGAGTTTCAATGGTCTTGCTGAATAATCTGCTATCTCTACCTTTTGCCGCCTTCTTGATTATTCTGTTCGGTGAATGGGAATATGTCATTAACATGTAAGCTCATGTCTTTACTATAAGATGGACATGATTCTAATTTTCCAAGTACGTGTAGTTTACCATTAGCCATTACCAATGTTCTGGTTTCCAATATACAGAGATGTAGTTAAACTGCCGATGTTTTGGTTTATTGCAACGGCTAGTGGATTGCTTGGACTTGCCATCAGCTTCACTTCCATGTGGTTTCTACATCAAACTGACCCAACCACCTATAGGTACTAGTTCTGTGTAATCGATCAAGCTTGAATTATCTTCTACCAAGTATAGAGATGTCTGGGAACTGATGCGCTTCTGCTTTATAGTCTGGTGGGTTCCTTAAACTAGATTCCTATCTCTCTTGCTGGTTTAGTCCTGTTCAGGGTGCCTCTTAGTCTACCAAACCTCTTCAGCATACTATTCGGTAGTCAAGTCTTAACTCCTTCGATCATAGTCCAGCGATCTAATTACTCTCATACTGATCAATCGTTTTCACAGGTTTGTTTGCCAGAATATTCTTCGCCAGAGCCAATATGTCCTGATTCAGAAGTGTGTATCAGAATGAAGATGAAGGGAAATGGCTCAAAAATCTTTTCATGATAGAGGTATAATGGCTGCACAAAACAGTTTCCAGGAACTGGATACTTTGTTTTTATGTTTTTGGTTGACGACGGTTTCTTCTCCATTAAACATAGCTTCAAGCCATCAACGAGTTACAGGAATAGGATATTTCAGACAGAAACATGTACTTGCTAAACAAACTATGCTGCTTTCATTATACTGCAACGGAGGAACATATTCATGTTATCCGACATGTGATAGTTATAGCTGAAGTTTTGTCAAGTTATGTATAATTTTCTTTCTTTCTGGTCAAGACCACTCTTGCCAATTGGTGATATTGATATATTTTGTTTACAGCCCGCCCCAGAATACCGGTTGGTTATTACCATATGAAAGTATATGTACCAAAATCGAAATGTATTGGTTATTTTGATGAACTATTACTTTGAAATGTCATCGTATAAGTTTAAGACACTAGCAAGTTTAAGAACCTAGCAAGTTCAATATAGTTACGAAAATAGATGAATTCCAAGGATCAGTTTCATTCAAATATTTCATTTTAGTTGAATCATTTCTTCAAAAGAGAAGCTAAAAAGTACAGGGTTCATTGCCAATGATCTCCGAGCAACATCATTTTCTGATTTTAGTACACTACTATTTCATAAGCAGGAATAATAGTCATTCAATGGAGGCATGATCTGGTTTCTATTATTAGTACACTACTAGTAATAGTCATTTCTGATTCTAGTACACTTTTTTTGAGAGAACAATACATGGAATGGGGGACAATTACCAAAACCATTCCAAAGAGCTATACAAAGAGACCAAGTACTCTTACAATAGAACATAAAAAAGAAGGAAAAACAAACAAACAAACAGTTGTCAACTATGAGATCCTATAAGCAGGAGCAGATTCATGAGCTTGTAAACGAATAAGAAAAGGAGGCGGTGACAACCACCAAGCTTCTCCATCGCCATACGCACCAACATTTGCTAAAGCATCCGCAAGTTTATTGCCTTCTCTGTAAACGTGAGTAACTCGAAGCTGAGCATGAGTCGCAAAGAATGAACAGTGGGACCACAAAACCTTATTCTTCCAAGGGACAAGGTGAGGTTTAGCAAAATAAGTAACAATAAGAGTCGAATCAGTTTCAAGCCAAACCTTATGCCAACCACATACCGAAACGATACGCAGAGCCTCGACAACTCCCAAAATTTCGGCATCAATTTCACTACTAGCTTTTACAGCAAAGAGCAAAGGCTCCAAGGAACTGTCACAAAGCATTCCTAAATATACCTCCACCAACCGCACAAGAAGCACTACGATAAGAACCATCCGTGTTAACTTTGATCCACCCCTCTGGAGGAGGCTCCCAAACCACTGGAATGTAGCTTGGAGCGCAATATCGTGAAGGGGAGAGACCAAAAAATTGTAAAATTGGAAGCACACCTGCAAGCACTGAGCTTGGTTTAAAACATAGCGTTGCCACCTCTCTCAAACTTGTCACAAAAAAACCTTGAAACCTCTGGGCTGAGAAAGTCTTGTCATGATACCTTAATTGATTTCTTTGATGCCAAATGCACCAAAACCCCCCGTACTGAATGCACTAACCCACATGATCTTAGTGGACTTTGAGAAGTTATGCATAATTGATGATCCTGCAAACTCCAATATACTATCAGGGCAAGAGCAATTAAATAGAGATGACATCCAGTCCCAAAACGAACGAATACAAAAACACCTCAAGAAAATATGATCAGTCAAAAGTCTACCATGAATTGATCAGTCAAAAGTCTACCATGAAATAACAACCACACTAATAGACTACGACGGGGGGGGGGGGGGGGGGGGGGGGGGGGAGGGATGAGGCTTCCAGATTAGAGAACCCCAACTACAGTCAATATCTGAGTCCAATCGTGTGACATATGCATCTTTAGCTGATAACTGACCACAGGAAGCTGCACTCCAAACAACTTGATCACTCCTACTATCAACAGGAAGTGGAATAGATTGAATTTGAGAGACCACTGAAGGAATAAAGGAGGCAACCAACTAAGGCAAAGACCAAGTCTACAGAGAGAGGAAATCACATATACGATCCTTATAATGCTTGAGGACCGTCTTTGGAATTGCTAGAGTTACAGATAAAGGTTGTTCAAGCCACCTATCTTGCCAAAAAATTAATCTTGTCTCCTTGAAATACTAGTACACTACTGTTTCATAAGCAGGAATAATAGTCATTCAATGGAGGCATGATTTGTTTTCCATTGTTGTCTCCTTGAAATACTCATGACCTAATTTGGTTCATGGACTTGGCTTCAGAGAGTGAATTAGTACACAGCGAAGAAATAGTTTTGAACATGAATTTCAATTCGCGAAACTAAAGACGTACTATACAAGGAAAAACAAAGCATTACTTGGACTTTATTACATTTCAATTTTCTGAAGTAATCATTCAGCTGGATATTAACTAGTATTATGGTACTTATTACAAAAATTATAACCTCTTCATCATATACTCCAATAATGTCCACGTAAATATTTACTGCAATTTCTGGATTCGAAAGTAATGTCCTAAGAAGATCAGATCGTGAATTGAACTTCTAAATAAGAAGTCAACCTGGAGAGTGAAGAGTCAAAATGTGGTTGCATGTAAATATACAATCCACAATATACTTCCTCTTAGACTTTAGAGCAAAGCTCTAACATGAGCCAAAACAAAACTCGAGGAGAAAAAACACAAGAAAGGGATCTTAATTTGGCATAGCTGGTACGTAGTCGGTTGTTTTGGAAGCTCAATTGGTACAAAATTATTGACCTTCAGAGTTCAGAGTGAATGAATAGGTTCTCCCGTATATTTTATATAAAACTATACTTCAAAGTCGGAAGAAAAATATATTCATCCCATAGAAAATGTATTCTACCACTGACTTTGAGGTAATATATAGCTAAAATGACTTTGAGGTATATTTTTATATAAAATAAGATTTCGTTGTTGTTGTCGGAAATATTTTAATCGGCCAGTTATATCTAATCATGACTACGAATTCAGTACACCCTCATATGTCATTTATTTATATTTATCTCTTATTACTTATCGGAGAGGACGTACATATATAGCAATTAAGTCTATATATAAGTGTGTATTGGAACATTATGTCTCACTTTTGGCAATAAAATCATCAACGAACTAGTACAAATTTTTCTTATTGCAAACATCAGTTTTCTGAACAGACTGTGATCTCGATCATACTATTAAGTAACACATTTGTAACGACACTTCTTTTTCTTCGAATAATATTTTGTAACAAAGTTGTGGATCTCTTCCGTCGTGTTTGTTTTTATTCGAAAACTAGCTCTTAATTTTTTTTTGCAGCTATTAGAAGAATGTTAAAATGCAAGTACGTACCATTTTTACAACGATTTTCAATTGAAGTAATGTATTTTATTTAAAATTAATAAAATTCTCAAATGTACCTCACATACAAGTGCATGCTAGCTAGTACTCTAATGTCTATGTACCCAATGCCGCCAAAAAGGATGAACATTTAGGAGCTGCCCCAATGACTATAAATTTTATCCAAATTTCAAATAATTTTTTGGCAATAGAATTAAATATAGGAATAATTGTGGTTTTAATAAGAACCCACTAATTTCTCACCCCCAGCTCTTACTACTATTGTACTACAAGGGAAGCTCAGGTAATTCAAAAAACAAATGGGAAGCTCAGGAGTTACAAGCAGAGCAATTCTCAACCGCTAGATTATCCTCCTGATGAACGGCTATTAAGCCATGTGGCTCATTACAAGGCTTAGTTCAAGCTTATTTCCCCAGCTAACTGTTATGGTGTCCGTCTCTTTCTCTCTCTGGCACTCATAGAAAGAAAAAAACAAACCCACAAACATCTCCCCAGGAATCATTCAAGCCTAAATTATTCCCATTTTTCTCTTCTTCTCAATTTCCTTGAAACTTCCAGTCCAAACATGGAAGGAGAAGCTAATGCTGCTTTTGATCATCATCATCATCATAATCGTCACCCTCATCATAGTGTTTATGGATTTAGAAACAATCACATACAAACTCCTCATCATCACCAACTCTACAGACCTGGTCCTTCCTTGACCGCCATAGACAGGTTCTTGTGGTCTCAGAACAATGCAAATACCAAAGAGAGATCATTCATCTCCTCAAATGGGATGTCCTCATTTGGTGGTGCAATGGGTGACATGCGGGCTTGTTCAAATTGGCCACAGAGTAATCTCGTTGAGCCTAACTTGGATGATCTACTGTTTCTTGATCATGGTGAGGCCATGACTTGGCCTCCAGAGAAAAACCAAAACCCTAACCTGGGGTTTAAAGAAGATCAAGTGAAAGCAGAGCCTAAAGGGACAGGAAAGAGATCCAAAAAAGCTTCATATGTGCCTTTGATCAAAGGACAGTGGACAGATGAAGAAGACAGGTATGATACATCTTCACCAAACTTGCTAAATCCTTTTGTTACATTGTTATTTATGTAAACGAGGATGTAAATGATTTTTCTCTTTTGTTTTTCATTTTTACAGAAAGCTGATTAGGCTGGTGAAGCAATATGGAGTTGGGAAATGGGCACAGATAGCTGAGAAACTTGTGGGTAGAGCTGGGAAGCAATGTAGAGAAAGGTGGCATAACCATTTACGCCCTGATATCAAGGTTCGATTCTTGTGATGCTATATTTTTCGATCTAACAATTGTCATCGTGAAATCTATGAACTAAAACATTTGGGTTTATTTCTTAGATTTGGTGTTCGAATGTGCTAGATTCTTGTATTTGGTTGTTTAGTTACTTACTAGCTAGTTCGTATTCTATGGAGAAATCTGTGCTCTTTGTCCACGAAGTCAACTATGCAAATATAGATTGTGAAGATTGTAAGGATCTATATGCTTAGATCCAAGAGATTATCTCTCTTTCCATTAGGGTAACTCAAATTTTGTTATGTGAAACTAGGGTTTTTACTGTTCATTCCCTCTTATATCTTCTTAATTTTTTGAATGTTTTGAGTTCATATAATTTCTGGTTAATGTAGTTCACGTTTGTTTTACAAATTTTCCTAGGTTGTTTTACGAAAATTCTAGGGTTTTGCGACTCTGTTTGAACAGAACAAGATAGTAATTAATAGCTATTTTACATTATTTGGATTCGTTAAGCTTCATTTTGAAGTGTTCTTGACAATATATTTGCCATTTTCTTCTTTGGTTTTTTCAGAAAGACAATTGGACTGAAGAGGAAGAGAAGATATTAGTGGAAGCTCATGGTGAAGTTGGCAACCGTTGGGCAGAGATTGCCAAACGTATTCCGGGAAGAACCGAAAATGCCATAAAAAATCATTGGAATGCTACAAAAAGGAGGCAAAATTCACGTAAAAAGACCAAACAGACAGACATCAAAAATGGATCGTCCTCGTCAAACAAGCCTCCTCAATCTTCTATACTTCAAAACTACATAAGAAGCAAAAACCTCAATACCGGACCCAACACCAACTCTTGTTCCAATAACATTGTTACCCCCACTCCAAGCAATGTCAACACCACCACTCCTACCAGCTCCTCCATTCTCACCCAGGAAGAACCTTCGAAAATTCCCTTCAATCTATTACCCTCAGACCCATCTGACCTATCTAGTTGTGATCACTCTCCATTGCACCTTGCAGCTGAATCCTATAATGATGAGGAGCTTCTTTTCATGCAGAACTTCTTCAGTAATAATAACAATAGTTACCATCAAAATCAGCAGCAGCAGCAGCCATTACCCATTGATGCAACTCCGATGGATACTACTCAATATGGGTTTGTCACTTCTACTCCACAACCAAACATGTATGTCAACAACAACTACCAAACTGTTCAGAACTTCAGAAACCCTACAGAAAACCCCCGACTCATTAATCCCACTACAACCCATCTCAACTCTGATCTCTACCTCTCCTACATCTTAAATGGTGGAGCCAGCTCATCATCATCTTCCACTTATCATGATCATGACTTGAGTAACTACTATACCATGAGCATGGATTTGGTGACTCATCAACATCAAGCAACTTCTTCAACTGAATGGAGAGAGATGGATCTGATTGAGATGGTATCTTCTTCGGCTCAAGGTACCAACAACAGTACTGCTAGTTTCTATTGAGCTCTACGAACTATCCAAAGTTCTCTATTGGCCAGTAGCTAGCTAGCAAGGAAACCAACATTTCAAATGGGCTCAATTCGGAAATGTGTAAGCTGGAGCTTTTAGAATTCTGTTTGGGCATGCAGATAATAACCAATGTGGGTTTAGTTTTAGCTTATTGCTCAGACGGTAGCGTGGTGATAAGCATGTTCATCAGTTATTTCCCTTTCTATTTCTTGTTTTTTTGAGTCAGTTGTCACTGTGAACAGATGGTGTGTGGTTTTCGTTTTATAGCTGAAACTTCTGTTGCAATTTGCAATCATCATTTTCTGGGTGTTGCTTTTCTCAGGTTCTGTTAATGTCCTTTTCTTATATATACTTTGCCAGTTTTCCAACGGCCTCAATCTGGTTCATTACAGTTTTGTTGGCGAGTAGAATTTTGGTGAACATTGTAAAAGAGTTGGGGGAATCTTTGTCCCTAGCTACCTGCAATCTTCATCGAATGCTTTACGTACACACAACGAAGGAGTCATATGATACACTACACATACATATGACCAACTGAATCCTTTCATCACTAGGAGTAGGAGAAACTGACATTTTCTCCGAGCTAGCTCGATCGCTCTCGCTTTTATTTAGAAACTTAAGGATTGAGAAGAAGAGGATAAAATATCATCTCATATATTGTTTATTAGTGAGACTAATTAAGTGAGTACAATATTAGGGATAAGTTGCCCGTTGCATGCATGGGAGAGTTTCGAAAACGAACAAATTAAACCCCAACCTGTAAGGT
Source organism: Geum urbanum (assembly GCA_946800695.1). Classification (NCBI taxonomy): domain Eukaryota; kingdom Viridiplantae; phylum Streptophyta; class Magnoliopsida; order Rosales; family Rosaceae; genus Geum; species Geum urbanum. The sequence continues at coordinate 35,032,671 of OX327016.1, forward strand.
ATCAAATCCAAGGAATGCAAAATCGATATTATCGGCGCCAATATTTCGGTTTTTTGAACTTACCTGAAAAATCCGTGAATATATCTCCAAATTTTCCAAAATTTTCCGAAACTTTCCGATATTTCCGATATATCCCCGATATTTCCGATATTTTCTGATATTTTTCGATATTTATCGAAATTTTTGAAATTTTCAGTAACTTTTTTAATTTAACAAAATTAAAAGCTTGTCAAAATTTTGCAATGCCTTATCCTTCATATATCATGCATTATGGTCTTCCAACAAGTGATAACTCATCGTTACAATCACAAACAAATGCCTCAAATGATGATAGCAATGAAGAAAGTCGAGCAATGCCTGGTTCATACTACGAGCTCCAAAATCTTCAAAGACCGCCCCATGACCCATATGGTTGGCATGTAAGTCAATACGTGCAGAATTACATGGGAGAGCAATCATTTAATGAGTACTCTTCACAATACACACATGATTCTGCACAGAGAGATGAGGAAAATAGTGTGAATTTCAAACCTCATAGGTCCTCTATGTGGTTTTGAAATATTTATATATTTGATTTTATAATGTGTGATGTGTAACATATTGTACAAAAATGTGATGGTCTAGCCTCCCATTAAAGTTTAGCCATCAAAAAAATAAAAATAGAACTATTAAATTATATTTTAATAGTTATCAGCACTTAACACATACTAATTCATATAGTAATATAGCAAATTCATATGTTTTGATGTTTGATCAATATTTTCTTTTTACATAAGGTAGGTAATTGATCATATAACAACCTCCAAAAGTTTCATTACAAATTTCCATATATTTTTATTAGTTTCTGTCATTTCCGTCAGAATTTTCAGTGGATCGATATTTCGTCGATATATATATCCAAATTTTGGACTGTCGATATATCCTCGATACCCGATATTTTACTCCTTGATCAAATCAGGCCCAAAAAATCCTGAGCCTATGTATGTGACCTAAAAACAAGCGACATAAACACCAGCTTTCAAGCAAAAAAAAAGTCGAAGATGAGAATTAGAAAGACGAGAAGTTCTCCATCTTGGAAAAACCTTGTGTTTATAGTCAATAATACAGTTGTCAGAAGCATTTACATTTCATAAGTTACAAATAACTGACTACAACCATTAATATTATTTAAGTTACAAAACAAACATTTAATGAAATGCAGAGGTTTTTTTTTTTTTTTTGTGTAGTGAATAAAATGCAAAAGTTACACTAAAGCATAGCACTGTAAAAGAAAAAAGTGGGCTGTCACATTTTTTTTTTGTTTAGGTAGATATTGGGTCAAAGATCCAAAGGGAATACAACTAAATGCCAATGAAACAAAGTTACAAAACCGAACTCTCTCACATGATACGCAATCAGAATTCCTTATAGAAAAAAAATTCATCAATAATATCTGTAGCTTCCAAAAAACATCAAAGTGATATTTAAACTTTAAAAACTATCAAAGTAATGTCTATTGTTTCAAAACACTATTAAAACGATGTTCGGAGCATATTTCCTTCCAGTCTTCAATAAGGTTACTGACGTGGCACCAGTATTTGGTCGAAATGACATGTTTGCCCTCTTACCTTTTTTTGGGAGCCAAATCTGGGAAATGTCAACAATGCCCCTCTCTATATTATTGGGGTTATTAGCTATGTTTAGTTGGATTTTGCTGAGATGATTTGGATTGAATTGAGTTGTGTCCTATGATCAACCTATTTTTTAAAGGGGGGGGGATGCAAAACAAACTGTTACATACGTTGTCAAAATTCGAGGCATAAATTTGATATATTATCAAACATGCAGGCATCACTTTGATAGCTACATAGTTCATATCAAACCCAATTCATAAGAACACAATGCCAAGGAGTTGTTTAGATGCTATATTTACAGGCAAATGAACATTTTTAACAACAGGAATTCACTGTTCAACATCGTAACATTCAAAATACATCAACATAGTACATAACATATCATACAAATTTCTCCAATGATCAGTTCTAAAGATGGATCCCAAGAAATTGGTTTCTTCCTGTAACCAAACTCCAATGCAATGTTATGCAGTTCAACCCAATAAATCTTGTCAGGATCGAAACCATCTAGATACACTGCCTGTGTCAAATGTTTTCAATACTTGAGAAACTTGTACTTCAATCCACCATACACATCTTTTTCAAACCATCCTCCATGAAGAATTTCAAGTGTAAACAATGTCTTCTCCACTGCAAAATCAACAATAATGTTAGGAATCCATTTCAATATCTCCTTTAATTCATGCAACACCACAACAAAAACAACACAACAGTAAACAACTGTAAATCACTACTTAAACCCATATTATATTGCACATCAACCCCAAAGCCACATCAAAACAAGATTAACACTTAAACACACCAGTCAAAGACAACAAGAAGATTCAAATTCAGACTATCCATGTGCTTTTACAGTCACTCTAGAACAAAAAGAGACAAGAACCACTTACTTTCGGGTCAGGGTGTTCCTAATCGAAACATTCTCCAATACTCTGCCTTATTCCATCTTTGTGTCCTTAAAAATCCACCGAACTAATTTACCAATACACTCCGACGGCGTGTTTAGGGGAAAAAGTAACCGGAATCAGAAGTCGTACTCTCTCTCTCTCTCTCTCTCTCTCTCTCTCTCTCAGGTGAGTTAATTAATCGGGTCGTGTAAAACGTTAGGATTTAGGAGAGGAGCGAGGGCAAGAAAGGAGGAGAGAGAGTGAGTTTTGATCCAGGGGTGAAAATGAAAACGAAGGGGGGGGGGTAGGTTTTTTGGGTTAAAGGTCTCCCGAAGATGAAATGACTATAATACCCCTACTTTTCAAAAACCCTCGGTGCCATATCAGCAACCTTACCGGAGACTGGAAGGAAATATGCTCTAGGCATCGCTTTAATAGTGTTTTGAAACAGGCATCACTTTGATAGTTTTTAAAGTTTAAGCATAACTTTGATGTTTTCTGAAAACTACAGGCACCATGGGTGAATTTTTTTCTTCCCTTTAATAAAACAAAGTTTACTACCAAAATTGCCGAGAGTGAATCATGCAAAACCTCATATTCACACATAAGAAAGTTTAAATTGTCATTGTTCAAGAACGCAATAAATGCTTTTGTTTGTCGATCTGTATGTGTGCGCTAAATTATACATTTTCACCGTCAGAGCATGTCCAACAACTCTTGTATAATAAAGAATTTAGCAATTTTTTACAAAAGTTGGAGGTTTTTTGCTTCAACAGCTATTGTAAATCAATCTCTATCTTATAGAAAGTTTATGAGAGAGAATAAAAAATTCTAAATCTAAAGAAAAGCTAAAATTTCTAAATCTCACTCAAAACCTCTAAAGTTAAATGCCTTATTTTTTCTCTCTCTTTCTTTATCTTTTCTCTACCATTGTCATTCTCTCTCATCATATTTAATGCATATCATGACTTAATTAAATTTAATTTTTGTATAAAGAAGTATAATTTATATTAGAATCATTAAATGTAAGAGAAAATCATTAAAGTATAAAGAATAAGAAACATGAGCTGTTGGAGTTAGAGACAAATATTTTTAGATTTCAAGTTTTGAATCTTCACTACCACATTTTTTAGTATTGCCGGTGAAACGGAAAACTAAGGCCGGCGATTTTTTTTTCGCCGGCAATAATTTTCATTATTACCGGCGACTTGGAGGAAAAATCGCCGGCAATAATACTATTGCCAGCGATTTTTTCCCCAAATCGCCGGCAATAATGCGCCGGAAATAGCCAAAAAAAAAACTATTGCCGGCGACTTGGGGGAAAGTCGCCGGCAATAGTTTTTTTTTATTATTGCCGGTGACATGCATGGAAGTCGCCGGCAATACTTTATTTTTTTGGCTATTTCCGGCGCATTATTGCCGGCGACTTCCATGCATGTCGCCAACAATAATAAAAAAAAAAACTATTGCCGGCGATTTTTGGGAGAAAAATCGCCGGCAACACCCAAAAATCGCCGGTAATAATGGAAAACTATTGCCGGCGATTTTTAAATCGCCGGTAATGAGCAAAAATGTTGTAGTGCTTTATAATAGAGAAATTTTACAAGAACTGTTGGAGATGTTCTCATCCATTGTTTATATCTAATCACTATCTATAGGGTAGTGGCCACATGATGTACCCTGATCCCAAACACTGGTTCAGAGTTCGAATCACAATAAAACTGATTTCTTACTATTAGAACTAATTAAAAAATAAAATAATACAAAATTCAGTTTATATCTAGGCAATCTAGATATCATGCACTAGCAAGTCGTTAACTAAAGTACAAGTATTTCTTTTTTACACAAGAATAGTAACTCACCGATCACCATTGGTGCAAGACCTAATAGCAGGTTTGGTTTTTTGAACGCGGTGTTCAATGAATAAGAGTGTGAGAATGTGAGATAGGTATGGAGATTGGAGGGGAATTCATGGAAACAATGTGAGGAAGGTATGGTGAGGAATGGAAATGGGGGAAGATGAACGTAGACATAAAATGTAGGTTTAATTAACTAATCACAACCAACAAGCTTCCATTTTCACGTGAAGATACCGTCATTTTCTGCTTAATTGGCCTAACCTAATCCTGAGGATCCCATGTTCTGCTTCAATTTGACTGTGTACCCATAACCAGTCAACACCTATTATTGTTTGAGAATTGAGATCGATGCAAAATCTAGTCATTTGCTTTTTATATAGGCATATAGCAGCTATAAATTCCTACTAGGCATTTCTGTTCTGCCATCCCAAACTCCGAAATTTGCAAGGAGCCAACTTTACTGAATACTAGTGAAGGATGATAAAGAAGAAATAGCCTCCAGATCGGATCTCCAGTAATTGGGAGTGCACATGCCCTTATCACTTCTATTAGCATGTATGTATTAACAGATTAAATTTCTTCTGAATATATAAGAACTTTAAGTAATGTCCTTGGATTGGTTATGATTTTTAGCAAAAATCGAACCAAACCGCCCGAATCCTACCCCTAATTACTAGCACCCCACTATATTTAAGTTTAAAAATTGACAATATACAAGTTTCATAAATTATAAGTCACAATTAATTATTTTCACAACATAGTTCTCCCCAACCAAAGTATCTGACAAAAACACTTGAACTCCTTTATATGTAACTTCACCAAATTAAGGACGACCCCATTTATGGAACCACAAGGCAACACAGCGCACTAAGCCTACAAGTCCACAACTCCTCACCCTTTTTCCCATCCAAGCGAAGATCATCAACCATGATTCCTTTAGACAAAAATCGCAAAGAGATTTGTGACGACCCGGATCAGAATCAGAAGCATAATCAGCTTAATTTGTGAGTTAGCGTATAATCGCAGATTTCCGATAATCGATTGAATCTTCAGCTTTGATCACGACAAAATTATTGGCCGAGAATTTGAGCTGAGTCTTTTCTCGAGAATTGTTGTACGCGTGATTTCGAGTTCGTGGGTGGTTCCGGATTATTATTTGGACGATCGAAGAATATAATATGAATATTTGAAATTTCAGAATATTGTCGAGTTTATCCGTTCGTGTTCGAGTCTATCCGAATCGTGATTGTGATCCGTTTTGGACCGTTGATTGACCCGAACCGTAAATGGAATGATTATTGACTTGATTTGCGAGTTTCGCGATTTGTCGTGATTTGCTAATATGGCGGCCTTGTTAGCGACTAAATTACCGGACGAGAATTTGATTTCGGATTCTTCGTGAAAGTTGTAGAGAATTTAATTTCGAGCTTGTGGGAACTTCCGGATGATTATTCCGAGTTACGAGGATTAAGTTATGAATATTTTCGACCGTTGATCATTTAATCGGATAAGCTTGAGATGGATTGAACCGTTGACTTTTTATCGGATTTGTCGAAGTGTTTGACTTCGGGTGGAAATTGAAGAACTTGTCGAGATGAGTTTGTTGACGTGAGAATCGTTGAAAACGGATTTACGACGCGGAAGTTACGTGTGTTTGAAGTTTATCGAAAAGTGTATTTTGCAAGTTTCCTAAAAGGGCAAGTATTTAAACTGGGCTTCTATATTTGGAAAGTCAAACTAGCATTTATCACGTTGACCGAGTCAACTCGGCTGGGAGGGAGGAGGTGCGACGGGCACCACGGCTCGCCGGCGGTGGCTCGCCGTCCGGCCACTCCAGGGCTCGGAATTGGTCCTGTTTGACGCGCCTCGGCTCCCCCGTGGCGCTCCCGGCCACCGTCGACGGCGTGGGACGCCGGAGGAAAGAGTTATTCCCGCCAAAAGTTTGTGAAAATTGGGGGTTTTGGTTGACAATTTTTCTGGCCGAATTGAGCTACATGAAGCACTGGGCTTTGAAGCCCTCATCACCATGAATCCAACCATATAGGTATGGTGCTCCAATTCGTTTTGTACATGGAGAATTCATCGATTGAAATTTGTGTGGGATTTCGGTTTTGCTTGAAATTGAGCTAGTTAGAGTTTGAATTGATCTTTGGTGTAGTTATGGAAGTTTCTTATTGGATGATTTTGAGTGGAATAGGCTTTGGTCCGCTGGGAAATTTTACAGTTGGGTGGCGCCGCCGCCCCGGCGGTGGTCAACGGCGGTTTCCGGTCAAAGTTGACTTTCTGGGGTTTTCGCCGAGTTGTATGTCGTTTCGCTGGAAATCGCGCCCCGATCGTAATGGTGAGGTTTGTTTTTCGATTTGAGCATCGGAAATTATAGCGAGGTTTTATGGTGTGATTATCGGATTTCGACAATTCGTCGTTATTGAATTATACGTTTCCGGGAACGGTTGTTTCTCGTGTTATGATTTGAGTTGTCGAGTTATGATTTTGAGAAATGGATTTTATAATTATTCAAGGGTTCGTGATCGTTCGTTTGGCAAGGAATTTTCCGCCGGATCACGGGATTAACGCGAACTGCGTTACACTCACTTGTGAGTGGACATTTCTTTTCACGGATTGATTGCAAGTCTTTTATATACGTTTTACGAGCTTGAGTATGCAGTATGATCATGATATTTACGAGCATGTGTTTTACGATTATGCATTTACGAATATGCGTATACGAATATACATACATATATAATATGTTTTATGCATGTGCATGGAAAGGATTTATGATTTGGTTTACACAGAGTACAGTCTCAGTTATCAGGGTTGTATCGATACACATTGGCTTCTCGGCTGATCCCCGAGTACGCTCCGGGGGGGGGGGGGGGACAGATATCCTGACCCGAGGCCTTTCTGGCTTGGAATCACGTGTGGGTCTGGGATCCCGTGATTCAGACTGTACTAGCGCGAGGGAGTCCATGAGAGACCCCGCGGTATTTATGACGCATGCTCTGTACGCGTGAGGAGTTAGAGTCTCCTTCGTGTACCATATAATTTTTATGCATTTAGACTCGCATATGTTTTTATAACATATATTATTTGGCGAAAGACATTTATTTTCGTCCACTCACTCTAACAGTTTTCATGTCTTTCCCTTGGGCTTTTCGGTTTCCGTGCCCAGTTTGCAGTTCAGATTCTGGTGTCGCACGTCGTGGTCAGAGGCATAGTATTCGAGCGATATTTCTTTTATGGTAGGTTCTTAGTTTGGCATACTATTTGTATATCTATATTAGAAGTCGCTCTGAGTATTCTGATGTATAATTTTATACGATTTTCCCCGAATTTCGGTAAAGTATAGTTATATTTATTACTTTACATTACTGTTATGATATTGAGAAATCCGGATGGGATTGGTGCCCACGGTTTGATTTTTGTGGCATAGAATGAAGTGTTATTTTCCGGGTGCAAGTAATGGCAATTCCGCGTTTGTAGCGTTACTCTGCCGAAATTTTTATGGTTTTTGTTGGTTCGTGTTTTCAGAAGGGGTTTGATTCCGGTTTGGGAAACTAAATCGGGGTTGGGTCCTTTCAAGATTAGAGTTGTGATATTTTTTTTTTAAGAGCATCTCCCATGGTACACTAAATATTTAACCAAATTTAGCTTAAAAAATAAGAATATTTTGTGAATTGAAATTTTTTTTAACCTATCAAAGTCTCTCACTGTAAGCTAAATCCTTAGCCAAATTTATAGCCTATTGACTTTAAAAAATACTCTCATCATAAGCTAAATCTCAAGGTAAAGCCATTTCTAATTCTTTTGTCATATATATATGTAATGTTATATTTCTATGGATATTTTTTCTTTTCTCATATATATATAATATTAAAATAACTTAAAACTACAAATATTGAGAAGAACATACATGGATCTTATTCCTTCAATATACGATAATTAAAAGATACAACCAACAAAAATTAAAAAAAAACAACAATAAATTTATTTGAAAATAAAATATTTATTTAGAAATAAACATTTAACAATCATGATTTCAAACTTATGTTCTTTCATGTCGCTGCCAAATATGTTCAATCAAAGCATCTCGAAGTTCATAATAAGGTTTCTTATCTTTAATTTTTCTATGGTGATCAAGAAATTGGTTAAATCTTGTTGTTTCATCAACCACCATCTTAACAATAGGGGCAGGTGCTTCATTAAATTTCCTAATCGGAGCCGATAAATCTCGTTCATCCTCGATAATCATGTTGTGCATTATGATGCATGTAGTCATTATATCATGTAAGACACGTTTATCCAAAAATCGTGTTTGTCCTTTAATTATTTCTCAACGTGATTGAAGAACTCCAAATGCACGCTCCACGTCCTTCCTATATGATTCTTGTTTTGTGGTGAACAAAGTTTTCTTCTGACCTTGTGGATCATGTATAGTTTGGACAAGTGTGGATCATTTAGGATATATACTGTCGACTAGATAATAACTAACATTATAATCCTTTCCCATAATTGTATAATTAAGCGGAAGAGATTTACCTTCAACAAGATCTGCAAATAAGTGAGATGTTTATAGCATATTGATCTCGTTGTTCGATCCCGATAACCCAAAATACGCATGTTATATCCAAAGATCATAATCAGTTACGGCTTCAAGAATAATGATTGGTGATCCCTTCCGCCCCGAGTACTTTCCTGCCTAAGCTTTTGGGCAATTTTTCCAATACTAGGCATGCAATCTAAGCTCCCCAACATTCCTAGAAAACCATGTTCTTCACCTATATAAAAAAGCCTTACTATATCATCAGAGTTAGGTCTCCTTATATATTATGGTCCAAATACCTCTATAATTGCTCGACAAAATTTTTTCATACATCTAATAGCAGTAGACTCACTAATTTTCAAATAGTCGTTAAGAGCATTAGTAGGTACACCATATGCAGGCATTCAAAAAACGGCTGTGATTTTTTGTAAGGATGGCAAACCAGACTTTCTGACCACATCGCGTTGTGGTACAAAGAACGTGTCATGATCTTTGACAGCATCCACAATTCAATGAAATAAAGTTTTACTCCTTCGGAAGTGTCTTCGAAATATTTCGTCATCATGAATTGGGCGCTCGAAAAAATAATCCCTCCATAAATTGTATGCAAGTTCTTCTTGGGGTTGATTGACCATTACATGGCCTGGAATTGCACCACGATATTTTGATTGAGCATCATTATCTTCATCATCAAGAATCTCTGCCACGAGAAGGTTATTATTTGCGTGCATGCGAAGTAGTAAATCTTGATCTTCATCATATGCTATCATGACTTGATGAAAGTAAACATCGGTATTGGTTGATGAAATAGAAGAAGATGAGAACTGAGAAGGGTTCATTGTTGAGAAATAGAAACAGGAGTAGTGTTTATTTGTTCCTTCTAAGGTTATGAAACTAGCTTGAATTACTACATATGTACTTTTATAGTAGTAATGTGATAACTATATAGAAATCAAAAGAATTTCATATTTTTTGACGTTGGAAATTTTTGTCAAATTGGTCAAGATTGTGGTTTCAATTATCAACTTTCCAATTTCCCAAACCTTACACACACAAAAGGTACGTAGTATTCCTCTTTTTTCAACAAAGTTTGAGTCTTCATTTTCAACCAAAAGTTTTACCAAGTCATAGTGATTTTCCGAACAGAATTTCGTATTTTCAACATCTAGTCAAAATTCAGCATTGGTCCTATTGATCAAGGAGACAAGAATTTCAAACATTTACATTCCAAGAAAAAAAAGAAGGAAAGTTACGAAGGATTTCAAACCCAATTTACTCAAAATAAAAAAGTTTGCACTAATTTGATCAGAATTGATCAATGCTAACTTCCTTATTTTGACCAAAATTTATGCTGCAAAATTCATGATTTTGGTTTTACCATTTCAAAGTTAAATCACATATTTTATAACTATATATATATATCAGTAGTGTTACTAGGAATCTCATATTGTTCTCTAATGAATACTTCTAAGGGAAAACAATTCTATTAAAGAGGATCAACTCTCGTGCCACATATATCTTGATGTTAGTCAAGATCCGATACATGGTGTTAATAAAAAAAGGATAAGATAGGGGAAATGATAACTACTCTTTGGAATCATCAAAAGGCACATCAATATGAAGTACAAAGTTCATATTCTCTCCAAAGTCGATTTTATGATCTCGCATATGTTATAAGCAAATTTCGCGATGCTGTGAGATAAGTAGAATATACCAACCCGAGTGGTGCTTCTGAAATTGATATAGTAAGAATTTGTTCAGTTTTAATAACATTACATATATTATATTTACATTATTGTTTATTATAACTTTCTATTATCTTTATATTGGCAGATGACAGAGGCAAAGAAATTAATGTGCGATGATACGAGCTATAAAAAATCAAAGAAGTTTCAATTTGAGCATGTGTGAAGCACTCTCAAGGATGCTGAGAAATGGATGGACACTACTGGTATGGTATCGGCTCAGCTCCGAAGAAGAAAAAATAATTGGAAGGAGGTCAATCGAGTTCTCGCACATCTAAGTCATCAGGTACACTATCATTTAATGTTGATTTGACTGTCAATGTTAATGCAGATGAACACAAATTTTTCAATGAAGAGTTATCATCATCCTATAGACCAATTGGAACAAAGAAAGCAAAACATAAAAGAAAAGAGAATGAAAAGAAAAAACTTGCTGAGCAGATTCTCGAAGAAAACAGGTGACTAAAGGAGTTGGTAGAAAAAAAACATGTTCTAATAGATGTTTATTTTCTACCAAACATGAGCAATATGTGGCTACGAAATTAGAGATCCAACGTCAGTGTGAGGATAAAAAAATTATGCTCATGAGTTTGGATTCCATTTCGGATCTGAAAGTTCGTGAGTATTTTGATATGAGAAAAAATGAAATTAGGCAAAGAAGAGCTCGTGAATCCCAACAACAACAATTGCCCATGACCTGTGGCTATAACAATTTTGCTAAAGTGAATCTGTTCCATGGTGACACACAAGCTACATTTAATTTTGGAAGCAGTGAATACGGAGCAACGCCAAATTATGAAGGAATTTGTGACTATGGAGGAATGAGTATTTATGAGAACCTTTTGGATATGAAAAAGGTAAAGACTATAGAGGAAGCAGAGGTACCGGAATAAGTGATGGACATGGATGAGTCCCATAATGAAAGCTGTGGAGTACCGAATTACTATTGATGGTTATTATAATATGAATTTTTTATTGAAAAATAATGTGTTTTTAATAAATCTAGTATTTTATGTTAGTTATCTCGTTATGCTTAATTTTGTTAAGTTTAACATTTTGTGTTGTTTACGTTTTAATAAGTAATGTAACTCTTTTCATGAATAAATTATGTATTTTTTTAATTTAATAATTAATCAAGTATATGATTTTATCTAAATATATTAGATATAAGGATTACATAAAAGGTCATTTCAAGATCTTCACAATGGTAAAAAAATTAAATAAAAACAAGTTTTTAATTATATAGCTGTGACTTGTGAGAGTTTAAATTTAAAAAGAATATAAAATGAAATAAGATAATAAGTAGAATGATAAATTTATAAAAAAAAAATTGAATAAAATATTATTTAACTTTGACAACTTGAAAGACCAAATTTGACTTATAAAATTACTTAAGCAAAATATTTTGTCTTAAAAATTAAGATCGAATTTATGATTAGAATAATCATAAATTTAATTTAATTTTTTAGTCTAACATCAAAGATGGTCTAAGCCGCAAGTTCGTCTCGAACCCACCCACCGTGCAATGAAAACACGATAGAGGCAGAGATTTCCGGAGGAAAATCCAGAGCCACAGAAGGATCCAATAGATAATTTGCTATCAAGCAAAACGCACGTGAAATTCGTGCTTTACAAGAAAAGTTTATATTAAATCTTTCCAATTGTTTGTACTAATTTAAAGATGGCATATATTAACAGAAGCTAATTACACTTTGCCATATGTTTTGTGTTATAACTTATAAGCCAACCCCCCGAAAAAGAGAAGAAAAAAATCGAAGATAAATCTGTGCAAAGGAGAAACCATCTATGCGTCCCGTGACACCACCGTGCTCCACTCTCCGTGCCAAACGCCCACCACCTGCACCGCCCACCAAAATTTCAGGACAAAAAGAAGCAAATGACCCTTCTCTCCCTTTTTTTTCTTTTTTCTTTTTTCTTTCTGAAACTAAAAGTTCACCCAATTGTAGCGGAACATGGTTAAACCAAAGGGAAGCTGGTAATGGCTTCCCTAAGTTTCTTGGGTAGCGTCTTCCGCGGACTCGAGAGGGAAACACGTGTCCTCCCCGCCCGTGTTCCACAGAAAATGAGCGTAGTTGGCAGCGTAGTAGGAGTTGCTCGGATCAGCCGAGATGGCCCCCAAGTAGGTCTCCTCCGCTGCCCACAAATCGTTTTTCACCCTCCACAGAAAGGTTGCGTACTTGTTGTAGGCCTCCGCGTCCGCCGGCTCTACTGCTATTGCTCTCTTAAATAGCTCCTCAGCTCTGTACCAATGGGAATAAAAAATCACAATTAGTAATCATACTCTAATTGAATTAACTTCAAAATAAAAAAACTAACTGAATTAGCAAATAAAAGTCCACATAAGATAAGTCTCCCAGGGCTTTTTTGCCGCTAAAGGAAAGCCCACCACATGCGCACCCATCACTCTATCACCAAATTTAAACTACAAAACAATCCCTAATCCAAGATTTTTCTTCACTAAACCATTGACAACTATAGAGCTTTACCATAGATTCATAGTATGAAGAACTAACAAAACAGCGATATTTTTCGACATTGGAAACTAATAATTGTAAATTGATGGCGGAAAAGAAGTATGAAATGGACTGTACCTGTTGTAATCCTGGGCGACTTGGTAGAGGAACTGAGCGTAATTGGAGAGGAGGAGAGAATTGTTGGGTTCATCGGACAGTCCTATTTGATAGAACATCTCAGTTCTGATGTACTCGTCGTAATTATCACGTTCCATTTCTACAGAGACCGGCGAGACGAATCTTTGGATGGTTTCTTGGTCCAGAGATTCATCTCTGTTTTGCATTTCATGCGCTTCTTCCACTACTGAATTCCACAGAGCCAACTCTTCCTCCCCGGTCTCTTGTTCCGAAACCGACTCCGCTTCTCTAGTTGTACCCAGAGAGAGCTGGGAAGCGCCGTCGGGAACAATCGTCTGGTACTGATCAGACCCATCGAACCCGCCGTCGCCTCCTTCCGTGCCGCTTCCGACGGGGCGGACAGTCCCGCCTCCGCCGCCGTAGTTTCCGCCTATGGAAGTCGTTTTTCCACCGGAGGAAATAGAGAACGATTTGCTGGCAGTAGAATCGAACTGTGGATTATTGCTCTGATTATCTTCCAGTATTGAAACCGTCTCAGTAGTGGCGGCTGCATATGTTGTTGGCGGAGGAGCGGCAAGCGCGAAGTTGTTGCCCAATGAGTGGACAGTGAAATTAGCTAACAAAATCATGACGTAAACCATGAGAGTCGGTGTTTGAGAAAACACTTGCTGAAACAGCCACACGAACGAGGCTTGCATCTCTTTCTGAACTCGGCCTAGAATGCTCTGTAAATCTTCGTAAAACAGAGCCTCCCGCATCTGCAGACACGAGCTGTGGAGCTCTCGGATGATGAACACCATGGACGAGAAGGCTTTTCTCATTGAGCAGTAAGCCGACTCGCCCACGTCTCTGAAGTAGCCGTCCTGCTGCCATTGAAGCTTTCGCTTTATGATTCGAAGCGAGAGAGGAAGCTCGACGCTGTTGGCCTTCCTTTCGATGCTGGCCTCGGGGACAATCTCGTCCCTCCGTGGCCACTCCGAGGACCACGGCTCCAAATCGTGCGGCGCGTATAGGCTGTTGCTGCTGTTGTTGTTCTGTAGAAACCTCATCCTCGACGACGAATCGATGTCGAAACAGTCCGTTTCCGTTTCGGTTCCCGCGTTAACGCTGTGAGTCTCAGTCTCGGCATTGAATTCAGATGATTCGGAATCCACGGCGTTATTGTCGTCGTCGGACAGCTGGAACCTGAGGGCCAATTCCTGAATCTTCTTGGAGAACTCTTCATCCGAGAAGGCATCCAGGCTGGCGCTGAAACCGCGTCTTACGGCCCGACTTGTTCTCTGCGGCTTCGGAACTTCGAAGGATTGGGAGCGACGTAGCCTCGTCGATTGGGAACCGAAAAGAGCCGACCGGTTCAGCTTCTGAACGCAGAGACACCGAACAGCTCCGCCGTCGCGGTTCCGCCGATTGGACGACGGAGACGGAACTGCGGAGGCGAGAGTGTGAGATGAAGGAGTCGAGTGAGGAATGATCGGCTGCAAACAGGTCGAAGCTACTTTCACCACCATTGCTCTCGGATCTGTAGAAAAGAATGTTTGGAAAGATGAATCCTTTCCTCCCTTTTATAATACAGAATCGGATCTGCCTAAAGTCGTTGTCTTTCTGGCTTCGGTTTCACTCTGAACCTGAAACAAAAAAAAACAAAAAGATTAAGAAAAAACCAATTAGTAAAGCACGTGAAGAACTTCTTCACAATTTGAAGCACACTTCAGTATCATGGTTACTCATTCCAAATACCAGAAAAAACGGATCGGGGAAAACAAATCCCCAAACCACTCAAACACCTTCACACGGAAACCATGGAAAGCTTAGATCCCTAAATGACTAAATCAACTTACTTTTAATTATTCGTTTAACAACTCCGGCGAGTTTCCCGATAAAGCTCCGAAGATTTTCCGGCGAGGACCTCAGAAGTGTGTGAAGTACAAGCCGTGACAGCGAGGGAGAGCAACTCCTTGGAGTCTAATATACAATGGGAGCACGAGGCTTTATTCGGAAAAAAAAAATCTCCGAGGGTAGAAATGGGAATGTGGAGTTTAAATAATTGGCCAATTCGGATTTCGTATATATGACCGTACGAGACGGGAAGAGCCGGTGGACCGTATAGTTACGGAGATATTTTGCCAATTTACGACTACGGGCTTGAGGGGGGGGAGTGGGTCCGCGTCAACTGGGGGAATTTGTTGCTGGGATCTAACCGGGAGGTTGCACCCAGTTCAGTTCCGCGGCTACGTACACGGACCGTGGTGATCTGATCGGGCTGCTCTCGAAGCGCCACGTGTAAACCCACCACTGCCTTTTGTTCTGGGGAAACGTGATTCTCCCCGCCCTTTGGACGTTTCTTCAGCGACATGAATATTTTTTATGTTTTAATTTTTTTGCTTAAATAAGAAAACACGAGGTCGAAATGGTAGTTGAGATATGAAAATAAGGCGGTGCAGTAACCTTTGAATCTTTATCATTAAGTACGCACGGGGATATAAAACTTGAATAATAAATTTGCATACAGCATTCCAAATAGTAATAGAACACCCTACTAAAATTATGTAATCAACGATACACCATTTAGTAAAGAGTGCAATATAAATTATTCTATCCGCTTTTCCAAAATAACGACACACTAGAAAGGAAAAAAAATTGCTTTCTTGTTAAAAGGGATGCATCAAAATCCAATTTGTGACAGTCTTTCTACTATGTTGTCGAAGACTAACGTCGACACTTAGTTTCATCTACCCACTAGGAGAAGAGACCATTTTACCAATGATCGTCTCCACACTATAATCGACAAGGCACATGAAGTGCATACACAGATTGTCTAGATCGCCTGACTAGACCTACTCAATTTAAGTAAGGATTTATTCTCGGTCTATTGTCAACAATAACTAGAAAATAATAACACAAAATAAATAAACACATAAACACAAAAACTTAAGTGTGTGTGCCGGATAGGGGTCACATCCATTGCTGCCATTGCCTGAGTACGCCTTGACCATGACGTCAAGCATGGATTCAAACCCAATCATCTTCCCCACCGCCAAGCACACCCCTGCTCACAAAAGGCTCTTGAATGAGGAAAGTAAGACCCCCAACAGCCGACCGTCCTCCACCACACGTCCGAAATTCGATACCCATCCTCACCTAGCCAACCCAAAACTCCCCCAAAGTTGGAATCAGAACCTCACTACATCGGCACGAACTCCAACGACAATCCATACCCAACTCAGGCCACTCCAGCGTTGTTAGGCTGCACCTCTTTACCGGCTAGGCCACAGGCCAAGCGCCAGGCCGCCGAACAAGATGACGCTCACTCTTGAGAAAATTTTTTATCGCGTGTGTAGGTGTGTTCTAGGATTTTCGCCTCCCTATTTTCTATACAATCTTAGACTAATCCAACTCCTCTCTCCATGGAGGTTGAGATATGATTTTGTAAAAAGATTATTCGACATTTTAACTTTGCATTTAATAAGAACAATGTACTCTCTGAAAAATTTAAATTTTAGAGCAATGTAATTTTCCTATTTTCCATTTTTTAAACCAATAATTTTACTTTTCCTTCTATAGAAAGAATTTCTGAGAAGTGTGGAATCCTTATTTGCAATTTGAAAACTGTCTTTTCGAACATGCAAACAAATCAAGCACCAGTAGTACCACCCTTAAATATCAAAAGTTTTAAGTCAAATGATGGCAAGCTCAAGCTTATAATGTATAAAGGTTTATAATATATTACATTTTGACATGCTGGAATGAGCTTGTTCATATTGATCACTATAGTCTAAGCATAGTATGTGTACGAAGGAATAGAGTGCATATTGAATAGGAGAAATCCACAAGATCAAAATTATGTCTCCTACCCAAGGACAATAGAATTCTGATCATCACAAGTCTTTATGATATAATTCAACCATGTATTAGCCACATAGTTCATATTCTAACAGAAAATCGTACTCATTTTTGTTAGATAAACATTGTAATACGCAGTTCATTAGGAGTGTAACACTTATCTCTAACATTTTAGATGATGCTATGTATTTTAAAAGACAAAAGTTACAATGTTGCGTCGTTACATAATAGCCAATTTTGGCGCTAGACGATTGACATATTATTAGAACTAAAGTTAAAAGACTAAAATTTGTGTCCTTCAAACATGTTTTCAGATAAACAAATTTTGATGCAGATACGAAAGTAAAGCAGTGACACATTGTACAAAATTTTCACATCTCTGATGGAGGAATTCCTATGAGGTGATGCCCTAAGAGGATCTCTTTTTAATTTTCTCTTTCTTATAAAAAAAATTCACTTTTAATTTTCTTCCTTTGCAATGTAAAACCTCGGACATTGTTCTCTAGATCAAGTATTGACTCAATGATAAATCAATTTTCTATCTAGAAATGATATGTTCCTCCGGTAGATCTACTCACTTAGAACATATCTAACAACTCTCGTATAAATTCTCTATTATAGAAGATGAAATCACAAAATTTCTATAAAAAAAAGAGCTCAACTCCAACAACTATTCTATTTTATTCTACAAAAACAAATATTTTCATGCATAATTTAATGAATCGATATAAATATGATTTATTTATTCAAATGAAACTAAATCCCATGTTAAATACTTTTCGCTAAATAAAAGGTGTTAGAATAAATAAATCATTTGAATAAATAAATCATATTCATATTCTTATCGATTCATTTAATATGAGATTTGGTTTTATTTAAATAAATAATATTCATATTGATTCATTAAATTATGCATTAAAACATTATATTATATAGAATATAAGAGTTGTTGGAGTTGAGCTCCTCTTTTTATAGATATTTGTGATTTCATCTTCTATAATATATAATTTATACAAGAACCGTTAGAGATAATCTTATTAGTTAAGGTGATTTTTGCAAGAAGTTGAAAATCGATATTATCGCCGATATTTTGATTTTTTTGACTTACCTGAAAAATCTTCAATTATATCCCTAAATCTCCCAAAATTTCCCGATTTTTATCGATATTTTCGATATATCCTCGATATTCCTGATATTTCCCGAAATTTTTAAATTTTTTAGAAACTTTTCAAATTTAACATTTAGTTTGGTAAATGTGCAATCTCCATATGCTCAATCTCCAATCCAAAGCCTAAAAGTTCACATGCTTCCCAACCTATAGGGTTGAGGAGTGATACCCCAGGTACGTGATTTGGAAGCTCATCAAGCACTAGAGGAGGAGACAGCGGAATGCAGAGTATTAGAGTCGGTGGTAGTGGCAGCGGATGTGGTGGTTACAGTAGAGATGAACCGTTTTACTTCACAGATGAACAAATTTCACACATTCAACCCAAGATGAAGACCATGAAGACAGAAGAGTAGGTCATGAATACAGTGGAGGAGGCAGAAGAAGTGAATACAATCCAAGAGAAAATGGTCAAAGGAGTTTATCGAGGAAAGTTGAAGATTTGTTATCCACCACTTTTGGCTCAATAGGTATTGGATATGGTAATTACCAACGCTATTATTATGGTCAAAATTTTGCAATGCATTATCATTCATATGTCTTGCCTTATGGTCTTCCAACAAGTGACCACTCATCGTCACAATCACAAACAAATGCCTCAAATGATGAAAGCAATGAACAAAGTCAAGCAATGCCTGGTTCATACTACGAGCTCCATAATCCTCAACGACCGCCCCCTGACCCATATGGTTGGCATGTAAGTCAATACATGTAGAATTACATGGGAGAGCAATCATTTAATGATTACTCTTCGCAATACACACATGATTCTGCACATGGAGATAAGAAAAATAGTGTGAATTTCAAACCTCATAGGTCATCTACGTGGTTTTGAAGTATTTGTATATTTGATTTTGTGATGTGTGGTGTGTAACATATTGTACAAAAATGTGATGACCTAGCCTCCCATTAAGTTTTAGCCATCAAAAAATAAAAATAGAATTAGTAAATTATATTTTAATAGTTATCAGCATTTAACAAGTACTAATTCATATAGTAATATTACAAATTCATATGTCTTGATGTTTGATCAATATTTTCTTTTCACATAAGGTAAATAATTGATCATATAACAACCTCTAAAAGTTTCATTACAAATTTTCATGTATTTTTATTAGTTTCCGTTCTTTCTGTCAAAATTTTCACTTGATCGATATTTCATCAATATTTCCGTTGATATATCTAAATTTTAGACTTTCGATATATTTTCGATATCCAATATTTTACTCCTTGAATTTTTGTCATTTAAAACATCATCAGTGATGCATTAGTTGAAAAATGTTAAGAAATACTTTGTTAATGGATTACAGTTGATCAGTTACTTAAACAAATAACTTAGGGAGTACATGGTGGGTATTTTTTGTTTTTGGGGTTAAAACCTGGTGGGTACTTGAGCTACACATTATACCATAATAATTTTATTCTCCCTTTTTCTATTACCTGGTGGGTACATCGAGCTTAACTATTTAATTTTTGGACCATATAAAGACAGAAAAAATGAGAGAAAAATAAATATCTAGTGGGGATTGGGTGAGGAACCAGCGGTCCAGAATGAAAGCTCAGAGAAAAAGTTAGGGTTAATGAAAAAAAATATCACTTTAAAGAGTCTATTCTGTAAAAAAAATTAAAATCCTTTCATTTTTAAAAAAAATTCAAAATATTTTCATTCTAAATAACTAACCAAACTTTTCATATTAATTACGTGAAATATCACTAAAAATCTGAAACTCATCCCCCTTTGAGAATTCGATTTCAGCTCTCTCTCTCTCTCTCTCTCTCTCTCTCTCTCTCATAGGCCAAGAATTGCGAGCTCCTAGCTCGACCTCCACCTCGCCGTGGTGCATCGCTCGCATAAATTACAGTATACTAGTCAAATTGAAGGACAATGATGAAGCTCTGGAACGATCTAGGGTTTGTACTCCTCACTCTCCTTTTCAATTTCGCTTCAATTTTTTTCAATTGTGCTAATGGTGTGTTTATATGTGGTTCGGTTTTAAACGAGAATGCTCAGGCGTTGAGGAAGTTTGTGGAGGAGAATCAGAGGCTGTCGGGGGAGTGCACGCATCTGGTGAGCCAGTGCAACAAGTGGGAGAAGGAGTGTTCACTTTACGACCATGACAGGGATGCGTTGATGGATTTCGTTAATGAGGCGGACCACAGGTCTAAGAAGGCGGAGTTTTGTTGCGAGGAACTAAAGGACGAGATCAGAGAATTGAGGGATGAGTTGCAGTCGTACAAGAACGAATGCGAGACGAATGGTAATTGATTCTATCTGTTGCTTTGGCTTTAGTAGTGTGTGAGATATGTGTCTAGGAGAGCATGATTTGGTTTGTTGATAATTAGTTGTTAGTGACATTATATGTGCAATGCTGTAGTGGAATAAGAATGTCATAGTTGGCTTTGAGACTGTAATTCAAGTGATGTTTATTCTTTGTACTTGTCAAACTGAACTTTATAGGCGAAGTGTGTTATATCAATTGGAGACATTAAAGTCGTGCAAAAAACTTGACATGAAAGTATTGAGGGGCATGGGGATTTATTGTAGCATGTGTCTAGCGATGAGTTAAAATTTCTTGTGTTCTTTTGTTGCATTTACATATGATCTTCATGCAATTATCTGCTTAATTAGAAATTGGTTTGATGATATATGCCGAATGGTCCCCCTTTAGCTCCATTATATGTAAAGCCTTAACATTTTGTCTCTTTTACAATAGAGCTATTATTCCAAAGTGTGTATAGGATTGGGACTTAGACAACTTATGATAGCACCCAAGTTTGAGATTCAGTCTCTTCCATCTCACGTAGGTGTAGCTAGATGTGGAATTCAGGGTATTGTCTTTTTATATTTCGTGATGAATTTATTGTGTGTATAAGATTGGGATTGGACTTCAGTGACTTGTATTTTAACCTTAATTTGAGCTATAGTCCCTGAAATTTTTGGTTTAGTGCTGCAATTAAATATATGTTGAACTGGAGTTTACATATATATCATTCTATTTATGTCTAGCTCATTCTATGCAGAAGTTTGACAATGTAGAGAACAATTTGGCAGCAGTTCCATAGTTGGGTATTATAAACACATGAATGTAGAGTTTTATCATGAAATCATTGAGAACCCAATGGATTTTGGTACTCCATAGGGTTTTAGTTTACCTAGTTCAGTATTTGTAAAACTTGATGTGTTTTTTGTGTTTTTTAGAGAACTATATCATCAACACCAGGTGATGGGAAAGAACAAGAAAGAATAAGAATATTTTCGCGGTTATGTGTGACTGTGATGATAATTAGTGTATTAAATATCTTCTGATTACTTGGTAAAGAATTGTTCCATTATCAAATCAGATCAAGGTGCTAGTTATAGATTTCAGATTACAAGTTGTTGGTTTTTATGAATTGTTGAGGTGAGAGCTTCCATCAAAGCTTCTCTAAGTACTCTGTTGACCTTAACGTTTGTCTAACTTAACTTTGTTCACTTTGTGAGCTACCTTTTTCATTACTAATTATCATTCTGACCATATAGTTTTAATCAGTAGAGGTATGAGTTTCTAATGTATTAATGCTCTGATTGTACTTGCTAATTGTGCGTATCCGTATGAATAAATAGAGAGGTCAAGTACTTAATTGAGTTAACGCTTTTGCTTTGTAGGTTTTGCAAGATAGTAATATACTTTTGGGATTATGTTGGCTTTGTTGTAAACATAATCCTAACGCCGATGATATTTGAAGCATTTTACATACTTTACATTGGAGTGGCAACAAAGAAGATATTGATGTCGAAATAAAGTTGGAATCTAAGGGTCAATCGTGCCACAGATTTCTCGTTGCTTGACTTAGATGTTCCATTTCTTAATGTCGTACTTTTGGTACTTATAGTTAAGTCATTTGGCTTGTATTTCAAGTAAATGGACAAATGATGTTCTTGTGACTTTCATGTGAAATGAATAGTAAGAATAGTTTCAGAATAAATCAAAACACTTAGATTGCAGTTACTCTTTTTTTATTTTTCAGTTTTTTTTTATTTTTTGAAGTGAAAGATTCTTTTGGTGTCTCGTCTTACAGTGAACTCTAAAAAATTACGCAAAATGAACTACAGTTAACCCATAATGAAATATAGTTAACCCATTATCAGAATTACGTACGGTGAACTACAACTAATCCATAATGAATTACAGTTAACCCACATAGAACTACAGTTAACCTATAGTGAAACACAGCAAAAATCATAGCTACTCAAAGTGAACTCTCACAGATACCTACAATGAACTCTCATAATTACGCACAATGAACTATAGTTAACCCACAGTGAACTATAGATAACCAACAGTGAAATACAGCTAACTAATTCTTAGAATTACCCACAATGAACTACATTTAACCCACAGTGAACTGCAGTGAACCCACAGTGAACCACAATTAACTCACAATGAGCCTCATATTTGACTCATGAATTACAGTTAACTCACAATAAACTCTCAGCTATCCACAGTGAACAACAGTTAATTCACAGTGAACTCTCAGCTACCCACAGTGAACCACAATTAACTCATAGTGAGTCCCACATTTGACTCATGGCGCAATTAATTCATAGTTACCTATAGTTATCCACAATGCATTCTCATAGCTATCTACAACTAACTCACAAGGAACTCTCAAATATACCCAAAGTGAATTACAGTTAACTCACAATGAACTCTCAACTACCCACAGTTAACCACAATTAAGTCATAATGAACTCTCAGCTACCCACAATAAACTCACATTGAGTTCCACATTTGACTCATGACCCAAGTAATTTATGATCACCTATAGCTAACCACAGTGCATTATCACAGCTACCTACATCTAATTCACAAGAAACTCTCAAACGTACCCAAAGTGAATTACAGTTAACTCACATTGAACTCTCAGCTATCCACAGTGAACCACTGAACTCTCAGCTACCCACAGTGAACTGACAGTAAGTCCGACATTTGACTTATGGCACAAGTAATTCATAGTCACCTAAAACTATCCATATGAATTCTCAAATACCTACATCTAACTCACAATGAGCTCTTAAAGATACCCAAAGTGAATTACAGTTAACTCATAATGAATTCTCAGCAACGCACAGTGAACTACAGTCATGGAGTTAAATTGGGGTTGACACTATTTTTCAAAGATGAAAGGTGCTTTTATTAAGTGCAGCCAAAATCCATCTAGGGCCTATGGACATTGTATATGTTGCACATGGATGCTTGTGTTATGTCGGTAGGAGTTTATATATAATTTGTAGCTATGTTCCCTTAATGAAATTGTGCTAGCTTCTAGCCTAACGTGTTGATGGTGAGAAATCTGCAACCATATTTGAAATCGGTACTTGGATGTTTCATTAACCCCTTCAATCTTTTGTTGTATATTCTAGCTTTCAGAGTTTCAGGTTGCATCTTTTCTTGTATAGTTGTATTACTTAAGAGTAAGGATTACTTTGGTTGCTCATCAATCTAACCCTCCTAGCTTCTCCTACTTAACATGGTTCGGCTTGTTCGTCCCACGTCCACTGCACTTTGCTTCTGGAAAAGTGATCTAAAGTCCCTATTCACTACAATGTAATAGGACAGGACGAAAAAACTGAAAGAATGGGCCCACTATCAGGGGTAAAATGGGAAGAAAAAAATTGAGTTTTGGAAAAGAATGGGCCCACTGTCAAGGGTAATGAATTTGGATTGTTAGGGAAAGAAAGGTCAAAAGTGCTGAGCTCTTTTAGATCAGAAAAAAAGGAATTAGACTTTTTAAGAAAGAGGAATTGAAAATGAGTTTTTAAATAATTCACCGAAAGTTAAGTAGTAACTTGCTAGTACATTCTATATGTTTGCCTTAGGAGAAAGAGGACAATGGGACACTATTGGGTAATTGGGGGATGGTGACATCACCATATGTATATGTATATTTCAACTGCGGAAATTGCATCTTACAGTTTTTTCTGACGACGAAAATTCTACGATTGTCAATTTTCCGTGTCTTCACACTTATTTTCTGATTCAAGATCGGGTCGTTTTAGTATCGTATCGTACCATGTCACATGGGCATGATGTTCATAGATTGCGATTTGTAATTTGTAAACATTTATCAAAGTAATCAACGCAATGCATATGGAAGAACGATCCCAAGAAAGCAAAATTAGGCTTGAGAAAGAGCCAAAGGTATTAAATTTTGGGAAAAATAATCTTATGTGTTAATACATGATGAAGATGTCAAACGTGAATTATTAGTTTAGACGACAAAAAGGCATTGCCATTCATATATAAAGCTGTCTCTATATACCAGTTATTTTTTTTCTTCACTTTTCTACCAAGAGTATCTGCACGGACAACAAAACTGTTTGAGCAAAAGGTCGGCTGAAATCAGCAAGAGCAAAGGAGAAGAATAAATGCAACGGTGGGAAATGAGTCATTGACCACATGTTGACCTCTTACTCGAGCAAGTGAACGAGTAAACTTTGCTCGATTGATTGCTTTAACACTTGGTAGAGCCCACGCCTCGTGGGTGACGTCAGATGAGTTATATTTTTTTTGTCAGTAAAACAATGAAGTAAAAATTTGACTTGCGAATGAGATGTTGCCACGTGTATTAGCTGTCTGCCATTAAAATCCCAACGGTCCACTTGATCTGAGCCACTGATTTTAAAACCAAAATTCATTCATACGATCCAGGTTCAAACAGAACAGCTACCACGGCATGAACCGCGACCTTGTGGTTCATTGTCATATTATGCTTCCTCCATGACCACTTGATTGACAAATGATTGCTCCATATCATTATCCTCTTATTGTTGTTGTTGTTGCCTTCGCTTGAAAAAATTGTGAAAGCTAAAAACATTCATCAGAGTGATGTATGAAATCTTGAGAAGTGTTTAGAGAGATGTGTTATAGTCTCGAATTAGAAGAGACTTGTAAATGGTATGAGTATAGAATGAGTATATGATTAAAGTTTTATAGCCAATTGTAGATAATTTGATCTTTCAAGATGAACACACGTGTCACATCATTATTGTTCAAAAATCTTATCGAAAATTTGGTTTGATTATTTTGTCGATAACGCTATCTGGAAGTGACACGTGTCGCATCGTCATTAGTCGAAAATCTTACCGAAAATTTAGTCTAATTATTTTGCTGATAATGATACGTGATAATGACACGTGTCACTTTTTTATTAGTCGAAAATCTTATAAAAAATATTGTATATTTTTATTAGTCAAAATTTTTATCAAAAATATTATATATTTATTTAGTTGATAACGACACATGTCATTATCACGTGTCACATTATTATTGATCGAAAATCTATCCAAAAAATAATATATTAATATTTTACAACATAATAAATAGTAATTGTTCTTACACGTTTTGCTCTTGTCATTTGTGTAATTGTGTTTGCTCTTGCTCTTTGAATGAGTTGTAAGAATTATTGCTCAAACAACAGGTACGAATACTCAAGTATATAAAGTGGCATTAATCCATCATCACCTGCTCTGCTTCACGAAGATAAGGACCTCCACTATCAATTAACGAAGTACATCATGAAAGATAATGTTGTTGAATTGATAGAGTACGAACGACTACAATTTTATAAAATTGTAAATTGATAGCAGCCCAATACGTACTCGTAGTAGACATTTGATCTCAATTCTAACTTTATCGAACACTAATTATTGCAAGTGATCTAGTGGTTCTTATCTAATTAAGTTTGTTCTCTAATCTAAGTTCGAATCACGAAGTCATCAAAATGATCAAGTATTGCCATACAATGCACAATTAGATTATTTTATATGGATCGAGAGATTTATTCTAGACCTAAAAAACCTTAACAAAATAAAAAAAAGCTTTATTGAACACTGTTTATTATCGGTGGAATTCGTACGATAACTATAGTCTTTTACTTTATCATACTTATCTACGTGGGTCAGAAGTTATATTATAATGAGATATATCTTGTACGGATCATGTTCGTTCTGGTTCTGTCTTAATTGAGTTAATTCCTTTTTCATATCGATCTCATCATCATTTGCTTCTATTGTCAACTTGCTATATATTGCCCTCCAAAGATCAAAAAATCGGTAGATGACCAGTGTAAAATGGATGATAATAGCAATAGCTAGCTAGGTCAAATGACCAACCTTGGAGTTTAAGTGACTTCTGATAGTGGAGTGGAGGCTATATTATAGTCCTATAAATGTTATTTTTATATTAATAAATAGCGAATTATTTTCAACGATTAAATTTAATCTGAGTAACTTATAACAACTCAGTATTTGTTAATATTTTAATATTTTTTTATCATCCTCAATTATATAATCCTTAATTATTTAGTTTGGATTATTTAAAAGGCTAAATTTGACCTAGCTATTTGGTTTGACCATTATCTATTACAAAACATCAAAATAAGGTTATAATTTAATCTTCGGTCCTTTACAGCCTTCGCTGAAGATGGCCTAAGATGCCGAATATAACTGCTACTTTTTTTTTTCCCGATACAGTACTGGCCGCTAGTTGGTGTTGTGTGCACAGAAGCGGTTGGCTCCAAAAGCCAAATGGACGGACTGGCCGGGATCGAGTCGATCTCACAGCAGCTGTTACAATCCAACTAGCAGGAGGAAAATCAAAATTATTTTGTAAAAAATGAAAGATATCTTTGATATATTATTATATTATTATGTTTAATTAAGAAGATACTTCTCCTAATTAATTTTATCATATCGCAACAAATCTCATCTTTGTTAATTATCATGAGAATCGCATAAAAATTAATTTCCTTGCATCACATTTATTATTGGCCTTTCACGCAACAGCTACTAGTAACTTGAGTCAAACTTTCTCCGCCTTAATTCGTCACTAATTTAATGTGCAACTGCTTAGTATGTACAATCCACTTCGAAAGAGGGATCCGCAAATGAACCCCTTTTCTAGCAGGAATTTTCGTTCTCTTATCGTTTGAATCTGAAAGCATGTCTGACGTCTCGGCTCTACACGCATAGGAGCCCATCTTAAGTACTTAATTGATTTCATGTGGTCATCTAAGACAGCTGGATTACACCCGCCATGCCATATCGATCGTTTGTGCAGACCTAAATGTGTAAAATGGTTTGTGAGATAGGATTTCTCAAAACTCTGTCACCGAAAAGTGAAGCACAATCACAAGGTCTAGAGAATGAAGACATTGAGCATGAAGCCAAACAGTAATAACTAGCTGCATTACAGATAGAAATGGCCAACTTCTAGATGCTTAATTGATACATGGTCCATAGAAAAATCCATGCAACATGAACGAGCTATCTTAATTAATTCGTTGGCAATTGCTGGAAGATCAAAGGTATATGGATCTGATTGAGTTTTGTTGCTGAAGATCGAAAAGGAATAGCTCTAATTTGTTGATGGACGTATGGTGGGTGAAATGTTCATGTAATCATGTCGGTTTTAGGTATATATGTCCCATAAGAACAGATCGCTAGTTTTAAGCTGGAGAGCATATTGTGAAACTTAAGTTCGTCAGCTAATTTGTTCCTGTATGAGTTTAGATCGATCGACCGATCACGAGATGATATATATGCATGTCTTGTTAATTGGAGCAGTCACCAGTAGCAGGTGATCTTTCTTCTTAATGTAGCTGACATTATCACCATTACTGATTCATCAGCTGCTAAATAATGAACCTGCAGATAGCTGAAAATAGCGTTTAGGTTCCTGTAGATGTAGTTCAAGACTTCAAGTTGATGGAATCGCAGTAGAGATTGTGTATCACCCCTATCTAGTGTACGTTCACAAAACTGACAAGAAAATGTATGTTCATATATATAGGAAATTAAACAACTTTAAAAGATAAATTTTAAGGGATTAGGTGATATCAAGTCCTTGAAAATGGACAATTTAGGAACAAGTTTCACCCTCAAATCTGAAAGTGAAGGATTCGTCACACTCTGTACACTCACTGCCCGAAACAACTTAAAATAATTGAAAGTATCTCAATCAAATATACATTCAATGATGCGTTATATCTTAACCATGATTCCTGATCACTTTTACTAGGCCAATGTTAATTGATACTGTTAATATGTCTTGAATCAGGTTTGTATGCCGATAGCAATTGGTTCTCTGTTGGGTCTACTATTCAGGGGTGTATATATATATATATATATATCATTTAGGTTGTTAACCTAGTGTGATATTCTGTAATATGTAATCTGGTTTCCTCAAAATAATAAATCTGTTCTCCTTCTATCGTGGACGTAGCTAACATATCGTTAGTGAACCACGTAAATATGTGTTCTTTCTTATATTCGTTATAACAGATACATATTGCAGAAGCTTATTAGTCATACATGAGTAGTGAGATTTGAGTATAAATTTAGTACAGTAAACGTTGGATGTTAATTACACTACTACAAAAAAAGTTTCACATGACGGCCCTCGGATGACAGAAAGGCTCTAACAGACGTGTGAATGATGTTTCAAACTTAAGACGATGGTCAAGTGCTACCTGTCTTATAATATAAACTTACACAACAAGTGACCGTCATACGAACCCTCATTTTGGGAAAAACTTTCAAATTTTCTTTTGACTTCCATTACACGACAGTGGCCGTCATGTGATTCCAGAGCATTTCACAATAACACTTGACCCAAATTTTGAAATTGCATATCTCTATATTCACACTACGGTGCCCGTCGTCTGATGTTAGAAATTTTCAGAAAAACCTAGTTGGTGTCAACTCCCCCCCCAAATGATGTGAAAATTTTGGTTTTGACATTGCATTCCCCCCAAAAAATTTGGCAAAGTGCCCTAGAAATTTTATTTCAATGAATCACACTACGGTGAACCGTCATGTTAACTTCATTTATACCGGACAAAAAATCTAATGAAACCGAAATCACTCATCTCAGCACCACTCAAAACAAACAGTCTCTCCCATCTCACTCTCCTTGATCACCATCTCACATTCTCGACGCAAAAATCTCCAATTAATCGAATCCCCTTCACAATCTTAGTCTTGAAAATTCTCATCACCCTCTCGAATCAAATCCTCAACTATCTCAGACTCGAAAACCCTAATTTTCTCTAAGATTGGTAATCTCTCTCTCTCTCTCTCTCAATGATTTGTATGGTTGATTAAATTTTTCAATTTCTCAATTTAGGGTTCTGGAATTGGTAAGCATCGTCGTCGGTTTCTGGATTTGGATTCGCTACAAATTGGTATGTTCTGTCTGTCTCTCTATCTATTTCTCTCTCTCTCTCTCTATATATATATATATATATGATTTGTGTGGTTGATTAACTTCTGGAATTGGTTCGATTGTCTTCAGTTTCAGGATTTGGATTCGCTGCAAATCGGTATGCTCTCTCAATCTTTATCTATTTGGGTGTTTATGAATGTATATGGGTATTTATGAAACTGGGTTGCATGTTTGTGTGTTACTAAATGCATGAATAGTTTACTTAATGCATGAATCTTCTGTGTGTGATGTTGTTTCCTGGTTGTATTTTTGTGTTTCATTTCTCATAGATGGATAAGTTATGGATGCAAGATGATAGGACCTCTTTGGCTTATCAGCTGGGAGTGCAAAGCTTCCTTAAGTTTGCTTTAGAAAATGCTAAGGATCCCAACAACATTTTCTGTCCTTGTGTAAAATGTGGAAATCTGAAAGTATATCCAGTTCATATCATTAGGGGTAATTTATTTTGTAATGGGATAGACATAACTTATACTATATGGAAAGAACATGGGGAGGAATATGATGAGACCTCTGACAGTAATGCCTCGACTTTATTGAATTCTGAATCAGTGGATGAGAATGTTAAATGTAGAAGGGGATGCACACCAAGATAGCGGTGATGAGGATGAACTTTCAAATGAGTGCAGAGAGTTTTTAAATTTTGTAGATGAGGCTAATAAACCCATATATCCAGGATGTAGTTGGACAAAGTTGAGCATGTTGGTTAAGCTATACAATCTGAAAGCTAAGTTTGGAATGAACGACACTTGCCTTTTCGAGTGGTTGATTGCTTTTGGGCAGATTCTGCCTGAAGGTAATGAAATTCTAACCTCTATTTATGAGGCGAAGAAAACTCTAGCTGCTTTAGGGATGGACTATAAAAAATTCCATGCATGTCCTAACGACTTCATACTGTATTGGAAACAGTACGAAGAACTTGAGATTTGTTCCACTTGTAGTGTGTCTAGGTGGAAATTAGACAAGAATAAAAATCTGCGAGAAGGCGTTCCTGCTAAAATCATGTGGTACTTTCTTCCCATTCCTAGATTTAGGTAGATGTATGAGTCTCCCACAATAGCTAGTAACATGGCTTGGCATGCAAACGAGAGGCTAGATGATGGCATCATGTGACATCCTTCTGATGCAGCGATTTGGAAAATGGTAAATGAGCAGTAGCCTCATTTTGGGTTAGAACCAAGAAATCTTAGATTGGCATTATCTACTGATGAGTTTAATCCATATAGTGGAACCACTGGTCGTAGTAGGACATATACTTGTTGGCCAATTATGCTTGTTAACTACAACCTTCCTTGTTTTCTGTGTATAAAGAGGAAGTACATAATGTTGACGATGATTATATCTGGTCCAAAGCAACCCGGTAATGATATTGATGTTTATCTTCAACCATTGGTCGAAGATCTTAAACTTTTGTGGAATGGAGTCAATGATGTATATGATTCTTCCACAAATAGTCGTTTTACCCTTAGGGCATGTCTTATGTAGACAATCAATGTCTTCTCAGCCTACGTGTGACGACCCAGACCAGAATCAGCAGTATGATCAGCTTGATTGATGAGTTACTGCATAGTCGCAGTTTGTCGGCAGTTATTCGAATCGCCGAAGCTTCTTAACGACTTAATTATTGGCCGAGAATTGGAGCTGGGTCTCTTCTCAAGAGTCGTTCTATATGTGATTACGAGTTCGTAGGCGGTTCCGGATCGTTATTTGGACGACCGAAGAATTAGTTATGAATATTTGAAGTTTTAACGGAAACAGATTAATATGGCAAGCTACTTAACGACTAAATTACCGGATGAGAATTTGGTTTCGGCTTCTTCACGGAAGTTGTTCAGAATTTAATTTCGAGTTTGTGGGAACTTCCGGAGCATTATTCTGAGTTACGAAGAATTAGTTGCAAATAGTTCCGTTTGTTGTTTGTTTAGTCGAATTAAATGTGTGATGGTGTGAACAGTTGACTTTTTATCCGATTGGCCAATATGGTTGACTTTGGGTGATAATTGAAGAGTACGTCGAGACGTGTTTGTAGCCGCGAGAATTATCGGAATCGGAGTTATGACGTGAAAGTTACGGGTAATTGAAGTTTGTCGAAAAGTGTGATTTTTGGAAGTTTCCTAAAATAGCAGGTATAAATAGTGGTTGCCATAAAGGGAAAGTCAAAGGAAACAATTAATGGTTGACCACGTTTGACTTGGTTGACTGTGGTGGAGGAGTGGTCACGACGGTGACCGGCGGTCCGTGACGGTGGCATGCCGTCCTGCCACCCCCGAGGTCGGCGTTGGGCCCGTTCTGCTCGTCTCAGCCTTCCGAGTCTCTTTCCGGCCACCCTTCACGGCGAGGGTGGCTGTGGGGAGGAGAAATTCCGATCAAAAATGAAGAAAAAAATGGTGAATCGGGTTCCATGATTTTGATCGATTAGAGTTGAATTTCTTAGTGGGCTTTGAAGCTCTCAATCCCTTGATGCTACCCTGTAAGTTTCGTGATTCAATTCGATGTGTACATGGAGAATTTTGAATTTGAAATTTGTGTTTCAATTCGGGTTTTCATGAAATTGAGCTAGTTAGAGAGAGAATTGGCCTTCGTTACAATTATGAAAGTTGTTCAGTGGACGATTTGGAGTGGAATAGGGGTGGCTCAGCCGTGAAATCTTCCGGTCAGTGGCGGCGCCGCCGTGGGCGGCGGTCAACGGTCAACAGTTTGACTTTTTCGGACTTTCGACAAGTTGCATGTCATTTGACTCGAAATCGCGCTCCGATCGCATTGGGGAGGTTCGTTTTTCGAGTTGAGCGTCCGAACGTAAAGCGAGGTATTGAGGTGTTATATACGGATTTTCGACGATTCGTCGACATTGAATTGTGAATTCCGAGAACGGCGGTTTCTCGTGGTTTGTTTTGAATTGTCGAATTATGACTTTGAATAATGATTATTGTGAATATTCAGGGGTTCGTGATCGTTCTTTTGGCGAGGGAGTTTCCGTCGGATCACGGGTTAACGCGATACGCGTTACGCCAGTCTGTGAGTGGACATTTCTTTTCACGGATTGATTGCAAGTCTGTTTATAAATGATTTACGAACTTGAGCATGCAGATTGATTATGATTTTACGAGCATGTGCTTTATGATTATGCATATACGAATATACGTATACGATTATACATATGTACATATTATGTTTTATGCATGTGCATGGAAAAGGTTTATGATTTGGTTTACACAGAGTACAGTCTCAGTATATGTTGTGGTATCGATACACCTTGGCTTCTCGGCTGATCCCCGAGTACGCTCCGGGAATGACAGATATCCTGACCCGAGGCCTTTCTGGCTAGGAATCACGTGTGGGTCTGGGATCCCGTGATTCAGACTGTGCTATCGCGTGGTAGTCCATGAGTGATTCCGTGATTTTTATGTTGCATGCTCCGTATACGTGAGGAGTTAGAGTCTCCCTCGTGTACCATTTGATTATTTATACTTTCGACTCGTATATATTTTTATTATATATATTACTTGGTGAAAGACATTTATTTTCGTCCACTCACTCTAACGTGTTTATTGTCTTTCCCCTGGGCTTTTCGGTTTCCATGCCCAGTTTGCAGTTCAGGCTCTGGTGTCGCACGTCGTGGTCGGAGGCATAGTGCTCGAGCTACTTTGTTCCATCCAGTAGGTTTATTGTTCTACCTACTGTGGTATACGTATATGATTATGTAGTAGAAGTCGCTCTGAGCTTCCTATTGTATATGTTATACGATTTTACTCCGGATTTTCAGTAAAGTACATATTTATTTACTACTTTACGTTATTGTTGATATATTGAGAAATCCGGATGGGATTGGTGCCCACGGTTTACTTTTTGTGGCATAGGATGAAGTGTATTTTCCGCGTGCAGGTAATGGCAATTCTACGTTAGTAGCGAAACTCTGCCCAAATTTCGAAAAGTTTTTGTTGGTTCGTGCTTTCGAAGGGGTTTGATTCCGATTTAGGAATCTAAATCGGGGTTGGGTCCTTTCACTACGACAACTTATCAGGGAATATTGTTAGAGGGTATAATGTTTGTCCTATTTGCTTGAATAAAATGTCACCTAAGAGGCTGGTACATGGGCAGAAAATGGCGTACATGGGTGCTCGTCGGTGGACCCGCAGTAACCATCCCTATAGGAGGCTCAAAGCTCAGTTTGATGGAACTCAAGAATTGGATCCGGCTCCAATTCCATTGAGCGGACAAGAAGTTCTGCAAAAAATTGAGGAAGAACTATTTCCTTGGCCTTTTGGGAAGGCAAAGCCTCCTCTTCCTTATAGGGGTAAGGAGAATGAAATAGACCTTGCTTGAAAAAAAAAATTCTTCAAGCTTGAGTATTGAAAATTCCTCCTTATTCGTCACTGCCTTGATGTGATGCACATTGAGATAAATGTGTGTGATAGTCTATTAGGGACGTTACTGAATATTTTGGGGAAAATAAAAGATGGACTTAAGGCTTAGTTGGATTTGAAGGAGATGGGTATCAGACCGGGTCTGCATGCTTACCTTGATGCTCTTAAAAAAAATCAGTTACCTTTAGCTAGTTGAAATTTGAACCTAGATGAGAAGAAAACTGTGTGTGAAAGTTTGTTTGGAATGAAGGTCCCTAGTGATTATAGTTCTAACATATCGAATTTGGTTTGTATGAATGATCTTAAGATTAGGGGCTTGAAGTCTCATGATTGTCATGTATTAATGCAACAACTACTTCCTATTGCATTAATTAAGGGTTGTTCTGGATAAACCGTTTAGAGTTGCTGTGATTAGATTGTGCCTCTTCTTTAATCAGATATGCAGCAAAACATTGGAGGTATCTAAGCTCCCAAAAATTCAGAGTGATCTTGTTGAGACCTTATGCATGCTTGAGATGTATTTTTCTCCTTTATTTTTTGACATCATAGTTCATTTGACACTTCATTTGGTTAGAGATTTTGAACTATGTGGACCAATTTTTTTATCATTGGATGTACCATTTTGAACATTACATGAAAGTCTGCAAGAGTTATGCCCACACTAAGTATAGGGCTGAAGGTTCCATAGCAGAAAGTCACATCATTGAAGAAGCAATTGAATATTTGTCGGAGAATTTACAAACTGATCAAACTGTTGGACTCCCAAAAGAGCGTGAAAAAATATTCAAGCGCACATGTGGTGCTCATGTGAAGTCTGTTTATGGTCCTGAGTTCAATTGGGCACATCTCCACGTTTTGCAAAACACCATTGAGTTTGGACCATACTGGGAGTAAGTGTCCTAATTTCCTAACCTCATTTGTTCTTCTATTACTTTTCATGAGTTTAGAATAGAGTAAGTAACAGGAACTTTGGTTAAATTCTATCAATTATGTTCCATTGTTGCCTTTGATGAGAAGTTCTCATGTTATTTTCAGGTTAGTGTCCAAGTCGTACTTCAAGATAACAACATCTCTGATACAGTTAGGTGGATTGCAGACGGACCAAGCCATGAAGTACCCATTTTTGGCAGCTACTTGACTAATGGAGTCCAATATCAAACTAAGAGTCTAGACAACGTTTGTGTAACTCAAAATAATGGTGTTTTCCTTCTGGCTAATACTATGCAAGTGGCTAGTGCGCGTGACAAAGCTCCTATAACTCAGAATATGGCTTATTATGGAGTGATTAATGTGATATGGGAGCTTGATTATATTAAGTTACGTGTGCCTCTATTTAAGTGTGATTGGTGTGACACTGCCAGGGGCATCAAAGTTGATGACCTTGGTTTCACATTAGTTAACTTCACTAGGAAAAACCAGAGTAGCGATATATTTATGATAGGGCATTGTGTTGAACAAGTATTCTATGTCATAGATACTGTCGATCCTAGGTGGTCAGTCGACGACATGGTTAATGAAGATGAGTTAGGAGATGTCATAGGTGATCATCGTCCTTTTGCGGATAGAATGCATGAGGTCCCTATTTTGGATGATGATACGAGAATGAGGTATTTGCGCGTAGACAATGAGGGTATTATAGTTGTTAATGGGTGATGAATATTATAGTTAGTTTCTTTATTTGCAAAATGAAAGTTGTTGTGCATGTGCCTCTGCATTATTTATATGCGTGTGTTTTCTTAAATTTGTTTTGGTTGCTGTGATGAACATTCCAGTTTGTTGTGATGTAACAGTGAACTTATATTAGTATTTTCATTGAATTGAAGGATTTTTCTTATTAATATATGAATACTTATGGTTGTTGCAACATATTTGCTTCATGGATGATTTTTGTAGGTAATGGCGCCTTCTCAAACTGTAGCAAGTCCTACAAAAGAAGAAGAAGACTGAAAAGACTTCAAAGAAACTGAAATTAAGGAAGGACGAATCTTTAAAGTTTGGTAAGACATCAACATCAAAAGAGGCCACTACTGCATCATCAAAAGGAAAAGAAAAGGTAGATAATGATAATGATGGGTTTACAAGCAGTCTGACTCTATTAAAAATGCACCTAGTTACAATATAGGAGATCATTTCAGAGAGGATATTAAGGGGGATGAAAGTGGAGCTTGACAAGTACGACAATCCAGTTGGAAGGGCGGCAACCAAAATGCAATCGTACATCGATGTTTTGACAAGAACCAAGATCAGGATAATTTATGACGATTGGCCAGCTGTTCCAGTTGTAGATAAAGATACTCTTTGGAGGACTGTCTGTGTATGTATCATGTCTTTAGCTAAATATTCATTGTCTTTTTAAATATTTTAGCTTCACTAATGTCGTGTCATGTATGCAGACTGCATTCATATTAGGACCTGATCGTCAGAAAATGCTTCTAAGTTCTGCTAGAATTAAATGGAAAGACTTCAAGAGCAGACTCACCACCAACTATATTCTGCCATATTTGGAAGATCCTGAAGCATAAAGATTCCCCCCAAATGATTACATATTTATTAATAAAAGATGACTAGACTGTTTTTGTTAAGGGAAGAAAAATTGAAGCATTTCTGGTAAGTGTATTTAGTGACACTTGGTGGTTTTTTGTTACATTTTCTAGAAAGACTAAAAAATTATAATGTATTATGTTTTACAGGACCGTCATGATGTATAATCTGATAGAAGATTACAAAACCCTTATAAGCACAATATATCAAGAAAAAGATATTCTGCATTGAGACAAGAGCTGGTATGACTCATTCCTTTTCATCATATGGTTATTTTAAGTATAGTCATAATTTTTACATCCATTCTATTGATACTTGTCATATGAATATAGTTGGAATCCATGAACAAGGAAGATATTGATAGAGGGGTGCTTTGGGTCAAAGGGCATATGAGCAAAGATGGAACTTTTAAGGATCCTGCCATTAAGCAGACCACTGAAAAGATAGTAAGTTTGCTGAAGTTTTTTTCCTTCACAATTTTTAGTGAGTGATGTCTTGAAACAATAGGTTAGTTTTGTTTAATCAATGGTTAAACGCTATAGGATAAACTGAAGGAAAAGCATCATAGAGGTGAACTGCAAATAAAGACGCATATGATATCTTAACCCTGGCTTTGGGGACTCCGGAACACACTGGACGAGTTCGTGGAATTGGGGGTT
Organism: Geum urbanum; assembly: GCA_946800695.1. NCBI lineage: Eukaryota > Viridiplantae > Streptophyta > Magnoliopsida > Rosales > Rosaceae > Geum > Geum urbanum. Next base: position 35,069,763 of record OX327016.1, read on the forward strand.
ATGTTCTACCTATAGTTTTCTTCGATGTCCCAGGTATAAGAAATAGGACCAGCATTGCATGGACTGTGACTGAAACAATGCAGAAGGTATGGACGGAAACAAATGAGAAAATGAAGGAAGATATAACTTCAGAGATCAGGGAGGGAGAGAGGATTAAGTTTGAGGAGAAGGAAATGTGGTGGAAGGCGAGGTTTGATGAATTGGAAGCAAAATTTACTGCTGTTGTGGGATCTGGTGTAGTTGTTGTGAGTTCTGGTGTTTGTCTTGCTTCTGGCGAAGCAAGTTGTAGTAAAAATGGAGTGTCATGCCCGTGGTCACACTTTGGCGACACCATCTGCTCACGTTGACTCCGTGGCTGCAACAATTGCTCGTGTTAACACTAGTGCTACAACATCTCAAGATGACAATGAAGTTCAGTCGCCAAAGAGGCTTAGAAAAAAATACAAGTTTTCAATTACTACAACAACTGTGAGGAATGCAATTGATGCCTTGGATACAAAGTATTTAAGTAAAAGGAAATCAAGGAAGAAGCCGAACAATAGGAACTCTGCTCCAAAGGAAATTGAGGTGCCTGAAGGTGAAGATCAATTTGAGATGGAGAAATCTGCTAATCAATCTCACCATATCGAGGAGCTAGTTGAAGTTAGTGCTTCAAAGCCAGTAGAAAATTTACAACTACACAAACTTCTGAAAATAAAACTTTTATTTTTTGAAGACCATAATGTAATTAATTGTATTCTGGTTTACTTAAATAGGTCACTACTTTGGAGGTTGACTGTCTTTTGGCTCTTGAATTTGTTGATAACATTATCGTGTAAGGAACTATGATGGCTGGTGATAATTCTGTCCAACTGGTCAACAAAAGGTTATTGGGAGAAGAAAACATGCGAGTTTCTATTTCAAAATTCTTGGATGAGAAGGCATTGAAGGCTATGATTCCTTTTCCTGTTCAAGATGAGATGGGAACCTTAAAGCAAGCAATGGGAAGTTGGGTGGCCTGGCCTAAAAATTGATCATATTTAAAGATACTGAGGTATGTAATTATCTATTTGTGTGGTTTTTCTAATGTGTCTAGGGTATGATCATAATCTCTATATATATTTAATGTGATGTAGGAAATTGCAATCGACAAAGCAAGAAAGAAACTTAACAAGTATTCTGAGATATATGCTGCTGCTGAGTACGACTTTGGGGTAATAGCTGATTCTGTTGTGCCACCATATATGAAGGAGTTATGTATCTGGGGGAAGAAGGGTTTTACCAATGGAAAACAAATCTTCTTTGAAATGGAAGATTTTCTGTTTGGGACTCCACATGGCTCTTTCATGCTCGATAAAGATGTGAAAGAGCTAGCAAACTTGGAGAAGATAGGCTCTAATATCATCGTTGCTTATATGAGGTCTGGCACTAAAATCATTTTAATTAATGCTGAAAGAACTCAACCCCGATTTAGTTACCTAAACCAGAATTAGATCCTAACAACACCACAACTTTTAAATTTTTTTGCCAGAGTTTACTTTATAAAACAAGTAAACCAAAAACCTGCAATAAAAACACACTTCCAAAAAGTCCACAAAAGCCAAACCGTGGGATGCCAATTCCCATCCAGATTTCTCAAATTCACAAACTACTAAATATCTGTAAAAGTATTTCTTTACATCATTTATTCAAAATCCAGTAAGTACTCGGAAAGCATTGCAAAGGAAAATAAACTAACATAGTACTCAGGGCGACTTCTAATTCACAAATATAAAAAGCTAGTAGGTTAAACCAAGAACCTTCTAGAAAAGCACGGTGACTTAAAATCTAAGCCTTCAACGATGACGCGCAACCACAGGATAGAAACTACAAACTGGGCAAAAAGGAAACCGAAAAACCCAAAGAAAGGCATATAAAATAATAAAACTGTTAGAGTGAGTGGACGAAAATAACTTTCATTTTTAAACTGATAATAACAAATATAACATGCATTTCTCATTAAAAAATCCAAATAAATATAATGCGAGTCAAAAATACGATAACATCGTAAGAATACATCGAGGGGGACCAATGACCCTTCTCAAGTATAATGTGCTCATATGGAGGCGATTACCAAAGTCTACTCACTTTCAGTCATCCAAAGTCGTCCGGTGTATGCTGACACAAAGACGACGTGAATGTCAGGGAGGAAGTGCTGCTCCTTCCTTGGAGCCACTTGGGGATCAACCGAGTAACCAATGCATCGATGCAAACTCACTGATAATATCTCTGTATATGGCCTCCATGCAAGTGCAATATCGTAAAAGCATAATCATAAAGCATGCTCGTAAATGCATAAGCGCACGGCATAAAATCATAAAATGCATAATCGTAAATACATGCCCGTACGTGTATAACCATAAGTATATAAACAAAGACTTGCACGTCAATCAGTGGAAATAAATGTGTCCACTCACAGTATACGGCTAGCCCTTAGGCCCGGCGGAAGATCCCTCGCCGAAATCTCTCCCGCGATTTCCTGAACAAATAATAGGTTCGTTTGATATCAGAAATCACTAAAACACAAGAAAATCAGTACGAAAAACCTCCCGGAAACCCCTCGGAAAAGTCAAGTTTTCTGCCTCACCGGAGCTTCGCCACGGACGGCGGTACGTGGCCGTCACGCACCACCACCGGCGGTGGTGCGTGAGCCACACGCGCCTCCAGTGCAAACAGCTCCGATGGGGGAAAATGACCCCTCGTTGGAAAGATCCCAATGAGACCAACAACATTGATAACTGGACTGAGACCCAACTCTGCGCCGTTTGGCCGAAATCGAGCTCGAAATCCCACGGTGGCCAAAATCGCAGGAAAACTTTTCCGGTCGATTTCGTCACCGGTGATGCACCTCGGCCCCCAAAACCAAGGGGGTTTTGATTCATGGACCAAACCCACCACCTCACCGTGCCGAAAAATGGCTGGAAAGTCGCCGGCGAAATCACCTGAAATCCCTCGGTTTCACGGCAACATTTCGATCCCAAAAACTCATCAAATTTCATAAACAAAAACATGAATTGAAAGAGGAGATGATGGGCTTCAAATCCATACCAAGAATGCCGGCAACCGTGGCGTTTTCCGGTGGGTCGAGATCGAAGTTCAAAACGGGTCGAAATGGGTATACGGGTCGCGTATGTATCTCTCCGTATTTTCTGAAATAAACTGTATTTTTCTGAAAATAAACTGTATTTTACTATTTATACTAAAATTTCTAGTTAGATCGACGGCCATAATTTGATGTAATCACGATCCGATGGTCAAAAATAAATCGTAAAGAAAATACTTTTTGAAATACGATATTTTCACCAAACGAACTTCTAAAACTCAAAAGGAATAGTTCAAAAGCCCGAAAAATTCCCTGAAAATTCCTACGAACTCGAAATTAAATATTCTACGAATTCTGCGAAGAGAGTCGGATCAAATTCTAGCCCAAGGAAAAATTTGTTAATAAAATTAGCAAAAAGAATAATTCGAGGAAAACATAACTCAAAAAGGTTAGCGCGACTTAAGATTTGGATCGTTACAATTCTACCCCCCTTAAAGAAATTTCGCCCTCAAAATTAACACACCTGTTTGTTAAAAAGATAGGGGTACTGTTCCCGCATGTGCTGCTCGGTTTCCCAGGTGGCTTCCTCAACTGCATGATTTCTCCATAAGACTTTCACAAGAGGAATGGCTTTGCGACGAAGTTCCTGAACTCTCGAATCAAGAATCTGAACTGGCTCTTCCACATAAGTCAAATCCTCCGAATAGGAAGCTGACAAGGTGCTAAAACATGAGATGGATCAGAAATATATTTCCGCAGCATAGATACATGGAATACATCATGAACTCTGACCATCTTAGAAGGTAGTGCCAACCTGTACGCCATAGAACCCACTCGCTCAGTAATCTCATATGGACCAACATAACGCGGGCAGAGTTTACCACGTTTTCCAAACCATACAACACCTTTCCAAGGAGATAATTTCAAAAACACCCAGTTACCAACCTCGAATTCCAGATCTTTTCTCCTCACATCAACATAGCTCTTTTGTCGATCTTGTGTAGCTTTCAATCTGTCCCAAATAATTTGAATGTTTTCAGTAGTATTTTTCACCATATCAGGACCAAGAACCCATCTTTCCCCTATTTCACTCCAACACAACGGAGTTCGACACTGTCTACAGTACATGGCTTCATATGGAGCCATACCGACACTGGCCTGGTAGCTGTTGTTGTATGCAAACTCAATCAAATGTAGCTGTTGGTCCCAATTTCCTTTGAACTGCAACACACACGATCGCAGCATATCTTCGAGAGTTTGAATTGTCTTTTCAGACTGGCCATCAGACTGAGGGTGGAAAGCTGTACTGAATCATAATTTAGTCCCTAATGCTTTCTGCAATGCTCGCCAAAACTCGGAAGTAAACTGAGTATCTCGATCTGACACAATTGACACAGGCACTCCATGCAATCGAACGATCTCAGCCATATACAACTTCACCAATTTACTCACAGAAAGTTTTTCGGGAAGTGCAAGGAAATGAGCTGACTTTGTAAGACGATCAAGAATTACCCAAATCCCAGTATTGCCACTACATGTACGAGGTAACTGATACACGAAATCCATGGTGATGTGCTCTCATTTTCACACTGGAATCTCTAGTGGTTGGAGTTTCCCCGCAGGTTTCTGTGGCTCTGCCTTCACCTGTTGATAAATAAGGCACTTGCTCACATAAGTTGCCATCTCCCTCTTCATATTGCGCCACCAGTTAAGATTTAAGCGTCTTAAACATATTCGTACCACCTAGATGCAGGGCATAAGAAGAACAATAACCTTCATCGAGTATTTCCTTCTTCAGTTCATCGAGTACACATAACCTCCATCTGAACATTAAGGTGCCATCCGTCTTTAATTGAAACTTTGTTGCTTCACCGTTTTGAATCATGTTCTTCTTACTCCGTAGATAAGAGGCTGCATCCTGAGCTTCACGAACCTGATTCAACAATACTGGTCGAACCTGGAAACTAGTCAATAATGCTCCTACATCATTCCATTCCAATTCCGCTCATGTACCACGTAACTCAGCCAGTAGTGATACTCTTGCTATACGAACATGAAATAGGGAAGCTTCGAATTTTTGGCTAAGGGCACCAGCAACAACATTGGCTTTTTTCGGATGATATTCAAACGTACAATCATAATCATTAATAAACTCCATCCACCTTTGCTGTCTCATGTTCAAATATGGTTGAGTACGCAAATAAGTAAGACTCTTGTGATCAGTAAAAATCTTGCACTGTGCTCCATATAGGTAGTGCCTCCAACTTTTCAATGCTAATACAATGGCAACTAGTTTAAGATCGTGTGTGGGGTAATTAACTTCATGAGGCTTCAATTGTCTGGAACCATATGCCACCACCTTGCCATGCTACATCAAAACACGACCAAGATCCAATTTCGAGGCATCACTGTAAATGACATACTCTCAACTGTCGCCAGGCAACGTCAACACTGGTGCAGTAGTCAACCTCTCTTTTAATGTCAGATAGCTTTCTTCACAGACATCAGACCACTCAAATTTAATTCCTTTCTTCGTCAATCGAGTAAGTAGGGTCGTAATCCGCAAAAAATCTTGCACAAAGCAACGGTAGTATCCCGCTAAGCCCAGAAAGCTTCTTATTTATGATAGACTAGTAGGTCTGCTCCAATTCAATACTGCCTCGATCTTGTCAGGATCAACGCTAACTCCGTCAGCCGAAATTACATGACCCAAAAATTTCACCTGATCAAGCCAAAACTCGCACTTGCTAAACTTCGCGTACAGTTGTGTATCCCACAAAGTCTACAAAACGGCCCGCAAATGCTTCATATGCTAGTTCATACTTCTGGAATAAACTAAGATATCATCAATAAACACGATCACGAACTTATCTAAATAGCGTCTGAAAACTCGATTCATAAGATCCATAAAAGCAGCTGGGGCATTCATCAAACCGAACGACATAACAAGAAACTCATAATGCCTGTACCATGATCGAAAAGCTATTTTGGGAACATCAGATTCCTTGATCCGTAGATGATGGTATCCAGACCTCAAATCAATCTTCAAAAATACTGTAGCTCCTTTTAGCTGATCGAACAAATCATCAATCCGCGATAAAGGATACTTGTTCTTTACCGTGACCTGATTCAGCTTCCGATAATTAATGCACAACCTCATAGAACCATCCTCTTCCTCATGAACAACACTGAAGCACCTTATGGTGAAACACTGGGTCGAATGAAGCCTTTCTCAATCATCTCCTGCAACTGAGTCTGCAACTCCTTCAACTCTGCCGGAGCCATTCGATAAGGTGCTTGCGAGATTGGACCAGTTCCCAGAAGCAACTCAATGGTGAAATCAATCTCTCGTATCGGAGGAAGACTGGGTAAATCTTCGGGAAACACATCTGGGTACTCACAAACTACAGAGATATCTCCAATATTTGGCACACGAACATCAGTATCAATTACATGAGCCAAGTACGCCTCACAGCCCTTCTTTAACATCTTCTCTGCCTTTGCTGCCGAAATCAAACAAAGTGGAGAGACATTTCTTTCACCACGAAATAAGATTTCTGACATGCCTGGACTTCTAAAAAACTACCTCCTTTCTATGAAAATGGAAGACTGCCCGGTGAGTGTCCAAGAAATCCATCCCCAAAATCACATCAAAGTCCACAATATCCAGCGACATCAAATCCGCGGGTAACCCATAACTTCCTATAAAAATCTCACAGTCCTGATACACCCACCCGACATACACTACCTCGCCAGATGGATACAACACTCGCCACATACTAGGGAGTGGAGAAGCAGGTATAGTGGCCAATGATACTAATTTATATGACATGAAGGAATTCGTAACCCCCGGATCATATAAAGTAAGAACTGGAATACCAAAAACATATAACGTACCGATGATGACTTCAGGAGAAGCTCTGCCCTCTCTCAGGTTCATGGCATGTACATGAGCTTGTCCAGCTGGTCGTCCACGTTGGCTACGAGTTTGCTTCTCAGCTTGCCAGAAAGACTATGTTGCTCGATCTCCAAGAGTGGTACCTTGACTATATCTGCTACCCTGAGCTGCAACACCTTCTATAGTGCCTCATAACGGACAATCCCTCATAAAGTGACCCTCCTGACCACAACGAAAACAGCCGGTACTGCTCCGTTGACACTAACCAAGATGGTGTCGGTTGCAACTATTGCACAATGGAAGCCCCCTAAAGGTGCCCCTATGACTCTGGTTCTAGTGAAAGCGATGAAAGTATAGCTGTGCTCCAGTTTTTCGGGTAAAGGTTATACGGCGGTCGCGGAAAAGGAGGATTATAACGACGACCACTTTGTCTAGAACCACTGGAACTAGCCCCACTACTCTGTCCTCCTGATCTGTTCCTTCTTCAATTTGGCCTTCTACTCTAGCTCGACGAACCACGAGGATATCTGATGGTACTACCACCTGAAGAAGTTGCTGAACTTGAAGTGCCAGAACTCATCCTCTTCGAAGAACCCTGACTGGGCCCACCTTCCTAAAAACGACGAGACTGAATCCACATCTCTCTCTCTCTCTCTCTCTCTCTCTCTCTCGATATCTTCACCTCGGAGTGTAGCACTAACAAAGTCAACAAAATTGTTCTGAGACATAGCGGTCAAAGTTCCCTTGATATTCAGATTCAGGCCCAACTCAAATCTTTTGCACTTTGCTTCTTCTGATGCAACCATATCACGCGTAAATCGAGACAAACGGGTGAACTTGTCTCGGTACTCAAGCACTGACATTCCTCCCTGCCTCAAATTGGTAAACTCTTCATATTTCCTCTGCTGAGTAGCTTGATTGTAATAACGGCGCATAAACAAGTCCCTGAATGTAGGCCATGGTGTATTAATAGGAACTCTGTCACTGCTAACCCACCAAAACTATGCATCTGAGTCCAGTAACCCAACAACAGCGACAATCCTCTGCTCAGGAATGAAATGTAGGCGCTCACAAACACGCTCTACCTGGACTAACCAAGCCTCACAGACTTTAGGATCAGTAGAGCCAGAAAAGGTAGTCGCTCCAGCTATCCTAGCGTTTACTACGGGGTCAAAACGCTCTTCTAAATGCAAAACTCGCATAAGCAAGTCGTGTGTTCGCTGATCCTCAACAAGATCCCCAGACTTATCAACACGAGCTCCTCGTCGGGGAGGCATCCTAAGAAAACCAAACATTAGTCACTAAAACCAACAGGGTGCAATAATGATACCTCAAACATTTAAAACATATAACACCCAGAGCATTGATGATTATCCGCCGGCCAGTCGGGTCATCGCTTCGGAAATGCTGTACATTCTCAAAGGTCCTTAGTAACATAACTGCAAAAGTCTATAGAACCTGAAACCTAATGCTCTGATACCAACTGAAAGAACCCAACCCCGATTTAGTTACCTAAACCGGAATTAGATCCTAACAACACCACAGCTTTTAAATTTTTTGCCAGAGTTTACTTTATTAAACAAGTAAACCAAAAACCTGCAATGAAAGCACACTTCCAAAAAGTCCACAAAAGCCAAACCATAGGATGCCAATTTCCATCCGGAATTCTCAAATTCACAAACTACTAAATATCTGTAAAAGTATTCCTTTACATCATTTATTCAAAATCCAGTAAGTACTCGGAAATCATTGCAAAGGAAAATAAACTAACATAGTACTCAGGGCGACTTCTAATTCACAAATATAAAAAGCTAGTAGGTTAAACCAAGAACCTACTAGAAAAGCACGATGACTTGAACTCTAGGCCTCTATCGACAACGCGCAACCACAGGATAGAAACTGCAAACTGGGCAAGAAGGAAACCTAAAATCCCAGAGAAAGACATATAAAATAATAAAACTGTTACAGTGAGTGGACGAAAATAACTTTCATTTTTAAACTGATAATAACAAATATAACATGCCTTTCTCATTAAAAAATCAAAATAAATATAATGCGAGTCAAAAATACGATAACACCGTAAGAATACATCGAGGGGGACCACTAACCCTTCTCGAGTATAATGTGTTCATGTGGAGGCGATCACCAAAGTCTACTCACTTTCGGTCATCCAAAGTCGTCCGGTGCATGCTGACACAAAGACGACGTGAATGCCAAGGGGGAAGTGCTGCTCCTTCCCTGGAGCCACTCGAGGATCAACCGAGTAACCAATGCATCGATGCAAACTCACTGATAATATCTCTGTATATGGCCTCCATGCAAGTGCAATATCGTAAAAGCATAATCATAAAACATGCTCGTAAATGCATAAGCGTACGACATAAAATCATAAAATGTATAATCGTAAATACATGCCCTTACGTGCATAACCATAAGTGTATAAACAAAGACTCGTACATCAATCAGTGAAAATAAATGTGTCCACTCACAGTATACGGCTAGCCTTTAGGCCCGGCGGAAGATCCCTCGCCGAAATCTCTCTCACGATTTCCTGAAAAAATAATAGATTTGTTTGATATCAGAAAACCACTAAAACACAAGAAAATAAGTATAGAAACCCCCCCGGAAACCCCTCGGAAAAGTAAAGTTTTCTGCCTCACCAGAGCTCCGCTGCGAACGGCGGCGCGTAGCCGTCACGCACCACCACCGACAGTGGTGCGTGAGCCATGCGCGCCTCCACCGTAGAGAGCTCTAATGGGGGCAAATGACCCCTCGTTGGAAAGATCCCAACGAGCCCAACAACCTTGATAACTGGACCGAGACCCAACTTTGCGCCGTTTGGCCAGAATTGATCTCGAAATCCCATAGTGGCCGAAATCGTCGAAAAACTTCTCCGGTTGATTTCGTCACCGGTGATGCACCTCGGCCCCCAATACCAAGGGGGTTTTGGTCCTTGGACCATACCCAACCAAACCCACCACCTCACCGTGCCGAAAAATGGCTGGAAAGTCGCCGGAGAAACCACCCGAAATCCCACGGTTTCACGGCAACATTTCGATCCCAAAAACGCATCAAATTTCATAAACAAATACATGAATAGAAATAGGAGATGAAGGGCTTCAAATCCATACCAAGAACATCAGCAACCGTGGCGTTTTCCGGTGGGTCGATATCGAAGTTCAAAACGGGTCGAAATGGGTATACGAGTCGCGTACATATCTCTCCATATTTTCTGAAATAAACCATATTTTTCTGAAAATAAACTGTATTTTTCTATTTATACTAAAATTTCTGATTAGATTGACGACATCAATTTGATCTAATTGCAATCCGACGGTCAAAAATAAATCGTAAAGAAAATACTTTTGAAATACGATATTTTCGCCAAACGAACTTCCAAAACTCAAAGGAATAGCTCGAAAGCCCGAAAAGTTTCCCGAAAATTCCTACGAACTCGAAATTAAATATTCTACGAATTCCGCGAAGAGAGTCGGATCAAATTCTCGCCCGACGACAAAGAATTTAACAAAATTAGCGAAAAGAATAATTCGAGGAAAACATAACTCAAAAAGGTTAGCGCGACTTAAGATTTGGATCGTTACAAATGCACTTATTATAACTTATTGATGACCACCACATATATTAACATGACTTGAGCTATATGCTGATCTAGGTGCCTTTATGATAAGCTGAAAGAATCCAAGATGGAGGACATGGTTGGCTTCATTAACCTAGTACATGTTGGTAGTGAGTGTGGCAGTGCTTCAAAAAGAGCTAATCTGTTAAAAAAACTGTTTAATTTTAGCCAAGGAGAATCAGATTTTCTTGATGCCATACAGTGAGGAGTAAGTTTATTATTACACTGAATACAACATGGTTTCTGACTTTGCAACATGGATGATTTGTGGTTTTTTAATGTCTTTGAAGTGGTCATTGGATGTTGATGACGATTAATCCGGAAAAGGAGCTTGTCTATTTCATGGATCCTGGAAAAAGACGCCTACTGGTTGGAGAAGGGCGCAACATGATTGGCAAGTAATTTTCTCAATATCTATGTTAAACATCTTATTATTAGTCTGATGATTAGTGAGCAGATTGTCTAATTCCCTTGGTTTGGTATCATATAGTGCTATTGGTCAATTCAAGGAACATCGAAAACTCAAATTCAACCACACAACGTGGAAGAATCTGCCAGTAATTCAGTAATAACTAGACCTCATTTGAATTCTAGATGGCTTGAATTACTTGAGGCTTGTAGTAGTTTTCAATATATCAAACTATAATGTGTACAGTAAGCATTTAGAAGGATTGATTGATGATTTTTTACTCATAACTATGTAGGGTATTCCGTTGCAGCCATATGATAAAGAGTGCAGATATTATGTGATGTGCTTAATGCGAGATATAGTCAACGACAAGAACATGGTATTTGTTGACATGTTAACACCTTTTTGCTAATTTTACAAGTTAATATGTTTGTCTGCATGAATTTATATTTTTGGATGTTGTAAATGTTTGGTTGAATGAATTTGTCTTTCAAATTGTATTAGTGGGCAAAGAGGAATAAAAACACATTTGGTATTGCTGATATTGATGAAGTTAGGGATGTAATGACCAAGTATTTGCTTGAATACCATGTCAAGCAGTGTTGAAGGAGGAACGGTGGCAGCCCTTGCTTTTAAGGATATGGTCAGTAGGTAGCAAGCTTCTTTCTTTTGTGTACAGTTTGGCTTTTTGTATAGTCCTTTTTTTCTGTGGTTAAATGCATTGAACAAATGGCTGAAACTATAGTTTAGTGTTTCATTTCGGTGCATGTAATGGATGATGGTATTTGGTTGTAAACGGAAACAAGATGACTGTTCATGTGGTCATTTTTATTTTCCCTGTTATAATGGTGATTTTAGTTTTCACTGTTCATATGGTTATTTCAGCTTTCACTGTTCATATGGTCATTTGCAAGCAGAAACATGACGCTTTCAACATTCATATCCCTGCAAAACATGAATCAGACTACGGTCAAAATAAACCAAACATGTCATTACAAACCTACACACACGACAAACAACAAAAACATAGCCATCGTCAGAAAGAGTATTACATGACAGGCAGACTATCGTTGATAAACAATTCATACTACAGTTGAACTCATGAACCTGTCGAATATCTATACTTATTACGACGGTAACACGTCGTCTGAGTACATGCCATGCAACACTACAATGCATAGGCATTTATGAAACCTTAGAAGCCACATGTCGTGTGTTATTAAACCTGTCGTCCTTATAATCGGTATTCGACGACTGTTTTGACGATTTATCTGTTGTCTAAATCAGACAGCTACTCGATAGATGACGATCAAGTTGGTCTTCAAACAACTCTCGTGAACCGTCGTGTGAAAGTTTCTGCAGTAGCGTTAAGAGATCGATCAACTCCACAATTTCCTCACTATACAAAGTGTGATTTAGTGAACAATGAAGCCGGCCTGTACGTAGAGGACGTTCAAATATAAACACCTCACTAGCGCTGCATGGCCGGGTCACAATTTAATTGGGTAGGGCATACTTTCACCAAATGATCGAATATGACCCTGATGTGCCAAGCCACTGGCAACATCCTTTTTATTTCTACTTTAAGTTTATACTAGCTAGGAAAGAATTTCCTGCATTTGCATTCCAATCAATCCGATAGAACAGAAAGAAAAAAAACCTTTCCACGTAAGTGACGTAACAGAAGCCAAAATCAACAACAAATATCTGCATATGCCATCTCTTAAGCAGTTAAACTTCGAAAATTCCCACATAAGCATTGAGCATTGTTCTGTACGAAACAGAAGCCATAAGAGGCTAGAATCGGATAGGAATTCGAATAACATTAGAACACAAGGTTTTGCAAGATAGGGCCATACTGTACTAGTGCATGCACATGCTTTTACTTGTTCATTTTGAACTGAGATTGACTTGCATGTTGCCAAGGAACGTCCATTTTTATCCAACTGGACCAACTTCCCCATAATTTCATGCATGCATGAAAGAATCTAAATCATGATCAAGCTAGTACAGTAGTACTAAACTTTAGGACTCCCTCCATATATCAGTAAACCTACCAGTTACTGGAGGACCATGTTCAATTATACTGCACCCCCAATCAATGCTTGCAACGAAACAACATGGTATGATGTCAACAGTTTTGCGCGCAGTTTCAATTTAGGTACAAGATTGAGAGTTGAATTGTGATAAGCGTGGCATATGAATCCGTCATTGTACTGATATTGTCTCAACTTAACCACCAATCAGGTGTTGGGTTTTATTCACAAAATGCCTCAGTATAATTAAAAATAGTCCAACTTCATTTAAATTGTATTTCATCTTGTCATATTTAAATGTAAGATTCTCCAATTCAACACCCCCTCTCACGTGTAACCTCGAACTACGAAGTGTGGAATTCACATTGAAACCTTGGTGAATGGGTGTGAGCCATCATCTCTCGGTGTGTATGTGGGTGTGTTGGCCATGTGAGGGTGTGTTGGCCTGGTGTGCGTGTGAGTTTGCTGGTTGAGTAGTGTGCGAACCTGGCTCTGATACCAAGTTGAATTGTGACAAACGTGGCATGTGGACCCGTCATTGTACTGATATTATCCCAATTTAACAACTAATCAGGTGTTGGGTTTTATTCACAAAAGGCCTTGGTACAATTAGAAATAGTCCAACTTCATTTAAATTGTATTTCATCTTGTCATATTTCAACGTGGGATTCTCCAATTCAACAGTTGCCACATGAAGGGTGTGTTTGTTTTTATGTGCAGTTTGCTAGGCCTCATTGTGTTGTGATTATATCCCATTGGCCACGTTCGGTGGAAGTATTGTTTCGAATAAAAGATCCGCCAGAATATCAAGTAACAATTAAGTATTTAGGACGTACATAAGAATGTTTCTGTCCACTTAGATACAAACATAGCAATTCATAATTTCTATCTTACAGATAAGTAAGAGTACGTACGCATATAATCATTCTATGCATGACTATAATCGTTCCACGTATATTCGTATGCACTTTTTCAGTGCATTTATAATGTGTTTGTGTGCAAGACATTTCTCAAAATTTAGATCATATTGAACTTAGATAAAAAGTACATGAAAAAATCTAGACTATAAATTATTTTTTTATACATTCGTGTTTCGCATATAAAAGTACTCTACACTTGTCCAGTATATAGTTACCAGTTACTCGTCTATATATGAATCGAAAATCCAAAGTTTACTTTTATTACTAATAAGAAGAGCATGCAATATACTGTATGTTGTTGATGAATGCGGTAGATCAATATCATGATCGCTTTCCCCAAAAAAACCAATATACGAAGTACAAAAGTCGAAGTATGTCCTAGATTGACAACAACGTTCGTCGCGAAGTTTGGCCCCTTCCAAGTTCCAAACATGATCGAAATCACCATATATGTTAATTTGGTGGCACAAATTTGTGGACATTAATTGTCTGCACTTAACATGCCTAATATATAAAGATGCCAGGTGTTCTTGGCGACTAATCAGACACACGATGGAAGCAATTGTTCAGGTAATGAGTTGATGACTTGATCAGCGGCGGATCTAATGTAAAATATTTAGGTCAGCGAAAAAAATTACAACGAATGAAAAAAAACGGAGTTATATATTATAATAAAGTAAGAAAAAATTAGAAAAATAAAGAGCGTATAACATCTTATACTACGAAAAACATAAGAAAATAAAATAAAAAAGGGTAAAAAGAGGAGAAAGTAAAAAGTTGTAATGGTTCTTTGTTTAGACTTCTTTTCTTGCAGCAATTTGTCTAGGATTTATCCAGTATTTTTTTTTCTTTTCCCACAATATTTTTAATTCTTGTCCAATAATTACTGGGAGCAACTACCCTTAGATCCGCCTTGACTTGATGCAGACCTAGACTGGTTTTGTTTAGGCCAAGAGAAGGAGTAGATAGATTTCCACATGGTTCATGTGAGCTGCTCGTCATGTTTCTACTTACCTTCCACACTTCTAGGAGTTATTCCGTTGAGGTTATTCTGCTCTTAATTTATCAAGCTTTAGTCTAGCTATTAGTTTCCACTACCAGAATAAATACTATAGCCGACAAAATATTAAAAAATAGGCCGACGACAACATTTAACTGACAATTAAAAAAGAAGTCGTCGACTTCAGCTGAAAAAATCGTCGGCCATAGTGATAACTATACCCGACGATGTATAATGTCATCGGCTATAGTATACCCAACGAAATAACGATGTATTATCGTCGACTATACTATAACCGACGACACTATATCGTCGGCTATAATTATCAGGTTTATATCCCTAGACCGTCGCTCCTCTCTCAAAAACCCTAAAAGATATTTCTCTCTCTCATACCTCCGCTGCGCCTCTCCCTCTCGGCCGCCGCCTCTCCCTCTCTGCCGCCTCTCCCTAGGTAATCCCTATTATTTGTTTTTTTTTTTAAAAAAATTAGGGTTAATTTGTGTGTAATTCAATTTCTAAGTCCAGCCCTCGTCGCAGCCGCTCTCCGTCCAGGCCGCCACTCTCTGTGTTTAATTTGTGTGTAATTCGTGAATTTGGTTGTAATTTTAGTTTGGTTTGAATTAAAATTTTGTCTTGGTAAAATAAAATTGGGTGTGGTGAATTTAGCTAGCTTTTGTGATTATGGTTTGGTGAAGGAATGGACAGATCTAGATTTCTGGGAATAGAAATCCAGCTCTGCAGTTTTTTTTAGATCTGGGACTATAGTCGACGACATTCATATACAATGTCATCGGCTATAGTTTCTCTGTTCAAAATTTCTTGCCAGAGGGAGACGCTTTGGCCAACGACTTTGTCATCAGTTATAGTCCAACTATAGTCGACGACGTGCGAAATCAGCTATAGTATGGCCGACAACCATATCTCGATGACATTATAACTGACGAAGATTCGTCGGTTACAGGTATAGCCGACGAAAATAATGAACAGGCCGACAATTTTTGGTCGTCGGCTATAATATTTATTCTGATAGTGTCAGAGCATAAGCGTGAATTTAATTATGAGTTTAATTTATTTCCTTAATTTATTTCAGAATTTAGTTTGAAGTGATCAATTTTTTTCTTAATTTAAATAATATACTTGTTTAATTGAGTATATACGTGTGTAGCGATATTACCATGCAACTAATCAATTTAATTTGTATGAGGTGAATACGTTGCTTCGAATGTTCTCTCAACAAGAGATTCATCAATTTTCCGGCTTCAATAACAAATATTTTGGTCATTCCCACTGACACATTTATAATTCCTGAGCAAATGTAGTTTGATGTCTATCACTTATCATCCACTTAGCGTTCGAATGCAGAATATGGAGGTTTCACATATTCAACATTTTTGTGGCGGGATCCAGTATTTTCATTGGAATACTTTGTGTAGTAACGAATCTATCTAGGTAATTAAATATTTTATTTCACCGCCCTATTTTACTTTGGATCCATATGAGTCATCCACTCTTAAATATGTACTTGTTTCAAACTTAATATAGATGGTTAATTGCAAATCTCTAATTAAGTCAGAAACTCATGCATTTTAGTTTAAATTTGTGCATGTGTAATGTGAAGCCAAGCGGATGCTTACTAGTGCATTCAAACTTTAAGAGACATGGGTAGACCAAGATCAGGAAGGATATTGGGAAAGTATATCCTACTCAACATTCAACAAGCTAGCTAGCTAGTGTTTGCAACATAAATAAATATTATTTGGACCGATTATTGTGGTTTATTTAACAAGATTAGTTTGGGAAGAAAATCAGATTGCTTTGTTATCTTTTATTGAGCAAGGAAGACGTAATCTAGTGAATATGGTATTCAGAATCCTTCAAAGATTTAGATTTCTTACACTTTTCAGCAAGAGATACGTTTGAGCGATCACTATAAATAGAGGATTCATGACTTGATCAAAGACACTTCTATAGTCATACACAATTTGCTCTCAGCAAATTTAACCCTCATCACGAGAGAAACTGGCAACGATGAATTTAGAGTTCTCACCAGACAGGGCATGAAGGATTCGATAATGCTATCATGTCAATCGACAGCAGTGAACTATGATCTTTCATCAGACAAGGCGTGACAAATTTGGCACTTTACTCTTGTCAAACGATGACGATCAAAGGAGGTTTCATTAGACAAGGTGTGAAGGTTCCGGCGGGAGATGAAATCACAACCAGTGTTCTTAACACTTACCAAGAAGATTAGTCTACTTTGTACCAGACATGGTGTATAAAGAATCAATTTTCGTGGCTCTGCATCGAGACACAAACTAAGTCCTAACTAGTTAGCCAGAAGTCCTAGGTCACCTAGGCAAAAAGAACTCATCGAGCGAGGTTGATGCTCTCCTCACTTCAATCGCTTTTATAGAAGAAAATTCAGCAGCGCAACACAAATTGACATTCTGCCCTCGATAGTGGCACGCCAAACACGCATAAAAGAGACAGTTTTTTATTACAAAATCCAACCCGGCTGGAGAATCGAGCCAAACATTTTAGCACGTCCAGTGGGACAGAGATTTTAGTGTCTCGCTGCAACAACAGAGAACCCTTACAAGAAGGTGTGTCCTAGTTGCAACAAACATCCAACACCAGCTTTCCTTGTGCATAACTTATCAACCTGCCGTGGTTTATCGTCTTCAGAGGTTAATGACAAGTTTGGAACGACGTCAGAAGCTACAATGGCTTTTACCATCAAAATTCCAGAGGAAACTAGGGACATGCCCTATAGTGACTACAAGAAGTATGCTTCATTACATGACCAATATCAAGAAAAGCAGCCTGCAGTGCTGATGTCACAGCTCGCTGAAGCAAACACTGTGAAAGCGAGATCGTTTGTGGTCTAGTTAGCCGCTCTCGATAGTTTGCTCACTGAAATGTAGCGGGTTTCTTGCTCTTACAATAGGTGAAGGAATCCCATCAACGAGCCGGTTTGGGAGTATGATGATCCACCCGACCAAGAGACTTAGTTTTCCTACGTTTGCGAACAATCTACATCAGAGACTCGTCTTTATGCTCTCTCACCTAACAAAACTAAGGGGCAACCATATATTGTAAGGGCCAATACATGTGGACAATTTTTTTGTACTACAAATTTTTGTTCAATGCAAGTTTTGTTTAGTACAAGTTTTTCGATACCAGTAAGTGGTTCTTCTCTTTATCTTTGGTCAACGGAGAGGATCTTGTTGTACCTCTTTTCTGCCTCGCATACCCTCTCCATGAGAGGTAGATGAACTTGGATGGCTCAGCAAAACAGGATGGAGGGCATCAGGGTCTGCTCGATCAAGAAGCCCTCTGAGGATAGCAAGGGACCGAGCATAATCGTCACCCGCCGGAGAATCTTCACCCTGCAGTAAGAAATTGTGAAGATAAAGTCATAAAAATAACATGTAGGGGCCACTCAATGCTTAGAAGAAAATCACATGGGAAACTCACCATGTGCGGATCAAGAAAAGTAGGAGCAGTTTCTTCAACGGTCATTGTGGCAACAACGGTTGTAGGATTGCTCGTTGGGATTGGCGTCTCAAGAACTTGTGTTGAGTAGAAAAATATTAGCAAGAGTAAAGTTTCCAACAAGTGGGAATACTCTGACAAAATAATTACCTCAGCATTGGGGGTTGGCTTGTTCATCGTTATGAGGGCTTCTCGCTGATTGGGCAATATCACCAACCTCTTCAGTAAGAGGTCCCCCCCCCTTTCAAAGGGGTTGTTGCCCAAGTCTAACATCTCATAAATGATGTTGTTAGTATTGATGACCTGCACTTGAGATGATTTAGGCATGTTTCACATGTCGTATAATTCTCAGGAATGATGCAAATCTCTATTACCTCAATGGTCTTCGCGGGAGATGCAGACATGTCTGTTAATAAGTCCTCAACGACTATAAATCTTTTCTCGATCTAGACAAAGATGTTTTCCGCTACTGGAAGTCTGTTGTGAAGATAGGCAGAATCCACCAGCCAGGTTTGGTGGAAATCTCTGCTGCACCATTTTTACAAGGCCTATTCAATTGCTTCGCTAGGGCCTAATCTTAAGGCCTTGGAGAAATGTTTAGACCATAAATAAATATTATTTGTGCCAATTCATGCGGCTTATTTAGCAATCTTAGTTTGGGAAGGAAATCAGATTGCTTTGTTGTATCCCTTACTAAGTAAGGAAGACATAATCCAGCAAATCTAGTATTCAGAATCCTTCAACGATGAATCTAGAGTTCTCACCAGACAGGGCATGAAGAATTCGACAATTCTATCTTGTCAATTGACAGCATGCAGTGAACTACGAGTTTTCACCAGACATGACGTGACAAATTCAATCGTTTACTCCTGTTAGATAACGACGATCAAATGAGGTTTCACTAGACAGGGTGTGAAGGTTTCAGTGGGAAATGAAGTCACAACCAGTGTTCTCAACACTTGCCAAGAAAATTGCTCTACTTAGTACCGGACATGGTGTATGAAGCATCGATTTTCATGGCTCTGCAGCGAGACACAAACTTAGTCCTAACCAGTTAGGCAAAAGTCCTAGGTCACCTAGGCAAAAAGAACTCAACGAGCGAGGTTGGGGCTCTTCTCGCTTCAATCGCTTGTGTAGAAGCAAATCCAACGACGCAACACAAATCGACATTTTTTCCTCAGAAGTGACACGTCAAGCACACATAAAAGATACAGTTTGTGATTACCTAATACATCTATGCTCGGAAATCAAGCCAAACAGCTAACATCGATCTCTTGTGTTATTAGACGGTCTATGTAAAACGTTAAGAACGTACAATTTGGTGAATGATTGAAACCCTTTCGGTTACTTGTCTAATCTACAAAGAATTCTAAAGCAGAGGAAATTTGATCGTGAAGAGATGGAAGAGGGTTCGTCGAGACTCGTTTTGGTCTGGTTGCATTGATCGAGTATATCAATATCCCATAATAGGTCGAAATGAAAAACATGGAGAGGGTTGCCTCAAAAATCTAATTGATATCCACATGCAAATGAGGGTTTCTAATTTTCTTATTAGGGACAAAGACATGTAGACATCAGTACCACGCCAATCTTTTTATCCTCTCATCTACTCTTCGGTGCGTTCTCTCCTCTCCCTACTCCTCCCCCCCTTCTCCCATCCAAAATAAAGCTGTTGATAGTTCAATATCTCGATCACTCTCATGGTTTTGGTTCTGTTTCCATAATCAAATTACTAAAACACCTTCACGAAAGAAGCAACATATATACATGATACGTACTGATCGATCAAATTAAACCTCACCTCGCGTGGTTATTGCAGGTAGTTATTGCGTGCTCGCACACACAATCGTATGGGGAAGTCCGATTCTATACAATGGATGGGGATATTTCGGTAATATTGTGCATGTGGAGAGAAAATATCCAAGGGGTCATAGCTTAGTAAGCTGGTCCCTTTCGACAAATGGAAGTGATCGCTCTCAACGATTCTCTCATTTCTCTGTAGCAATCCATTACAGTCAGTATACGTAACAAGATCGACCCCATTGTTTGTTCTAGTTTTGGACTTCGGTGATTGCAGACCACCGAACCCACGCCAATAGAACCTTCATTCAACACCAGCTGCCGATTCACGTCCATACAAAATTCATATCACAGAGAGCAAGCTAGGGACAAGTAAGCACTGTGGAATATTGATACGTAAGTGATCATGTAAAGGTTTTGATTCGTTGTTTTCTTTTTCTTTGGCTGTGATTGGATAATGAAATACTATCCAGCTACCCAGCTAGGGTCGTCGTCGTCGTCTACATCAATACATCATTAACACATTAAGTAATTGGAATCCGAAGAAATGCATGGCCGGTGGAGTGATCGAGTAGTCTACTTTTGTGAATAAAGCCAACATCGATGTGTTCAGGGTTCTGAAAATGGAATCATTCTGGGCCTTCCTTCTAATTCAGTTTGTGATATTCATAGATTTCAACTTGTTATTTACTTAGATATATATGCATGTTGTGTTTTGTCCAAAATATATATGGGTGAGAGAGCATGAGCAGATCGAGCCTCTAGAAGAGTCACACACGAACAATATATACACGGTGAGAGAGCAGCTAGCTAGATCGAGTCTATATGACTAAATATCTTTCCCATCATAAAAGATTGCAATAATATAAAAGTAGTGTGTACGCCAATATTTTACTCTGTGTGTGTATATGTGTGTATATATATATATATATATATATATATATATATATATATATATATATATAAATATGGAATCATTTTGGGCCTTTCTTCTGATTCAGTTTGTGATATTCATAGATTTCAACTTGTTATTTACTTGGATATATATGCATGTTGTGTTTTGTCCAAAATATATATGGGTGAGAGAGCATGAGCAGATCGAGCCTCTAGAGAGCCACCACTACTGGAGGAGAGCTTCGGAGCGACGAAGTTAAGTTTATTCGTCGCTCCATTTTCAACTGAGGCGACGAAGAATGGAATGGTTGCCTCAGATATTAGTTATGTCGCCTCAACAAATTGAGGCGACGAATATTGATCTTGGTCGCTTCAATTATATGAGGCGACCACTTTTTACATTCGAGGCGACGAAGATTTTTTGGTCACCTCGAAGAAAACCGAGGCGACGAAGATTGATCAATCTTCGTCGCCTCGATTTTCTTCGAGGCGACGAAGATTTTTTTGTCACCTCGAAGAAAATTGGGGCGACGAAGATTGATCAATCTTCGTCGCCTCGAATAAAAACGAGGCGACGAAGATTTTTTGGTCACCTCGAAGAAAATTGGGGCGACGAAGATTGATCAATCTTCGTCGCCTCGTTTTTTAAAAATGGATTTAGTGAAAATTAGGTGATGATTAGTGTAGATTAGGTGTATTCGAGCCTTTATTAGTAGTGTTATTAGTGTATTCGAGCCTTTATTAGGTGTATTCGAGCCTTTATTAGGTGAGAAATTAATAGATATTTTATGAATTTTTAAAAATAAAACAAAATGAGTTCTCTAAAACATTCGATATATATATATCATGAAATTGTATTATAAATATGAATCATGACTCACTTATTAATTAGTCATTCTTAATATTGGCTAATCCTAATTCGTACTCCTCGTCCGTACTCTTCCAATATCTTGTTCACCCATTAAACTCCCATGCACCCTCTAAACGAAGGCGAAATCTTTTAGGAAACAACATTTGATGAAGAGATCGATTTCAGATAAGGGCATATAGACAAATACTAACTATACGTATCTTTTACTTTCCATATACCACATTAAGAGACATTGCTGGCGACTTTAAGTCGCCGGCCTAGTTTTGTTTTTCGCCGGAATTGACATTACTGGCGACAAGTCGCCGGCAATGCCGTCGCCAGAAATTTCCCGCCGGAGATAGCATTGCCGGCGACGGCGTTCCTAAACATCACCGGCTACTTGAGTCACCGGCAATGTTAAGACATTACCAGCGACTCAAGTCGCCGGTGATGTTTAGGACATTACCAGCGACGGAAGTCGCCGGCAATGTCAGCGCCGCCGTGGCCGGAATTTGAAGACATTGCCGGCGACTTAGGTCCATGTCGCCGGCAATGCTTGGAAAAATTTTGAAAAAAATACACGGTCCTGGATTGGGCCCAATTCCAGAACCTGCATTGAAAAACATAAACCGTACAATCATACAAGCTCAACAGTACACATAAATGTCCAACGTACAGTACAAATAGCAACGACGATACGAAAATTAACTACAACTACATGTCAGGGTCGAGGGGTCGAGGAACTTGTGGGTCAGGGTCGAAGTAATCCATGTACTCATTTGAATTCCGGTGGCTACCCTGACCTTGCTCTGGCGTTGACTGGTGCGGTGGTGGTGGTGGATAACTAGGGAACACAGGGAACTGGTGCGGTGGTGGTGGTGGTGGAGGTGTGGCTAACGGTTGTCCGGTAGTCTGAGCCTCGTACATCGTCCGCATCCATGTGAACATCTGTGCCTGACTCTGGACCAGGTTTTGGTACTCGGCATCTCTGATTGCCTGCTGCCAGACCAACTTTTGGTACTCGGCATCTCTGATTGCCTACTCCTCGGCTGCTTGCCTCTTTTGGTCCTCCAACTCCCTCCGCGTCCTCTGAAGCTCCGCTACGACGTTACGACTAGAAGTTGAACTTCTTGACCTGGTAGAGTATTCTGAAGTGTTTTTCAATACTCCTTCGCCCGCCGAGCCCATTCCCCTACAGTAGTAGGTATTCTTTCCAGTCCCGCACGCTTTTACCATGATCTGAGCCGCTATCGGGCGATCAAGTGGATCGATCTGAGAGGCATGCTGGGTGGGTGACTTCTTCCTCGGAGCAGTCATGATGGTTAGACCGAGCTATACTCATGGTCAATTCTGCGGTCGCGTCCTCCACTCTCGCCTAATTGAAAAGCGAAAATGAATAACGTATTAGCTAACAAAATCTATTAATATCGAAAAATAGTTTTATTAACACATGGAGAGGCGAAAGACTTACCACTTCTTCAGGGCACTGCGGATAGAACTTCTGATGAATATACACCAACGGGTTCACATCTTGTTGTTGCTGCGCCTTAGTCGACCAACCCATGTAGTTGAGTGAACCTGCATGATGGGCCTTGGTGTTTTTCAATCTATTCGCCCGGTTCGTCTTCGAAATCGCCTTGTTTGATAAACATATGAAAAAAAATTAGTAACTAACTATTTCAATCTGATACGATACATTAGGCTTGTAAGATATATTCAGGATGCATACCTTCGCTTTGGGGTGCTCGAAGTGGGCTATCAGCCACAGCCACTCGTACTCCCTAAACCAGAATTCGTTAGGGGTAGAACCTCGGCCTAGCTCCTTGTATACAGTATAATGGGAAGAAAGCTCGTTCTTCCACTCTTTATACCTATATTAAAACAAGGAAAAAAAGTTAGAGATATTAAAACACTTGATAAAAAAAAATCTAACTCGATATATATTCAAATAAGTCGAAGCACATCACCTCATATGTAGTTGACGCTCTACCCACGTGTGAATAAGAACTTCATCCACGTCAAACCACACCTGCAATATGAATATATAAAAGGTAAAATTATATATTTATTCAGACTTAATTAATAAATGTAAAATTTACGTAATGAAAATACCATTTTACTCACACTGAGTGCATTATGCACTTGCATCTTCACGTAGATAGGCACAGATTCCCAATCTAGCCAAAGCATTGGGACCTTGTCCCGCACGATTGTACCGGCCATGCTGACATATTTGCGCGTGGTGTCGAATGCCTCGATCACCTCGCCATCCTCATTGGCCCTTATGGGCGTTTTCCTTCCCCCGGTGGCCTGCTCAAGTCTCTTCCCGGTGCAGGTGCCTCTAGCCCCTTTCCGTTTTCCAGTCCCATTAACGAAATTGCCTAATAATACAATGTCAACAAATTGATATCATTAATTGAACCTATCGTAAATCTTAAGTAATAATTAAGTCATCAATCTGATGTTAAATAAAATTTACCTGCATCGTCCGTTTGTTGGTTGGTGCACCTCACACTCCAAAGATACACGGGGTCGAACGGGATGAAGTTGTACGCTTCCTCCATGCTCAGGAACTCTGGCCGTCCTTCAACATAAACAGGCATCCCCTATCATCGAATTCAGGGATCACAGGAATCTCGTCGGGTAGGAAGAAACCAGACGGCGGAGATAGACGAGGCCTGGACGATGAGGCGCCAGCACCACCATGTGCCTCAGATGATTCCCGTGAAACGGGAGTAGGCACCGGGCGAATATGGGGCATTCAGATTGAGGGAGTTTCTGATGCCCCCGTTGACTGTCGCTCGTCTGAGGGTACACCGACGGGGGGACGTCTACTGACTGAGCGTCTGCTGACTGAGGCTCGACGCTCGACTTCCGGTTGCACGGCTCTTGATCGTGCAGCTTCCTCCTCAGCTCGCGCCTCTAGCAAGGCTCTCGTGCGAGCACTCATCATTGGCCCACTGGGCGTGTTGCTAACTGCGGGTGAGGAGGAAGCTTGACTACTGCTCCCTCCACTATTTCGGGAACCTCTCCGAAGCCAATTTGCCGCAAAACCTCCTAGACACCGTAATAGTCATAAGGATTCGGTTCTATAACAAATCGGAACCGGAACGGTTTGGAACCGGAACAGTTTGAACCTAGAACCCTTTGGAACTGGAACCGTTATGTTACAAACGGTTCCGGTTACAAACAGTTCCGGTTCCAAACCGTTCCGGTTCCAAACCGTTCCGGTTCCGAACCGTTTCGGTTCTATAACAAATCGGAACCGAAACGGTTTGGAACCGGAACCGTTTGAACCTGGAACCGTTTGGAACTGGAACCGTTATGTTACAAACGGTTTCGGTTACAAATAGTTCCGGTTCCAAACCGTTTCGGTTCTATAACAAATCAGAACCGGAACGGTTTGGAACCGGAACCGTTTGAACCTGGAACCGTTTGGAACTGGAACCGTTCGGTTTCAAACGGTTCCGGTTACAAACAGTTCCGGTTCCAAAGGGTTCCGTTTCCAAACCGTTCCGGTTTAAAACCGTTCTGGTTCTAAACCGTTCCGATCCCGATTTCCACCTTAATTTATACGATTAATTAACAACTATATCACCTAAATTAACATATATACATTTTCGATGTATATATATATACATCATGCATCTTAATTAAATTTAATTTTCACATATTCATCCAAATCACACACCCTAATTAATTTTCCACATTTTTCACACATATATATACATCATGCATCTTAATTAGGTTTAATTTTCACATATATATACATCACATATTCATCCAAACCACATATATACATAATTTTCACATATATATACATCACTTAATTTTCACATACCTATATATATATACATCACATATATATACATTGCATATAAATTTACAACTTATCACCCTAATTTCCAACTTAGCACCCTAATTAATTTACACATACACATACACATACACATACATATACATATACACAAAAATAATTAAAAATTGAGAGAGAGAGAGAGAGGGAGAGAGAGAGGATCAGACTTGCCATGGTGGAGTCCGTTCTGCTTTGCCGGCGACGGAGGTGAGGGGAGGAGAGGAGGGGAGGAGGGGAGGAGGAGAGGATCGGAGGAGGAGAGGAGATGAGAATCGGTGGAGAGGAGGAGAGGATCAGGAGGAGGAGAGGGAGAGGAGGAGGAGAGGGAGAGGAGGAGGAGAGGGAGATGAGGAGGAGGTGAGCTAGTTTTTTCGCCGGACCGAGTTGGGAGGAGGAGAGGAGGAGAGGATCGGAGGAGGAGAGGATAAGGAGAAATGAAGCTCGGGCTCGAGCTGGGCAGTTCCTATCCAGACAACATTGCCGGCGAGTTGCTTATAACTCGTTGGTAATGACATTACCAACGACTTCAACTCGTTGGTAATGTTGACATTTCCCGAAAAATATCCAACAACAATTTCCGACTACAATTTCCGTCTACGATTTCCGTCTACATTTTCCGACTACAATTTCCGACTACAATTTCCGACTACAATTTCCGTCTACAATTTCCGTCTACGATTTCCGACTACATTTTCCGACTACAATTTCCATTATCAATTTCCGTCTACGATTTCCGACTACAATTTCGGTCTACTATTTCCGACAACAATTTTCCGACTACAATTTCCATTATCAATTTCCGTCTACAATTTCCGACTACAATTTCCGACAACAATTTCCGTCTACAATTTCCGTCTACGATTTCCGACTACATCATATTTCCGACTACATTTTCCGACTACAATTTCTGACTACATCATTAACGTACTAAGGATGATAATCGTAATCATCGTCATCACTTGAGTCTGACTCGGTTTCATAGGTAACCTTTGGCAATATGTGCCTCTCCTCGTCATCTGAATCAGCGTCAACTTCATATGGATTAACATCGAGAAGTTCTGCTCCAGTAATTCGAACCACACTCCCAGATCTCACATTATTAAGGTGAATCGTAGATGATTCTGGAATGTCAAAAGCGTTTGGCTCTTGGTATGCAGTAACTTCCTCATCATCTGCGGTATCACCAAGTGTGGCAGCACTGTAAATGTTTCAATGAGCAACATGGTTAACCACCTTCCACGGGACTTTGTTAAGAAGATCGTCCAGGTAAAACACTTGTTTTACTGATGAGGCAAGAACGAAAGGGTCATCTTCATACCAGGTAGTAGCAGTATTCACCGAAAATGTTCCGTACTGATCGGTCCTTGTGTTCTCCGGGCTAGTATCAAACCATCTACACTTGAACAAGTGCACTTTCATGCGGTTCCCATAAATTAGTTCAACTACTGAATGAAGGACACCATAATAGTCAACGCCATCCTGCCCACCATGGACCATCACCCCACAATTCTGTGTTTTCAGTCGGTCGTCTCGATTTTCACATATAAATTTAACGCCATTGACCTGACACATCGAGTAAACTTTTGAAGCTATCGGTTTCATCGCCAGGACCCTCAATTCGTTTGACCACTCTGGACAACCATCATTTGCTACATGGTTCATCTGAAAACGATAAGAAACCACACAAGAAATTATGAACATAGAAACCACAAAACCACGTACACACATGCTATATAAGGAAAATGGCAATAAAAAAAAGACATATACACATATACCCTTACCCATTGACCAAAGTAGTTTGCAAACATCCTGTTGTGGTAATCAACATTTCCGGCAATAGCAGGGCAGTGAAGATGATAGTTTTTCCAATATTGTACTTCTTCACAGTTAATCAGTACCGACCAGTGGGTAATGACTACCTCATTTCCATCCAACTTGTACGACTTTGGCAAGCTTCCCTGTACTACCACGTCATTGGAGATGATAGAAAGGTTGAACTGAGGTTCATCTATCGGCATCTGTTGTTGGGGGTCCTCAAGCGCTCCCAAATACACTTTGGTGTACGTTACACACTCGTGCGCAACATATGCTTCAGCGATACACCCTTCAGGTGCATATTTATTCTTCACATAGTCCTTGTAGGCTCCCAATTGTCTACAAGTTAACAAGTGCATGTTAACTAAGGTAAAAATAAGACTTTAAATATAAAAACAGAGGCAAACCAAATGTACCTTTCCATGGGATACATCCAAGTGTAGTGAACGGGACCGGTAAGCAACAATTGTTCGGGAAGATGGATCATTAGGTGAGGCATGATGTCGAAAAAATTTGGCGGAAATATCCTCTCAAGCTTGCACATGATAAAAATGATGTCATCTTGCATCTCCCTGAGATCTGATTTCTTAACTTCCTTGGTGCATAACTTCTGAAAGAATCTTGACAATGCCACCAACGGCTCCACCACCTCTTTGGGCAGGTACCCTCGAATGAAAATAGGGAAAAGCCGTTGAAGCAGTACATGGCAGTCATGACTCTTTAATCCGTACATCTTATTGTCCCGAAAGTTAACACACCTGCTTATATTTCCTGCATAGCCATAAGGATACCTGCACATATATATATATATATATATATATATATATATATAGCCATAGGCAACAATTATATTTCTCGCATATCACCATAATCCGATAAAAATTTAAGGCAAACCAATTTCCGTACTGCATAGTCATATATAAGAATATATACCTGACATTACTCAGCCACCGAAAAATTTCATGCTTATGCTTCGGCTTGACGGTGTAAGTAGCTTGCGGCATTTTTCTCTTACCATCTCTTAACCACAAATGTTTCCGCAGTCCCATAGCTTTCAGATCAATACGTGCCTTAGAGATGTCTTTTGTTTTCCCCTCCAAGTTAAGAACTGTGCCCACCACACTTTCACACACATTCTTCTCTATGTGCATGACATCTAGGTAGTGTCTGATAGGCAACCTGGGCCAGTAGGGGAGTTCCCAGAATATGCTCTTGTGTGTCCTAAACTTATACCTTTCGGGCTTGTCTGGAATTGACGCCACTATGTCAGGATGATTGCTCAGCTGGCCAAAATCATATTCATTCAACACTTCCAAAATTTCTTCCCATGTCCATCGCCTGGGTGCCACACCTGTTTCCACAGTCTCATCAAACGCGTCTGGATCCTGCCTAAATGGGTGATCATATGGAAGCCAACAACGGTGACGCATCTGAACAATTTTACTACAATGAGGACTGCAACAATCAACCGTCATGCACTCTGAACAAGCCCTGTAACCCCTGGTAACGTTGCCCGACAACATACCGCGGGCAGGAAAATCACTGATGGAGCCAACAAGCATGGCATGCATCTGGAACATCTCATTTTTGAACCTATCGTAAGTGGGGTGGCCACACTCACTCAGGTACTTAAGCTCCTCAATTAAAGGCATCAAATACACATCGAGACACTTTCCTGGATAACCCGGGCCCGGAATTAACAGAGTGAGCATATTGTATTCCTTCTTCATGCACATCCATGGTGGAAGGTTGTACGGTACCAAAATAACTGGCCATATATTGTATTGAAGACTCATGTTGCCAAAAGGGTTGAATCCGTCAGATGAGAGCCCTAGCCAAACATTTCGGACCTCTGCTGCAAAATGATCAAACTCCCTGACCATGTGCTTCCAAGCCTCTCTGTCGGAAGGGTGTATAAGGGTGTCATCGTCAGGCAAATTCCTCTCAGCCCACCATCTCATTGCCTCGGCCGTGAAAGCACACATGAACAACCGCTCCAGCCTATCAATAAGCGGGAAATATCGAAGTATCTTCACAGCTTTCTTGTTGCCTGCAGGAGTCAACTTATACCTTTCTGTAAAACATACCGGGCAGGCTTCAAGGTCTTCGAGATCTTTTCCCCAGAAGAGAATACAATCATATCTGCATGCATGGATTTTGATGTAAGAAAGCCCAAGATCTTTCAGGATATGTCGCACCTTATGATGAGTGGTAGGAAGACGATGACCGGGTGGCAGTAGCGAAGCAGTCCACTTCAACCAAGAATCAACAGCTTTGACAGACATTTTGTTCTCCATTTTCAGCTGCATCACTCCCATCACACTTTCAAGAACAGTCTTACTACAACCGTCGTACAACGGAGTCTGTTGCAATGCAATCAGGTTGTTGTACTTGTCCATACCGCTTGTGTTGACATGAGCTCCAGGTAATGGCTCGACTGGCTCAATATGGGGGAAACCCTCAACGACGGGAGGGACATTTGGTGCTTCATCAGCAAATACACCGCTCTCATGAGGAAACATATCATTGATTAACATCGATGTTGGATCATAGGATGAACTGCCCCTCTCAGCAAAATCTCCATGATCATAGCGTGGACTGGCCCTCTCACCAAATTGTCCATGATCATGCGGACCCGCTAACGATGTTTCACCGTGATAAATCCAACAAGTGTACTTATCCCAAAACCCGTATTAATTTACTCAGGTGCTTCTGGACTTTATCAATGGGAAAACGAAATCGATCGCTGAAACACTTACATTCTTTACACGGGCAATAATGAAGTGTAGTGTCTCCACAATTAGCCTTCACAAAATTCACAAAACTCCTAATTCCCTGGTGATATCTGACATCCCATCTTTCGAGGCTCATCCAACTCTTGTCCATCCTGAAAATTCTAACAATTTTACGTATTATATATACACACATTCACTACGTACTAATAATCGACGCGATATCTCAATTCAACTCTAATTAAATCAACACATGCATGCATATATATATATATTGATCTAATCTCTGAAGTCAATTCAGTACTCGATGATGGTATTCTTCTTTTTTCAGTTCAAAATGTATTTGACTAGGTAGGAGGCCCTCTTAAGCCTGACTCCGATAGCACTACGATAATACCAGTCGTTGATTCAGACACAAGATAAGATTAACTACAAGCAGTTTTCTCGTTTCGGTGACATCAACAACATTTCATATCTCACAAATTGGATTTGATCAACACATACACATATATATATATACATATATACACATATACATATATATACGTACCTATATATATATAGCTTCCCGAGTGATCGAGTTTTCGACGCGCGCCTTAATTTTGATAATACCGAAGGATCGATTTCAGAGTGTTTTCCTTCTTTCGATTTCACCGGATTTTTTTCAATCAAAATGAATGAGCTCCTGCGATCTGCATCTAATATAAGAGGCATTGCCGGCGATTCATTAAATCGCCGGAAATGGAGACATTACCGGCGACTTTACGCCGGAAAATCACCGGTAATGTTTCAAAACATTACCGGCGACTCCAACCGTCACCGGCAATGTCAAGCCAAACATTGCCGGCGAAATTCTCGCCGGAAAATCGCCGGAAATGTTCGGCTTGACATTGCCGGCGACGGTTGGAGTCGCAGGTAATGTTTTGAAACATTACCGGCGATTTTCCGGCGACATTACCGGCAACGGAGTAAGTCGCCGGTAATAATGAACATTACCGGCGACTTTTCCGGTCGCCGGCCTTGTCTCCGGTAATCTCGCCGGTAATGATGACAAATGTGGTAGTATATATATGTATGAAAACATGGGATTTCTTTAATCGATCTAGCTAGGTGTAATATTAACCTTGAAACTTATAGAGGTGGGTTCCAATATTACTATGAATATTGTTTAAAGCGTACATTATACATTATGAGGCGATTATTGATATTTACTTTAAACCTTACATTATACATTATGTATTTGAGAAATTAATAGATATTTTATGAATTTTTAAAAATAAAACAAAACGAGGCGACGAAGATTGATATCTAATGCCCGAGGACGAGGACGAGGACGAGGACGAGGACGAGGACGAGAACGAGGACGAGGACGAGGACGAGTACGAGGACGATGACGAGGACGAGGACGAGGACGAGGACTAAACTAATATTATTATGAATTTAAAAACTAGACATTGTATTTTCATTAAATCATATATTATGTATTTGAAAAGTTTCAAATTTGTGAATTTGTAAAAAAACACAAAATGAGGCGACCAAGATGTCAAAGTTCGTCGCCTCGGTTAGGGTTAATAGACAATGAGGTGACCAAGAATGCAATTTAGTCGCTTCAACACATTGAAGCGATGAAGAATGCAATCTTGGTCGCTTCAATGTGTTGAAGCGACGAAGATTCAATATTGGTCACTTCAACACATTGAAGCGACCAAGATTGCATTCTTTGTCGCTTCAATGTGTTGAAGCGACCAAGATTGAATCTTCGTCACCCCATTTCAAGTATAATTGCAGATCATAAAACAACCCGCAACCATTTCTTTGTTAACTCTCTTCCTCTTTCTTCCTCTTCAACCCGCAGCCACTCTCATACAACCCCAAAACCCTAAAACCCCAAAACACAAAATTCCCTCCACCTCAACCTTAATCCCCCTCCCTCCCTCCACCTCAACCCTAAACCCCCTCCCTCCCCTCCATCAAAACCCTAAATTCCCAAATCATTTTGCATCCCGAATCTATCTCTCTCTCTCTCTCTCTCTCTCTCTCTCTCTCTCTCTCTCTCTCTCTCTCTCTCTCTCTCTCTCTCTCTCTCTCTCTCTCTCTCTCTCTCTCTCTCTCTCTCTCTCTCTCTCTCTCTCTCTCTCTCTCTCTCTCTCTCTCTCTCAATCTTCCGGAATCTCAAGGTATTCCTCTCGCTTGTTTTTTACTAGATCTGATTAGATCTCTCTACAATTTTTACTCCTCTTCATTCACCCCGCATGATGAGTTTTAGGTTTTAAGTACTGATTTTAGTTTGCTATTGTTTTGTGTTTTCAGGACTCAGCAATATCTCGTTTGCAGGTTAGTTTCTTTAATTTGCGGTTTTAAAGTTATGTGCTTGAGTATGTTTTTTGTGCTGGATCGTTAATAGCATTGAGATGCTACCTTTATTAGGATTGTTGAGCAGTTTCGGAACTCATTACTTTTGTAAAACTAAGGAAAGTTTGGTTTTTGAAAAATGGATACTGTTAGAGAGGGAATGATAGAATGTGGCATAAGTCAGTTTTGGAAGAAATGTTGATCCTTGTAGCAAAATTTATTACTTTGATGTATCTCGATTCCGTTTATTTATACAGTCGGGTGGGATGAGTGTAAGTTTTATGTGGTTTATCTGCATCACTATTATTGTTGGAAATGAACCACCCATTCCATATTATTGAAGTGTAGAGTTCTGTCCACTGTCCACATACTTCAAGGGACTTATTGTCATATAAGAGATTTGTAACAGAAAGTTATCGCCTTTCCATGAGTTGGTTTTGGGAATCTAAAGCAATTTTTTATGTAGAATTAGAGATGTAATAGTGAAGCTGCCGGAAGGTTTAATTGCTTGGTAATAGGACTGTGCCGGAAGGTGTGATTGTGTGATTGCTTTCAAGTTTAACGATATTCAATGGTCTTGGGCTGTTTTTCATGTTTACAATTTCTGCAGTCAAAGATGTTTCATACCTAGTCTCAGGGATTTAAATGTTAAGCAGATA
The DNA here is from genome assembly GCA_946800695.1 of Geum urbanum. Taxonomy (NCBI): domain Eukaryota; kingdom Viridiplantae; phylum Streptophyta; class Magnoliopsida; order Rosales; family Rosaceae; genus Geum; species Geum urbanum. The sequence continues at coordinate 35,103,180 of OX327016.1, forward strand.
GCATAGTGAACTCTAGAACTGTTATGCAGTCTTGGTGTTTTATGTGTCCCATATTTTACTCATGATTTGTTTTAACTGTCAGTATTTTCCTTATTGTTGTGAATGGTTAACTGTACTGTCTTGTTTGTCTGGTTGTGGCTAGTCTCTTGGACTTATAAAAGTTAAGCTCAATTTATACTTTTTATGCACATGTTGTCCACAGTTCAATTATCCCTCACAGAATGGCTCCCGGAACTACAAGTCAACAAAGGAGAAAAGCTGCGATCCAGCGTCGTGAAGCGGCGGCGGCAGCTGCGGAGGCAGCGGCGGTGGCGGCAGTGGAGGTGGCGGCGTGGCAACCTTGGTGCAGCGGCGAGGGGTCTTCCGGGTCGAGCTGCCCCACGGGACAATCCGGGACCCGGACGATACATCATTTGGAGGGTTTAACGCCCGCCCCATACCTTGTGGACTGGATTCCACCAGTGGATGACAGCGACGCCACTACGGCCTCAGAGCGCCCTCCCGCCCTCAGCATCCAGTGCAAGAAGACCAAACTCCCCGACATGGTGGACATGGCAACCAGAAACCCGACGACGATACAGCGCGGGGTCGTTGTCGGGACGAAGACCGAGTACCTCGTACAGATGAACAACAATAGGTGACTACAAGTGCCTTACATACTCTATGAGGCATCGGGGGCCTGCGACAAGGGAGTTTAGAAGTCTGCTTACCAGAGACATTGGTAGCATTATACGCGGAAAATTTCCAATTCTTGCGCCTAACATTTTGGGACTTAGCCAGCAGTACCGCGATATCGTCAATACACAAATTGAGGTATACTTTCTGCGCTTAGCTTACTTTGTTACTTTACAGTTTATGTACAAATAACTTTTACATAACGGATTTTATATGTTTTGTGCTAGACGAACTATGACATCCCGGCGACCGATGTGGAGATGTGGAACTTTATCGATGCGACGACGCAATCAATCTACAAGGATTGGAAGCATGATTGCCATCAACATTATCTCCAGGTCAGCTAGGAGACTCCGGCCGAGTTCCTAGGGAGGGAAGAGGAATGGGCGTGGTTAAAAGGCCACTTCGAAGACCCTGCTTACGTGGTAAGCTTCATAAACTATTCTCAATTCAGTTTTGGTAGCCAACGATTTAAAAATATACATGTTTATCTATTCTTATTTTAAATGATTATTTTGTGTGGCAGAAATTGTGAGAACGGAATCGAGGGAACCGAAACAAGAACAAGGAGCAGCAGCTCAACCACCATTCGGGATCCCTCGCCCTCTCATACCGAAGCGAGGTGTTGGAGAAGGAGGGTCATAGAGCGCCGGCCGTCCAGACCTGGATTGACGTATACCAGCCAGACAAGAATGCGGCTGAGAAAGTGGTAAGCGAAAATATGTTACGTTACGTTACATTATTATAATTATTTTTGTTTACCATTCAGTTAAATTATTTATTTAATATATTTTAATTGAGCAGGCGGCAGTGAAGCGAAGACTCGACGAAGTCTTGTCGCAACAAGATAGTGTTGCGGGTGACACTGACGGCGATGCGGTTTCCCAAGCCCATCCTCTTCCTCTTGATACACAAATAAATATCATAGAGGAAGATGTGGGTTCAAGGCCCGGGACCTCTATAAGAGGTAATACTCTAACAAACCACCGTCGTTAATCTCGATTTACATTTTGCTCTATTTTTGTGTACTATTCAAATATATTTATTTGTTCTTGTTCGACGTGACAGGGGTGGGGCGCGCTCTCACACGCGACCCCAGACCGAGAGGAGGGGTCCGACTAGAGGAAACCCAATCCCTGAAAAGGGAGGTCGTTGAAGCCAGAGAGGAGGCGCGCAGATCGAGTGAGGTGGCGCGTAAAGCCACAGAGGATTTTAAGAACCTCGCCCAAAGGGTCCAACAAATGGAGGTCTTAATGCGCTCATTCCAAGCTCAAGCTCCTCCACCACCTCCTGGAACGTAATCGAGCTGCATCGCCGTCGCCGTCTCCGAGCACGAGTCTACTGTGAGAATCGAACAATAGTATCTAGGCTTTGTATAAACTGAGTATGTTTTGATTTGTGGCATATGTGTACTATATAACTTGATTTGTAGTTGAATGAGTTCTTGTGCTTTTAAATTGTGATACATCGTGACTTGGTACATTAATATTTAATTTTTTTTTTCTATTTGACTCAATTAGGCGACGAAGATTTCGTCGCCTCATTGAGTCAAATAGAAGAAAAAAAAATTAAAAACATTGAAGCGACGAAGATTGAGCAATCTTCGTCGCCCCATTTTCAACTGAAGCGACAACACATATATCTTCGCGGCTAAAAATCGAGGCGACGAAAAATATTTTGGTCGCTTCAAATAAAATGAAGCGACGAAGTTTTTCAATCTTCGTCGCCCCAATGGTGAAGGGATGAATCTGAGGCTACGTGACGATGCGACGAAGTTTTGGTCACAAAAAATCGAGGCGACGAGAAAATGATCCGAGGCGACCATGAAGCTTCGTCGCCTCGAATCTCTTTCCCAATAGTGCACACACGAACAATATATACACGGTGAGAGAGCAGCTAGCTGTAGGCCAATATTTTACTCTCTGTGTGTATATATGTATATATTAGATTCGTATATACGTCCTATATAAACTACATACAATTATCTTGTAAATAAACATTACAATCTAATATGATTAATATTCCTATAAATCAGAGATTGAGAGAATAGTTATTTATATTCTAATCAGGACAAGATACACGTTGAGATACCAAGAATATTTATCCTGGAACACTTTCTCTTGTGTCGTGATCCTGATGTATGATGCATAACATGTTGCCTCACTAAAAACATTGTCAAGCAAACAAAAAACCTCTTGGGTAAAAACAAAAACTTGGTCTGAGGGAAAAAGAGCATAATTCATCAACTACAAATGCAACCATATGTGATGTAGAATCCCCCTCATGTTTATGAAATGAACTCCCTTGATCAGTAGCTCAATCTTGGAGTTCAGACAACCTTTGCATTTCATTGCGTCTCACATGTGAAAGGACCCAACCCCGATTTAGTTGCCTAAACCAGAATCAAACCCCTTCTGAAAACACGAACCAACAAAAACCAACAAAATTTAGGCAGAGTTTCGTTACTAACGCGGAATTACCATTACCTGCACCCGGAAAATACACTTCATCCTATGCCACAAAAATCAAACCGTGGGCACCAATCCCATCCGGATTTCTCAATATATCAACAGTAATGTAAGGTAGTAAATATAACTATACTTTACAGAAATCCGTGGAAAATCGTATAAGAATATACATCAGAATACTCAGAGCGACTTCTAGTATACATATACAAATAGTAGGCCAAACTAAGAACCTACCATAAAAGAAACATCGCTCGAATACTATGCCTCCGACCACGACGTGCGACACCAGAATCTGAACTGCAAACTGTGCACGGAAACCGAAACGCCCAGGGGAAAGACATGAAAACTGTTAGAGTGAGTGCACGAAAATAAATGTCTTTCGCCAATTAATATATGTTATAAAAAAATATGCGAGTCGGAATGCATAAATAATCAAATAGTACACGATGGAGACTCTAACTCCTCACGCGTACAGAGCATGCATAAAAATCTCACGGGGTCGCTCGTGGACACATCCGTGCTAGTACAGTCCGAATCACGGGATCCCAGACTCACACGTGATTCTAGCCAGAAAGGCCTCAGGTCAGAGGTCTGCCTCCCCCCGGTAAAGGCCTCGGGTCAGGAGTCACAGCCTCCCCCGGTACACATCCTCGGGGATCAGCCGGGATGCGAGTGTATCGATACAACAACATATATAAAGACTATACTCTGTGTAAACCAAATCGTAAATAGTTCGATGCAAATGCATGAAACAATATATAAGTGCATATACGTAATATATACTGGTATATGCATAATCGTATAACACATGCTCATGTAAATCGAAATCTTGTATGCATGCTCAAGTTCATAAAACGTGTATAAAGACTCGCAATCAATCCGTGAAAAGAAATTGTCCACTCACAGACTAGCGTAACGCAGTTCCCGTTAACCCGTGATCCGGCGGAAAATCCCTCGCCAAACGAACAATCACGAACCCCTGAATAATCATAAAATCCATTCCTCAAAATTGTAACTCAACAATTCAAATCAAATCATGAGAAACAATCGTTTTCGGAAACACATAATTCAATGTCGACGAACTGTCGAAAATCCGATAATCACACCTCAATACCTCGCTACAATTTTGGACGCTCAATTTGAAAAACGAACCTCCCCTCTGCGATCGGGGCGCGATTTCGAGTGAAATGACATGCAACTTGTCGAAAACCCCGAAAAGTCAAACTTTGACCGTTGACCGCCGTTGACCATCGCCGGCGGCGGCGCCACCCGAACGGAAAATTTCACTGCGGAGCAACCTCTATTCCACTCCAAATCACCCACTGAGCAACTTTCACAACTGCATCAAGGGCCAATTCTCACTCTAACTAGGTCAATTTCACACAAAACCGAATTCCCTCACAAATTTCAAACCAAGAATTCTCCAAACACAAGCAAAATTAGAACTCCATACTTACATGGTTAGAATCATGGTGATGAGAGCTTCAAAGCCCACTACAAATTGTAGCTCAATTCAGCCGGAATTAAATCGCCCCAAAAACTCCAAAAATCTCAAACTTCCACCATAAAGTTCTCTCTCCTCCGGCAACCTTGCTGTGAAAGGAGGCCGGAGACAGCTTGAGGGAACCTAGACGAGTCGAATGGGTCATGGCCTAAGTCGTGAGGTGGCCGGACGGAGCTCGCCGCCGGCAAGGCCGTGGCCACCGTCGAACTCCCCATTTCAGCCCGTGTTGACCAAGTTGACCGGTCAAGGTAATAAATGAATTTGTTGACTTGCCAAAACAGGAAACCCACATTTATACTTTCCAAAATAGGAAACTTCCAAAATTACGTATTTCGACAAACTTCAAACATATGTAACTTCCTCGTCGTAATTCCGATTCCAATAATTCTCGCGGTAACAAACTCGACTCGATGTATTCTTCAATTATCACCCAAAGTCAAACACATCGACTAAACCGATAAAAAGTCAACGGTTCAACCCAAACACATACTTTAACCGACTAAATAATCAACAATCGGAAATATTCATAACTTAATCTTCGTAACTTGGAATAATCCTCCGGAAGTTCCCACGGGCTCGAAATTAAATTCTCAACAACTTCCGTGAAGAATCCGAAATCAAATTCTCGTCCAGAAATTTAGTCGCTAAGAAGGCTGTCATTTAAAGCCGATTATGACGAAACTTCAAATATTCATAATTTATTCCTCGGTCGTCCAAATAATGATCCGGAACCGCCCACGAACTCGAAATCACGCGTACAACGACTCTCGAGAAGAGACTCAGCTCCAATTATTGGCCAATAATTTAGTCGTTATTAAGTCCGGCGATTCAAACAACTGTCGGAAATCTGCGATTATGCGCAAGCTCGTAGATTAAGCTGATTTCACTGCTGATTCTGTTCTGGGTCGTCACAACATGCTTTACAAATGTAGATTTAGGCAATGACTTAGTAAATAAGTCTGCAGCATTATTTGTTGAACAAACCTGATTCATATAAATGTTCAATAACGGCTTTTGTTGCTGATTAAATAAGAAGTTATGCGACATGTGCTTTGTATGATCACTCTTGATGTATCCCAATTTTTTTTGTTCAATGCAAGCCGCATTGTCCTCAAAGATACAAGTTGGTGTTGTAATAGTGGAAGGTAATCCACTAGATCCTCGAATGTGGTGTATGATTCACCTAAGACCAAGGAGTAAAATATCGGATATCGAGGATATATCGACATTTCAAAATTTGGATATTTCGACGGAAATATCGATAAAATATCGATCCAGTGAAAATTCTGACGGAAATGACGAAAACTAATAAAATTACATGGAAATTTGTTATGAAACTTTTGGAGGTTGTAACATGATCAATTATCTACCTTATGTGAAAAGAAAATATTGATCTGACATCAAGACATATGAATTTGCTAAATTACTATATGAATTAGTATGTGTTAAGTGCTGATAATTATTAAAATATAATTTATTAGTTCTATTTTTATTTTTTGATGGTTAAAACTTATAGGAGGCTAGGCCATAACGCCTTTTGTGCAATATGTTACACATCACATATCACAAAATCAAATATATAAATACTTCAAAATCACGTAGGGGACCTATGGGGTTCGAAATTCACACTATTTTTTCTCCATCTCCATGTGCATAATCATGTGTGTATTGTGAAGAATAATCATTAAATGATTGTTCTCCCATGTAATTCTGCATGTATTAGACATGTCACGTGAAATGTGGATTGGACATTGAGCATGTGAAGATTGGACATTTATCAAATTAAATGTTAAATGTGAAAAGTTTACGGAAATTTCGAAAATTTCGGTAAATATCGGAAAATATCGGAAATATCAGGGATATATCGGAAATATCGATAAAAATCGGAAAATTTAGGGATATATTTGAGGATTTTTTAGGTAACTTCAAAAAATCGAAATATTGGCGAAATATCGCCGATAATATCGATTTTACATACCTTGCCTAAGACAGACACACTCTTTAACCACTTCATGTAAAGTAGTGATCTTTGAATGATTCGAGGAAGTAGAAACAAGGGTTTGCTTTGTTGATCTCCAAGAAATCACCATGTTTCCCGTGGTGAATACATAACCAGTTTTTGAACGTTCTTTGTGTGAGTCAGAGAGATACATAGCATCAGCAAAATCATCCAAGACATCACTAGGTGTCTTTGAGTAGGGAACCACATTAAATTGGGGTACAATGCTTGCAGCCAGATTATTGTTCAACGGGTCAAAAATTTCATTCGAAGGGTCGAATGAATGGTTCTGCCGTCCAAGGTGCAACATTTGATGGGTCAACGAGTTCCTTTGACGAGTTGAAATTCCTGGAACCTACATGTTGCAATTCAACCATCCATTTTTTGAGAATTTCAAACTTCTCTCTATATTCTCTGTAGGGAAAGAACAAACTCAAGTCTATGGAACCCTTCAAATACCTGAATACGTGTTTTACACCATTCCAATAAAGTTGTGTAGGTATAGAACTAAATCGAGATAACAAGTTCACTGAAAATGCAATATATGTTCTTATGTATTGAGCTAAATACAGCAAACCTCCAATAACACTAAGGTATGGTACCTCAGCTCCTAATAGTTCCTCATAATCAACTTTCAAACAGTACAGATACTTATTGGGTTTCAGACTGTGAACGACCATTGGTGTGCTAAAAGAGTATGATTTGTCCATGTTAAATCGCATGAGCATATTTTGGATATAAGCAGACTGATGAATATGTATTCCACCAACTCAACGTTCTAATTCCAAACCAAGACAAAATCGAGTCCTACCAAGGTCTTTCATCCCAAATTCAGATTTCAAGTAGCTAACCGTCTCATTGATTTCATCAAGAGACCTAATGATATTCATATCATCAACATAGACTGCTACTATGGCAAATCCTGAACTTGTTCTCTTTATGAACACGTATGGGCATAAATCATCGTTCTTGTATCCATTCCCAAACAAGTAGTCACTTGGGCATGTGTACCACATCCTACCGGATTGTTTCAATCCATATAGTGAACGCTTCAATATAATTACATGAGCACTTCATGGTGTAGAGTTACTTGAGTTTGGTATGACCACGCCTTCCGACACTTTCATATATATATATATATATATATATCTGAATTAAGGTTTCCATAGAGATATGATGTCACCACATCCATCAGTTGCATGTTCAATTTTTTGGACACTACCAAACTGACAAGGTAGTGGAAAGTAATGATGTCCATAACCAGAGAGTATGTCTCCTCATAATCAAATGCCAAGGCATTGAGAGAATCCTTGCGCCACAAGTCTAGCTTTATACCGCATGACTTCATTCTTCTCATTACGCTTTCGAACAAAGACCCATTTATGTCTTACCGACTTCACATTTGGTAGGCATAGTACTACCAGACCAAAAATATGTCTTTTCTTCAGAAAGTCTAGTTCGGCTTGCATTGTATCTTTCCACTTTGGCAAATCCGTTCTCCGTTGACATTTAGCAACTGAGCGAGGTTCCACTTCATCGTCGTCAATGATCTCCTGAACGATGAAATAAGCAAGCATCATCAAGTACCTTGGATGACCTATCCATATTAATGCACGCATCATTGTTAGTTAGTGAGATTTCACCGTTATCTAACATCACATATGGATCTGAAGTGTCTTTCAGAGATACCATATGTGATTCTAGGAGTTAACTATAGTCAAGAACAATCTCATGTGTGGGATTCACAACGTTGATGATGAAAGGATTAGTTTGTGCCTGGATGACCTGCCTTTTTGCCGGAAGCTCATATATGGATTTTCGTGGTCTCCCCTTCTTCTTGGTGGGAGTCGAGGCCAATGTTACTTCATCCACATGGGTAAGAGGCACGTTACTCTACCCTCGAGTTGCGTTATACCACCCTTTAGAGACTTCCAACCTTGCAAGAACATTTGCAGCATGAATGTTTGATCTCGTCACTTGGGCAATATCAGTAAAGGAGTCAGGCATCAAGTCCGCTATCTTTTGAAGATCAAGTATACGTTGCACTTCAATCTCACTTTGAGATGTGTGTGGATTTTCTTGAAACATAATGGAAGGAGTATTCCACGTCAATTCCTGATGTTCAACCGGAATGGAGGCATTCCTATCTCCCCCTAATGTCGGGAAGTATGTTTCTTCAAAGTGACAATCTGCAAATCTTGCAGTAAAGAGATCTTCTGTTGAAGGTTCTTAGTAACAGACAATAGTTGGAGATTCATAACCAACATATATGCCTAATCGACGTTGATGACCCATTTTAGTGCGTTGTGGAGGCGCAATTGGCAAATACACTACACAACGAAAGATGCGTAGATATGAAATGTTAGGCTCGTATCCAATTATCAACTAGTACGCATTGAATAGTTGGTGTGCTACAGGTCTCAAGCGAAGAAATATTGTTGTATGTAATACTACATATCCCCAAGAAGATACCGGTAAATTAATATACATAACCATTGCTCTGGTCACAAGCTGTAACCGCTTGATTTATGCCTCTGCTAAGCTATTCTGTGAACAAACATGAGGAACGGGATGCTCAACTTCAATCCCAATTGACATACAGTAGTCATCAAAAGTCTTTGATGTGAATATTCCTACATTATCCAACCTAATTGACCTGATTAGGTTGTCAGGATGGTGAGCCTGAAGTTTAATAATTTGTGCTAAGAGTTTTGCAAATGCAGCATTCCTTGTGGATAACAAAGCAATGTACAACCATTGCGGTAATGTATCTATCAAAACTATAAAATATTTAAATGGTCTACATTTCGGTTTGATAGGGCCACATATATCACCATGGATTATCTGTAAGAATGGTATGTTGTCTTTGTCATCAACCACAAAAGAAGGTCTAGCCTGCAATTTTCCTAATGAGCAAGCTTTGCAAAAAAAGCGATGGGAATTATAGATTGCCATAAAAGAATCTTGTGGAATAACACTAGGTGTTGAAACCGGATTGAGATGATTAATCTCATCCACTTCATCAAATCCGATGGTTTTGGGAATTTCCACATGCTTCTTGCGTTTGAAAAATGGATGACCATAAAAGTTTTTCAATATTTTGATCATCATATCACGACATGGGTGTCCCAGCTGATAATGCCAAAGCTTGTATAAGCCTGTATCACACACAATAGTAAGTGTGACAACATTAGTTCAATAATTTAAACTGTAGTAAGATATGATCCACTACGAATTGCCCCTAACTTCTTCAAGTAGCGCTTTCTACCACACTCCTTAGAAGTTATACATAAGAATTCTTTTTCATTCTCACAATGAGTTTTCAAGTATAGATCGTTGATTCTAATGTTCTTAAAACTTGGCAATGTTTGATTGACCTTTGGCGCATACAATACATCAATGATATGAATTCTTGTTCCATGTGGTAGCAAAAATTGTGCTGAACCACACGCTCTTATAACCGGTACAGAACCAAACATAGTTGTCACTAAGGATCTGTATGGTGCAAGATCTATAAATAATTGTCTATTCCGCAGTATAGTATGAGTAGTACCACTATCTGCTGGACACTTGATCTCGCTTTCAAACATCTACAAAAGAATTTAAATTAATTAGTATTTAAGACTTGTTGAACACTTTAAGCAAAGACTTAAAGATTTACCAAAGGGTTGTGACCCTTAAAGAGTGCTAATATGACATAGTAAAAATGATGTAAAATACATCAAAACACCAATTTCGGGTGCCCTCTTCAACAGGTTGAAGAAACCCAAATTAAATAAACTATAATTTTTTGATAATCATCTTCGACGGGTAGAAAATTAGAAATTTTTTGTCATAGTGGCTGACATTTGACGGGTCAAGGTAAACCTTCGACAAGTCGAATAAAAAACCTAAAACCTAAATCAATTTTTTGATATCTTTTTCGACGGGTTTGCCGAAAATTTTTGACGGGTCAAAATTGTAACATTTTAGAGACAGTAGCGTGCAGTTGACGGGTCGAACATTTTCATCGATGGGTCAAAGTAGCTAAATAAATGGCCGAGGACCATCTTTTGAAGGGTCGAAAGATTTAGTACACTATTTTTTGACGGGTCGAAAGATTTAGTATACTATTTTTTGACGGGTCGAAAAATGCTGAAACTGATACAATGGGTTGAGGAAAAATTTCGACGGGTCGAAAATCCCAGTATCAAACCATCCTCTCTTTTATCTCATTTTATGCTATTTTAGTGTCATAATGCCATAAAATTTTGTATATTACGAACCATTTAAGCTATACGTATGGAAATAATCATTCTTAACACTTTCAAATACCGAAAGGCAGAAATTTTATTACTTTGCCAACATCAAAAGATTGTTCTTATTCAATGATCATGACTATAACCGTAGTCAAGATACAAAACTAAACTTGATTACATAGCAAAATCATAAACTTAATACATAGACTAAGCAAAATTTGTAATCTCTATGCTTGCTTTGGGGATTTCTGCTACAATTAGATTGGCTTCTCCGTCATCTTCCATCTCATAGTTAGTATAGTGTCTCCATTTTCTTTGCTCGGTATAGTTGAAACATCTTGTAGGCATTCTGAATATCTTTTGGTGCCTTGCATTATTTATACATGACAGGACCCATCCCAGATTAATACATAATCTAGGGTGAATCCTGTGGGACTCGTATTAGGATGATTTGCACCGAAGGATCTCTACAAATAAACCCAACATGAGGAACCCAAAACCTGCATTAAGAATCTCAACCATGAAAACGGATGCGATAGACTATCATGTCTCATTCCCTTGATGATCACGACTTCAGCTGACTAACCTACAAGATGAGCAATTTAAAACGAAAGGCCCAGGAAAACACAGAAAAATGTCAGAGTGGGTGGACGAAAATAAATGAACTAGGAACTGAAATACAACTGTGCTCCCACTGTCATATATAATAAAATACTAAGCGAGTCGAAAAGACTAAAAAGATATAAGGATACATCGAGGGGGACTCCTGACCCTTCTCGAATATCGTGCACAAATGGAGATAGTGACCAGAGTCTTCAAACCTCTAGCTACCTAAAGTCGTTCGAGGACTCCTGACACAAAGACGTTGTGAATGCCACGAGGAAGTTTTGATCCTTCCATGGAGTCACTCGGGGATCAGCCTAGTAACCAATGCATGCATGCACAACTTTTAACACTACCTACTATATGTATGGCCTCCAAAGAAATCTAAAATCTGAAATTTGAATAATATAATGAAAATGATTCGCTAAACAACAGTGAAAATAAAATGTCCACTCACAATATTGTACCGTGATTTCCATAAAGTCAAAGTCTGACCGTCTATGTTTCTATACATCTGTCACTGGTAGCTAACAAGTCATCCTGAAATAATGATTCTTATTTAATAACTAATCGTCGAAAATCATATCGAATAGCTAAACTCGTTTACCAACGAGCATTACCGTCGAGAACATCGCATTCTCGAATATCGTATTTTCTGAATTAAAGAGGAGGTTTAATCTAATTCCAAATTTCTAAATCTTGAATCCTTTTCAAATTTCATAACACATTCCTTAAACATTATGCGACTCGAGGTTGAATCGACGATCAATTCAACTGTTCAATCCTATCGTAAAACGTTTGATTAATATCTGGTTAATCATATGTCTTAATCATCTATGTCTAAATGACCTCAATAACCTCTTTGTTAAAATCGGTACGTAAGTACGAGCCAAATGGTGTAAAATTTACATCAAAAATTTCCTTCGCCGTGAACCAGCGCCGGTGACTTTTCCCGATGGACCACGGCCAAACCTGTTCAAAATCAACCTAACAACACAGTTATCTTCTAGCATAATGTCCAAGTAGAATCATAAACAACCCAATTTTAGCCTTGAAATTCAGAATCCCAAAATTCTTTAAAAACTTCAATCCTTCGATTCTTCCAACTCGGGTAGAATTGGAGTGAGTTCTTGGTGTCATTAGCTTCGTATTGTGGAGAGCGTGAAAGCCTGGTAGGTCTCAACCATCAATTCGAGCCAAAAATTACCATCCCAAAACTTAGGGTTTTTGACCGCCGACGAACCATTCGTGCTTCACCACAGCTTCAATTTCTCGAAATAGGTATCGTGCTTATGTGGGTTTTGAAGAGAATAGCGAGATGAAGAGATTGACACCGGCCTCGCTGGTTTTGGTGGTGGACCGGCAAGCTCCATCGCTGATGACCCACGGCTCGGGAAAGAGAGGAGAGAGACGCAGGGGAGGGGAGATAGAAAAGAGTTGACCCCAAAATGAAAATGTTGACTTTCCAAAAACAGAAAATTTATATTTATAGTTCCAACTAACCAATTCGTAAAATCATACAAAATTTTTGCTGACCAAAATTTCTTCATCGTAACTCTGATTTTAACATTTGACATGGCTACGAATTCGTCTTGATAAACTCTACGACTTTCCTCAAAGAAATTTCTAGAAAAACTTAACGAATAAAATTTTGATAGGAAGCCCATTGATAATTACAGACGGTAAAAACTAACTATTTTTCTCGATTACCCTTAAGTAAATCGTAAAAAGAGAATTCTCGGGATGGGATGTCACAATGCATATGAGTAGTCGGACCACACCTATAGCAAGGTGCCAAGCAAGAAGTAGAAGCAGAATGTGAAGAATTCCTACCATTCCTAGAACCGAAATTGGATTGATTCTTGTTGGAGTTGTGGTTGTTGTAATGGCGAGTCCAAGTCAAATTTTGACTATTTTCTCCTCTACCATGTCCTTCTCTATCACCACGAGTTTGATAAGGTCCAGATCGTTGTTTCCCCTTATCCTTTCATGCCTTCCCACCAGTGTTATAGGTTTCATGGACTTTCTTTGTATCAGCTGACCTAACATTGTTATAGAGAAGAATCTCATGATGCCTTTCTTTCTTGGCCAACACACTCATAAGATCATTGAATGATCAAAATCTTCCTGGCTCATAATCAAGGCGATACTGATGTGCAAGGGTGTCCATAGAAGTAGAGAAGGTGCTCAAAAACTTCTTCTCAACCATAGCTTGGTCAGTCTTTACTGCGCCATAAATGGCAAGCTCTGATTGTAGCTCCAGTATGTCCTGATAAAAGTCATTATTCTTAGGATAATCCAATAATTGGGTTATATCTTATCTTTCTATGAGCTTCATAATTTGTACATTATGCACATTGTTGAACCATTCTTACAAAGTTACCCACAAATCCGCGAGATCATCATTTAATGAGTACTGTTTCCTCCGAGCAGGATGAATATATATCCTGAGAAACATGACAGCTCGAGCTTTTTGAGCTAAGGTGTCTTTGTTGGCTTCAGTGTCAGGTGGTAGTGGTTGGATGGTATCAGCGAGACATTTACCAATGAGAGTATTCATCACGTCAGATACCCATCTGTGGTATTCTGCTCCTTGAATGTCAAGGATATCAAACTTTTGTCTTGTCGGCTCAGTCATCTACAAAAAACAAGAGATGTAATTAGTTTACCGATTGAAAGAATCACGATCACTTATATATGAAGTTTAGGGAATATGAAACATGATCCATGATGTATGGTCACAAAAATGAATGCAATACCGGTGGCTTGATACCACTCTCTAGAAAATCGTGACTTACAAATAGTCACAAAGATCGACTTCCCTTATTTCAATGTGAAATCATAATTAATCGTGATATTCACCAATAACCGTGACTCCCCTAGGACCGTCACTAATCTTAAACTTTGAGGAAGAGGTGATTAAAACTCTTTCACTCATACCTGCATTAATCCATAGGAACTATAGGCATTTAATAAATTACGGTATTCAAACCTAAATATAGACCTAGATCTAGGGAGTTTTGATAATTAAGTTTTGCAACCTAATTATAAATCGAAGAGGGTTAGTCGATTTACCTTGAGGGTATTATCTTCGGTATAAAAACTTCGCTGAAAAGAAGTTTGAAGAGAAAAAGAAAAATCCGGCGATGGACGATGGTGGTGCTTCGGTGATGGAAGTGCTCCGATGGTGGAAGTGATTCCGATAGTGGAGGTTTAGGTGTTTAAGGGTTTGGTTTTTTCTTTTCTGTTTTAGGGTTTGGATTGGTTATCAACTCAAGAGGTGCTGATAACGTGTTGAAGGATAAAACAGATACGCATAAGATATGATCTGAAATTGTACTTTATTCATTTATAGATGGTCTTAAATAAGCATTACAATATAATACGTCAATATCCCTATAAATCAGGAATTGAGAGAATATCTACTTTTTTCTAATCAGGACAAGATACATATTGAGATACCAAGAATATTTTTCTTGGAACAAGAATAAATTAAATGATTTGAGCCATAAATCTTGAGGAAAAAATCTTTAGGGCCATGAGTAGTTCAAGCCATAGTCTGAAATTTGGTGAGATAGGGATGCATTCATTTGTTTGCAGCTAGAACCACGTCTATGATAGTTAATCAATAGTCATGTAAAGGGGTCAAAATGACTCGAGAGTTTTACCCCATGCTAGGTTCGAAACCGACTCGTTAGATTGATTTACGACTTAGAAAGTTTTGACTAACTTTCTCGTATAGTCATATTTTTTTATTTGAGTGAAAGATAATATATTGAGTATGTGGCGGTTTACAAGAATTCATCAGAACAACCGGTACGATAAATTAATAAAAGAATCCTACCAATAATGATCTATGTAGCACCGACACTCCATATTAGTACCGTGTCACGTGTCTGACGCTTGAAGACACTCCGACACTTGGGGACACCGTGTCCAAAGTGCCACATGACGTGTCCCAAAATATTACTATTTGGACACTTAGGGCACTCCGTGGGCACTCTGAGACACTTAGTAGACACTTGAGAACATTTTAATGCATTAAATGATATATATGTATTGTATTTTTTTTAACGTATATAAACATGAATCTTATTTATTATATAGTTAATAAGAGATTGTATTATATGTATTAGGGACCCTATGGTACTTGTGCATACAAATCTTCGACTATGGTAAGAGTTTGAAAACTATGTGGGACATTGCTGGAGATCAATATGATTCAATGGCAGCCATAAGTGTAGATGTTCTTGAACTTGCAAATTTTTCTCTACATGAACCAATAATAGAGGGCGTACTATTTAGAACCTTAGATTGCTAACAATGAGGGTGCTAAACATGAAGTTATTAGATCTTTGTCATTTTTAGTATCCCTTTATTTAATTACATATAGATTTTTAAAAGTTATGTTTATTGATAATTTTTATTATTTAACTCAATTTAAGTTTGTTATATTACTAGGTGGCTTCTCCACGCATTGCGCGGAGGATTAAGAACAAAAACTAAGGCATTGTTGTGACCAATATTGGAATTGGTTACACGATTTGGCACCACAAAGCATAGACAACATGGGAAGATTAAGATTTGGCATCAAATTAGATATATAAATCCATTTAAAGTATTCTAGGTGATCCGTTAAAATTCGGCGCGATTATCCGTTAAAATGACAGAAATTTCTTATCGAGTATAGCATATGTATTTGTTATAAATGCTTATCAAGAAATATCAAAAGTCCAAATTTAAAGTCTATTGTACAAAGATAAGGCATACAACATGAATATATTACCACTTATTCTTTTGGTTTTAAATACATATGTATATTTGTTGAAAAATATTTTATATTTATTATCCTACACTTCATAATTCATAAAGGGGTGTTGCGCAGTATTTTATTATTCATATGAAAACATTTTTAGATATTGGCTTATCTATATATTGGTTCCCAAAGGCGCGGTTATGCGTTAATATGACAAATTTTTTTTATTAAGTATAACATATGTATTTGTTATGAGTGCTTATTGAGAAATATCATGCCCAACAATTCAAATTCAAAGTCCAGTGTACAAAGATAAGGCATACATAGCATAATACATAGGTTGAAATTCAATAGCAGAAAGTGGCTAAATGCATTGTGTAGTCTGATTACACTATATAAATTTAACCATTTGATAGCGGATGAAAAGAGAGATCGAAGAAGTGTTAATGGAAAATGATTATTTACACCCACGGTGGGCAATAGGGATTTCATCTATGCTTAAATATTTAATTGATGATAGATTTCAAATGAACAGTCAATATGCAAAGAATTTTATCATATTGGATGTGAAATAGTATTGTTTTTTTTTCCTTCATTTGGTCAATAAATTTTTTCTTATGTTGACTGTGAAAATTGTCTTTTATTACCTAGGTGGAACTCTGCACCATGGCGCGAATGTCTTGTAAAACGACATCAATTGCATATCGAGAGTCACATAAAATTCAAATTTAAAGTCCATTTTACAACGATAAGGGCTTAGATAGCACAATTGTTATAATGCATAAGTTTAAATTGCACAGTAGAAAGTAGTAATTAGGTACATCATATAGTAATCGGATTAGACAACTACTTGGTCATCAAGCTAATACATGAGTTTGATTACATAACCGAATACACACTACAAGAAAACAGCACTTAAACCACGGAAACGTAATTGTTCCGTGGTCCAGGTGACACTTGGACGACGTAGAAGACTCCGAGGTCCAGGTGATAACTTAGACGACGGAGAATACCGTCTCCGTCGTCCAGGTGATCACCTGGAGGACGGAGAAGACTCCGAGGTCCAGGTTTCCACCTGGACAACGGATACGGTATTCTCCGTCGTCCAAGTTATCACCTGGACCTCGGAGTCTTCTCCGTCCTCCAAGTGATCACCTGGACAACGGACTGACACGCCGTGGTCTGAGTAATTAACTTCCACTTAGACGACGTACCGACACCTCCGTCGTCTAAGTGAAGCATTATATAAGCCCGATGCCAAACTCTCTTCGATTCATTCCATCCGATCCTCGATCTCTTCATTCCATTCGAAGAAGAATTGAAGGAGAAGGGAGAAGGAGAAGGAGAATTGAAGGCTAGGAGAAGGACAAGGTAGAAGGCCGAGGGAATGATCAGGATAAGGGATCTCCGCTGACTAGCTAGCTAGCTTAATTAACAGATATCGAGAAGGCCAGCAGGTACGCACGCAGTTAAAATTTGCTTAATTAATATATATATATATATATTTAGTGAAAAAGTACGTACATACATGCATGGATGTTAGCTATATATACAGATTAAATTACGTACGTACGTAATTGATGGATCGATGTAGATCGAGTACGTATAATTAAGCGTAAATTAATAGACTAATATATATATATATATATGTAATATATAATTAATTAATTATAATATTTTGTAGCAGTATGGACAAGAGTTTGATGAAGTTGAAGAATAGATGTGATGTCCGGTATATGGATGGAATTAGTGAATTTGTGAATTTTGCGATAGAACATGGTCAGGGAAAGAAACGTTTCAGGTGTCCGTGTTAGAAATGTCTTAATTGTCAGTATGTGGAGGTTAATGTTATGGTGCAACACCTGTACGTTAATGGTATGATGTGGAGTTACACTACATGGAGCGAGCATGGTGAAGCAGTAGAGTTCAGGGCAGCAGACTTCAGCTCAGGGTACAGTTACCATGGTGCCTCATCCAGCGGCAGTGGTGCCGGACCCCCAGCTTGCAACCCAACTGCAGATTTGGTCCATGATGCGTTTCCGGGATGTAGTCATGGTGGACACCAACACCAAGACGGAGGTTACAGTAGCACTAATGAGCATGATGGCACATTCCCCGCAGCTAGCTTGGCCACTGACACCAGTGAGATGGAAAAGTACAACTGGATGCTACTTGAAGCGCAGACCCCGGTGTTCCCTGGATGTCGAGAGAATGTGTTGCAATATGTGATGGAGCAAATGAAGAAAAAAGTGAAGCACAAAATGTTAGTGAGTGCTTTTGACGAAATTCAGGAGCAAATATGTAAGTTGCTTCCTGATGATCACAATCTTCCTAAATCTCATTATAAAGTTAGAAATATCTTGAGCAGCCTCGGCCTAAAGTACAGGATAATTGACGCATGTCCGAATTATTGTGTGCTATTTTACAAAGAGTATAAAGATTTGGACTATTGTCCCGTATGTGGCCAGTGCAGATTCCAGTTGAATAGGAAGAGTTCGAAAAAGAGAATTCCTGTGAAAGTTATTCGATATTTTCTCTTGATTCCCAGATTGCAGCGCCTGTACATGTCTCTACACACAGCAGATGTGATGCGATGGTACACAGAAAAGCGAATAGATGACGATGTCCTGCGACACGCCGCGGATGGGGAGGGTTTCAAACATTTCGACAGAGAATTTGGAGACTTTGCTTCAGAGGTTAGAAATGTTAGACTCGGCCTATCTACAGACGGATTTAATCCTTGGGGAAGTAATAGCTCCGCCGTCAGCACTTGGCCAGTTATTCTGATGCCGTACAACTTGCCTCCGTGGATGTGCATGAACAAGGAATTTAATTTCCTTACCGTACTAATTCCAGGTCCTAAATCTCCATCGAAGTGCTTAGATGTCTACCTCAGACCTTTGATCGACGAGCTGAAACTGTTGTGGGAAAATGGAGTCCCAACTTATGACAAATTCACTGACACGATGTTCACGATGAGGGCTGCCGTAATGTGGACGATCAGCGATTTTCCAGCTTATGGGATGTTGGCAGCCTGCAGGACAAAATGATATAATGGATGTCCTATATGTTTGGACGACGTGAACTCTAGTTGGCACGCGGGGAAGGTGTGTTACTTGGGTCACCGTAGATGGCTTCCTCACGACCACCCCTGGCGACAGGATGAAGCTCATTTCGACGGGACGGTAGAGAACAATCCTAAACCCCGTAGTTGGTCGGGCGAAGAGATTTTAGAGAGGTTGAGCTATTTCGACTTTGGTGTGTTGAGCAATGACGCGGATGTAAAGAAATGCAATCCAATTCCTCCACATGATCTGAGCTATTGGGATCACAAGAGTATATTCTTTGAACTCCCTTACTGGTCGAAGTTGAAGCTGAGGAACAACTTGGACGCGATGCACATAGAAAAGAATGTGTGCGACAGTGTGGTGGGAACAATTCTCGGTATTAAGTTCAAGAGTAAAGATACTCCCAAAGCGCGCAAAGATTTGGAATCAATGAATCTACGTCGTCCCTTGTGGTTGAGGAGGGATAGGAAATGAGTGTACAACAAGATGCGAGATGCACCTTACATAGTGAAGCCGACGCTTAGACGTTCTGTATTTCACTGGTTTAAGGGCGTTCGTTATCCGGCTACGTATGTAGCTACTATAACTGGAGCAGTGGACGAGGTGCAACACAAGTTTGTTGGTCTAAAGACACATGACTATCACATTATGCTGCAACGTCTGATTCCAGTGGTAATTCGACCATATTTGCCTCGGGACGTCGTAGAACCAATAGTGGCATTGTGCAGGTGGTGGCAGAGGTTATGCGCCAGAGAATTAAAGAAGTCAGATGTGGTGGAATTGCAACAACAAATTGTGCACATCATTTGCAAACTAGAGAGGATTTTTCCCCCTGCTTTCTTTGACATCATGATTCACCTAATGATCCACCTGCCCAAGTAGGTGCTCATTTCTGGTCCGGTCCAGTACACTTGGATGTATTCTCAAGAAAGGTACGTACAACTAATTAATTTATTTGTTCCACTGGAGATTATATATATACTAGCTAGCTATATGTACTTATTCTTATTGTACGTTTGATTTTGTAGACAGTTTGGACAGTATAAGTCATTCGTCAAAAACAAGTCGGCCCCGGATGGCTCCATAGCAGAGACATACCTAATGCATGAGTGTGTTACTTACTGCAACAGGTACCTCAAAGATCCACCACCTCCCACTGCATCCGATCGCAGTGCCCGCATCAATCTTTCTATCGTCATCAATGTCGTCCGACAGTTTAGAGGAGTATTAAAGGAATCGTTAACATATTAAGAACTTATTGAGGCACATTGGGTAGTGTTGCGAGACTGTGACGAAGTTGAGCCGTACATGATGTCATACAGGGAGAGGCTTCAGGCGTTAAATCAAAACAAGAGTTCGGCGTGGATTGAGAAAATGGTTAAGAAGAAGTTTCCCGATTATTTCTTCCAATGGGTACGTACGTACGTCTCGGTATTAATTATTTAAATACATATCGATCATGTTTGTAGAAAGTAAACCCTTATATTAATTTTCCCTTTTCCGCAGATGATTGATCTGCAAAAATCGGAAACCACGGAGGGTGGTGGTCATGGCCAAAGCACTTGCTAGCAGGGAAGCCGGTTAAACACTATATTTATCTCGGATGTTTTGTGAACGGTGTAAAGTTCCATTCATTGGCCCGAGACGAAGGAAGAAGAATACAAAACAGTGGGGTGGCGGTTGAGAAAGGCAATGATCTATATTACGGGGCTATTGTATATGTGGTTCAGCTATGTTACGGGAATGATGTCAACGTTTTCCTATTCAAGTGCAGATGGTTCAAGCGTACAAAGGAAGTCCTGAGACTATTATCAGTCGATACAAACTCTAGCTGGTATGAGGATGAGCCTTTCGCTCTCGCCACCTTAGTTCGGCAGGTGTTCTATCTCGACGATCCGAAAGCCGGTGAAGGGTGGAAAATAGTGAACCATATCTCTCACCGAGGAATATGGAATACCATGACACCTGAATTTTCGCCGGAGACTGAAGATGCTGCTGAACCAGAAAGAGACATTCCTGCCTATCAAGAGCCTAATATTTCTGTCATCCGCTCCGATATAATGGACCTGGTTCAAGATGGTGAACGGTTACCCATGCCTGATGGTTGTACAGATCTAACTGAAGATGAGATTATCGATGAGGTAGATGAAGAAGACGAGCAGGAAGAGGACGCGGATGAGGACGAGGACTCAGGTTATTCGTCAGACGATGTTGAGTACGATGACGAGGATGAGCCGTCGTCTAACGGGGATGAGGACGATGATGATTATGACGAAGAGTACGGTCATACGACGAGGGAGATTAATTGGTAATTAATTATAGTAATTATTGTAATATATATATATATATATGATCGATGCAGGTTAATTTACGGTAATTAATTAATCCGAATTATATATCCTGGACAACGGAGAAATTAATTGCAGGTTGTCGCCTTTGGGTATTTTGGCGTTCTCCCTAAATCCTCGACCCTAAACATTTGCAAATCGGATCGATCATTTATTTAATTTTTTTATGGTCATTCAAAATAATTGAACGGACACCTGAATTCAGGGTCTATACACCTGGACGACGAAGATGAGATATTCCGTCCACGTTTATATTAGGTCCCCCGCCATTTTCACCTTTGGCGCCCCGCCAAATCTCAATCTCATATAAAACCCTAAATCCTGGACCCTAAATCTAGCAGATCGGATCGATCGATCAATTTTTTAATTATATTTTTGAATCAGAATAATTGAACGGACACACAAATGACCGGGGGCGACCTAAACCGTAAACCCTAAGGCCCTAACCCCTGAATTCGGGGTTTAGAACTTGGACGACGGAGAATGGTCATTATCCGTCGTCCAGGTCCACACTAGGACGACGGATATAGTCATTCTCCGTCGTCCAAGTTCACAAACCCTAAACCCTAAACAGTAAGGCTCTAACCCCTGAATTCAGGGTCTATACACCTGGACGACGGAGATGAGATTCTCCGTCGTCCAGGTACTAACCCGGACGACGGATAAGGTCAAATCCGTCGTCCAGGTACTAACCTAGACGATGGAGAATCTCATCTCCGTCGTCTAGGTGCAGATTTCGTAATTTTTTCTAAGACAACGACCATCTAGACCTTCTTCCAATGCATATTCTTTTCGTCAAGACTTTAGAGTAAACAATTCTTAGTGTGTGAGCTTCGACTGTTCAAAAATCGGAGTTGCGAAATGCCTTGTATCCACGTTTCCGGTTTGTGAAATTATCGGTTTTGCGGTTGACTGTGCCGATCAAACCCTTCCCGAACTTATTATTTTATGGTCCTTTGAAGACAATTATATATTATGTTACGACGAACATATCCAACGGTTGTTTTGTCCAAATTCAATTTCGTTAATACTCTGCTGCAAATGAGTCTCTACTTATGAACACTTAAGTCGTAAGGATTAGTCGATACTTAACAACTTTCAAAACGAAAAATTATTCGTCGGTTCAAATTTAATTGTTCTTATATACGTTGTGTTCATCGATATTGGACGACTATTTCACTCGAATGACAGATCGCTAAATTCCTAGCGAATTATTTTTTAAATTTTTTTTAACGTAATTTGAACCTGGACGACGGAGATGGCCATTCTCCGTCGTCCAGGTGTTCACCTGGACGAAGGAGAATGACCATCTCCATCGTCCAGGTTCAAATTACCATGGCGGTTCGAATTAATTTTTTTTTTATTTTTTCCATGTAATTTTCACTTGGACGACGGAGATGGTCATTCTCCGTCGTCTAAGTCCAAAATTATGGCGGTTCAATTTACCGCTTCCGTTTTTGGGACCGCTTGAATTTTCACTTAGACGACGGAGAATCCATTCTCCGTCGTCTAAGTCCAAAATCATGGCGGTTCAAAACGTCCCGCCGATTAATTGGCGCCGCTTGAAATTTTTTGAAACCGCCACTTAGACGACGGAAAACACCGTTTCCGTCGTCTAAGTGCACTTAGACGACGGAGAATAGTGCTCTGTCGTCCAAGTGAAACTCTATAAATAGCCCGCGGCTCATCTTCTTTTCCTCATCCCATACAACATTCTCCTCTCCTCTCTCTCTCTCACTCCGGCGATCCTCCTCAGGCGACGCTCCGACGACATTTTTTCCGGCGTGGTTCCTCCTCTCCGACGACTCCACTCCGGCGATATTCCCGAAAACTCCGATTCGGTAAATTTCTATTTTTCCCTTATTAAAATAATTTTTATTTAATTAATTAATTAAATTCTAAATATAATTAATTGTAAATTTATTGTTAGTACCTTAAATATTTGGATTAATTATTGTTATTAATAAAATAAATGATTAATTATTGTTATTAATTAATTAAATGGTTAATTATTGTTATTAATTAATTAAATGAATAATTGTATTTACTTGATAATTTATTAAATGAATAAATTTATTATTGTAATTATTTATTATTAGTTGCATGATTAAATGAATTTATTATTAAATTTATTAAATGAATAAATTATTATTCATAATTTATTAAATGAATCAATTTTTTATTTTATTAAATGCATGATAAATAAAAATAAATTATTGCATGTAATTAAAAATTATTAATTAATATTTACGTGTATTTTCTTGTAAATTAATTAGTAGTACGTGTTCGATTTAAATTTAGTACATACGCTTGGTTTATTAAGTCGCACACTTTGGAATAGATGGCGCCTCTTTTCCTAGCTTATCTCCTTAACCCCTCATGATGTGTGGATTTCATCACCGCACACCATAACCTAAGTGAAGTTATGGATACGAGGTTGAGGGCGGAGTTTGCAAAGGACTTGAGGGAGTGTAAATTTTCGAAAAATTGGCCGAATGTCGGACATGGTATCTAGAAACGGGTTATGACTGGTGACAGGATTTGGACTAAGAAAGACTTTTGTCGAAATTAGTCCTGCCTCTCGCGTTATCTCTATCCCTAACTGGCCATGTTTTTCGATTTAACCAAGGCTGATTAATTGAAAATTTACACTTTATCGCGCGGGTCGCACGTCCATTGAACGACCGAAAAAGCTAAGCTAGTGTACTCTATTTAAATCTTAACCGTACTTAATTAGCGTAAATTTTGCACTCGTAATTATTATGGTAAGTATGTATTTTAACAATGTACTCCTAGGTTGAAATGGCTCCATCCGGCAAGAAGAAAGCGCAACAGGAGGCTGAAGATACCATGCTCCGAATGTTGGCGGCCCAAGTCGGTTGGGTTGAACAGGAGGGCAACGACGCTCTCAATCCGGACGGATCATCTGGTCCGTCCGTAGCGCCTTCTGGGGAAATTCCCGCTCCCCCATTCATCTCGAGCGGTGATGACGTCGACCCCTTCCAATCTCCGACGCTCGGTACCGGTTCAACGGGAAGTACTCAGGCGTCCTCGACCGCCGAATAAATCATGTACAGCGCCCGCCGTAGGCAAAGGAGGGCCCCCACTGACCCGGAACCGAAAAGGACTCGGGGTCTCGTTAAAGGGGGCAAAGCGGAGCGTATTTGCAAGGCGACTGGGAAAAAGATCGACTTGCCCTACGACGAATTCACCGGTGGCCCTCCCACAGCTCAGCTAGCAAGTCTCTCGGCGCATGGGATATGGTCAATCATCCGTAACCGGGTTCGTATCACTGCCCCTACTTGGAAGGAGGCGCCAGATCATGAGAAGGCGAAAGTCTTTAAAGATTTTTCGGTACGTAATACGTCCAATTTAGTTATTATATAATATTGTTAATATTAGTTAAAATTTCATAATATATACGATTATAATTTTCTATTTATTTTTGATATGAACAATTTGCGGTGGATCCGACACCGGCCATGTTGAGGCATATCAACCAAACCGCCAACTCCATCTACAAAGATTGGAAGTACAAGCTCCATAAGTACTTCCAAGATGTCGGTCCCGTGCCTCCCCCGGTAGAGCTGCAAGGGGATAGAGAAGATGAGTGGGAGTGGTTGTGTAACCACTTTGCCGATGACTCCTTTAAGGTGTTAATTTATTTTTTTTATTTCAATTAATATAATTGAATTATTTAAATTGTAGTTATTAATTTTTTAATGATTTAATTATGTTGTGTAACAGAAATTCTCCGGTGTCAACAAAGCCAACCGGGGGAAGAAGGAGAAACACCATACTACCGGCGCCAAGCAGTTCATTCAAATAGCCAAGGAGCACAAGGATAAGGGCTCCAAACACCCTTATCTTGATGCAAGCGTAAGCGCGTACATGACGCCTGGGCTCGATAATGAAACGAGTCAATGCGGCGTAAGTGATATATTTATTATGTGCTTTTAATTATAGTAATTATTATTTAAATATGATTTCATTATAATAAATTAATTATTCTTTTGTAGGCAAGGGTGATAGAGCGTGCGCATGAAGAGTTGGCTAACACTCAGCTTGCGTTCCCAGATGTGCCGCCGGAAGACCTGCCTCCTCTATCCTTAGAGAGCCAAATTGCAATCGCGGATGAGGTCTACGGTCGTAGAGCTGGCAAGGAGGTTAGGCACTTCGGGCCTAGGGTGGTACGAGATTTGTCGACGACCTCCGGCTCATCATCTACGGGAGGTTCGGGGCAGCGGAGAAGGAGTCAGGCAGCAGCCGTCGAAGCAGCCATTCAAGAGGCTCGACTGGCACGAGAGGAGAATCGACTGACACAAGAGCAGAATAAGGCAATGCGGCAAAGACGTGACGAACAACAAGCAAAAATAGCCCAACTCATCGCGCTCATGAACCATAATCGAGAAGTATGTCAACCTCCTCCGAACCCACATCCCGACGACAACGATCCGGCTGGAGGCGGAGGACCCGGCGACGCATCTGCTCCTCCAGTGTATTAGCTAGCTAGTTAATTATCGCGTTTCTTTATTTCCGAGTTTCGAACAATATTTTATAATTTTTATGGGTTTTTAATTTGGATGTGTATGTACAAATTAATTAATTATTTAATTAATACATTAATTAATATTAAAAATTTAGTTTAATTAATTAATTTCGACTATTTTTCATTATTTAAATTAAATTAATAATAAATTAAATTAATAATATTTAATTTCAATTTATTTATTTTTTTAAATTAAAAAGTCACTTGGACGACGGAGATTATGTTCTCCGTCGTCCAGGTGCAAAACCCTAAACCTAACCCATAACCCCTAAACCCTAAACCCTGCCATTCTCCGTGGCCCACGTGTTCACCTGGACGACGGAGAATTAGAGTTTCCGTCGTCCAGGTGAACACCTGGGCCACGGAGAAACGAGCAATGTCCGTGGCCCATGTAGTCACCTGGACGACGGAGAATTAGCGTTTCCGTCGTCCAGGTGCATACATGGGCCACGGATAATGTCCGCGGTCCAAGTTAACTTGGACGACGGAGAACTAATTCTCCGTCATCCAGGTGCTTGAACGACAGCACTTGGAGCACGGACCTTGGACGACGGAGATTCCGTCGTCCAAAGACTTAGACGACGGAAAACTGCACTTAGACGACGGAAATTGTCCGTGGTCTAGGTGCAGTTTTCTTGTAGTGACATGAGTTTGTCTGATATTACACAATATTCATTAGAAAAATAGTTACACTAACATCTAATTAACCAAGCACAAAAGTTGCCAACTCCATTGAGCTTTCCAAAATAACACACTGGTCTTCAACAAAATAAAACTTCTCATCAAATTTACTGTACTGGCTTTGAATTTTTGTAAAAATAAGAGCTTTAATTAATTAGAATGAAACATCTGAAATCGAATCAAAATGAAAGTCGTTACGCGCGTGCGGAAGTCGTTACGCTTGCGCGTGCGAATTGTCGGATTTATATTTGAAGTGTGAAAACAAAACGAAAGTTTACCATTATATAACTTCACATATACGAATTATCGATTGTATTAGTACACAATTATATTGTTTCAAGTAATATATAATTCAGTCACTATTATTTTTTTGTTCTTTCTAAATAATGAACTCAACTTCCTAATTAATGAACTACATACAGGATGAAACGATTTATAATTTGGCTAGTAATACTTGGCCAGGTACTTGCTTCTTGACATTAAACCGAAGTTCCAATTTTAAGTATTCAGTCTCTTATCAGCAGCTCATGTCCACAGGCCACAGGCCAACAATACTTGTTTGATTCAAATCATAATTTTTTTATCTATACGTACCAAAGAGTTAAGTTGATCACAGGTTATGCATCATGCTAATAAAATTATTTGAACAAAAGAAAAGTGCAGTAGAGCCCAGACAACAGGATTATTATGCATGAGGACCAACACAACATAAAAATTGATTACTTTGTAGCAGCAAAGTCGCCAAGACAGTCATAGAAACCTGAAAATATAATAGACAGCAAGATGAACTGAAATTTAACTTCCATATCCTACATATATAGTAGATAGAACTCCAACAAAAAGTATGTCTTCATAAAAAATCAATACTGGCATTCGTAAATCCTTGTATGCAGCAACAAAAAAATGAAAAAAGAAAAATCCAAATTTAAAAACAATAATTAAGCAGACGCAAAAATATAACAAAATTTCTTATGAATACAGCATATTCATATATATATTTATGTACACATAAATCGTCATTGATATTGTCATATTGCCATACTCAAACCGTTTAAGCAATCAAAATGTGAACAACACACGAACCAAATTAAAAAACCCCAATTTCAAAATAAGTAACATGTTTAACAATAAAATTCACTTATGGCTATTAACTCAAAGACTTGAAAGTGGACATGATAATCACTTTCCTCCGGTATAGCGAAACCGATATGAAGAAAACCCAAAATATTGTTGAAACCAGAAACAGAAAAAATAATGAAGAAATTGAACTGATTTTGATACCCAGGAAAAAAATCAAGTTAAATATCAAAATTTTCTTAAATGAAAGAGACAAAGGTTACCTTTAGAATAGGTTGCCTTGTTATGTTCGAGACGGTGCCTCCCAAGTTCCCAGCTACCCGAACTATCAGAAAACAAAATCTAATCAGCTAAATCAAAGCCTCCCAGGTGTCAAACGGGTGTGGATACACAATACTAACATTTAAAAGAGCTTATTATTAGTCTGTACCGTAAATACTAACATTATGCATAAACTATATATAATGAACTTACAGATATACCAATTCGGCTAAACAGAAATAAGCTTTCAATCACTAATGTCTTCAACAAAGATATGAAGTTGCAATCCATGTCGACCTCTAATTTTTTAATCAATTAATTCTCAAGAAAGCTCAGAACATCACAACTTTAATTAAGCAAGTGCAAGACCTTTTTAAATTTCTTGAACAACAATGAAGCAATCAATCACAAACTGAATTAAATACCCAGTAATCTATCAACAAATGCGTTCATGGCAAGCAAAACAAAGTAAACCGAATCAAAGAAATAGACCCAGATACAAAAACAGAAGCATTCACAGCGAAAAATGGAATGCACGAAAAGGGAGTACTTACCTGAGCAAAAATTTAAATCTTTGATTTCTCTGAGGAAGCAAAATACTATCACAACTTTAATTAAGTAGCAACAAGACCTTTTTAAATTTCTTGAATAACAATGAAGCAATCAATCACAAACGAAATTAAGTACCCAGTAACCTATCAACAAATGTGTTCACAACGAGCAAAACAAAGTAAATTGAATCAAAGCAATAGACCCAGATACAAAAGCAAAAGCATTCACAGCAAAAAATGGAATGCACGAAAAGGGAGTACTTACCTGAGAAAAAATTAAAATTTTTGATTTCTCAGAGGAATCAAAAGACATCAAATTTTGTATCTACAACATCAACTTCTCTATTATACAGCAGTAATGGAAAAATATATGCTACCCAAGATGCACAACTTGTCATGATGACAATTTAATTCCAGAGTTGAAAACTACCATAGAAAACTACATGTTCATTGAGAAAAAAAATCCATACCTCTCTTCGAACTTTGAGCTATTCTTGTGTGAGTGGCCGATCATTAAGAAACAAAATGTCAAAAGCAAATATGTAGACCTCAATCCTAATATCTCTCAACTTCACATTGTAGTTCATCGATTCTTTTACTGTGTATCTGTCACGGCACTTGCTTTTCAGGATTCCAGTGTAGTTCAGCAGTAATCAATAGAAAATAATCTCCTTCTAGTTTACTAAATAGAAACATTAAAAAAACACAATTGAAACTCCCAAAACTGTTTAAGACCTACATTAAAAGGGACGGACGACAACGAGCTTAAGGGATTGGCTAGAGAAGAAGATCTCTGATTTTTTGTGGTAAGCTTTCTCCACTGCCAAAAACAAAAACAAAGAACCCGATTAGATCCAAACAAATTTATACAAAGAAAGAAAAACCAACCAAAAAAACAATAAAAAAAAACCTGATCTTAGATAAAGCCGAGATCAAGGCTGAGATCCAACAGTCGCAAACCAATGAAAACCCCTAACCTCCGAGATTGGGGCTTCGATAAAACTAAGATCCAAACAAAAACAGAGAACCCGATTAGATCCAAATAGGTAATTTTGCCAATATATAGGTAATACTGATTAGATAATATCAATATATAGTTTAAATAAAAGTATAATAACCTTGATTGAGGATGGTCCATTTTCTGATTTCAAAATGGTTTCCACAGCTTGAATGCTTTGGAGAAGCAACCTGAGTAATTGGAAGTAGGATAACATATGTAGTGCCTGATAATATATAGTTTAGGTGAAAGTATAATAACCTTGATTACGGAAGGTCCAGCTTCTGAAGTTTCAGCATGATTTTTGCAACTTGAATTTTTCAGAGAAACAGCCTGAGAATGTGAACAAACAAATGAAGGAAGATTATGTAGGTAATGCCTGATAAAATGACTTTAGATGCAAGTATAATAA
Source organism: Geum urbanum (assembly GCA_946800695.1). Lineage (NCBI taxonomy): Eukaryota > Viridiplantae > Streptophyta > Magnoliopsida > Rosales > Rosaceae > Geum > Geum urbanum. The sequence continues at coordinate 35,133,367 of OX327016.1, forward strand.
ACTTGTTTGAGGATGATCTTGTTGTGATTTCAACATACATTTCACCTCTTGATATCTCTAAAGAAGCATTCTTGTAAATACAAAAACAATAAAATGAAGATGGTCAATTAAAAAGAATAGCATATGTACAATACAGCTAAGCAGAATGCATCTACATAGGAATTGCTACAATAGGATTTAAACCAATATCACAGGAAACAATGAATGAGATTGAACATTATGCTAGTGACCATGCAATTTGAATTTGATTTATAACATGATGACTATTTGTTCCAAAGCACATACACAACATGATTCTACAATACTACTACCGTAAAGAAGTCTCCCTGAGAAATATTCTGTCTAAATTATCAACAGTGTAAAGTTGCAAGGGCAAAACAATGAAACACAGAACTGATAAACCCACAACCATGGCACCTCAGAGACCTTAGAAACACAGAAAATATATCCACAAGACCACAACTACTGCTTTGCAATCTAAACACAGTAAACATTGATAAGGTATTAGCTGTACGTCCTCGTTGTAGGTTAGCCCGCGCCTAACAATCATTGCATCCTAGATGAAATCGAAAATGTGGAGATGAGAAAAGTAGAATTCATCGTACGTGTGGGGCCTAATGAATAAACGTACAAAATTAATTGATACAGTTAACAAAATCAAATCAAGTCCTTTTGTAAATGTTACTTTCCTCCACAGTGTATTGAATAACAGCCAGATAGAACGAAATCAAAGAAAGCATTTTAGTTCTTTTACTTTGTCATCTTAATTTGACAATGATTTTCTCAATGGACAAAAGTTCACAAAAACACAAAATTTCACCAACCAAATCCTACACCCCTTATACAAACTTGCAAATTTCACCATACAGCTAGAAATACCCATAAACAAAGGGATAGACAAAACATAGTAACTTAGGCCTGAAACATGCATCAAGCCACATCAACCAAACTGATTGAACATCAAACATGAACACAAATTCAATAGATCACAACAAAACCCATATTTTAGCTTCCTCTTTAAAACCCCAACAAAAATTGAAAGAGAGCAGGAGATTAAAGTACCTAGTCGGGATCGGTGACTAGTAAGGATCAATGGAGTGAAAGTTATGAAAGGTGGATGGAGATGAGAAAAGTCAACGGTGGAGATAGAAGCGCAATCACGTCGCTACTGCCAACAGTGAGTCTCATCGATCTAACGGGAAGTCACCTCAAAGATCAGAGCCCTCCACAACAAAGACCAAAACCAACAGCCCAACGAACAAAATAAGAACGAAATCGATCCACAATGAACAAAAAAAATTGATGATCAAGGAACTAACCTGGACAGAGAAGGAGAATGGGGAGTAGATCAGAACAACGAAATTGTAGATTTGAATCGGAGAAGAGATCGTCGTATAAAGTTGAGACTAAGAGGAATTGAGAGAGGAGTGAGAGACGGCGACCCAAAATATAGGGTCAGTGAAACACGCACGAGTCGCATGCTTGAAAGCTAGTGACTAAAATACCCCTATGAACAATACAAATGAACAGTGAAAGGAACAGTAAAACCCAAGATTGTTATATATGTAATATATATTAAATATTTTTATTTAAATTTATTTAATTTCCGTGTACATGCTGTGTCTGTGTCCTATTTTTTAAAATTTTATAGTGTCTCCTGTCTATGTCCATACGTATCTGTGTCCATGCAACATAAATAATTACACTAAAGCAATTCATTCGAACAAACGTACAGTAGACAGCGACGGATCAACCTACAAACTGCCCAACCTGAATTTTTGTAACTTAGCTTTGGAGTTAAGAGCTTGGCAGAGATCTAAAAATGGCAGATTCTGGCCTTTTTGGGCAAAACTGAGAGGAAATGCCGACAGAGCTAATCTCCGCTCTACTGTTTTGGGCCTTTAATTATCCAACTAATGCAAACGGCACCGTTTTGGATTTAGTTAACTAAGCAATTGTAGCAACTTGTGCAACATAGTCCCCACTTGTCTCTTAATCATTTTTTTTTTGAGTATTTCATCTTAGCCTTCTGCTCTTTAGGGAGAATCTTCTTCTTCTATGTCGAGTAATCTATATTTTTGCTTGGTAAGTTTTCTTCTAATAAGTCTGAAAGTAAAATGTGGAGACTTTGAAAAAAAAATTCAGTTTTTCTTTCTTTCTTTGACTCTGCATAAGAGACCATATAAACGAATTGTTATTTATATACACCATTTCATTACGATCTTAAGAAATTGTGTAGTTTTTATCTTGCCAAATCTCATAAAAATATCTGAATCCGCCACTAACAGTAGATAATATTATAGGTGTAAAACAAACTAAAAAACAAAAAATCTTACCTAGCACCCAAAATTAAAGAAAAATAAGCCGTAACTTCTCTGCAACTGCCGCATGCTTTGCATTCCAGGGGCAGCCACGAAGAGTGAGTTGCTCTCTACAAGTATAGAGTTTTGTAAATGAAAATTGTGGGGTTACTACTTAGTAGAGCGGTAAAGACTAAAACTGGCCCTATGTAGATTATACTAGAAAAATGCACATATGTGTAGAGTAATTTTATTTTCATTGAAAGAGCCAAAAACTTTCTGTAAAAAAAGGTTAAAAAAATATCTGTGGATTTTTTTTCTACAAAGAAATTGTCAGTTTTTGGGTTTTGTTATCCAGTAAGAAAGAGATAAAAAAAAAACTGTGTTATAATTATCTGTAGAGATAAAAGTAGTATTCTTTCCTTTTTTTTATTTTTTGTTTTAGTCATTTACTATTATATCCCTCACTATTTGAATTTTAGGAAAAATTATTTAAAAACTCATTCATTTTCTCTTTCCTAAAAAATCCAATAAATTTTCTCTTGTTTAAAAAAGCCCAACATTTATGGCTTTTTTTTCTTCTAGAAAAACCCAAAAACTAAAACCAATTCTAAAAAAAACCCAATCTTTCCCAAAACTCAATTTTTTTTCTTCCCATTTTGCCCTGAGAGCCATTCGTTTCTTTCCTTTTCAAATTCAAAATTTTGTTTTCTTGGTATATGTGTTCTCTATCTCTCTCTCCTCTATTGATCTCTCTGCCTCCATCTCTTATGTGAGATCGCTTCCGACAAGAGTGAGGACAATGACGCTGCCACATCCATAGCTCTACCTTCGTTGTGAGAACAGAGGTTGTTCATGTTGGAGTTCGAGTTTGATTTGGGATTCAATTTGAGGTTGTTCGTGTTGCTTTCGTTTTCAATATAAGATTAGCTTCTTTGCTTTTCTACGTCTCTGCTTAGTGAATGACATATTTTGAGTTTGTGTGTACGTATTTGATGAATTTATGATAACTGTTTATGCTCAAGATGTTGTAGTTCATTATCGTTAGCTATTGCTATGTGTAATTCATGTTTTATATTTATTTTATTTTCTGTTAGTATGATGCTATAGTTCATTGATGATGTTAGCTATTGTATATGTTGTAATGCAAAACAGAGTTCACTGTCAGTTCACTAACGGTTAGTTGTACTTCATTAATGATTCATTGTCGTTAGTTGTAGGTATTTGTATTCCCTGCCTACCATCACCTAATCAAAATGATATTGTCATTGTTGATGCTTAAGATGCTGCAGCTCTCTATCGTTTAGCTAAAGTGTTGATGTGTTTTTACAGTGATATGGTGACAAGTTTTTCCGACACATTAGTGAAGTATGTTTACAATGGGGAGGCAGTGATGGCACTTTTAAATCGTGATTCGACCATTGTTAACATATGTAATATAGTCCGTAAACGCATAAGGTCCATTAAGGATTCAGTTTTCTCATTGATGTACCGTATTCCACCACAGGATGATTATGTGTTCTGGAAAGTAATAAAGATGTGTTGATGATGATGGTTTATCTGAGAATGTTCAAGTCTAATTATGTTGAGATCTAATTGATTGTTCATACTAATGTAAGTACATAACTTTACTGTTGGTAGTTGTCCCATAGTTGTACTTCACTATTGCTAGTTATAGTTATTCTTCTCACTTAATTTCTCTGTTTTGTTTGTGTTTAATAGGTGACTGTGAATATTAATTATGCTGGATCTTGTTTGATTGGTGAATTCATAATGATATGGAAGATGATGATGAAATGGGCAACATTGCTGATATTGCTCTTGGTTGTTTTCGTCAAAAGGATCCAAAAGAATATATGACAAGGTCATGGTCGAATGTTCTACTAGATAAGGGACAATATGTTGTGGGTGGTGTAGAAGAATTCAGAGACAAACTTGGGGTCTATGCAATAGAGACTAGTTTCAAATACTTATTTGAAAGGAATTAGCCGACACACGTCAATGCATATTGTAAACAAAAAGAGGAAGATTTATGTGAATGGAAAGTGCAGGCACACTTATGCGCACTGTGCCAATAGTTGGTTCAATATCCTTGAATTTCAGAAAGAGCACATGTGCAAAGAGATGATCCGTGTTAACAAGAGTGAGATGATGAGAGCCTCTATAGTCTGGTACTTTTTGTTATTTTTTTGGAAATGAACCCTACAAGTAACACACAGATAAATAACACTAGTTAAGTCACATATAACAAAGACTTCAAACATATACAAACAGTTAACACTACATTGACCCACAATGAACCACAGTTAATCTTTAGTTAGACTACACAGTTAATCACAGTTAACCAAACTGTTACCTACAGTTAACCCTAACATGAAAATCAACAAACACAACAAAGTGATACACAGTGAACCCTATAAGCTTTTAGGTGTACTATTGTTATTTGTGGATTGTTGTGGTTATCTTATGGATGTTGTCTTGTATATTTGTAGTTCACTGTGGTTCATTAATTGTGGTTAGTTGTAGTTACTAAACCTTTGTGATTCTTGAGATGTTGTCTTCTAGATTTGTTGTTCAATGTGATTAGCTGTGGTTAATTGTAATGACTCTTAGTTAACTAACTATAAAACTTTTACTTTCAGCTCTATTGTCAAAGACAAGTGGCGAGCGGATCCTAACAAGGGTGCAAAGGCACTGCAATCGGAAATAAAGGAATCTTATGGTTTGGAAGTGCCTTACAAGATGGTGTGGTACGAAAAGGAGAAGTCCATGGTTGCAATTCATGGAAACAAAGCTGAATCCTAACAAATCTTATGTGGTTTGCCGATAATTTTGTGAAAAGAAATTCAAACTCAAGAATTGTCATCCTAAAACATATAAGTTTAAACGCCTTTTTGTGTGCTTTGGCGCTTGTATGAAAGTCTTCTAATTTTGCAGGCCAATAATTTATGTTGATGCTGGATTCTTGGAAAAGATGCGAATCAAGGTAACATAAATTTTGGTTTAACTGTATCTTCTCTGTAACTCACTGTGGTTAGCTATTTGACCTTGCTTTTTTCTGTTTTCCAAGGCTTTATCCATTAACTTTTGATATTGTGGATTGTGAAAATGACTGTAATTGGAGGTGGTTTCTGGAAAGGTTGAGAGAAGAGATAGATAAACATTATATTAATCATGAGACTAATACTCATAGGAAAATCACATTTCACTCTGATCACCATACGACAATAATGAGTTCCCTTCCTGAGGTTTTCTCGAATGATGCGCACAGATTATATTTTAGACTCTTACTAGCAAACATCAAAGGCTTGTATATGTGTGCTTTCATGAAGAGTAGGATTTGTGATCTCTTCATGAAATGTGTTTATGCAAGAAGCGAAAGACAATATAAGTTCATGCTTGCCAAATTAAAGGTTGAAGGCGGGGATGATAAAATTACTATTTTCTTGAAAGATCTACCAAAAGAGAAATGGTCTCCTACATTCTTTGAAGAAGATCAATACAGGGAAATGACAAACAACATTTCTAAATGTTTCGATAACTGGATAGTTGATGTTCACACACTTCAAGTGTACTATCTTGCCGATGAAATTAGGTGTGTTCTCTTTCTCTGTTTTTTTTTCTTACTTGTCTATGTTATGTGTTCTTTGTTATTTATTTGGGTTCTTTCTTTTTGTCATTTTTTTTAGTTAAGAAAGCAGAGAGGTGTAGTAATAGTGTGGGTTAGTTGTCATTACGTTGTAGTTAGCTATGGTTAACTGTCTAATGTTGTCATTACCATTTTTCTTTTTTTCAGGCACAAGTTGATGGAAAGGCTTGCAACTAAGAATTAATTGGGAATAACCTGCCACACTGTGATGGGGCCCAAAATGGAAAAGAAGCTAAGGGAGCTAGAAAATACTAGAAGGCATTGGAGGGTGATGTATGCCAACGGTTATCTCTACGAAGTGCAATGCGACAAGTATTCTATTGTTGTCAATATGGAAACAAGAAGTTGCTCTTGTAGACAATGGCAGTTATTAAGGTTTTCGTGCTCACGTGCTCTTGTCATCATCTAGTGGCTCAATCATTCTCATTACGACTACTTAGATAACTTTTACCATGTTACATTTTTCAGAGATATCTACTCTTTCACTCTATATGCAATGTCGTCGATTGAGAGACCTCTACAGGACATGTCGGAATATGGTCCAGAATTATTGCCTCCATTGACAAGGAAGCCAGCTGGAAGACCCAAGACAAAGAGGTACAAGTCAAAGGCTGAAAAGGACAATATTCCTACAAGGTGCTCAAGGTGTCATAAGTACGTTAGTCATAACAGAAGGACCTGCACTGTAGTTATCTAGCATACGTTTTGAACGTGCTTATTCTTTCTTATCAGTTTTTGTGAAAAATTGAAGCTTATAGGTTTTGGTTCACTGACATTAGTTTTCGCTAGCTGTAGTTATTTGTCTACAATTGACTTAAAATAATTATTCTATTTTGTTTTATAACCTCCTTTTAATCATAGTTCCCTTTGTTTTATTTTGCTATTTTATGTTGCGTGGCTTCGTTACATGTTTATTAACAAAACATATAAAAATCACACAAGGATAACTATAGTTCAATGTGTCCAAGTCTGATTAATCGAAGCATCATTTCTACAACAACGGGGATCACTGTCGTTTCACTGTAATTAGCTGTCGTTAACAAAAATGCTAGAACCAAGTCCTCAAACATGCACCTTTTAATTTTTTTTTGGGAAAATGTTCTATTTCAGTACATCATTCTATTTTAGTACATCTTAACACAATTGCTTGCACTGAAGTGCAGTTCATATCATATCTTTTCATTCATTCATAACACATGTAGATGGGAAGCAAACTCACAAAACTCATCATAAACTAGAAAGATAAATTCATTAATAATAGACAGATCCAATTAAATATATGAATAATAAAAACAATAACAAAAAACTACAACTAAATAAAAATAAATAGAAAAATACATAGAGATAGAAATAGAATTAGATAGATGTTGCTGCTCAAATCATCATCTTCTTCCCTTTGCTGTCACTGGTGCTTGCTGTCTCAAACCCTGGAGGTGGAGGTGGCAAACAAGACAAGATCATATCTACCTTTTTCAGAAGGATATTGTTCTGCTTGATGCTAAGCTCCATGGATTCCTAAAGGTTCTTAACTTGCCTTTCCAGGAATTTGAGACGCTTGGCAGTTGTCAATGGTTTGGGAAGCCCTGATTGGCTCTTTTGTAATTCTCATCATACTGATACTATGGTCATCATCAGATGATTCACTTTTGGGGATAGGTGGGTTGGAGTTTGAGTTGGAAGGGGAAGAGGAAGGGGAAGGAGAAGGGCTGGACAGGAAATAAACTTGACTTCGACCATCGGAGCCAGTGTCCGAGTGTGAGCTTATTTAAGAACACTGAACAAGGTTTGAGGCCATTTTTTTTTTGCAGAAATAGCTTAGTTTTTGCCGAAAGGATTGTGATGAAACTGAAGGAGAAGATGAAGATAACATGAACTAAAAGGTTATGAGAAGAAGTAAAGAGTTGTATTTTCAATCAAGAAAAATGTAATGATGTCTGATTTGGTTAACGAAAAGGCTGTAAATGATGTCTCCTGGGGTGAAAAAAATATGTATGTTAGAATAAACGAAAAGTAAACTGTTAAGAGAGATTACTCTTCGATTTCTCAGAATTTTCTGAGAATTTGAACACTCAGTTAACCGTAGCAATGACAGCACACCATTCAGGTTAACTGTACTTCATTGTCCCTAGCTGTGGGTAACAGTAGCAAAATTGTATGAAAGGTTATGTTGTTTTGATGGGTAACTGTGGTTCATTGTCGTGAGCTGTGGTTTGCATTTCAAACTCAAATTCAAATTTTTTAGTGACGTGAACTTTCAGAATGGGTGCCTGTTCTTCTATTTAATCAAGATACCCTAAACTTCATCCCATTTCGTCACAAGTTACCTTCACTCATCCCATCTCCACACATTTACCTCCACATCTGGGTTTTTCCCTATTTGTTACTGATTTTTCATATCTCCAGCTCTTTCATTGCTCTGTCTTTTCTCTCCATAGCTCTAAGAAGATCTGCACGTTTAAATTCAACCACCACCACTGCAATAGAAACAACCACTGTTAAACGACCAGGTCGTCTTAACCAGACTACTTCTGCTACCCAGAATGCTTCCGCTTCCCGTCGTCGTGCTTTCGCAACCTGTCGTTGTGCTTCTTCTCCCCGCCACGGCGTTTCTAGTTATGGCGGTGCTTCAGCAACTTCTCCACGTTGGAGTTTTGGAACTTTGGTGGCGTATCAAATTGGATTGTTTGAGCAGCAATTGGTTAATCAAATTGGGTTGTTGAAGCAGCAGTTGGTTAATCGAATTTCTTTGCTAGAGAAAAGTATAAGGAATGAACTTTTGGATCTTGGAGAGCGACTCAAAGAAATTTTTATCTTTCTCCAGCCGCAAGATGTGACGTCCCAACCCTTGTCAAAAATCTTCAAAATAGGAAAGTATTCGAATTATTCTAGCAAATACTCGACAAGGATTAAACTCAATCAAAATGAATCGAAAACCTTGTCTATAAACCCAATACGATAATCTGATTGTAACAATATAAGGTACATCTAGTTCTCTGTCGCCCACACTACCACTGACAGTGACACTAGTCACTACCGCCCACCCACTGGGACGATAAATCCTAAACACATTATTAACCTCACAAATACGCTCGTAACATCGATACGAATCTAACGATATATAACTTGATAGATTTTAGTAATATTTTCTGGTTAGACGCGCTATCGCAAACGGTGACTTGTGGACCCCATGCACGGCAGCGAAGATCGACACATCAATGGAAAGGTTTTAAAGAGCCCAACAACTTTCCTTAATAGACCTATACTTGATTCCAGCTCATTTGACCAAAATCAGACCCAAAACTATTCGGTCAGAATTCTCTCCGGCGCTAATTCTCCACCCTTGAGCCACATCATGGCTTGAGGCTTGTACCAATAGACTCAGGAAGATGAGGGGAGCAAAACTCTTCTATCCTCGATGGCTAAACTGTCGACAACCGCCGATTACGATGGAGGCCGAACGAACTTGACGGAAGTCGATTTTGATTTCCTGAGTTAAACCTGCAAACATCCAAAACTCATATATAATCACAAAGAGGAGAGAGAGAGAGAGAGAGAAATTGATTCGTACCCATACCTTGGCTAGAGGTGGCAGGAAACCTCACCGACATCAACAACGAATACCACCCAAAACCCTAAAAATTTCTCTCTTCGATTCTGCTCTCAACCTCCTTAATTCATCTAATTGAAGGCATGAATAGGTATAGGACATCAAGGCATCTCGATTCCGACCGGAATCATGGCCGGAGGTGGCCTGACGGCGCTGTGCCGTCGGCCGGTGTGAAAAGACCCTATACGGGTCGAACTGAAGCTCTCTCACTTGAGAGAGAGAGAGAGAGAGAGAAGGTTGGTCAGGGTCAACTAGACTGATTTCCAAAAAGGGAAACCCCTTTTCTATACTTTTTCATTTATGGAAACTCATTTATGATAAACTTCCGTAATCATAACTTTCTCGTCGTAACTCTGTTTTTGACGTTCTTCGCGTCTACGAACTCATCTTGAAAAATTCTTAGACTTTCACCTGAAGTCAGCCAATTTTGTCAATTTGATAAAAAGTCAACCCGAGACCTCTTAATATTTATCAATGGTAAAAATCTTTTACCAAACCACTTAATCGAACTCGAATTATCCATAAGCTAAACCTATTATATAAAAAGGTTGAGGTATTACACATAAGGAGGGGGATCCTATGGCACCAAAGGATGAGGAGCCAGTGGGAGGAGCTGTGCCAGCTACTTGAATTGGATTCTGTAGTAGCCCTCTTTTTCATGTAATATACTTATGTAATGAATGCATTTTATGTAATGATCTTTTATGCTTTTTAGTTATGTTTTCGCCAACGGCTTGAATCGGATTTTTGTTGCCGTATTTTTTGCAATGTGCTTGTTTTAGTGTGTATGCAAGAGAAACTAACACCAATTGATGTGTAAAATCAAGGGATGAAAACATTATAAAAGATGCATCATTTTAGAGAGCTTTCAAAATGCAAAACAGGGCTCACTGTCATTTCACTGATGGTTAGCTGTACTTCACTGATGGTTAGCTATTGTTAACTATCTTTCTTAGTTGTAATAGAGAATGATGATAAAGGCAGACAATTACATAAAAAAAATATTATAATTCAGTTACTTTATTCAACAATCTAGAGACTGTGTTCTGAACAACTAACTAAATGAGTTTACAAATTCTTACATGGAAACTACTAAGTACTCCTAACTAGATATTGATCTGCCTCCCTTCAATAGTCTTCTGCTTGTTTCCTTTGGAGGGTTCTTCTTGCACCATCTAAGCTCGTGGTCAATAAAAGATTGGATGAGTTGATTCTTAGCCAAAGAGATATCTTCATGATCCATACGTTCACTGAACGGCTCATCCCAAGCAAACTGATTCATGTAGTAATACACAAACGTGTCGCAGTCCATCCTATGTAAACATGAAACAAAAATATAGTAAAGTTCAAAAACAAAAACAAAAAATCAGCTACCCCATATATAGCTAAGATAAGCTTATGGACATTTGTTACCCACATCTACCTGGAAATTAAGTGAAGATATACTTACAATCCTGGAGGTTAGCGTGGACAGTTGTCACATGTCATCACCATCATGGTCTCAAATAGATGTCTCTTGTTTCCCACTCAACAGTTTTCCTGTCTCTTGCACACAATTTGATTTCCCTTATCATAAGTTCTTTAGACGTGTTGCCTTTGTCATCCACCAAGAATCTCTTATTATTCTTCAGTATGTCATGTGAGAGCTTGTATACTGCATCCAACCACAGATTGAACAAGCGGATGATCTTCAAGGCATCCTTGAAGTGACTCCCATTCCTCAGATCTTTTGGATTTGCTGGTCGCAATGAGTTGAAGTGAGTCCAATGTAGGGAGCATGTCTCAAGGGACAGCAGGTGGTGATGACTGTCAGAAGTAATTGAGATGAATATTGAAAGGACCCAACCCCGATTTAGCTCCCTAAATCGCAAACCCTTTCAAAAACACGAACCAACAAAAACCGTAAAAATTTTGGCAGAGTTTCGCTACTAACGTAGAATTACCATTACCTGCACGCGGAAAATACACTTCATCCTCAAACCGTGGGCACCAATCCCATCCGGATTTCTCAATATATCAACAGTAAAGTAAATCAATAAATATATCACTACTTTACTGAAATCCGGTGTAAAATCGTATAAACATATACATCAGAATACTCAGAGCGACCTCTAATGTATAATCATATAAATATACCACAGTAGGTAGAACAATAAACCTACTGGAAGAAACAAGGTAGCTCGAGCACTATGCCTCCGACCACGACGTGCGACACCAGAGTCCAAACTGCAAGCTGGGCACGGAAACCGAAAAGCCCAGGGGAAAGGCAAACAAAAACGTTAGAGTGAGTGGACGAAAATAAACATATGCCTTTCACCAGTTTATATACATACTCAATGTAAAACAGTGCGAGTTCGGAACACAACACATATATATATATATATGGAGGTTGTCGGGCGAATCTCTCAAGCCCGACGTCAGGTGAATCGCTCAACCCGACGGTAATAGGCCAGGGGAATCTCTCAACCCCAGCGGCACTCAGGGGAATCTCTCAACCCTGCTTCAGAGGAATCTCTCAACTCTGGGCCAGAGGAATCTCTCAACTCTGGTAGCATCGATGCAATAAATGCCATCACCAATAAACATATAACAACACCTCCGAAAATAACATATATCTCAATCATCATATAAAGTAAACACGAAAATCATAAAATCCACGAACTCTCAAATCAACAGTGAAAATAGAAACTTGTCCACTCACAGACTAGCGTAACGCAGTTCGCGTTAACCCGTGATCCGGCGGAAAGTCCCTCGCCAAACGAACGATCACGAACACCTGAATATTCACAATGTCCATTACTCAAAGTCATAACTCGACAATTCAAAACAAACCACGAGAAACCACCGTTCTCGGAAACACATAATCCGATTACGACAAACTGTCGGAACTCCGGAAATCACACCAAAATACCTCGCTGTAAGTTCGGATGCCCAAATCGAGAAACGAACCTCCCCACTGCGATCGGGGCGCGATTTCGAGTGAAATGACATGCAACTTGTCGAAAACTCTAAAAAGTCAAACTTTGACCGTTGACCGCCGTCCACGGTGGCGCCGCCACCAACCTGAAAATTTCTCGGCGGAGCAACCTCTATTCCACTCAAAATCATCCACTGAGCAACTTTGTCAACTGCAACAAAGGCCAATTCTCACTCTAACCATGTCAATTTCAAGCAAAACCGAATTGTTCCCAAAATTTCAAATCCAAAATTCTCCAAGCACAATCAAAATTAGATCACCAAACTTACATGGTAGCTTCATGGTGATGAGGGCTACAAAACCCAGTCTAAATTGCAGCTCAAATTGGCCGGAATCGGATCACCCCAAAAACCCCAATTTTTCCAAACTTTTACCGGTAAATACCCCTCTTTCCGACGACCTACACCGTCGATGGTGGATGGCATGGAATAGAAGGCATCGTGGCGAGTCGAACGGGCCCTAGGCCGAGCCCTAGGGTGGCCGGACAAGGGTTCGCCGTCGGCGAGCCGTACGGCGTCGCCACCGTCGCACACCACTCGGTCAAACCGAGTTGACCCAGTCAACCCAATAAATGCCATGTGTTGACTTTCCTGAAATAGCAACTCCACTATTTATAGCCTTCCCAAAATGGAAACTTCGTAATTATCTTTTCGACAAACTTCGAATATCCGTAACTTCTTCGTCGTAATTCTGATTCCAATAATTCTCGCGGCAACAAACTCGACTCAACGTGTTCTTCAATTATCACCCGAAGTCAAACACATCGACCAAACCGATAAAAAGTCAACTGTTCAAACCAACACATATTTAAACCGACTAAATAATCAACAATCAAAAATATTCACAACATAATCTTCGTAACTTGAAATAATGCTCCGGAAGTTCCCATGAGCTCAAAATTAAATTCTGAACAACTTCCGTGAAGAAGCCGAAACCAAATTCTCGTCCGGTAATTTAGTCGTTAAGAAGGCCGCCTTTTAAACCCGATTATATCAAAACTTCAAATATTCATAATTTATTCCTCGGTCGTCCAAATAACGATCCAGAACCGCCCACGAACTCGAAATCACACGTACAATGACTCTCGAGAAGAGACCCAGCTCCAATTCTCGGCCAATAATTTAGTCGTTAACAAGTCCGGCGAGTAAATCCATTATCGGAAATCCACGATGATACGCTAACTCACGAATTAAGCTGATTCCACTGCTGATTCTGTTCTAGGTCGTCACAAATATCTTGGTGAAAGAACTAAGATCCTTGAACAATCTCTCATATAGAAGCTCATGCACTGTCTTCATCGCCAAATTATCGAACCCCCATTGTTTTATAAGAAACATAACCAAAAATTAGTAATAATAAACCGAAATTCAAAAACGAGAAATCTAATAAGCAGAAAAGAAAGAAAAAGGGCCTTACAAAAACTTGGTTTTTTAAAACAACAAACTTCCGAAAGTCCTGCGGGTGGTGGTTCTTGGTTTTGCCCATAAGAGTATATTACACCATTTGTCACTGGTCCACCATTTAGTAGCATTTCTATGTCCTGAAGTTCGTATAATATTGTTGGTTTGTGCCTAATCCAGAAGGGTTCCCTACACAACACAACAGTTTCGGTGAACTCAGAAAAAGCAAAACCTATGTTTACTGTAACATTGACCTCATCACCGCATTTTGGCATAGAAACGGAAACAAAAACTTTGAAGTTTTGAGTCAAAAGGCTTATAGAGATTCCTCTGTCTTTGTCTAGTACCGTAGAAGTTCATTCTGCCTCGATTCGCTCATGTACCCGAAGACTTTGCTATCACCCCATAGAACTTCTGTCAAGTCATCGACAAGATCAGCCTTGTATGATGATTCTTTCCCTCTCCTTAGATTCATTTGTGATACGAGCGAACTCTTTTGCTTGATCTGAAACTAAGCCAAAGGTGTCCTCACCATTATTTTTGAAGGCACATTTTTCTTTTGTGGTAGTCACCAGCATATTTCGTCTATCTTCTTAATTGGTTGAACTTGTCTTTCAATCTTTTCATGTATAAATATATGTGAATGTTGTTCTTCGTCAACGGGACTAAGAAGTGTGATGGTTAAACCATTTTCCTTGGCCTTCTTTTTTGGAGCATCCAGCATCACCAAGTATTCAACCACTGCAGGGGATTCTTTTTGCTAAGTCCCATGAGGAACTGGTGTCACCAAGTTCTCCACCAATTTAGGTGATTCTTTTTGCTCAATCTCCTAAGATACTGGTGTGAGGAACACATCAAGACTCAGAATATCGAAAGACAATGCCTCTAGTAATAAGAGAGCCTCATCAATTGATGTTATAGCACCTATCACAGAACAAACAGCTTTAAGTCAACTATCAGTTTTAATAGTTATATGCAATTTAGGTGATTCTTTTTGCTCAATCTCCTAAGATACTGGTGTGAGGAACACATCAAGACTCAGAATATCGAAAGACAATGCCTCTAGTAATAAGAGAGCCTCATCAATTGATGTTATAGCACCTATCACAGAACAAACAGCTTTAAGTCAACTATCAGTTTTAATAGTTATATGCAGTGAACCCACAGTGAACCCAATAAGCTAAAGACAGTCAACACAATTTTTTTCATTATTTACTACCCTATGACACTTATGTTGCAACAGTTGCAGACACATTTAGCAACAACTGATAAGAAACTTGACAAAGTAAAAAGAGAATCAAGAGAATGAAACCATACATTGTCATTGTTGAAAAAAAAAGTGTAATGAATGTCATACAACACCAAAATGAGTACCCAAAACTATAGGTTTTAAACATGATGTTTTCATTCATCTACTACTTGTGCAGATTCTTTAAGATTAATAACAGCTGCTTCTTCTCCCCCCTTTTTCTCTGTTGTCGCTGCCATCTCTGTGGCATCCTTCATCATCACAGACAAATCTTTATGGAGACGTGAATTATTAGCATGCAACTTCTCAACTTCCTTCTTTAGCTCATCAACCTTTGCTTCCATAGCTTTGGTCTTTTCTGCTTCCTCCTCTCTAATTTTTTGTACCACTTCTTCTTTCTCCAAAGCAGCAACTTGAAGAGCTTCATTCAATTATTTATAGTTTTTATGCTGAGATTTAATCTCAACTTGGAAAGCATTAATCTCCTCCAAAGAATTGAAGCCTTGGTTGTCTCCCTACTCATTCACTAGAAGCCTGGCCTCTAGAATCTCCTTCTGACGCCTCTCTTGATCAAGGAGTAAAGTAATTCTTGAGTTCTATTGAAGCATGTCTTCACGACCTTTTCTCAAGTTTTTGAGTGCTTCATCATTCTTTTTGATCAGCTGCTCCTTCTCTTCCAAGAGAGTCTCTAATATTTTGCATTCTTCAGCAGTAGTCGTAGCAGTCTCGAAGTTTATTTGTGCCAGAATATTTGCTATATTGTCGGAGTCTTTAGCAACAACCTCTGGCCCTCTATCTCTTTTGGAGCTCTGACCGACCTCTTATCCTCTCGGCAAAGTGTTAGCATTCTGGTTGGTTTTTGAGGTCTCCCTGTTTCAAATAAAGTAATATCTTAGCTACCAAAAGTTATCCGAATGTTCAGTTAAGCATAATAAGTAGACAGTGAACTACAGCTAACCTTGACTACTACCAACAGTGAACTATAAGCATTGAAATATCAGTGGGCATATGACTATCACTGTCATTCTCAGCATTTCAATGTTGGTTACGTTCCTCAGATTGTGCATTACGTGCATGAACTTCCATCTCACAAGAACGATTTTCGCCGCATCTTTTTCCAATGTTGGTTTCATCAAGCTTGCAATACTTGAGAACAAATATTGCTCTGCCATAAAGAGAAACCCATAAACAATTAGAACAGTTAACCATCAATGAATACACAATGAACTATAGCTAATACACACAGGTTCCAACAGTAAACTACATACATTCAAATATCAGGAAGTGGGAACTTACCGATAGTACAACTCTACAACCGCCTATATTCTTCGCCCTCACTCATTTATTGTTGTTGTTGTTGTTGTTGTTAACCATCAATGAATACACAGTGAACTATAGCTAATACACACAGGTTCCAATAATAAACTACATACATTCAAATATCAGGAAGTGGGAACTTACTGATAGCACAACTCTACAACCGCTTATATTCTTCGCCCCCACTCATTTGTTGTTGTTGTTGTTGTTGTTGTTGTTGTTGTTGTTGTCGTCTTTTTCCTTCTTATGTTTCTTCATCTTCATCTTCTTTTCTTCTTCTTCTTCATTCCTCCTTTCCTCCTCCTTCTTCAGTTGATTTGTTATCGGGTAGTAATTTCTTACATGGTTGTCCAACGCATTAAGCAAGAGACTGATGATGCCGCTTCCCCAATCATACTCCTTTGATTCTTCTAAGTTGCTGACCAAGTTTATCATATTCCAACAAATGCTACCAGCAGAATTGGCAGCAAAATAACCGACAATATCAATGAAATGAGCAGACGAGTAGTGTCATCCACTCTACTCTGTCATTAGTTTTTCCACCCTACCAATAATTATTTTCTTAGGGACCATCTTCCCCTTCAGGAATAGGTCTATACCGAATTGTGCCTTGATAGGTACCTATTTGCAAAAAAGCACTGGTCTCTCTCCACAGTCTTTGAGACCAAAGAGATCGGCAACATATTTTGGTTTAAGTCTATCTACCCTCGTAGGGTGGAACTGGAATGACCTCGTCTCGATATCATTACAATCGACTAAGAACGCCATGGATAAATCTGATTTATACTATGAGGACCGATCCCGATTTAGTTGCCTAAACTGGGATTAGACCCTCATGATTGTTATTAGAACCTAAACATGCTAGTCCAAAAGAAACCAGAGGAAATTCTAAACTTGGAACTCATAATTTAAAGAGACTAAATTTCAGAACAACTCTTAACGACAGAATTTGAAACCATTTATGACACCAAAGCTGCTAAACTCTATAAGCTACCCATGCCGATTAAGTTTCTAACTCGTAGGATCAACCCTGTATCCTACAACAATTATTGTTATGTCTCGATCTGCGTGCACACCTGACCTCAACCCAGACTCTGCAACCTGGGCATTTGAAACCGAAGGGTCCAGAGAAAAGACATATAGAAAAGAACAACTGTTAAAGTGAGTGGACGAAAAAAAATAATCTTAAGAAATTGTAAAACGTAATCTTATGTCTTTCACCGAAAACATAAAATAAAACTGAGCGAGTCTAGGTAAAACATATCATAGTGTGTGGAGGCATGCATAATGTAATCATCGGGTCGGGTTTTAGACCTAACCTTCCCAGAGCACCTCGGTGATTAGCCAAGATGCCAAATGCATCGATGCAACATACATGAACATAACGTGCATAAAAACATGAAATCATATCATATGGGCCTCCGTGCATAAAAATATCATATCATAGTAAGTATATATATATATATATATATATTATATTCATAAGTGATATCATAAATCATAAAAAGTAGACCCGCTAGCAACAGTGAAAAATAAAATGTTCACTCACCTGGCTAACTGAAACGTAATTAGTTGATTACCGAACTCAAAGATCTTAGTCGATGATCCTAAGACAAATCGAAATCTAAATCAATTACTAAATTGTTTCGATCGTGTAACTAAAATAGATAAAAGAATCCAACACAAGAAGTCACTCGGAAAAGAATTACCTTTACCCCGATATTTATTAATCGCTACTCTTATTTGCCTCTTAAAGTCGGCAGAATATGTCTTCATCCAAATCACCGTGTTGTACCGTTTAATAGAGTTAGTCTAAACTCGATATACAATAATCGACAATGTGGAAGGTCGTGCCACCCAGAAATCTGTGCGTAAAGTGAAACGTTACAAAAATTGATCTAATTCTACGCGACTACATCAAAAATCATCACAAATCGGATAAGGGAACTTCCCGTGAAGAAAATGGGGTTATGGCCGCCGGAGCTCCGCTGCACACGGTGGCATATGGAGCCCACGCGCCACCATAAGTGGCCGCGCAAAGCCGACCCTCGCTGATGTCTGCAATTTATACACCAATAGAAAGCTTATCCAAAAACCAATAACTTTCATCAAAGCATGACACTCATATTTAGGACAAAACCGCCGGAATTTAACTTGGAATTCCCGGAACCCTCGCCGGATTTCATGATGATCGGCCAACGATCTACGGCCATGACGTGACCCGAGACTAGTCACGTTCGATTCCTGTCTCGTCGACCAACACCGGCCCAACCTCGGTCATCTACAGCGACAGTAAGTCGCCAAGATAACTCGTCGATTTCCACCTTAATGCTCCTTGCATGGTCGATTTGATGCTTGGAACTAGTTGAGGGGGTGATGAGCTTTGTTTTTTGAGGAAGAGGAGGAGGAGAAAGGTGGTTGGACGGTGACGACGTCGATCTCGGCCGAGTCGGTCGCTAGAGAGACAGGGAGAGAGATAAACATAATTGGGTTGTGGTGGGTTTTTACCCACTCAGGTGGATTTGAAAAACTACCCTCACAAGATCAACGACTTAGAATGAGTTTGATGATGATCAAACGGTCCAAAAATTTCAACCAATGATAATTTCCAATTTAATTAGTTCTTACCAAAAATTTCTAAAATTCATAGAAATTAGCTCAAACCTCCGAAAAAACCAATCCCCATATCAACATGCTCGAAATACCTTCTTCTACAACTTCCCTGAAGATAGCTAGTCCAAATTTATAATTTATAAAAAGTCAAAAATTTTTGTCGCGATAAATCACGATAAACATGACATGTGACGCTTAACTTGTTAATTAGCGTGACTAGCAATGGTTAAGTCACTAATTTAGATCCAGGTTGTTACAATCTACCTCCCCCCCCCCCCAAATAAAAATTTCGTCATCGAAATTTACATCACAAAAAGTCCATGCAGTGAGAACGCAATGCCATAATCGTTGCTTGAAGATTCTCCGATAAACATTTGGTATACCTTATTTCTTCACTCCTAATGAAACATGCGGTGTGATCGATTGCAAAGATTTAACACCGAAATTTTGACGGAAATGGCTTAGCATGTTAAGAATAGTTCAGAAACTTCATAACTCCTTGCACGAGGATCAATATCCTGATATTCCACGATTACCAACAAAACGACTTCCATAATACTGTATCAGTAATCATAGAAGTACCAAACTTAGAGTGCATTTAGACAGTAGTCAACAAAACTCCTCAAGATGCTGACGCCACGTGAAACCTCGAGCCTTATGTACACGCACGAGAAATTTCATGTACTAGAAAATTTCATTAATACCATATATGCTAAGCTGCATTCAAAGTACATCTTGCTTCGTTGAACATCACGAAGATCCACACCTAATCTTGTAGAACTTACCTAAACATAGCTCACTCAAACGTAACAAGAATATAAATCTCGCATTAAGTTATTTATTGAATACTAATCGGTCTCCAATACCCGTGAGAGAAATATGGTGTACATGGAATCTCATTGGCCTTGCCCACATGTTATCATACTTAGAGAGCTCCCCACCTTAATGGGGTCAATGAAAGATCCGCCTACAACCTTGTAAAGTTTTACCATAATACACATCTCGCATAATACTAGTCATTAATTAGTGATCACGCGTCGTATTCCAAACATAATTCCACACCTGTTCGCATAATGGGGAGGAAGTAATTTCGATAACCCTAAATCGAGAGAATTCTACCAAAAATCCGGCATGACCTATTCGTTTATGATCGAACCCAATACCTACTAATCCGGCATAATTCTCTAATACAATACGAACAAAATCCACAACAACAAAAAATTCAATTGTCCAGAATAATCCATAATTGTATAACAAGTCTAATATATGACATAACAGTAATAACAGCCTCATCTGCTCATAAATCCAACATGAAGAAGTGATCACAGAAGTGTCAATTCACCCTCATTTTGAATAATCAAATTGTTGCCCATCAAACGAGTTAGCCGAAAGATGAAACACAGACATAAGAAAAAGACATGTCCACCAATTAGATGAGATTCAAAAATGAATAAAGCTAGGAACAATAGTGATAGTGGATCATAAATAATTACCTATATAAATTTGCTACACTTAGTATATCCTGAATCGAGAAATACACCATCTGTATCGTAAACTTACGCGAAATTGAAATGACAAAATTTGAGAATAAGCCTTCCAGTTAAGACAAATGAACAACCTTCTCAACCGACAATATCGAGAAACGTTACGAAACCAAACTAAAGGAGAAGATTAAAACTAATAAATGGAGTGAACATCAGAGAAAGTGAAACGAAGTTAGCTGAAGCTATACTCGATGATTTCATTAGATAATTTGAAGGCTATGTTTCCAAAGTTATTCTCGGAACTCGATGTTTCCAAACTTCTAACATTCATAGAAATTAACTCAAACTTCTGGAAAAAAAAACTTCCATGAAGATAGTTAGTCCAAATTCATAAATTATAAAAAAGTCAATTTTTTTTTGTCGCGACAAATCACGATAAACATGACGTGTGACGCCTAACTCATTATAGCACGACTAACAATGGTTAAGTCACTATATTATATCTGGGTCGTTACATATACAGCCCTCCAATGTCTTCTATTTCTCTATCTATGATTGCCTTGATCATTATCCCAAATGAAGTTTCCAATATTCAAGCAATAACTTGATTGCTGATTTTGCTCTTGTTGATTTGGATGAACTGCACGTAGCTGATAAGGTTGCAATGAAACTAAATCTTCCAATTTCTTTTTCTTTTATGCCTAGGCTTCGGTTTTTCTACTTTCTTCTTTTCAATCACTTGTTCTTCACCATCTTCCTCATCATCATTATCATCATCATCATCTTCTTCTGCATCTACATCTGCGTCTTCACCTTCACCTTCATCTTCATCTTCTTCTTCATTGTCTTCATCATCTTCTTCATTTTAATCCTCAGAACTGGTGTCCTTCTTTCTTGATGTCTTCTGCTTGTCTTTATTTTGGCATTTCTTCTTTAAGAATGGTTTACTCTTAGCCTTTGCTTTCTTACTCTACTTCTTGTGTTGCTGCTACAACAGCTTATGTTGCTACTTCATCAGATGTTTCATACCTCCCGCTTTTAGTGTTGAAGAAGAATCTGATGATTCAGTTTTAGATTCCGTTTTCGGCTTCTTCTTTTTCTTTGTCCACTTTATTCTCTTGACCAACTTCGAAGAAGACTTTGATTTGGCGGCATGTTTTCTTTTATGACCTTTTTCCATTGCTTATGTTTAAAAGACAAATGTTAGCTAGTGCACTACTAACACACAGATAAATAACAGTAGATAAGTCACATAGAATGAAGACTTCAAACAAATACAATCAGTTAACACTACGTTGAACCACAGTGAACCCACAGTAAGTCACAGTTAGCCAAAACAACAACCCGCAATTAGCCAAAATATCAACCCACATTGAATCGAAATCTGATATCAGCAAACATCTAATCCAAACATGGTAAACACATTGAATCAACAAACAACAAAGCTATTGATCTATGATGTCTAGCCACCTTAACAAAAGCCACAAACATAACATAGTGATACACACAGTGAACCATAGTAAACCAAGTTGCTACCCACATTTAATCCTAACATGAAATCAACAAACACAACAAAGTGATACACAAAGTGAATGACAATAAACAAAACTGCTACCCACAATTAACCCTAACATGAAATCATCATCAACAACAACAACCAGTCAACCTTAATCATATCAACAACAACAACAACAACAACAACAACAACAACAACAACAACAACAACAACAACAACAACAAGGAGTACAACGCAGTTGACAACAACAATAACCAGCAAAGCACAACCACAAATCGGATAGTATCCTACGAAAACTAATTCGATAGAGAGAGTACTCAAAAATTACAAAATCGAACGAAGCAAGCGGTGGAGTGAAGATGTCGGTCGACGAAGGTTTGGTGTGGGTCTTGGTCTCAATGAGGAGGGTGAGAGAGAGAGAGAGAGAGAGAGAGAGAGATGAAAACTGAATAGGTTTCAAATGGGGAGGTGTTTAAAGAGCGTAAAAAAAACGTGGTTAGTTATTTAAGATGAAAACTTATTGGATTTTATAAAAAAAAATTAAAAAAGAAATTGATTTTTTTTAAGCAGATCCCTAAAGTGAGTTTTTTTTCATTAACCCTAAAACTTTACCTAGACTTAAAGTGTATTTTTGTCCCTTTTTGTTATTTTGGGAAAACAAAGTGGCTTTGCTTAAAGATTGTATAGATACTAGAAAAATAGCCCGCGCCGAAGGCACGGTATTGCTAATATACGACAAAAAGAGTCGTGAATGATGCATAAATTAGATTACTGTTTAGGTAGAAAATTTTGGCACGGTAAAATTTAAATAAAAAATGAAATCCATTTAAAAAACAAATGCGGAGGGTTTAGGCAAAATCCGTATAAAAGTTTTTTATTGTAAAGTTTAAGTAAAAAGTAAAATGAAAATTGTTAAAAAGTAAAAATAATATTGTGAAAATGATGTGTCAATGTCAGAAAGTACAAGCAAAAAATAAAATTGTTAAAAAATAAAGTTAAAACGTAAAATAGTAAATATTAATAAAGATTTGATAAAAAGTAAAAAAAAAAATTAAAACTGTTAAAGTTAAAAACTAAATTGTAAAACTGCAATTTCTTCTTTGTGATTGCTGAAAAAAAACTGGCAAAAAAACCGCTCTGCGGCGATTATTTATTGTCGACACTAGTTATCAAAATTTCTGCTCGACCAGTTGCCAATGGTGCCGGCGCCGGCCTCTAGCCGCGTTGCCGCACCGTTTGGGCTGCCGGACGAGTAGTCTTTGTCCCTTTGGGGTTGTTTTGAATGGTCTCTATTTTAGTCAATAAATCGAGATCGGCAAAGAATAGGCTGCAGGTTTTCATGCGTCTACTTCGGGCAGCTGCCGGAGATGGCAGAACGTAGTGGCTTGGTGGCTAGAGGATTGTCCAACAATGGATCTATAAGGCGAGGCTACATCAGCGAGGTTGGGCTGGGAAAAAGAAAGATAACCGCAATGGTTGTAGATCTAAGGCTTATGCAGTTGTTGTTTGTCGGACATGGCTGACTTGGGTTTTGGTTCAACGAGGCCGAGTTAAGGCTGCCAAACTGTGGCGACAGTGCAAGACCTGGGCATCTCCTTCTCTGTTTGGTATCGATAGTAGTTGGGATTGGGGATTAACTCTAATCTCATGTTATGTTAAGTTTGTTTACTTTTACTTGTTGTTGTTAATAATGTCCTATCGTTATGGTATATGATTTATCGGGCGATCGAGGCGATCCGCCTGTGTGTGCACCTCATGTGTCTTATTTATCCTAGTGAGGGAGTGTGTCGTGAATCACTGGATACTTTCTCCTAGTGGTAGGATGAAACTAGTCGTCGGGCAACATAGTATAAAAGTTGAATTATTTGTAATGATGGGTCATATATATGTTATCTTTCTCATATTGTGTCGCCACTTCTGTAAAGCGGATAAAGTAGTATATATTGCACTCTCTCATGTCCCCCCCTCCCCCCGGGTATGTATTCTACGGTTTCATTAAGGAAGGCTTGAGGGCAGCCGCACCGCCCTTGTTTCAAAAAAAAGTAAACTGTAAAAAAAAAGGGAAAAAAAACTGAAATACCCAAAAATGAAAAAGTATGAACAGCAAGTAGGAATAGTGATATAAGAAATATATCTCTATTAATTAAGGAAACAATGCTTACGGAAGTTGACATGGTAGAACTTTGGAAAACCCTTCGATTACCCTTCTCTCAATTTATCTCTGCTTGGAAAAAATTAATAAAACGAGGGCAAAACAGTAATCAAATCGTTATCACTTTCATTAAACTAAACAGAATTACAAGCTTGACCCAAAAATTGGGCCAACAAACCAAACACAACACAAGCACAATCATATGAGGCTAAACCAGGTAGACCCAAATCTATCCCCAACAAACCTACACAAAGAAATGTTGTCGAGACGAGAACCATCACGTCGACGTTGCCGAAAACGAGAAGAAACTAGCAAACCCGAAATTTGGCCAATCCATTACGGAGAACAAGGATAGATAACAACCAAAAGCACTATCAAAGAAACCCTTATCTTCGACCATTCTTATCTCAACCATGAAGATAAAACTGAATAAGCACATAAGAGCATCCCCAATAATTTTGTTAATTTAAATATAAAATTAAATTTGACTATTTTTAACATAATACTTCTATCCTAAAATTAAGCTAAATATAATTTTTTATTAAAAATTCTAATTATATTTATAAAAAAATTTAACTTTAATTTAATTTAAAAATTTTATTTTCAACTCTTAATTTTTTTTATTTTTTGACAAATATAACTAGTCAATTTAATTTCAACTTTGTGGATACACTCTAAGCTCGCCGAATATGCGGCACTCGTAGATTCTGGAGATACCGAAACAAGACTTGATAGGGCAAAAAAAAACCTGTGTCTTCTTCCCTCCCGCAGACACCAACCTCCCCCTTAACATCAACCGATAATCTACTGAAATTCCAGTCCGCCATGGAAACCCTAGCCGTCACCTCCCGTCAGCTGACGTCAACTCTCGCATTTCCGTCAACGGCCTCCGCCAATTATAACCGGGGCAGACTCTCCACCTCTCTTCCTATACTTCGCTCCGGTCTACGTGTCCGTACACTGATTTGCTCTGCGCTCTCGTCTCCTTCATTAGGTAAAACTCACAAGCTCTCTTGAATCTCTCTGGACTTTGAATTCGAAATTGAAGAAGCAAATGCTTGTTATATGGAGGAGCGTAATACAATTTAGTCTCTTTGTAGTTTTAATTTTCGAGAGGACCAATGTGATTTGATATGTCAGATACTAATGTGTGGATTGTTTCCCCCAGCTGAGCAATCAGATAAGTTTTTCGAGGCTTCGAAGAATGGGAATTTAATCCCTCTGTATCGGAGCATATTCTCAGATCACTTGACTCCTGTGCTTGCTTACCGGTGTCTGGTCAAGGAGGATGATAGAGATGCTCCAAGTTTTCTTTTTGAGTCGGTTGAGCCGGGTGCCAAGGACTCCAATGTTGTAAGTTTCCTTCAGTATTGCCCATTTGTGTTTGCTTTGGGTGGGTGTCAGTGTGACTCACCTCAGACATTACTGGATCATACATTTATTTATGCCTTAATGTTTGTTAGGGGCGGTATAGTGTTATTGGAGCCCAGCCATCTATCGAAATAGTTGCAAAAGAGAACATGGTTACCATTATGGACCATAGAGAAGGGCGTAGGACAGAGGAGATTGTGGAAGATCCGATGACTGTCCCTCAGAGAATCACGGAGGGATGGATACCGCAACGTCTTGATGAACTGCCGGAAGCATTTTGTGGTAAGAGAAGTGCATGTAGAAAAACTTTGATTATACTCATATTGCCATCCTCTCAGTTCAGTATAATCACCACTATATGGTGTTAGATGCTTGTGATGTTTAGTGAATTGAGTCTGAAGAACACATAGTTTTGCTCTTCTAATTCCTCTTAGATTTTGTCTAAGTGATTAGAGTCCCCCTCATTGTTTATTTCATTTGATTCAGACTTTATATATTGTTTCCCTTACGAATTCTTACAGTAGATATACAATAGAGGTTTTTGAAAAAACTAATTGGTCTTGAAAAGCACTCCTTCATCAGGTGGATGGGTTGGTTACTTCTCTTATGATACCGTCCGTTATGTGGAGAAGAAAAAGCTGCCATTCTCTGGTGCACCACCAGATGACAGAAATCTTCCTGATCTTCATCTAGGCCTGTATGATAATGTAATAGTGTTTGATCATGTGGAAAAGGTACTTTAATGAACTATATTTCTCCTTACTTACAAGTTTCAACTTGTCTAATTTGTAGATTATTCATCTAGTCATTATAAATGGGGAAGACTTTAGTGGCATGGCACCTAGCTTGTTTGTATATTGACTATATTCCTAGTATTGTCTTGCTGGAGTTCAATAGAAAATAAATAAACTGAGCCAAACCTAAATTTGAATGCATGTTAATATAATATCTCTGCTTACCAAAATAGTTCTTTCTTCCAAGTGACTGTTAACCATGTCTACTGTAGTATTAGATGTCTGTGCTCTTCAATAGTTTTGATGTAAAATCAATGGTGTTCTTCAAAGCAAAATTTAAAGTAAAAACTGTGGTGAATTGATATTTTTTTTAATCCATTAATAAAACTAGCAGAACCATTCACATGCATTCTTTGGTTGTAAATTTGGATTTGTACATATTGGTTGCTATCTTTTGCGAGATAATAATTATTTTTTATTTAACTTGTGACTCTAGAAAGCACATATAATTCACTGGGTTCAATTAGATCAGTATTCTTCTGTTGAGGAGGCCTTCAATGATGGGATAATTAGACTGGAAACACTGGTATCAAGAGTGCACGACATCGTCAGGTGAGTAATAAATTCTTCTTCGATCTTCTATTTTGAGTGTTTCTGCTTCTATTTCTTAAGCTCCCATTTCAGTAGAAAAGTTGCTGCTGTGGCCTGGATAGCATGTTACAGTATGTGTTCGGAGGTCGTAGACTCATAGCTGACATACATGAACAAGACATGCCACATGCTAGCCATCCTCAGAACAAAATAAAATATATTTTTAAGAATTGACTTGTTAAAATTTGGAACTACTTTACAATAATAAAGATAAGTCAATGTGTTCTGAAGAAAATAATGTAGTGGTTAGAATTTTCTTTCTTGTGAGAAGTTGTTACTGTTCCATACATTCATTCTTTGAGCTGTTAAAGGATGTCTGATTTTAAAATGACCTTGTCAGCTCAGGGATTGTTTTTCTCGATTATGGAAAGCATTGCCGTTGCAAAAATTATTATTATTCTTTCTAATATAAAGGCTGATGTGAAAATTCAATTTCAGCCCGAGGCTGCCTGCAGGTTCAATCGAGTTACACACTCATCTATTTGGTCCTAAATTGGAGAATTCAAATATGACAAGTGAGGAATACGAGGAAGCTGTTTTGAAATCTAAAGAACACATCTTAGCTGGGGATATATTTCAGATAGTGTTAAGCCAGCGTTTTGAAAGGCGAACATATGCAGACCCATTTGAAATTTACCGAGCATTAAGGATAGTTAATCCAAGTCCATATATGACGTATTTGCAGGTTTGGCACTTTTGGATTAACCCACTGTATACAGTTTTCTTGTTTACCTTATTGTTTGACTATTTGCTCTCTGTGATCAGGCTAGAGGCTGCATTCTGGTTGCTTCAAGTCCAGAAATCCTTACGCGTGTTAAGAATGTAAGTCATGGATGTCCAAAGGGTTTCACTATCTGAGTCACTTCTTTATTTTGTTATGTTGCATAACACTATTTGACCTCTTATTATTTCCAAGATGTTCATTGCTTTTGCGTTTTTCTTTCTATATCGATGTTATTCTCATTATCTTCAGTCATCTTGGTGGTCAATAATAGAAAACAATTACCAATCGACCTCTTGCTGGGACTGTTAGAAGAGGGAAAACACCTAAAGAAGACCTAATGTTGGAACAGCAACTTTTGAATGATGAAAAGCAGTGCGCAGAGCACATTATGCTTGTAGACTTGGGGAGGAATGATGTTGGGAAGGTTTACACTCTTTCCTTTCTCCTACCTTATATCCAAAATGAAAAAATAGGTGCAAATTGGTTTTGTTTTGCTCATCATCATAGCTTGAATCTTTCTTGCAGGTCTCAAAATCTGGTTCTGTCAAGGTTGAAAAGCTCATGAACATTGAGCGTTATTCCCATGTCATGCACATAAGTTCTACAGTAAGTAGCTTCCTTTGCAAGACATGTAATAATCAAAAGTAGCAATTAGTATATCTAAAAATCCACAACTACAATGTAACAATTAATAGTGTCAAGAATGTAGTTGACATTATTGTAATGTCACCACTGTACTTAACAATGAAATGAATACAGGGGATAATAACGTACTCATGTTGTGGCAGGTCACTGGGGAATTACTTGATCATCTAAATAGCTGGGATGTTCTTCGAAGTGCATTGCCAGTTGGGACTGTCAGTGGAGCACCAAAGGTTTTCTTCATAAGCCCCTTTCCACTTTCTTCTCTGCGTTAATGTTTTTTAACCTTCTAATTCATTAGTATTTTTAACAATTTATTTAGTTAGGACTTGCTTGAACAAACCTGACTGGTGACTAGTGAAGGGGATAACGTGAATACTTAGAAATGGGATCATGGATTTTCATAGTTTGGGCACATGTAGTTGTATTGATTCCATAATATATCTTAGCTGGAGTCCTTATGACAAAGTTCATTTTCTAATTTATGAGATCTTATCCAATGCAGGTTAAAGCCATGGAACTGATTGATGAGCTGGAAGTGACTAGACGTGGTCCATACAGTGGTGGTTTTGGAGGAATTTCATTTTCTGGAAACATGGACATTGCTCTTGCTCTGAGAACTATTGTCTTCCCTACTAGCTTTCGATATGATACAATGTATTCATACAAGGATGTAAGTAAGCGACGGGAGTGGGTCGCTCATCTCCAAGCTGGTGCTGGAATTGTGGCTGACAGTGTTCCAGCTGAGGAGCAGAGAGAATGTGAGAACAAAGCTGCTGGTCTTGCCCGTGCTATTGATCTTGCAGAGTCATCGTTTGTTAATAACTGAATAAGTTTTTTATCACCGAGAGATTGTTTCTTTTAGAATTTCAGATTAGCATTGAGTGAAATTTTCCAATAATGTGAGATTGAAAGGAAAAGCTATCATTTACATTAGAATTTCTTGGGAATGCAATTCACTTTGACGAAAAACTGCAACTAGTGACAGAGGGCAGTAGCTAGAGTAAAGAACACTTTGCATAGCGAGTAAAGTATACAGCTTGATTTCAAGCCATTTTTGCTATATGTGGTGAACCTGAAACCGAAAACTCTTTATTTTTTAAGTTTCTTTGCAATTCCAGCCAGGTATTGACCCTGGTAAAAGGCTTGTTCTAGCTCCAGCTCTGTTGGTTGACGAGATCCGTCTGTTGCAAACGTTCCAGCACCATAAGGAGAGCCACCTTTAACCTCATTCATTTCGAACATGCCACTTCCAAATGTGTACCCGAGAGGAACAAATATCATGCCATGATGTGCCAACTGTGTTACGGCTGTCAATCTACACACATATTGAAAGATAATTTAACTTCAGGAAATTAAACTGGACTACTGATTAGAATGAAATCGTTCCCCCATTTCAGGTAAGAAAGTGCCAAAAGGAAAACGAGAGTTCAAATTCTGGCTTAGGTGTGGTCTTGGCTTTCAACTATGTATGGAACTACAAGGCTATAATTGAAATGGAAATTTTGGAAGCACATTTATGTGCTTTGCTTCCAAAACCACTTTCAAATGCTTCAAAAACTCAACCAAAACATTTTGAGTCTATGAAAAGCAGTCCCAATGATTTTGGTTGTGGAAGTCATAACAATGTAGCTACACAAGTGCACAGAAAGTACTTTCCTAATTTTATCTCATTTAATCGACTAGTTCATAGATTCAACAAAAAAACACTCATCAAACGCTAATAATGGAAGCCAATGTATGTAAATGAAAGGTTTAGAGAAGTGGACACTCACGCAGTAAGCTCCTGGCCTCCCCCATGAAATCCAGTACTCCAGAAGATTCCAGCAGGTTTGCCGGCAAGTGCTTGAGTTTCCCATATCCCGTTAGTGGCATCAAAGAAGGCCTTGCATTGCGCTGACATGACACCAAAACGAGATGGAAATCCAAAGAGAAAACCATCTGCTTCCACAAGTTGTTCTGGTCTTATCTCTGGGACATCATCTGGCTTAGGAAGAGCCTTCATCTTTTGCAATATTACATCCGAAAGTGTCTCAGGCACCTGCTTTAATCTAATCATGTCAAACAAAGCTTAATTCAGAATATCAAAGGGACACTAGCCATTTTCAGGAATTCAAACTACGTATGTTGATACCTGTGATATAAACCAAAGAAGTTTGTTTGGTGTTTACCTGCCAAAGTGTTCCTTCAACACCTTCAACTGCATTCACCCCTCGATGTACTTCACGTGCCATAGTCTCTACATGTCCGTGTAAGGAGTAGTACCTGCAATAATTTGTTGAAACATCCAAAATTCCAAAGTCAGTTCAGAGACATGAAAGAAAACAAATTGAAAGGTTCAAATATACTCCAAAAATGTAAGAGTACCAGCAAATTAGCAATTGTGAAGAGACACGCGAATACTTACACTATGTATATCTTGGTGGTAGCCATAGGTAGGAGTTTGATCCTGATTTCCCGACTATTTATTCACACAGACTTGTAGTCTCTTCCCCAACAAATAGTTCCCACTGAAGAATGTGTAAGCAGAGCTGAGAGATGAAAACTGACGTAGTATAAATAAAGTCGATGACTAACACATTGCAGAACTACGCAGAACTAGCCAATAATTTATTATTTTCCAAAAAAGAAGAACAAAAACAAGAACAAGAACAAGATATTGAAGTATATTAGTGAAACTGTGCCAAGCCTGTGATCTTGTCAGTCATATATGATCCTTAGTTTACAATAGGGGAAATGCAGCAAAAAAATATCAGAGAAAGAAGGTTTCGATCAGAGTAGACAAATTACAGTCACTTCACACATGAAAAGAATCCCTCCGGAAAAAAAAATGACATAAGTGTTTGATGAATGTCTCAGATGAACAGTTTGATTATGAACTCATGAATATTATCCCAGTATCTAACAAGCATCAGAAAACAAACATTCGTAGCACGATTCTACATTAGTGTGCAGTCTGCACATTATGGAAGTAGAGGATATTAAAATAACAGCCTCCTTCTAGCTACTATGATTTGGTTGCACAACCAGAGTAGATATATATATATATATATTCCAATTTCCTATCAGTCCATGCCAAAAGTGTAACTATGCAATGAGCCAATGACATACCGTACAATGTATTATGTCCAAATTATATATAAAACATTGAAACTGAAGCAATAACCTATTCAAGATTGAAAATGGAGTCTATTAGAGAGCTACTAATATCAAAATCTAAAAAAATGAAGAAGAAAAGGGGATCCTCTTTGTTCTACAAGTTAGAACCAAACCCAGATCATCAAAGTAACAGTGAGAAAGAGCAAAAGAAGCACAAAACACTTGCAATTAGATAAATATGAGAGACAAGGAAAGGAGCTCAAATAGTTACAGTGGTAGTGTTACCTTGGAAAATGCAGAGTCTGGGTGACTTGGAGGCAGGAGAAGAAGAGAAGCCAGTGATCGATGATAAAGAAGATGATGAGGATGATCCAGTTTTAGGTACAGGCCAAATTGTTTATATGAAGATGGTAACGTGAGCGTCAGTCAGAGCAGCATTATTTTATGACTCGGCAAATGGTTTAAGAGGGATTGAAGGATTTCACGATTTTTTTTTTCTTTCTAAAAAAAAAAGAATTTAAAAGAAAAATTCAGATAAGGAAAAAGACAAAGGCCAACAAGAGAAGCCTCGTAACTCGTAAACCCTTTGTCCCTTTCTTCGGTTCTTCAGTTCTTCGCTTTGATCATCTCTGCAGTCTTTCACAGGCCGCTTCCCACTTCCCACTTCTCCACCTCGTACCCAATCAACATTAGCATATCTTCTTCTCTTCTCTACAACAAGGTAATTCCTTTTCCTCAGATTTTCACCTTCTGTTTTATGGTCTTATTTTCGGATTAACTGTAATTTCTGTGATTGTTTGCAAAATATAATGAGGAATCTTTGATCAAGTTTCGAAATTTGGGCAAAGTCGAAACCTTTTTGGTTTACATTTAATTTTTATCAGTTCATTCAGTTGTCTATATTCTGGGTAAAAGATTGATTCTTTTAGAATAGAGTTCAAAGATAGCAGTGAAATGTGGTCAGATTATGGAAATAATAGTTTACAAAAATTGGGATTTTAGTAAATAGTTCATAGTAAGACCATAAAGACAATGTGATCTAAGGGGTTCCTTTTATATAGAAATTGAAGCTTATTCTTGCGTGTGGCTATGCTCCTTTTCAAGAAGTTATTTGGTTATCACATAAATTGGACTTTATGCTTCAATTGCTGTGGATTCTGTATCACTATCTAACCTGTATTTTGGTGTAGAAACTTTGAAATTGATTCTTTTATGCGGAACATTTTGATGCTGGTACAATCTAATGCCAAAAGTAAATTTAGTGTTTTTTGAAATCTTCTATGATTTTGAATGTGGCTGGATACTTAATCTAGCTCATTGTTGTGAGCAATAGTTTGACAGACTTCAAGATGGATGATTGAATTAAAGTTCTATTTTGCATGTCGGCTCTCTCTTTTCGAATTCATCTGTTTTAGGATCACTGAATGTGAGAATGAATTTTTGTTTATTGGAACCCTATTGGGTACTGTTGCAAATACACTGATGTATTGAATACTTGTTTGTCTGACTGAAATGTGATTCATTTTTTAATATAGCCGGGAATGGCGGAAGTTGGAGAAAGCTCTGGTGCAAAACCCTCTGGTGAGATCTGGGCCAAGCTTGTTCCTTCAGACTCGAGATTTCCAGATGTTGAGATTAGAGATCTTGTTCAGAGCCAAGATACCCTTCAAAGTCAAGATATTGGTTCAGATGAGAGTTTAATTTGCTCTCCTATCGACAAGTGTGAGTGGTGCAGTATAACAAGGAACCCTGATCGCTCATCTGCCACCATACAAAATAAGAGTTCAAATGCAATAGTCGTTGACGGAGCTAGAATCCAATCCAAAGACACTACTGTTATCAGATCAGGGAGTGAAATTATTTCAGGTCTTGAGACAGAAGGGTGTTTAAAGTACAGATTCAATGTGTTGCCTGGTCCTGAAACTTGTCAGAAGATGTTGAAGATTAGTATAGATGCCGAGCATGCAAAGTGCTGCATTTGTTTAAATATATGGCACGATGCTGTTACCATTGCACCTTGTTTCCATAACTTCTGCAATGGATGCTTCTCGGAGTGGTTAAAGAGATCACAGCAGAAACGTTCAAGTGTACTCTGTCCCCAATGTCGAGCAGTTGTACAATTTGTTGGAAGAAATCATTTCCTGCATAACATTGCTGATGAAATACCGAATGCGGATGCTTCACTGAAACGCTCAAAAGAAGACACCACAGTTTTAGATGGTTGTGCAACTGTGAGGTCAAATCTTGTCATAAAGTCAGGAAAAGGTCTGCTTGGGAAAAGGGTTCGTTCCGCTGTGCAAGATGAAGCTGATAGTGTAGAGCTTCCATGCCCTCAATGCAGTACTGAGTTGGGTGGGTTTCTCTGCAACCGAAGTACTACCCATCTGCAATGTCAAGCATGCGGAGGAATGATGCCTTCACAAGCCAATACTAGTATCCCTCAGCACTGTATGGGTTGTGATAGGTCATTTTGTGGTGCATATTGGCATGCTCAAGGGGTTGCACAAAGTACCTCTCACCGCATATGTAGTCGTGATACTTTCATACCAATTTCAGAACGCACCATTTCAAGAATTCCTACCTCAGCACATGACAACAATCGACATGAACAAGATATCACAATCAGGTGCATTGCACAGATGGGAAGGATGTTGCAGGATGTAATCGCAGAATGGATGGGAATGTTCAATAACAGGACAATTGATCGAACTAACAGGTTGTCACTCAAGAATTTGGAGTTAATAACTTCTGGGACATATACATGCAGTGAGTGTTATGAGAAACTGATCTCATTCCTCTTATATTGGTTCCGTGTTTCGGTTTCTGCATCTCATCTTCCCCCTGATGCATCGAAAAGGGAAAATTGCTGGTATGGGTATGCGTGTCAGACACAGCACCATAATGATGATCATGCTCGTAAAAGGAATCATGTTTGCCGGCCAACTAGGGGTGCTAATGTGTAGATTTTTCTATGTTTTCGCTTCTGTGCTTTTCTACCTTTTGATTCTGGCGGCTTTGGCCGATTAGATTTTCTGATTTCATATCGTAGGCTTGCATCTGCCAAACTATGTATGGATTCGTCATTATGATTATTAGTACTTAGTAATGATCTTACTCATGATATTACTTGTACTTATGAAGCCAGATGTTGCAAAGGTTCTAATATGGTTCTCTTATTTTTGATACAATAATGTGTAATTTCCTCTAAGAAATTTTACAAGAGCTGTTGCTCTAAGCCTGTAGCATCTGCTAAGGTATTATTAGATAAATCCCAACTAGCTTTCAGAAAGGGTGAACCAGCACCCTTTCCTAAGTTTCCGTTTCCATTTTTCTGTTTGTCGCATGACCATTTACCGATTTACGTCTCCATCTTACCATCTAGTTGTCCAGCCGGAATTTGTACAGCACAATCCTTTAAGACTAGCTAGAATGGTTTGCAATGAACACAGAGCAAGTCGACAGAAACAGAGAACAGAAACAACAATGTAAGAGAGAACAAGAGAGGGGAGATCGATTGTTCGATTACAGTTCTACCGATTATTCCAAATACTGTAACACTGTTTTTTTCAAGTAATTATACAATATGCGAAACACAAATATTCAAGGAAGTAATCTACGGTCTAGTTTTTCTAACGCACTATTGATGCAAGTCTAACGCCAGAATGCATTTTAAGTCCTATTTTCATTATGCATTTTAACTGTAATCCTGATCCATTTTTTTTTCAATCCCAATCCTACAACTCAAATAACACATAGATTTTGTATTTTTATATTCCATTTTTGTCCTTATTAAATTCTGTGATAATACCTACAATTAAGGATGTTGGTTATTAATTAGTCTTAATTATCTTCTATTATTCCTTGAAAAAAAATCTGATAACAATTCATTATTCTTAATCAACACATAAATATCATTAAATTCTTTTCTCTTTTTTTGGCAAAATTAAATTATTTTGTTCAAATGTGAAACCAAATGCAAATTGATCCAAGGCCAAAGCTAGGATTTCATAATGAGGGGGGCTAAAAAAAATTCAAATAAGTTTACAAATGATTCAGGAAGAGATAGGTATACAAATCTAGAATGGGCTAAGTTTCAAAGTTTAAAATTTTACACCAAAAATTAAGCTACAAATAATATTTTTCCAAAATTAAGAGGGTGTTGTAACCCACCATAACCCATATGTAGCTACGCCTTTAATTCGATCCATTTATAATCATGCTTCTCATTGGTTCTTATGTCACCCTTCTTCTTTGTCTTCATCTTCTTCGTTTTCTTGTTTTTCTTCTACTTACCATGGTATTTTATAGTTTTTTTTTTATCTTTTATGTTTTTCCAAGGACTTATGTTCTTCTACTTACTAAGGTACGGTGTAAGTTCTTTTAGAGGTATACATTTTGAAAATATTTTCTTCTTTTTATTCATGAATGACACATTTTTCTTTAAATTATACATAAATAATAGCTTATCTATGATGTTAGGCAAATCTTTTACCTTTATTTTAGACATATATTATAGCTTATATTTTAGATTTTACTTTTTTTAAGTATAATAGTATGCAAAAAAAAAACCTATATTCGAGGTTAAGTAGTCGTAAAATTTATACCTATAATTAAGTTTTTCGAGTATATATACTTCAAAACTAGTATAATTAGTAGTACCGTTTAATTTTCTTTTAGATATAAGTCTCATTTACCTTTCTTGTAGAGATAAGTCTCTTTTATTTTTCTTTTAGGATATATAAATAGTAAGTTTTTTTAGTGTACCTCGTGAAGTAGTATCATTTATCTTTCTTTTAGATACAAGTCGCATTTATCTTATGTTTAGATATACATATATAGTATCGAAGTTTTCCAAGTATACCTTATGTTTAGGTTGACTTCATGTTCTTGTATTTTTTTGTTTTAATTTTGTTTAATTTTATACATTTTAAAAATTGTCAATGACTTAAAGTGTGTTGATTCAAATTTGAAATTAAAATACATAAAATGTTTAATAATAGAAGAGCATAATTTGTGGAATTTAAATTATTTTCTTTCTTTATATGGGAAGATAAAATGGATAAAATAATTAATCAAATGATTTGAATTAAAATAAAAAATTTAATAGGACTACATCTAATATAAAATTAAAAAATAAGACAAATATCAAAAATCCTCATTTCTTTTATTTTAAACTAAGATAATCATCCATCCATGTAGCTCAAAGTGCATGTTTGGGATAGATTTTAAAATGATTTTCAGTATTAGCTCTTCCTAGAAAACATGTTCCATATGTTTTCTAAAAAATTATTTTTAAGATTTATAATTAATTCTCTAAAAAAAACTTAAATACTTTTAAAAACATAAAAGTCACGTGCAAAAGTCGGCAACGACACTTATCCAAGTCAGTATTATATTCCAGCGAACGACAGCATTTGTGCGTCACCCAAACCCAACTGTTCAACTAGCTAATCCAGAAGCGTATTCTGTTTTCCACGATCCCCAAAACAACGTCACAGCTCATCCAACTCTCTCAAACTCCACCAGTCTCTCTCTCTCTCTCTCTCTCTGAGCATCTCTGAAAATGGAGGGTCTTTGGCGGGCCGCGACGGGCCAGGACCCAAGCCCAGCAGACTACACCGGCATCGAATTCTGGTCGAACCCAGAACGCGCAGCCTGGCTCACAAAACAAGGCGAGTACATCAAGACCTGGCGGCGCCGTTGGTTCGTCCTCAAACAAGGAAAGCTCTTCTGGTTCAAGGACTGCCACGTCACCCCCTCGACGACCCCTCGCGGCGTCATCCCCGTCGGCACGTGTCTGACCGTGAAGGGCGCTGAGGATGTTCTCCACAAGCCCTGCGCTTTTGAGCTTTCGACGACCACGCACGACACCATGTACTTCATCGCCGACTCCGAGAAGGAGAAGGAGGATTGGATCAACTCCATCGGACGGTCGTTAGTCCAGCACTCCAGATCGCTCGCGGATTCTGAGGTCGTTGATTATGATAGCCGACGTTGATTTCATTACCGGAACACAACCGCCCCACCTCTGTATAATCGGAAACTAGTTGGTGTAATATTTGTCTTGATCGATAAAATCTCGAACTTTTCTGGTCAAGTTATGTTGCTAATTTTGTATTTATCTTCTGTGGAATTGGAGGGTGTGATTTATGTAACTTGGTGACTTTTGTTAGATTCGATTTGGGAAGTGAGATTTGTTTTACTAGCACATTGTGGTTGTTAGTGTAATTGTGCTACTGTGTTTCGTTTTGAGCTTTAGAATTCGCATGCTTGGAGTTTTTGGATTCTGTATAACTGTGTTCAAACTTCAAAGTGTACTGATTGTTTTGAGATTGAAAAGACTTGAGATTTAGACTGAACTAAACCTTTTTCCTTCATAAATGGTGGTTTTTTTTGTAGATGCATTAAGTTTGAGTTTCAGGATCGAGGGTAGGTGTTCCTCCATAAGTAATTTTTCGGGGTTTTCTAACTAAAGCATGTGTCTTTCCCTTTGTTCCAACCCCATAGGCTGTACAATGTATGAACATGGTTATCAAAACTTTGTACATCTACATGGTCTCACTTTGAAAACAATCTAGGTGTTCAGTAAAAAATGTAAACAATCTTGTGGTTCAAACTTGTTTTGGGTAGACATTTAGTTGCAGAATAATGCAGGCCTGGACGTGCAACCTTAGCTACTTGCACAGATGAAGCAAACTTCTTGTGATTACGCATGCATATTTCTTCATACTGACTAGTGTTAAACTGTGTTTGCAGTTCCCATGTATGTTGTAGGACTTGTTCTGAGATTATATTGTGGATTGAATAAAACTTATTTTCTTATGTTGTAGTCATGTTCGAAGATTTAAAACTCACCTGAGTAATTGTTGTGGCTATGACACTTTTTGAGTTGCAAACTAATCTCTGATTAGATTTAAGTCAAATTTGGGGTTATACAAATATTCTCACTGTTTTGCGTTTAATATAACTCACATACGCTTTCTTGTTGTGATAATGTCTTTAGCCCTCGTGCGGGATAACTTATGTGGGATAGAACGGGATAACAAAATCAACGGTGAAGATGAGAATCTCTCTCTTTCTCTCTCTCTCAAAGTTCATGTCGTCTCCCTATCACCATAGCCTCAATCGAGATCCTCTAGAACCTCATGGCTAGATCCTTGACCGAGGTGGATCTACGTGGCCAAACACGGCGCTGGAAGACGAGGTTAGGGAACAACATGGTAGATCGAGCCGAGTTTACGGCGGCGCGAGAAGGCTGATCAGAGGTCTACATGGGGAGCAGAGCAACAGGCGACGGTGGATCGATGGGTTCACCACTGTTACTTAGAGAGAGAGAGAGAGAGAGAGAGAGAGAGAGAGAGAGAGAGAGAGATGTAATCTCAGCCAATGAATCTATTCAATAATTCCATGGACGGTTGAGATTCTTCATCCATTTTTGTCCCTCAAATCTTGTCCATCGGGAGAACAAGTCTGCATCAATTTGTGCATCTTTGCATAAGTTAAAGGGTTTTTGGACAAAATTCAGTTTACCCCCCTTAATTTTATGTCAGACATCATGTTAGTCCTATTTGTTTCAAAGTTGAATGTTTTACCCTTAATCTTTCTAACTCACATCAATCTTATCACTCTGTTAGTTTTCCATCCACTTTGATCGTTAAGTGATGATGATGACATGACAATTGTCATGTCAACAAATGGGTCCCATTACCAAAAATTAAAGATTGATGTGAGTTAGAAATGTTAAGGATAAAACATTCTAACTTCAAAAACATAACAAAATGGACTAACCTGATGTTTGACCCAAAGTTAAGGAGGTAAAATTGAATTTTGTCTCAAGTTAAATTGAGATTGGAAGCACATTATCACCTTAATCACTTCAAATGGTTGAGATAGTAATAGTGATGCGTGGGAGAAGAAAGAGATCGGAGACACATAGGCCAGATATGGAGATAATCATATTGATTCGATCATTGCAGTAAGGAACGGTCTACCGTATTAGTGGTAGTGGTTTCTCTATTTGGATAATTATGGAATGCACGCAAGGCTAATCACC
Organism: Geum urbanum; assembly: GCA_946800695.1. Lineage (NCBI taxonomy): Eukaryota > Viridiplantae > Streptophyta > Magnoliopsida > Rosales > Rosaceae > Geum > Geum urbanum. Next base: position 35,172,905 of record OX327016.1, read on the forward strand.
CAAGGGCTAAATGCAAAACGTGACATATGTCGCAATATTAATGGTTCATTTTATCAATTATTTTCAAACTTGATTGAGCTTACGATAAGCTCAGTCTATCTTATCACCCTTTCTCTCTCGGCTGAGATGAGGCCGATCGAAGCAAGTCGAGGCCGGCAGTGAGTGCGACGGAGGCCTTTTATTTCGACAAGGGAGAGGCGGACACCGGAGAACGACAACATGATTTCGAGCATGAGGAGAGAGCAAGATGGCAAGTAAAGATGCTCAATGTGGTGTAATTCTAGCGAATTTGGCAAAACTGAAAGATGGGTTATGATAGCATATGCACCGGCCTCCGGTTTTGCTCGAGCAACCGGCGAAATCCGTGGGGGTCAGCTGCAATAGCACGAGCAAGAAGGAAAACGTGGTGCAGCGGTGTCATCTGCTCCCGGCGACCAGACGTTGACGACGGTACCGAGCAGCTGCTCGAGCAGCTGTTGCTTGTGGGAGAGGACGAGCAGCCTGGCGGAGCTCACGTACGTGGGTGACGCCAGGTTGCCTGGTTATTTTTTTTCTTTACGACGCGTGTAATACACGCACCTGTAAAAGTAATTTTTTTTATAGTGCGGAACAGGCCAATCCGAGCACGACATGTGGCGCACATTAGATCCACCTTCACCCTCAACGGTCAATTGCTCTGAGCAGTCCATTTCAATTACAAAATTGAATCTGACGGCTCAGATTCAAAGGCAACGGCCATTTGGGGATTTTCTGCAAAATTAACGGGCATACCAGTTTTTTGCTAAAAAAAATTCCAAAAATTTACAAACACCATCCTACAATTTTCCTATAAATAGTACATCAATTTTACAAACCTCCCACACCAATTTGTGCACAACAAGTTCATCATTTCCCTCCATCTCTTCTCTCGTTCATTTGCGTTTTTTTTCTCCAAAAAAATGTCGAATTGGCTTGCTTCGGAAGATTTGCAATTGTGCATTTCTTATATGCATGTTAACATTGATCCTATCTCCAGAAACAAGAAAAAAGTCGACAAATTGTGGGAAAAGGTCTATGTCAATTATATCAAAAATTGGGTGATTGGTCATGGTGAATCAATAAAAGAAGATCGAACCCAAACCGCAGTTTCATCTCGTTTTACTAAGTTGAAGCCGGTTTTCAATCTTTGGGGCGAAGCTTTAGTTATGCACGAAGGAATCCACCACCATCTGGCACCTCTCCACAAGATCAAGTAAGTCGTAATAAAAAAATATGAAAATTGTGCGGTATATTTAATATTCTCGAATATCATTCTAATTAAGTGACTAATATAATTTGGAGGATAAGTATTTTATATTCTCCTTTATTTTGTTGGGAAATTCTAGGGTGTAGTGACTGTACCGAAATTTTTATTCACTAATTTTTTTATTATTATTATTGTAAAATGAGATGATTTTTTTAGTAATTTTGTTCAATTTTTCGTAAATATTTCAACAAGCAAATTTTTTATAAATTTGAAAACAAATCATTGTCAATGTTGTGTTTTAATTTTATTATTTATAAATGATAAAAAAAATAGTCGTAATTTTATTCTAAATATAGTAATTTCTAGTTCAAAAAGTTATAATTTTTTTCAACTAATTGTAGATATATGTTTAATTAATATAGATCTCTCCTACCGTAGTCTTACCCTTATTGATGAAATACCTGAAAATTTTGTATTTTTTCTCTAATATTTTTAATATTTTGATGAAATATCTAAAAGAATTGGCATCATAAAAGGAAAATCACCTTGAGAGATAATCAAGAGAGTAGTACGTAAATATTAAATAGTAATCTTCTTAAAGGATATCCACCGGATGAGTAATGCCCGGGTCCGAGAAATATCGAGTGAGAACTCGCATGTCAAACAACAGATGAGTGTGAATCGATCTCCAATATATATGAAAACACAATTGGATGGACATACCACTGATCATCTCTACTTTGAGTACAACCAAGCTTTGAAATATAAAATAGTTTCAGCAAAATATTGCCGAAATTATCGTTTTTGAAGCATCCCGATACAATTAAACCATTTAATAGACGATATTATAGTTTCTGAGATTCTTGTCAAAAATCTCGACGAAATTGCAGCCATCCCGCTCAAATTGTGAAGGCCCAAACCCAGCTTAAGCAAATTCCAAACAAAAATCAACTTCCAACCCTAAGATTTGACATTTGGTGGTCAAGACACCAGTCCCAACACCCAACCAACCATACTATACAAAGGTTTTTTAACTTTTATTCATCATTAACGTATATATCAAGTATTTGGTTTTAAGATACGGAAGAGAACAACTGATTCTTATTTTTAAATCTCTATAATATTTCTCAAAAATTTGATTTATATCGATATTTTTTCGATATTTTTATTGAAATTTCGATATTTTTAGCGGTCGATATATCTTTGATATCGGATATTTTACTCATTGAGTACAACACAATCGATCCAAATTATAAGGACTAGTCCAACGATTAACGATAAATTTTAACTTTATAATCTAGTGTTAGATTTAGGTCCTTGAAAACTAACGGACATTCTAACAATTAACTATAAATGCAATGACCAAATTAATATATGGATATACAATTTTAGTAACAAACTTAAATATACAAAACATCAATAACTAAAATATGGATCCAAACAAACTTGAGTGACAATTCTCACAATTTTCCATTTTAAATATAATAAAGGGAGTGATAAACTCAAATTCACCTTGAGAATATGTGAGCCACACCCAGACACTTGACACACTCTCCTTAATTTTCTCCATTAAACCATACTTCTAGACAAACAATTTTTTTCTTACATTTTTGTCCTTTGCTCTATCTTTGGCTATCCCTCTCCCTTCCTCTCCACTGTATTTCTGTATTTCATCTTCATCTTCACCCAGAACCTACATAATACCTACAACTCCTTGATAAAGATTTGAAAGCAAAAATTGGAGACTTTGAGCTGGCTAAACTTTTCCCAAATAACATAACTCATATTAGCACAAGGATTGTCTACGAGTAATAAGTACATAACCATTTAGTCAATTTGATTGGTAAAGCCCATCCAGCTTCCGTAGTTTGATCAGAGGCAGAGGTGGAGCCAAAAAATTTGGCAAGGGAGGGCAGAGAAGATAAAATTCGATGAAAAACAATATAATTATTTTAGAACCAAGATCGATACACAAAAATATCAAATTTCGATACAATTTATGATATATTACATGATAAAAATGCACGAAATTCAGAAAATAATAAATTTGCTAATTAAATAGAATTAATGTGAAGAAAGATGAAAAAGGGAAGACACGATAATTGATATATATATAAATATAACGGATTTGAAACCTAATTAGGTGTCATATTATGTGGCTCATCCCGAAAATTAATATTATTAAGATAATTGACTTGTATTAATAAATTATTATATAATAGAATAGAATATAGGCTAACGTACATAAAATGGGAGAGAATCACATGTTAATAAGATTATAAGATCTATTGATTAAAATTGAGGTCGATAAGGAAATAAACAAGAATATAAATGAATAGTTGCTCAGAGAAATGCTATGTAATGATTAGTATATACTAAATAAGAAATTTCTTATGATAAATGCTTATTAATTATCCAATATTAGTAAGATAACATGTATTAATTATTTTAATTGTAAAATTCAAAGGAGGACAATTGCCCTTCCTTGACTTCAAGTACCTCCGCCCCTTATCAGAGTTGGATGGATGCTCCTGAACTTTGAACAATTGGGATTTCAATTTTGATCGGGGTGACCCAATACTCATAAACTCTTCCAGCTTCCACCCCATGAAACGGGCACGAGACATCTCATGATTATCGGGAAAAAAAATCATGATTACACTGGAGGCGGTGTATGGACGGACCATGGGGGTTATTTAGGCAAAGAAACCTAGTAAAGGAATATGACACCGAAAGATAAATAGGAACAAAACTGAAAATTTGGGGGAGAAAGTAATAGAAATTATAGTGCTGAAATTAGGGTATAATCGAAAAACAAATATACTTAAAGTAGTTGCTACCAAAAATTGAGACCCTCATTGTCATGATGAGTTTGTGTTTGAGTTTATCAGTCCCGAAATGCTAAACGCCGTAACCTTTCCGGCTAAAGCCCGCCCGTCCTCTTTCTAGTCCATCGAGCTTGAGGACTGAGGAGGTTTAAAAAGAGCAAGGAAATGTCAAATGTGGGTTTAGTGCGAGTCAGTGTGTAAAATAGATGGCAGCTCTAGGCACCCCAGTGACCTCTCTACCACGTCATCCCAACACTCCCTCCCCAACCCAACCACTTGTTCCACTCATAGATCAATGCACCTCCATAACCCACCTCAAGCAAGTCCACGCCCAGATGCTTCGAACTGGTCTCTTCTCCGACCCATACGCTGCCAGCAAGCTCATCACAGCATCTTCTCTCTCTTCCTTCTCGAGCCTCGAATATGCACGCCAAGTGTTCGACGAAATTCCTGAACCAAATCTCTTCACCTGGAACGCCCTCATTCGCGCTTATGCTTCAAGCTCCGACCCAACTGAAAGCTTTTTTGTATATTTACAGATGCTCGAGGAATGTAATGAGGGCCCCAATAAGTTTACGTTCCCATTTCTGCTCAAGGCAGCTTCGGAGCTTCGGAATTACAAGGTTGGAAGAGGTGTTCATGGGATGGTGGTGAAAGCCGACCTGGGTTCGGATGTTTATATTGTCAATTCGCTCATACATTTTTATGGATCGTGCGGAGATTTGGATTTCGCTCGTCTGGTTTTCTTGAAGAGTTATAAGAAGGATGTTGTGTCTTGGAATTCTGTTATCACGGCTTTCGCTCAGGGGAACTGCCCGGTGGTGGCATTGGAGTTGTTTAAGGAAATGGAGGCCGAGAATATGAAACCGAATGATGTCACCATGGTTAGCGTGTTGTCGGCTTGTGGACAGACTGCGGATTTGGAGTTTGGGAGGTGGGTTTGTTCTCATATCGAGAGGAATGGATTTGAAGAGAACTTGACTTTGAATAATGCTATGATGGATATGTATGTGAAATGTGGGAGTGTTGAGGATGCGGAAAGATTGTTTCATAGGATGCCGGAGAAGGACATTGTGTCGTGGACTACTATGCTTGACGGGTATGCACGGTCGGGGAATTATGAAGCGGCTAGGTGTGTTTTTGCTGCCATGCCCAGTGAAGATATTGCTGCGTGGAATGTGCTCATTTCTTCTTATGAACAGAGTGGTAAGCCGAAAGAGGCTTTGGATGTTTTTCGTGAGTTGCAAAACAAGAAGAGTCCCAAGCCTGATGAGGTTACTCTAGTTAGTACTCTAGCAGCTTGTGCTCAATTGGGAGCTATTGATCTTGGCGGATGGATACATGTTTATGTAAAGAAGCAGGGAATGAAGCTGAATTGTCACCTCACAACTTCGCTTATTGACATGTATGCTAAATGTGGTAATCTGGAAAAGGCACTTGAGGTTTTTAATTCGGTGGATAAAAGAGATGTATTTGTCTGGAGTGCCATGATTGCTGCTTTAGCAATGCATGGTCAGGGTAGGGATGCCTTGCAGTTTTTCTCAAGAATGCTAAAATTAAAAGTGAAGCCCAATACTGTGACTTTTACCAACATATTATGTGCATGTAGCCACGCAGGACTGGTGGAGGAGGGAAGAACAATTTTCGAACAAATGGAACGAGTTTATGGAGTTGTGCCTGGAATTAAGCACTATGCTTCTATGGTTGACATTCTAGGCCGATCTGGTAATCTGGAGGAAGCTGCACGACTGATCGAGAAAATGCCAATATCTCCTACTCCTTCTGTATGGGGAGCTCTGCTTGGGGCATGTACACGTCATGGGAATGTTGCACTTGCAGAAAAGGCTTGTAGCCATTTACTTGATTTGGACCCGAGAAATCATGGAGCCTATGTACTCTTGTCAAATACTTATGCTAAAACAGGGAAATGGGAAGCCGTTTCTGGGTTAAGGAAGCTTATGCGAGATTCAGGAATAAAGAAAGAACCTGGTTGTAGCTCAATCGAAGTCAATGGTAATGTTCATGAATTTCTGGTTGGTGATAATTCTCATCCTTTATCCAAAGATATCTACTCAAAGTTAGATGAGATAGCAGGGAGATTGAAGTCAATCGGTTATGTGCCAAACAAGTCCCACATACTGCAATTTGTCGAGGAAGAGGACATGAAGGAGCAGGCCCTAATCCTCCATAGTGAGAAACTAGCTATTGCCTTTGGGCTCATCAGCTCCAAGCCATCTCAACCAATTCGCGTTGTGAAGAATCTTCGTGTTTGTGGCGATTGCCACTCAGTTGCTAAGCTTATATCTAAGCTTTATGATAGGGAGATTTTTCTCAGAGATCGATATCGGTTTCATCATTTTAAGGAGGGGCATTGCTCATGTAATGACTACTGGTGAAAATGGAAACCTCTTGCTACATTCTGAACCCAAAACTCCTGGAAAACATTCCAAGGATGTTCATCTCTTTTGCCTCTGTATATACAACTTGTTTAACACTTTTAACTACATGTTCATCTTATGATTTGGAATGTGTTACATCGACATGTCGAGAATGGTTTGTCATGAACAATTTTCTCTCATTTCTTACATAATGGCTTATTTGCAAGTGTTCTAGATCTCTTTCTTCATGTGATGGGTTGATTACGGCTATTCTTCTTGTGTACCAAAGGGTTGAAACTTGAAATCAGCATCTGAAAAAGCGGTTCAACTCAAAAGTTGTAAGAAACTCTTTCTCTATTATTGAAGAACTGAAAATCAGCACTAAAATGGGGCTCAAATTTCTCATGTTCACCGTGTTTAAATAAAGAATCCAACCTAATTCCGCCATCTGTTATAATCTCACGCAGATCCGTACCCTTCTCATTTCCCATGCATATATGCCTCGTACATACACACCCTGTTCAATTCTAACATCTCTAGGTCTTTTGTCTTTGTTTCTGATACAACAGAACCAAATGGAGGCCTTTGCAAGAACTTCCACAATCTTGTTTGCAGAGGCTAATACAAATAAGCCTCTGTCTTCTGCTAAAGCTCTTCTGAGCCGATCAAGTTCACATGTTCATCATCATACTTCTTTGCTTCGGCACAGAGCTATCCGATCGGTTGTCCTACCACAAACAAGGGTACTTAATATACTTGGATTCAATCATGGCATTCTCATGAATTTCTTTCATTCTCTGGCTTTCTGGTATAAATGAACCAGGTCATCTCATGTGGTATTACGCAAAATCATTAAAACGAATCCCCCATTTTGCAGTCAGTCATCCTTTAATGTATAGGGTTATGTTTCAAATTTTTCAGTGCCAGCCATTCTGCTTTCTTGATAGGTTTTACACAACATGTTCAAATTAATTAGATAGATAATTACATGTAAGACTCCAAAACTGTATGTGCATAGCTAAGATGATATGTATGAATATATGATCATCATTCAAATTTGCTTCCTTAACTTGATAATCATTCCCTAAAATTCATGTATAGGTGTTAATGAACCCGGACTCAGCAGGAGCTGGGATCCATCCAACAAGTTACTATATTAGATCTGCTTAAGCAATTCGACGATCAGTTTCACTTCGCAATATCAAATGTTCTGTATCAATTCATGATCACTCTTCTTCTTCTTCACAGCACCATCAAAAACCGTTCATGTTCAATTCCAATTACACAAGGAATGCGGATTCGGTGAGAATTTCCTCCTAGTAGGGAATGAACCTATCATGGGAGAGTGGAATCCTGCAAGTTCTCTACCCCTGAACTGGTCAGATGGAAATATTTGGTCAGTCGAGCTGGTAAGAGCTTCAGAAGCATAACTTTTACTTCTTATATCATATGAAATTCATAATCTTACTCATGACAGACGTTTTTCTAGATCCTATGAAGTTACATGTCATTTCTGAATTTTGGATGGTTTCGAATAGGACATACCAATTGACAGAGCAGTCCAGTTTAAGTTTATACAACAGAAAAGCACAGGAGATCTGTTGTGGCAACCTGGTCCAGACCGAATTCTTCACACCTGGGATACCAACACTATAACCATTGCCGAAGACTGGAAAAATATGCAACTTCAGAGATTGACAGAACAGAAAATGTTCAGCTGAGATCAGAAACCACTTGCAAACCACGGCATTGGATCAGTTGTTTCTGGGAATATCCTAAATCAGAACCAGGCTGCCTCTTTTTCAGAAACATTTGCCTATCGAAATGGCACACCAACTTATAGCAGCAACAATGAGTTATTCTTAGGGGTCAAGGGTGTTCACTCTGGAGAAGGAACGTTACTTCAGGAAAGCGAAGAAGGTTGCATAGCACAGGACGGTATTTGCGTCATGACTAGACCACCAGCCTATGAGTAGCATGGAAGATGATGAGTACTGTGAAGTTGAATATTATGACGGTGAATACTACGAAGACTATTGTGAATATGAAGCTAGATATGAAGACGAAGATACCATATTTACTTACGAAGGAGGTGATGTTCTTGTACCTGGTTTAGTACAAGAGGATATTTACTTACGAAGGAGGTGATGTTCTCGTACCTGGTTTAGTACAAGAGGTAGCTGAAAAACCATCGATATCACTGGTACTACTGATAACTCAACTGTGATTGATGCGAGAGAGACCATCGATGGTAGTTGATGCGAGGAATGAACAGAGTTCTTGATTATTGATGATCAGGTCACTGTTTTCTACACCCTTACCATTTTTCTGTCACCAATCATCCGGAGACTGGAGAGCTGACAAAGTAAAATCGGCTTTTTGATCATTCAGCCGACTGCCTCACTTTTTATGTGTAACAATTCAGTTCAGAGCAATATTGTTCTGTTCGCCTTTTTACTACGCAGCAATAGCAAAGTTAGCATTCTGAGTAGATCTTCTGATGTCTCAGTGACTGCATCTGGACTGTTGCTGTATAATGTGTGAAGCCTTACAGATATTAGAATTAGACAATGAAACTGAATCAGTTACTAATTTATGAACAGCATGTATCAGACATTCAGACTAAGGGAAATGCTCAAATGAGTACCTCTATGGTGACGACTTGGTGAGTATCTTCTAATCAATAGCTTATAAAACTAAATTTTTTTTATCATAATTTGAAAAATCAACCGTTAGATATTTAGTTATATATAAATAGATCATTTCTATAAAGTTTCAACCAAATCGAAAATCTGTAAGGGATTCATAATCATAATTTACTAAGTATGAACATGAACGGTTCATTGATGTGTTCATTGATTTGATCTTGTTCAACGCCTTAATGATTTTTAAATGGGATGAAAATTTACACAATTGATCTACTTATATATATCTAAATATTCGACGGTTGATCTTTTAAAATGTGGTTAGAAAACATATTTTATAGGAAAGTACTCACCAAATTTTTACCATAGAAGTACTCATTAGAGTCTCTTTCTCCGGACTAAACCTGATTAATGATCGGGAAAATAAGTACTCAAATGTTTGTCCAACATCCTGGCCAATGCTTCTTACAGTTGGTTCAAAGTTCAAGACTTGAATAACAATAGTTCAACCCAAATACACAGTTCTCTCTGACAAAAACTTGTACCAATCACAATCAACCACCATCCATCCTCAGATGGCACTGAAAATGAAAGAAATTTTAGTTGGAAAAGAAATCATGCAAAATTAACAGAAGTGCTATGATACACCCTGAACAGTTTGCAATACATCAGTTACAACAGACCATGTGATCAAGAAGCAAGAACAGATGTCATGTGGAGTTGCAAATTAAACATTTTACACAATTACACCATTAGAATCCCATACACAATATGCCTACCATGTCATACCAATAATCTTCCATGAATCTGATCCAGCCTTCAGTGGTAATAGATCTCTTCTTAGTCTCCATTTTCACTCCTATGACGATTTTCTCTGGACTTCGGAGGTGCTTCATCATCATCATGCCTTCTCAATCTCTCTCCTTCCCTTCTATCCCGACTTGCTCGTGACCCCTACTCTAATTCATCATGATAGGGTCTTCTTGATCTCTTTTCATCCAACCTATCCCAATCTTCCGGTCTACCATATTCGCTCCTGACACTATCTTCTCTAGGCTTAGTCTCAAAATCAGCATCATCACTATGCTTTCTGGGTTTCCTATCTTCCCTTCTATCATAATTTTCTCTTGATTTTGGCTCAGATTCATTATCATGTCTTCTTGGTCTCTTTTCTTCCCTTCTATCATAATCATCTCTTGATTTTGACTCCAATTCATCATTCTCACGTCGTCTTGATGTCCTCTTTTCTTCTTCCAAACCCCTCCTGTTCGGCACTGCCTTGTATTTATCTTTACCGCTGAATTCATCTCGCCCTCTAGGCTCAGGGGCACGAGTAGAGGGAACGGGGTTGGATCTTTTATCACTCTTTCTTGGACCATCATAGTTATCATGTCCCCTTTTTTTATCCTCAGCACCCCAACCTGTATTTGCAGCTCTCTGAATACAAACAAGAAAAAAAAATCATCCATAAGCACACACATATGCAAATAGTGATCAATACAAAGAAACAAGAAACGTCATATTTCTCATCAATCTTCGTAAACTCATATCTTGCACTCACTCAATTAATATCCGATCGGACTGAAAATTAAGCAGAGATCAACACTGAGACTACATTCCATCAATGCTAAAAATCCAAAAACCAATACACAGCAGTGCAAAACAAATCACAATACAATGGCGCCAAAAACTAAATCAAACACATGGCCAAAGTACCTGTTCATTGTGAGAAAATTTGCATCCATCTCCACGAGTACATTCCCCTCTCTGAAAAGCGCGGCAGACACCTCGCTCCTCTCTCTTCCTCTGCTCCTCCTCTTCGTCTTCCTCTTCTTTCTTCTTGTACTTATCCACATGATCAACCCTAATAGTCCGACCCACCACTGGCGCTCCGTTCAAATTATCCACCACAAGATTCGTACTCCTCTGATCCTCGCATGCAACGAAAGCGAACCCTTTCGATTTTCCGGTGCCTTTATCACGGACCAGGTTCACATCGACGACCTCGCCGTACCTGAAACCGAATAAAAAAACTCCATAAGATTAGAAATTGAAGACAAATTTGAATGGGCATTGCAAGGAATTGAATTAGGGTTAGGGTTAGGGTTTTTTACTGTGCGAAAATGGCGAGGAGATCGCCTTCGGTAAGATCGAAGGGGATGCCGCCGGCGTAGACGTAAGCGGAGTCTGGCGTGCCATGAAGCGTCCTCTGAAATTCCTAATTGAGCTTCTTTGGCATTGATGTTTTGAATCCGCTTCACTAAGGTTAGTGGGTTCATCGTCTTGTCTCAGTTCTCTCTCTCTCTTGTTTGCTCGCAGAGATTTGAGTATTCTGGGTTTAAACCCTAAAAAATTTCTGCCAAAATATTTTCTTAATGTTTTACGGATGTCTTTCGTTATTGTTGGTTATTGACTTCATTTTTTAAAAGATGGGTTTTTTATAGTTATAAGCTGAAAAGTTGGAAGGGCCCGACCCGGACTTCCCTCATTTGGCCAAATCCGCAATTTTCTCTCAACTGTTTCTTCAAGATTTTCACATTTGAGATAATTCTTTGCCTTCTGTCGACTATGCTGCTGCTTTCGATCAGTCATCCAGTGGTGTGGGTTGGCTCATAAAAAAAATGATAATATATCGTCATTATCGTGACAAAGATGCTTGATTGTCAAAAATGATAATATATCGATTTGAAGCCTTTTAATCCTCAATAGTAGCTACCATGTCACATCTTCCACACTTTAAAGTTGAACCTGTAGAAGAGCGGGAAACGCCTCACAGACCACGCCCACCTTATTCAATCGTTCTCTATTTTCATTATTCTTTTTCTAACTCTCAAGCAATGGGCCCATGCCATTAGTTGTCCACAAAATCAAAGCTCTGCATTTCATTTTTATGTACACAACGATGCCTTTACCAAACTGCCATAGACTTGCTGCTGCTTTGCTAGTACAGTTTCTTTATTCAATCTTTTGTGTTGATCAAAAGCTCAACTTCCAGAAAGTTGGGAGCTTTCTCTAATGATCAATGCAATCACATTTTGTCAGCAAAAGAAAACTGGAAAGTTTGAGAATTTGAGAATTTGGTTCCTAAATTACTAACGTGAATGTCTTACCTGCTAGGATTTGGGTTCAAGTTCATTGCCTTATCCTTATCCTTCATATGCTAGTGGCTTGGAAATTTGGTGTGTTCAGAACCAACAATTGGTTTCTGTCCCAAATCATCACATGGGAGGTTCTATTCTGGGAGTGCTTATGTAGTTTTGAGTGTGTGTACTGAATCTTGTAATCTCATTGCATTGTTAATGTATGTAATAATATTCGATGAACAGATGTAATCTAACTCACTTATTTGACAGTAAGTCCAAGTATGTCTTCTGATGAATATTATCTGTTGAGAAGATTGAAGTTATTTTCATTTCGGTAATATGTATTCTATCATCATAGTATGTTGTAACTGTAATGGTGTCATCTGTGTTACCTTGTAGATTATTGATTGCAGCCTTGTTTATCATGACAGACAATTCTACCAAAGAGCGGCTCTCCATAGCATGACATGCATTATTGGACTGGAAAGAATGCAAATAAGGTTTCACCCTCTCTTCTGTTTTGAGGTTAACTAATTCTCATATGAAAACTTTTTGTTACAGATCTAGTTCAGTAACAAAAAACCAATTTAGTGTAAGATCACTAATAAGTAACATGTTACACACAGTGGCGGAACTACATATAGGCCAGATTGGGCAGTTGCCCAACCTGAGTTTTTGTAACATCCCTTTGAATTATAGACCTTGGACAGAGATATGATCGATAAAAATGGCAATTTCAGGGCAAAGGTGAATGAGAAAGGCAAAATATCTCGTCTGCATTCTGAGCTTCTAGGTTCTTCGGTCTTCCATTGATTTAATAATTACTGACGACGTAGTTTTAGGTCTAGTGCAAAAGAAAAAGAAGTTTGATATGAAAATAAAAAGAAGCTAGTAAAAACCTATCATACTATGCATTAGATTACCAACTTGCGGGGCCACTAACCTAATATCTCTACTCATTTTTGTTTTAAAAAGAAAGTAAATCTAGTTAATCGACAGATCCATTCCTCTTATCATCTTTTTTCATTTCTTTTTGAGTAAAAATCTCTAACCCTCTCTCGTTTTTATCTTTTTGGGTGAACTTATTTATTTTTCTTGTTTTTTTTAGTAATCTACCTATTCTTCTTTTCTGGGAAAATAAATCCTCTTCCGAGTTACCTCTAAGAAGAAAATAGCAGACTCCATGGGCATAAGAAAAAGGTTTAATATCTTGCCCAACCTCACAAAAATTTCTAGATCCGCCATTGGTTACACATAATATAATCGATTGAGATGTGCACTTCTTTTAACCTCAAAACTCAAGAGGGAATACCATATTGGCGGGTGGACTCCGCCTTGGCATCAGATAAAGCACTTGAATTAGATGCAGCCCTAGGGTCCTGCACTGTGCAGTATATGGAACTTTAAGGTCAGGAATCAGGAAAGTTTTTATCATACTTCAAACCCTGTATTATACCCATTGAAGGAGTATACACATCAAAGCAAGAGAACTTGAAAATGGAAACATATAAAGTCCCTTTGTTAGCTTGCAAAGGGGACCATGTTGTTCATGCTAAGGATGTAAGTTATGCTTGAAATTAGATGCTTGAGAAGTTATGTTCTAAACCCCTATTTTTATCATCATCTGGTCTATAAACATAATAAAAAGTCTTGCCGGAATGGATTTTAGCTCAGTTTTCAGTAACTATCCACTCTTGATTTTCAATACGGTGGTATCATTGCACACATCACTATTTGCTTGTATTCACCTGCTACTAATTCTATTAATACCTGGCTAACTTTTGATTCGTATGATCTGCAACTCTGCCTTGTTACCAGGTGCCTTTTTTTTGTTCATCGTTGAACCACAATGATGTATTCATACTTGATACTGCATCGAAAATATTTTCCTCTTTAGTGGGTGCAACTCTAGCATACAAGAGAGAGCAAAAGCTTTGGAGGTTCTCCAGTACATCAAAGAGAATAAACGTTCTGAAAATTGTGAGGTGGCAACTGTAGGTTCGAAATTTTCTGATCGTTTACTCTTTCATTTAAGGAAATCATATAGCAATTCATAATTGCAAAAATGCTGCAGAGGACGGAAAATTGGTTGGTGATGCTGATGTGGGAGAATTTTGGAGCTTATTTGGTGGTTTTGCTCCCATTCCACAGGACTCACCTTCTTCTGTTCAGAACATATCTGAAACACCCTTTGTGAAACTTTCATGTTAAGTATCACTATTTTTTGGAAATATCTTTGTGTTCTTGACCTTTGCTCTTACTTAACACACACGCTTCAAATCAGATTGAGGATGACCATAACCCAATAACCACATTTCCTCTTTTCCTTTTCTTTGTGAAATATAAATGTACTTTTGAAGGGTGTTTGATATTCTTCTATTTAAAGGATAACGACCAAGGGTAAGCTAGGTCCATGGCAAACTGATTCATTAAACAAAGAAATGCTTGAGACGGACAAGTGCTATATGCTGGACTGTGATTCTGAGATTTTTGTTTGGATGGGAAGACATACCTCAGTTACCGAAAGGAAAACAGCAATCTCAGCTACAGAAGTAAGAATTGCTTCTCTTCCAATCCGTGACTAATAGAGAAATTTTCTAGTTACTTTACCATTGTATGATCACTTCGGGATAAATTAGTTACATGAAGAAAGGAAGAACAATAGCAAAACAGAGATGGTATTATTCGTTAAGTGATGAATGCATTACTCTTGTACAGGATTTCCTCAGAAACCAAGGCCGGTCAGTTGGTACTCACGTAACATCTATAACTGAAGGATTAGAAACTGCAAAATTTAGGTCAAACTTTGATAACTGGCCTCAAACAGTGGAGCTCAAGCAGTATGAAGAAGGGCAAGAAAAAGTAGCAGGTTTTAATCAAATCTCAACTTTGTAGCAACTAAGTACTAATTCTGTAGCTATAGCGTACTTTCATTATAGCTCTTATAAATATTTACTTATTTCCAGCTATGTTCAAGCAACATGGTTTTCAAGTGAAAGAGCTTCCTGATGAAGAAGATATCCAGCCATTTATCGATTGTAGAGGCACATTGAAGGTAGCTTCTTTCTAAAGAAGCTATGTTTTTTTAAAAAAAAAAAAAAATTGGGTTACATCATGTGCTTCTTTATGTTGATGCACATCACTTTTCAGGTTTGGTGGGTAGATGGTGAAAAACTGTCGCTTGTTGCACCCTCAGAACAGAGAAAGCTATAAAGTGGGGATTGCTACACTTTGTGAAAACGTAGTACTGAAGATCAATCAAGACATGTAAACACATCAACAACAAGCTAAAGGAGATCAGAAGCTTACCAGCTGCATTCACCGAGACTGCCATCTTCTTGAGTTTATGTCTTCTGTTCTTCTCTCCTTAAGCTTCTTTGTATGGGATTAGAGCTGTATGCTAAACATAGAGAGAACAGGGACAAGTCTCACATATATTTATAGAGATGCAACAAGGGTCTTGCCCATTGAAGAAGCCTAGTTGCACTCAAACACAGATTACACAATTATGCGATCATATCTGTAATGCACATGGATTCCTAATACAATGTAAAACAGTATATGTTGCTTACATGTACACTAGGAATAACTACACAATTGTGACTCTCATTACATTGTCCAAGATTCAATATAATGCCAACATCATATAAACACAATTGTACAATGTTCACTCTTTCAATCTCCCACTGAACTGTACAATACTTATATGCAGCAAATGAACCTTTTCAGAACAAGCAATGAAAACTAAAGGCATGCTTGAATCATAACGAGTTGAAATCCATAACCATAGCTCTGTCATTATACAACCATTATTGCAGAACCTAGAACTCTAACAGATTTAACTAAACCTGTAAGTTAAAAGCCACTGCAATAACAACTGCATAACACATGAACTCAGATATGATTAAAGTGAAGTTTAATGACATCATATACTCTAACAATCTGCATTTTGTCAAAAAACCTCAAGTCCACCAAATGGTTTTTACACAAAAAACTCCAAAAATACAAACACGCTGGAACACTGATGGATCTGTGCTTGTTAACTGAAAACTGAAAAGGCAACCAATGTATAGAACAACTCCATACATCACTATCCATCTGACATTAATTTCTTGATGCAAATAAACTGTGACAGAAAATCAAAAATTCAACGCAATATGCTGCAGCAAATGTACAAACCAACAGAATGTAAAATCCTAGCTTATCATTAATAGAATCAAGATTACATGATTATGAGTTGTACTCAGAACAAAACAAAAATTACAAGAACCAGAACAATGAAGTAAACTCTAACTAGAAAATCGAATGCTCCCACTAAACACACCCAAATTTTCACAGTGCTTCTTAAAAACACCAACTGCTAAAGCCTTTGTAAAAGGATTAGCAAGTTAATTGTCTATACCAATATTTAGAATCTGAATTTCACCATCCTTAACTCTTTTCTTCATACTGTAATACTTTTGATCAAGGTGCTTGGAATGAATAGACATCTTGCTGTTCTTTACAAAGAATACATCAGCTTCATTATCACAGTAAATGGTTAATTTCCCAGAAATTACATCTTTAAGCACTTTAGTTTCTACCAGAAAATTCTTTATCCAAAGACCGTCACACACCCCTTCATATAGTGCAATTACTTCTGCTTGCATAGTAGAAGTTGCTGTCAGGGACTGTTTCTGAGTTTTCCATGCTATAGCTCCACCAGCAAGCATGAAAACATAACCACAGGTAGATTTCTTTGAGTGTGGATAGTTACCAGCAAAATCAGAATCAGTATAGCCCTCTAAGCTAGGTTAAGGTTTTAACTCTTTTATAAACAAGCAAGTGATTTTTAGTCCTTTGAAGATACCTAAGGACTTTCTTCCCTGCATTCCAATGTTGAATTTCAGGATCACTTTGAAACCTAGAAAGCATGCCTACTAAAAATGCTAAGTCTGGCCTAGTGCACACTTGTGTATACATTAAGTTGCCTACCAACCTAGCATAAGGTTTTGAATCCATGTCTGCTTTCTGAGCTTCAGTTTTAGGAAATTTGTTTTTTCTCAATTTATCCCCCTTGGACATTGGAACCCCTCCTGCAGCACAAGTTTCCATTCCAAAACGTTTCAGAATTTTTGAAATGTAACTTGCTTGTGACAAACCCAAAAGGCCACATTTTCTGTTCCTTTTAATCTCAATCCCCAAGACAAATGATGTTTCCCTCAAATCTTTCATGTCAAACTGTTTTGACAAAAAGATTTTAGTGTCTTTAAGTAGTTTGAGATTATTACTAGCTAAGAGGATGTCATCAACATACAAAATAAGGAAAATGAAAGTATTTCCTACTGTCTTAAGATACACACATTCATCAACAATGTTTTCTGTAAATCCAAAATTTGAAATTATTGAATCAAATTTCTTATACCATTGTCTAGAGGCTTGTTTTAACCCATATATTGATTTCTTAAGCTTACAGACCAACTGTTCCTTCCCTTTAGCAATGAAACCTTCTGGTTGTTTCATGTATATGGTCTCTTTAAGTTCTCCATTTAGGAAAGCAGTTTTGACATCCATTTGATGTAACTCCATGTCAAAATGAGCTACAAGTGCCATGACTATCCTAAATGAATCCTTAGTAGAGATAGGAGAGAATGTTTTTGTAAAATCAATACCTTCCTTTTATGTAAAACCTTTAGCCACTAACCTAGCTTTAAACCTTTCTATATTTCCTTTAGCATCTCTTTTTGTTTTGAAAACCCATCTAGAACCTATAGGCTTCTGTTTGTCATTAGTTCTAACCAAATCTCATACTGCATTATCCTTCATAGACTCAATTTCTGCAGTCATAACTTCATACCACTTAGTGGAATCCTCAGTGTTCATGGTTTGACTAAAATTTATAGGATCATAGTCATCATTTAATGAGTCCTCAATTTCTTGAGAAAACACATAGTAATTGTTTTGACCTGCAAAGGTTGGAATTCTTTCCCTGGAGAATTTTCTTGGTTCAGGGTCTGGAGTTGGATTTGGTTGATGAGGTTCTAAAGTTACAGTAGGTTCTGCAGAATTGGGAACTCCAAAATTATTCTCAGGTCTTATGTTTTCTGAAGGTCCATGCAGAATTTCAGTGTTAATGTTTTCAGTTGAATGTTGATTTAATTGTGCTTTGTTTGTTCCTTCCCCCAAAATCATAGTTTCAGATTCTTTTAAATGTCCTGAAGTTGTATCTGAACCTATTGGTAGAACAAAAATATTTTGCAAGTGACTTAAGTCTTCTGGATTGTTTGATATTTCTTCAAAATCTGCTGTTAGGTCAATGTAAGCAGTATTACTGACTGTTTCTCCTAAAAAATTTACTTGATGAGTTTCAAAAATTCTTGGAGAATGGTTTGAAGAATACAACTTGTATCCTTTAGACTTTTCACAGTAACCTACAAAATGACAAGACATTGATTTAGACTCAAGTTTTCCTAAATCCGGGTTATAAAGTCTGGCCTCAGCTTTACAGCCCTAAACATGCATATGGTGCAGGTTTGGCTTTTTACCATGCCATAGTTCATAAGGAGTGTTCTGTACAGATTTGCTTGGAGCCCTATTGCAAATATAATTTGTTGTTCTTAAAGCTTCACCCCAAAGTCATTTAGGTAGGCCTGATGTACACATCATACTCCTAATCATGTTCAAAAGAGTTCTATTCTTCCTTTCTGCCACTCCATTCTGCTGGGGATTATAAGGGGTTGTATACTGAGCTTTAATGCCATGTTCTTATAGGAACAGAGCAAATGGACCCAATTGCTGACCATTCTCAGTGTACCTCCCATAGAATTCTTCTCCCCTATCTGATCTGACAGTTTTAATCTTCTTCTCAAGCTGAAGCTCTACTTCAGTTTTGAAGATTTTAAATGCCTCTAAAGATTGTGATTTTTTCAGATAATAATTGTATATGACAGAAACGTGAGAAATCATCTATAAATGTTATGAAATAGATGTTTCCACATATGGTTTGATGTCTTAAGGGTCAACAAATATCTGTGTGTATCAATTCTAGTAACTTCTTTGATCTGTATGCACCTTTTCTATTTTTATTTGTCATTTTCCCTTTATAGCATTCCACACATTCATTCATATCAGAGAAATCTAATTCTGGTAGCATTTTGGACTTAACCAATGATTTCATTCTTTTCTTTTGAGATGTGACCTAGCCTCCTATGCCACAGTTGTGCTGATTTATCATTAAATAGAGGTCTGTTAATAACTACAGTGGTATTTAACACATTTGAATCATCTGATGAGTTCTCAACATTATACACAGAAGGTTGAGAAAGAGATAGGCTACACTGTAACTGTAAGTAACCATTCAAACGTGTAGCAGAACCAATATGTAATGAATCTCTAAAAATCTTTATTCCATTTATGTCATAAAGAAAACTACAGCCAGTCTGAATCAAAAGATCCCAAGAAATCAAATTCCTCTTCATAGAGGGTACAAAATAAACACTATCCAGAAAAAGAAAATTCCCTAAGCCTAAATCAAGTCTAAGACTGCCTACAGTCTTGACAACAACTCTCATGCCATTTCCTACTCGAATGTGTGATTATTCAGTTTTTGGTTTCCTCCTCTTTGTGAAGCCCAATAAGGAGTTAACAATGTGTAAGGGAGAGCGTGAATCAAGCCAAAACGTGTTTGGCTCTATATTAATTAAATCAACTTCTAAAAAGAAAAGAGATGGAATAGAAAAAGTTACAGGTAAGGACTTTAACTTAATGTTTGAAGTGCTGGAGTTCCTGGATGGTCTTGTTATTGCTTTAGTTTAATATGGTTTAAAATTGGCTTTCTTGACACCTAAATTCTTTTTCCACTTATTCCTGCCTACCAAGTTCACAGTTGCCTCAGAAGTTGAGGCCTTGACAATACCATAGTTTTGATTCTCCTTCTTGATTCTACTCTCTTCCTCAGCAGCAATGGAAATCAGTTGATTGATTGTCCATTTTTCAGACTGAGTATTATAATTGGTCTTTAGCTAATTAAAACATGATGGAAGAGAATGTAGAGCAGCGTGTACCACATATTCATTAGGAAGCCCTACATTTAGGTTCTTAAGTTTTGCACACAGGGTTTCCAACTTCATTATGTGATCTCTAACACTCCCAACTCCATTATACTTAAGAGAGTTAAGCTGTACTGAAAGGTTAGATGCTTCTGCTTTGTCAGTTTTCTTAAAATTTTCATGAATTAGCTCAAGGTAGTCATAAGCATAATCCATTTCAGGTAAAGTTCCAGCTATGGTATCTGATATGGTGGCCTTAATAATATTTCTGCAGGTGGTGTTCTTCCTATGCCAAAGAATGTAGTAATCGTACTAAGCCCTATACTGGTCTTTCTCATCTTCCTCTATAGCTTCTGGTACGTGTCCTATAAGACAGTCATCCACTTCCCCATTTATTGAAAAATACATGTCAATCTGTCTCCTCCAGGTGGAATAGTTTAACCCCGTTAAAAGTTCAATCTGATTAAGAGTGACTACCTGGACACCTAGAGAGCAATCAAAAAATCACAAAATTAGTTCTTGTTTGTTAAGTTTGTGAGATTTCTGTGTTTTATATATGTACCACTGGAAGCACAAAAGCCACAGATAACACCAATCATCACACAAAATTAACACATATACCAAAATATCCCAAAACTGAAGTTCATTATCCAACTACACTTATATAGCAGTAGATTGGACAATACTAAATGTTTGAAATACAAACCACAGTAATTAATCTCATGTTTTATAAGAGAAGTAGTCATCACCTAATGGCAGAAGAAAAACTTCTGAAATAACCAAATATGAGTTTAGAAACTATGTATGTATCTGTTTTGATTCTAAAGATTTCGTACAGATGCTTCTATGGAAGTCATAAGGTACAAAATTTTAAAATCAATAACACCAATTTTAAGTCTTTTATACCTTATAATTGTTCTGTAAACATGAAAAAGTTTTGCTATATGCAACATGCTAATCCAAATCTGCAGAACTCAAGACTTCTAAGGAATTTCTAAAAATTTTAAAACCAGATTCCTTTCACTGTAAATTGTATTGTAGTTGTTTATGGGAGACACAAAACAATCATTCCATGATTCTTTATCAATTTACAGTTTGAACAGATGGCCTAGATTATGCCTTATCACAAACTGAATCAATCGACATACATTAGTCTCTGCTCACAGCGCTGCAAGGTTAGCGAAAAATAATCATAGATAAGCAGCACACAATCATGATCAAGCAATACATCAAAATACATAGAGAATCGAATTTGAATTCCATCCGGCCCCATCTAGCAAACAGCAAATAATCCTATCCTATGTGCACGTTGGGATGTGCTTCTAGGGTTCTCTATTGCATTCCTAAACGTACCTGGTGAGCAGCAAAGATTGGATCCTCAAAACCAGATTCATGAGACGAATCTGTGCGTGTTGTTTCCTTGAGCTCCAAAACCCAGAATCCCAGAATCAGTCCGTTATCGCAACAGTCAGTTATTGACCAAGACCAAGGCTTGGGTATTCCTCCGAATGGGTCTCAGCTCAGATCACGCAGCCCAACAGGCCCAGGTAAGTTTTTGAATGGGCCAAGAACAATAGCAACGAAATTTTGGCCCTTTACTGAAATTTCTTTTGTTGCTTGAGTCACAATCCAAAAAACGTAGGATTTTTTCATGTTGATTTTACTTAAGCGATTTACATGCGAGATTTTGAGCAGTAGGCTCTGATACCAATTGAAAACATAGCATGAAGATCAATCAAGACATGTAAACACATCAACAACAAGCTGAAGGAGATCAGAAGCTTACCAGCTGCATTCACCGAGACTGCCATCTTCTTGAGTTTATGTCTTCTGTTCATAATGTTGCTTACATGTACACTAGGAATAACTACACAATTGTGACTCTCATTACATTATCCAAGATTCAATATAATGCCAACATCATATAAACACAATTGTACAATGTTCACTCTTTCATTTTGCATTATACATATCTTGTCGGTGAAAGGGACGAGAATCTATTTTATGCATGGCTTGGTGGCGGGAGTGTAATGGTGAGTCGGTACTTGGTATACTACTAAATATGACTGTTATTATTGGTAGTAAGATGTTGTTGTAGCTTTGCTAGATTTATATAATTTTATCTTCATGACTTGTTGGAGGAAAGGAAGAAAAGAAATGGCCATATAACTCCATACTTTTCTTGGGATACAATGTTCATTTCGCTCCAAGATACTACACTATCTTGCTGTAACTTTAAGTGAATTGGGACTCAATTATATTTCTGGATGCCTATCTCATATGTATCTGAAGAAAGTAGCCAGTTTTTGTAGCCTTCAGTGAACTTCAGTTGTCTTCTTTAATTGTCATTTGTTCTGGATCCAGGAGGATAGAAGGGATGCTATCTCTCATATGAATGCATTGGTTGAGTCCAGCAGGGGAAATCCTGTTGTGGTAAGTTCTGTTAAGATTTGAGAAAATATTTTCTGTCTACATTTTATTGATTGACTTCTTGACTTGACTGTATCACTCATTTGGATTAGATTTCTCTGACTTATGTTTTCAGGCTCAAATTTTGGAGAACAAGGAGTCATCTCAGTTTCTATCAATATTACAGACATTGATTGTTTTCAAGGTTCACACCTCCCTATTTTGTTTTAACCTTTTCCTAAACCGATATCGGATTTTGTATTAAGTTAATCTAATGTTGATAGTAACTCCAATTCTGGAATTATATTATTTTTTGGTAGGCAGGTAGGAGTCAATGATATAAGAAATTTGTGGCAGAAAAAGGTATTGCAGATGAAACTTATGATGAGAGAAAAACAGCTCTTTTTCGTGTTCAAGGGACAAGTCCAAACAACATCCAGGCCATCCAAGTTGATCCGGTAAGGCCTTCATTCTCTCTTGAGCTCTGATTCTTCAGCCTGCAACTGCATATGCCGGCTTCAATTGAATTTAAAATGGTACTGTTTCAGGTTTCTGGCTCTTTGAACTCTTCCTATTGCTACATCTTGCAAACTGTCACATATGTTATCAGTTGGATTGGGAATCTTTCGTCGACTAGAGATCATGATCTTCTGGACAGAATGTTGGAGCTAATAAATGTGACAAATTCTTCAACTCTTACACTATACCACAATCTCTTTCTAATAAAATTTGTAAATATGGCATTCAAATGATATATATCAGAACAGCGTATCTTTACTTGGACTTCAGTCATAATCGTGACTGAATACTTATTCTGTTGTGCTGTTTAGCCAACATGGCAAGCCACATCAGTGAGGGAGGGTAGCGAATATGAGATATTCTGGAATGCACTTGGTGGAAAGGCAGAGTATGCAAGGGGAAAAGAAGTAAAAGGATATGTAGAAGATTCTCATTTGTTTATGCTGAGGGGAATTGAAGGTAACCAAGTCTGTCTTTGATTTTCCTTG
The DNA here is from genome assembly GCA_946800695.1 of Geum urbanum. Lineage (NCBI taxonomy): Eukaryota > Viridiplantae > Streptophyta > Magnoliopsida > Rosales > Rosaceae > Geum > Geum urbanum. The sequence continues at coordinate 35,196,507 of OX327016.1, forward strand.
GTTCCACTTCAAAGTCAGGAAAACATGGCGTTACATTGGCTATAGAATTATCCTAACTGACGGGTTTGCTTCTTCTGCATCTTGATTGGAAATTCCCATTCAGGTGATCTCAAGGTACATATTTACACACAATATATATAAGTGTGCAGCTCCATCGTTTTGCAAAAGTAATAATCTTAATATATTTGCTGTCAAATTTTCAAAAACCTAATAGTTTCGGACTTTCGGCTATGCTTTAATTCTAATGCAGAATATCAGAAACCTAATTATGGATGACGAATTAGTGCTGGTTGAACTTATACTTCATCTGAATCAATTTAAATACGTCAGGTGCAAGAGAGATACAATATCACACAGGATGATTTGACTACTGAGGACGTCTTAGTCCTTAATTGCCACACAGAGATATATGTTTGGATTGGAAGCCACTCAAAAATTAGAACAAAGCAACAAGCACTTATTCTTGGCCTAGTAAGCACAGCGCATCTCATGATCAATTGTTTCACACAAATACTATAAAGATAACAATCGTCACGTTATGTGATTCCAGTGACCTAAACACGTATACTTGTTTACTGCATATTAATTCATCACGCGGTCTCTCTGGTCTCATATTCACATTTATTCTGTGGATTTGGCCACAACTTATCTAATCTATCCATTTCAAGTACCCGATGTAATCAGTTGCTAGTGCTTTAATTCTTCTGATGTACAAGTAATAAGTTCCTTACGTACTGGTACTATTCTTTTCTGAGATACCTACTTGGTTCTTGCAGAAATTTCTTGAGACTGATGTACTTGTCGAAGGGCTCTCTACGGACACTCCTATTTATGTTGTTAGTGAAGGGGATGAACCGCCATTTTTCACTCGTTTCTTTGAATGGGATCCCTCAAAGTCAAATGTAAGATCATTCCCCTAGTTTCATTATGTTTGTCAAAATCAGGAACCTAAGTAAAGATGTCGGGAAATTACGTTCATTGATATTATCTATTTAACTAACTTTCAAGCTTGTAGATGCATGGAAACTCATTTGAGCGAAGCTTGCTATTTTGAAGGGAAAACCAGAACAGCTAGAAGTATGTAAAGTTCAACATGTTTTCGCGGTCTTGTACTTTTTGTTTCATTGGTTCAATCTGTGCGGTTTAATTTCTGCACCCATCTGTTTTTTTTTATAAAAAAAATCTCCTCTTATTCAATATCTTCTCCTCATTATACAGATTTCTCATGGTTAAACGGCTCTGCAGTCACCAAAAAGAAGTTCATGGAAAGCATACTCCAGGGAGACAACCCCAGATAGTTTGAGAAGCAAGTACATAAGTTCCAATGGCCGGACAAGAAGCTTTTCTCCTGCATCTGGGGCATCATTTCCAATCATAAACTCTTCGAGCAGTCACAACTTGTCCAGCTCAACTCCAATTGCCAGGAAACTCTTTAGAGGATCTTCCCTTAATGCCAGTCCAGGTAATAAAGCATCTGAAATAATGACATTCATAAAAAATTTATGAAACCTCCAATATTATGTTGCACTAAATTTATCTATTAATTCGTCTTGCGACATGTTTTGCAAATGTCTTTTATCTGTGAACATTTTTAACACTAAATCTCCTGAAACTTTATTTTCTTGTTTGTCCTCAATACTGTATCTCTAACGATCCTTTTTGCAGATGAGTCATTGCCTCATTGGTGCCTGCAGGTTCTCCGGCAGCAGAGCAAAATACATCGGAAAATGTGGGTAGCACTCAGGCTGATGGAAGTGAGAATGACAAAAACTTGTTAGTTTATCCATATGAACGATTGACAATCAATTCAAGAGACCTGGAAACCAGCATAGACATAACCAAAAGAGAGGAAACTCCTTTCGCTACCAGACTAAACTGTCGATTGGCAGTTCCAACTTATACTTCAAGAAGTTATATATTGTCGTCAAATTTTATGGCTTTTGCATGCCATACTTTTGATGCATGTTAAATATCTCTCTCAGTCTAGTAAGGAATGACTGACCTGCGTCTTGTGGTGGGTGTAGGCATATCTATCTGAAGAAGAGTTCAAAGTGAAATTCGGCATTACTAAAAGAGACTTTTATAGGCTTCCCAAGTGGAAACAGAACAAGCAGAAGATGGCACTTCATCTTTTTTCTGATTCTAGCTCCTGACCATATGCAATTGTCATTACCTACAAATCTTTGTGATGTCGCAGAGGAATGCTCAGACCAGTAGATATAAACCTCTATCCATACATGTCTAAATTTGTTGTCTTTGTAACCAAGTCATGAAGTCAGGATAGATTGATTGTATTGACCCAACAAGGTACGCTTGAATTCTGATCATTGGTTTGGGGCCTTTTGGGGATTTTTAGTGGTGTTTTTAGCCAATAGAGTGATCTTTTCTCCACGTGAAGAAGTTGGAATTAAACAATGAGTAAAATATCGGATATTAAGAATATATTGACCGCTAAAAATATAGAAATTTCAATAAAAATAAAAAAAATTCAATGAAAATATCGAGAAAATATCGATATAAGTAAAATTTTTGACAAATATTATGGAAATTTAAAAATAAGAATTAGTTGTTCTTTTCCATATCTTAAAACCAAATACTTGATATATACGTTAATGATGAATAAAAGTTAAGAAATCTTCCATAGTAGGGTTGGTTGGGTGTTGAGACTTGTGTCTTGCCCACCAAATGTCAAATCTTAGTGTTGAAAGTTGATTTTTGTTTGGAATTTGCTTTAATTGGGTTTGGGCCTTCACAATTTGTGCGGGATGGCCACAATTTCGTCGAGATTTTTGGCAAGAATCTCAGAAACCATAATATCGTGTATTAAATGGCTTAATTATATCGGGATGCTATCGATATTTCAAAGCTTGGAATTAAGTATCTTCGTTTAGCAAGTGAGTACCTAGTGCCATGTTTCGATGCAACTGAAACAATCTATGGTCACCGTATAGACGAGAAGAATAGTCATTTGGATTGAAGAACGGGATATAGATAAACCTTTAATGGCCACGCACGAGTGTTGTACTTGAATCAATCATCAGAGCACAGTAGTAGTTCATTTCAAGTTTTCGACACTCACCAAATCAAACAAAACTTAACGTACAACACAAACAAAAAGCAATCCATTTTTCCCCTTTCAAAAAAAAGAAAGAAATCCATTTTTCAAAACAAACACTAGTGTTCGATTCGGCGTTGAAACAAAGAAACCAAATCGCTACTCAACAAAAAACGCCTCATCCACCTTCACCTAAACAAAGAAAACAAAGCCGTTATCTTTATCTTGGAAGCATATATATACCATTCAACTTGTACAAAGTACAAACCCACTTCTAACCCCTCATCCTCGTATCTCTATCTATCCAGGTCACCGGAAATGATGACTTTCCGGCGACCGTTGTCTCTCTTCTTCTTCTTCCTCCTTTTACTCTCCACCCAATCTACCGCCGCCGCCCGTAAAACCCACAAAATCCGCGGCCCAATCAAAACCGTCGTCGTTTTAGTCATGGAGAATCGCTCCTTCGACCACATCCTCGGCTGGCTCAAGTCGACCCGACCCGAAATCGACGGCCTCACGGGCAAAGAATCCAACCGCCTCTCCGTATCCGACCCGACCTCGCCCCAAGTCCACGTCACCGACGACGCCTACTTCATCGACTGCGACCCGGGCCACTCTTTCCAGGCGATCCGCGAGCAGATATTCGGATCCAATTTGAGCTCCGGCAACCCGGCTCTAATGAACGGGTTCGCTCAACAAGCCTCGTCCATGTCCCCCGGAATGCCCGCAACCGTCATGAGCGGGTTCAAACCTGAAGTCCTCCCCGTCTACGCCGCGCTGGCGAATAACTTCGGCGTCTTCGACCGGTGGTTCGCTTCGGTTCCGGCGTCGACTCAGCCGAACCGGTTCTACGTCCACTCCGCCACGTCACACGGCGCGACGAGCAACGTCCGCAAAGATCTCATCCACGGGTTCCCCCAGAAAACCATCTTCGACTCGCTTGACGAAAACGCCCTCACCTTCGGAATTTATTACCAAAACATCCCGGCCACCCTGTTCTTCAAGAGCCTGAGGAAGCTGAGGCACGTAGCCAAGTTCCACAGCTACGCGCTGAAATTCAAGCTCCACGCAAAGCTCGGGAGGCTTCCGAATTACGCGGTGATCGAGCAGCGCTACTTCGACGTGAAGGAGATGCCGGCCAACGACGACCACCCGTCGCATGACGTGGCGAGAGGACAGAGGTTCGTGAAAGAGGTCTACGAGACGCTCAGGGCTAGCCCGCAGTGGAAAGAAATGGCCTTGTTGATCACGTACGATGAGCACGGTGGGTTTTATGACCATGTGCCCACGCCAGTTTCAGGTGTTCCGAACCCGGATGGGATTATTGGGCCTGACCCGTTTTACTTCCGGTTTGACCGGTTGGGTGTGAGGGTGCCTACCCTACTGGTCTCGCCCTGGGTCGAAAAGGGTACCGGTCAGTTTGGGTCTTATTCTCTTCTTTGTTTGTTGGATACTGCATTTGTTTTGTTTGTTTGTTTGTTTCAAGTTTACGACTTTGATTATTTGATATGGTATACTTCTATATATATATGCATAGGGTGGATATAGAAGTGCTTAATTAGTTAGTCGAAAATGATTTAATTCGAGTCTCTTGGTTAGAATTTGGTAGCCTGTATGGGGTAGGCTATCAACTTTTGCATCGTAATTTTGAATCTCGCGCAATAATTTTTGCAGATGGCTAGTAGAGTTGATGTAGTTCACCTTTTATGAATTGAGAGATCTATGCTGACTTTTGAGTCTTTTAACTTTTAATAACTGTTACTAGAAAGGTTCTGTGTCCTTCTTATGGTCTTTAACGGTGAGCATGATGTACATCGATTGATATTATGTTATAAGCCATTAAAGAGGCAATAATTACCCGATAATTCTATCAAGCAGGGAATTCTAATCATGTATATAGGAAATGGGAGCTTAAGCATTTTTCTTTGCCGTTACACTGGAGGGCTTTTCTGCATGTTAGATTCCCTGCCTCATTTGGTTTTCGTAATCTCTTTCAGATGCTTTTGGTTCTGACACTATAAACAACATATCCCTTTCTCCAATTAGAAATTTGCTGATTGCATTTCCTTATCCTCGTTTTATGACTTCTGAATGCGTATTCTGTATGAAGAAGAATGAACTGATCAACTATTGTTATTTTGTCACAGTGATCCACGAGCCAACAGGGCCAACACCACATTCGCAGTTTGAGCATTCTTCTATTGCCGCAACTGTCAAGAAGCTTTTCAATTTAAAATCCAACTTCCTGACAAAGAGAGATGCTTGGGCTGGTACATTTGAGAGCTACTTTAGCCTCCGTGATACTCCTCGCGATGACTGTCCAGGTTTGAATTGAAACCCTCAGATTATTTTCTTTTTAAGATTAAGATCTTACCTTATGAAAAGGAGATGCATTGTATCCTTTTATCAACTAAAGAAGGTGTGTTTTATCGTTGTAAGAATGTTTTCCTTTTTGTGCACTTGTCATCTAAGATTAACCCTCTGATTCTATTACAGAGACTCTTCCGGAGGTGATGAAATCACTGAGGCCAGGGGGACCAAGAGAAGATGTGAGCCTCTCAGAATTTCAAGTTGAACTGATCCAACTTGCTTCCCAGCTCAACGGTGATCACGTACTCAACACTTATCCATATATTGGCGAAAGGATGAATGTCCGTGAAGCCAACAGTTATGCAGAGGATGCTGTGAAGAGGTTTCTGGAAGCTGGGAGAGCAGCTCTGAAAACCGGAGCAAATGATTCTGCAATTGTTATGATGAGGCCATCACTCACTAGCCGAGTTAAGATCCAGGATCATGGTTCGTACCTAGAATCTCAATAACTAATCCTTCAAAAATAGCTGCTGTAAATAGGAGATAACACTATATATGTAGTGCTGTACAAGTAAGCAATGATTCCACACCTAAATGTTGATGGTATATCAAGCTAGCCAGTTATATATGTATATTACACGATCCTGACTACTTGCTACTTGCTAGGTTATTATAATCTATCAAAGAACCTTAGTGTTACAAAGAGTAAGAAAATGGAAATTTAATGTATTCAATATTTGACCCACTTTCCGTGATCTATTGGTTGGTATGGATACTTGATACTTACACCGACGCATTGGCCCTCCAACTCAAATAGTGGTAAACAGGCAAGCTGGTAAGTCTATCAACAATGCATGCATTGATAAAGCGACCCTCAATTATGTATCCACCCTTCAAACTTCAATTCTGTCATTGACACACAATAACTATCAGAAGCTGGCTATATGCCTATGTGATCCATTCTCTCTGAAACCACTCCTCAAGTTATCATCAGCACCCTCCGTTTCATATCCAATTCATGGCGGCAACATGGGAGGAAAGTGTCACAAACTCCATCAACACCATCTATCTCCTCTTCTCTGCTTACCTCGTCTTCGTCATGCAGCTCGGGTTTGCCATGCTCTGCGCTGGCTCTGTTCGAGCCAAGAATGCCATGAACATAATGCTCACCAACGTTGTTGATGCTGTCGTAGGCAGCCTTTCGTTCTATCTCTTTGGCTTCGCTTTTGCATTCGGAGAAGGGTCCAACTCCAACCCTTTCATTGGTACCGATTTCTTTGCTCTCAAGGATATTCCCAGCAGCACATCTTATGACTACAGCTTCTTTCTATTCCAATGGGCATTTGCTATAGCTGTTGCGGGTATAACAAGTGGTTCAATAGCCGAGAGGACCCAGTTCAGTGCATATCTCATCTTCTCTTGTTTCTTGTCAGGGTTTGTGTACCCTGTGGTGGTTCACTGGGTTTGGTCATCAAGTGGCTGGCTCAATCCTAGTTCAACTAGTTTCTTGCTGTTTGGTTCTGGTGCCATCGACTTTGCTGGGAGTGGTGTGGTACATTTGGTCGGTGGGATTGCTGGGCTTTGGGGCTCATTCATTGAAGGCCCAAGAGTGGGCCGGTTTGATGCATTTGGGAAGGCTATTCCGATAAGAGGCCACAATGCGACGCTCGTGGTTCTCGGTACATTCTTGTTGTGGTTCGGGTGGTTCGGGTTCAACCCGGGTTCGTTCACTGAGATTCTCGTCGCTTATCCGGATACTACGGACGAAGGGAATTGGACTGCAGTGGGCCGGACCGCAGTTGTGACTACGTTAGCCGGATCCACCTCTGGAATCGTAACTCTCTTTGGTCGGCGACTACTAGTGGGCCATTGGGATGCACTAGACGTTTGCAACGGAGTGCTTGGTGGGTTTGTTGCAATAACTTCCGGATGCGCGGTGGTCGAACCGTGGGCTGCAGTTGTTTGTGGGTTCGTCGCCGCTTGGGTCCTCATTGGGCTGAATATCTTGGCCCTCAAGCTCCAATTCGACGACCCATTAGAGGCCACCCAGTTACACGGTGGGTGTGGCGCTTGGGGTTTGATTTTTACGGGTCTGTTTGCCAAGGAGGACTTCGTGGTCCAAGCCTACAATGCAGGCGTGGTTGGTGTAGCACGGCCTTATGGTCTGCTAATGGGTGGAGGTTGGGGCCTGCTGGGCGCCCAAGTAGTTGAAGCTGTGGTGATTGTGGGCTGGGTCAGCTTGACAATGGGTCCTCTCTTCTACATCCTTCACAAGCTTGACGTTCTGAGGATCTCTGTTGATGAAGAGATTGCAGGTCTTGACGTCTCTAGGCATGGAGGCCGTGCCTATATTCACACAGATGAGAATCATCCTCACCTTTATGCAGATTATGTGAGTATGCAAGATGATGGGTCTTAATCCTACAGTGTGGCAGCTCCCCACTCTGGTTCTTCTCAAACTTTGCACAAAGTTCTCCAATCGCTTCAATTTGATTCAAATTTCTGCAATGCAAAAAACGTTGTTCTCTAGTTTTCATGTGTACAAGTAAACATTAGCAAGTGTGTCTAAATTTACGACACATTACAGCACCTAAAAGAAAGAAACACATTATTTTTGTACAGAAACCGTAATCTGATATATACATCCATTTTTCAAGCCAATCAAAACTATGGCCAAGTGCATTTACAATTCAAAAGATCCCGTGTTATAATCACAGCTGGGGTCACTATACATGGGACTCACTGAACATGAGAATCATGGGTAAGATATACAGGATCTGGAACAACAAGAGGCAATTTATCAATGTACATAAACAGTCTCTTGCGGTCCTCCCTAAAGATTGATGGTAGATCAATAACATCAGATTTTTCTGTGTAGATCCAAAGGTCTCCAGAGTTTACTCTTTGGAGACTATCACGGCAAAAGGGGCATGACTGAGACCGGTTACGCCTGAGGGAAAGAGAGAACAGATCAGGTTCCTCTGTATAGTAGACTATAGGGAAGGCAAAAACATCTAATAAACAATAAAAAGGAAAACTGAAAGCCAAGCCTGTAGCATTTGTAAATGCAGTGTCAACCATCATTTAAGCAAGGCAGACTTCCCATTTAACCCGTCAACTAAATATAATAAAAGGAAAGTGTCCAAAATCAACGTTCTTTCATTGTAAGGAGGATAACTGGTGTACAAGAAGCGCACCATGTATCATCAGTCATGAACCTTAAACAATGTGCATTCCAGTATATGCACTATAGTACTATACATTGTCAGCCTTTTATGAGGATAAGAAGACAAACTGTATTACTTATCCCATCAACTTTTTTTCTTTTCTTTTTGAATAGATTGAAGACTGTTATAACTTGGTCATGGTATAAGTTCAGCTCCTTTCTTTAACATAATACATAGATCAAGAATCAGGATAAATCTAATTGAAGTTATGAAAACCTTAGAATGATGAAAAAAATATGGAAAAACTCAAAAAAGAAAGAAACAAAGAGAGGTCAAAAAGCTTACCAGTCTCGATAACACTTCAAACACAGTGAATGACTGCAGTTAGGTAACACAACTTTGCTGTTTATCTCCATACAAATCCCACACTCTTCTTCCCTTTCCATGTCAATTTCAGAGAGCATACCTCTCCCCAACTCATCCTTTCTTCTGAATCTGACGGTGCAAACCTCCTTTTGTTTCCTGTCCTCCAGATCTGTGATACCCTTTTGAAGTTGCAACAAAGAAGGAAATATCACCCCTGTCAAGGAATAGCAAAGTTACTCCCACCTAATCCTACAGCTTCCCAAGAGGATGAAACTTCCAAATTTAGAATCCTACGACTTTCTGTAGACATACTAATCCATCAGTACAGTTCATGTTAATATCCCGACTCACCATAAAATTCTTTAATGCTGGCCTTCCTTTCATAAATTGACATGGTGGTCTTTCCATCAGCATAAGTCTGTACCAGATCACATGTCATGACAAAGTACATCATTTACAAAGGAGATTATATGAAGAATTAAAGATTGGAAAGTTGGACATCAAGAATCAATATTATAAAACACACCAAACTAATTTGGGGACAACGAATGAGAGAGGAAGTTGATTAAACTTCATTTGAGATATATTAGTAAACACATTTTATTACTATTTAACATCTCTATCACCTCTTTATAAATAGATGTTCTCTTTAAATTAGAGAAGAAAACACAACACAACACAAAACAAAACAAAAACCGGTTTAACTTTTAAGAATCTACAAAATACAATTAGATATAAGAGAACGTACCACATAAATAAGAATTCTAAGCAAGCCAAGGGCGCCAGCTAGCTGGCAATCAGTCCACTGAACAAGAAATAGAAATAAATTTGCCACTGGACTGTAGGCTAGTCTCATCTGAAGTCGCGCTCCATCTTTCTCCCTCGGATAATCTAAAGCCCTGAAGAAGACAGAGTCCAAGCAAATCCTTTGATTAACAGACAGTGAACAATTATCCTATCACCAAAATCATATTATGCATTAAACCCACAACATCAATACACAATTTTTTGCACATGCAAACTCTATATCCAATACTTCCAGAGATTCTTAAACACACTGGCCTAACACAAACAATATTTGTTAGTACTTCACCACATCACAAAAAATTATATCACTTGATTTTAAGCATGTGATGGAGCATCTGCACATTACAATAAACCCAATAGGGACATCAGTTTCTACCAAACTTAAATTCCATACCATCTTTTTTCATCTTTGCATCCAAACAAAGGTAGTCAACTGAAGCTACTACAGACAATCAGGAATCACATAACTTGATCTCTTCTCAATAAATTACACATGATCACTGACCCTATTTCTATCCCGGGTATATGAACCTTATCCAGCATAAATAATCAAAAACCAAAAACACCACAGTAGAAACAAAAAGTAAGAGAATTTCTTGACAAAAGTTCCAAAATATACAGAAAAGAAAAGACAGACCCAAAAAACCCAAAATTGAGTCAAGAAAACGGAGACTTACAAAGTATTTGCGTGCTGAATATCTGCTTCGAGAGCCTTAAGAGAGTCCTTGTACGATTTTCCCATGGCCGGGTTTTCAACCGGAGGCTTATTCCCATCCACCGAAAAGAACCCAAAACCAGACAAGTTTCAACGGCCGAGAAAAACCCTAGAGATTTCTACAAGCAACCAATTACCGAGAGAGAGAGAGAGAGAGCCAGAGAGAGAAGAAGAGGTGAGAGTCTCGGACCAATACTAAAGCAGTGTCTCCTCTGCAACTTCTTAAGCAAACAACACTACGGGCTCTTTTTTTCGGATTTAATAAATTTATTTTCTTTTTTATCACCAACCCCATTATGGATTGTGCTAGAAGTTATTCTCTGCTGTAGTTCACATTTTCACAAGTACAGAACCTGTAGATATCAGCTACGTGTGGTGAAATATACGGCGCGGAAATCCGACGGTGTTTTGATGTGTGACATGGGGTTTTGTGATTCGTTGCTGAGGGAGAGCCGCCGCGATTAGAAAAAATTCGCATTCGATGTGCGGAGAGAGAAGAAAGTAAAAATAGATATATAACAATTATCTTTATTTTTTTTGATTTTTTTTGTTTTTCTATAAAAATTAAGAACTACCTATTTTCTTTATTATGAATTTTTTGGGGAATCCATATTTTGGTGAAGTCGAGGGTGCTTGACTTTATTATAGTAAATATTTCTGATTTTATCTGTTTTTATTTTAGTCCTCTTATTTCGATAAAAGTCTAACTTGGCCTGAATATCCAATTCTATACAGTTTAGTCCTTGTGAAAATGTGAAAGAGACAAAATTGACTAACTGGTCACTTATGTTTACCCAAAACGATAATTTAGTCAATATATATTGAATGTTATATATCAAAATGTTCACTCATCTTAATGTTTCGCTCTCAAATTAGCCATTCGAATTCAAAGGAACGTTAAAAAAAAGATATTATGTTTATTTTTAGGAGTATTTGTGTATTTTTAGTACCTATTTTATTTTCTTTTGGTTTCAAAGTCTTTTATTTTGGAGCGTTGATTTGTCCAAATCAAATCATTGACTTGCAAATTCGTCCAAATATGAAGGCGTCAGCGGGAGGCGTGTTTCGGCGACGGGGGGCAATGAGGTCGAGACGAGCTCGTTGTTATGCGGCAATGCGGCGGCTAGGCAACAGATCTGGATGTGAGGACCATGTGCGGCGCGCTCGAGGATTGGAGGCGTAGATGTGCGACCGAAAGTTGGAGGTGTCGCGATGTCATCGGGAGATGAGGAAACGGCTTAGCGAGATTGAGCATCCAACACCATGCATGGTGAGGTTGTGCTTTGAGGCCGCAGAAAAGCGGCGAGCGAGATGGAGTTGGGAGGGCGAATTTGCAGCTCAAGATGCTGGAGGCGACGAGCACCAAAAATGGTGAGGCTGAGGGACGTTGGAGGTGGAATGCTGGCAAGCCGAAGCGTAGGAGCGATGACTGTGATGTTAGATCACGACACTATTGCAGCATTTATGCGGAGAGAGAGAGAGAGAGAGAGAGAGAGAGAGAGAGAGAGAGAGAGAGAGAGAATTTGCCACATCTATGTCACATGACTTTTGTTAAGGTCTCAAATAATTGAATGACCATTTTGATATACTTTAACTAAAGATGAGTGATCATTTTGATATATGACATTTGATAGTGACCAAACTATCGAGTTGAGCAAATATAAGTGACCATTTAGTCAATTTTACCTTTTTTTTTGTAGTAATCTTTAACTTCATTAAAAACACGGGAGTGAAATGGCACAATTTGGTCCCTTATGTTTTTTTTGAAAGTTAATTTGATGATGACCCAAAGTAAGGGACCGAAAAATAAAATTTGGCCGAAAGCCAAATCCATTATCCGTTGCAAAATGCCCTACCAAAATTTTATTGACTTTCCATAAAGAGTTTTCTTCTTGGATAGTGACCTGCACACAGAATATCATTGCACATATGTTATTAAATTAGGGACAGCAACTTCCTTAATCCTGCGATTAATCCAATAATTATAAAGACAAACATGGTGGCTGGATTTTGGATAAGGGGGAAGGAGGATATACATAATTCATTACATCCTAGTCCACCCTGGCCCTCGATCCTAGAACAATTGGTTAGACTCGTATTTATATATAACATTATCGTAACACTTGTTATTAATTAAGCACAACTGATTATAATCAATTGACAACTAGCTCATCATCTACAGGCAAAGAACTGCTGGGATGAGAACAGGTCTTACGAATAAAGTAGGCTAAGGTTTTAGTTAAATTTGACTTAAAAAATAAAAATATCTTGTGGAATCTTTTTTTAGCCTATTAAAGTCTCTCACCATAAGCTAAATTCTTAGCCAAATTGATAGTCTTTTGACTCTAAAATACACTCCCATCATAAGCTAAATCTCAAGGTAAAGCCATTTCAACTTCTTTTGTCATATAAATGTAATTTTATACTTTTATGCATATTTTTTTCTCATATATATAATATTAAAAATAAATTAAAACTACAAATATTGAGAATGACATACATAGATCTTATTTCTTCAATATATGATAATTAAAAGATACAGCCAATGAAAATTAAAAAAAAATATAACACTAAATTTATTTGAAAACAAAAATAAACATTTAACGATCACGATTTCAAACTTATGTTCCTTCATGTCGCTGTCAAATATGTTCAATCAAAGCATCTCGAAGTTCATAATGAGCTTTCTTATCTTTAATTTTTCTATGGCGATCAAGAAATTGGTTAAAAGAAAAGAGGAGAATGAAAGAAAAAAACTTGCTGACCAAATTCTCGAAGAAAATCGGCGACTAAAGGAGTTGGTAGAAAAAAATATGTCTGATAGATGTACATTTTCTGCCAAACATGAGCAATATGCGGCTACGAAATTAGAGATTCAATGTCAGCGTGAGGATAACAAAATTATGTTCATGAGTTTGGATTCCATTTCAGATCCGAAAGATCGTGAGTATTTTGAGATGAGAAGAAATGAAATTAGGCAAAGAAGAGCTCGTGAATCCCAACAACAACAATCGCCCATGACGTTTGGCTATAACAATTTTGCTATCATAAATCTGTTCCAAGGTGACACACAAGCTACATTCAACTTTGGAAGCTTTGGTAATGCATTTCAAGTTTCAAGTCAATATGGATCAAGCAATGAATACGGAGCAATGCCAAATTATGGAGGAATTGGTGACTATGAAGGAATGAGTCTTTATGAAGGACATTTTGGATATGGAAAAGGTAAAGATTATGGAGGAAGCGGAGGTACCGGAACAAGCAATGGACATGGAGGATGCTCATAATGAAAGCGGTGGAGTACCGAATTGCTATTGATGGTTATTATAATATGGGTTTTTTTATTGAAAAATAATGTGTTTTTAATAAGTCTAGCATTTTATGTTAGTTATTTCGTTATATTGTAATTTTGTTAAGTTTAACATTTTGTGTTATTTACGTTTTAATAAGTAACGTAACTCTTTTCATGAATAAGTTATGTACTTTTTTTAATTTAATAATTAATCAAGTATATGATTTTATCTAAATATATTAGATATGTGAGTTACATGAAAGGTCTTGTCGAGATCTTCGCAATGGTAAAAAAATTAAATAGAAACGATTTTTTAGTTATGTAGTTGTGAAAGATTAAAAAAATTTAGTTCAAATTTAAAAATGATATAAAATAAAATAAGATGGTAGGTAGAAGGGTAAATTTGAAAAAAAAAATTGAATAAAATATTATTTGACTTTAGCCTATAAAAATGGAAAACCAAATTTGGTTTACAAAATTGCTTAGGTTAAATTTTTTGTCTTAAAAATTAAAATGATAAGTAACTATACGCTAAATTTAACTTTTTAGCCTATTATGAGATTGATTGCAGAACTTAAACAAGTGAGGTGCTAGCTTCAGGCAAATGGAATCAAAATACCTAACCACAGTATGGAATCAAATACAAAGTCAATTCCCAATGCCACTCATTAATTTCCAGACTTCTACGGTGTCAGAGAGAATAAAACCACATCATCCCTCAATGAGAGTGAAGCAGTCAACTCAGCAAGTCTTATTTTTCCCCCCTTCTTGAAGGCTGGATAAGTATGATTAGTTCTCATACTTATAACTTCAATCATACAGTTAGCCTACTATAATCAGCAGCATGCTTGGCAAAGCAATAAGTGAACCAGACTACATTGGAACAGAAGTATTCTAATACTACCATAATCATATAATGGAATGTGAACCAGACTACATTGGAACAGAAGTATTCTAATGCTACCATAATCATATAATGGAAATGGCACTTGAATTTCTATCTCCTTCTGAACAGAATAAGAATTTTGATTTATCAATCATCACCCTTTCAAGCAAAATAATTAAAACACAATTACACTTCGGCGACTCTCATAGAAATTAGTAGAGCTTCCCACAGATTCATAAGAGGTAAAAAAAAAAAAATACTTACTAACTTAAATCAACATTTTATGGACTTATTTAACAATGGAGACAAAGCAGGATCAATTTTGTCCTTGGATAATAAAAAAAACATGAACTCCATTGTTGCGTCTCCAAAAAATCCCTTCGCCACCATTTCATGAATAAGTGTCATAGCCGTAGATGGCCAGAATGACGTTGTTACTACTAATAACGGAGGAATCAGTAGTTAGCAGAGCCGTTAAGTCTGTTAATAGAACAGTTAAGGTTGTTAGGCTGGCACTAAGCACGTGTTGCTTATCCAGCTAGATATTAGCTGGCATTCTACACAATTCTGCATCTGTAGTACTATATAAAGGCTGTAAGAACATTTCGTTTGATTCTTAAGGCAATACAACAGTAAACACTTTGTCTTGGTGCATACGAAAGCTCTCAATTCTGGTTAGAATTCTTGTTTACATTTCTTGCTTCAATCTGTAGAAATGTCTGTAATTCACCATGTTATCATGGTATCAGAGCTCTCATAGCTCCTGAGCTGCTTCCATTTCTGTTTCTGTACGGTATATTTGTTACGAATGAGATCTATTTGTTCTCAAAGTTAGGGTTTAGTAAGATCGTTTTCAATTACAGATCTGTTGTGTATCGAGTTCAGGGGTTTTGAATCACATCGCAAATTCACTTGAAGTATTCAAATCGGACAAGTTCTACTTCTATTCTGATGTCATGTGGTTTTGTTTCTTGAGCTTTACACTGTGATTCATGAGATTCAGTGCATTCTTACTTCAATATCTGATGTGATAGATAGTAAACTGTGAATTTGGAGCATATACATAGAGAAATTGAGAAACTGTGTGTATTGAGATATATGTGTATGAAGAAATTGTGATGTGCACTATGTGTGTTTCTTGAGCCTGAGAAAAACTGTGAGGAGCAATTTATGTGTGAACAGATTTGTGTAGTCTTTAAATGTGTTGAACTCTGTGGAGCTAAGAAGAGAGTGAATTTGATACTGTGAATTTGATCTGTGAATTTTACAAAGTATTGGTGCATTCTTGATATTGAATAGTGAAATATACATCTGCTGGTATAATATTGTCTGAGCAGAAATGGCAACTTCATCTACCACATTTGTTCAATCAACTGATAATGGTCAGTCATCTCGTGCACTGACACAAGCTGATGTAAATGCATTACTGAGCATGCTAACTGTCAAACTTGGTGACTCTAACTTCATCAAATGTAGCTTCCAGTTTCAGTCATTGTTAGAGGGCAATGATTTGTTTGGTTTCTTTGATGGTACTGATGTTCAGCCTCCAAAATTTTGTCTCACTGAAGAGGGAGTAGTCACAAATGTGATAACTGATGCCTACAAACTGTGGAAAAAGACAGACAAAGCTTTACTAAGCCTGCTTATGGCAACATTAAGTGATGATGTCTTGGAACTCATCATTGGTTGCAGGACATCACATGAGGCCTGGACTGTGTTACTTGAAAGATTCTCTACTGTGTCTAGAGCAAACATTATGCAGCTGAAAATTGAACTTCAGACTATTCAAAAAGGAGCTGATAGTATTGAAAGATACTTATTGCGTATAAAGGCTGCAAGAGATCAACTTGTATCAGTTGGAGTTACTATAGCTGATGAAGATCTCATCATTGTGACACTCAATGGATTACCAGATGAGTATAATATGATAAGAATGGTACTAAGAGGTAGGGATACTCCTCTGTCCTTAAGAGATTTAAGGTCTCAGCTACTTGCTGCAGAAAGGGACATTGATGGAACAGTGTTCAGAGCTCATTCTTCAATGAGTGCTATGGCAACCAGAGGTGATTCAAACATTGACCCTAGAAGAAGTTGGACATCTGGTGATGGTAAAGCTAAATTCACAGGAGGACACAATAAGCCAAAGGGAAATGGTGGTACATCAAGTGAATGCTCTCACTGTGGAAAGAAAGGTCACACTTTTGACAAGTGTTATCAGCTTCATTCTTGTTAGATCTGTGGGAAACGTGGACACTTTGCTGATACATGTTTCCAAAATCCCAACTACAAGGGTGGTGCTCCATATCAGACTAATGGAGCCAATGAACCATTTAAAACTAATGGTGGTCCTGTTCCAGAATGTCAGATCTGTCATAGGAAAGGCCATACAGCTGTTAACTGTTTCTACAGGAATGACAATGGAGCTAATTCTGGTAATCCTTCAAGTGTCACTTGTCAGATATGTGGAGCTAAAGGTCATGTTGCTCTCAACTGTACTCAGAGGTCAAACTATGCTTATCAGGGCACAGAACCTCCATCCACCATTGCTGCAATGACTGCTCATGCTAGAGCAATGGCCTCTGGACATACAGCTAGCTCTTCTCACAGCTCTTCTGACAGTGTTGGCTCAGATGTATGGATTGGTGATTCTGGTGCTACTCATCACATGACATCTGAACTGAGAAATCTATCCATTGCTCATCCATATACCAATGACAACCAGATCACTATTGGTAATGGCACTGGTTTATGTATCTCTCACATTGGCACCTCCTCTATTACACCTTCTACACATACCTTTAAACTTCAGAATGTCTTGCATGTACCTAAGTTAGCAGTGAATCTACTGTCTCTAACTAAATTGTGCAAGGACAACAAGTGTTTTATTACACTTGATGACACTGATATATGTGTGCAGGACAAAGCAACCAGAGCTCTACTGTACCAAGGAAAGAGTAATGCAGATGGCTTGTTCATGTTCAAAAATCCAAGACATTTCTTCTCTACATCTCCAGTCTTCTCAGCTTACCTAGGTGGTGTTGTCAAGTCCAATCTATGGCATCAACGTTTTGGTCATCCTTCTACAGAAATTACAGCAAAGATGATGTCTCTTTCTAATATTCAGTCCAGTTCTGAATCTGTTAACTCTATGTGTGGTAATTGTTTACAAGGCAAAATGCACAAACTACCTTTTCCAAGGTCTGTACAACATAGTGAGATTCCTTTTACTAAGATTCATTCAGATGTATGGGGACCTTCACCATGTTTGTCTCTAGAGGGTTACAGATATTATGTCACCTTTATTGATGATTGTACAAGGTTCTGCTGGATATTTCCATTAATAAATAAATCAGATGTGTTTGCTACTTTTGTGAAGTTCCATGCCTTTGTGCTCAATCATTTTGGTTCCTCTATTAAATTCTTTCAATCAGATGGTGGAGGTGAATACATCAGCAAAGGGTTTCAGAATTTTCTGGCTTCAAAAGGTATTTTACACTATATTTCCTGTCCTTACACTCCTCAATAGAATGGTCTAGCAGAAAGAAAGCATAGACATTTAGTGGATACTGCAGTTACTTTAATGACAGCAGCTTCATTACCTAAATTTTGTTGGTTCCATGCTGTTGCTCATGCTGCCTATTTGATTAATAGAATGCCATGTAAGACTCTTCAGTTCTCCTCTCCTTATTCTCTTCTTTTCAAGTGTATTCCTTCTATTACTCATCTTAGAATTTTTGGCTCCACCTGTTTCCCTTATCTTAGGCCTTATGCCTCTGATAAACTGTCTCCCAAATCTGCTCCATGTGTTTTCTTAGGCTTTGCTCTAGGATACAAAGGGGTATTCTGTTATAACATTCCTCTTAAAAAACTGTGGATGTGTAGACATGTTGTTTTTGATGAGTCTACTTTTCCTTTTGCCTCCATGTCCTCTCCCATTCCATCTATCCCCTCCAATCCTGTTTCTGCTTCCTTTTTTGATGTCTCATTTCCTTCTTCTTCTTCTTCCTCTCCTGTTCAGAGGGTCATTATTACTTCTAATACTGAATCTGTTCCTTCTTCTCCATCTGTTGTCCATGTCTCTAATCATAGTCACTCCTCTCCTATTTCTGTTCCTATTCCTCATAGTCCTATCTCTCCTGTTCCTACTATTGATAGTAGTGAAGTATCTGTTGAGTCTCCATCTAGTGATCCTGTCATACCTATTGATCCGTGCATACCTATTGATCCTGTCATGCCTGCTGATCCAGAACTGCAATTTATTGATGCTCAAAATTACAATGATCACTCCATGATTACAAGGGCCAAGAATGGTATAGTCAAGAAAAAGACTTTTGAAGATTATTGTGCATTCTCTACTATTATTCAGGACAAACTATACAATGAGTATGCTGAATTTGCTGGCTTCACTGCTGTTACTGACATTCTAGATCCTCATGAGCCAAAGTCCTTTAAATCTGCCAATGGTAAACCTGAGTGGGATGCTGCAATGCAGACAGAAATTGATGCCCTACACAAACAAGATACTTGGACTTTAGTCCCTTGTCCTTCCCATAAGAATATTGTAGGCAGCAAATGGATCTATAAAGTGAAGAAAAATCAAGATGGCACTGTCTCCAGGTATAAAGCTCGTCTGGTAGCTCAAGGCTTTTCTCAAGAACATGGTCTTGACTATGAAGAAACCTTTAGTCCAGTGGTTAAACATAGCACTGTTCGTCTAATCCTAGCTCTTGCTGCTATGTACAGATGGAATCTGAGGCAACTTGATGTTACAAATGCATTTCTACATGGTGATCTTAAGGAAGAGGTCTATATGAAACAACCTCAGGGTTTTGTTGATCCTATTCATCCTGATTATGTATGCCTCCTTAAGAAGTCTTTGTATGGTCTTAAGCAGGCTCCTCGTGCCTGGCATGCTAAGTTTACAAGTTTTCTTCCTGGTCTGGGATTTAATTTCTCTCATTCTGATCCTAGCATGTTCATTCGCACAAGTCCTGCTGGTGTTGTCATTTTACTCCTCTATGTTGATGACATTGTCATCACTGGTTCTGATACTGCTGGCATTGAGCTTGTTATCTCTGAGCTCAACTCAGTGTTTGACATGAAAGATCTTGGTGTTCTCAAATACTTTCTGGGATTGGAAGTTCATTATACTTCTACAGGTCTTCTTATTAGTCAAAAGAAATATGCTACTGATCTTCTCATTCGTGCTGGAATGAGTACTACTAAGCCTTGTTCAACTCCATGTCTTCCCCATGCTCAACTACTCAAGCATCAAGGTACACTTTTACAGGATCCTACACTTTACAGAAGCCTTGTTGGAGCTCTTCAATATCTCACATTTACTCGTCCAGATATTGCTTATTCTGTCAATACAGTGTGCCAATTTATGTCATCTCCAACTGATGCTCACTTTACTACTGTAAAAAGGATCTTAAGGTACATCCAGGGTACTTTAGATCAGGGTCTGTTTTATGCCTATGGAAATTCTCGTTCTCTTCGTTATGGTCCATGCATTCAAGCTTATTGTGATGCTGATTGGGCTGGTGATGTAAACACTAGAAGATCTACTACTGGCTTTGTTATTTTCTTAGGTAACAATCCAGTTTCTTGGCAGTCTAAGAAACAAGGTAGTGTCTCTCGTAGTTCTACAGAAGCTGAATATCGTGCTCTAGCTAACACTACAGCTGAGATCTCCTGGATACGCCATCTTCTGTGTGATTTGCAGATTACAATTCCACGCCCTCCTTTACTCAAAAGTGACAATTTATCTGCTCTTGCCTTGGCCTCTAATCCTGTCTTTCACTCTCGTATCAAACATCTTGATAATGACTTCCACTTTGTTTGTGAACATGTTCAGAAACAAGATCTATTGCTTCAATATGTCCCTACTGCTTATCAAACTGCTGACATTCTCACTAAAGGCTTACATGGTCCAGCATATCGTTCTCACATTATCAATCTCAGCATGGTTACCCTTGCTGAGCTTGAGGGAGGGTAATAACGGAGGAATCAGTAGTTAGCAGAGCCGTTAAGTCTGTTAATAGAACAGTTAAGGTTGTTAGGCTGGCACTAAGCACGTGTTGCTTATCCAGCTAGATATTAACTGGCATTCTACACAATTCTGCATCTATAGTACTATATAAAGGCTGTAAGAACATTTCGTTTGATTCTTAAGGCAATACAACAGTAAAAGCTTTGTCTTGGTGCATACGAAAGCTCTCAATTCTGGTTAGAATTCTTGTTTACATTTCTTGCTTCAATCTGTAGAAATGTCTGTAATTCACCATGTTATCAACTACTTTTAGCAATCTCCCATTACACTATGCTGGAGCTTCTACTTCAGAGTTCAGACCTGCCCCGATAAAGAATTTTAAAAAACACAATGTCAGCAATTCATTTATTTAATTCCAAATTCTACACCTTATAATTGGTACGTATCAGTTCTCATGTCATTTGTATTAATTCATAGCCAACAAACATAGAACATCCGAGAAGAATGATCCGGTATTGATCCAACATGTGTAGAGCTTGACAATTCTAACTAGCGACTACAATTTTCCGACTTCGTAGCATTTGGGAAACAATATTGATAGATTTTTAATCTATACAAAAGAATTGTAAGCCTACACTGCCTAAAAGTCTCGTCTACCATAACGTCTCCGCCTCTGCTGATATGATATCAAGGCCTCTGCAAACTCGGCTTTACCAAAATCAGGCCAAAGAGCTGGTACAAAGAAAAGTTCTGTGTAGGCCAACTGCCACAAAAGGAAATTACTCACTCTGAGTTCGTCACTGGTTCGAATAAGTAGGTCAGGGTAAGGAAACTCGGTACAGTTAGTTTCTAATTCCTGCTCGATCGCACTTTCATCGATATCTTCGACTTGCATGAAGCCGTCTTTTACCTTCTGAGAAATGCTTTTGCATGCTTGAACTACATCGTATTTCCCACTGTAGCTCACCGCAACAATAAGTTGGAGTCTACAGTTGTCTTTTGTTTTCTCTTCTGCACCACTTATCAGTTTTTGAAGAGACTTGGGAAGCTTTGATGAATCTCCAATGACTGATATTCGAATGCCATCCCTGTCATAGAAAATCAGATGTTTTGTAGAGTACATGTAACTGATGTAAGTATGGGTAGAACGAGACTGAGTATAGCCAGATAAATATTAACAAACAATAAAAAGAATCAAGCAAAAACCATTCTCATTGACCAGCTAGCCATACAGTACAAATCTTTGCTTTCTAGCTGGTCAATTTTCAGCAAATACATAAGTCAATTTCTAACTGTTGAACACCCATATAAGTTCATGGATTAATCTTGGTGATGGTAGCGTCCACCAAAGTTGCAAATGTTATATCTTCTTGTTTGAAAGCTTCACCAGAACCAGTTCTAAGTTCCACCAAAGTAACAAACGTTCTATCTTTGCAACTTCCACCAAAGTTACTCATCCAATCCTTAAAAACAAAAGTGCACTACTGAACAAGTAAGCAATTCACATATTCTGGTTGAAGAAGAAATTTGTAGACGAATGGAGTTCATATTCTACGCGGCAAGACAATTGATTTTTACAAATCCTTCAACAAACTCATAAAATAATTAACATCCATCACAGACTAAATCATTTCAAAATGCCAAGGGACGGGAAAATTGCGTGTGGTGATTTTGATTGCGTAAAAGGCCCTAAACTAATAGTTGGCGCCACAACTTTAGTTTGGTTGAAATTAGACCAAGCACTTATTCAGATTAAATCAAGAGAGATGTGATAAAGTGCTACCTAGCAAGATTGTTGGTTTCTGTCTTGATCATCCCTTCAAACAAACTCATCAAGAACTCAACCTCCATCTACATTACAACCAAACCAAATCATTACACCAAAAAATAAAATGAAGAAGCACTTTTTAGTTGCTTTTGTGAAAAGCAGAAGCTAAAAAGCAGTAACTGACCTTTGGGCGAGTCCAGTTATCATAAGAAAACGCAAAGACTGTGAGGACCGTAATCCCCCATTTCCTACTCAAGTCCACGATCTCCTTCAACGCCCGCGCACCCGCCTGGTGACCCGACCCGGACGGCAACCCTCTCCGCCTGGCCCACCTCACGTTCCCGTCCATGATCATCGCCACGTGCCTCGGCATCGACTCCCGCCGCAGACCCGCCGGCAGCATCGACTCAGGCTCTTCCTCCTCTTCCTTGACAGCGGCGGCGCGGTGGCGGCGGCGGAGGAGGAGTGAGCTGGTGACGGTTGATTGGGGCTTGGAGTGGAGGACAGCTGGAAAAGGCGGGAAGCGCAGAGATAGCATTTTATACTGCTTTGTTGGTTGGTTGGTTGGAGATAAGATTTAAGCTTCGAATTTGTGCTGCTGCGACTGTAGCTTAGCGCCGCTCTCACTTGAGCACTTCATATTTTGCGGGAAAGAAACTGCGCGACTTGGTTTCTTCCCTTGTGAAAGATTTTACCCAAAAACTTCGGGTCGGGTCATTTGATTTGGGCCTGTTAGCCAGTATGGTCGGCCCAGATGGAGTTTCCACATAAGCTTCCAGTATCCCGCTTTATATACTGCTATCGACTTCAATAGAGCTACAACCAGGTTCTTTCTGTATTCCTGAATCCCGCATAAGCTTCCTCAACTCAGAAGTTGCTTCCCAATTCCCTGTTTTCGCATATAGATTCGACAATAGTACATAGGCTCCACGGTTTTTGGGGTCCAAGCTGAGCAAATGGCTACAAGCTTTTTCTGCAAGTTCAACATTTCCATGAGTATTACATGCCCCTAGCAGAACCTCCCACACAGCAGGGGTAGAAGATATCGGCATTTTCTCTACTAGTTCTGCAGCTTCATCTAGATTACCAGATCGGCAGAGAATGTCAACCATAGAAGTATAGTGCTTCGTATCAGGAACAACTCCATAAACTCGCTCCATTTGTTTGAAAAATATTCTTCCCTCTTCCACCAATCCTGTATAACTACATGCACATAATATGTTGATAAAAGTCACGGCATCAGGGTTTACTTTAGCTTTTAGCATTTTTGAGAAGAATTGCAGTGCATCCCTACCCTGACCATGTGTTGCCAAAGCACAAATCATGGCGTTCCAGACAAATACATCTCTTCTCTCCACCGAATGAAAAACCTCAAGTGCCTTTTCTACATTCCCACATTTGGCATACGTTTCAATAAGCAAAGCTGAGTCGAGAGCATTCTGCTTCATGGCAATATAAGCTTCCATTTTATTGTCTTCCATCTCCTTGAGCAATTCCATTACCTCAGAAAACTGTCCATTGCTACATAAGCCATGCACTAAAGTGCTGTAAGTTAGTATATCAGGATGTTGGCCACACTCTTGCATCTCATAAAGCAGCCTATGTGCATCTTGTAGCCTCCCCACTTTGAAACATCCGTCAAGAAGACTGTTAAATGTGAAGGCATTGGGAACAAGTCCCAAACGAGGCATTTCCTGAAGAACTTTATTGGCCTCAGCAATCTTTTTCTGTTTACAGAACCCATTTATCAATATGTTACAACTGTAAACATCTACCATGGATCTCTTGCTCAATATAAGATCAAAAACCAATTTTGCCTCATCCATTTCTCCTAGCAAGCAGTAACCGTCCATAAGGGAATTATATGTAACAACGTCAGGTTCAATATTTCTTTGAATCATTGTATCAACAAGACTTTTGGCTTCCACAACCTTCCCCTCCTTACAAAGTGAATCCACCAATACACTGAAGGTGCGTACATCCGGTAAGATATTGTAACTCACCATTTCATCCAACAGCCTTGTAGCTTCTTTCCAATTGCCTTTTCTGCAAAATCCATCGATCAAAGAGGTGTACGCAATTACATCCGGAAAAATTCCCTTGCTAATCATTTCCGAAAAGAGGTTCAATGCATCACCAACAAGTGCATCCTTACAAAGACTGTCAATGATCGTATTATAGACCACTATATCCGGCTTGCAACCTCTTTCTTCCATCATCCTCAGTTCTCGAATAGCTGCATTGTTGTCTCCCATCATACAATGTCCTTTAATCACTGTGCCGTAAGTAATCACATTCGGCTTACACTTCGATACCTCCACCATTTTTCTGAATAGTGACGTTGCCTCGGCCACTTTCTTCTGAACAAGAAAGCCGTTGATGAGAGTGTTGAAGGTCGCCACAGTAGGATCAATACCCAATTTAAAGAATTTTCCAAAGACAGACAAACCAAACCCCATCTGACTCAGCTGGCAATAGCAATTCATGATAATCGATAGAGTGAATACATCACGAACAATTCCAGAATGTTCCATCCGTTTCGACATAACAATGACACTTGAATAGTGCTTCAGTTTCGAAAATTGAGTCATAATCTGAGTAAAAACAACAACAGAAGGCAGAGGACGCCTGTGAAGCATTTCGTCGAACACCTTCGAGGCATCCTCCACATTTCTCCCGAAATGGCGTTTCTCACATCTGAATGGCTTTAACGGTTGTGAATGATACAGCGCTATACAATTTCTGACGTAAGAAATTATAGGAAGACAACAAGGCGTACCTCTTCTGCTTCTGCGAAGTGAATAACAAGAAGAAGCCATGGCTGCCATGCGCATCATCTTCGTCTCTAGCTCAACTCAAGTCTCCAGCTGTGTTTATTTTTTTTTAAAACAATTGGGCCGGGTTATAGAATTGGGCCCGTGTATACCCGTGAGACGTAACACGAGGGGCTGATGTTGGGACACGTCTTCTCCCGCCACGGCCTTTACTCTGCAAGTTCGGATATACCCTTAATTATGCGACAATTTCATTTACTTCACAAGGATAGTAAAGTAAATTCGACATCCCTCCCGTCTTTCGAAGTTAAAAGTCGGTTTCCCTCACTCAGATAGACACTCTCAGACTTACCAGAATTTCCTTGTTCAGACGATTTCTGTGAATTTTCAAAAAATGCCCCCACAAACGAGAAGAATGGCGTTTCCGAAGGTGGTGATCGAGAGAGACTCCGATTTCGAGGAGAGCTCGTCGGAAGAAGAAGAAGCGGCGGTGTTGGAGGAGGAGAGCGAAAATGATGAAGAGGCAGTTGAGCAAGAGGAGGAGGTTAAGGAGAAGAAAGGGAAAGCGCCCATTACTATTAGTCTCAAGAAAGTTTGCAAGGTAGTTTTTAAAACCTTATTGAGGCAGTACCATTTATAATATTTACTGTGTTTTTGATGTTGGGTGACTCTAGTTTTCTACTAGTTTCGTGAAAGTTTGCAAGTTTTTTTTACATGTTTTTGTTGTTGGGTTGTTCTTCCTTGATCAAGTTTTGATCTTTCTTAGTGGTTTTTGTTTAGGTTTGTAAGAAGCCTGGACATGAAGCAGGGTTTAAAGGGGCTACTTATATTGATTGCCCAATGAAACCTTGCTTTCTTTGTAAAATGCCTGGTAAGATTTGACCTTTAGTTTCTTGAATTAGTTGGTAACTTTGAGTTTTTTACTTATGGATTTCATATATGGAATTAATTGTGGATTTTATGAACTGAAGGCCACACTACCATGACATGCCCTCATCGCGTAGCTACTGAGTTTGGGGTCATCCCAGCTAGCCGTAAACGTAACCGAAACGCGTTGGAATATGCATTTGAACGCCAGATAAGACCTCGTATTCCTTCGGTAAGTTTTTGTTGCCGGCTTGTGAAGTGTGAAGCTGAGATATCAGGATTGCTGTTGCAGCACTCTATTAGGCTTATGAAAAATTGTATACGTTTATGTATCTTTTATTATGCCTATTGCATTTTATGCATTCCTGATTTGAAAGGATCATCGTATTGTTTTCACATTGATTTCTGTATATTTTTCTGTGAGATGCCTCTGTTGTCTTCTTTTGGGAAGCAACATTCTACATGTTATGAACTTTATAAAACTTCCATATTCTTTCTTGATAGATCAAGCCAGCATATGTGATTCCTGATCAAGTGAGTTGTGCGGTTATCAGATATCACAGCAGAAGGATAACATGCTTGGAATTCCATCCAACAAACAATAATATCCTGTTATCAGGAGACAAGGTAGCTCTTTGCATAGTTTCTTTTGTGAAATGATTTAAGCACACTTTTTTGAAGAGCGAGTGTATTTTTTTGGTCAACCATGGTTGACCTCCACATTTTTTTGGGTTTATTTGAAAAGAAAGGACAGCTTGGAGTCTGGGATTTTCACAAAGTATATGAAAAGGTTGTTTATGGAAATGTGCACTCATGTATACTCAGTAATATGAAGTAAGTTTTCTATCTTTTGTGTTCTCTTATAATGTGCAGACATACATGCAGACCCATCGAAGCACACAATTTTAATTGATGTTACTTTATTGATTCCTTGTGCATATAATTGTGTAGGTTTAGCCCTGCAAATGATGCTACAGTTTATGGTGCATCCTCAGATGGAACTGTTAGTTGCACTGATGTCGAGACTGGAATTGCATTGTCTTTGATGAACCTTAACCCTGATGGCTGGCAGGTACTCGTAATATATTGTCCCAAGTTCATTCTTCTGTCCTTGTCCACTTGTTGTACATGCTTTCTAGGACTTATCTAGAATTCTATTTCATTAATATGAATGAAAAGTGAAATTAGGTATATGGTTGTAGGGTCCAAGCACCTGGAGAATGCTTTATGGCATGGATATCAATTCAGAGAAGGGTGCTGTGCTTGTTGCTGATAACTTTGGTTTTCTATACTTGTAAGTGTTCTTCTCTGAGATTAACATAGCTAGGACATAAAGAGGCAAGAAAGATGCATGTGAACGGATTTATAGTCAGGTGGTATAGGGAGCACTTTATTAAGTGTGTTTGCTGTCTCCAGTTTGCTGTTAAAAGTTGTCAAAGTGTTCACCAACAACAATGGTTCTTAAATAATTTGAAATTTATGAGGTTCTTTTGCCTTTATTTTATGGGGTTTTTTTTCTTAAGTTTTTTTTTTCTTAAATAATTTGTTTATCTTTTGGTTACTACTTTCATCTCTTTTAGCTGCAAGAGCAGAGCATACGAAATCCCAGATGCTTGTGCTTTAATTAAAGTGTATGATTTTTAAGGTAGTAGGGATATGCAATTGGGCAAGAATTAGAAGTTGTCCTGCACCAACTGTAGTCCCGTGCTCATACTCTAGGAACTGAATGATTCTGTTCGTAGAAATTGGGGAAAAAAAAAGAAGGAAAAAAAACAATGATTCAGTAGTCTTCTTCTTTTCAAGTTCCTGAAAAACATCTCATGTTAAACTCAAGGTCATTGCAGATCTGCTCACAGAGAAAGCGCTCCATATATTTCTGCTGAAGGGTTATCTTATCAGCTTGCTCGAAGTCACAATTTTTAAGGAAAAAAAAATGGTATCATGCAATGTAGTATTTCCACTGCATTCGATCTGCTTGATATATTTCTTTTTGTCAATTTGTTTTATGGTATAGGGTTGATACTCGCTCAAATGATAGAATGGGGAAACCAATTCTGATCCATAAGAAAGGCACAAAAGTTGTTGGGCTCCACTGCAATCCTGTTCAACCAGATCTTCTCTTGAGTTGTGGGAATGATCATTTTGTGAGTTTTTGTCTGGCCTTCTCTACTACATGTCTACATTCTAAATGCATGTGTAGGGTCACACTGGTTTCTGGTATAGGGTTAATTCGTTAACTGTCCACTCGAAACTTTCTCCATTTTCTAGATGTTGTAAACAAATGATTGTACATATTTGAATATAGATATACTTTTGCCAACTGACATGATTTGTACTTCTTAGGCTCGAATATGGGACATTCGTCGAATTGAAGCTGGTTCTTCCATCTATGACCTTGCACACAATCGTGTAGTAAACTCTGCATATTTCTCCCCACATTCTGGCAGTAAAATTCTTACCACTTCACAGGACAACCGGCTTTGTGTATGGGATTCCATATTTGGCAATATGGATTGCCCAAGCCGAGAGATTGTTCACAGTCATGATTTCAATCGCTATTTGACTCCTTTTCGAGCTGAATGGGATCCAAAGGTGATGTGTTTCTTTGAAGTGTTTATCTCTTGTTTGTTATGTTTCTTTTGCCTCATTTGGAAAATCCAATATGCTTTTTGGTTCAGGACCCATCGGAATCCCTTGCAGTTATTGGTCGTTATATAAGTGAAAACTATAATGGAGCTGCTCTTCATCCCATTGATCTCATAGACATCAGCACAGGCCAACTAGTTGCTGAGATCATGGATCCAAACATAACTACCATCACTCCAGTGAACAAGCTACATCCACGTGATGATGTCTTGGCATCTGGTAGCTCAAGGTCTGGCAACCTGCACTCGGCTATACTATAAAAAAATGTTTTTCTGTTGAAATAGTTTGCCATACTGGGACATTCATGTATCATGATAGGTGCTATGTCTTATAATCCATTTTACATGCTCAGGTCACTTTTCATTTGGCGGCCAAAGGAAAAGTCCGAGCCTGTGGAACAGAAGGATGATGGGAAGATTATTGTTTGTGACAGAGATGAGAAAAAGAGGAAAAAGCGGAAGTTTGGGGGTGATAGTGATGATTCTGATGATCAAAAGTCCATTCCCAAGGGTAAACATTTCAAGTCCCAAAAGAAATCGTTGTCTAAACCAAAGCTCTCTGTCAAGGTCAGACGCTGATCTAGTCTGACATTTAACGTGCCGAGACAACTTTCGAGGTAGTTTTTTGGTTTTTCGCATGCCAATCCTGTACAGAACATTGAGGGCCTTGCCCTTCTTTTGTCACATTGGGCTAGAGCTTTTCGACATAGCATGACCAACCCTTAGGCTTAACATCCCATTGTTTTTGTAAGCACCTTCCCAAGTGCTTTTTGTGCCTCTTGATTTCTATCATGAGTTGTGCTAGTCAGTTGTCTGTCTGAATGGATGAATGATTTCCGAACCTAAATGAATGTAGGGAAATGTTGGAAATTATTGAGCTCACTCGTGACCTTATTATTTTTATTTTGTGTTGTATATTAGTTAATGCAAGAAGGTTATGCTGTACAGTACTGAATCGTGTTATATGAGACTTGCTTCTGGCTCCATTACTGCTCCGTTGAGTAAGGTTGAGGCCGGAGGAGACTGTTTTACGTTAGTGTTGCTTAAAAAGTCATTCTGAAACACCTAATGTGGGATAATTGTCGAGTCTAACAAAAGCAATTATGCAACTCTGGGAACAAGGCACAACTGGAACTCAAAGCCAACTGTTATGCTCCGACCATATATTTCATCAAAGAGCCCAACTTCCTAACAAAGGAGAGAAGAGGTAAAATATATTACAAAAGAAAACTCCCCATGAATTTCTCAGTTGGAGTTGTGTATCACGAAATTCTTAACAACTTGAATGGCTTTGCCTGCCTCTTCTGAGTATGGATCCTTTATCCAAAATCCATGTTCTTGTCCATCAAACATAGCATACTCAATCTTCTTTCCCAACTCTTTGAGTCTCCTCACGTAGCTATGCAGTCTATCTTTCAACATCTCATTGCCACCCACAACGACCAAAATGGGAGGAAGATCTTCTCCAGGCTTCGGCTGTTTGTTCCAAAGGCCATTGGATGATCCCTCGTTTCTCCTTGCGGCAGTGCAAGCCTCCAGAATCTTATAAATTTTGTGGTATCACATAAATTCTGCTTTGATTTTTTTTTAGTGTAACAAAAAGAGGCATCAAAGTCTATTTTATGTCTAAACCATCAATTTTTTTTATTTAATTCAATCCATCTGAAAATTAATTTTATGGAGAATTGAATCTCTTACGGTCAGTACTACCAACAGCTGGTTTCTAAACCATCAAATTATTGATAGTGGTTTTTCCTTCAGACAAGCTCAAACCTAAGAAGTTTTTTTCTACATTTTTTTTTCGTGATTTGATATTTTGATTATTTAATTTTTATAATTTTCTCTTTATAATTGAGAGTTAGAACAACAATTATTTTTTTTGAAAGGGAGTTAGAACAACTTTAGCAGAACCCGTTACAGTGGTTACACCAATACGCCAATGGTATAAGAACTCTAGCAACAACATCACCGGCTTTGTGAACAATTACTAAATTGGTTGTCTTAACTTATCATTAATTTTTAATATGCTGGTCATTCCTAATTAGATTCCTGCCAACTACCTGTCAATGACAGGTCAAGAATTTGTGGTTTTATTAATCATTTTGGGATGGTAGCTAGTATGCACTATATATAGGTCCAAAATCCAAATACATAAATACGCGCGAGCATATAAACAAAAATGAATACTATGAATACTGTGAATACTGTAGTTAAGTTATTTGATCGATTTGTAAGATAGTTTAATCGATGATAATGTACGTATTATTAATGTTGTTTTACCATACAAGGAAGGCCATTGGTAGACATACCTTTCAATCAGTTCCAAATTTAGTAATTGTTCACAAGGACCCTCCTCCGACTTTGTCCACTCCACTCCAGTGAAAAATGGCGCCATCAAAACACAACCACGTATAATGTACCAGCTGAACCCCAACCGTTCAGCTCCTCCGAGCAAGACCGCCAGATGGTTCTACCATAGTGCCGCCCACAACAAAAACCCGATCAAAGCCAATGACACCATTGCCCGGCCATCCATGCACCACAGTCACCACTAGTCTTGTTATTAGCCATCAAAGCTGCCTCCTTTTGAAGCCACTCCACCACGCTCATCGCATCGTCCTCCGCGGCCGGCAGCTTATGCTCCGGAGCAAGCCGGAAGTCCGGTCCTACAACAAGCGCGTGAATCTTCGACGCCAGTCGCTGGCACGTGTGGTGGTTGTGTGCCCAGACACATGACGCCATAACGAAACCGCCGCCGTGAAAGTAGATGACCACGGGGAGCTTCTTGGCAGCTGAAGCAGTAGTCGGTCTGTACAAACGGAGGGAGAGGTTGTGCTTCCGATCGTAAGGGACGTCTTTGAAGACGACGGAACTGTAATCGACGTATTTAACACCGCCCAAGTCTAGGTCTTGGACAGGGCAACGCCAGACTGAACCGTCGCTAAAGACCTTGAGAACGCCATTGCAGTCCTCCACAACGTGTGTTGGCGGCTCGGAGCAAATTTTTGAGGATCGATAAATACCTTGAGAATGCCACTGCAGACCTTGAGAATATTGTCGTCGCTAAAGACCTTGAGAATGCCATTGCTCGATCGAGAAGATTTGAAGTCAGATCGAGTACGTTGAAATGGGGATGGAGATGTAGGTATGTATATCAGTTTTCATCGATTGCCGACCTTCACAATTAAATTTCATACAAGGATCATGTTTACAAAATTTACAAAATTTCAGTCTAATCGGATATCGTGCTAAATCGGATAATCTGTGTGCATTGTTAAACAATATTATGATCAAATGGTTAAAACATATCTAATTGAACTAAAATTTTACAGACATTACAATAATATCTAAATGATGATCAACTTTAACTATCAAATTACGTTATTATTAATTTTATATAAAATACAAGTTCACATTCACATTCACATGTAAATATATTTACGCAGGACATCTATTATAATGTAATTGGAGAGAGGTATAAGTGGTCGAGTACGCCTTCCCCAACTAACGCATATAATATCGAGTTATTTATCGACAACTTGCATGATCATATATATATTCTGCACTCTGCAGGGAGCTGAGGATCATGAGTTTTAGTGTTTTAATTAGTAAAGACATATAGATAAATACGGTATAAATGTAGTAATATAGAGGAGCTAGGCTAATAAACAAATATAAGCCATGCCCATAGACTTCCGTTCCTGCTACTGTAAACAAATATAAACCGTAGACCAATCGTCACATTTATTCGATCTATAGCTCTGTCAAGAAATTATTTGATCGGAATCATCAAAAAAAAAAAATTAGTTGATCTGCCATATAATTTAGACATTCTGCTGATAACGTACATGCTAGAAACATAGGGATCTTACGGCGGCCGGCCATGTGACAGCTGAAGAGCAGGACATATGACTACCACAAAACTTGCCTATGAAGACCAAGCATTAGCCACCATAGACATAGTTGGGGGCAGAATTCTACTGTTTCCACCGGAAAAAGAGGTTTTGCCAGTAAACAGTACATTCAATTATTTTTCCATTATTAATATTTGGATAATATTTGGATCGGCGAGGCATGCCCTTCCAAAACAGGATGTGCTCGTAGCCCTATTTTGGAAAGATCTTGTACTCTTTGCAGATCAATCTTCATCCTTAGTGTTTGATCCAGAAGCTGTGAACTTGATCCCGTCTAATTTTATCTACTAGCTTTATCGTTTCGACCTCGACATCTGCATACACTGGAAGAGCTTCATCAGATCATAAGGTTCGAAATTTTTATCTTCATTGTTTTTGGTCTTTTGCATAATATAGCCTGTTAACTTTCCCTATCATTTGTATGCAGCTACAGATCATTTGTGTTTGTTTTATTCTTCAAAAAGGAAAAATTGATGTTTAATGTGTTTCTTTTTCCTATCGAAGACTTGTACGTTCTAGGAACCTAGTCTGTGCAGAAGACGTTGCGCTCACGTGTGCGAATTGTCGGATAATATCTTAAAGGATGATTTAAAAAAAAACATTATATCTAAATATAACCAAAATTATATAAAGAGAAACTACTAAAACATAATATAAATTTACAAAATCTCTAATTGGCTCCTCATTCTCTAGCGTTCCAATTTCCTTCTGTGACGACCCGAACCAGAATCAGTAATGTAGTCGGCACGATTCACGAGTATATGCGTAATCGCGGTTAGTCGTTAATTGTGTGGTTTGACGATTTGATTCATGACTTGATTTTCCGCCGAGAATTTGAATTGAGTTTCTTCACGGAAGTTGTAGAGCACGTGATTTCGAGCTCGAGGGCGGTTCCGGATGATTTTTCTGATAACCGAGGAATATAATATGATTATTCGAAGTTTCGGTTTTCGACGAGTTTATCCGTTTGTTTCGTGTTTATCCAAATCTTTTTGATTATTCATTTTGGACCGTCGATTGACCCGAGGCGCGAGTATAAATATCGGAAATAGTCATAAAATCTTCGAAAAACACTGTTTGAGTTTGACCTGAGTTGACTTTCCATTTTTGGAAATTGTTGACCGTTGACCGAAGAGGAAAGTTTCCCGATTAAGCTTCGCCGGCCGACTTGCATTTTCCGGCCACCTCTGACCTCGTTGTGGGTATGAATCGCTTCCTCTCATGATTTTAAGTTGATTTGTGTTTGGATTTGTGAGAATTTATGGAGATTTGTGGGAACCCGAATCGGGTTAGGTCGCCGGAGTTCGCCGGTGATGGGGGAAGGTTTTCCGGTGGGTTTTGGTGGCGGGGGAGTGGGGGTTTTGACTCCCCTTGCCCCTGGGAAGTTTCCCCTAAGGTTTGATTGGACGGAAATTGAGTTTTCCGGTGAACTCGAATGGGTTGCCGGAGTTGGTTTCCCGTTTGGTTTTGAGGTGATTTGGAGGTGTTCCGATGAGATTTGGCCTTGGTGGTAGTTGAGGAAGTCACTGGGCTCGAGGAGAACTTCATTTCTGGAGTTTCCTCGCCGTGGAATTCCACCGTTGACGGCGTGCCGCTGGCGGCGGCGGCGGTCAACGGCGGCGCTCCGGCGAGGGATTGACTTTTTGGTTTTCGATGAATTTAATGTCATTTTTCTCGTAATTGCGCCCTGATTATCGCCTAGAGTTTTTCGTATTGATTTGGGTATCAGATTTTCAGTCGAAGGTTTCGAGTGGAGATTTCGAAAATTCAGTCGATTATTTTGTACAGTTTAATATGTTTCCGGGAACGGTTGGTTTCCGTGGTTAAATACAGTGTTCTGGGCTATGGTTTTGATCAGTTGTGTTTTGTGAATATTCAGGAGATCGAGATCGAGATCGTGCTTCAGGTGAGGGATCTTCCGCCCGGCCACGAGATTAGCGCGAGTGCGCGTTTTTGCTCACCTGTGAGTGGACATTTCTTTTCACGGATTGATTGCGAGTCTTTATACACGTTTTATGAACTTGAGCATGCATACGAGATTTCGATTTATATGAGCATGTGTTAGACGATTATGCTATTACCATTATACAATACGTATATGCATTTATATATTGTTTTATGCATTTGCATCGAACTGTTTATGATTTGATTTACACAGAGTACAGTCTCAGTTCACGTTGTTGTATCGATACACTTGCCTCTCGGCTGATCCCCGATTGAGGCCTACCAGGAGGGGCAGTACCCCGACCTGACCGGCGAGGGGCAGTACCCCGAAACCGAGGCCTTTCTGGCTAGAATCACGTGTGGGTCTGGGATCCCGTGATTCAGACTATACTAGCACAGATGTGTCCATGAGTGACCCCGTGAGACTTTCCATGCATACTCCGTACGCGAGTTGGAGTCAGCGTCTCCTCGTGTATCATTTGATTTATATATATTTCGACTCGCATATGTTTTTATAACATATATCATTTGGCGAAAGACATTTATTTTCGTCCACTCACTCTAACGATTTTCATGTCTTTCCCCTGGGCTTTTCGATTTCCGTGCCCAGTTTGCAGTTCAGGTTCTGATGTTTCACGTCGCAGTCGGAGGCTAGTGATCCGAGCTACCTGTGTTTTCCAGTAGGTTCTTGTTTCGCCACTGATGTATACATTGTATATACTGTATATATTTACACTAGGGTCACTCTGATACATTCTGATAAATGTTTTATACGGATTTTCTTGGATATACTATATATTACAGATATATTTTCTGCTTATTGATATTGTTTTGATATTGAGAAATCTGGATGGGATTGGTGCCCACGGTTTGGCTTTTGTGGCATAGGATGAAGTGTTATTTTCAGGGTGCAGGTTTATGTAATTCCGCGTTAGTAACGTTACTCTGCCGAAATTTTGAAAGATTTTTGTTGGTTCGCGTTTTCAGAAGGGGTTCGATTCCGGTTTGGGTAACTGAATCGGGATTGGGTCCTTTCACCTTCTGCGTGCAACTTTCTTGTGTATTTTGTCTAGTGTGCACACCAGCCAACTTGTTTGAATATAAACGACTAATTATGATGAAAAACCAATTCTACGTTACAAATCAACCGACTTGCTTGAACTACAAGCTTCAATCGATTAGTATCAATTTCAACAATTTCTTGGACTACCATTGCTCATATAAACAATTCAGCACATAGTAAACTATCGTTCCTTAAGGTGAGCACTATTTCAGTTTCAACTTGACTAAATCAAGGTCATAGACTCATAATGAAAGACAATCTATACTGTAATTGTCAATCGTAGGGGACTCTATCTGGCTATTTTTTCTTCCATTCTCTTAATATATTTTTTACTTTCTACCTTTTTACCTTCCAGTTCTTTTGCCATCTCTAATTCCTCAGTTTCTAGTCTTTCTACCTCTTTCTTTAGTTTTTCTTCATTTTCGTATTCTTCAACTCAAGCCAAATAACTAATTTTCTTCAGTGTACGTCTATTTTCTTCTTGAGTAGGAACTCTTCGGTAAATCCTTTTCCTTCTTCACAAATAACTCCAATCACCAGTATAATTAATATTGAACCCCTTGCAGCCTTGTCAGGTCAACCTAGTTCAAACAAATTAGTTTGAGATATAGATGAACTATTTGTTGTTGCCAGGTAAGAAACAAACTAAAATTCCAAATTTAAAAAAGCTAAAATCAATAATACCATAAGCAAGCTATATCGATGAATGAAATATATGATTTGAACACCAGATGAACATTTCTAGCTTTGAGCAACCAATTGACACACACACAAAATTACCCTTGTTTCCAATTACATTAAGGGTTCAATTTTAATTAGTATATTCTATGCCAAATTACACAGCCAACGAAAGCAAATGGACACTGCGATTACAAACAGACCTGCAGTTTTGCATCTTCATTTGAGCCCTTCTGCCGCCTTAGACAAACAACATAGATCAGAAATGCAGGTCATTTAACTTCAAGCAATCCTAAACACGTACATTCCTTCTTCCTTTCCTCCTTCAATCTTCACATGTCTCTTGTAATATTCATCATCTTTGTCCTGCACGAAAAGAAAAAAGCATATCAGTCTCTATTTTAAGTCAAATGTATACTTGAGGACGGAGGCATATTCACCTCGCCACTGCTCTCATCATCATCAACCTTGTTCTTGACTTCATACTTGAAACTTTTCAGACTCCTCATCTCTTTTGGGAAATAAATCATGAATCGGAATAGAAACACATCAAAATTTATACAATCCATGTCTTTGTTATATAAACTACATCAATAAACTATTGGAGAATATTGGCACAATTAACAACAAAATAAATATCTGACCACCTCCTGACAATTAATCACATAAGAGTACTAACTTCATTTTGAAGGCCACATTCAAAACTATCATTGATAGAAGCACATAAAACTATTCAAATAAATACAAACCGAAATGTATAGAGCAAAAGCATTGAAGTATTTTTATAATAAAGTAAAATACCATCAAATATTAAATTTTGGATCATTAAATACAAAAAGATATGGGAGGAATTCGAATTTTGTACAAACAACATAGATCAAAATTCAAGTTCATTAGAAATCCTACACATAGTGTCTGATTTGTTCCCCTTTCATTTTTCTTTTGGGAAATTATCATGAAGAAACACATCACAATGTATACAATCAGAGAGATTAACCATGAATCAAAAAAGTAACTCACTTGTTCTAGTTGTAAACGTACGCCCATCGTCCATGTTCTTGTTGAAGAAACTCACTTGACATTCTAAAATACATCTGTAAAACTATTTGAAAAACTATCAACAACAACATGAATCGATACTACCGCACATAATCAATCTGAAAATCTTCTTCCTGCTCAAAAGGAAGAAAAAGAAAGAGAAACAGTTGAAGAAAGCAAAATGAAAAAAATCAATTCAATCAATCTTACACATCATTGATTTCTGAACATGAATCGCTTTGATTCTGTGAGAGACACTACCACGTTTTGCAACATTACCGGCGAGATTTCCAAAAATAAGGCCGGCGACCGGGAAAGTCAATGTCGTCGGAATTTCGCCGGTAATGTTTCAAAACATTACCGGCGACCTCCTCCGTCGCCGGCAATGTCAAGCCAAACATTGCCGGCGAAATTCCGGCCGGAAAATCGCCGGAAATGGTTGGCTTGACATTGCCGGCGACGGAGGAGGTCGCCGGTAATGTTTTGAAACATTACCGGCAAAATTCCAGCGAAAAGTCGCCGGTAATGTCTCCATTTCCGGCGATTTAATGAATCGCCGGCAATGCCTCTTATATTAGATGCAGATCGCAACAGCTCATTCATTTGGATCGAAAAAAAATCCGGTGAAATCGAAAGAAGGAAAACGCTCTGAAATCGATCCTTCGGTATTGTCAAAATTAAGGCGCGCGTCGAAAACTCGATCACTCGGGAAGCTATATATATATAGGTACGTGTATATATACGTATATGTGTATGTATATATATATGTGTGTTGATCAAATCCATTTCGTGAGATATGAAATGTTGTTGATGTCACCGAAACGAGAAAACTGCTTGTAGTTAATCTTCTCTTGTCTCTGAATCAACGACTGGTATTATCGTAGTGCTATCGGAGTTAGGCTTAAGAGAGCCTCGCTCCTACCTAGTCAAATACTGAACTGAAAAAAGAAGAATACCATCATCGAGTACTGAATCGGATTCAGAGATTAGATCGATATATATATATATATATATATATATGCATGCATGTGTTGATTTAATTAGAGTTGAATTGAGATATCGCGTCGATTATTAGTAGTGAATGTGTGTATATATAATACGTAAAATTGTTAGAATTTTCAGGATGGACAAGAGTTGGATGAGCCTCGAAAGATGGGATGTGAGATATCACCAGGGAATTAGGAGTTTTGTGAATTTTGTGAAGGCTAATTGTGGAGACACTACACTTCATTATTGCCCATGTAAAGAATGTAAGTGTCGCAGCGATCGATTTCATTTCCCATTGATAAAGTCCAGAAGCACCTGAGTAAATACGGGTTTTGGGATAAGTACACTTGTTGGATTTATCACGGTGAAACATCGTTAGCGGGTCCGCATGATCATGGACAATTTGGTGAGAGGGCCAGTCCACGTTATGATCATGGAGATTTTGCTGAGAGGGGCAGCCCATCCTATGATCCAACATCGATGTTAATCAATGATATGTTTCCTCATGAGAGCGGTGTATTTGCTGATGAAGCACCAAATGTCTCTCCCGTCGTTGAGGGTTTCTCCCATATTGAGCCAGTCGAGCCATTACCTGGAGCTCATGTCAACACAAGCGGTATGGACAAGTACAACAATCTGATTGCATTGCAACAGACTCCGTTGTACGACGGTTGTAGTAAGACTGTTCTTGAAAGTGTGATGGGAGTGATGCAGCTCAAAATGGAGAACAAAATGTCTGTCAAAGCTGTTGATTCTTGGCTGAAGTGGACTGCTTCACTACTGCCACCCGGTCATCGTCTTCCTACCACTCATCATAAGGTGCGACATATCCTGAAAGATCTTGGGCTTTCCTACATCAAAATCCATGCATGCAGATATGATTGTATTCTCTTCTGGGGAAAAGATCTTGAAAACCTTGAAGCCTGCCCGGTATGTTTTACAGAAAGGTATAAGTTGACTCCTGCAGGCAACAAGAAAGCTGTGAAGATACTTCGATATTTCCCGCTTATGGATAGGCTGGAGCGGTTGTTCATGTGTTCTTTCACGGCCGAAGCAATGAGATGGTGGGCTGAGAGGAATTTGCCTGACGATGACACCCTTATACACCCTTCCGACAGAGAGGCTTGGAAGCACATGGTTAGGGAGTTTGATCATTTTGCAGCAGAGGTCCGAAATGTTTGGCTAGGGCTCTCATCTGACGGATTCAACCCTTTTGGCAACATGAGTCTTCAATACAGTATATGGCCAGTTATTTTGGTACCATACAACCTTCCACTATGGATGTGCATGAAGAAGGAATACAATATGCTCACTCTGTTAATTCCAGGCCCGGGTTATCCAGGAAAGTGTCTCGATGTGTATTTGAGGCCTTTGATTGAGGAGCTTAAGTACCTGAGTGAGTGTGGCCACCCCACTTACGATAGGTTCAAAAATGAGACGTTCCAGATGCATGCCATGCTTGTTGGCACCATCAGTGATTTTCCTGCCCGCGGTATGTTGTCGGGCAACGTTACCAGGGGTTACAGGGCTTGTTCAGAGTGCATGACGGTTGATTGTTGCAGTCCTCATTGCAGTAAAATTGTTCAGATGCGTCACCGTTGTTGGCTTCCATATGATCACCCATTTAGGCAGGATCCAGACGCGTTTGATGGGACTGTGAAAACAGGTGTGGCACCCAGGCGATGGACATGGGAAGAAATTTTGGAAGTGTTGAATGAATATGATTTTGGCCAGCTGAGCAATCATCCTGACATAGTGGCGTCAATTCCAGACAAGCCCGAAAGGTATAAGTTTTGGACACACAAGAGCATATTCTGGGAACTCCCCTACTGGCCCAGGTTGCCTATCAGACACTACCTAGATGTCATGCACATAGAGAAGAATGTGTGTGAAAGTGTGGTGGGCACAGTTCTTAACTTGGAGGGGAAAACAAAAGACATCCCTAAGGCACGCATTGATCTGAAAGCTATGGGACTGCGGAAACATTTGTGGTTAAGAGATGGTAAGAGAAAAATGCCGCAAGCTCCTTACACCGTCAAGCCGAAGCATAAGCATGAAATTTTTCGGTGGCTGAGTAATGTCAGGTATATATTCTTATGGCTATGCAGGAAATTGGCCTTAAATTTTTACCGGATTATGGTTATATGCGAGAAATATAATTGTTGCCTATGGCTATATATATATGCATGTATCCTTATGGCTATGCAGGAAATATAAGCATGTGTGTTAACTTCCGGGACAATAAGATGTACGGATTAAAGAGTCATGACTGCCATGTACTGCTTCAACGCCTTTTCCCTATTTTCATTCGAGGGTACCTGCCCAAAGAGATGGTGGAGCCGTTGGTGGCCTTGTCAAGATTCTTTCAGAAGTTATGCACTAGGGAAGTTAAAAAATCAGATCTTAGGGAGATGCAAGATGACATCATTTTTATCATGTGCAAGCTTGAGAGGATATTTCCCCCAAATTTTTTTGACATCATGCCTCACCTGATGATCCATCTTCCCGAACAATTGTTGCTTACCAGTCCCGTACACTACACTTGGATGTATCCCATGGAAAGGTACAAATGATTCATATATTTGGTTTGCCTATGTTTTTATATGTAAATTCTTATTTTTTAAGTAAGTTAACATGCACTTGTTAACTTGTAGACAATTGGGAGCCTACAATGACTATGTGAAGAATAAATATGCACCTGAAGGGTGTATCGCTGAAGCATATGTTGCGCACGAGTGTGTAACGTACACCAAAGTGTACTTGGGAGCGCTTGAGGACCCCCAACAACAGATGCCGATAGATGAACCCCAGTTCAACATTTCTATCATCTCCAATGACGTGGTAGTACTGGGAAGCTTGCCAAAGTCGTACAAGTTGGATGGAAATGAGGTAGCCATTGCCCACTGGTCGGTACTGATTAACTGTCAAGAAGTACAATATTGGAAAAACTATCATCTTCACTGCCCTGCTATTGACGGAAATGTTGATTACCACAACAGGACGTTTGCAAACTACTTTGGTCAATGGGTAAGGGTATATGTGTATATGTCTATTTTTATATATATCCTTATATAGCATGTATGTACGTACGTGGTTTTGTGATTTCTATGTTCATAATTTCTTGTGTACGTATTTCTTATCGTTTTCAGATGAACCATGTAGCAGATGATGGTTGCCCAGAGTGGTCAAACGAATTGAGAGTCCTGGCGATGAAACCGATAGCTTCAAAAGTTTACTCGATGTGTCAGGTCAATGGCGTGAAATTTATGTGTGAAAATCGAGACGACCGGCTGAAAACACAGAATTGTGGGGTGATGGTCCATGGTGGGCAGGATGGCGTTGACTATTACGGTGTCCTTCGTTCAGTTGTTGAAGTAATTTATAGGAACCGCATGAAAGTGCACTTGTTCAAGTGTAGATGGTTTGATACTAGCCTGGAGAACACAAGGACCGATCAGTACGAAACATTTTCGGTGAATACTGCTACTAGCTGGTATGAAGATGACCCTTTCATTCTTGCATCATCAGTAAAACAAGTGTTTTACCTTGACGATCTTCTTAACAAAGTCCCGTGGAAGGTGGTTAACCATGTTGCTCATAGAAACATATACAGTGCTGCCACACTTGGTGAGACCACAGATGATGAGGAAGTTACTGCATACCAAGAGCCGAACGCTTTTGACATTCCGGAATCATCTACGATTCGCCTTAATAATGTGAGATCTGGGAG
Source organism: Geum urbanum (assembly GCA_946800695.1). Taxonomy (NCBI): domain Eukaryota; kingdom Viridiplantae; phylum Streptophyta; class Magnoliopsida; order Rosales; family Rosaceae; genus Geum; species Geum urbanum. The sequence continues at coordinate 35,238,505 of OX327016.1, forward strand.
TGTGGTTCGAATTACTGGAGCAGAACTTCTTGATGTTAATCCATATGAAGTTGACGCTGATTCAGATGACGAGGAGCGTCACATATTGCCAGAGGTTACCTATGAAACCGAGTCAGACTCAAGTGATGAAGATGATTACGATTATCATCCTTAGTACGTTAATGATGTAGTCAGAAATTGTAGTCGGAAATAGTAGTCGAAAATTGTAGTCGGAAATCGTAGTCGGAAATCGTGTTGGAAATCGTAGTCGGAAATTGTAGTCGGAAATTGTAGTCGGAAATCGTAGTCGGAAATCATAGTCGGAAATTGTAGTCAGAAATTGTAGTCGGAAATTGTAGTAGGAAATTGTAGTCGGAAATTGTAGTCGAAAATCGTAGTCGGAAATCGTGTTGGAAATCGTAGTCGGAAATCGTAGTCGGAAATTGTAGTCGGAAATTGTAGTCGGAAATCGTGTTGGAAATCGTAGTCGGAAATCGTAGTCGGATATTCTTCGGGAAATAATGACATTACCAACGAGTTGATTAACTCGTTGGTAATGTCATTACCAACGAGTTTAAGTCGTTGGTAATGACATTACCAATGAGTTGCAACTAACTCGCCAGCAATGTTTACTGAATATGGTCGAACCAGCTCGAGCTCTCCGTCATTTCTCACTATCTCAAACCCTAAAACTCCTCCTCTCCTCCTCCCAAACTGTTCCGGCCACCTCCCTCTCCTCAAATCTCTCTTCCTCTCCTCCCCTCTCCCCTCCCCTCACCTCCTCTCCCTTCTCCTCTCTCCACACTAAAAAACCCCATTTCAAATTGAAATTTCCTCTCCTCCCCTCCTCCTCTCCTCCTCCCCTCCTCCTCTCCTCCTCCCCTCCTCCTCTACCTCCTCCCCTCACCTCCGTCGCCGGAAAATCACCTCGAACTCCACCATGGCAGGTGCATGCAAGCTCACTCTCTCTCCCTCTCTCTCTCTCAATTTTTATTTATTTTTGTGCATATATATATATACGTATGTACGTATGTACGTATGTGGCAATGTATATATATATGTATGATTTAATTAGGGTGATTTCGATTAATTTATATGCAATGTATATATATACCGGTAATGTTTGAAAAATGTGGAAAAATAATTAGGGTGTGTGATTTGGATGAGTATGTGATGTGTGTGTTTATATATATATATATATATATGAAAATTAAATTTAATTAAGATGCATGATGTATATATATGTGTGAAAAATGTGGAAAATTAATTAGGGTGCGTGATTTGGATGAATATGTGATGTATGTGAGATATGTGAAAATTAAATTTAATTAAGATGCATGATGTATATATATGTGATGTATATATATATGTGAAAAATTTTAAGTCAAAAATGATGTATGTATATATGTTAATTTAGGTGATATAGTTGTTAATTTAACATATAATAGGTGAAAAATCGGAATTGGCATTTAAAGTTTGGATGAAGGTGATATAGTTGTTAATTTAACGTATAAATTAAGGTGAAAAATCGGAATCGGAACGGTTTGGAACCAGAACGGTTTTAAACCGGAACCGCGTGGAACCGGAACCGTTTGGAACCGGAACTGTTTGTAACCGGAACCGTTTGAAACCGAACGGTTCCAGTTCCAAACGGTTCCGGGTTCAAACGGTTCGGGTTCCGCCCGGTTCTGGTTACATTTGGTTCCGGTTCCGATTTGTTATAGAACCGAATCCATGACTATTACGGTGTCCAGGAGGTTTTGCGGCAAATTGGCTTCCAGGCATCAAATGGAGAGGTTCCCGAAATAGTGGAGGGAGCAGTAGTCAAGCTTCCTCCTCAGCCGCAGTTAGCAACATGCGCAGTGGGACAACGATGAATGCTCGCACACAAGCCTTGCTAGCTGCGCGAGCAGAGGAGGAAGCTGCACGATCCGGAGCCGTGCAACCGGAAGTCGAGCCTCGAGCCTCAGTCAGTAGACGCTCAGTCAGTAGACGTCCCTCCGTCAGCAGACCCTCAGACAAGCGACAGTCAACGGGGGCATCAGAAACTCCCTCCATCTGAATGCCCCCTATTCGCCCGGTGCCTACTCCCGTTTCACGGGAATCATCTGAGGCAGATGGTGCTGGCGCCTCATCGTCCAGGCCTCGTCTATCTCCGCTGTCCGGTCTCTTCCTACCCGACGAGATTCCTGTGATCCCTGAATTCGATGATAGGGGGATGCCTATTTATGTTGAAGGACGGCCGGAGTTCCTGAGCGTGGAGGAAGCGTACAACTTCATCCCGTTCGACCCCGTGTATCTTTGGAGTGTGAGGTGCACCAACTAACAAACGGACGATGCAGGTAAATTTTATTTTAACATCAGATTGATTACTTAATTATTACTTAAGACTTACGATAAGTTCAATTAATGATATCAATTTGTTGACATTGTATTATTAGGCAATTTCGTTAATGGTACTGGAAAACGGAAAGGGGCTAGAGGCACCTGCACCGGGAAGAGACTTGAGCAGGCCAACGGGGGAAGAAAAACGCCCATTAGGGCCAATGAGGATGGCGAGGTGATCGAGGCATTTGACACCACGCGAAAATATGTCAACATGGCCGGGGAAATCGTGCGGGACAAGGTCCCAATGCTTTGGCTAGATTGGGAATCTGTACCTATCTACGTGAAGATGCAAGTGCATAATGCACTGAGTGTGAGTTAAATCGTATTTTCATTACGTAAATTTTACATTTATTAATTAAGTCCGAATAAATATATAATTTTACCGTTTATATATTCATATTGCAGGTGTGGTTTGACGTGGATGAAGTTCTTATTCACACGTGGGTAGAGCGTCAACTACATATGAGGTGATGTGCTTCGAGTTATTTGAGTATATATCGAGTTAGATTTTTGTTTATCAAGTGTTTTAATATCTCTAACTTTTTTTTCCTGGTGTTAATATAGGTATAAAGAGTGGAAGAACGAGATTTCTTCACATTACACTCTATACAAGGAGCTAGGCCGAGGTTCGACCCCTAGCGAATTCCGGTTTAGGGAGTACGAGTGGCTGTGGCTGATAGCCCACTTCGAGCACCCCAAAGCGAAGGTATGCATCCTGAACATATCTTACAAGCCTAATGTATCGTATCACATTCAAATAGTTAGTTACTAATTTTTTTACAAATGTTTATCAAACAAGGCGATTTCGAAGACGAACCGGGCGAATAGATTGAAAAACACCAGGGCCCATCATGCAGGTTCACTGAACTATTTGGGTTGGTCGAGTAAGGCGCAGCAACAACAAGAAGTGAACCCGTTGGTGTATATTCATCAGAAGTTCTATCCGCAGTGCCCTGAAGAAGTGGTAAGTCTTTCGCCTCTCCATGTGTTAGTAAAACTATTTTTCGATATTAATTTATTTTGTTAGATAATACGTTATTCATTTTCGCTTTTCAATTAGGCGAGAGTGGAGGAAGCGACCACAGAAGTGACCATGAATATAGCTCGGGATAACCATCCTGAATGCTCCGAGGAAGAAGTCACCCAGTATGCCTCTCAGATCGATCCGCTTGATCGGCCTATAGCGGCTCAGATCATGGCAAAAGGGTGCAGGACTGGAAAGAATACCTACTACTGTAGGGGAATAGGCTCGGCGGGCGAAGGAGTATTGAAGAACACTTCAGAATACTCTACCGGGTCAAGAAGTTCAGCTTCTAGTCGTAATCTTGCAGCGGAGCTTCAGAGGACGCACATGGAGTTGGAGGAGCAAAGGAGGCATATGGAGGAGATGAGGCAGATGGCACTACAAGAAAATTGCACCTACACCACGGACCATTTCCGTCGTCTAGGTGCAGTTTTCCGTCGTCTAAGTACTTAGACGATGGAATCTCCGTCGTCCAAGGTCCGTGCTCCAAGTGCTGTCGTCCAAGCACCTGGACGACGGAGATTTAGTGATCCGTCGTCCAAGTTCACTTGGACCGCGGACATTATCCGTGGCCCAGGTAGACACCTGGACGACGGAAAATCTAATTCTCCGTCGTCCAGGTGTCTACCTGGGCCACGGACATTGCTCGTTTCTCAGTGGCCCACGTGTTCACCTGGACGACGGAGAATTAGTATTTCCGTCGTCCTGGTGCATACATGGGCCACAGAGAATGCTAGATTCTCCGTGGCCCAGGTGTTCACCTGGACGACGGATAACTAATTCTCCGTCGTCCAGGTGAACACCTGGGCCACGGAGAACGACAGGGTTTAGGGTTTAGGGGTTAGGGGTTTAGGGTTAGGTTTAGGGTTTTACACCTGGACGACGGAGAACATAATCTCTGTCATCCAGGTGAATATTTAATTTAAAAAAAAATTGAAATTAAATATTATTAATTTAATTTATTATTAATTTAATTTAAATAATGAAAAATGCTAAAATTAATTAAATAAACTAAATTTTGAATATTACTTAATTATTAAATAATTAAATTAAATTAATTTGTACATACATGAATAATCGAAAAAACCCATAAATTAAAAATTAAAATATTGTTCGGAATGCGGAAAGAAACGAGATAATAAACTACTAGCTAGCTAATACACTGGAGGAGCAGATGCGCCGCCGAGTCCTCCGCCTCCAGCCGGGTCGTTGTAGTCGGGGTGTGGGTTCGGAGGAGGTTGACATACTTCTCGATTTTGTTGCATGAGGGCGATGAGTTGGGCTATTTGTGCTTATTGTTCGTCAAGTCTTTGCCGCATTGACTCATTCTCCTCTCGTACCAGTCGAGCCTCTTGAATGGCTGCTTCGACGGCCGCAGCCTGACTCCTTCTCCGCTGCCCCGAACCTCCCGTAGATGATGAGCCGGAGGTCGTCGACAAATCTCGTACCACCCTAGGCCCAAAGTGCCTAACCTCCTTGCCAGCTCTACGACCGTAGACCTCATCCGCGATTGCAATTTGGCTCTCTAAGGATAGAGGAGGCAGGTCTTCCGGTGGCACATCTGGGAACGCAAGCTGAGTGTTAGCCAACTCTTCATGCGCACGCTCTATCGCCCTTGCCTACAAAAGAATAATTAATTTATTATAATGAAATCATATTTAAATAATAATTACTATAATTAAAAGCACATATATATATCACTTACGCCGCATTGACTCGCTTCATTATCGAGCCCTGGCGTCACGTACGCGCTTACGCTTGCATCAAGATAAGCGTGTTTGGAGCCCTTATCCTTGTGCTCCATGGCTATTTGAATGAACTGCTTGGCGCCGGTAGTATGGTGTTTCTCCTTCTTCCCCCGGTTGGCTTTGTTGACACCGGAGAATTTCTGTTACACAACATAATTAAATCATTAAAAAATGAATAACTACAATTTAAATAATTCAATTATCTTAATTGAAATAAAAAAAATAAATTAATACCTTAAATTGTTCATCGGCAAAGTGGTTACACAACCACTTCCCACTCATCTTCTCTCTCCCCTTGCAGCTCTACTGGGGGAGGCACGGGACCGACATCTTGGAAGTACTTATGGAGCTTGTACTTCCAATCTTTGTAGATGGAGTTGGCGGTTTGGTTGATATGCCTCAACATAGCCGGTGTCGGATCCACGTCAAATTGTTCCTATCAAAAATAAATAGAAAATTATAATCGTATATATTATGAAATTTTAACTAATATTAACAATATTATATAATAACTAAATTGGACGTATTACGTACCGAAAGATCTTTGAAGACTTTCGCCTTCTCATGATTCGGCGCCTCCTTCCAAGTAAGGGCAGTGATACGAACCCGGTTACGGATGATTGACCCTATCCCATGCGCCGAGAGACTTGCTAGCTGAGCTGTGGGAGGGCCACCAGTGAATTCGTCGTACGGCAAGTCGATCTTTTTACCGGTCGCCTTGCAAATACGCTCCGCTTTGCCCCCTTTAACGAGACCCCGAGTCCTTTTCGGTTCCGGGTTAGTGGGGGCCCTCCTTTGCCTACGGCGGGCGCTGTACATGATTGATTCGGCGGTCGAGGACGCCTGAGTACTTCCCGTTGAATGGGTACCGGGAGTCGGAGATTGGAAGGGGTCGACGTCATCACCGCTCGAGATGAATAGGGGAGCGGGAATTTCCCCAGAGGGCGCTACGGACGGACCAGATGATCCGTCCGGATTGAGAGCGTCGTTGCCCTCCTGTTGAACCCAACCGACTTGGGCCGCCAACATTCGGAGCATCTCATCTTCTGCCTCCTGTTGGGCTTTCTTCTTGCCGGATGTGGTCTTTAGCGGAGCCATTTAAACCTAAGAGTACGGTGTTAAAATACCTACTTACCATAATAATTACAACTTAAAAATTTACGCTAATTAATTAAGTACGTTTAAGATTTAAATAGAGTACACTAGCTTGGCATTTTTGGTCGTTCAATGGACGTGCGACCCGCGCGATAAAGTGTAAATTTTCAATTAATCAGCCTTGGTTAAATCGAAAAACATGGCCAGTTAGGGATAGAGATAACGCGAGAGGCAGGACTAATTTCGACAAAAGTCTTTCTTAGTCCAAATCCTGTCACCAGTCATAACCCGTTTCTAGACACCATGTCCGACATTCGGCCAATTTTTCGAAAATTTACACTCCCTCAAGTCCTTTGCAAACTCCGCCCTCAACCTCGTGTCCATAACTTCACTTAGGTTATGGTGTGCGGTGATGAAATCCACACATCACGAGGGGTTAAGGAGATAAGCTAGGAAAAGAAGCGCCATCTATTCCAAAGAGTGTGACTTAATAAACCAAGCCTATGTACTAAATTTAAATCGAACACGTACTACCATGCAATTTACTCGAAAATACACGTAATTAATTATCAATTAATTAAAACAATAAATAATTACAATAATGAATTATTATTTATCATGCATATAATAATAATTATTCATTTACCAATATAATTAATTATTATTAACAATAATAATTATTGCTATTATTTAATTTTAACTAACAAATATAAAATTATTACCAAATAATTAACAACTAATAATAATTATCCCAATATTAATAATAACAACTCATTAATGATTATAATTATAACTATTAATTATTTTAAACTAATTAATAAATTAAAACTATTTATTAATTAAATAATTAATTAATTAATTAACAAAAATGTAAAAGAGGTAAAAAATAGAATTATTACCTCGTCGGAATGTCGCCGGAATATCGGAAGAGTTGAGTCGTCGGAGAGGAGGAACCACGCCGGAAAAAATGTCGTCGGAGCGTCGCCGGAGGAGAATCGCCGGAGGAGAGGAGAGGAGAGGAGAGGAGAGGGAGAGGAGGAGATGGAATGATGAGAAAATGAGGGGGGGTGCAACTCTATTTATAGAGTTGCACCTAGACGACGGAGCACTATTCTCCGTCGTCTAAGTCCACCTGGACGACGGAAACAGTGTTTTCCGTCGTCTAGGTGGCGGTTTCAAAAAATTTCAATCGGCGCCAATTAATCGGCGGGACGTTCTGAACCGCCATGATTTTTGACTTAGACGACGGAGAATGAATTCTCCGTCGTCTAAGTGAAAATTCAAGCGGTCCCAAAACAGAAGCGGTAAATTGAACCGCCATAAAAATTGGACTTGGACGACGGAGATGGTCAGTTTCCGTCGTCCAAGTGAAAATTACATGAAAAAAATAAACAAAAAAAAATTTGAACCGCCTTGATTTTTGAACCTGGACGACGGAGATGGTCATTCTCCGTCGTTCAGGTAAACACCTGGACGACGGAGATGGTCATTCTCCGTCGTTCAAGTGAACACCTGGACGACGGAGAATGACCATCTCCGTCGTCCAGGTTCAAATTACGTAAAAAAAAATTTAAAAAATAATTCGCTAGGAATTTAGCGATCTGTCATTCGAGTGAAATAGTCGTACAATATCGATGAACGCATCGTATATATGAACAGTTAAATTTGAACCGCCGATTAATTTTACGTATTGAAACATGTTAAGTATCGACTAATCTTTACGACTTAAGTGTTCATGAGTAGACGCTCATTTGCAGCAGAGTATTAACGAAATTGAATTTGGACAAAACAACCGTTGGATATGTTCGTCGTAACATAATATATAATTGTCTTCAAAGGACCATAAAATAATAAGTTCGGGAAGGGTTTGATCGGCACAGTCAACCGCAAAACCGATAATTTCACAAACCGGAAACGTGGATACAAGGCATTTCGCAACTCCGATTTTCGAACCGTCGAAGCTCACACACCAAGAATTGTTTACTCTAAAGTCTTGATGAAAAGACTTTGCATTGGAAGAAGGTCTAGATGGTCGTTGTCTTAGAAAAAATTACGATATCTGCACCTGGACGACGGAAATGATCGTTTCCGTCGTTCAGGTAATCACCTGGACGACGGATAATGACGTTCTCCGTCATCCAGGTGCATAGACCCTGAATTCAGGGGTTAGTGCCTTACTGTTTAGGGTTTAGGGTTTCTGAACTTGAACGACGGACAATGACCATTCTCTGTCGTCCTAGTATGTACCTGGACGACAGAGAATGACCATTCTCCATCGTCCAAGTGCTAAATCCCGATTTCAGGGGTTAGGGCCTTAGGGTTTACGGTTTAGGTCGTCCCCGGTCATTTGTGTGTCCGTTCAATTATTCTGATTCAAAAATATAATTAAAAAATTGATCGATCGATCCGAACTGCTAGATTTAGGGTCAAGGATTTAGCTAGGGTACGTTTTATATGAGATTGAGATTTGGCGCCAATATTTATTAATTTCTCCGTTGGCCAGGATATATAATTCAGATTAATTTCTTACCGTATACCGGCATCGATCATATATATATTACAATAATTACAGTAATTAATTACCAATTAATCTCCCTCGTCGTATGACCGTACTCTTCGTCATAATCATCATCGTCCTCATCCCCGTTAGTCGACGGCTCATCCTCATCATCGTACTCAACATCGTCCGACGAATAACCTGAGTCCTCGTCCGCGTCCTCTTCCTGCTCGTCTTCTTCATCTACCTCATCGATAATCTCATCTTCAGTTAGATCTGTACAACCATCAGGCATGGGTAACCGTTCACCATCTTGAACCAGGTCCATTATATCGGAGTGGACCATAGAAATATTAGGCTCTTGATAGGCAGGAATGTCTCTTTCTGGTTCAGCAGCATCTTCAGTCGTCGCCGGTGTCCCTTCAATTGTCTCTGTATTCCATATTCCTCGGTGAGAGATATGGTTCACTATTTTCCACCCTTCACCGGCTTTCGGATCGTCGAGATAGAACACCTGCCGAACTAAGGTGGCGAGAGCGAAAGGCTCATCCTCATACCAGTGCGAGTTTGTATCGACTGATAATAGTCCCAGGTCTTCCTTTGTACGCTTGAACCATCTGCACTTGAATAGGAAAACGTTGACATCATTCCCGTAACATAGCTGAACCACGTATACAATAGCCCCGTAATATAGATCATTGTCTTTCCCAACCGCTACCCCACTGTTTTGTGTTCTTCTTCCTTCGTCTCGGGCCAATGAATGGAACTTTACACCGTTCACAAAACATCCGGGATAAATATAGTGTTTAACCGGCTTCCCTGCTAGCAAGTGCTTTGGCCATGACCACCACCCTCCGTGGTTATCAGATTTTTGCAGATCAATCATCTGCGAAAATGGGCAAATTAATATAAGGGTTTACTTTCTACAAACATGAGCGATATGTATTTAAATAATTAATACCGAGTCGTACGTACGTACCCATTGGAAGAAATAATCAGGAAACTTCTTCTTAACCATTTTCTCAATCCACGTCGAACTCTTGTTTTGATTTAACGCCTGAAGCCTCTCCCTGTATGACAACATGTACGGCTCAACTTCGTCACAGTCTCGCAACACTACCCAATGTGCCTCAATAAGTTCTTCCCGTGTTAACGATTCCTTTAATACTCCTCTAAACGGTCGGACGACATTGGTGACGACAAAAAGATTGATGCGGGCACTGCGATCGGAGGCAGTGGGAGGGGGTGGATCTTTGAGGTACCTATTGTAGTAAGTAACACACTCATGCATTAGGTATGTCTCTGCTATGGAGCCATCCGGGGCCGACCTATTTTTTACGAATGACTTATACTGTCCAAGCTGTCTACAAAATCAAACGTACACATTACATAAGTACATATAGCTAGCTAGCTAGTATATATATAATCTCCAGTGGAACAAATTAATTAATTAGTTGTACGTACCTTTCTTGAGGATACATCCAAGTGTACTGGACCGGACCAGAAATAAGCACCTGCTCGGGCAGGTGGATCATTAGGTGAATCATGATGTCAAAGAAAGCAGGGGGGAAAATCCTCTCTATTTTGCAAATGATGTGCACAATTTGTTGTTGCAATTCCACCACATCTGACTTCTTTAATTCTCTGGCGCATAACCTCTGCCACCACCTGCACAATGCCACTATTGGTTCTACGACGTCCCGAGGCAAGTATGGTCGAATTACCACTGGAATCAGACGTTGCAGCATAACGTGATAGTCATGTGTCTTTAGACCAACAAACTTGTGTTGCACCTCGTCCACTGCTCCAGTTATAGTAGCTGCATACGTAGCCGGATAACGAACGCCCTTAAACCAGTGAAATACAGAACGTCTAACCGTCGGCTTCACTGTGTAAGGTGCATCTGGCATCTTGTTGTACACTCATTTCCTATCCCTCCTCAACCACAAGGGACGACGTAGATTCATTGATTCCAAATCTTTGCGCGCTTTGGGAGTATATTTAGTCTTGAACTTAATACCGAGAATTGTTCCCACCACGCTGTCACACACATTCTTTTCTATGTGCATCGCGTCCAAGTTGTTCCTCAGCTTCAACTTCGACCAGTAAGGGAGTTCAAAGAATATACTCTTGTGATCCCAATAGCTCAGATCATGTGGAGGAATTGGATTGCATTTCTTTACATCTGCGTCATTGCTTAACACACCAAAGTCGAAATAGCTCAACCTCTCTAAAATCTCTTCGCCCGACCAACTACGGGGTTTGGGATTGTTCTCTACCGTACCGTCGAAATGAGCTTCATCCTATCGCCAGGGGTGGTCGTGAGGAAGTCATCTACGGTGACCCAAGTAACACACCTTCCCCGCGTGCCAACTAGAGTTCACGTCGTCCAAACATATAGGACATCCATTATATCCTTTTGTCCTGCAGGCCTCCAACATCCCATAAGCTGGAAAATCGCTGATCGTCCACATTACGGCAGCCCTCATCGTGAACATCGTGTCAGTGAATTTGTCATAAGTTGGGACTCCATTTTCCAACAACAGTTTCAGCTCGTCGATCAAAGGTCTGAGGTAGACATCTAAGCACTTCGATGGAGATTTAGGACCTGGAATTAGTACGGTAAGGAAATTAAATTCCTTGTTCATGCACATCCACGGAGGCAAGTTGTACGGCATCAGAATAACTGGCCAAGTGCTGACGGCGGAGCTATTACTTCCCCAAGGATTGAATCCGTCTGTAGATAGGCCGAGTCTAACATTTCTAACCTCTGAAGCAAAGTCTCCAAATTCTCTGTCGATATGTTTGAAACCCTCCCCATCCGCGGCGTGTCGCAGGACATCGTCATCTATTCGCTTTTCTGCGTACCATCGCATCGCCTCTGCTGTGTGTAGAGACATGTACAGGCGCTGCAATCTGGGAATCAAGGGAAAATATCGAACAACTTTCACAGGAATTCTCTTTTTCGAACTCTTCCTATTCAACTGGAATCTGCACTGGCCACATACGGGACAATAGTCCAACTCTTTATACTCTTTGTAAAATAGCACACAATCATTCGGACATACGTCAATTATCCTGTACTTTAGGCCGAGGCTGCTCAGGATATTTCTAACCTTATAATGAGATTTAGGAAGATTGTGATCATCAGGAAGCAACTTACATATTTGCTCCTGAATTTCGTCAAAAGCACTCACTGACATTTTGTGCTTCACTTTTATCTTCATTTGCTCCATCACATATTGCAACACATTCTCTCGACATCCAGGGAACACCGGGGTCTGCGCTTCAAGTAGTATCCGGTTGTACTTTTCCATCTCACTGGTGTCAGTGGCCAAGCTAGCTGCGGGGAATGTGTCATCATGCTCATTAGTGGTACTGTAACCTCCGTCTTGGTGTTGGTGTCCACTATGACTACATCCCGGAAACGCATCATGGACCAAATCTGCAGTTGGGTTGCAAGCTGGGGGTCCGGCACCACTGCCGCTGGATGAGGCACCATGGTAACTGTACCCTGAGCTGAAGTCTGCTGCGCTGAACTCTACTGCTTCACCATGCTCGCTCCATGTAGTGTAACTCCACATCATACTATTTTCGTACAGGTGTTGCACCATAACATTAACCTCTGCATACTGACAATTAAGACATTTCTGACACGGACACCTGAAACGTTTCTTTCCCTGACCATGTTCTATCGCAAAATTCACAAATTCGCTAATTCCATCCATATACCGGACATCACATCTATTCTTCAACTTCATCCAACTCTTGTCCATACTGCTACAAAATATTATAATTAATTAATTATTACATATATATATATATATTTGTCCATTAATTTACGCTTAATTATACGTACTCGATCTACATCGATCCATCAATTACGTACGTACGTAATTTAATCGATCTGTACATATATATATATAGCTAACATCAGCTAACATCCTTGCATGTATATATGTACGTACGTTTTCACTAAATATATATTAATTAAGCAAATTTTAACTGCGTACGTACGTACCTGCTGGCCTTTTCGATATCTGTACGTTAATTAAGCTAACTAGCTAGTCAGCGGAGATCCCTTATCGATCCTGATTCTTCTCGGCCTAGCTTCTAGCTAGCTAGCTCCCTTCTCCTTCTCCCTTCTCCTTCAATTCTTCTTCAAATGGAATGAAGAGATCGAGGAATGAATTCGATCAGTTTGGCATCGGGCTTATATAATGCTTCACTTAGACGACGGAGGTGTCGGTACGTCGTCTAAGTTGAAGTACGTTTCGTATACTCGGACGACGGCGTGTCGGTCCGTCGTCCAGGTGATCACCTGGACGACGGAGAATACCATCTCCGTCGTCTAGGTGATCACCTGGAGGACGGAGAAGACTCTGAGGTCCAGGTGATCACCTGGACGACGGAGATGGTATTCTCCGTCGTCCAGGTGATCACCTGGACCTCGGAAAAGACTCCGTGGTCCAGGTGACCACCTGGACGACGGAGATGATATTCTCCGTCGTCCAGGTGGTACTTGGACCACGGAGTCTTTTCTGTGGTCTAGGTGTCACTTGGACCACGGAACAATTACGTTTCCGTGGTCTAAGTGCTATTTTCTTGTAGTGTGGTCGAGCAGCAGGCAGCCAGAGATGCCGAGTACCGGGGGATGATCGAGCAACACCGCCTCATGGTCCAGCAGCAGACACAAATGTTCACCTGGATGCAGACGATGTACGCGGCTCAGACTACCGGACAACCGCTCCCCACACCTCCCCCGGTCCCTGTGTTCCCCAGTTTCCCCAGTTATCCACCACCACCACCGCACCAGTCACCGCCACAGCAAGACCAGGATAGCCACCGGAGTTCAAATGACTACATGGATTTCTTCGACCTTGACCCGCAAGTTCCTCGACCCTGACGTGTAGTTGTAGTTAATTTTCGTATCGTTGCTATTTGTACTGTACGTTGGACATTTATGTGTACTGTTGAACTTGTATGATTGTACGGTTTATGTCTTTCAATGCAGGTTCTGGAATTGGGCCCAATCCAGAACCGGGTTTTTTTTTCAAAATTTTTCCAAGCATTGCCGGCGACATGGACCTAAGTCGCCGGCAATGTCTTCAAATTCCGGCCATGGCGGCGCTGACATTGCCGGCGACTTGAGTCGCCGGTGATGTTTAGGACATTACCGGCGACGTGAAACGCCGTCGCCGGCAATGCTATCTCCGGCGGGCAATTTCCGGCGACGGCATTGCCGGCGACTTGTCGCAGGTAATGACAATTCCGGCGAGAAAAAAAACAAGGCCAGCGACTTAAAGTCGCCGGCAATGTTTCTTAATCCGGTAGTGAGAATTGAAAACTGAGAACCCATATATATCGACTACTAGGTTAACTTCCACGTCGGCAATTTTCTCTTCTGCTATCATCCCAAAATTTACCACGTAGTCACAGTAGTTTTCTACGTCTCATTTTCCAGACAATTTGCCCATTGTCATTATACTTCTACTGTTCGACGAATTATATGAAAGAAGGGCAAATATTGGGATATCGAATGTTCTACCATCTCAACTGCCTTAAGCACTTTTGCCTTAATTAATAGGGATGTCTCCGTTATTTCAATTGCATATGTTATGGAATTTGAATAGTTGTGTAGTTTATGTAGTTGTGGTCATGTCTAGAGTGTGCCTATGTAAGGTCATATCGTAGTGTATCAATGTAGTGAGTTGTTATAGCATCGATTATTATAGAAGATTATCTATCAAGAGTATTATTTGGTTGATTAGTCTCTTTGTAGTTCTCTCTCTGAGCAAGTCTTCAGGCTATACATCTCCCACATTCCATATTGTTCTTTCATGCTACATTATATCCTTACCAATTTCATGATTTTATATTTACGCTTTTTCTGATTTCCAAAATTCCTTGCATGTTGTCTTGTGAAATTTGTAGATAAGGCTGTGGACTGAAGAATTATTTATGAGAAAAAATTTGGGAACTAATATCTGAATCCTTCTTTACACTATAGAGCAAGTCATCAACCACTTTACACTTGATTTCAACACAGAGCCAATTCTTACAGCCAACTATTTTGGGTATTATCTCAAGAGACCCCAGTTTAATTGATTATATGGCGTTGAATTATCTCAGGGACATTGTCAAAGATGTTATGTGTAATTGTCTTGCATTGAAGTTTTGCTTATATTCAGGTATGAGCTTAACCTCATCCATATTTTAGGGATCATAGACGACAAAATTGTCACTTGGGCGACGAATTTTTTTCGTTGTCTAAGTGTGATTTTTTGGTGATGCATTAGAAGGCGTGATTGGGAAGGGTGCTTTAGATCTATGTGCAGATGACTTACGAGGAAGCAAGCTTGAACTCATACCTTGAAGCCTCAATTTACTTTTGCTTCTGCGAGTTGCCTCTTCAGAGGTGGTTAACGACATCGATTTGAGAGTGTTTACAACCTTCTTGTTGAAGAGTACAAGAAGTGCACGACGAAAACTATTTTTTGTCGTCTAAGTAGTACTTAGACGACGAAATTCAAGCACTTTCGTTGTCTAAGTAGAGTTTCACAATCTAATATCTAAGAGACCGATCATGTATACTATCTTAAAATACATATTTTATTTCGTCGGGCATAAAGTAAATAATTCTTTGAGTGTGAGTGTCGATGGTTCAAAAATTGGAGTTACAAAGATTCGTATATCAATGTTTTTGTTTCGTTGAAATTTCAGTTTTATGGTTGACTACGCCGATCAAACCCTAAACGAACTTCGTTTTAAATGAAAATTCGCCCACATACATATTATGTTATGATGAATATATCCAACGGTTGTTTTGTCCAAATTCAATTTTTTAATGTTGATCTGGAGTGAATATATATGAACACTTAAGTTATACAACATTAGTAGATATATAACAAGTTTTTAGTCTTAAATAAATTTTTTATGTCAAATTTCAATTAATTTATATTTAGTTGATAAATTAAGTTTTTACGACAAGACAAACACCCGTAACTTCGGCAACGGGTTTACGAATTATTGTTTACGTTAGTTTTCGTCTTTTGACTATTTTTTTATAATCACTAAATTCATTCGTCGAATCCTAAATAATTCAAATTAGGTTGATTTTTTTTCTACAATATTGTATAAATGTAATGGTTACATCTGACGGTTGATTTTTGATGATTTTTAAACAACTACCAAAAACTAATTTGCATATATTTTTAAAAATTAATTCACTTAGGCGACGAAAACTATTAATTTCGTCACCTAAGTGAATTTTGTAAAAAATAAAAAAATAAAAAATTCACTTAGGCGACGAAATTAATAGTTTTCGTTGCTTAAGTGAAATTTATTTTTTTATATTTTATTTTTAATTTTTTTTCACTTGAGCGACGAAAACTATTTTTTTTTTGTAAATAAAAAAAATCAATTAGGCGAAGAAAATAAAAAGTTTCGTCGCCTAAGTGAAATTTATGTTTTTTACTTTTTAGTTTAAAAAAAAAAATCACTTAGACGACAAAACTAGTAGATTTAGTCGCCTAAGTCCAAAATTTTGGCCAAATTTTTAAAATTCTCTCTCTCTCTCTCTCTCTCTCTCTCAAAAGAATAAACACCACCACACGCTGCCACCACCACCACGCCGCCACCACCACCTCGGCACCACCACCACCACCACACCACCACCACCACCACGTACACAAACGCTGCCGCCACCACCACCACCATCATTAAATTATCTCTTAATTAAAATTTTTGCATTAATTAATTATTTAATTATAATTTAATTAATTTTCATTTATCTATTTAAAAAAAACACTTGGACGACGAAATCAATACTTTCGTCGTCTAAGTTGTTTATTTATTTATTTTAATTAAAATTTACCACTTAGAAGACGAAAAAACCTTCGTCATGCATCTAAGTGGATTCTTTATTTTATTTATTTAAAAAAATTTGACACTTAGGCAACGAATTGTGAGTTTCGTCGTCTAAGTTCTCACTAAAATGACGAAAAAATTTCTCGTTTTTTCATTAATTTTTTGTCGTCCAAAAACCTAGATGATTATGTTTATTCCATCGTCTAAGTACTTAGACTACGATTGTTAGGCGACGAAAGTTTCGTAGCCTAAGTACGTAGGCGACAAAAAAAATTCACTTAGACGACGAAAATACTTCGTCGCCTAAGTGTGTTTTTCTGGTAGTGATGGTGAGTCGTGGATTCTCATGATATTTTGATTTCCTCCAATTCTGATTACTGCCATCACCCCTGGTTTGAAGTTATCCAATTCAAGTATGATAAGCTCCAACAATAATGATAATCCACATATACCTTTGCCTTTAATTATAATTCTCATCCCAGGTTGCGACTCGTCCCAAGTATGTTTCCCTTTCTCTATTTTCTATTTAAATAGCTATTTTTGTTGCTATCTTGTTGTCTATATGATTAGGCATCTTAGTTCTAGTCAAGTTTGAGTTATAATTTGATTCGAGTATCTCTATTGATCAATTATTATGCATGTACCGATTATACAAATGATATGTATAACAATATGTGGAATGATCAAGTTGATGTTGGGACGAGCTTGAGTCTATCTCAATTCCGAAAGTTAATTATTTAATTATGAAATTTGTTTCATGGAATAGCTGGGGCAGTTCCTGGCACGGCTTTCAAGCATAGATTAATTTTTAGACTTCCTTGCTGACCTTTGGTATATTCTTTATTCTCGATACACGAGCTTAAGTCGATAGAGGAAATAATATAGCTAGAAAGATGAACTTTGATAAGCATTTTGTAATGTCTGTTATAGGCCAAAGTGGCGGCCTAGTGTTGCTATGGAATTCCAGAAATATCAAGTTATCTATTATTTATCCCCATGAACATTTTATTCAATGTTTCATTACTGATCTGAACTCTGATAGCACTTGCTATGTTACTTTTATTTATGCATACCCAAAAAAAGAACAACATGCAACTTTGTGGAATGAATTAGAAGCCCTTAGACCTCTTAATGATGATCCTTGGATCATTATGGGAGACTTTAACAATATCACTACTGTACATGAAAATATGGAGGAAATAGCCAAGTCACGAGGCATATGAATAATTTTGTTTAATTTCTAAATTCTATTGAAATGACTACAATCCATTCTATTGGAATGCCTTTTACTTGGACCAATGATTATAAGGATCATACCTTAATGTTTGAGAGACTGGATAAAGCTTGTGCTAATCTCAATTTTATGCTTATGTTTCCTAATGCTCGGGTTAATAATATGTCAATTGATGGATCTGATTATGGACTTATTTTTCTCTCATTTGGTGACAGAAAAGTTCAAAGAAGAGGAGGTTTTAAGTTTGAGGTTATGTGGATGAAACATCCTGATTTTAAAAATCTTGTTAAACAAACCTGGAACATTTTTTATGAACAAGATCCCCTTAAAAATTTGATTAATATTTGTAATACCTTTAGGCTAAAGCCAAGTGTTGAAACAGAGATGTCTTTGGTAATATCTAGGAAAAAATTAATAGTGCTCAAAAGGAGCTGGAACTTATTCAAATGCAATTGATGAACAATTCTGACTCTACTTACTTACAGGAAAGGAACAATGAAGTCAGAAACTCTCTACAACAACTGTACTGTGAGGATGAACTATTTTGGGCTCAGAGAGCCAAAATTCTGAAGCTGACACTTGGAGACAAGAATACAAAGTTTTTTCAAGTGAATGCCAAAATCAGGAAGAAAATGAATTGGATAAATAGAATTAAAGATGCTGATGGCTGTTGGTTTTATGA
Organism: Geum urbanum; assembly: GCA_946800695.1. Taxonomy (NCBI): domain Eukaryota; kingdom Viridiplantae; phylum Streptophyta; class Magnoliopsida; order Rosales; family Rosaceae; genus Geum; species Geum urbanum. Next base: position 35,257,021 of record OX327016.1, read on the forward strand.
CTCTGATAATATAGCTAGGATCATTGTACAAGATTTTAAGAAAAGATTTACAAAGACTGTTAACCTTGGTGTCTAGATGATGAATGATTTTGTGGAACATATACAACCTTGTATTGATAACACTGATATGGTGTGTTTGAATAAACAAGTATCTAATGAAGAAATCTTTGTTGTTGTGCATTCCATTGTCCCTCTCAAAGCACTTGGACTTGATGGACTGCATGCCATCTTTTACCAAACTTATTGGCAGGATGTTAAAGGCACTATAATCCCTATGGTCAAAACTTCTTTAAGTCTGGTAACTCTATGCATCTTATTAACCATATGTAACAACCCGAACCTAATTTAGCGAGTTAATCATCGTTGATCGCACTAATTAGTGAGCTAAATATTATACATCATGTTTATCGTGATTCGTCACGATTAAAGATTAAATTTTTATAAATTGTGAATGTGGACTCTCTTTCTTCACGAAAGTTGTAGAGGAAATTATTTTGAGTCTGTTGACACTTTGAGTGGAATTTTCGGAGGTCCGAGTAATTTTCTGCGAAAGTTAGTAAATTAAAAATTTATTATTGGATAAATATTTTGGACCGTTTGATCATCATCAAATTGATCATGAGTTGTTAATCTTGTGAGGGTAGTTTTTGAAATCCACCAAGTTGGGTAAAAACCCAACATTTTCTACTCGGCCTAGTTTTTTTTCTCTCTCCCCGATTTTATCTCCCTCTCCGTGTCGACAAACGCCGACAACCCATCACCGACCGACCACCAAATTGGTTGGTCTCGGTCTCAAATTATTGCCTCGGTCTCCTATTCTCTTTCCCCAACACAACAACATCTTATTCACATCCATTGATTGAAGCTAGAAATCGACGGGAAATTCGGTGTTTTTCGGCCTCCGTTGCCAGTGACACCACTGGCGTTGAACCACGCTAATCATGAGGGATTTTGAACCCATCCTCCAAGGAGCCAAATGCAACCGGTCTCGGGTCATACCGTGATCGGTGGAGGCCGGTCGAATGCCTTGAAATTCTGGCAAAACCCGTCGGCTTCCGAGGTAAATTCCGGTGTTTCCATTCTGAATTTGAATTTGGTGTTTTGTTAGAAGTTAATGAGCTTGTTGTGATCTATCTTTTGATGTATGGGTCAACCATTTCGATGTAGTGGAAATGTGTGGGGCCCACATGCCGTTGTGCAGGGCGGAGCTCCGACGACTAGAGTCATAAACTCTTCATGGGAAGTTTTCTACAATGTTTTGCATCGTTCGATCAATTTTCTAACACTTTGGATATGCACAGGAATCAGGGCGACTCAACATGCCGACTTAATCGTTCAATGTGTGTTGAGTCGAAACAGAAGCTTGGCAGCGTATGAATTATCAACTAGAGGGTCCGAATCGTGTCGCAACTCACCGTGTGTGTGGACGAGTTATATAGCATGAATTAGTTGTCCAAAATAATGTAAGTTTTTGATCGAATGGGACGCCTCGGTTTTCTTTATTCATAGTAGTTACATGATCAAGCATTTATTAATTAATTTAGATCTTCGGTTCGCTTTAGGAGCACCGCTTACGAATTTTGAGTTAGGGGATCAACGAATTACTTTAGCTGGCGATCTAGGTGAGTGGATATTTATTTTTCACTGTCATTAGCAAGTCTAATTATATATGTTTATGATTTATCTTATATTTCTATGACACAACATGCTATAAATATGTTTTATGATTATGCATGGAGACTCTGCATGTATTTTACGACTTTTATGCATGTTACATACACGATTATGCATCGATGCATAAGCTACTCGGCTGATCACTGAGCACGCTCCGGGGGGACTAGGAATACTTTACCAGATGACTCATCCAGGGGGCCGGGACTAGGAATGCCTTACCCGATGATTTATATATTTTGCCTTCACACACTTGCATTACTTTTATTTAGACTCGCTCAGTTTTATTTTATATTCTCGGTGAAAGGCATAAACTTACGTTTTACGATTTCTTAAGGCTATTTTTTTGTCCACTCACTCTAACGCTTTCCATATTTTTTTATATGCCTTTTGCCTAGGCCATTTGGTTTCAAATGCCCAAGTTTGTAGAGTTATGTAAGGTCAGATGCACATGTTGTTCGGGACATAGCAGTATCCGTCGTAGGAGCAGGATGATCTTGCGGGCTAATATTTCAATTAGCTTAGTTAGTTTAGATAGTCTAGTAGTTCTGATGTCATAACCGTTTTGTTGTATTTTCTACTTAGTGTGACCTAATAATAGAATATTTACATAGTTTTATGACTTCAGAGTTTTGAGGTTCTACTTTCTTCTATTTTCAATTAAGTACGAGTTTAACCTCATGTTAAGGTTGTTAAAGCCTAATTCCTGTTTAGGCAGCTAATGCAGGGTCGGGTCTTTACACCATATTAACATTGCCTTAATTCCTAAAGTAGATGCTCCTGAAAGTGGTAACCATTATAGACCTATAAATTTATGCAATGTTTGTTATATAATTATTACTAAAATCATAGTCAATAGATTAAGACCTTTGCTACTAAATGTATTTCTAAGAACCAATTGTTGACTAAAATCAAGACCTTTACTACTAAATGTATTTCTAAGAACCAATTGTTGACTAAAATCATACTCATGAAATGTTTAACAATTTTCAAAAGAAGAAAGGGAAAATAGGTGCTTTTGGCAATGAAATTGGATTTTGAAAAAGCTTATGACATGATCAATTGGGACTATATAAAATGATGTCTGAAAAAATATGGTTTTAATGACTGCTGGATTGATAGAGTCATGAACTATATTACTACAGTTTCTTTCTCCATTTTAATTAATGGTAAGCCAGAGGACATATTTTGTCCCTCAAGGGACATAAGACAAGGCAACCCTCTTTCGCCCTATATTTTTATTCTGTGTGTTGAGCCTCTTATCAGACACCTGAATTCTTTGACTTCCTCTGCAAACTCAAATGTTGGCATTCTTTCTTTTACTAATGGTTACAGAATTTTTAACTTGATGTTTGCTAATGACTGTTTGATTTTTTGCAAGGCAACTCCAAAATTATCCAATAATGTTAAGAATGTTCTTGACAGATTCTCTAAAGTCATAGGTCTTCAAATCAATCTCAATAAATCTTGTCTTTATTTTCTCCTAAGGTTAGTATCCAGGATAAAAAAAAATTGTTAGCATTATTGGTATACAGCAAAAATGCACTATTGAAAACTACCTGGGAATCCATAATATTATAAATAGGAAGGACCCTATAAATGCTAAAGAACTATTGCTCAAAATCTCTAATAAATTATCTGGTTGAAAAAAAAAAATTCTCTTTCTAGAGCTGGAAGACTTACTCTTATAAAATCTACTCTTACTGGAACGCCTATCCGGCCATATCTTTTTTTGTTTCAAATGCCTTGAGAAGTTAGCCAAGAAGATTGATGGTGAAGCCAGAAATTTCTTTTAGGGTTCTAACAAAGCTAACCTTATTGCCTGGAATGATGTCTGTAAACCTAAACAGTACAGTGGTCTTGGCATTAAGCAGGTTAAAGTTTATAATAATTTTACCCCTTACAAAATTAGGCTGGAAAATTCTAATTGAGCCCTCCAATTGGTGGACAAGCATTATGAAGAAGAAACATATGTCAAAGAAATCTTTTTTCACTGTCAATTACAGATCAGGTAACTCTTATGATTGGAAAGGTATTTTGGAAAGCAGACAACTAATCACTAAATGCATGAGATGAATTGTTGAAAGTGGTAAAGACATAAAAAATTTGACCCACAAATGGACTTTCCCTGTTCCTATCTACCATCTTATTGATAACAGATTGAGAATGCACGTGAACTTAGATGAATGTGTTGCTGATTATATTGACAACAGTTCATGGAACAAAACCAAACTTCTACATCTGCTTGATCAAAGTATACTCAATATAGTTAGCACTATTTGTAGAATTCTGATATCTTTAACTCCCCAACAAGATGCTTTTGTCTGGGGGCCTTCAAATTCTAGTAAATTTTTCATTAAAACTATTTCAAGCTTACAATTCTCTGATTACACAAAACATGAACATGCAAATATAAACTATGAAATGTGGAGACATGAGCATGCGGATACATGAGCATGTGTGTAGAACATGTGATGGGAAAACATTCTTTAAACATAAACAGAATATAAAGTATTGTTAAATTTTGATAAACTCAATGCATTAATTTGAGATACAATCATAATGATTTCTTTCACTTATGATTTAGGTAGATCAAGGCCAGAGTCACAATGCAATTGAAAATCAATGCATACCCTAAGAGAGTACTATAGTCGCATAAATATGCGACTTTTGTGTGTTTAATTATATTCTTATACTTGGTTTATTGTTATTATTTGATTGAATTAATTATATTTATTATTTTTAGGTATTTTGGAAATTAATGAAGAAAATGGGCTTAAATAATATAATTTGGCATATTATTGAGGAGGAGGAGCACGTGAAGAAGGAGAAATCCTAATCCATGAAGGATACTAGATGGAGGAGCACGTGTCCTTAGCTAGGTTAATTAGCTTGGTTAAAGAAGGACATATATATATAGCTAAATGAATAAAGGAGCGACAACTTGGAGACTGGGAAATTAAGAGAGAGACGAAATAGAATAAAGGAAAAGAAAGAAACAAAAAGAAAGAGGAAGAATTCGAATAGGAAGAAGAGGATCCAAAACTGCAAGTCTACGATACCGATGGCGATCAAGAGTTTATTTCTTCTCTTTCTTTAGTTCATCTTTCATGGATTCTTTGATGTTATTATTTAAGACTATGAGTAGCTAAATTTTCTTAGTTAGGGGTTGATTGAAGCCCTAGATATGCTTACGATTTTAAACCCTTTTTTATTCTATTAACTATTTGGATGAGTTTTGTTTTACTGTTTTCTCACCGAATGATTTCTATGTTCATGTTTCTTTGAGTGCACGCTTAGATGCACGGCTTAGGATCTATAGTCTTAATTGTGTACATGATCACCTTATCATTGCATATTCTTTAGAGACAAACATGTACTTGTATGAAACAATCCTTAGTAACATAAGGGTGACCACCTTATCAACCCTTGAAGTTTTTTTATTCTTCAAACATTATTAGAACATAATGACTTCACTTCTCTAGGCTTACATCACCTTATGTATAAGTCGGTTAATTGCGGATCAAGAGTGATCGGATTTTTCCACCCTCTTTCATGCCAAGTAAAAGAGTGTAATGCACAAGATGACTTAACCAAAATTTTTGTGTGGGGAGTATTCATCCATGGTTAGTTCCATTATATTGGGGAGGTTGTAAGTATGTCTAAAGTGGAGAGAAATTCTTAACATTCATATTTTATTGATTTCCTCCAACAATTTATTTTTTACAATTTACTGATTTCTGCATTAGCTGCAGCTTAGTCGATTTAGTTAGAGAACCAAATCAACTCAGAACACCCTCAAATTTTATGTGGTAGTCCATCACTGTGTCTAGTTTACTGTGTCCAATATTTGAGTTATTTGAGTCTATCTAGAGTAGGTTCGTAGTATCATTAGTGTACTGTAATCGATTCTGTCAGCTTTTTAATTTCGTGTTAGGATTTAGTTTCATCAATTCTTTGTGTTCGATAACCCATATTTATCTTACTACATTGATATATTCAAGTTTAGAATATGGTATATTTGTATAAGTGTTTACTCGCCTATCAAATTTTAGCGCAGTTGCCGGGGAATTGCTTAATTCTAAGTCCTAATAGTCTTTAAATTTTAGCTTTGTTTTGTTTTGGTTAGTTTTCTTTTTCCTTTGAGTTTTATAGTTTGTTCAGTATGCAGAGACATTGCGTATGCGTACTAGGTACACTAGAAGCGCTGAGCCATTACTACTTGATCCAGAGATTGAACGCTCAGCAAGGCAAAATAGAAAGAAGCAGGGACAACGGTCCATGAGTGTGAATAGTGGTGGTCATCCTGAGCAAGACATACATTCTGATACATGGTTTGAATTTGAGGAAGAACAACATATCCCAACACCACCACCATCACCAAGAAGAATGGCAAATGCAACTAAGTTGAGAGAGTCTTTTGTGCTAGGCACAGGTGCACCAGATTCACCAATCGTTATACCAGAGATTTTGGGGTCTTACTCTATTCTCCCATCTCTTATATTAAATCTGCCACACTTCATAGGAACACCTTCTGAAGACCCTCAGGACCATCTCAATGAGTTTACAGCGTTGTGCATAATCCAGAGATCAACAAACGTGGAAGAGGACACTGTCAAGCTCCTCTTGTTTTCTTCTCTTTGAAGGAGCAAGTAAAAGCATGGTATAATTCTTTTGCTCCTCTATCAATAGACACATGGGAGAAGATGTGCTCTGCATTTATGAAAGTGTTCTACTCTGCTTCCTGCACTAAGAATTTGAAGAAGCAAATTAGCACATTCAGGCAGAAAGATAGTGATGAATTACATGAAGCCTAGAGCCAGTTTAAGAGTCTTCTTAGACAATGCCCTCATCATAAATTTGACCTCAATACTCAAATAGAGTTCTTCTATGAAGAAGTTGATTCTTTTAACAGGTCAAAACTTGATTCAGCTTGTAGGGGCAATTGGTAGAATATGACTAAAGATGAAGCCAAGGAAGTTGTTGAGAATCAAGCTGAAAATTCAAGACAATTCCAGTCAAGGGATAGATCCATGAGAGCAAGTAGAAGATCTCTCAATACAGTTGCAACCGATGGAGCCATGAAAAAAAGATTAAGCTCTATGGAGAATGATATTGCTCTAATTTCTAGTAGTCTGAAAGTGGGCAAGAAGACGACTATTGCTGCAGCTTAGGTTGTGTGCACTTTATATTCAACTACAAGCCATCTAGCAGAAGATTGTCCCAAGTTTAGAGAAGATGAAGAGGTTGATCAAGAGGAAAATGTAAATTACTTCCAGAGACAACCCAACACATATGGTGTAAATAAGGATTTGTTGAGATATAGGATATAGGAGCAACAATGTGCTTAATCGTCGTATTGCTCCACTAAGTTTTTAGCAGAGATAGCCTACAGGAGATGGGCAACAATTTGGCCAAAGGCGTATGCCTCAGCAACAACAACCTCAAGCTCAAACATCATTAGGGAATTCTACCTTGGAAGCCATGATGCAACAAATGATGTTTGACAACAAGAATAAGCGAGAGGAGAGTAGTGCCTTTCGCCAAGATATCAAGGTCACAGCTCAAGAACTCAAGGCTATAACTCAGCAGCAAGGAAAAGCAATTGACTTGCTTGAGCAACAAATGAGCCAAATGCAGCAAACACTTGCTCAAGTCAAGGAACGAAGTCTTCCCAGCAACACTCTTCCCAATCCCAACACCAAATATGAAGTTCATGCAATGACCTTGTAGAATGGGAAGGTGTTAGAAGAAGTGCCCAAGTCACCAAACCCAAGGAGAAAGTGGGAGGAGCCCGTGATTGAACAGATTTTCCCTTATAAGCCGTTGAACAAGTCGTCAGAATATTTTGTAGGAACCCCAATTCGAACCGTCGAAAATGCACCTGAAACAGAAAAACTGACAATTCCAAAATCAGGTCAGGTACCCTCTACTCCCTCTCCTTCGATTACTCCTAAATTGCCTTTTCCTTGCAGGTTGAAGAAGCAGGTGAAGGTTGACAAAGAGAAGGAGATGCTTGATGACTTCAAAAATGTAAGAGTAAACATCCCATTGTTGGATGTGATTAAGCAGATACCACAATATGCAAAGTTCCTGAAAGATTTGTGCATAACAAAGAGAAAATTCTATGGAACTGAGACTGTGGCTTTGGGAGAGAGAGTATCTGCAGTTCTTCAAAGAAAGCTCCCACCTATGTTTGGTGATCTAGGACATTTTATGATCCCATGTACTATTGGTGATCACAAGTTTGCGGGTGTTCTACTTGATTTAGATGCTTCCATTAATTTAATGTCATACACTGCTTATAACAGGTTAAAAATGGGAGAACTTATTCCCACATGTGTCACAATTAAGCTTGTAGATCGGACTAACTATTACCCTCGAGGTATTATTGAGGATTTTTTGGTGCAGGTGGGAGATTTAATATTCCCAACAGATTTCTTTGTGCTAAAGATGGAGCATGAGCCAATGCCATCAGAAATACCATTGATTCTTGGGAGACTATTCTTGAGAACAGCGCTTATAAAGATTGATTGTTTTGATGGATCATTGAGCATAGAAGTGGTGGAGGAGAAGATCCACTTCAACATTTATGAAGCTCTCAAACATCCAAATAGTGATGATGCATATTCTTGTTGTTCAATTGACACTTTTAAGTGCTTTGTGCAGGAATTTATTCAGTACTCATTGGATGATGACCCTTTGAGAAAAGTTATGGAAAAAATAGGAGAAAATGAGCAATCCAGGGGGTATCCTTCGATGGATCAAAGGATCCCTTCGACCCATCGAACAAAATCGGCAGGAAGGTCCAGGGAGCATGCTTTGATGGATAGAGGGGAAGACCTTCGACCCATTGAAAACTATTCTTGTATCGATGCAACTAGAGTGAATGCTTCGATGGGTGAAGAAGAAATTATTTGACCCATCAAAGAAAAGCCCTGGATTACCCATCGAAGACCAAGTTTCGATCCATCGAAGCTGAGTCCAAATCCATCAAATTTCAGCCTGTTTTTGAGATTGCTTCACCTGAAGACCTGGATATGGAAGATGAGTTCTATGCTATGGAATAAGCACTTGAATCATTCCCAAGTATGAAAGGTAAGTCATACAAACTTATTCTTCTTCCGGTTGCAGGTGATGTTCTTGTTCCATCTATACAGGTAGCACTCACATTAGAGCTTAAACTCCTTCTCGAGCATTTAAAGTATGCTTTCTTGGGAGAGAATGATACATTTCCAGTTATCATCTCTTTCAAGCTTTCAACATTACAAGAGGAGAAGTTGTTGAGTGTACTTAAGGAGTACAAAGAAGTCATTGGATGGACAGTGGACGATATCAAGGGCATCTGTCCAATATTGTGTACTCACAGGATACATCTGGAGGAGAGAGCTAGGCCCACAAGAAAAGCCCAACATCGACTCAATCCTCCAATGATGGAAGTTGTCAAGAAAGAAGTCATCAAGCTTTGAGATGCAAGTATTATTTATGTTATTTCTGACAGCAAATGGATTAGTCATGTGCAGGTGGTGCCCAAACATTTAGGAATCAAAATGGTAAAGAATGATGAGAACGTGTTGGTGCCCCAAAGAGTCCAAACGGGGCGGAGAGTGTGCATTGATTATTGCAAGCTAAATGCCGCAACAAGGAAGGATCACTTTCTACTCCCGTTCATTGATCAGATGTTAAAAAGATTAGCTGGGCATGAATATTATTGTTTCCTAGATGGCTACTCTGGGTACAATCAAATAACCATTCACAAATATGATCAAGAGAAGACCACCTTCATATGCGCATATGGTAGTTTGGCATACCGGATGATGCCCTTTAGTCTATGCAACGCTCCTAGGACATTTCAAAGATGTACGGTAAGTATTTTCTCAGACATGGTTGAAAAGATCATTGAGGTATTTATGGATGACTTCTCTATTTTTGGTGATTCTTTCGACTTGTGTCTGCATAATTTAGCTATGGTTTTATAGCGTTGTGTAGAAACTAACATTGTGCTTAATTGGAAAAAATATCACTTTATGGTGGAACAAAGTATTGTTTTGGGACATGTCATACCAGCTAGTAGTATAAAAGTAAACAAAGTGAAAGTTGATATTGTGCGGACCTTACCCCCTCCTTCTACTATAAAGGAGGTGAGATCTTTTCTTGGCCATGCAGGTTTCTATCGCAGGTTCATCAAGAATTTTTCCAAGATAGCCCGACCTTTATATGCATTATTGCAGAAGGATGTTTCATTCAATTTTACAGCTGAGTATCTTCAAGCTTTCAACAAACTCAAGGAATTGTTGACCACAACACCCATCATTCGGGCACCAGACTGAAGCTTTCCATTTGAGCTTATGTGTGATGCCTCAGATTACGCTGTTGGAGCAGTTCTAGGCCAACGGCCAGAGAGGTTACCTCATGTCATCTATTACGCCTCCAGAACCTTAAATGATGCACAGTTGAATTATTCAACTACAGAAAGGAGCTTTTAGCAATGATTTTTGTTCTTGAATAGTTTAGATCTTACTTGTTAGGAACTAAAGTTATTATATACTCTGACCACGCTGATTTGAGATATTTGATGACTAAACAGGATGCCAAACCTCGACTGATTCGATGGATGCTCTTACTTCAAGAGTTTGACATTGTCATCAAAGATAAGAAGGGCACTGAGAATGTGGTAGTTGGCCACATGAGTAGAATCACTCATGGTTATAACGCAGAAGAGGATAAACTTCCTCTCAGAGATAGCTTTCCGAATGAACAGCTCTTTGCTATTCAAGATGTAGCACCATGGTATGCTGATATTGTAAACTACAAGGTCAGTAAATACATTCCTTCTGATTTCACAAGAGCACATAAAGACAAGCTAGTTAAGGAGGCTGGGTATTATGTGTGGGACGAACCATATTTGTGAAAACATTGCACTAACACCATCATTCGTAGGTGCGCCCCTGAATCCGAATTCCATTCCATTCTAGTTTTCTGCCACTCACATGCAGGTGGTGGACATTTTGGAGGGAAGAAGACAGCTCTTAAAATGCTTAAGAGTGGATTTAATTAGCCCACCTTATTTCATGATGGACAAGTTTTCTATAAATCTTGTCTCAGGTGCCAAATGACAGGTAACATCAGTCCAAAAGACAAAATATCTCAACACCCATAAATCTAAATTCCATTCAATTCTATTTTTCTATCACTCACATGTAGGTGGTGGACATTTTGGAGGGAATAAGACAACTCTCAAAATGCTTCAGAATGGATTTTATTGGCCCACCTTATTTCATGATGCAAAGGTTTTCTATAAATCTTGTGTCAGGTGCCATATGATAGGTAACATCGGTCTAAAAGACTAAATACCTCAACAGCCCTGAAAGGACCCAACCCCGATTTAGTTTCCTAAACCGGAATCAAACCCCTTCTGAAAACACGAATCAACAAAAACCATAAAAATTTCGGCAGAGTAACGCTACTAACGCTGAATTGCCATTAACCTGCACCCGGAAAATACACTTCATCCTATGCCACAAAAATCAAACCGTGGGCACCAATCCCATCCGGATTTCTCAATATCACAACAGTAATGTAAAGTAATCAATAAAACTATACTTTATAGAAATCCGGGGAAAATCGTATGAAAATATAACATCAGAATGCTCAGAGCGACTTCTAATATATATATATATATATACACAAATAGTAGGCCAAATTAAGAACCTACCATAAAAGAAACATCGCTCGAATAGTAAGTCTCCGACCACGACGTGCGACACCAGAGTCCGAACTGCAAACTGGGCACAGAAACCGAAAAGCCTAGGGGAAAGGCATTTAAAATCCTTAGAGTGAATGGACGAAAATAAACATATGCCTTTCACCAATTTCATATACATAAAATAATGTAAAGCAAAGCGAGTTCGGAAAATACATGGAGGTGCCAGGCGAATCTCTCAAGTCCGACGGTGATAGGCTAGGGGAATCTCTCAAACCCAGCGGCATAACAGGGGAATCTCTCGACCCTGGCCAGGGGAATCTCTCAACCCTGGTCCAAAGGAATCTCTCAACTCTGGGTCAGACTACCGGTGATCAGCCGAGTAACCGAAGCATCGATGCAAGTAATGCCATCACCATAAAAATATAAAATAATACCTCCAAAAACAATAAATAATAACATCGTCTATAAACAAATACGGAAATCACGAACTCGCAACGACAGTGAAAATATAAAAGTCCACTCACAGATGAGCATAACGCAATACGCGTTAATCCAGTGATCCGGCGGAAAATCTCTCACCAAACGAACGATCACGATCCCCTGGATAATCATAAAATCCACTGCTCAAAATCATAACTCAAAACCTCGAATCACATCTCGAGAAACAACCGTTCCCGGAAACATATAATTCAATATTGATGAAATCTTCAAAATCCGATAATCAAACCATAAAACCTCGCTATAATTTTCGATGCTCAATTTGAAAAAATAAACCTCACTACTGCAATCGGTGCGTGATTCCAAGCGAAACGACATACAACTCGTCGAAAAACACGTCGGACGGAAATCGCTGTCGCCGCTACCGCCGGCCGCCGGAAAATCACACCGGCCCAGAAAAATGCAACATACACATAGATTTGAAGATCTCGACATTTCCAACAACTTTCCAGTTCAAAGTTAAGGCCAATTTTGACCGGAAAATGTCCAAAACTCACCCCAAAGGTACAAACCCTCACCGAAATTTCAATTCCACCGATCTCCCTCCTCCGGCCACGGCAACCCTTTAAACCACTTCCAATAGCTTCCTCTTCTCAAGGCTAACAAAACCCCTCAAAGAGCCATCACCAACTCGGCCGAAACGCCGCCACCCATGGAGGCCGAAATCTCGCCGGTTTTCCCTCAACTTCGCCGCTTCGATTCTCCCACCTCCGGCCACCCCAAGGGACGATCCACCTCTCAAATTGAAGAGGGCCACGATACCAACACATCTCATGAAGAGACCCCGGCCAACCATGGTCGGAATCAAGCTTCACGGCGGCGAGAACCCACGGTGGCAAAACGGGTCGCCCTTGACCCGTGGTCAACGCGGGTCAAGGCCCAATTTCCAGTTTTGGAAAGTTTCAAAAATCGGCATGTATTCTCCCGTATTTATATCGTACGCGTATTGAATCCCAAACGGATAAATACGACAATATCTGATGGCCGAAAATATTCACAACTTATTCCTCGTAACTCGGAATAATCCTCCGGAAGATCCCACGAGGTCGAAATTAAATTCTCTACAACTTTCGTGAAGGATCCCAAATTAAATTCTTGCCCGATAATTTAGTCGTTAACGAAGCCGCCATATTTAATCAATTACGTAAAAATCGCGACTAATCGCGAAACTCGCAAATCAAGTCGATAACCATTCCATTTTCGGTTCGGGTGGATCAACGGTCCAAAATGGATCACAATCACGATTCGGATAAACTTGACGATATTCCAAAATTTCAAATATTCATATTATATTCCTCGGTCATCGAAATAATAATCCGGAACCGCCCATGAACTCGAAATCTACAACAACTCTCGAGAAGAAACTCAACTCAAATTTTCGGCCAATAATTAAGTCGTGATCAAAACCGGCAATTTAATCAATTTAAGGAAACTGTGATTACGCGTAAGATCGTGGATTAAGTCGATTACACTACTGATTCTGTTCCGAGTCGTCACAAATCTACCCCCCCTTAATAAAAATTTCGACCTCGAAATTTCTAAGACTACCAACTGAAAAGTAGGAACACTGCATCTGCATACAGTTCAACTCCCAAGTGGCAACCTCAACTGAACGACTTTGTTAATGGAAAATATCTCTGTACCCTCAAATCCCGAATCTGAACTGGCTCATCCACAAATGCCAAGTCTTCCTATATAAGGAACTGATAGGGTACAAAACACGCAACAAATCTGAAATGTAATTTCACCACATGGAATACAACACACACAAAGGCCAACACTATAGGTAATGCCAAACTATACAGCACAACACAAATTCGCTCCATGATCACATACAAACCAAAATAACGTGGCAAATTCATAACTCAACCTGCTCACATCAATATAACTCTAACGTCGAACTCAAGCAATTATCAACCTGTCCATGCTAATCCGAAGGTCTGTGGTAGCACATTCCACTAAATCAGGATCAAACGTCAGCTCAAACCGAACTCGCTCCAACACAATGGAGTACAACATTGTTTCTCATAAACGACTTCATATAACGTCATAATCATACTGGTCTACAAACTAGTACTGCAAGCAATCTCGAACAGTGGAAACTACTGGTCCCAAATCCCTCGAAACTGCAATACACAAGACCATAACATGCCCTTCAAAGACTGAATAGTCCTTAAAGATCACCCACCAATCTGAGGATAAGAAACTGTACTAAACTGTAATCTGGTCCCCAATGCTCACTGCAATGCTTGCCAACACTCTGTTGTAACTGATTATCTCGATCAGCAAACTGGGACACAGGCGCATCACGAAAATGGACAACCTCCGCCAAATACAGCTATACCAGCCTGCCACCGAAATCTTTTCTGAAAGTACAAGAAAAAGAACTAAGTTCATCAAATGGTCCACAAAGACCCGACAATTGGTACCATAAACCGGAGTACGCGATAACTGATACACAAAATCCACATTGACAAGCTCCAACTTCTAATCGGAAATCTCCAATGGCTATAACTTCCCAGCAAGTTTCTGCCTCTCTGCCCTCGCCTGCCGACAAATGTGGCATCTGCTCACACAAGCTGCTATATTACTCTTCATGTTGCGCCACAAGTAGTAAACTCGAAATATCTTATACATCTTCGTACAACTAGTGCATAACGCACGCAAAATAATGAGCTTCATCATCAACACACTCTAACTTAGCTCCCGTAGCTCGCAACTCGACTAACATGGAAACTCGGGTCACACACACATGAAACAATGAAACTCCCGATTTCCGACTGAATGCATCAGCAACAACACTCCAGAAAGATAGTCAAAGTACAACCACTAGCCTTTCTCGGATAAACTCAAATGTGCAACCATAGTCGTTAATCAACCCCATCCATCTAGATGAAACTCAAGTGATCAGTGTACATCCTACACTGCGCTGCACGCCGTAGCAGTGGTGTTTCCAGTTCTCCGATGCTAACATAAAAACAGCTACTCCCAAATCATACATAGGATACGTAGCTTCATAAAGTTTCCACTGCCTGAAACCATGAGCCACCGCTCTGCTATGCTGCATCAAAGCATAACCAAATCCAAATCTCGATGCATCGCTATAAACCACGAACTCTCCACTATTGTCAGGTAAAGTCATAACTGGTGCAATGGTCAACCTTTCCTTCAGGAGTAAGTAACTCTTCTCACACGTATCGGACCACTCGAACTTAATGCCTTTCTTCATCAATCTGGTACGTGGAGTGGCATTCCGAGAAAAATCCTGCACAAAGCGCCGATAGTAACCTGCTAAACCCAAGAAACTCCTGATCTCTGGCACGGTGGTAGGTCAACTCCAATTCAACACAGCTTCTATTTGGTCAGGATCTACGCCGACTCCCTCAGCTGATATCACGTGACCCAAAAACTTCACGCTAATCAACCAAAACTCACACTTGCTGAACTTCGTAAATAGCTGATTATCTCGCAAAGACCGCAAAACAGCTCGCAAATGCTTCTTGTGTTGGCCCACACTCCTGGAGTAAATCCGGATGTTGTCGATGAACACGATCACAAACTTATCCAGAAACCGTCTAAACACCTGGTCCATCAAGTTCATAAAAGCTGCGGGGTCATTGATCAACCCAAACGGCAAGACCAAGAACTCGTAACGCCCGCACCGTGATCCGAAAGTTGTCCTGGCCACATCTGACTCTCTGTTCCTCAACTGATGGTATCCGGACCTGAGATCGATCTTTGAAAAGACTGAAGCTCCCGTGAGCTGATCAAAAAAGTCGTCAATCCGCGGCAACGGATACTCGTTCCTCTCTGAAGCCTGATTCAATTTTCGGTAGTAGATGCACAACCTCGTCGAACCATCCTTCTTCCGCAAAAATAGTACAAGAGCACCCCTCGGTGATACACTGGGTCATATAAAATCTCCTCCAGCAACTCTCAAAGTTGAATCTGTAGCTTCTTCAACTCCGATGGCGCCAAAAGATAAGGTGCCTATGATATGGGTCCAACGCCCAGTAATAGCTCAATGGTGAAGTCGATCTCCCGCACTGGAAGAATACCCGGTAACTCTCCCGGAAACACATCTGGAAACTCGGAAACCACCTCAATATCACCAAAATCTGGCACAGCAGCCGTAGTATCCACCACATGAGCTAAGTAAGCAATACAACCCTTTTTCATCCGCTCGACCTTCATCGCTGAAATCACGCATGGCAACGAAGTATTCTTCTCACCGCAAAACAATATCTCGGGAAAGCCTGGTCGTCGAAACATAACCTCGAACAAAGATCTCACAGTCCTTCCGGATGGACACGACACTCTCCATAACCCCCGAAGCGGAGATACAGGCATAAAAGCCATGGATGTCGAGCAACGGTAACCTCAAATAAGCTCTGTCGTCACATAGGATCGTGGCATGAACTCAGACATGCCCAACTAGCCATCCACATCGATTGCGACCTTACTGATTAACTCATCTAGAAGGTTGCGTTGGTCAAACTCTAGAAATGGCATCTTGACCTCCTCCTGAACTCTAAGCTGTCGAACCACAAAAACAGCTAGCTGAGGACGCTCCTTCGCAACGTGACCCTCCTGGCCACCACAATAGCAACTGAGAGTGCTCCTCGGACACAAATCACAGCGACGCCTGCTGTATCACCAATGACCATCTGAACTCATGCCACAGGAATAAGTCCACTACTCTATGATCTTCATCAAAACCAAACGGATGTTCTGCCTTATTCAGATGACCCCTAACATAATCGAAAAGGTCACAGCCTGATGAAGATACTAATCCCGAGGTGCCTGAACTCAACCTCAACAAAATATCTCGACTAAGTTCACCTTCCTCAAACTGACATGTCGGAAACCGCGTATAACTTTCCTTCCCAATGTCCTCGCCTTTGAGTGCAGCACATCAAACTCCTCACGGTTATCTCGAGGCAAAACAGTTAAAATCTCTCTGATGCTCAGGCTCAAACTCATCACGAACCTTGTGCATTGCTTCCTCTGAAGCCACATAACACGTGCAAACTGGAACAAACATGTGAACGATACATCCCTGCTTCAGGTGGGTAAACACTCCATATTTCCGTTGTTGGGTAGCATGATTGAACCATTACCGTAAAAACAATACCCTGGATGTAGGTCATGGAGTTGCAACAGGAACTCACACAATACCAACCCATCAAATACAATGATCTGACTCAGGCAAACCACCAACTGCCATAATTCTCTGCTCTGAGGCAACATGTAGATGCACATACAAGCACAACCAGGCAAACCATGCCACACATATCTCTGAACTCAAAATGCTCATCCAAACCCACAACTCATTATCAAGTCGCGCGCCGACTGATCCTCAATAAGATCCACAACCATACCGACACGGAAAGCACGTCAAGGAGGCATCCTAATAAACAAGACATTATTCACAACAACTGGACGTAATCATGGAACTTCAAATGTTTGAAAGCATACAACACCCGGAGAATTGATGAGTATCCGCCGGCCGGTCGGGTCATCGCTTTAGACATGTTGTACATTCCCAAATATCCTTAGTAAACATGACTACAGAAGTCTGCAGAACCTAAAACCTAATGCTCTGATACCAAGCTGAAAGGACCCAACCCCGATTTAGTTTCCTAAACCGGAATCAAACCCCTTCAAAAAACACGAATCAACAAAAATCATAAAAATTTCGGCAGAGTAACGCTACTAACGCGGAATTGCCATTAACCTGCACCCGGAAAATACACTTCATCCTATGCCACAAAAATCAAACCGTGGGCACCAATCCCATCCGGATTTCTCAATATCACAACAATAATGTAAAGTAATCAATAAAACTATACTTTATAGAAATCCGGGGAAAATCGTATGAAAATATAACATCAGAATGCTCAGAGCGACTTCTAATATATATATATATATATATATACACACACACAAATAGTAGGCCAAACTAAGAACCTACCATCAAAGAAACATCGCTCGAATACTAAGCCTTCGACCACGACGTGCGACACCAGAGTCCGAACTGCAAACTGGGCATGAAAACCGAAAAGCCCGGGGGAAAGGCAAATAAAATCGTTAGAGTGAGTGGACGAAAATAAACGTATGCCTTTCACCAATTTCATATACATAAAATAATGTAAAGCAAAGCGAGTTCGGAAAATATATGGAGGGGCCAGGCGAATCTCTCAAGCCCGATGGTGATAGGCTAGGGGAATCTCTCAACCCCAGCGGCATAACAAGGGAATCTCTCGACCCTGCCCAGGGGAATCTCTCAACCCTGGTCCAGAGGAATCTCTCAACTCTAGGTCAGACTACCGGTGATCAACCGAGTAGCCGAAACATCGATGCAAGTAATGCCATCACCAAAAGAATATAAAATAATACCTCCAAAAATAATAAATAATAATAACATCGTATATAAACAAATACGGAAATCACGAACTCGCAACGACAGTGAAAATATAAAAGTCCACTCACAGATGAGCATAACGCAATACGCGTTAATCCAGTGATCCGGCGGAAAATCTCTCGCCAAACGAACGATCACGATCCACTGAATAATCATAAAATCCACTGCTCAAAATCATAACTCAAAACCTCAAATCACATCTCGAGAAACAACCGTTCCCGGAAACATATAATTCAATATTGATGAAATCTTCAAAATCCGATAATCAAACCATAAAACCTCGCTATAATTTTCGATGCTCAATTTGAAAAAATAAACCTCACTACTGCAATCGGTGCGTGATTCCAAGCGAAACGACATACAACTCGTCGAAAAACACGTCGGACGGAATCGACGAAATCGTCAAAATCTAATAATCACACCATAAAACCTCGCTATAATTTCCGATGCTCAATTCGAAAAAATAAACATCACCACTACGATCGGTGCGCAATTCCGAGCGAAACGACATACAACTCGTCGAAAAACACGTCGGACAAAAATTGCCGCCGGCCGTCGGAAAATCACACCGGCCCAGAAAAATACAACCTACGCATGGATTTGAAGATCTCAACATTTCCAACAACTTTCCAGTTCAAAGTTATAGGCCAATTTTGACCAGAAAATGTCCAAAACTCACATTAAAGGTGCAAACTCTCACCGGAATTTCAATTCCACCGATCTCCCTCCTCCAGCCACGGAAACCCTTCAAACCACTTCCAATAGCTTCCTCTCCTCAAGGCTAACAAAACCTCTCAAAGAGCCACCACCAACTCGGCCGAAACGCCGCCACCCATGGAGGCCGAAATCTCGCCGATTTTCCCTCAACTTCGCCGCTTCGATTCTCCCACCTCCGGCCACCCCAAGGGACGATCCACCTCTCAAATTGAAGAGGGCCACGAGCCCAACACATCTCATGAAGAGACCCCGGCCAACCGTGGCCGGAATCAAGCTCCACGGCGGCGAGAACCCACGGTGGCAAAACGGGTCGCCTTTGACCCGTGGTCAACGCGGGTCAAGGCCCAGTTTCCAGTTTTGGAAAGTTTCCAAAATCGGCATGTATTCTCCCGTATTTATACCGTACGTGTATCGAATCCCAAACGAATAAATACGACAATATCCGACGGCCGAAAATATTCACAACTTATTCCTCGTAACTCGGAATAATCCTCCGGAAGTTCCCACGAGCTCGAAATTAAATTCTCTACAACTTTCGTGAAGGATCCCAAATCAAATTCTTACCCGATAATTTAGTCGTTAACGAAGCCGCCAAATTTAATCAATTACGTAAAAATCGCGACTAATCGCGAAACTCGCAAATCAAGTCGATAACCATTCCATTTTCGGTTCGGGTGGATCGACGGTCCAAAACGGATCACAATCACGATTCGGATAAACTCGACGATATTCTAAAATTTCAAATATTCATATTATATTCCTCGGTCGTCGAAATAATAATCCGGAACCGCCCACAAAATCGAAATCACGCGTACAACAACTGTCGAGAAGAAACTCAACTCAAATTCTCGGCCAATAATTAAGTCGTGATCAAAACTGGCAATTTAATCAATTTACGGAAAACTGCGATTACACGCAAGCTCGTGGATTAAGCCGATTAGACTACTGATTTTGTTCCGGGTCGTCACAACCCCTAAATATAAATTCCATTCCATTCTAGTTTTTTTTCACTCACATGCATGTGGGGAACATTCACTACAACATTTTAGGGTATTGCCGGCGACTTAAAGTCGCCAGCCTTTCTTTTTAAGTCGCCGGAAATGACTATTACCGGCGACAAGTCGCCGATAATACTCTCGCCGGAAATTTGGCTCCAGTGAAAGTATTACCGGCGACTTTTTTTTTAAAGGAATCACCGGCAATGCTTGAGGGCAGGCAATGCTCAAGGAATCACCGGCGACATAGTAATGACCTTAAGCATTGCCGGCGACTCAAGAGCATTGCCGGTGACTTGAGTCGCCGGAAATGCCCCTCCGCCGTGGCCGGAAAATGAGGGGTATTGCCGGCGACTTTGGTCCAAGTCGCCGGCAATACCCGGAGAAATTTGTCAAAAAAAAGCCGGTTCTGGATTGGGCCCAATTCCAGAACCTGCACTGAAAAACAGAAACCGTACAAAGACAAGTTCAACAGGACACACATAATTGTCCAACGTATAGTACAAACAGCAACAATACGAAAATAAACTACAACTACATTAAAGGTCGAGGAAATCCATGTGGACGTAATCATTTGAACTTCGGTGGCTACCCTGGTCATGCTGTGGCGGTGACTGCTGCGGTGGTGAATCAGTGTGGAACACAGAGACCGGGGGAGGTGTGGGGAACGGTTGTCCGGTAGTCTGGCACGCGTACATCGTCTGCATCTATGTGAACATTTGTGTCTGCTGCTGGACCATAATTCGGTGTTGCTCGGCCATCACCCGGTACTCGGCATCTCTGACTGCCTGCTGCTCGGCCAATTGCCGCATCTCCTCCATCTGCCTCCTTTTCTCCTCCAACTCCCTCTGCATCCTCTGACGCTCCGCTGCTAGGTTAGAGTTCCTAGAAGTTGAAGTTCTTGACCCGGTAGAGTATTCCGAAGTGTTCTTCAATACTCCTTCGCCCGCCGAGCCCATATATTCCCCTACAGTAGTAGGTATTCTTTCCAGTCCCGTACGCTTTTGCCATGATATGAGCCGCTATAGGGCGATCAAGCGGATCGATCTGAGAGGCATTCTGGGTCACTTCTTCCTCCGAGCAGTCAGGATGGTTGTTTCGAGCTATATTCATGGTGACTTCTGTGATCGCCTCCTCCACTCTCGCCTAATTGAAAAGCGAATATGAATAACGTATTATTAAACAAAATAAATTAATAGAGAAAAATATTTTTATTAACACATGCATATGTGAACTACAAAATAATGAGGCTAAAGACTT
Source organism: Geum urbanum (assembly GCA_946800695.1). Taxonomy (NCBI): domain Eukaryota; kingdom Viridiplantae; phylum Streptophyta; class Magnoliopsida; order Rosales; family Rosaceae; genus Geum; species Geum urbanum. The sequence continues at coordinate 35,278,292 of OX327016.1, forward strand.
ACCTCTTCTTCAGGGCACTGCGGATAGAACTTCTGATGAACAAACACCAACGGGTTGACTTCTTGTTGTTGCTGCGCCTTACTCGACCAACCCAAATAGTTAAGTGAACCTGCATGATGGGCCTTGGTGTTTTTCAATCTGTTCTCCCTGTTCGTCTTGGAAATCGCCTTGTTTGATAAACATATGTAAAAAAATTAGTAACTAACTATTTCAATGTGATACGATACATTAGGGTTGTAAAATATATCCAGGATGCATACCTTTGCTTTGGGGTGCTCGAAGTGGGCTACCAACCACAGCCACTCATACTCCCTAAACCAGAATTCGCTAGGGGTAGGTCCTTGTACTGTGTGTAATATTTTGAAAGCTCGTTCTTCCACTCTTTATACCTATATTAACACCAGAAAAAAAAAAGTTAGAGATATTAAAACACTTGATAAACAAAAATCTAACTCGATATATACTCAAATAACTCGAGTCACATCACCTGATATGTAGTTGACGCTCTACTCACGTGTGAATAAGGCATTCATCCACGTCAAACCACACCTGCAAGATGAATATATAAATGGTAAAATTATATATTTATTCGGACTTAATTAATAAATATAAAATTTACGTAATGAAAATACAATTTAACTCACACTCAGTGCATTATGCACTTGCATCTTTACGTAGAGAGGCACAGATTCCCAATCTGGCCACAGCATTGGGACCTTATCCCTCAAGACGGCCCCGGCCATGCTGGCATACTTTCGCGTGGTGTCAAATGTCTCGATCACCTCACCATGCTCATTGGCCCTAATGAGCATTTTCCTTCCCCCGGTGGCCTGCTCAAGATTCTTCCCGGTGCAGGGGCCTCTAGTCTTTCGTTTTCCAGTGCCATTAACGAAATTGCCTAATAATACAATGTCAACAAATTGATATCATTAATTGAACCTATCGTAAGTCTTAAGTAATAATTAAGTAATCAATCTTGTTAAATAAAATTTACCTGCATCGTCTGTTTGCTGGTTGTTGCACCTCGCACTCCAAAGATACACGGGGTCGAACGGGATGAAGTTGTACGCTTCCTCCACGCTCAGGAACTCCGGCTGTCCTTCAATATAAATAGGCCTCCCCCTATCATCGAATTCAGGGATCACAGGAATCTCGTCGAGCAGGAAGAGACCGGACGGCGGAGATAGACGAGGCCTGGACGATGAGGCGCCAGCACCATCTGCCTCAGATGATTCCCGTGAAACGGGAGTAGGCACAGGGCCAATAGGGGGCATTCGGATGGAGGGAGTTTCTGATGCCCCCGTTGACTGTCGCTCGTCTGTGGGTCTGCTGACTGAGGCTCGAGGCTGGACTGGGGATTGCACGGATCTGGATCGTGCAGCTTCCTCCTCTCCTCGCGCAGGTAGCAACATTTGTGTGCGAGCATTCATAATTGGGTCACTGCGCGTGTTGCTGACAGCGGCTGAGGAACCTTGACTGCTGCTCCCTCCACTATTTCTAGTCCCTCTCCGTTTGATGTCTCCAAGCCAATTTGCCGCAAAACCTCCTGCACATCCAACAATTAGTCCTGGATTCGGTTCTATGAAAATTAAGGAACCGGAACCGTAAGGAACCGGAACCGTTTGGAACCGATAACCGCTAGAACCGGAACCGAAACCGAACGGTTCCAGTTCCTTAATTTTCATAGAACCGATAACCGTTTGGAACCGGAACCGTTTGGAACCGATAACCGCTAGAACCGGAACTGGAACCGAACGGTTCCGGTTCCAAACGGTTATCGGTTCTATGAAAATTAAGGAACCGGGACCGTTTGGAATCGGAACCGTTCGGTTCCGGTTCCGGTTCTAGCGGTTATCAGTTCCAACAATTAGTCCTGGATTCGGTTCTATGAAAAACCGGAACCGTTTGGAACCGGAACCATTTGGAACCGGAACCGTTCGGTTCTGGTTCCAGTTCCAAACGGTTCCGGTTCCGGTTCCGAACGGTTCCGGTTCAAAACGGTTCCGGTTCCAAACGGTTCCGGTTTTTGATAGAACCGAAACCAGGACTAATTGTTGGAACCGGAACCGTTTGGAACCGGAACCGTTTCTGAATCGGAACAGTTTGGAACCGTTTGGAACCTGAACCATTCGGAACCGGAACCATTTTGAACCGTTTGCATCATATCAAACATTAAATTAAATTTCATAGGCCAAATGCTTATGATATCATATAAAACATTAAATTATCAACTATATCAATTAATCCAAATCACCTTAATTTGCCCATGCAACACCTTAAAAATACAATATAATTATCAACTATATCAATTAATCCAATTAAATCACCTTAAATTACCTAAATATTTTCTACATATATATATACATACATACACTTGCCTAATAATTATAAAAAATTAACTCAAAACCCAAAACTTAATTAATCAAGTTAATTAAATCAAATATAATTAAAATGCATATGGAACTGATAACCGCCGCCGGAATCCGATCTCGACCATAATTATAAAAAACATTTCGAGAGAGATCGAGAGAGAGAGAGAGAGAGGACCTGTCATGGTCGAGATCGGATTCCGGCGGCGGAGGTGAGGGGAGGAGGTAGAGGAGGAGGGGAGGAGAGGTAGGGGAGATTTGGGGTTTTTGGGTTTAGGTATTTTTGTGTGGAGAGGGGAGGAGAGGAAGAGAGGTTTGAGGAGAGGGCGGTGAGCTAGGTGAGGAAGAGATGGGGTTTTAGGGTTTTCAAGGAAGAAGGGAGGAGAAGAAATGAGGCAGCTCGAGCTGCCTCCTGGGAAATATCGAAGTATTGCCGGCGAATTACGAGTTAACTCGTGGGCAATACTATTACTAACGAGTTAACTCGTGGGTAATAGTATTGCCCACGAGTTGATAAGCAACTCGTTGGTAATACTATTACCAACGAGTTGATAACTCGTGGGTAATACTATTACCAACGAGTTAATGATAGTGATTCCCGACCAATTCCGACCAATTTACGACCAATTTCCGACCAATTTCGGGACAATTTCCGACCAATTCTCGGCCAATTTACGACTATAATTTCCGACTCTAATTTACGCCGTACTATATATAAATACGACTAGAATTTCCGACTATATATAATTTACGACTATATATAATTTCCGACTATAATGTACGACTATAATTTAAGACTATAAGTTTCGACTAGAATTTCAGACTATAATTTACGACTAGAATTTCCGACTATAATTTACGACGTACTATAATTTTCGACTATAATTTCCGACTAGAATTTTCAACTAAAATTTCCGACTATATATAATTTACGACTATAATTTCCGACTAGAATTTCCGACTATATATAATTTACGACTAGAATTTCCGACTATAATTTCCGACTATAATTTTCGACTAAAATTTCCGACTATAATTTCCGACTATAATTTACGACTAGAATTTTCGACTAGAATTTCCGACTATAATTTACGACTAGAATTTTCGACTAGAATTTCCGATTATAATTTACGACAATATTCCGACTAGAATTTCTAACTATAATTTACGACTAGAATTTACCTCCAAGCCAATTTACGACTATAAATACGTACATCATTAACGTACTAAGAATGATAATCATAATCATCTTCATCACTTGAGTCTGACTCGGTTTCATAGGTAACCTCTGGCAATATGTGCCGCTCCTCGTCATCTGAATCAGCGTCAACTTCATTTGGATTAACATCGAAAAGTTCTGCTCCAGTAATTCGAACCACACTCCCAGATCTCACATTATTAAGGCGAATCGTAGATGATTCCGGAATGTCAAAAGCGTTCGGCTCTTGGTATGCAGTAACTTCTTCATCATCTGCGGTCTCACCAAGTGTGGGAGCACTGTATATGTTTCTATGAGCAACATGGTTAACCACCTTCCATGGGACTTTGTTCAGAAGATCGTCAAGGTAAAACACTTGTTTTACTGATGTGGCAAGAACGAAAGGGTCTTCTTTATACCAGGTTGTAGCAGTATTCACCGAAAATATTCCGTACTGATCGGTCCTTGTGTTCTCCGGGCTAGTATCAAACCATCTACACTTGAACAAGTGCACTTTCATGCGGTTCCCATAAATTAGTTCAACAACTGAATGAAGGACACCGTAATAGTCAACGCCATCTTGCCCACTATGGACCATCACCCCACAATTCTGTGTTTTCAATCGATCGTCTCGATTTTCACATATAAATTTCACGCCATTGACCTGACACATCGAGTAAACTTTTGAAGCTACCGGTTTCATCGCCAAGACCCTCAATTCGTTTGACCACTCTGGGCAACCATCATTTGCTACATGGTTCATCTGAAAACGATAAGAAACCACACAAGAAATTTTGAACATAGAAAAAGAAAACCACGTACACACATGCTATATAAGGATATAAACAATATATATATACACACATATACCCTTACCCATTGATCAAAGTAGTTTGCAAACGTCATGTTGTGGTAATCAACATTTCCGGCAATAGCAGGGCAGTGAAGATGATAGTTTTTCCAATATTGTACTTCTGGACAGTTAATTAGTACCGACCAGTGGGCAATGGCTACCTCATTTCCATCCAACTTGTACGACTTTGGCAAGTTTCCATGTACTACCACGTCATTGGAGATGATAGAAAGGTTGAACTGAGGTTCATCTATCGGCATCTGTTGTTGGGGGTCCTCCAGCGCTCCCAAATACAAGTTGGTGTACGTTACACACTCGTGCGTAATATATGCTTCAGCGATACACCTTTCAGGTGCATATTTATTCTTCACATAGTCCTTGTAGGCTCCCAATTGTCTACAAGTTAACAAGTGCATGTTATGATACTTAAAAAATAAGAATTTACATATAAAAACAGAGGCAAACCAAATGTATGAATCATTTGTACATTTCCATAGGATACATCCAAGTGTAGTGTACGGGACCGGTAAGCAACAATTGTTCGGGAAGATGGATCATCAGGTGAGGCATGATGTCGAAAAAATTTGGGGGAAATATCATATCAAGCTTGCACATGATAAAAATGATGTCATCTTGCATCTTCCTGAGATCTGATTTTTTAACTTCCCTGGTGCATAACTTCTGAAAGAATCTTGACAAGGCCACCAACGGCTCCACCACCTCTTTGGGCAGGTATCCTCGAATGAAAATAGGGAAAAGGCGTTGAAGCAGTACATGGCAGTCATGACTCTTTAATCCGTACATCTTATTGTCCCGAAAGTTAACACACTTGCTTATATTTCCTGCATAGCCATAAGGATACCTGCATATATAGCCATAAGCAACAATTATATTTCTCTCATATAACCATATATAAGTTCAAATTATATTAATTTCCTGCATAGCCATAAGAATATATACCTGACATTACTCAGCCACCCAAAAATTTCATGCTTATGCTTCGGCTTGACGGTGTAAGGAGCTTGCGGCATTTTTTTCTTACCATCATTTAACCACAAATGTTTCCGCAATCTCATAGCTTTCAGATCAATGCGTGCCTTAGGGATGTCTTTTGTTTTCCCCTCAAAATTAAGAACTGTGCCCACCACACTTTCACACACATTCTTCTCTATGTGCATGACATCTAAGTAGTGTCTAATAGACAACCTGGGCCAGTAGGGGAGTTCCCAGAATATGCTCTTGTGTGTCCAAAACTTATACCTTTAGGGCTTGTCTGGAATGGACGCCACTATCTCAGGATGATTGCTCAGCTGGCCAAAATCATATTCATTCAACACTTCCAAAATTTCATCCTCTGTCCATCGCCTGGGTGCCACACCTATTTCCACAGTCCCATCAAAAGCGTCTTGATCCTGCCTAAATGGGTGATCATATGGAAGCCAACAACGGTGACGCATCTGAACAATTTTACTGCAATGAGGACTGCAACAATCAACCGTCATGCACTCTGAACAAGCCCTGTAACCCCTGGTAACGTTGCCCGACAACATACCGCAGGCAGGAACATCACTGATGGTGCCAACAAGCATGGCATGCATCTGGAACATCTCATTTTTGAACCTATCGTAAGTGGGGTGGCCACACTCACTCAGGTACTTAAGCTCCTCAATCAAAGGACTCAAATACACATCCAAACACTTTCATGGATAACCCGGGCCCGGAATTAACAGAGTCAGCATATTGTATTCTTTCTTCATGCACATCCATGGTGGAAGGTTGTACGGTACCAAAATAACTGGCCATATACTGTATTGAAGACTCATGTTGCCAAAAGGGTTGAATCCGTCAGATGAGAGCCCTAGCCAAACATTTCGGACCTCTGCTGTAAACTGATCAAACTCCCTCACCATGTGCTTCCAAGCCTCTCCGTCAGAAGGGTGTATAAAGGTGTCATCGTCAGGCAAATTCCTCTCAGCCCACCATCTCATAGCTTCGGCCGTGAAAGCACACATGAACAACCGCTCCAGCCTATCAATAAGCTGGAAATATCGAAGTATCTTCACAGCTTTCTTGTTGCCTGCAGGAGTCAACTTATACATTTCTGTAAAACATACCGGGCAGGCTTCAAGGTCTTCAAGATCTTTTCCCCAGAAGAGAATACAATCATATCTGCATGCATGGATTTTGATGTAGGAAAGCTCAAGATCTTTCAGGATATGTCGCACCTTATGATGAGTGGTAGGAAGACGATGACCGGGTGGCAGTAGCGAAGCAGTCCACTTTAGCCAAGAATCAACAGCTTTGACAGACATTTTGTTCTCCATTTTGAGCTGCATCACTCCCATGACACTTTCAAGAACAGTCCTACTACAACTGTCATACAACGGAGTCTGTTGCAATACAATCAGGTTGTTGTACTTGTCCATACCGCTTGTGTTGACATGAGCTTCAGGTAATGGCTCGACTGGCTCAATATGGGGGAAACCCTGGACGACGGGAGGGACATTTGGTGCTTGATCAGCAAATACACCGCTCTCATGAGGAAACATATCATTGATTAACATCGATGTTGGATCATAGGATGGACTGCCCCTCTCAGCAAAATGTCCATGATCATAGGATGGACTTGCCCTCTCACCAAATTGTCCATGATCATGCGGACCCGCTAACGATGTTTCACCGTGATAAATCCAACAAGTGTACTTATCCCAAAACCCGTATTTACTCAGGTGCTTATGGACTTTATCAATGGGAAAACGAAATCGATCGTTGCGACACTTACATTCTTTACACGGGCAATAATGAAGTGTAGTGTCTTCACAATTAGCCTTCACAAAATCCACAAAACTCCTAATTCCATGGTGATATCTCACATCCCATCTTTCGAGGCTCATCCAACTTTTGTCCATCCTGAAAATTCTAACATTACGTACTATAAATATATATATATATATACACACATTCACTACTAATTAATTAATAAATCATCATTAATTACATTCGAATTCATACGATTAATTAACAAAAGTCGACCCATGCATGCATATAAATTAAAATATATATATATATACCAACAATTCACAATTACAAATTAACATGCCTGTATATATATAGACATATTAACAATTAATATTCACAAAATAATTTTATATCCATACATATATATATATACACAAATTAATATATTTTCATCGAAATAATCTCAAATCAACTCAAAATCAATAGTCAATCACTCGAAATCAACAATATATCCACTCTATTTGCATATCAAACCAATAATCGATATCTCAACTCTAAATCAACACATGCATGCATATATATATCGATCTAATTAAATCAACACACATATATATACATATGTATATACGTACCTATATATAGCTACGTATATATATATATAGCTTCCCGAGCGGGTTTTCGTCGCCTTTTGACAATACCCAAGGATTTCAGAACGTTTTCCTTCTTTTGATTTCACCGGATTTTTCTCTATCCAAATGAATGAGCTGCTGCGATCTGGATCTGATATAAGAGGTATTGCCGGCGATTCATTAAATCACCGGAAATGGAGTTATTGCCGGCGAAATTCTGGCCAAAAGTCGCCGGAAATGGTGGAAGTCTGCCATGTTTCAGTGGGATGTCTCCTTATAGGTTACTGTATGAGAAAGTCTGCCATGTTTCAGTGGAACTTGAGCACCGAGCGTATTAGGTTGTGAAGAAGTTCAACTTTGACATGGATGAAGCGGGTCTGCATAGAAAATTGTAACTCAGTGAGTTGGATGAGATCTGACATAATGCATATGAGTCCAACCAGATATACAAGGAGAGAACCAAAGCTTTTCATGACCGAAACATAAAATAAAAGAATTTGTAGTTGGTCAGAAAGTTTTGCTGTTTAGTAGTCGTCTACGCTGATTTCTAGGTAAGCTTAAGAGTAGATGGACTGAACCTTTTGTTATCACTAATATTTTTCCTCATGATGCTATAGAGATTATGAGTTCAACAACAGGAAAAACATTCAAGGTGAATGGACAACGACTCAAGCCATTTTATGAGTGGTTTGTGGAACACGTGTTTGAAGATGCGGATCTTCAGGACATGCCTCCTATGGAGAATTGAGTAGATTCACCGTCTGGCTGAAGACGTTAAACTTAGCTCTACTTGGGAGGCAACCCATGTGGATGGAGATGTTGGCAATCAGATTTGCTTTCTTATCCCTTTTTATTTTATTTTTCTCGACATATTGTGTTTTGTGTGTGATGGGTGTTCTATGCCATACTTGGTTGGTGTATTGTCTAATTCTTGTTTTTACATTGAGGACAATGCAACTTTCAAGTGTGAGGTGGGGCTATATTATATACTTAGCATCTAAATATAGATTTTTACTTTTTTTTAGTCAGAATTTTTGATTTTTGATGTAGTGTGACTTTTTGGATATAGTTAGAAGTTTCAGAAAATTCTGAAATTTTGAGTGAGTGTTGATATATATGTCTAGTATATTCTCGAAAAATTTCAGCCTATTCGGATGTGTAGTTAATTCTGTAGAAATTATGCAAGTGAGGGTGTGCAGTCTCTTCAGATTTTCCTTTTTGTTCAGAATGTCCAAGGTGTACCTTCGATCCATCAAAGGGATATTCTTCGACCCATTGAAGGGTTGTTCCAGAATGATACCAAAGAGATTGCTTTGATCCATCGAAGATTATATTCGATCCATCGAAAAATCAGTGTCATTTTTTGAGTTTTTCTTGTGTGTTTTAAGTGTCTTATTTGAAAAACAAAATACAAAAATAAATAATGTTAAGAAAATAAAAAAAAAGAGTCATAGGAGCCCTTAACAAGTCAATGATGTGCTTATTTTTTCTAATTTTGTGACTAAGAGATGATTATGTGACTTAAGTTTCTTTGGTTAATTTTGATATATGATGCATGTGCAAATATGTAGTGGATGTATAAACGAGTTAACATGGTGCAGATTTTTGAGCATTCATAAACCTTGTTGAGATTCATTTAACACATGAGCGATTGAGCCTATATGTTATATACATGCTTTCTTTTATTAAGTGTCAATTGCTTGCCGTAGATTAAGTTAAAGGACTCTAGAGATTACTAGAACTTGCTATTGTGTTATTCAAAGCTTTTAGTCAATATATGTTTTGATTGAGAAAGTGATAAAGGCATTTAGAGGACACCACCATAGCCATATAAGCTTGTGTTCTAATTTTGTGTACACAAGATGTGCACCCCGTAGTTAACCACTTTGAGCCTACATGTGAAACTTTATGTCATCACCCGCATAATCCTAACTTTGAACCTTAGAATAGTTATATTTACCTTTGTTCTAGGACTTGGTAGAGCTACGCATGAGACAGGTATACGAAGAATGTCGAAAGGTGAAACAAAGAAACAAGTGTGAGGTATCAAGCTAGTTGAATTGTATTTAAAAAAAAAAAGACGAACGATGTAAAAAGAAGGAAAAGAAAAGAAATCGGCAAGAAAAGAAAAAAAAAGTTGTGATGTTTAGCTTGATACCCCAGGTTAACTGTTGATGAAAGCAATGATGTAAAGGCCCAACAAGATGAAATTTAGCCACAATAGTGAAAAAGTTCATAGTTGTAAAATTTGAAGAAGTCTTTTATTTGGTGCTTTACTAGGTTCTAGAATTGTGTTTGAAATCCATACTCGTTTATTCTCTAATCTATGAGCCAAGCCACATTACAACCTTGAAAAGACCTTTTTGATCCTCAAGATGGCAGTCTTTGATATGTGGAGATTAGTCACAAGAGTGAACATATGGTTTGGTTCATTTGGCAAGTAATCGAATTGAGTGATATCTTAGATATATTTTGAGATAAACACCCATGTGAGCATGTCGATCTTCTTGGGAACTTTCATTAATCGCATATGTGCATTAAATTAAGTATGTGTTAGAGAGATAGAATAATGGTGGTGAATTGCATTCCTCTTAACTCATTTGTCATATAGTTTAACCAATTTCTTTCATAATTAATCATATTTACTTTCAGCATTTAGTTTCTGCATTAGCTGTAGTTTAGCCGATTCAGTTCGGTACTCAAAACAACTCCGAATACCCTAATATTTTGTGTGGTAGTCCGCCACTGTGTCTAGTTTATTGTGTCCAATTTTAGTGTTATTTGAGTCTGTTTAGAGTAGTGTCGTAGCGTCATTAGCGTACTATAGTCGAGTCTATCAGTATTTTAACTTCGTGTTAGGATTTAGTTTCACCAATTGTTCGTGTTCGATAACCCTTATTTATCATACTACATTGATATATCCAAGTTGAGAATAAGGTAGTTTTACATAAGTGTTTACACTCCTATCACTGTGTTAATTTTTCTTTGAAGACCTCTGCTGCATATGTGACTTTTGTCTACTCTGTTCTCTTACGTTCTTACAATTATCTTGTTATGTATTCTGACTTCAAGGAGGTGGAAGAGTCAATCAAGCAGTTTAGTATGCCTCCAGCTGGTTCAGAACCGTTAAAGTTTGCTACTACGTTTTCACAAAACACATTGGCTCAATTTAGGACCTGCTTTTGGAAACAAAATCTTGTGTATTGGAGAAGCCCACAATATAATGCCATGGTTAATCTTTACTACGATTTCTGCAATAATATTTGGTTCCACGTTTTGGGATGTTGGTACAAAAAGGGACTCGACTCAAGCATTAATGATGGTTATGGGAGCTCTGTATGCCGCTTGTTTTTTTCTTGGAGTCAATAACGCATCTTCAGTTCAACCAATTGTTTCAATTGGGAGGACAGTATTTTATCGAGAGAAAGCATCTGGGATGTATTCTCCATTGGCTTATACAACAGCACAGGTAAGTCTCATACAACAGCACAGGTAAGTCTCATTACTTGCACTGAACTTAAGATTAGCAAATTGTATTCCTCGAAAGTAAGAGATGATCATGTATCTTCTTTGCAATTTTTGTCATGCAGGGCCTTGTAGAGATCCCATACATTGCTGTACAGACAATAGTATACGGTGTGATCACTTACTTCATGGTCAATTTTGAAAGGACACTAGGTAAGTTCTCTATTTCGTCCATTAAATGTTACTCTTCATTAACCATAATATCATCCTCATTAATATTTTGTTTTCTGTTGCAGAAAAATTCTTGCTCTACATTCTGTTCATGTTCCTCACATTCACCTACTTCACATTTTACGGCATGGCAGCAGTTGGTCTCACTCTTTCTCAACACTTGGCAGCAGTCGTCTCTTCTGCATTTTACTCATTGTGGAATCTCCTTTCTGGTTTCCTTGTCTCCAAACCTGTATGTACCATATCATTTTGCCATAAAGTAACATGTTCTACTATACTTTGTCACCTAAGTTGATATACACACTGTTCATACATGGCCTCACTTTTACGATTTTGGTCGTAGCAGTTGTCCAACACTTAAAACCTTTGTTTTGATCAACTAATTAATTCTAGTTTTCGTACAATTATCATTTCAGTATATCCCAGTATGGCGGATTTGGTTCTACTACATTTCCCCAGTTGCATGGACACTTCGAGGTATTATCACTTCCCAACTTGGTGATGTCAAGACCATGATTGTTGAACCTGCATTTAAGGGCACCGTGAAAGAATACTTGAAAGTCAGCCCCGGGATGATTCTGGGCTTCAACGTGTTTTTCTTCGGTATCTTTATCAACTTCCAGAAAAGATAGACGGGTCATATATCAGTACTTCATGACTTTCTTTCCTGCCTTGTAGTGTTCTTCTACATGAGAGATTCAAGTCATCAGAAAGAGGCAAAGTTCTAGCATGGATGAAATGCTGGGACAACTCAAAGCTCAAGTGGCAGAGGCTCTTCGATCTTCATTACTAAAGAAATAGTTCTTCTGTGCAATTTTATGCTAGTCAGCAAAGTACATAGTTGATAGTTCCTAGCTAGTTGGTAATTTTACCCTTACATATCTAGATCAATTCAAGAAATTTTGAAGGCAGTATCATTTTTTTCGGTGAAACTTTATACAACGATGTGATTAACTAGTTCCTCTAATAGAGAGAGATTTTTCGATGGACCTTTATTTTTGCTCACTAATAATTTCTATAAGAATCTACTTCAATTCACCCATGAATACAAATCTGGATCCTGCAGTTTTCCATATGGAACCACTGAAGCCGTTTTATAACCAGTGTTTCCCACAGTGTTCATAGTCTGCGGTAGATGCCTATTGGACCTTTCAGAAACAACTTGGAGGAGCCGAACATCCAATATTGCAGGATCCAAGTTTACAAATGAAGGTACAAGTCATTTTCTTCTTTCTTTCTTACAGAACATAAATATTATAGGTTAGTCTAGTAACAGCAAGTATTTGGCCAGCCACTGCTGAAGATTATGAAGATGAAATCTGGGGGTTCAGTAAACCAATTAGGTGCACGTTTAGGATGTCCCTTCAGAACATATGTACTACCTCTCTACTGGGACAAAACATAAGCATAGAAAACCACTACTAGAAAAAGGGTCATAAACATTGATTCTGGACCGATGTCTAAAAATTTTCAAACCGATGTCTATGTAGGCGATGTCTAATGTCAAAAAAAAATAGACATCGGTCGCCAAACCGATGTCTATCAACATATCAAACATCGGTTATAACATCAAAATCGATGTACTAATCCTTAAATTGTCACCATTTTGCTTGTGTATCTAACATCAATCTTCATATATTTGTGTGTTATACTTATTGAAATAAAATTCGTGTAGCAAATTTATCTAATTTAACATCGATTCCAATTACAAACCGATGTCTATATTAATCATAGACATCGGCTCTCAAACAAAAGACATCAGTTTTTTTTTTACTGAAACGATGTTTATGTTAATTTCAGACATACAATCTGATGAGCAATACTTTCAGTGACATCGGTTTTTTTCTTGAAAACTGATGTATTTTCCTTTTTTTGACCTCGATTTATTTGTTTCCACTCATTATAGAAACAAACCGACCACAACTAAGAACACTTTCATTTCAAACCAAAATTTTAGATACAAGATGAATTACTACAATAAAAATCATGAAATCTACAACACATTTCACTCAAAACATTCATGTCAAACCCAAACAATAGCTACAAAGTCTAAGGTGAACACTAAGCAATCTACACCTACACTAAGCAACACAGCTGCACAGGGGCCAAAAGCACTACTAGGTACTTAAGTCGTTGTTTCTGCTCTTCACCAGCTCCACAGCATCTTTTAGGTTGAACCTAATTAAGCAGTAGTAACACATTTTTATTAGTCCTACACATTATGCAATAATCTCTACTAATTTAGGATTATTGGATTGAATCTACCTTCTCCACATACTTTTGTCCAAATTTATAGCTAAAGGAAAGAAAGAAAAATGATCAACATTACAGTACCTTTGTGTACTCAAATTGCCTCACTAACGTAAATGGGATCTTGATAGGGTGGTATGATTTTCCTACATAAGTCTATCAATAATTGACACAATTTATATATAAAAACATAAAGAAACAAAGGACATGTATGATACAGATTAGAGCTTCAATACCAAACATGTATTTAGGCAAAACAAGCATTCGTGGACATGTAGAACATCTAAAGTGGCTAACTGTAACGAGTAAGGTTGTTAAGTTGAAATACTACCCATGCTTAGGTACTTTTTGAACACACCCAGAAGCTTATTCTTTGGAGCCTTTGAGTGCAAGCTCACCAACACTTTGGAACAGTCACTATTACAGAACAAATTAAAGAATGTCCATAAAGAGAAAAACCTTTCAGATTTCAAAGTAGAATATAGATATACAGTATATAGAAAATGAATATCAGAAAACTAAAATGGGGCACATCAGCTCACTAAAACTAAAATGAAAATGAATATCATAACAACATCAACTAGATAAGGAGGCTCACCATCAGTCCAAAAATTGTACAACAATAATCATCAAAGCATGCTTTTATTGCCTTGTTGCAGCTTCTTCATGTTCTACTCTGTTGTATGGTCTAGGCACACGTTAATTACTGTACTAAGTAGTCGAAAATTTGTTTCATGAGAAGGCTTAGTAGAATCATAAACACTGGTCTGCGACGTTTCTAACTTCCTTTCTAGTACATTAACCTAGCATGCATTGTTGTTTCAAAACTCTAGAGATACAAATCATACAATGAAAATCATGTTTGCAAATAGTAGAAAGCAAATATCTATAATTATACAGGTCAGAAAATCTCTTCTTTTGATTTATTAGTCAAACCACAAGCATCCTAACCATCACAAATAGATAAATAATAATTTGTAAATACCACAGATAATCCAATCCAATCAGACAAAGAACTTAAAAGGGTCACAATATTATTATACTTTGGCATTTCTTCCCATGATTAAAGCATTAAAGTGAGAGTTGGTGTTGCTTTATTCTCTAAGCCACCTTCTTGCTTCTTCCCATGATTGGTCTTTCCAACCACAGAATACCAGTTGGCTATAAGAGAAGTCAGCTTCTATGTCCAACTATGAGTGATCTATATTCAATTCTATTCTCCACCATACATTGGGGAAAACCTAGGGGACCCCTGTATATTTACTAACCATCTTTGAGAAAGATGCATTTCAACAAACTCTTCGGCTATTACATATATAATACATAAATATGCCATTTCCAAACTAAGTGACGGAAAACAAGCTCACGCCATTGTGAAACACTTACATGACTTGGAGGGATGTGTTTCCCACTGAGAAGATCTAAAAGGACAATCCTAAAGCTAAAGAGAACACTTTCTGGAGTTACCCTTCCTGCAACACACACTATATTTGTTCATGATCTCTTTCCAAAGTGATTCCAACTAGATCATACTTTGTTAATGAAGTCCAGTAGAAGAAAAACCCACCATTTTTTAGATATTCAAGAGGTGTATAGGCAAGATTAGTGTTGTAACTTTTCCCATCCCTACTGTTTTTCATCAACCCAAAATAAGAAAGTCAGGGATCACCATTATGCAAAATCCACAACATCACTAAAGAAAATTACATATACAAATTAGGGATAACAGATTTGAGACTGTACCTCATCAAAGAGAACCCTGTGGGCATTCAAGTCATGGTACAATGGTCGGCCTTCACCACTGCAATAATCCGGTGCTTCAGCAATGAATAGAGCAACTCTTAATTGCATGGCCTACTCAATGGTTTGATTTTCCCCTGTCATCATACTGTAAACTTAATATTTGAATACCTTTCGCCAGAGTAGCAACTAGCAAGTAGTCTAGGAGCTCATAAAAAATATAATGCAACTCAAAAATCTCCTTTTCATTATCTTAAGTAACTTGAACACCCAAGTTTCTAACAACAAAAATCAAGACAAACACATCTTAGTCACATGTTCATCAAGTACAGAGGAGATCCATTCACATTCACCCAAACTTGCTTCTGTCAAATCATTCAAAATAAGCATATCCCAAAATCAAATTCATAGAAAACAACTCATAACAATCACAAACCAAAATCACGTGCATGATAATAGACTTAAGACCCAAAATCAAACCTTACAAGTAGAGTTGGTTGGCGACATTTTTGCTGACAATCATTATCCAGCAACTTGAATCTCACTATCATGACCCAAAATCAATGAAAGTTTACAGTGGTAAACAAACAAGTCATATATTCAAATTGTATCAATCCAAACCAGAATCTCACTATCATAGAAGTTGAATCAAAGTCAAATCGAACACTTAAACTGATTAATACCAAAGATATCGTAACCTTAGATCTAATAAAAATGCAACACATATCAACGAAATCCAAACCAAAACCATTAACAGGAATCATAGATCAAACCCTAACCCAAGCCAAGCATTAGAGAGAGAGGTGTCTGGACCTTTACACTCATAATCTTGATTTCATATGACCTTGTCCGGACATTTACACTCGTAATCTCGATTTCATATAACCCTAAATTCTTAGTTTCTTCATTGATATCCAGATTTTCCACAAGCAACGACGGTGCTGCCACTCGCTCTATCTAAACCTGACTCGTGATACCTTCGATTCACAGCAACTCAACTCCAATCACCACTATACTTTCCCGCTAGATTTAATGATGGCTTGAAAAAGAAGAAGGCGGAGAGAGAGAGAGAGAGAGAAAAAAAAAGGTTGAGGCCGAGTGGCTTTTTAGTTCGTTTGTTTTGAGATTTGGTTACCGCACATGAAGCTTCTTAGCTTAGTCTTTTTTCGTGTTTTTTAATTTTTAGAAAGAAAAAAATATAGACATATGTCGAGTATGTAAAGCGATGTCTATATTACACAAAGATATCGCTTTTTCACAATCCGATGTTAAAATAACTATTTACATCATTATTTTTTTTTGACCGATATCTTAGAACCATGTCTAAGACCATTTTTCTTGCAGTGAACATTCAAACAATGAGTACATAACAAGTGCAGCTCCCCTAGCTAGCTGTTAAACATAAGCATATGACTAAGAAAACACACCAAGACAAGATGAGTAAAAAGAGGAGAAATATGGGAAGAAAACACTGCATCTGTATTATTCAATTACCCAAACACCAGTATGATCATAAAATAAGCAACCGAGATTAGCCAGTCAACAAAACAACCCATGTAAACAGTGCACTTGTTTATGCTGCTCCACATTCCCGAACACTTAAATCAAGCAAATTCTAAGGTATCAGTTTCTCATCTCTCATGCAATCTATCCAATACAGGATGGAGTCCACTGTCTTGTGCCTTGTAGTAAAACCAAGTCCATCAACTTTGTATCGAGTTCCCAAAATCTTTACCGGGCAGCGAAAAAGAACATCCAAGAATCCCCAATTGGCCAACTTGTCCATCTCAGTTGGAACCAGCCCATTTTCTGCTACAATTTGGCTCCAAACTTGTTTCTTGTCAGCCATGGCTTTTGAATACCAGAAGTCCTCAGAAAATGTGCCATCTTCAGATACTTGTACTCCAAGCTTTTCGGCAATGGCTCCCCAGATTTCCTTCCATGTAAAACTTGAACCGTTGATCGCATTGAAAGAATGGCCATGATCATCCAAATCAATCTTGGTGGCTGCCCAAATGTGCTGATCAGCTACCAACCTTGCATCTGAGCCATCAATACAAGTCTCTTCCCAACATTTTCTAGACCCTCCAAACACAAAAGGAAGATTCAAATGCTTACAAATAGTACCATAAACACATAAACTACCCATAAAGTTATACAAAGTCCTAGAAGAACTACCAATCAACAGACCAGGTCTATGAACAGACCAAGCCACATTACCACATAGCTTCTCCTTGAGCAAGTCTTCAAGAACATAGTAAAAATTACCGCTTGGATTCACTCTGAAGGTCCTAGAGGGGGTGTGAATAGACCCTTAACAACTTTTTCTCAAAAGTATGGAGATTAATAATAAGAGATAGTTATGTGGAACTATTCTGATAATTAGTTGAACCTAGTAAACATACAATGCTAAAAGTACATAGGACAAATAACACAAGTATGTTTTTTATCTCGCAGAAACCCTGCAATCAGGGGTAAAAACTGAGTGGCCCTTTCTCTTGAAGGCCAAAGCTTTCCAATATGTAAGAACTCTTTTACAAGACTATAGTTCCGATAATAGCAAGGAAACGGTGCTATCCTATCTAGACTCGCGCACTAGACTAAGAGCTATACTCCATCTTGTAAGTAAGAATTTTACACACGGAAGTTTACAACAGTTTAACCAATGAGCTTAGCTATCGCACAACTAACTCCCTTGGAAACTCTTCAGGTTGCTTGCATCTACCACACACTACTGGAGGAGAGAATCGAGGCGACGTAGTTACATTTCTACGTCGCTCCGATTTTCACTGAGGCGACGTATATTGCCTTTGATAAAAAGTACGTCGCTTCAACAAACTGAGGCGACGTAGATTGATCTTAGTCGCTTCAATAAAATAAGGCGACTACTTTTTCGAGTATAGCGACCAAACTAATCTTCGTCACTTCGAATAAAATATAGGCGACGTAGATTGATCAATATACATCGCCTCGATTTTATTCGAAGCGATGAAGATTAGTTTGGTCGCTTCGAAGAAAATCGAGGCGACGTAGATTGCTCAATCTACGTCGCCTAGTTTTTTTTAAATCTGGATCTACTCTTCTTCTTAAAGTCAAACCGTTCATAACGTTAGAATTTTAGAAAAACAGTTCATTCGCGTTCTGGAGCTGTTCTTGTGCGATTTTGGGAGAAATTTGAGGAAATTGAGAAAGAAGGTTGTTCTTACCATTGATTTGATTCTTGAGTAAGGTTAGTTTGATTTGTATCTCTTTAACCCTCTTTATGACCATAATATGTTAAATTAGAAGTGAAATTGAAGTTTTGGTGAAATGTTTGAAGTTGAATTGAATTTGGTGTTATGTTGTAGTTTTAGTGTTTGAATCATTGAATTGTGGTAAATCATGTTATGGGTTCATGAATATTGTTTGAAATTTGGTTAAGTTTAGTGAAATGTATTGATGATTAGAAGTGAAAATGAAGGTGATGTGAAATTTTGAAATTGAATTGAATTTGGTCTTATGTTGTAGTTTTAGTGTTTGAATCATTGAATTGTGATAAATCATGTTATGGGTTCATGATTAATGTTTGAAATTTGGTTAAATTTAGTGAAATTAATTGATGATTAGTGTAGATTAGGTGTATTCTAGCCTTAATTAGTAGTGTTATTAGTGTTAATCATGAAATCGAGCGTATGGTTATATATAATTGTGGTGTTTATCAACTTAGAACTCCCGTTTGAGAATCAACAACTCATCTAGTTGATCGAGTTGAGTTGTTGATTCTCGAATTGTCCCATTTTTGGACACTTTAGGTGAACATGACTTTGTTGATCCTTTTGCTATTCGTGTGATTTCAGTTTCAGTTTTGGGATATGGTTTCGACAGTGTCTCCTTTCAATGTTCCCCGAGTGCAAATTAGGTTGTTTAGATATGTGTGCACTCGGGGAACTGTAGGGAGATGCTGCCGAAATTTCCCTAAACTGGAGCTGAAATGCATGGGTGCAAAAGCGTTGACAAATGTCGTGTTCCCCTGAAGGGGATAGAACCCAATCCGGAGGCATAAGGCGAAGAAGTGTGGGGTTTTGGTTGAATCGCAACTGTGGCGTGGTAACTTAATTCATATTGATTGTTTATGTTGACAGGAAACATGGACGGACACCCAGACAAAACTTGGATGACATATCATCATGCTGATCCAAGGTACATCACAGGCATATTCGAGTTCATGAATTTTGCCCGGCGACATAGTAACGGAGCCGATTATCACTTCTGCCCGTGCAAACGTTGTAAGAACGGTCCATTCAAGGTTACTATGGATGTCATGTATCATCACTTATCACACAGTGGTTTGAGTCCGGATTATACTGTATGGCACCTTCACGGGGAAGTTTCTGCTGAACCGAGAATGCTCAGTCAACGAAGACAGTGGCTTCAAGACAGAGTCAGTCCTTCTAGTGGTGCCGGTCCTTCAGTGAACCCGCAGTTGGAGATTTTACATGATGCATATCCCTATTATCCTGGATACCATGCAGATGCACCCCAACAATTAGTGGAAGATAATTCGGGCATGAACTTCAATGACATGGTAGACGATGATTATGAAAAGTACGATAGATTATTGAAGGAGTCACAGACCCCATTATATGAAGGCAGTGAGGAAACTGTTTTGAGTGCCATATTAGATGCAATGGAAATGAAAAATGAAAATGGATGGTCGGACACAAGTGTTGACTCTTTATGTATTTACATTAATAAACTTCTTCCTAAATGGCACACATTCCCCTGTTCATACTCGAGAATAAAAAAAATCTTGAGTGATCTTTCACTGGGTTACGAAAGAATTGATGCGTGTGAGTTTAACTGTGTGTTGTTCAGGGGGGCGCTTGTAAACGAGAGGATTTGTCCAGTGTGTTATTCTGAAATATATAAGCCATATACGAATGATATTCCCAAAAAAATAATTCGTAACTTCCCTCTAACACCAAGGTTGAAGCGTTTGTTTATGTCCCCACACACTGCCAAGCATATGCGATGGCTGGGGGAGCGGATATGCGTGGCTGGTAGCCTCAGCCACCCAGCTGATGGAGAAGCGTTTCAACATTTTGACAGAACTTTTCCAGGTTTTGCACGGGACTACAGGAATGTGCGCCTTGGAGTAGCAACAGACGGTTTCAATCCATTCGGAACAATGGGAACTTTGCATAGTACATGGCCCGTTGTTGTGATGTCGTACAATCTACCACCATCAATGTGCATGAAGAAGGAATATAACATGTTATCAGTGTTGATTCCAGGCCCTAAATCTCCCGGAAAGTGCCTTAGTGTACTCATTGAGCCGATGATCGAGGAGCTAATACATTTATGGGTCGTTGGAGTCCATACTTTTGATCGAGTAGACAATGAGGTATTCTTGATGAAGGCAGCGGTAATGTGGACTATTAGCGACTTTCCAGGTTTAGGGATGCTTGCGGGGTCAACTGTGAAAGGGTACAAGGCATGTCCAATCTGTCTAGATGAGCTAACTTCAGAGCATATATGTGGGAGGATAGTTTATGAAGGTCATCGAAAATGGCTCCACCAAGATCACCCTTGGAGATTGAGCAAGGCATTTAACGGGAAGGAGGAGTTTGGTGGAAGACCCTATCGTAAGAGTGGAGATGAAATTTTGGAGGACGTTAGGTCACACGTTTACCCTATTCTTAGCCAACATGAAGACTTGAAGGTGCCGTACAATCCGAATAACAGACAGTGTTGGACTCACGAAAGCATATTTTGGAAGCTGCCGTATTGGTCATCATTGAAGATCAGACATTGCTTAGATGTCATGCACATTGAAAAAAATGTGTGTGACAACAACCTTGGAATCATTTTTTCGATTGATAAGAAGTCTAAGGATGGTCCAAAACCAGTGGCAAAGAGCGAGTGACTTGGGTACGGCGAAAAAGAGGAATGTGCTTTGAAGAAGAGGAATGTGCGAAAAAACCAGTGGCAAAGAGCGAGTGACTTGGGTACGGCGAAAGTTCCTCATGCACCCTTTTTAGTTAAAAAGGATGATCTAGAAGATGTGTTCCAGTGGTTTAGGGATGTTAAGTATCCTCTTGCTTATGCAGGTAGTTTGAGAAGTAAGGTGAAAGTAAGTTCCCCGTCACAGTTTTATGGATTGAAGACGCATGATTGCCATGTCTTGCTTCAACGTCTTCTTCCTGTGGTTATCAGAGGGTTCCTGCCAGAAAACGTTGTGAAGCCATTGATAGCACTGTCAAATTGGTTTCGTCAACTATGCAGTAGGGAGCTTAAGAAGGAGGTTGTGCGTGACATGGAAACTGAGATAGTGATGATTCTCTGCAATCTAGAGCTCATATTTCCTCCACATTTTTTTACATCTATGGTTCATCTCATGGTTCATCTGCCCGAACAAGTATTCCTTACAGGTCCAGTACACTATACATGGATGTATCCAATTGAAAGGTAAAATGTTTTGTTATTGCTAATATTATGTTCGTTGTGTTTGTCGGCAATTAGGAAAATATTGTACTAATCGTGAGTGGTGTTTTTGCAGGCAATTAGGAAAATATAAAAAGTCAATGAGGAATACACGTTACCCGGAAGGTAGTATTGCTGAACAGTACCTCGTATATGAGTCGGTGACGTATTGTAAGTCTTATCTCAGACGGATGGACAACGAAGATATCGACACTTCCATAGCTGGGTGGAATGTCAGCTGTGTTTCACTCTTAGTAAGACCAGATATTATCGAGACTCGTCGCCAGTTCAGGTTGACTGAGGCAGAGACTGTTGAGGCTCACTGGCAAGTCTTGGTGGAAACAGACGAAGTCAAACCTTACCTAGAAGAACATCTCAGAAGGTTCGAGGCTAAAAATGGTTCTCTGAGGGTTTATAACACTTATCTTTAACTTCTCTTAACACTTATCTCTCAGGTGTCCCTTAAAGAAAAAAACTCGGACCCGAGCTTGGTTGCAGGAATAAAGTCATTAGCTCAAGGACATCAGCAATGTCGGGTTTATAAGTCGTGTTATGTGAACGGTGTCAAGTTCACATCGTTTGATAGAGATCAAAGAACCGTGACTCAAAACAGCGGTGTCATGATAGACATGGGTTCATCCAAGTTCTACGGCCATGTTAACTACGTGGTCGAAGTATTATATGCAGGCCGTATGCCAGTGGTGTTGTTTAAGTGCACATGGCACAACTCCGAGGACCCTGAAGATCTTGACACCGTTATAAAAGATCATGGACTGATATCAGTGAATACAAACAATAGTTACTATGAGGATTCACCCTTCATAATTGCAACCAAAGCAAAACAGGTATTCTACATAGACGATCCAAAGGCTGGTGGTACTTGGAAGGTAGTACAAGAAATGTCGCACCGCAATGTCTACAGCGCCGAAGTACTTGCCGTAGATGAAAACATATCGCGTACAGGAGATCATATATTCGAGCCTTACCAAGAGGACACTCCCACGGTGATACAATTTTACCCAGATTTTCAACTACTTTTGGACGAAGAAGGAGACGAGGACGAGGACGAGGACGAGGACGACGAGGAGGATGAGGACGAAGACGAGGACGAGGACGAAGACGAGGACGAAGACGAGGACGAGGACGAAGACGAGGACGAGGACGAGGACGAGGACGAGGACGAAGACGAGGACGAGGACGAAGACGAGGACGAGGACGAAGACGAGGACGAGGACGAAGACGAGGACTAAACTCATAATATTATTATGAATTTGAAACCTAAATTCGTATTTTCTTTAAAGCATAATTTATGTATTCGAGAAAATATTACTAACTTTATAATTCTAAACTTCATCGTTTCTTTCATATTCAGTTCATTACCTTTCCATAAATAAATTGAAGCGACGAAGAATTCAATCTTTGTTAGTATCTCCAAATTTAAGAGACGTAGATTGAGCAATCTACGTCGCCTCATTTATTCAAAAAAAAAAAAATTAAAAATTAAATACATTGAGGCGACGTAGATTGAGCAATCTACGTCGCCTCATTTATTCAAAAAGAAAAAAAATCAAAATTAAATACATTGAGGCGACGTAGATTGCTCAATCTACGTCGCCTCCTTTATTCAAAAAGAAAAAAAAATTAAAAATAAATATTTAGTTCATTTCGTTTATTTAATATTCATTTGATTAGTCAAAGCGACGAAGGTTGAATGATACGTCGCGTCAAATTAAAAAAAACGACGTATATTGCAATATACGTCGCTTCAAATTAAAGGAAGCGACGAAGATTTAGTTCTTTGTTGCGTGAACGTATTAAGAAAGCATACGAGGCGACGAAGATTGAGTTCTTTGTCGCGTCAATTAATCCAAGCGACGAAGATGCCAATCTACGTCGCCTCATTGGCTTTATAATCCCAAAATCACAGTTTCTTTCTTCTTCTTTTCATTTCGTCCAAACTTCTTCTTCTTCCTCGCGCCCCCAAATCCCTAGCTAACCCAGAAATCCCTAACCCCTAATCGACCTCGCTGAACCCTAAACCCCTCCATCTCAACCCCCTCCACCAAATCCCCTCCATCTCAACTCGGACCCGACCTCGTCCTCGGAGTTTCGCCGTCGAATCGTAAACCCCCTCGCCCCTCTGTGGCCATCAATCTATGTAACCATCACACTGTAAGAATCCGACCTCGTTCAATTTTCAATCTGTTTTCATCTGTTTTCATGCAAGCATATGTGTTTTGTGCGAATGCGATATGTGTTTGTGTAGCCCGATTTGTTTTCATGTAAGCATTTGTTTTCATCTGTTTCATGTAAGCTATATGTGTTTGTGTAGCCCGATTTGGTTTTGTGATAATTGGTTTGTAAGTGTGGTGACATATCTCACAGTGGGTTTGCATGCGGAGCTTTTTATGCATTGATAGCACTATCATTCGATTCTCCTACTCAAACTGTTGGTTGCAAATTAGGTTCAGTGTATGTATAGATCGATCGAGATCTTTGTAGAAGGGAAACAAATGCAAGCTTTCTGGGAATCTAAGGATGGTGGTGTGTTTTTGTGATGAGATTATGTTACTGAATTTTGTGATGTGTTTGAGTTGGCCGTGTCATGCCCTTAATGCATGTGTTGGTGTGTATTAAATGTTTGTCAATGCTTATGTGGAACGGTATGTTTGATGTAGGAGGTATGGCAATGAGATTTATGAATTATATGGGGTAATCGCCATTAGGGTCGGTTTATGTGAAAATCTTGTCCATTGTATCTCTGTTTAGGTATAGCTATGATGGTATTCGACTAAAACTATGGTATGTTTTTATCAAACCATTTGATAGCTTGGATTGATAGTTTTAAGGGACTGCCGTACATATATCAAACCATTTGAGACATTTAGGGGACTGCCGTACATTTTCTAGAGCAAGAGCATTGTTTGAGAAATTTTTTGCGATGCTTATGTGATAATGTACATATGTGGGATGCTTATGTGATAATGTACATATGTGTTTTGCATGTACATATGTGTTTTGCATGTGTAGCGCTTTATGTAATCTGTTATGAGTTATGCATGTACGTTGATGGATACATATTAGAAGTCTGATGTACGTTTGTATGAGTTATGCATGTAAAACATGTGTATGTTTGAAACTTTGAAGCATTTGGTATCATATTTAATTTCATCGTGTAGGTTTGTTTTGCGAAATCGATTCATATGTTAACTTCAAGTGGTAGCTTGTGATGAGTGTGTAAAGGTTATGATTAAGTTATTGGTTAGCATCTATTGATAAAGTAAAAGAACATCTTGTAGGACTTTATTGCTTATATTGCTGGGTTTGGTTCGAATTTTTGTTTAATGTTTGATACAGAATGGCTCCCGGAAATATTGGATACCAGAGGAAGAAAGCGGCGATCCAGCGTCGTGAAGCGGCCGTGGCGGCCGTGGCGGCAGCTGCGGAGGCGGCAGCTGTGGAGGCTACGGAGGCGGCGTGGCGAGCATTCAGCAGAGATGGGGCTTCCGGGTCGGGTTGCCCCACGGGACAATCTGTGACCCCAGCAGGCGGGGTTTTAACGCCCGCCCCAAACCTTGAGGATACGATTCCTCAAGTGGATGACAGCGACGCCACTACGGCGCCACAGCACCCTCCCGCCCTCAGCATCCTGTGCAAGAAGACCAAACTCCCTGACATGGTGGACATGGAAATCGGAGATCCGACGACACAACAGCGCGGAGTCGTTGTCGGGACGAAGACGGAGTACCTCGTCCGGATGAACAACAATAGGCGACTACAAGTCGCTTACTCTACGAGGCATCGGGGGCCTACGACGAGGGAATTCAGGAGTCTGATGTCCAGAGACATCGGTAGCATCATCCACGGAAAAGTTCCAATGCTTGCACCGAGCTTTTTGGGACTTAGCGATTTGCATCGCGATATCGTCAATAGCAATATTAAGGTATACTTACTGCCCTTAGCTTACTTTGTTACTTTACGGTTTATGTAAATATAACTTTTACATAACGGAATTTAAATGTCTTGTGCTAGACGAACTACGACATCCCGGCGACTGACGTGGAGATGTGGAACTTCATTGATGCGACGGCGCAAACAATCTACAAGGATTGGAAGTACCATTGCCATCAACATTATCTCCACGTCAGCCAGGAGACTCCGGCCGAGTTTCTCGGGAGGGAAGACCAATGGGCGTGGTTAAAAGCCTACTTCGAAGACCCTGCTTACTTGGTGAGCTTCATAAACTATCCGCACAGTTTTGGTAGCCAACATTCTGAAAATATGCATGTTTATCTATTCTTATTTTAAAATGATTTTTGTGTGTGTGTGGCAGCGATTGTGCGAACGGAATCGAGGAAACCGAAACAAGAATAAGGAGCAGCAGCTCAACCACCATTCGGGATCTCTCGCCCTCTCGTACCGAAGCGAGGTGTTGGAGAAGGAGGGTCATAGAGCGCCCGCCGTCCAGATGTGGATTAATGTATACCAGCCGGACAAGAATGCTGCTGAGAAAGTGGTAAGCGAAAATATGTTCACGTTACGTTATTTCAATTGTTTTTGTTTACTATATTGTAATATTATTTATTTGATATATTTTAATTGAGCAGGCGGCAGTGAAGCGTCGACTCGATGAAGTCTTGTCGCAACAAGATAGTGTTGCGGGCCCAGTTGACGGCGATTCGGTTTCCCAAGCCCAGCTTCTTCCTCTTGATACACAAATAAATATCATAGAGGAAGAGGTGGGTTCAAGGCCCGGGACCTCTATAAGAGGTAATAAATCTCCTAAACCACCGTTGTTCATCTCGATTTACGTTTTTCTTTATTTTGGTTTACTATTCCATTACTAATATTTGTTCTTGTTCGACATTACAGGTGAGAGCGCGCCTAAACCGAGAGGAGGGGCCCGAGTACAGGAAACCCAAACCCTGAAAAGGGAGATCACTGAAGCCAGAGAGGAGGCGCGCAGATCGAGCGAGGTGGCGTAGAAGGCCATAGAGGATTACAGTGCGCTCGCCCAAAGGATGCAAGAAATGGAGGCCCTAATGCGATCATTCCAGGCTGCGAGTCAACAACCTCAAGCTCCTCCACCACCTCCTGGCTCGTAATCGAGCTGCACTGCCGACCCCCCAGCATGAGTCTAATATGCGAATCAAACAATAGTATCTAGGCTTTGTATAAACTGTTAACGTTTTGATTTGTGCCAATTTTTTCTATATAACTTGATTTGTGGTTGAATGCGTTTTTGTCGTTGAATGGGTTTTTGTGTTTGTAAATTGTGATAGGTCGTGACTTGGTACAATAATATTTAATTTTTATTTTTTTCTTTTTGAATAAATGAGGCGACGTATATTGATCAATCTACGTCGCCTCAGTGTGTAAATAAAGAAAAAAAATACAAATTAAATACATTAAGGCGACGTATATTGCTCAATCTACGTCACATCATTTATTCAAAAATAAAAAATATATATTAAATACAATTAAGCGACGTAGATTGAGCAATCTACGTCGCCTCATGTATTCAAAAAGAAAAAAAATCAAAATTAAATACATTTAGGCGACGTAGATTGAGCGATCTACGTCGCTTCATTTATTCAAAAATAAAAAAAAATATTAAATACAATGAAGCGACGTAGATTGCTCAATCTACGTCGCCTCATTTATTCAAAAAGAAAGAAATATAAAAATTAAATACATTTAGGCGACGTAGATTGAGCAATATACGTCGCCTCATTTATTCAAAAAGAAAAAAAAATAAATATTAAATACAATGAAGCGACGTAGGTTGATCAATCTACGTCGCTTTATTTATTCAAAAAGAAAGAAATATAAAAATTAAATACAATGAAGCGACGTAGAATGATCAATCTGCATTGCTTCATTTATTCAAAAAGAAAAAAAATAAATATTAAATACAATGAAGTGACGTAGATTGATCAATCTACGTCGCTTTATTGAGCGAAAAAGAAAAAATAAATAAAAAATAAATAAAATGAAGCGACGTAGATTGACTAATCTACGTCGCTTAAGTGAGCGAAAAATTGAAGCGACGTAAATTTGTTTACGTCGCGTGAAATCATCGAGGTGACGAAGATTTGGTTCTTTGTCGCCCCAATGGTGAAGGGATCAATCTCAAGCGACAAATCGAGGCGACGAAGATTTGGTTACAACAAATCGAGGCGACGAGAAATCCAGACGAGGCGACCACCTTTCTTCGTCGCCTCGAATTTCTCCTCCAGTAGTGACAAAGAACTCATGGAATGCAAGATGTATGTAGATGAGATGAAAGGGTTTTTATGTAGACTTTAAAACATAAAGCGCAACACAAAACAATAAGCACAAGCTTAGCAACTGTTCTGTAGAAACAAAGTGACTATCATCTAAAACAACCAACAAACAACATGGGCTGTTGTGTGTATATATAGCCACGGGATGGAGGAGAGAGCTTTTGTTAAAAATGATCCTAGCCATGTATTTGAGACTTGATCACCACACAAAACTTTCTTTAATGTTGGGGAAAAGATCTAGCCAAGAGAGCACAGCTCACAGCCAAGTACACTTGCTGTACTGAAATTTACAGCAAGGTTTTGAGCTGTAGACAGCTTTTAAGACAAAGAACAAAACTGCTCCTAGCCATGTATTTGAGATTTGATCACCACACAAAACATTCTTGAAAGTTGGGGAAAAGATCTAGCCAAGAGAGCACAGCTCACAGCCTTGTATCCAAGCTGTTCTGAAATTTACAAGTTGTAGACAGCTAAGACTCTTTACCCAAAAATATCTTCTTTATCTTAAGGTAAAGTAAAAGTGTGTTTTGTATAAAACATAAGCTTCATTCTAACCAACACAACATTGTCAAAGATATTTAGATATGTTTTGGAAAATATTTTTATATTCATAAAAAGCTGATTCAATAAACCTGAAACATGAAAATCTGTGAAGACAGGGGCTTTTGGGATAGGAACCTATGTAGGTATCCTCTGTGAAAAACCTAAACATAAAAATCTGTGAAGGCAGGGGCTTTTGGGATAAGAACCTATGTAGGTATCCTCTGTGAAAAACAGTGAATGTATATGCATGTTTTTACCTTGAGCCCATGAGTTCTTTATGATGTATCTTTGATCTTTTTGCTTGTTTCTTCACTTGTTTAAAGTCCTCTAAATCATGTTTTGTAACCATATAAGATATGTCAATAATCATATACCTTCACACTCGTGGACACTCCTCGTTGTAGTATCGAGCTTCGTCTAATTCATCGAAAGGGCCTTGCAGGGACACATAATGCTTCATGCCAGTCTGAAGAGAAACATGCTTCAGTCCTTTGGCCTTAGAAAGCATAGCATCCAAAGCATTGGACATCATGACCTTGTTTTGGTCACAGCACTCAATGCTGTCGAATTGGAATTGGCTTGCCCATGTGACCCAAAACACATGAGTTACATCTTGTAACAGGGAGAGCCTTTTCTGGGTTTCCAAAGGATTCAGTAAATCACATTGGATGAAATGAAAGTTGGTTGAAGTATGAACAATGGTGTTGATTTGATGATCAGGATCTCGAGCTATGCCGTAAACCTTCCATTTGGGTTTTGAGATTAGTTTTCTGGATAGTACCTTCCCAACTAGCCCAGTTACCCCAAAAATGGCCGCAACATGCTCAATGGCAGCAGTGGTTGGTTGGATAGCTTCTTCAGCTGCCATTGACACAGAATTGGCGACTCTGCCTGAAGTTATAGGCAGAACTAAGATAGTATACACTTTAGTTAAACAAAGCCATAATGTGCCTAGTTGTTATAAAAATGAGCAATCTCACTTACATAATCATTTGAGGATGCTGTTCATTGCGGCGTCAAAGCCTATCATATGGCAAGTCAGCCGGCATTATGTGACCCTGGCCGTTATATTGCTGGCTTTCACAGCTACAACAAAGCTTAAAATATATTATTGGGCAGTTTTATGATACAGCTCTCAGTTTCGGTACACATTATTGGTTCATTCCATCTGCAGTAAGTAATTGTCTAACATGGTATTAGACTATATCCCTGAACCTCAACCATACAATTATAATAAAAAGTTATAGTGTTGCACAGCTTGCTAGTGCAACATGAAAAACATGTAAAATATAAGTACTTGAGTTAGTTCTTGGTTGAGAAGCAATCTTCAGACTTTCTTTAAGTGGTAGTGAAGTTAGAACATGCACAAGATATTAAGAAAATGCACATTGGAATAGTTTTCTCATACATGAAGCTATAGAGACGATGCTATATAGGAGCTTTGTCAAACCTCTTGACAGTTCATAATATTTGTTTAAGAAAGGAAAGTTGAGCTCCATTCCAGAGTTATTTATTTCCATGAAGTTATTCCAATCAGGAAAATAAAAATACACAGTTGCCTTTCCTCTGCTCATATCAGATACATAAATTTAATTTAATGAAAAATTAAACCAGTATATATGCAACCAGTTTCTAGCAGAATGTAGCAAAATTAACCTTATTACAGAGACATGAGATCGAGAACAAGTTATATACATCCATCTTCAGACAGAACTTCCGCTAATTCATGTCCACCCTCAGAGTCCTCGGTTGGTTGAGAACACACCAAATTCAAAACCCATTTCAACTAAAACCAAAATGGAAGCGCAGGCTTTTCCAGCAAATGAAGGAACAGAGTGACCAATAATCTCTTATGCACCAACTTTTATTTGGGTAACTTGTGAGTCAAGCAAACAAAACTCCAGCATAATAATTGGAAAATAAGTCAACTGAATTATCAGAATCGGTCCCATCTGAATCTACAAGAATTCATGACATAAAAGTTAGTACGAAACAAGAGCGATAAGCTTAGTAGTAGTTCGATCGTTGCACTATCAAGAATTTAAGATGGTAACTTACTCAAGGGAGATTTGTCAACAAAAAAACAAGCAGCAATGATAATGTAGCAGAGGAACAGAATGACTCCTTTCATATAATGCGAAGTTCCATCCTGAAAAATTAATGTAGCAATGATAATGTTTTTATTTCTAATCTTACGGTGAAAAACTGATCGAAAAAGGAATATTTGGATTAGGAGAAAGACCTGCAATGTGAAGGCTGTGATGACTATAGTGAAAGTGAGACAGCCAGTTTCAAGCAGACTAAAATCAAGATCCATTTTAATCCCCATTATCCAGGCCACAATCACACTTAAAGGGACCTGAAAATTTATAATAAAGTGCATGTTGTATAAGTAATGTGAAGAAATTTATTTTCTCAATAAGACTAGCTAGTTATTATAGTATCTTGATTCTTACCACAAACATGGAGATTTGAGATGCAGAACCTAAAGAAACACCTAAAGATATGTCCTGCATTGAAATAAAAAATTGATATTTAGACTAAGTAAAAAATTTATAATCCAAAAGATAATCAGTGACATTCTTCTTCATTTCATTATTATCATACCAGTTTGTTCTTGAGAGCAAATATGATTGATCCTGCATGTTCTGCTGCATTTCCCACAATTGGTAGCAAAATGATGCTGATAAAGGACACAGAAATTCCCCAAGAGTTTGATGCAGCCTAATAGACGAATAATGCATATAACCGGCCAGTTAGGCACTAACCATGATCTAATGCTTCAAAATGAAGACATTCCCAAAGCTAACTGGCAAAACCCTTGAAATTAAGATGGTATACCCTTAATTAGGTATATACATACCTCAATTGTACCCACAACAAACTCAGACAAGAGTGCTATGATAATTGTCATTCCAGCAAGCCAAATGAATGCACTCCAACATCCTATCACTGCTTTCTCTTCATCTTCATCATCTTCCTGTTCATTGCACCAAAACAAATTAGCCACTGACTCGAATGAGGTATCATTTAAAGAATGTGGATTTTCCATACCGGCCCTCTGTCCCAGTGGATTTGGCCTCAAGATAAATGGGAAGGAAACATTACTGAGTGGCTAATTCCATATTTAGTCTCTTTTTATTTGCAAGACTTACATGTGAAGAAAATGTACATTTAGTTGTATCAGAATTTTCTTCCAGTTCGATGCATATGGCTCCAAACTTATGTCATGTTGTTTCACTGTCCCAATCTAGCTAACTATAAACATTCTTATTCTATCTGTTCAAATTTCTCATAGGAAGAAAGACAAAAGTATCAGGGTATATATATATGCCCTGTCCAATCTAAGACTCCATGACACTGTCTTTCCCTAGGGTTTAGACAAAAGTCGGAAAGATTATTCTGATATTTGGGGAAGTCTACATTATATGGTTAAGTTGCTCGAGTAAAACTATTACAATTCACAGTTTCACACAAATGCATGGCAACCTTAGCTAGAGGCATCTGCCTTAAAATGATACATGCAAGGTCACATTTCAAATAGGATATGAATGAACATCGGATGAATTGTTTATATGTAGTTACTTTTCCAATTCAAGGTTTATATGTAATCCTAGTTCATTCTATTATGGAATCAAATCCTTGGTTGCTTATTTGAACCAAAATCACCTAATTGATCTTTAGATTTGTTTTAGTGGTTTCATCAAGACACATGGGGGATTTTACTGTTAATAATCACCTCTGGTGACTCAAACACTTGGCGATGTGTTTTCAACTGGAAGAAGATGTAAGCAACATATGCAACGAGCATAACAATGCTGCTTGCTCTTGACAAGTCAAGAGTGGCGGTGGCATACGGATGGTCAACTCCGGAGGCATATCTGAACAACAGTGGCAACATGTGACATAGTAACCCCAGGAGTAGCAGCAGTGAATTCACATCAGCTTGTTTCTGCAAATGAAAGTTGACAGAAATAAATCTCTTTAGAACTACTTAATTAAGAAATCAGGCAATATTACAAAAGCAAATGGGTATTTCTAAATGCTAAGTACTTGATAAGATTAGGTTCTTACTCTATCATATCTTTGTTCTTTTTTAATATTGGCCAAGCCTCCACAAAGTAGAGAGGTACCAAGAACAAGGAGAAGGTTTGACAGAATGGAACCCAACAAGGAGTACTTGACAACAAGTATTTTGTTTTCTCGAAGAGCAAATAGTGCTATTATCATCTCTGTTGCATTTCCACATGTTGCATTAAGAAGTCCCCCAACTGCAAAGTAAAATCAAATCAACCCCAATGAGATCCGTATCGTTCACAAGATAATGCTTAGTTATTTCATCTAATCAGTTTAGAGGTAGGTTTGTACCTGTTGGACCAGTGAAGTATGCAATTTGTCTAAAAAAACAATGAGAAAAACAATGTAAGGACTTTTGCCAATCATATTGAAGTATTATATATAGTTTCTATATTCTTGTAAAATCAAACAAACAAAAGAAATTTAGAATTTTAGATATAGAAACCAAACTTTGAACTTAGTTTATAATACAATCATTATTTTCGAATCGGGGATCGAAACCCTAAGTAGTAGTAGTTGACAGGTTTTGATTCCACCGATTTTCTTCGAATTTCGATTGGGATGAACCCATAAATTATTTTGTTTTCTTATCAATTATCATTTCTTTAATTTTTTGCACTCGAGTTTCATTTTCTTTTCTAAAGAAATCGAGTTTCATAAGATTAAGAATATATTACATAAATAGGACATGAGCTTACTCGGTTAGGAAGCTGACACGCTCAGCAAGTGGAGCCAGCCCCAACAAACTCAAAGCAAAAACCCAAGGCTGCATGCCACGAAACAATATGTAAGAATAATCCAAATTAGAGATCACCATGCATCGATCACATAATATATATCAACAACAACAAACAAAATCTCACTACGCATCATGCATGCTAGAGTCACCAAATTTGTTCGATCATCAAAACTACTTACTCTCCCAAAGTGGTAAAAATCCGCCGCAATGGCTAATGGAATGGCCGGAAAAAGCACGGCGAGCTTGGTGCCGAGGATCACCTCTTGCAAATTATGTAGAAAATTTCTAAGCATTTGGAACCTAACATGAGTAACGAGAATAGGGTCAGACTTTTTCCGCACCATAGCTGCCGACAAGCTCTGCGGCGTCTTCCCAGCCAAGCTCCTCCAGTACTGCTCCCCCTTATCGCCACCGTTTCCCAAACCCTTATAATAGTCGTCGCTAATACCATTGTCAATGTTGTTGACGATGAAGTCCTCTTGATGCGTCGACCCCATAGGTAATTAATATGAACTCGATCAGAGATTGCTTTCTGGGTGTGGAAAGAGAATTTAAAGGGTGAATATATACGGAAGAAAATGGAGTGTTTCGGGTTGAAGGGTTTTAGAGCATACCTAGAAAATTAAGGCAGCTTCGTGGAATTTTCTTGGGGTTTTGTTGGTATGTGCTTGCACGGGCTACACGTAAACGGCAGCAGCTTCTTAAACCCTGAAGTCTCAGGTGGTATCGGTGAAAGATGGCAGAGAAATCATGAGCATTTATATGCAAGTTCAGTTTTATCTATCTATCTATCTCTCTCTATATACATATATATAACTAGGAAGCATGTACGTATACAAAATTAAGGTCACACGCTCATATTGTTTCGCGCGTCCAGATAAGTCTGACTTCTTCGATCTTCTGACATCGAAGCGATCTCCTTCTTCGATCTTCTTTTCTTCAGAACAAAAAAAATTATATAATGATCGAAGCAGAAAAGTTAAAATGATATTCAGCTTTTCAGCAACGTTACGCTAATCTTAAATTGTGAAACGTACACCATGGTGATGAATGAAAGAAACAATGAAGAAAAAAGAAACTGAATACTCATTATGTACGTATTTGCATGGTTGTACGTTGTAGGTTTTATTAATTTAAGCATTGTCATACGTTAAAGATCGATGTCAAGAACGGAGCCTTAAACTGGCCGGGTACCCGCGTTGTGCTTAATGTGCTATACACTTTGATCTACTTAGCCAAATGTAATGTATTTTTCAGCAGGCCTAGCCTCCAAGACTTTAAGTTTACGTAATGTGATCTTCAAAGTTTCTCCTAATCAAGTATCAATTCATGTACATATATATCTTAGCGACGTCTTGGGTAAGATTAATAAAGGAGTATTCGATCGAATGATGCAAGGGAACTTAACTCTTTGATGGAACTTGATGGATCGAACATCGCACGTCGATCAACAAATAACTAAATCAAGCCACATCTCAAATTGAAAGGAACCTGACACTACAAGAAAACAGCACTTACACCACGGAAACGTAATTGTTCCGTGGTCCAAGTTACACTTGGACGACGGAGACTTAACTTGGACCACGGAGAAGTCTCCGTCGTCTAAGAACCACCTGGACGACGGATAATACCTTCTACGTCGTCCAGGTGATCACCTGGAGGACGGAGAAGTCTCCAAGGTTCAGGTGTCCACCTGGACGACGGAGATGTTATTCTCCGTCGTCCAGGTGATCACCTGGACCTCGGAGTCTTCTCCGTCGTCCAGGTGATCACCTGGACAACGGACTGACACGCCGTGGTCCGAGTAACTTCACTTAGACGACGTACCGACACCTCCGTCGTCTAAGTGAAGCATTATATAAGCCTGATGCCAAACTCTCGATCTCTTCGATTCATTCCATCGATCTCTTCATTTTCCATTCGAAGAAGAATTGAAGGAGAAGGGAGAAGGAGAAGGAGAAGGGATCGGAGATCGATCGAATTCGAAGGGTCGAGAATGATCGATCAGGATAAGGGATCTCCGCTGACTAGCTAGCTAGCTTAATTAACAGATATTGAGAAGGCCAGCAAGTACGTACGCAGTTAAAATGTGCTTAATTAATATATATATATATATATATATATTTAGTGAAAACGTACGTACGTACATACATGCATGGATGTTAGCTATATATACAGATTAAATTACGTACGTACGTAATTGATGGATCGATGTAGATCGAGTACGTATAATTAAGCATAAATTAATGGACTAATATATATATATATATATATGTAATATATAATTAATTAATTATAATATTTTGTAGCAGTATGGACAAGAGTTTGATGAAGTTGAAGAATAGATGTGATGTCCGGTATATGGATGGAATTAGCGAATTTGTCAATTTTGCAATAGAACATGGTCAGGGAAAGAAACGTTTCAGGTGTCCGTGTCAGAAATGTCTTAATTGTCAGTATGCGGAGGTTAATGTTATGGTGCAACACATGTACGAAAATGGTATGATGTGGAGTTACACTACATGGAGCGAGCATGGTGAAGCAGTAGAGTTCAGCGCAGCAGACTTCAGCTCAGGGTACAGTTACCATGGTGCCTCATCCAGCGGCAGTGGTGCCGGACCCCCAGCTTGGAACCCAACTGCAGATTTGGTCCATAATGCGTTTCCGGGATGTAGTCATGGTGGACACGAACACCAAGACGGAGGTTACAGTACCACTAATGAGCATGATGACACATTCCCCGCAGCTAGCTTGGCCACTGACACCAGTGAGATGGAAAAATACAACCGGATGCTACTTGAAGCGCAGACCCCGGTGTTCCCTGGATGTCGAGAGAATGTGTTGCAATATGTGATGGAGCAAATGAAGATAAAAATAAAGCACAAAATGTCAGTGAGTGCTTTTGACGAAATTCAGGAGCAAATATGTAAGTTGCTTCCTGATGATCACAATCTTCCTAAATCTCATTATAAGGTTAGAAATATCCTGAGCAGCCTCGGCCTAAAGTACAGGATAATTGACGTATGTCCGAATGATTGTGTGCTATTTTACAAAGAGTATAAAGATTTGGACTATTGTCCCGTATGTGGCCAGTGCAGATTCCAGTTGAATAGGAAGAGTACGAAAAAGAGAATTCCTGTGAAAGTTGTTCGATATTTTCCCTTGATTCCCAGATTGCAGCGCCTGTACATGTCTCTACACACAGCAGAGGCGATGCGATGGTACGCAGAAAAGCGAATAGATGACGATGTCCTGCGACACGCCGCGGATGGGGAGGGTTTCAAACATTTCGACAGAGAATTTGGAGACTTTGCTTCAAAGGTTAGAAATGTTAGACTCGGCCTATCTACCGAAGGATTCAATCCTTGGGGAAGTAATAGCTCCGCCGTCAGCACTTGGCCAGTTATTCTGATGCCGTACAACTTGCCTCCGTGGATGTGCATGAACAAGGAATTTAATTTCCTTACCGTACTAATTCCAGGTCCTAAATCTCCATCGAAGTGCTTAGATGTCTACCTCAGACCTTTGATCGACGAGCTGAAACTGTTGTGGGAAAATGGAGTCCCAACTTATGACAAATTCACAGACACGATGTTCACGATGAGAGTTGCCGTAATGTGGACGATCAGCGATTTTCCAGCTTATGGGATGTTGGCAGCCTGCAGGACAAAAGAATATAATGGATGTCCTATATGTTTGGACGACGTGAACTCTAGTTGGCACGCGGGGAATGTGTGTTACTTGGGTCACCGTAGATGGCTTCCTCACGACCACCCCTGGCGACAGGATGAAGCTCATTTCGACGGTACGGTAGAGAACAATCCTAAACCCCGTAGTTGGTCGGGCGAAGAGATTTTAGAGAGGTTGAGCTATTTCGACTTTGGTGTGTTGAGCAATGACGCGGATGTAAAGAAATGCAATCCAATTCCTCCACATGATCTGAGCTATTGGGATCATAAGAGTATTTTTTGAACTCCCTTACTAGTCGAATTTGAAGCTGAGGAACAACTTGGACGCGATGCACATAGAAAATAATGTGTGCGACAGCGTGGTGGGAACAATTCTCGGTATTAAGTTCAAGACTAAAGATACTCCCAAAGCGCGCAAAGATTTAGAATCAATTAATCTACGTCGTCCCTTGTGGTTGAGGAGGGATAGGAAAGGAGTGTACAATAAGATGCCAGATGCACCTTACACAGTGAAGCCGACGCTTAGACGTTCTGTATTTCATTGGTTTAAGGGCGTTCGTTATCCGGCTACGTATGCAGCTACTATAACTGGAGCAGTGGACGAGGTGCAACACAAGTTTGTTGGTCTAAAGACACATGACTATCACGTTATGCTGCAACGTCTGATTCCAGTGGTAATTCGACCATACTTGCCTCGGGACGTCGTAGAACCAATAGTGGCATTATGCAGGTGGTGGCAGAGGTTATGCGCCACAGAATTAAAGAAGTCAGATGTGGTGGAATTGCAACAACAAATTGTGCACATCATTTGCAAACTAGAGAGGATTTTTCCCCCTGCTTTCTTTGACATCATCATTCACCTAATGATCCACCTGCCCGAGCAGGTGCTCATTTCTGGTCCGGTCCAGTACACTTGGATGTATCCTCAAGAAATGTATGTACAACTAATTAATTTATTTGTTCCACTGGAGATTACTAGCTAGCTATATGTACTTATTCTTATTGTACGTTTGATTTTGTAGACAGCTTGGACAGTATAAGTCATTCGTCAAAAACAGGTCGGCCCCGGATGGCTCCATAGTAGAGACATACCTAATGCATGAGTGTGTTACTTACTGCAACAGGTACCTCAAAGATCCACCACCTCCCACTGCCTCCGATCGCAGTGCCCGCATCAATCTTTCTGTCGTCACCAATGTCGTCCGACCGTTTAGAGGAGTATTAAAGGAATCGTTAACACGGGAAGAACTTATTGAGGCACATTGGGTAGTGTTGCGAGACTGTGATGAAGTTGAGCCGTACAGGATGTCATACAGGGAGAGGCTTCAGGCGTTAAATCAAAACAAGAGTTCGGCGTGGATTGAGAAAATGGTTAAGAAGAAGTTTCCCGATTATTTCTTCCAATGGGTACGTACGTACGTCTCGGTATTAATTATTTAAATACATATCGATCATGTTTGTAGAAAGTAAACCCTTATATTAATTTGCCCTTTTTCGTAGATGATTGATCTGCAAAAATCTGAAAACCACGGAGGGTGGTGGTCATGGCCAAAGCACTTGCTAGCAGGGAAGCCGGTTAAACACTATATTTATCCCGGATGTTTTGTGAATGGTGTAAAGTTCCATTCATTGGCCCGAGACGAAGGAAGAAGAACACAAAACAGTGGGGTGGCGGTTGGGAAAGACAATGATCTATATTACGGGGCTATTGTATATGTGGTTCAGCTATGTTACGGGAATGATGTCAACGTTTTCCTATTCAAGTGCAAATGGTTCAAGTGTACAAAGGAAGACCTGGGACTATTATCAGTCGATACAAACTCTAGCTGGTATAAGGATGAGCCTTTCGCTCTCGCCACCTTAGTTCGGCAGGTGTTCTATCTCGACGATCCGAAAGCCGGTGAAGGGTGGAAAATAGTGAACCATATCTCTCACCGAGGAATATGGAATACAGAGACAATTGAAGGGACACCGACGACGACTGAAGATGCTGCTGAACCAGAAAGAGACATTCCTTCCTATCAAGAGCCTAATATTTCTGTCATCCGCTCCGTTATAATGGACCTGGTTCAAGATGGTGAACGGTTACCCATGCCTGATGGTTGTACAGATCTAACTGAAAATGAGATTATCGATGAGGTTGATGAAGAAGACGAGCAGGAAGAGGACGCGGACGAGGACGAGGACTCAGGTTATTCGTCGGACGATGTTGAGTACGATGACGAGGATGAGCCGTCGTCTAACGGGGATGAGGACGATGATGATTATGACGAAGAGTAAGGTCATACGACGAGGGAGATTAATTGGTAATTAATTATTGTAATTATTGTAATATATATATGATCGATGCAGGTTAATTTACGGTAATTAATTAATCTGAATTATATATCCTGGACAACAATGAAATTAATTGCAGGTTGTCGCCTTTGGGTATTTTGGCGTTCTCCCTAAATCCTCGACCCTAAATCTAGCAAATCGGATCGATCATTTATTTAATTTTTTTATGGTCATTCAAAATAATTGAACGGACACCTGAATTCAGGGTCTATACACCTGGACGACGGAGATGAGATATTCCGTCCACGTTTATATTAGGTCCCCCGCCATTTTCACCTTTGGCGCCCCACCAAATCTCAATCTCATATAAAACCCTAAATCCTGGACCCTAAATCTAGCAGATCGGATCGATCGATCAATTTTTTAATTATATTTTTGAATCAGAATAATTGAACGGACACACAAATGACCGGGGACGACCTAAACCGTAAACCCTAAGGCCCTAACCTCTGAATTCGGGGTTTAGAACTTGGACGACGGAGAATGGTCATTATCCGTCGTCCAGGTCCACACTAGGACGACGGATATAGTCATTCTCCGTCGTCCAAGTTCACAAACCCTAAACCCTAAACAGTAAGGCCCTAACCCCAGAATTCAGGGTCTATACACCTGGACGACGGAGATGAGATTCTCCGTCGTCCAGGTACTAACCTGGACGACGGATAAGGTCAAATCCGTCGTTCAGGTACTAACCTGGACGACGGAGAATCTCATCTCCGTCGTCCAAGTGCAGATTTCGTAATTTTTTCTAAGACAACGACCATCTAGACCTTCTTCCAATGCATATTCTTTTCGTCAAGACTTTAGAGTAAACAATTCTTGGTGTGTGAGCTTCGACTGTTCGAAAATCGGAGTTGCGAAATGCCTTGTATCCACGTTTCCGGTTTGTGAAATTATCGGTTTTGCGGTTGACTGTGCCGATCAAACCCATCCCGAACTTATTATTTTATGGTCCTTTGAAGACAAATTATATATTATGTTACGACGAACATATCCAACGGTTGTTTTGTCCAAATTCAATTTTGTTAATACTCTGTTGCAAATGAGCCTCTACTCATGAACACTTAAGTCGTAAGGATTAGTCGATACTTAACAACTTTCAAAACGAAAATCTATTCGTCGGTTCAAATTTAACTGTTCATATATACGATGCGTTCATCGATATTGGACGACTATTTCACTCCAATGACATATCGCTAAATTCCTAGCGAATTAATTTTAAACTTTTTTTTAACGTAAATTTCACCTGGACGACGGAGAATGACGTTCTCCGTCGTCCAGGTGAACACCCGGACGACAGAGAATGACAAGTTCCGTCGTCCAGGTTCAATTTACCATGGCGGTTCGATTTTTTTTTATTTTTTTTTTTCAATGAATTTTTGACTTGGACGACGGAGAATGCCGTTCTCCGTCGTTCAGGTGTTCACCCGGACGACGGAGAACGTCATTCTCCGTCGTCCAAGTCAAAAACATGGCGGTTCAATTTACCGCCTCAATTTTCGGCGCCGCTTGAATTTGGACTTAGACGACGGAAAACACTGTTTCCGTCGTCTAAGTCCAAATTTATGGCGGGTGAAACGTCCCGCCCATTAATTACGCGCCGCTTCGAAAATATTTAACCCTTCACTTAGACGACAGAAAACACTGTTTCTGTCGTCCAAGTGCACTTAGACGACGGAGAATAGTGCTCCGTCGTCTAAGTGAAACTCTATAAATAGCCCGCGGCTCATCTTCTTTTCCTCATCCCATACAACATTCTCCTCTCCTCTCTCTCTCTCTCACTCCGGCGATCCTCCTCCGGCGACGCTCCGACGACATTTTTTCCGGCGTGGTTCCTCCTCTCCGACGACTCAACTCCGGCGATATTCCAGAAAACTCCGATTCGGTAAATTTCTATTTTTCTCTTATTAAAATAATTTTCATTTAATTAATTAATTAAATTCTAAATATAATTAATTGTAAATTTATTGTTATTAATTAAATATTTGGATTAATTATTGTTATTAATTAAATAAATGATTAATTATTGTTATTAATTAATTAAATGGTTAATTATTGTTATTAATAATAATTAAATGAATAATTGTATTTACTTGATAATTTATTAAATGAATAAATTTATTATTGTAATTATTTATTATTAGTTGCATGATTAAATGAATTTATTATTAAATTTATTAAATGAATAAATTATTATTCATAATTTATTAAATGAATCAATTTTTTATTAAATGCATGATAAATAAAAATAAATTATTGCATGTAATTAAAAATTATTAATTAATATTTACGTGTATTTTCTAGTAAATTAATTAGTAGTACGTGTTCGATTTAAATTTAGTACATAGGCTTGGTTTATTAAGTCGCACTCTTTGGAATAGATGACGCCTCTTTTCCTAGCTTATCTCCTTAACCCCTCGTGATGTGTGGATTTCATCACCGCACACCATAACCTAAGTGAAGTTATGGATACGAGGTTGAAAGCGGAGTTTGCAAAGGACTTGAGGGAGTGTAAATTTTCGAAAAATTGGCCGAATGTCGGACATGGTGTCTAGAAACGGGTTATGACTGGTGACAGGATTTGGACTAAGAAAGACTTTTGTCGAAATTAGTCCTGCCTCTCGCGTTATCTCTATCCCTAACTGGCCATGTTTTTCGATTTAACCAAGACTGATTAATTGAAAATTTACACTTTATCACGCGGGTCGCACGTCCATTGAACGACCGAAAAAGCTAAGCTAGTGTACTCTATTTAAATCTTAACCGTACTTAATTAGCGTAAATTTTGCACTCGTAATTATTATGGTAAGTAGGTATTTTAACAATGTACTCCTAGGTTGAAATGGCTCCATCCGGTAAGAAGAAAGCGCAACAGGAGGCAGAAGATGCCATGCTCCGAATGTTGGCGGCCCAAGTCGGTTGGGTTCAACAGGAGGGCAACGACGCTCTCAATCCGGACGGATCATCTGGTCCGTCCGTAGCGCCCTCTGGGGAAATTCTCGCTCCCCCATTCATCTCGAGCGGTGATGACGTCGACCCCTTCCAATCTCCGACGCCCGGTACCGGTTCAACGGGAAGTACTCAGGCGTCCTCGACCGCTGAATCAATCATGTACAGCGCCCGCCGTAGGCAAATGAGGGCCCCCACTGACCCGGAACCGAAAAGGACTCGGGGTCTCGTTAAAGGGGGCAAAGCAGAGCGTATTTGCAAGGCGACCGGGAAAAAGATCGACTTGCCCGACGACGAATTCACCGGTGGCCCTCCCACAGCTCAGCTAGCAAGTCTCTCGGCGCATGGGATATGGTCAATCATCCGTAACCGGGTTCGTATCACTGCCCCTACTTGGAAGGAGGCGCCGGATCATGAGAAGGCGAAAGTCTTTAAAGATCTTTCGGTACGTAATACGTCCAATTTAGTTATTATATAATATTATTAATATTAGTTAAAGTTTCATAATATATACGATTATAATTTTCTATTTATTTTTGATAGGAACAATTTGCGGTGGATCCGACACCGGCCATGTTGAGGCATATCAACCAAACCGCCAACTCCATCTACAAAGATTGGAAGTACAAGCTCCATAAGTACTTCCAAGATGTCGGTCCTGTGCCTCCCCCGGTAGAGCTACAAGGGCATAGAGAAGATGAGTGGGAGTGGTTGTGTAACCACTTTGCCGATGACTCCTTTAAGGTGTTAATTTTTTTTTTTTATTTCAATTAAGATAATTGAATTATTTAAATTGTAGTTATTAATTTTTTAATGATTTAATTATGTTGTGTAACAGAAATTCCCCGGTGTCAACAAAGCCAACCGGGGGAAGAAGGAGAAACACCATACTACCGGCGCCAAGCAGTTCATTCAAATAGCAAAGGAGCACAAGGATAAGGGCTCCAAACACCCTTATCTTGATGCAAGCGTAAGCGCGTACGTGACGCCTGGGCTCGATAATGAAGCGAATCAATGCGGCGTAAGTGATATATTTATTATGTGCTTTTAATTATAGTAATTATTATTTAAATATGATTTCATTATAATAAATTAATTATTCTTTTGTAGGCAAGGGTGATAGAGCGTGCGCATGAAGAGTTGGCTAACACTCAGCTTGCGTTCCCAGATGTGCCGCCGGAAGACCTGCCTCCTCTATCCTTAGAGAGCCAAATTGCAATCGCGGATGAGGTCTACGGTCGTAGAGCTGGCAAGGAGGTTAGGCACTTCGGGCCTAGGGTGGTACGAGATTTGTCGACGACCTCCGGCTCATCATCTATGGGAGGTTCGGGGCAGCGGAGAATGAGTCAGGCAGCGGCCGTCGAAGCAGCCATTCAAGAGGCTCGACTGGCACGAGAGGAGAATCGACTGACACAAGAGCAGAATGAGGCAATGCGGCAAAGACTTGACGAACAACAAGCACAAATAGCCCAACTCATCGCGCTCATGAACCAAAATCGAGAAGTATGTCAACCTCCTCCGAACTCACACCCCGACGACAACGACCCGGCTGGAGGCGGAGGACCCGGCGGCGCATCTGCTCCTCCAGTATATTAGCTAGCTAGTTAATTATCGCGTTTCTTTATTTCCGAGTTTCGAACAATATTTTATAATTTTTATGGGTTTTTAATTTGGATGTGTATGTACAAATTAATTAATTATTTAATTAATACATTAATTAATATTAAAAATTTAGTTTAATTAATTAATTTCGACTATTTTTCATTATTTAAATTAAATTAATAATAAATTAAATTAATAATATTTAATTTCAATTTATTTTTAAAAAAAAATTAAAAAGTCACTTGGACGACAGAGATTATGTTCTTCGTCGTTCAGGTGCAAAACCCTAAACCTAACCCATAACCCCTAACCCTAACCCCTAAACCCTAAACCCTGCCATTCTCCGTGGCCCACGTGTTCACCTGGACGACGGAGAATTAGAGTTTCCGTCGTCCAGGTGAACACATGGGCCACGGAGAAGCTAGCATTCTTCGTGGCCCATGTATGCAGCTGGACGACGGAAACGCTAATTCTTCGTCGTCCAGGTGAACACGTGGGCCACGGAGAAACGAGCAATGTCCGTGGCCCATGTAGTCACCTGGACGACGGAGAATTAGCGTTTCCGTCGTCCAGGTGCATACATGGGCCACGAATAATGTCCGCGATCCAAGTTAACTTGGACGACGGAGAACTAATTCTCCGTCGTCCAGGTGCTTGGACGACAACACTTGGAGCACGGACCTTGGACGACGGAGATTCCGTCGTCCAAGTACTTAGACGACGGAAAACTGCACTTAGATGACGGAAATTGTCCGTGGTCTAGGTGCAGTTTTCTTGTAGTGTGATCGAGATG
Organism: Geum urbanum; assembly: GCA_946800695.1. NCBI lineage: Eukaryota > Viridiplantae > Streptophyta > Magnoliopsida > Rosales > Rosaceae > Geum > Geum urbanum. The sequence goes on from OX327016.1 coordinate 35,323,244, forward strand.
ATGTTATTTTGATAAGAAAATCGTGACTGGTGATTGAACACAAGTAATGTTAAAAAGGGTCTAGGCAGTTTTAGGACCTGGAGTTATTGTCTAGCGCCTGGTCAGTTAGGCATATATTAATTAGATTCTAGATGAATTATTATTTTTATATTGTTAATTAATTATATAACTATTTAGTATATTATATATAGATATAATATGAATAATAAAGAAAAAGATTATAAGAAAATTAATGTCATCAAAACATAATGTCTTCAAGTTCTCTAACTTATTTTGTTGTGAACTCTTCAACACTATCATATTCAATCCAAAGTAAGTCAAAAACTGAAATGTGAAGATTTAGGTTTAAGTTTTTTCCGTTTTTGAGTTAAACGGACCGAGATAACTGCCTAGGCATATTAGGCGAGCCAAAGAAACTCCCTAGACGTTAACCAGCCGGAGAATTGTCTATGAAAGGCGCATAGGACAAAATTAAAACAGTTTTACTGTTTTTAGAGCCTAAATGCCACCTAAGCGGGCTAGGCCTTTTCGAACATTGAACACAAGTATTCTTATTTAAGAGATCGGTTTTCATACGCATAGTTTTCTATATTGTAACTTTTATGTTTAGCCGAATATATAGTAGTTGAACCATTGTCTGCAGTAGTAATCTGACACGGATGTATGTACGCGCGCGCGCACACACATATATATATATATATATATATATATTACATACTAAATGATAGTGAAATTTTCTATTAAGGATCCTTTCAAGTCTTTAATATAAGAGTTCTCAGTAAAAAAGTTCCCAAATGATATATTGATATGTAATACTTTGAACAACTATTGTAATCAGACATGTCGATACCAGGTGGGATATTATTAATTAAGAATTAGATCCAGTGCACATTTCTTAATGTCTAGCTTACTTCTTAATTATTTCGGTTATAGACGATTATAAACTGTTTGCTCATAAGTAGATGATGAAGACGGCATTGGTAGTTTGATTTGAAACCAACCAATTCATTTATGCATGTTATATGTGCAAATGGAATATTTTTAAGTAGTTGGATCGAGTGGCGTAGTCAAAAAAAATTTAACAGCAGTCTCATGTTTTATATATAAAAAACGTATGACACGTATACTCTTATTTTTAAAAAATTTATTCATGAGAATAACAATTGTGAATTTTAATTCGAACATCATATAAAAAATTTATTTTATTTTTGAATTGACTTACTAAACGAAACGATAAAATGAAAAAAATTATAACTATCAATCAAATAGTAAATATTGTAAAGTTAAACTGTATTAAATCATTGATTCAATATATGACAATAATAATAGAATTTAGGAATTTATTTGATTGGTTAAGGCAAAATAGTCCAGACAAATTAAGTTTTTTTTTTTTGAATATTCAGCAGTATTAAAATAAGTTTTATTGTTTTAATTCTTGATAATTAAATAAAAATATTTTTTTGATTAATAATAATCAAAACTTGAGGAGTGTCACTTGACACCTCTCATCTTATAGTGACTATGCTACTGGTTCGATCCATATTCGATCTATAAATCGAACTATGGATCTGCGTTGTAAAAATCGAGTCTTAAGTTGTACGTTGCATGCATGCATACTGCATATATAAGCGACGTGTTAATTAGACTCGAAGAATTCATATATATGCTCAGAAATTGTATTGAAAAAAGATATAATATGCTAGGAAACAGATATATTTAACAGAGGCCGGATACGTACAGATAGCTAGAGTGATCTGAAAAGTGAAAAGTAGGCGAAATTTCGACTTGTACGTTTTCTACCCGGGTCTCATGCAAGTAGATATGTAAACATATGTGCTCCAATTTCTGAAGTCTTAATTACTTAATCCATGACAACACTTGGAGAACATGCATTGTTAGTTTGCATGTATTACGGAATGCGATAGGGATAGAGAAGCAAGCCAAGTCGTAGCCAAAGAGTTAGAACCTTCGTGGAATTTTCAAAGTCCTCCACGCTCGAATGAAGTGATCGATCATCAAACGGTGTCGTCCACAGGGATCTTCAAGTTAAACCATAAAAAACCATAAACAGAAAAACTAGCATATACAAACATAGACGAAATTTCCTATCAATGTAACAGTTTTCAGTTGTGTATAGTAGTGCCACACTACCAGTGCCGGTCCATGCCAATCGATCTCATATTCACATACATGTATTACTGCCAACAATTTTATTTTATTTTCGAAAGAATTACTGTCAACAGTTTTGATCTACTATCTTTACAACAAACATACACGTTTCACATCTATCTCACGTAGAAAGCTCATATTATTGTGTTCCAGTCAACAATAATACATGCTTATTTCTCTGTATGTGCATGCTAAGACTTGACCATTCCTAGATATTGCTAATTTTGAAAATAAGTGAATATATGTATTACCAATTCTCACTTTTTTGAAAGAAGCAACCCGTACGTATTAATCGATCAAGGCACAACGTCTTTGAAAATTATATCAAAAAAATAAACTAACACCGGAAGAAGAAAAATAGTATAAAAAGGAAAAATTAAAAAATAACTAAAAACAAAATAACTAGACCTAACACTAACATAAGTCCCGGCCTACTCATATGTCTTACTTGGATTTCTCACTTAGTTATTCAAGCTACTCAGATGTCTTACTTGGATAAATAGGCTAAATATAGAGTATTAATTAACATGCTACCTCCATTTGAATTTATCATTTGACATGAATATTCACTCAAAATGGTCTCAGCCTTCAAGTAACTAACTTTCTAACAAATATTAAGATTGAAAACATGAGAAATCTCCACAAAATGGTTTCAGCCTATTTGTCAACACTTCTTATATCTCATGATGACACAGGAACTTATGACCCTGGCAACCATAGTATTGAGGTTCAGACATTTTAATTTTCTCAAATATCTCAATTGAATTAAAAAAGAACACATCAATAATTTGAAAATGATTGAAAGCTATATGATTTCCTTTCGTCTCTGACCGACTTTACTTGCTATTGCTAATTTTAGAAGTTTTAAATGTTAATCCTACTGACGTGAAATTATAAATCGTTGTCATGCTAAAAATGACATAGTATTCATACCGAAAATTATCTTCACACTGTTAACTATGATAACAGAATGATAACAGAATGATTGTTAGGGAATGTTGGTGTACTGTGTACTGGTTCAGCCTGGTTCAGCATGGTTCAGTTCTGGTGCTGTGATAACAGAATGATAACAGAATGATGAGGTGGCTAACAGTCATCTGTTAGTTATGTTAAAATCTGTTATAAGCTGTATTTCATGCTTTAGACACGTGATGTGTGTGTACAGCTGAGAATGAGCTGTATATGCTGCACACACTTGTTGTGATCCATATATAAGGATCAGAATGCTTGTTAATTGATATAGTGTGTGTGATCTGTAATCGATTTTTTCTGAGTTGAGTGTTCTTGAGTGTTCTACATTGTTCTTCATTGTCCTTCACTGTGTTCTTCATCTTCAATGTTTAATTCTGTATATTTTTGAGTGATCTGTGTTGAAGAATAGCCATGTTATCATGGTATCAGAGCAATCCTAGCTCTGGATTAGTATCCGCTGCTTATTCTCTCATGCTTCAACTGAGTAAATTTGATTACTAACAAGCAAGGGTTTTATCAAAACTTGTTATATTGCAGATCTGATTTGAATCGAGTGCAAGGGTTTGGAAGAGCATCTCAGATTTGTGTGCAGCAGTTGATTTGGATCTGTTCTGTAAAAAAAATCTCAGATTTCAGGTCTGAATTCTCAGTCCTTCTTTATATATCTCTTACAGTTGTGATACAGATCTGATATGATAGAGTATTGTTACTAAATTGCTAAGAGTAGAAGGAATTGTTTGTGATAGAAGAGTGATTGTGATAATTTTCGAGTAGAAGATTTTGGTTTAAAAGGAAAACAGTGAAGAAAAAAAAAACAGTGTATTCAGAGCTTGAGCTAATAAGATTTGAGAAGAGTAGCAGAATATCAGTGTGTATAGTGTGAAAGAGAAATTTGTGATAAGTGCTTATGTTTGTATGATGATTTTTGATCAGTGCTGTGTGCTATAAATTTTGTGAAGAGAATAAGTGTGAGTACAAGAGTCTTCAGATTGAGTTTTAATTGTTAAAGAGAATTGACAGAAAGATATGACAACTCCTATCTCTACAAGTGATCAGCATTTTGTCTGTATGGTGAAACTGCTTAGTACTGTGATGCTTTGATTGTATGAAGCTGTAAGTGTGAATACAAAACATCTTCATATTGAGTCTTATAGCTAAGAAAATTACAGAAAGACATGGCACCTTCTACATCTGCAAGTGTTCAGCAATCTGCAGCTGACTTGAATAACATTGCAAACAATTCAAAACTGAGTCATGTTTCAATCAACTCTCTGCTGAGCATGTTGACTGTGAAACTCAGTGAATCAAATTTTATCAAGTGGAGCTTTCAGTTTCAATCTCTCCTTGAAGGGAATGAGTTGTTTGGCTTCTTTGATGGAACTGAAGTATCTCCTCCAAGGTACAATTTGACTGAAGAAGGTGAAGTGACTTCAGAAATCAGTGAAGCATATAAGCTGTGGAAGAAAACAGATAAAGCACTCCTGAGCTTACTAATGGCCACACTAAGTGATGATATCATGGATATCATCATTGGATGCAGGTCATCTCATGAAGCATGGAATGCTCTTGTTGAAAGATTTTCAACAGTTTCCAGAGCTAACATCATGCAACTCAAGACTGAACTTCAAACCATCCAGAAAGGAGCTGACACAATTGAGAAATATCTTCTGAGAATCAAAAGTGCTAGAGATCAACTTCTATCAGTTGGAGTACTGATTGCTGATGAAGACATAATCATTGTTGCTCTCAATGGTCTTCCTGAAGAGTATGGAATGATTAAGATGGTGCTGAGAGGAAGAGAGTCTCCCATTTCACTAAGAGATCTCAGAACACAGCTTCTCGCAGCTGAAAGAGATTTGGAAGGTATCTTTCGAACTCACTCTACCATGAGTGCAATGGCTGCAAGAAGTGATTCAACAAATGGTGAACATACAAGACACTGGTCTCAAGGAGATAACAAGGGAGAGAAATTTTCTGACAAAAGGTTTGGAGGACCTGACAAGGGACAGAAGGGCAATACTGGAGAGTGCTCTTTCTGTGGCAAGAAAGGTCACATTGCTGATACCTGCTTTCAGCTTCATTCCTGCCAAATATGTAATAAGAAAGGACACTTTGCTGACACATGCTTTCAAAATCCTAACTACAAGAAAGGATCAACCAACCCTACTTCACATGCTCCCACAGCTTCTGTCTCAAACCCTCCAGTGTACAGAAATGATAATGGTTCAACACCTGAATGTCAAATATGCTACAAAAGGGGTCATACTGCTGTGAACTGTTTTTACAGAACTAATGTTGGGTCAGACCATCCTTCTCAATCTGTTGTGTCATGCCAGATATGTGGTCTTAAAGGTCATGGAGCTCTGAACTGCACTCACAGGTCTAATTTTGCATATCAAAATTACAAAGGGGCTACTATACCAAGGAAAGAGCAATCCTGAAGGCCTCTTTCTGTTCAAAAGTCCAAAGCTTCATAATTCAAATAAAGCTGTGCATTCTGCCTATGTTGGAGGTGTGATCAGAAACAATATTTGGCATCACAGATTTGGACATCCTTCTTCTGAAGTCACAACTAGAATGTTATCTCTTTCTGATATAAAGTGTAATACTGGTACATCTGAGTCTATATGTACTGATTGTATACAAGGAAAGATGCATAGGCTTCCTTTTTCTGAATCTGATAGTCATCGTTTACAACCTTTTGAGAAACTGCATTCTGATGTATGGGGACCAGCTCCTTGTCAGTCTCTTGAAGGGTACAAATATTACTTGACTTTCATTGATGACTGTACCAGATTTACTTGGATCTATCCTTTGATAAATAAATCAGATGTTTTCCCTACTTTTGTTAAGTTCTGTGCAATGGTTCAGACTCAGTTTGGTGCATTAGTTAAAGTTCTTCAGTCTGATGGAGGGGGTGAATATATAAGTAATGCTTTCCAAAATTTTATGTCATCAAAGGGAATTCTTCATTACAAATCATGTCCATATACCCCTCAGAAAAATGGTCTTGCTGAGAGGAAGAATAGGCATTTGGTTGACACTTCTGTCACTCTTATGGTAGCTGCATCTTTACCCAAAGCCTTCTGGTTTCATGCTATATCTCATGCTGCCTATTTGATAAATAGGATGCCATGTAAGTTTCTTCAGCATATCTCTCCTTTTCAGAAGCTATTTCATAAGGTACCTCCTGTCCAGAATCTGAGAATTTTTGGTTCAGCATGCTTTCCTTACATTAGACCTTATCCCAAGGATAAATTGGAACCAAGGTCAGTACAGTGTGTGTTCCTTGGTTATGCCTTGGGATATAAAGGAGTGTTCTGCTATAATATTCCTCAGAATAAGCTCTGGATGTGTAGACATGTAGTACATCAAGAGTCTGTATTTCCTTTTGCCATTACTCCCTCTTCTGTTCCCTCTCTAGTTCCCACTGTTACATCTTCAACATTCTTTGCTCCTTCACCTTCACATTCTTCCAGTGTTGGTCCACCCACATTGTTTGAAGGGGGGATTGGAGCACAAAGCAATAATGGAAATGGTGATTCTCAAGATCAAAGTCAAGATTCTTCTGATGCTGAAATTGTCAGTGAAGCTAATGTGCAGAATGAATCTACTGATTTTGTTGTCACTAATGTTAATGAAAATGTGAATGAAGCTAGCATACAGGAAACTCATAGCAGTACTGCAGATGAAGAAGATTTCAACAGTGCTGAAAGTAACAATACAGTAGCTGAAGGAGTTCCAAATAATGATGATGTCCATCATAATGAACAAGGTAGTGAAGAAGATGTTATTGTCAATAATGGTAACATTCTCTTAGACCCTGCTATAGGAAATTTAATGCAAAATCCTGAATATCAATTTGTTGAAGATCAAGACTATAATAGACACTCCATGTTGACAAGAGCTAAGAATGGAATAGTCAAAAAGAAAGACTTTAGTGAGTACTGTGTATTCTCATCTATTGTTCAGCAGAAACTTTACAATGAGTATCCCTTTTTTGCTGGTTTTACTGCAGTAACTGATATTACAGATGTTCATGAGCCTAAATATTATAGGGCTGCATCAAGACAACCAGAATGGGAAGAGGCAATGAAAGAAGAGATTACTGCTCTAAACAGACAAGGTACATGATCCCTTGTACCTTGTCCAAAAGGGAAAAATATTGTTGGCAGTAAATGGGTCTATAAGGTAAAGAAAAATCAAGATGGTACTGTCTCCAGATATAAGGCAAGGCTGGTTGCACAAGGTTTTTCTCAGGAAAAAGGATTAGATTATGATGAAACATTTAGTCCAGTGGTTAAACACAGTACTGTAAGGTTGATACTTGCTCTTGCAGCCACACACAACTGGAAATTAAGGCAATTAGATGTGAAAAATGCTTTTCTACATGGAGATCTTAAGGAAGAAGTGTATATGAAACAACCTCAAGGTTTTGTGGACAAAGATCATCCAGAGTATGTCTGTTTACTAAAGAAGTCCTTGTATGGACTCAAACAAGCACCAAGGGCATGGCATGAAAAATTTACAAGCTTTCTTCCTGGTTTGGGTTTTAAGTTCTCTCATTCTGATCCTAGTTTATTCATTAAAAGCAGCACTGCAGGTATTGTTATTCTTCTACTGTATGTAGATGATATTGTGATAACTGGATCAGATATTCAAGGAATGGAAGAGATAATCACTGAGTTGAATTCAGTCTTTGAAATGAAAGATCTTGGAGCTCTATCTTATTTTCTTGGGCTGGAAGTATCATATACACCAGAAGGATTATTTCTGAGTCAGAAAAAGTATGCAGAAGATTTACTTGTAAGAGCTGGAATGCACTCTACCAAACCTTGTTCCACACCATGTCTGCCTCACTCTCAAATGCTCAAAACTGATGGAGAACCTCTGGCTGATCCTACATTCTATAGGAGCATTGTAGGTGCATTGCAGTATCTTACTTTCACAAGGCCTGATATTGCCTATGCAGTTAATACTGCATGTCAGTTCATGTCAGTTCCTACTACAACTCATTTTGTTGCAGTAAAGAGAATACTAAGATACATTCAAGGTACTTTACATAAGGGACTGTTCTACAAACATCAAGATCAACAGATTGGAGAACCAGCAGTATGTATTAAAGCATTCTGTGATGCTGATTGGGCAGGTGAAATAAATAACAGAAGGTCAACAACTGGATTCATAATCTACATCAATTCATGTCCTATATCATGGCAATCAAAGAAGCAAGGTTCTGTGTCCAGAAGCTCCACTGAAGCCGAGTATAGAGCTCTTGCGAATACAGCTGCAGAAATATCTTGGATTAGACATGTGCTGTGTGATTTGCAAGTTAAAATTCCAAGACCTCCTCTCCTTCAATGTGACAATCTCTCAGCTCTTGCCTTAGCTTCAAATCCAGTCTTTCACTCCAAAATAAAGCATCTAGATAATGACTTTCATTTTGTAAGAGAAAGAGTACAGAAACATGATCTGTTGCTGCATTATGTGCCTACAGCAGAACAAACTGCAGACATCCTCACCAAAGGTCTTCATAGTCCTATATTTTCCTATCACTGTAACAATCTCAGCTTGGTAAACCTTGCTGAGCTTGAGGGGGTGTGTTAACTATGATAACAGAATGATAACAGAATGATTGTTAGGGAATGTTGGTGTACTGTGTACTGGTTCAGCCTGGTTCAGCATGGTTCAGTTCTGGTGCTGTGATAACAGAATGATAACAGAATGATGAGGTGGCTAACAGTCATCTGTTAGTTATGTTAAAATCTGTTATAAGCTGTATTTCATGCTTTAGACACGTGATGTGTGTGTACAGCTGAGAATGAGCTGTATATGCTGCACACACTTGTTGTGATCCATATATAAGGATCAGAATGCTTGTTAATTGATATAGTGTGTGTGATCTGTAATCGATTTTTTCTGAGTTGAGTGTTCTTGAGTGTTCTACATTGTTCTTCATTGTCCTTCACTGTGTTCTTCATCTTCAATGTTTAATTCTGTATATTTTTGAGTGATCTGTGTTGAAGAATAGCCATGTTATCACACACCACTCATGAGTCACGAGGTTAGAATGGCAAGAGAGTGTGGCGTACTTTGGGGTGGCCTATCGGGCTTCTTTCTTGGGCTTGTAACACAACGACAACCCGGTTTGGGTTTATCAACACTTCCAGCTGAGAACCAAACCAGAGCTAACTAACTCACTCAGGCACTCGGCTAAAGTCAAGTTAAGCGCGCGAACAAGCCGAACCCAAAACGCACAGCTGAATTCAATGGCCGAGAAATTGGCCCCAGAGAAGCGCCATAGCTTCGTTCACAACGGTAATTCTCTTTCGATCATTTCAAGGTAATTTGATCTTGATTTGCTAAGGCTCATGTTTTGTGTGTGATATCAAATGAATTCTAGGTCAGAAAGTATTCGAATGGGACCAAACCCTAGAAGAGGTCAACATGTACATTACTCTTCCCCCAGATGTTCCACCGAAGCAATTCTACTGCAAAGTTCAGTCCAAGCATGTTGAAGTTGGGATCAAAGGCAATCCTCCATATCTCAATGTAAATTAACTTCATTTATTTTTATTTTTTTTACTATTTTTTTTTTCAGTCCAAAATTGCTTAGCTGGATGATACGGTGCGTTTTCGAATGTGCAGCATGATCTTACTAGCCCGGTGAAGACGGATTGTTCTTTCTGGACACTAGGTGATTAGATTAGTGTTGGAATACGATGATTTTGTTTGATTGTCATGTTAAGCTGATTTTGTCTTTGGATTGTGTGGTAGAGGATGATATAATGCACATAACTCTGCAGAAGAGGGACAAGGGTCAGACATGGGCTTCACCTATAGTGGGTGAGGGTCAGCTGGATCCTTATGCCACCGATCTTGAACAGAAGCGACTTATGCTTCAGAGGTTTCAGGAAGAGGTGAGTTGCTACAGTTCATCTCATTTGTAGTTTATTTACTACTTGTGCTGGACTGATGAAATGTATATGAACCTACTTACATTCTAGTGTTACTAATGTTGTCAGATACTTTTAGAGTGCTCCATTTCATGTTAAGGAAAGTGAATCTTAAATAGTGGATGGCGTTTGTGAAAAATGTGTTTATATTGCTTGTGTGCAACTCTAGGACTGTATTGGCTAGTTTCATCCATAGAATGTAAGTGAAAAGTACTAGCTAGCATGAGCAAAGGAGTGATTTTTTGGTAACTGACACTTGTGGATTAAAGATCAATGTTATGTAGACCAATATGTTCCATACGTAACAAGTGTAACTCATAGTGTGTCAAGCAACATTTTTTCTCGATATGGAGTAGTGAGTAGTCTTCACAAACTAGACAGCCTTTTGATTTTCTCTCAATATGAAATGTTGATGGAGAAATCCTTAAGGGCCATGCTGTATAAGTTAAATGTACTAACTCTAGATCCTCAAACTAGACAGCCTTTTGATTTTCTCTCAATATGAAATGTTGATGCAGAAACCCTTAACAGTCATGCTGTTTAAGTTAAATGTACTATCTCTAGGTCCTTGGTCATTGCTAATGGCCATCAGATCTGTTTCATGTTACCTGATTTCAAGGAAAGAGTCAGTTGTGGCAGTTGATTAGTCATAAAAATAAGTGAAAAAGGCTAAGAATATATGGATATGCACAGAATACTTAAACCTTAATCGCTACTTCCATTTGCTAGTTTTCCAGGTAATAAATGTGTTTCTTTTCGTCCTCTACAGAATCCTGGTTTTGACTTTTCACAAGCTCAGTTCAATGGAGGCTGCCCTGATCCACGGACGTTTATGGGCGGTATTCGCTCTGATTGATAAAGTTGATATGTTGCATTAGTTGCCTGCATTAGCCTGGTACAAAATCCTGACCAATATCTAGTAAATAAGAGTATTTGATTAGCTTGCCAACGTGGCTTCATGCAATGTCTGTAAGAACTTCAACCCTACTTATGATATGTTGTTTCTGATTAATTCTACTTTGTTGCTATAACTGTACAGTTGAGTAGTTGACAACTAGATCGTATGCTATCCATTATCCAGAGTCTGCTGTTCTTGTTTCCTGCAATAAAAACTAAGCCTTATTTTGATTTACATTTTTTCTCAGTTTTCTATGAGTATCTAGTCCCTGTTTCCGAGGCATTTAGACATTAGAATGTCTTCTTACAGGAGATGCCACTGTGTTTTATTAGATGCTAATGTATCCACTGTTTGGTTAAAAGAATGATAGATATAGTTGGCATATCTATCAAGAGGAGAAAATAGGACTTCCTTTGTTGAAAAACTTGGTGAAAAAGTTGTTGGTCAACATTTATTTCCCCCATTCGTTTTGGTATATGAAAGTTCTCATACCGTCGAAGTTGCAATTAGAATCGGATTCTAAAAAAGCCTTGTTTCTGAGTAATGATATCATAAGCCATTTTAAAGGGTTGTTCGTTGCCAATGAAATGGAATCGCATTTGCAAGTGCCGTGTGGGAGAGTCACTTTGTGGAAGCGTAGGAATTGGCAAATTGGCCAAGGATATTCCGTTATGAATATATGACAAGTTGGTCTCAGGATGCTCTACCTGGTTTCCGGCACGGTACCTGCTGTAGTTCAATTAACGAGGCTTCTGTAGACTCGTATGAGTCGTATTACGTCTTGCTCCAACTGGAACTTAATATCAATATGTCATTTAGGGCCTTAACAAATGCGGCCCAATTGGCCAATTTGTTGAGCAATAGTCCCAATACTTATGGTGTCTTCTTCGTAGTTATTTCGAAAGGGGAGTGAAATTCAGACTCCCTGTTTTACGATCCACACTCCCACTAAGCTTTTAGTCCTTCAATTTCCAATTATAGCCTCACAAGCTCTATCCAATTGAATTGTTGTTTGTTCTACTACTTATCTTTAAGAGCCGTTCTAAAAGTTGTCTAGTAGCTCGAGCCTCATCAGTGAGAATGTGAGATTGAGCTATAGGTAGACAAAACCCAGAAAACAGACTTTAACAGAAGGTGAAGGCGAGATGCCATCTCTGAGATCTAGATAAGAGGGGTTTACAATTTGAAAGCATATGAGCAATAATCAAAATTGAAAAGCAACTAACAAATAATAATCTCAACGATTTAGTCCTGGGAAGGGAAATTACAAACAAGACAAGGAAGTCATTTTAGATGATTTATCCAAATCATTTTTCTCATTTATGGATAAATGAATCCCAAACGTTGTGGTTGAGCCCTCATTGATTAAGGTTAAAATCACTTGGATTAATTCGATCTCTTGGGTTTTGCCAACTGATCAACAACAATACAAGAGAAAACAACCCAACGAGATCAGTAATTTTGAAGAGAGAGAGCCTCGATTTCTTTGTTTTATAGAGTTCAATTGTTCACTGGAGAAGCATCAAGTGTCTCCTCAACTCTCATTGCACCTTGCTTAAACGTACTCTCTCTTAGGGCATCTGCACCGGCGAGCAAAAAGGGAGATTTTGCTCGAGCAACTGGTGGGACCAGACGAGTTTTGCTCGAGCAAACCCAAAACCACCGCGCACCTGCGAAAAAAACCCAGCGGGCTGCTCGTTGACCTTTTGGTTGATCGATGGAGCGAGCAAACTTTGCTCTGGTTTCCGCTCGAACGCCTGGCGGAGCCCACTGCACGTGGGGTAACGTCAGGCGCGTTTGAATTTTTTTTCTTGGCCAGTAAAACAGTTAAATGAAAAAGTGACAAATGAATATAATGTTGACACGTGGCTTACTGGGCTGAAATTTACTCTCCAACGGTTCAGTTGATCTGAGCCTTTCATTTAGAATCTGAAATTTCGATCAAACGGTCAGAATTCAAAGACAACGGCTACTGTTTTTCAGAACGGAAATAAACGGGAAATAGCTCCAAAAAATTGTAAAAAAATCCCAAAAATTCTCAAACTCTCCAAAAATTTGGCTATAAATACTACTTCAATTTTTGATCAACTCACACCAATTTGTGCACCACAAATTTCACATCTCCCTCCATATCCTCTCTCATTTCATTTAGCATTTTTTCCAAAACAATAGGTACCCATTGGCTTCCTTTCGAAGATTTACAAATGTGCATCTCTTTCGTCCGTCATAGCGTTGATGAATACGATGGTAAAAAAAAGGACAAATTGTAGGTGAAAATTCATGCCGATTATGTGCAAAATTGGGAGCCAATACAAGGTGAGAATCCTCAGAAGAAGTCGAGGACCCGAATCGCGCTCTACAACAAGTTTAAGCTACTCTTAAAAGACTTGGGCAAATAATTGCACGCGTCACGACAACGTATAGCTAGCAGCACTTCGCTAATAGATGAAGTAAGTTTATATTGTTTTATCATATATTATAAATTTTATTTGATTATATGAATTAAATTTTGTAATTTATATATGTAATTTGTTTAATTATATAGCATTGTGAAATCGCTAATATAAATTTATCATTAGGTCAAACAAGCTCAATCGTGTTACTATAAAGTCAAGAAGAAAGTGTTTACACACTTTGAATGTTACGAAGTGGTTAAAGATAATCTATCTTTCGTTGTTGTGCTACATATTACTCTATCTCCATATGCGAGTAGTTATCATACTACTTCTTCCGCAACCGAATCCTCTCCAACCATCAATTTGGATGACAAAGAAGTGAATGAGACACTTCAAAGCAACGCGGCAGCTCCCTCGAGTCCGTCTAGACCGATTGGAACCAAGGCAGAAAAGGAAGCGAGGCACCAAATGAAACAAGGTAAGACTCCTATTGAACAATGAGTTGAGGTTTTACATACCATTGCAAGTGACCAAGCATTATGGCATACCAAGAGGCTAGCACATAATGAAAGTGAGTTTAATTATTACTCGGAGTACATAGACATTCAAAAGCGGAAGGACGCAAGGGCAGAAGAAGAGTTACAGTTGAAGAAACAAGAGGAGAAAACAAAGATCATGACAATGAATTTAGAGGCTATGACCTCAATCTCAAAAAGGTACAAAGGAAACTAGCAATCCTTAATGGAGGAGAACCTAGTCAAGATCAACTTACCGATGAAACATATTCAGACTGTTATCACCCAAGTCGTGTGCTCTTTCCATAATAGTTATAGTATTGTACTAACAATAATCTGAGTTTGGCTTGTCATTTTATGTAATTTAAATTTTAGAGAAATAAAAATATAATTTTTTTATTAAGATGAAATTGAAATACACATTAAATTAAAACACATACTAAAATTAAACACAAGCTTAATAATTAAACACAAACTTAATGAAAATACATAATAAAATTAAACACACATAGTTTTTTAACATTTCACTGCATAATAAAAAGAATTTGCTCAAACAAATAGTTAATGAATGTGCCAAAAAACTGATTTGTTTGAACAAAATTGAGAATTTATTTGCTTTCAGCAAATTTTACTTTTGCCTGAGTAATAATGCGTAAGCTCTCAATATCAACTTTCAACCATTACCTCTTCGAGATTAGAATCATCAAGGTCTAACTATTGAAAGGTGGGCATGATGAGAAGTGAGAGGAGTGAGATGAGGACTTCAGAAAAATGAGCAATGGCGCATGGAAGTTGTCAGCAGGGAAGATAACGTGAGAAAAATGAGAGAGATGGGACCCGTGAAGCCATGTGGCATGAGGGTATAATCGAAAACTGAAGAAATAAAAGTTTAATGGAAGTGTAAATTGTAAAAGAGGGAGTGTTAATTTCACCCCATTTTAAAATATTTGTAGCCAATTAGTTATCAACATTCTAATTCAGTTTATTATGACCGTACTATGGGTACTGTTTTCTCGAGCTAACGGAGTAGTGTTAGGAGTGTGCATACATTTATCAGAACAATCAGATTAGGTTTTTAGGTTCGTATACTAAATGTGTTTTGTACACCACGAATTTTTTTCGCTGTCATGCTATTATAATATTTTTCAGGATGCTTTATATGAGTCATTGTAATTATGTACTCGATGATTTCATGAAAGATTTCATCCGAGGCATAGGAATCTCTTGTTGGTGGGGAGAGAAAGGCAAAATGAAAACTTCCTTCTTTTTTAAGATGTGAATCAAGCAGTGTTTTTGCAGAGGAAAAGATATATTGAACAAACAGCAGAGTCCAACTCCCAATGTTGTCCGCATGTCAAAGTTAACCTTGCTCACAACTCACCTGTATTTTCTGAAGAGCGAGATGCCCACTATAAAAACAAAATGCTCTCTCTCTCTCTCTCTCTCTCTCTGCTTACATATTCAATTTTCTGGTGCGCCCCGCGCGTCTTCACTTTGGCGACACATGCTCACATACCCAACTTTGTCTCCATTCTCATCTCCTTCCTTAAACACCATCGTCTCTAAATACACTTCTTCTCTTCTCTATATATTTCTCTCTCTCAAACCCTTGGCTCATGATCGGTAACACCCACTCACGGATCACCACCACCAATTCATGGGCCGAAACCGAACCCAAACCCAAACCCAGCCCAATTCCTCCCCTCCTCGCCGCTGCCTCATCGCCGGCAACTACTGCCACGATGTTCTCATCAGAGACGGCGTCGTTCTCGCCGAGACTCTCGGCGGCGCCGCCTCCTTCATCTCCAACGTTTTCGACGGAATTGGCGTAACTTACAATCTCGTCTCCAAAGTCGGATCCGACTTCGCCTATTCGGTTCGTCGCGACCCGATTGTGGTGCCCGGTTCCGCTACCACCGTCTTCCACGCGCATTTCAATTCATCGGAAGGAGTCCACGGCGAAGGGCAGCACGACCGGGTCTTAAAGCGGGTCAGCGCCTGCGACCCGATCCGGCCGACGGATCTCCCCGATTCTTCTTCGCCGCGGTTCGATTTCGGAATGGCGGTCGGTGTCGGCGGCGAAATCACCGTCGAGACGGTCGAGAAGCTCGTCGAGATTTGCGACACGGTGTTCGTCGACATTCAGGCGCTGATACGCGGCTTCGACGGCGGGACTGTGAAGCTCGTCAATTTGAAAGAGAGCGGGTTCTTTCACCTGTTGCCGAGGATAGGGTTTTTGAAGGCGTCGGCGGAGGAGGCGGTGTTTATGGACGTGGAGGAAGTGAGGAGGGTCTGTTGCGTTGTGGTGACGAATGGGAAGAGAGGAAGTAGAGTGTTTTGGAGAGATGGGGAGGTTGAGGTTGGGCCGTTTCCGACGAGCCAGGTGGATCCGACTGGGGCCGGAGATAGCTTTCTTGGTGGGTTTGTCGCCGGGCATGTTAATGGGCTGGCTGTGCCCGATGCTGCATTGCTTGGGAACTTGTTCGGGTCATTGACTGTGGGACAAATCGGACTGCCCAAATTTGACTTGAGGATGTTACAGGTGTGGCTCATTCACCAAATTTGTTTTTGTTTTTGTTTCTGTTTCTGTTTTTGTTTGTCCATTGATCTTAGTCATAGCTTTTGGTTTTTTGTTTATTAATAGCTCTGAAGTGAATAGCAGCTACTATTCGAATTCTTGTTTAATACCATCTACTGAAAGAACAATGCTTCACTAGGTTGAGTAATTTGATAGATTAATATAGAATTGCAACTCTTGGATTGCGATGGAAACGTTTAGCTTTGCAAAGTATGCGAGGCTTAACTTTATGACGTGATGTTCCAATTGTCTGGTAAACAAGATGCTACTCTTCGTAGCAGTTATGAAGTAGCGTTGTTTCGAGCAGTCTGAGTTTACACACATGAGGTTTATCAGAGATGCCTTGTTTTCAAACCACTTGTACAAGTTATATCAAGGATACTATGTTATGCCCCCTTTTTAATTTTTCTCTGGTAGTGTGCTAGTAAAGTGCCATTGGCATATGTTTGCTGCAGTGGTCGTTTTAAATAAGAATTGGGTTTTAATAAAGAAAAATACGACTTTGACAAGTATACATTACAGAAGTGTTCAAATATCCTGTCAAGCTTAATCTGATGCATACATCTTCTCTTAGCATTGTAACTCATTATATCACTCTGTCTGTCCTTGTAAGCTTATAATGTAGTGGGGTTGGCAAATGTCTTGATCTTTGCAGAGAGTTCAGGAAGAGGTGCAGAAGAGAAAGTTACAGTCTATTAGCTCCCACGAAAGAAAGGATGAGAAGTTTAGTTTCACGAATGTACCAGGACATGAACAGTTTCATGCATCCCTAGGAGCGGCTAAACAGATAACAAGGTGTCTTCCTCTCGAATGCGAATGGGATCTGCCAAGCACTCCGTCCAGAGCAGTGGAGCAGGGGTTGAACATCCTCCCTCACTTAACAACACAGTCAAAACTACTACCCGATTCTGTTTATGAAGAGCCAATTCAAACGGTGGACACTAAACCGTGAATCATGATAGAGTAGCATCAGAACATTCTCCCTCGTGTATCTTTTTCTGTATCAAATAATGTCTGTTGTAGAAATGTATTTGCATAGCGCGGTTGCAACATCTCCTAGGTACTTTGCATCTTTAGATTAATGTAGAATGGCAAAGATTGCTTCTTTGCTTTGGTTAGAATATAAACTCCCAATGGCAGAAGTTACTTATCTCAAATCATACACATAACACATGCCGAATTTAAACTCCGACAAATGTAGCAAGGTAACAGTTTTAAGAAGGAACAAATGTTGGGCTTCGTTGTTCTTGAGAAGTAATGCTAGAACATCCTTTTGGAGATCAATATCAAACTGAGTTGCACCCTATTTTTTTTTAAAAAGACACGTGTTGCAATAAAACTGGTTGGTTCTATTAACTTTTTTCAAGATTATGAGCTGTGTGGTGGATCACTGTATACACAGAGAGAGACTATGAGATCGCCGGAGGTCACCGAATTCCCGCACATCGTTGCCGTCGCCGACGTCATCGAATCTGGTTCGAAAATCGAAGGAACTGGGATTAGGGTACTGCAACCCTAGCTAGCTAGCTAACCCCGAGATGAAGAATGTTCAAATCCTGAATAAGGGATATTCAAGATATGAGCAAATGTTAACGTATTAGTATCCGCGGGGTTCAGTCTCGGGTATTGAGCGGGATCCGGATCGGACAGAGATCGCAAATGGTCGAGGTCGGGCAGTATCGGTGTATGATTGATGTCGGGCGGTATCTCACAGCGATCTTGATACTGCTAAGATCAATAACGGTTAAGGAGAGACGGGATGACCCGCCTTCAACCCTCCGATGCCTAAGTCAGAATCGATATAGAGATCGGACAGAATAACGATGTAGTAAGTTAAGAGCGTGTACCATTTAATGTTCAGTTGACCGGTATATATTGGTGGTTGGAGGTTGGGCTGTCTCCTTGCTTTCGATGTGGGACTTGGTGCGTATGTTCCTCTGCTGGGTGTTGTCTGACCGGTATCGGTAGTGGCGCGTGTGCGCTATCCTGATCGGATATCGGGCGGGTTTGGTCATCGAAGTTGGAGCCTTCCTGGTGGTGGTTCCTGTCGTGGTGGCGGTGAGACATATTATAATATATAATTTGAAGTCGCCTAAGCACGTGTTTAGGTGATTAAGCCAGGTATATGTACAAGTCCCCCAACTTGCTCAGCCAAGGGGATCAACCTTGGTTGGCGAGTTGAAAAAGAAGTGATACCGGCGAGATCACCACAACGTGCTTCGGCGGCGATGTGTACCTTTGTTTAGGAGCCGGGTATCATGCCATATAGTCCCCCAACTTGGCGACCTAGTTTGTGCACCTTGGCTGTGGGTGCTCCTGTACCTGTACATGTAATTCTGGTTGGTTTGGGGCGAGATCGGTGAGTAGCTAGTTCACCGTTCTGCCATTGTACTTTGTGAAAAAATGGTGTTTTGTGTATCTTTGTTTGTTTGAGCGTTCTTCCATTTGTATCGACCAGGGGGGTCGCTGTTTGTGGGCGCTATGGTAGGGGGAGCTCGTTTGAATTGGTAACCCTTAAGTCCCCGAGTCCGTTCCTCCTGGTGGCCAGTAATGACGAGTGATGCAGCGTGATGAAGAGTGATGGTTTACCTGTTTGTGGGCGCTATGGTAGGGGGAGCTCGTTTGAATTGGTAACCCTTAAGTCCCCGAGTCCGTTCCTCCTAGTGGCTAGTAATGACGAGTGATGCAGCGTGATGAAGAGTGATGGGCGGCATCGGTGATGCATAGTGACGTGCGATATGGGTGATGAGGCGTGATGAGCGATATCGATCCGTTTTTCGGCTATGCGTGCTCTGTCATCGATGTGGTTGGTGTGGTTGGTGTGCCTGCTCTGCCTATCATTAAATGTTGTCTGTTGTCGTGCTGCCATGTGTCCGAGTAGGGCGTCTTGGGGTTCCCAAACGTCCCGTCGTAGCCATAAAGCGTGATGAAGCGTGATGATGGTTTTCGAAAGTTGCGCCCTCCTCGAAACGTGCATGCCGGTTCTCGTTCCAGACTTTTCTGATTCTGGTTGACACGTGCCGGGATCCTCTTGATCGACGTGTCTGTTCCAACGGTTGCGATCTCGCCGTTTCGCCTATATATATGCTAGTTTTTTGCACGTTTTTCTTTTCTGCTTTTCTTGCTTCTGTACTACTTTGCTTTTCTCTGCCGTTGGATTCTCCTGTTCTTCTCCTGCCTCCGTCGTGTTTGTTGCTGCGCCGTCGTAGGTTTTCCAATCTTCCCCAAATTCTGGTAAGGACTCGCTGCTTGGTACCTTCCGTGGATTTTTTTTGTTGTTTCGAATTTTGGTTTTCTTTTGGGTTTTGGGTTGTCTGTGTTGCTTGGTGTTCTTGGTTGATCCCTGCTTTGTTGTAGGACTCTGCTGTTTTTTTTTCTTGTTTTGTGTTTCTTCTTTTTCTTCCCGTTTTCGTTTGTTTTTTTTTTTTTTTTGCCGGGATGGTATGTCGCCTAGGAAACTAGTTGCGGGCTGGCGAACCGTTTAGGTTTTGACATTGTCCGTGGCTGTTTCGTAGGTGCCATGTCTTCTTCTCGTCACGACGCCGACACCGGCTCTGGTTCTCGCCGTTATGGGCTCGACGGGCCTCTTCTGTGGACCCTTAGTGACGGTCAGGAGGTTGATGAGCCTGCAAATGCGTTGTCTATGGCGGAGCTGGACAAGGTAAGGTCCGAGTTTCAGATCGGTGCCGGTGTTATCCTGAAGTCCCCGGCTCCTGGTGAGCAGTTTTCTAGACCGCCTAAGGGCTTTATCGCTGTCGATCGTGCTCAGCTACGATACGGCCTTCGCCTTCCCCTTCACCCCTTCCATGAGTACATCTTTGGCGAGCTATGTTGTGCCGTGGGCCAGGTGTCGCCGCTAATGCTTCAAGTGTTGAGCGCGATGTTCACATTGTGGAAGCTAGCCGGTCTCGACTATCCTACTCGGAACGAGGTGCTTTACTACTTTGACGTGGTGTATTCCACGAAGAAGGGTTGTGGTGGGACGCTCTCGCTCCGTCAGCGACGAAAGAGTTCGCTGGGTTTCACCGACTTCACGAGTTCGTGCCCCGACTGGCGGAGTGAGCACTTTTTTGCAAGTGGGTGGTCGTCATTCTCCCACAGCCGTGTTCCTGCCCGGTTTCGATCCCGAGGTGACGCTTCTATACCGACGTGATCTCCGTCGTGTGTCACTTGTGTGCTTGTCGTACTTGCTTTTATTTTTGTAGTTACGCGTCAGTATTCTTTGACCGCTATGGAAAAGCGGCAATGTCATAGGATTGAGAGCGGTTTCAGTGAGAAGTTTAAGAGTGTGTACTTGCTTGCTGATTACCGGATTATGGAGATGACCGGTCTTGCCAAGGCGCCCAGTATGCCGTCCTTGCTTGCTTGTTTGCCTGTTTGTGTTGCTTGCTTTTTTGTTTTGTGCTTTTTGTTGTATCTTTGTGTCTTATCTTTCTTCTTTTCTTTTTGCAGTCGGGTACAAAAATCAAAAGCGGGACCGGAAAATGTCGAGTTCCTATGGTGACATTGACGAGATTCTCGCCGAGTTGGCGGCGGAGGCTGCTAACGCCAAAGTGATCGACCTTGATGTGCGTTCTGGGAAGAATGTTATTCTCTCGGAGTCGACTGACCTGCCCCCTCCCCCGGAGTCTCAGACCGATATGGTGGGGAGTCGTGTTCCTATTCGGGTTGTGGGCGGTCAACCCGAGAGGTCTCCTCGCTCTCCTGCTCGTCTGAAGAGGGGGTCTGAAGACGAGGTCGCTCCCTTTAAGCGCTTGAAGCGGATGGGCGCGGTTCCTGAAGCTCCCATCCCCGTTCACGATGACGAGGAGGCCACTCGTGTTACCGTTGCAGTCCCCGGTTCCGGAGCAGACGCTGTTGGCGCGGGCGATGCTGTTGAAATAGGTGATGCCAATAATCTTTGGTACTTTGATAAGGAGGATACTTGCCTTCAGGTTGATGATTCTGATATTGGTCCTTATTGTCTGTTAGGCGGTGTTCCCCGGGGCGATCCCAACCTCGTCGTTGAAGGGCGCGTCGTCATTGCCCGGTCAAGCAACTGGGAAGGACCACCGCCGTACTCGACCGAGATACTCGCTCTCCTGCCTCCAGACGTGGCTACTGTGGCCAATGTCGAGAGTGGGGCCGAGCAGTGTCTGCGGTCCTTCGCCGTTTCTCTTCAGCTGATGTGTCATCAACGCCAAACTTTGGTGGCGTCGTCCGAGGAGCTGGCTCGTGTTAACGGCCTCCTGTCGGAGAGGGACGAGCAACTCGTGAAGGCGAGCGAGGAGTGGCAGTCCTTGCAGCAGAAGTACGAGGTTTTGGAGGGCGAGAAGAAGCTCGCTGACGAGTGCCTGAATGCCTCCTACCTCCGTGGTCATCAGCTCGAGTTAGAAGTTAAGGAGGAGCGGCAGCGGGCTGAAGATTTGAAGGCTCGTCTGGCCGTTGCTGAGGGCCAGGTTACTGCCCTGCGCAGCCAGGTGAAGGAGTTGGAGGATCAACGTGAGCAGGAGCTGATAGATGCCGTGGGCGATTTCAAAGCCAGCCCTGAGTTTAACGGTGCTGTTAAGAAGGCTTTTACCGACGGCCTGCAGCAAACTCAGAAACGCTTCTTCGACAACGGTTGGGTGAACGAGAAGTATGACGTTGACCTGAAGCGTATTGCTGAAGAGCGCCGTTTGAAGCGTGAGGCCCTTATGAAGGTTAAGGAGGAACAGGCCGAGGAGGAAGAGCGGCAGAGGTCGAATGTTTCCCAAGGTATGACCCCTGATGGTTTTCACCCTTTAACGCCTAGTGCGTCTCCGTCGACTCCTCTAACTCGTCACATTCGTGACGTTGAACTTTTTTCTCAGGCCCGGAGTGAGAGGTTGGCTGGCTTGTATCGGGAGCGGTTTCTTGAAGATGGCGCTGCAGATCTGTTGTAAAGCTCGGGCATTTTTTACCTTGTAGTTGTATCGTTTTCCTTTTGCTTAGTGTAGGCCTATTTGAACTTTTGTACTCCTGCCGTGATGGCCTATGAATGAAATTTCCAAGTGTTGTCCGGTATCGCCAACGATGAAAGGTCTGAAAAAAATTTGTTTGTCTGTTTGTGGCTTCTAAGTGTTTGGGGTGACCGGTGTCTTTAATAACGCCCGAGAGTGATATAGCGTTTTGTGTTTTTATCAAAATAGCTGAGTATCCTAGCAACTCGTATGTAAGTGAGACAAGTGTTTTTATAGTGGTTCACCAATTTGGCTACTCCACTCGTGCCTCGCTTGGCTTTTACTATGCTTTCTTTGTTTTACAAGTATCGGCGTCTGGGAACGCGATATAGTCAAACGACAAAGGTCTGAAGAATTTTTGTTTCATTGGTGGCGGTGCCGGATGACCAAGCGAGATGAGTCCCCGGTGTGATGGTGCTGATCGATTGGCTGGTCGAACCGTTTTGCTACGTGGAATTCGTCCTACTGGTGACAATATCGGAGGTGTTCTGTATTCCACATGCGTGGTATCTTGAGGCCGTTCTTGTCTTGGAGGATGAACGTGGTCGGCGTGACGCTCTCGGTGATTTTAAAAGGGCCTTCCCATGTTGGTGCTAAGCCTTTGGGTTTGGGGATGACCTCTCTCCAGACCATATCGCCCACGTGGAGCTTCCGTGCTTTTACCCGTCTGTTGTAGTGTCGGGCTACCAGTTGCTTGTTTGCGGAGAGTGCGATAACGGTATCGTCCTGGCGTTCTTCTCGGAGTATGTTGGCCATGTTTAATCCGTGCTCGTTGGTGTCCTGGTCGTATCCTTCGAGCCTCGGGCTTCGGTGTGTGATTTCTAATGGTAAGACGGCCTCGGCGCCGTACACAAGAGAGAACGGCGAGTCCCCTGTTGCCTCCGTCGTCGTTGTTCGTATCGCCCAGAGAACCTCGTAAAGGCTTTCTGCCCATTTGTGGTTGTAGTCTTCCATTCTCCTTTTCAGGCCGTTCTTTATTTTTTTGTTTGCCGCTTCTACTTGTCCGTTTGTCTGCGGGTAGTATACCGATGCGAATACTAGGCGAGTTCCTAGGTTGCCGGTGAACCTCTTCATCTCGTCGTTGTTGAATTGTTTCCCGTTGTCGGTGACTATCGTTAGTGGGGCCCCATATCGGCAATATATGTCCTTCCAGAGGAAGTTGATGACCTTCTTCGTGGTGATGAGGACGAGCGGCCTGGCTTCTATGTATTTCGTATGGTAGTCTATGCAGACGATGATGTACTTGAATTGGCCTGAAGATGCCTTCAGTGGCCCGATTAGGTCGAGTCCCCATTGTGCGAACGGTATAGGGCTAACGATGATGGACATTGGCGCTGCCGAGGCGTGTATCCGGTGTGTGTGCTGGGCGCAGGCCTGGCACTGGTCGACGATATTTCTTGCGTCCTGCCGCATCCCTCTGTAGTAGAACCCATATCGGAGTAGTTTGTGTATGATGTTATTTGGTCCGCCGTGGTTGCCGTACTCGCAGTCGTGCAGGTTTTTTAGCATGCCCCTGCCTTCCGTTTGCGTGACACACTTGAGCATTAGGAATCCCCTTTTGTTCATGTATAGTTGGCCGTTTTGCATGCTGTAGTATGCCGCTCTTTGGGCGAGTTGTCTTGCCTCTGTTCGATCGGTCGGCGTTGTTCCATCTGTGAGGTATTTGGTTAAGCCTGTTCGCCAGTCTTCCTCTGGTGTTGCCGGTGGGGCCGCTGTGGTTATTGTGAATATTTCCTGAAAGCTTTTGGATATGCTTGGTCGTTCCAGTGTTTCCACCATTGTGTGTCCTCTTGCAGCGATTTCTGGGGCGGTTGCTAGTCTTGCCAGGGCGTCAGCCCTCTTGTTCTGCTCTCTTGGGATGTGCGTTATGTTGTAGAAGGAAAATTTGCCTAGTAGCGCCTTTACGTACCCCAGGTATGCCGACATCTGTGTCCCGCGTGCCTCGAATTCCCCGGTTACGTGATTGACCGTTAGCTGGGAGTCGCTGAATATATTAACATCCCTGGCCCCCGTATCCAGGGCGAGTTGTAGACCGGCGATTAGGGCTTCGTACTCGGCCTCGTTGTTGGATGCCGGGAATGTAAATCGTAGAGCGTATTCGGCGTATGTTTTGCCGGGACCGGTTAGGATTGCCCCCGCTCCTGCTGCTATGGTTGTTTTGGATCCGTCGACGTATAAGTTCCAGTACGATGGTGTAGTTACCTGGGTTGTGAGCGATGTGCTGGGCGTTGGTTGTTGTTGGTCGGTGATTGTCGGTGTCAGTTCTGCTATGAAATCCGCTATTGCCTGCCCCTTTATTGCTCCTCGTGGTTTGTATTCGATGTCGAACTCGCTGAGTTCTATCGCCCATTTGGTTAACCTTCCGGAGTGGTCGGGGCTAGCCAGTACTTGGCGTAGTGGTTGGTCTGTTAGGACGTGTATAGTGTGGGATTGGAAGTATGGTCGCAGGCGTCTTGCCGCTGTTATTAGCGCTAGGGCTAATTGTTCGAGTGCCGGGTATTTTGTCTCTGCATTTTCCAATCCTTTTCCGGTGAAGAATACTGGTAGCTCGGTGTCGGTATCCCGTCTAACTAGTGCTGAGCTTACGGCGGTGAGCGAGGTGGCGAGGTAGATGTATAAGACCTCACCCGGAACTGGTGCGTAGAGGAAAGGGATGTGGGCGAGATATTGTTTGATGGCGGTTAGTGCCGATTCGCACTCGTCGGTCCATTCTACTGCCTTCTTTTTGGTGAGTTTGATTGCTTTGAAGAACGGGCCGCATTTGTCTGTATACCGTGCTATGAACCGGGCCAGTGATGCTAGCTTTCCCGTTAGCGCTTGAAGTTCCTTTTTTGTTATCGGGCGAGTTGTGTCGAGGACGGCCTGTACTTTTCCCGGGTTAGCCTCGATCCCGCGTTGGCTCACCATGTATCCCAGGAATTTCGTTGTTGTTACCCCGAAGATGCATTTTGCCGGGTTGAGCCTCATGCCGCTGCTGATGAGTGTGTCGAGTACCGTCTTGAGGTTTCTTACGTGGTCCTCCTGGTGTCGGCTTTTGACAATTAGGTCGTCCACGTAGACTGCGACGGTGTCGTTGTCTAGTGGCGCGAGCAGCTCCGTCATGAATCTTTGGTATGTTGCTCCGGTGTTTTTCATTCCGAAAGGCATGACGTTGTAGCAGTATAGCCCTCGGTCGGTGATGAAACATGTTGCTTCGCTGTCAGCCGGGTTCATTTTGATTTGGTTGTACCCGGAGTAGCAGTCCATTGTTGACAGGAGTTCGTGGCCGCTGGTGGCGTCTGCGAGTTGGTGAATCTGTGGTAATGGGAAGGAATCTTTTGGACATGCCTTGTTGACGTCGGTGTAGTCTACGCACATTCTCCATTTGTGGTTGCTTTTTTTGACCATGACGACGTTTGAGACCCATTCCGGGTAGTGGATCTTTCTGATGAATCCTATGTCGAGTAGCCTGGTTACCTCCTCTCTCATGGCGCTGTATTGTTCTTCGTTGTATGCTCGCCGCTTTTGTTTCTTTGGGGTGGCGTCGGGTGAGATATTTAGTTTGTGTGAGACGATGTCCGTTGCTATTCCTGGCATGTCGGCGTATGACCATGCGAATACGGAACCGCATTCCCTGAGTATGTTGACAAGGGCGGTCTCGATTGTTGGGTCCAGGTTGATCCCGATTTTGATGGTTCGCTCAGGGTGTTCGTCCGAGATGGAGATTGGTTTTGTGGCTGTTTCGGCCGATGGGAGGGCCGTTAGCGATCCCAATCGTGGATCTTGGGGAGCCTCGTGAAGTCTGTTTCCTTTTAGTGTGCATACCTCTCTTACCGGGTAGCTCGCGTGTTCGGGGGATCCCGGTAGAGTGGGCGTTGTCCCTCTGACGGTGCACACTCCCCCGGTCGTTGGAAACTTCATTATTAGCATCCGTTGTGATACGATGGCGTTTATTTTGTTTAGGGTGTTGCACCCGATGATGGCGTTGTAGAATGATGGGGCGTCGACAATTAGGAATTCGATGTGTGTCTCGGCGCTGCAGCCCTCTTGTCCCAGCGCGATTCTGAGGTAGTCGCTTCCCAGTGGTTGTACTTGGTCGCCGTTGAAGCTTACTAGTGGGTGGTGGTCCCTCTTCAATTTAGATGGAAGTCGCTCAAGTGCCTCGTATGCCGGCCGAAATATGACGTTGACCGACGAACCCGTGTCTACGAGGCATCGCCCGACGCTGCATAGGTCGATCACGGCGTCCACTAGGAAGGGGTAGTCTTCAGATACCAGAGGTCTCTCCTGTTCTTCTGATTCATGGAAGGTGATGGATCCCCACCCGGTCTTGGCGACCTTTGCCGGTCCTTGTCGTAGGTTGCATATCGCCCGTTCGTTTCTTCGCTCTGTTTTGGACTTGCCGCCCGTGATTGCGTTGATTCTTCTGACGCTATTGATGTTCGTTGTTGGGCGCTCCGGTTGGGCGTTGTGTTCCGTCCTGAATGTTGATAGGTTTCCTTTCTCGAGCTGTGCTTGTACTGCCTTTTTTACTTCGTGACATCTTTCTGTGTCGTGGGATTCGTTTTGGTGGAAGTCACACCATCTCCCCGTGTTCCTGTAATCTGTTGCTCGGAATGACTTCTTGGGTAGTGTGAATAGTTCTGGGTGAGCCGTTAGGATATCGGCGTACTTGGCATTTAGTACGCTGAATACCGGTTGTGGTAGCGGGGTGGTGTAGTTTGCTTTTTCTTCTCGTTGTCTTTTCCCGCTGCTGGCGTAACCTTTGCCGTTGTTGGCGTAATTGTACCTTCCGGTGTTGTGCCGTTGTCCGCTTTGCCGCCATCGCTGTTGGTCCTGGTCCTGTGACCTTCCCTTATTCCTGGGTGGGGTTACCCGTGATCGATCGTTGGCGGGGAGCGCTTCCTGTATGTTTGTGGTGAATGTGTTTACCTGTTGCGTTGTCGTGGGATTGGAGCCGAAAGTTTGCAGTTCTAGTTGGGCGTGAGATGTCACGCGGTCTAGTAGGTCGGCGTACGTGGTAGCTGGGTTCTCGTTGAGCTTCCAGGTTAGCGATCCTGGCTGTAGGGCGTTTCTGAGTACGCAGAAGGCCGAGTCGCTGGATATGCCGCGGCAGTTGGCGATAGCGGTGTTCCAGCGAGAAACGAATGTGGATAGTCCCTCCGCGGGTTCCTGTTTTATAGCCTGCAATTGATTGTAAGTTAGTGAGCAACTCGCCGATGTAATGTATCTCTTTAAAAATGCTTTAATAAGTTCTGGGAAAGATTTTATGGATTTTGGCGGGATGCTGAAGAGCCAGCTGAGTGCCTCGCCCGTTAGGCTCTCCATGAATAGGTAGCAGCTTGTGGCGTCGTCGTAGCCCCTGCCGGTTGTTGCTGATGTGAAAACGTCGATGTGGAGGGATGGGTCCGTTTTTCCCCTGTATCGCTCTAACTTGATTTTTGCTAATGGGTGTCGTCCTTGGCGCATAATGTCGCTCGAGAATGGCTCTTTGCGCACTGCTGGGATTGTGCGGTCGAGGTAACTGGGTTCCGGTTGTGATAATCGTCGTATCACTATTTCGAGGTCGGCCACTCGTGCCGCCATCTGGCCGCCGAGTGGGTCGCCCGCATTCGCTCTGTTGTTGACGTGTGGGAGGGGTGATACCGGTGAATGGGTGAAGTCATATGGTTCTGGTCCGTCAACGCCTTGCAATCCGTGGTCTCTTTCAGGCGAATCTGGCTCTTGGTTGCCGGGTTGGGGTGGGGGGTGTGCTTCTGATAATAGGCCTGGGTGGGCCCCCATGTTCTCCGTGGTTCTTATCCCCGTGGATGCCCCGATGTATCGCTGGTGCTCGAAGTCCCTGGCCTTTTCGAGCTCTACGCATCTTTCCATGGCCGCCTCGTACCGGCGTTGCATGTCGGCGATATGGTTACGCGTGATGCTTACGTGGCGTTTGCCTGGACGCTGGAACGTCTGATCGTTATGTTCGGTATCGTGATGGGTTTCCCGTGGTCCTGTATCGGGTGATATTCCCAGTGTCAGCCTGGTGTCCATGCTCGTCGCTTGTCGAGAGTTTCGTGGTTTGAAAAAAAAATTTCTTGTGTGCGATTCCCACAGACGGCGCCAATGTTCAAATCCTGAATAAGGGATATTCAAGATATGAGCAAATGTTAATGTATTAGTATCCGCGGGGTTCAGTCTCGGGTATTGAGCGGGATCCGGATCGGACAGAGATCGCAAATGGTCGAGGTCGGGCGGTATCGGTGTATGATTGATGTCGGGCGGTATCTCACAGCGATCTTGATACTGCTAAGATCAATAACGGTTAAGGAGAGACGGGATGACCCGCCTTTAACCCTCCGATGCCTAAGTCAGAATCGATATAGAGATCGGACAGAATAACGATGTAGTAAGTTAAGAGCGTGTACCATTTAATGTTCAGTTGACCGGTATATATTGGTGGTTGGAGGTTGGGCTGTCTCCTTGCTTTCGATGCGGGACTTGGTGCGTATGTTCCTCTGCTGGGTGTTGTCTGACCGGTATCGGTAGTGGCGCGTGTGCGCTATCCTGATCGGATATCGGGCGGGTTTGGTCATCGAAGTTGGAGCCTTCCTGGTGGTGGTTCCTGTCGTGGTGGCAGTGAGACATATTATAATATATAATTTGAAGTCGCCTAAGCACGTGTTTAGGTGATTAAGCCAGGTATATGTACAAAGAAGATATGGGGTTTCGTTCCGATCGCTCGACATCGTCCTCCGCGGCGTCAATAACATCCGCCTCGTCACCATGGTCTCCTCCATGCACGGCGACGTCGCCAAGATGATCTGCTCCGCCTTAAACACCGAGAACAAGATTTTCGGCGCCGACATGATCTCTTCAATCTCCGGCCCGAGATGATCGCCGTCGGCGGCTACGCTGACGATCGACACAATTCTCCTCAGCGATGGTCGGCGGCGTGGTTGACATCCACTGCAGGGCGAGATGCAGTAGTTCCCGAGGTCCTTTTTTGCCCAGATCGTGCAGCTCCGGCAGCACATCATCTCCGACTGGATCTCCTCCGCTCAGCACTCCTCATCCTCGTGGCCTCCGTCGCACCATTGCCGGCCTCGGCTTGCTTCGATCGGCCTCATCTCAGCCGAGAGAGAGAGAGAGTGAGAGATGGGGATACCATAGACTGAGCTTACTATAAGCTCAGTCAACGTTGAAAATAACTGATAAAAAGAACCAGTAACATTATGACACGTGTTACCTTTAAAATTCTAAAATTTTTCATGTTTTCATCCCATGATATGAAGTGTAACATGGTTGTAGGAGTAGGACATTAAATTTCTCGTCTTTAGTCATGAAGAGCATCATTAAAGATACTCTTAGTAGGGACTCTAGAGAATCATGGGATCAATTGATCATTTCCGACATATACATTGTTTTCTTTTCCACTACTGCATGTTGTTTTGGGTAAATTCTCAAAGTGAATCTGGTTTACTGAAACCATCACAAAATCTTGAAAAATCACAACCATCCACTGTCTCCTTGAATTTGGTTAACACAAGCCGTACTGTTTATTTTCTTAGGCAACAAAAATAAAAAGGAAAATACAGATTTTTTTGGTAAAGGAAAAAAGAAAAATTTTACAAATTAATAATAATGGAAATAAAGAAATAGAAACTGGTAAGTCCAAACGCCTAATGTTTAAAAAGTGTCACGTGTAAGCTCAAAAGATTTAGGCTCCGAAAAAGCATACTCCATGTGCTATTATTAAGCACGTAAACTAAATTTATTGGCTGCGGCTATTTATACCATAATTTTTCCACTCTTCTCGTTCTATTACTCTTTACATCTCTTAAGAATCTTTCAAAAATTAAAAAATGTTGAATACATCCAATTATTTATCTAAATATTATTTTTGGGTTTATATATTACTAAAGTAAATAAATTAAAGTTATACCCTAATTCTTATTTTCATCCTATTTTTTTCCCCCCAAAAAAATCAAACCCCGAGAAGAAATATTGAAGTCAGTAAAGAAGCCAATAACAAATGCATCTACTATTGTTCGTGAAGATATTAACAAATAATTTAATCTTGTTCGTCTAGAGATAAACAAATGACATATTATTATTTGTCATAACATAAACGAAAAAAGATCACATGTTTGTTAAGAATATGACCAACGACACATTCACTATCAAATGACACTCACGTTCATCAAGATCTTAACAAATATTGTACTATTATTTGTCAAGAGGTAAATAAATGACATATTACTATTTGTCATACAATACAAAAAAAATCACATGTTTGTTAAGAGTTTGATAAACGATATATTGTACTTTACATTTGTGTTGTCAAGATCTTGACAAATATTGTAATATTATGATATCAACTTTTGTTAATGTATTGTCAGATATTATTTTATAATTTGTCAAAAATTTGACGAACAATAAATTTTTAAACATTTTTTGTTGATAATGACCATAATAACTACTTCAAGAAAATTGAAGAACAACTCGTCTAAATCATGTCATGCGTGCACACAATTTAACAAGTAAAATTTGAGTGTAATATACTCGTTAAGATTTAGAAGAAATAAGTATTTATGAATATAAACATTTGTATAAATTTAAATAAACACGAAAAGAACAAAAATTGGGGTGTGAGTAATTCATTTTGGTCTCCGGAGTCGACACTAAAAAGTGGCTCGGCTACTCAAAAAGACAAAAACTATGAATCCATCACAACCATTACTCAACCACCACCACGACGACCACCACCTCCTGTTATTTTCGGAATTCCCCAAATTAGCCAAAGTCCCTTGTCAAATTCTCCATCTCTACCAGACCCTTAATCTCCAATTTAGGGTTTCTGATTTGATCTACCCCCCTTTCCTTCCCCCCATTTCTCAGAAATCCTAATTCGATCAGAACTTAGGGTTTTGAATTTCCACTTTTGATTTTTAATCACTGTCGGGGCCTTAATTATTGTCGGCGACGATGAAGAAGCAGACGAGGCGGAGGAGGAAGAAGAGCTCCTCATCCGCCGCAGCAGCCGATCCGAAGTCGACCGACGATGCGGAGCACAAGGCCGTGGCGGCGCTGACGGAGGCGTTTTCATCGCTCTCGGTCGATGACACCGTCTCGGCGCTCCCCGAAGCCGACGGTGACCCGGACATGGCCGCCGAGATTCTGGTACAAGCTCTCGCCGATGAGACTAGCTCCGACGAACCGGGATCCACGGCGAGCGGCGTTTCCGGTTCGGACACAGGTACCGATGAGCCGTTCACGAGCTCGGCGAGTGGCGTTTTGGGCTCCGACACGGTCTCGACTTCCGGGTCTGGCTCGTCGGAGGGTTTTGAGTCCGGGTGTGTTCAGAATTTGGTGAGCGAGAGGTGTTTTAGGAATAAGCATAAGAGGGTGATTGCGTCGGCGGGGACTGTTTCGAATGTGTTGGGTAAAGAGTATGTAAGGTCGAGGATGACGAAGCTTAAAGCTGTTGATAATGGAGGTGGTGCTGGGCAAGAGGAGGCTGAGCAGTTTCTTTGTTCAATGCTTGGAGATGACTCTGAGCTCAACTTGGCTGTTGTTAGAGATGTTCTTTGTAAGTAATCATATTTGTAGTCTTTTTGTACCCAAGTTTATTCAAATTGGTCTATTGTATGAAATGTGCCGAAGTTTGAGTCGAAAAGCTGTAATGTGTAAGGTTGTTGTGATTAGTATGTAAAGTATGGTTGTGTGACAGTAGAGTTGGATTTTGCAGGTCAGTGTGGGTATGATGTTGAAAAGGTACTAAGAGCATTGTAAAGATGGAACGTCTCATTATTTCTTCATTTTTTATTTTTCCAAGCTGGGGGTAGCTGCTACTTTGTTTGCAATCACCGAACAGTTGAGTAGAGGTTGGTCTTTGATGTAACCTAATGGTGATTTATATACTTTTCTAGGCCTTGGATTGCTTACTTGAGGTATCCTCGTCGCCGTCGGAACAGTATAGTTTGATATACGGAGAAGATGGTAGTTATCCCAGCGGACCATTTGACTGTGTAAGTACTGTTATCTATTAAGCTTGTCTATTTTTGTGTCGATAAATGTCGCTAGCTGATATTATTAGTTGAGCAATGATGTTTCTAGGTCAATACCCTGAACTTCATTCGTTCAAATACTGTTATTATGATTGTTCTGTAGTGTAGCTCAATGTAGAGCGCTTTGTTGGTAGAGACTGGTTTGTGGCATTACTGTGGCTTGTAGCTTACTTTGCTCATTTTCAGAATGATGTCATACTATTTCGTCACATTTATTTTTCTTTTTTATGTATTTGGCTCATGTATAATAGTGCTATATATTGATTATGTAATTTTGTGACAGCTGACAGATAGGGCATCTGATTGCACATCTTATTCATCTGAGGACAATACATGGTATTTGGGACTTACTCGCCGGTAAATTATTTCAGATAAAGTAAAAGAATTTTGCTTCTCATGTTTATAAGTATGTCATATACCATTTTGATGTAGTGAAATAAGATGAATAAAAGCTTGTTTATGCCTATATTGGATGCCAAATTCCAATCACAGTATCATTAGTTGATGCAGAACTTGATCCTACAAGCTTAATTGTTTGCTTCTTTTAGGAATTATGCGGAGGTTCTTGCTAGTTCGGAAGCTCATTGCCCCATGAGCCCAAGTAGTACCGAATCAAATCTCCCCCAAAAGGTGTTAGAATCATTGTTTAATATCTCGAATGCTCCTGAATATGAACCACGAGCCATGAATTGGAAGAATGTTGTAAATAAGTTGCAATCATTGGGACCGGAATTTGATCTTAGCACTGCAAGCTCTGCTGGAGTAAAACAAGAAAATTTAGGTATTTAACCTCAACTCCCGGATTCACTTTGTTGCATATGTGCTTCCTGGATATGTGCTTCCTAATATCCCAAGTGCTCTAATGTTGCATAGCTATAATCTTGGCCATGGGAAGTTATTTGATTTGATCTGACTAGAAGATTTACTTTTAAGCAAATCTTACTCTGATTTGAATGGATATTTGAGTAAAGAATTCCATCGAGAAATTATTTGCTCATGAAATGAGTCAAGGTACTCATATATGAAACTCATAGATCGAATGTAGAAAAGTTGAATTCGCTAGAATATGAGTTTCTTACACTATTTAGTTGATCGGGGTATCTATATTTTGAACCGTGATCCATCTTGTATGAATAACATTGATTTGGATGAAAATATTAGTCCAGTCATAACAGGTCTAATATAGATTTTCAAAAAGGGGCTTTTGAGGACTCTGTGTATGGTTTTGTTTTATTCCATTGGTTTTCTGAAAATGTATCCGTCTTTATCTGTAGTTCTATCATTTGTCTTGCAGCTAAAGGTGACGAATATCATGCATTTAGAGGAACTTCTAGGCAGCACTGGGATTCAATGAAAGCATACTATCAGAAAGTAAGATGATTTGTTGGAACTTTTTTGTTTGTCATGTTAGTTACTGATGAGAGCACTTTGTTTCTGCAGGCTGCTACAGCATATTCGAAGGGATCACGGGAGCATGCAGGGTACCTCTCTGAGCAGGTCTGTGATGAACTACAATTATAGTGAATTCTTCCCTCTGTTTGTATCAATATGCTTTGAGATAGGGATATCATTTTGTGTCAGTCACTGATGGAAGAGTGATTGGGTCAATGTGTTAGCCAGATGGTTGGACTTTCCCATCCAACAAAAGCATAATGTGGATGTGACATTTGATGTCAGTTTAAGCTCAAGTTTATGAACATTGCGTCGCTGATACTCTTTTTGGTTATTTTATGAACTTCAGCTCAAGTTATAATACTAACTTATCTTACATATGGCTAGGGGAAGGTACAAAACAGAATGGCACAGAAGGCTGATGAGAAGGCAAGCCAGGAAATCTTCAAAGCTAGGTTGGCGTGAAAATATTTTATGTCCTTTTCAACTCTACTTTTGATGTTTGCGCCGACACTAAAATTGTTGTGTTCTGCAGAAACAAGGACATCGAAAACGTGATAACTATTGATTTGCATGGGCAGCATGTCAAACAAGCGATGAAGCTTTTGAAAATTCATCTTCTCTTTGGAACTTATACACAATGTGAGAACTTAAGATGTAAATATATGTTGAACTTCCAAGCAAACTCGTCACTGTAATGCTGAAATGTACTATCATTCTTATTTCCTATATTGCTCTGGTACAGCGGTTCAATTCCTCAGGGTTATCACAGGGTGTGGGTCACATGGTCGAGGAAAGTCGAAGCTGAAACAATCGGTATGGGTTATACTCTACCTATTGCATGAATTATGTGGAAATTTGATTGGGTATCTTGGTAATGCTTTGAATAGAAATGTTTGGGATTCTTGGTACTGCTCGATGATAGTGAACTGGTGCGTGGGTTTACAGAACAGTTGTTTGCCTTATGTAGGTCATAGAGCTTGTTGAGAACGAAGGTATAACATGGGGTGAAGAAAATCCCGGAGTCGTATTAATAAAGCTAGGTTCACACATGGAGTTCAACTTTATGGATTCCGAGAGTGATGGAGAGACTTAATTGTAACAGAAACTAGTCTGTAGAACACACCTTAGGTTGGTCTTTGCTGTCAGTGGCTAGGGAGTTGGTAAAACCCTTGCGCAGGTTGTGTTTGTTGTCATAGAGTGCTGTATAGTTGAGTCGCCGCGTGATGTAATATTCTAGGCCAGGTTTAAGATGTCCATATTCATCTCATCCCATAGGTCCAGAAATACTTATGTCAGAAAACATCACAAGATGCTCTATGTAATGTGCGGAGCATGTATATACTTGGGTAAGAAAGTGTAATTTATCTTAATCTTTAATGACAATGACGCAGGTCTTCGTAAGCATGCTTTAGTTTGTTCGATATTATTGTTCCCTTGCCCTACACTGGTTACTGGTATAACACAAGCTGCTATCCGATCAGATAGTGAAGATGGATGGTGCTATTGAGCTTAAAGCTTTAACACTATGTCTACGCAAACCATCAAACTTCCCAGCTAATTAAACTCTGATAAACCCTAACAGACATTAAAGAAAAAAGAAGCTAAATACAGTAAAATTTTGATAAATTAATAATTTCGGAACTAACAAAATTTATTAATTTAACGAAATTATTAATTTATCGAAGTTGTACTGTATAATAAAAATTGTGAAGATGGATAAAAACAATTCAATACAATGCTTATATGTCTTATTGGCTGTAAGTTAGAGCATCTTCAACAGTTACTCTATAACGGAGATTTCATTTATTTTAGAGTACATGTTTTTTACTCCAACAATTACTCTAAAGCTCTCTTTATTTTAGAGGAAGGGACGAGAGAGAGAACTAAAAACTCTAAACCTCACTCACAATCCTAAAATTTAATGCATATTTATTATTTTCACTTTCTTTCTTCATCATCTCTCTATTTTACTTCTTCTCTTTCCTATTCAATGATTTAATTTGATATAAACTTTAACTAAAAATATAATTTATGTTGATTTCATTAAATTATAAAGAGAAACATTAAATTATAGAGTAAAATTTGAAGAAACTGTTGGAGTTAGACGTGTAGAAGAGGAATATATGATAATTAAAATTGTAACTTTTTCATTGATAGAATGCCTTATATATAAGCTGATACAATCTGTTACAATAATTGTTCCGATAAAACAAACTTCTCTGTAATCTCTATCTAGATTAAATCGTATTTAACTAGGACAAAACACACACTGTAAGTTACGAAGAATAAATCTCCTTAAACACTCCCCCTTGTTTCGATGACTTAATGAATGATGCATGACCTGTTGCCTCACTAAAAACTTTGTCAAGCAAATAAAAACTTCATGAGTAAAATAAAAGCTCGGTTTAAGGGAAAAAGAGTACAACGCATTAACTACAAAGGCTAATACATGTGATGTAGACTCCCTCTGATGTCTACTATTGCCGGCGATTTGGCCCAAAAATCGTCAGCAATAGTATTATTGCCGACGATTTTTGGGCCAAATCGCCGGCAATAATTGGTCGGTAATAAAAAAAAAAAGTATTGCCGGTGATTTTCATGCAAGTCGCCGGCAATACTTTTTTTTTATTTTTTATTACCGACCAATTATTGCCGGCGATTTGGACCAAAAATCATCGGCAATAATACTATTGCCGATGATTTTTGGGCCAAATCGTTGGCAATAGGGAAAACTATTACCGACGATTTAAAAATCGTCGGCCTTAGTTTTCCAAATCGCCGGTAATAGACAAAAATGTTGTAGTTAAGGACTTTCTTAGTTGATTTCCAAGAAATTGTCGTGTTTCCCATGGTGAAAACATAACCAGTCAGTGAATGAACTTTGTATGGTTCAAAGAGGTACCTAACATCAGCAAATCCGACCAACACATCAACCAGTGTTTCGGAATAGGGGACTCCAGTAAAACTGCTCGCAGCAGGGAAGGAATGCGACGGGTCAAAGTCCTCGCTCCACGGGTCGAACGAATGCTTCTGTTAGATCCGGGGTATCGATTTCGACGGGTTGAAACCATTCCTCGACGGGTCGAAAGACACCTTCGGGTTATCATAGTTTACCACTTTCGATAGGTCGTAAGATCCCTTCGACGGGTCTAAAGTTACAGATCATGCATGCTACGATTCAACCATCCCTTTTCCGGAAATTTCAAGCTTCCCTATGTATTATTTGTAAGGGAATA
Source organism: Geum urbanum (assembly GCA_946800695.1). Classification (NCBI taxonomy): domain Eukaryota; kingdom Viridiplantae; phylum Streptophyta; class Magnoliopsida; order Rosales; family Rosaceae; genus Geum; species Geum urbanum. The sequence goes on from OX327016.1 coordinate 35,360,350, forward strand.
ATAAGCCCTGGTGGATAAACGGTGGAACACCCTCTACTTAAATGAGTACCGCTCAGAGTAGAGCTGAAGACCTGAAGTCTGAATGGTCATATACTCTTCCTAACCAGCTTGGTTTTTGTTACAATTGTTTTACAAGTTGGCAGGTTTGACGAGGCATGTCAGACACTTCCTTCCTCGATGTGATAGACATTGCACGATACTCTACGATCATTCAGTAAAAGCTTTTATTTTCAGTAACCATGATTTTCATTGTTGAATAATATACGATTTTTTTTAGTACGAATAAATGAGTTAGTGGAATGATGTGTGAGAGTATGATTCTATGAGTTCTATAAGAGCTTGCGAATCGATGTATACGATTAGGGGGAGCTTAAAGCCCAGGAAAGGCAACGAGCTTGAGCAGGGTAGATGACGTTGATTCCTGTGGGAAGGACCTTCACTCTGCGAGCTAATCAATCTTCCCAAAGGTAAAGCATCCCGAGGAAGGAAAGGTTAGGTCATTGAGAAGGACGCCCGTGGATAGACCAATATATTTGAAGTAAAACCCTGCAAGGGCTCACAGTAATCTTGGGTCAATAAAGTCCTCGAGGTCAGAATGTACGAGGTTAGATCCACACAAACACCCCCGTGGTGGCTTGGCCATATTCTGGCAAATTGGGCATTCTAAGTCCCAAGCGTACATACCTGACGACGCCCTAGGGATAAGTCAAATTCGATGTAAGAAGAGTTTTGGCACACCCCATCTCGACACTGTAGACAAGCCTCCTTGGTAAGAACTAAGATCGAAGGGCAACCCTGATGTGGTCTTTGTGATAGCATCAGGTGTCCTGGTGAAGCAAGGATCTCCCAAGACGAAAGGACTTGGTCGTGGGAAGGGTCTGGAGTACGGTGGTCTTTATACAGACTAGGGTAGGCATGAATACCCTCCAAATTGGAGGTAGCCTCAAAATTGCGAGCACTTCCCAGGAGACTTTAAGGTTACCAATGATCTCCTTAAGCCTCTTCCGAGAGCATTAACTTAGAATGAGTGGGGGTCTGAGAGTCGCACTGAGGCCACATGCACTCATGGACAGATCCCTAGGCCAGGAATTAAGATTGATGAGCATGAAATGAAAGCACGAAACATAAAAGTACGAAACAGTTGAGCATGATGAGCTGAGAACGATAAAGCAAAGTACGATGAACTAAGTACGATATTTACTCTTGGTATAAGAGTTTTTTGGGCTAAAGGACCATGCCGAGATTATCAAAAATTATGTAAGATAAGGAAAAAAAGAAAAATATTGTTCGAAAAAGGGGTCATAATGCTATTACGTAAGCTACACCCCAAAGACATGCTGGGGGCTTCACTCTGACTTGGTCTCTGAGGCTGCGACAGAAGGGTCATAGGCACGAATAAGCTCAGTTTATTCCAGCTCCCAGTTCACTCGCTGTGATTCGAGCTGGAGTTCATGGGAGGCCTCCAGGGTAGCTAAGCATTCTTCGCACTCTCGGTCCTTGGCGTCCAGAGGAGCTTGGTTTTGGCAACGGACTGGACCCCTTCAAGCTCGAACCTCAGGGATTTTACCTCTACCTTGTAGGAAAAGCAGGCGGCCTCCAAGTCCTTCTTCCCCTGGTCGATCACGTGACAGGTAAGAGCCTGCGCTTCCCAGAGACCCTTCACTTGGCCTTCGAGCTCCTGGATCCTGGAGATGACCTCCTCGGCCTTCCTCTTAGCTTGTGAGGCCTTGTCTTTGGCCTCCTTAGCCTCAGCGTGCAGGCATCCAAAGGCCACGGTGAGGGTGGCAGATGACTGAAATAAAGAAAAGAACGATATGTCAGATGTAAAAGGAACGATTGAGTAGACAGCGCAAAAAGATGTCAGGTGTGCAAAAAAGTTACTCGGTAGAGGGAAGTCCAGGACACCGTCATCAAGTCCTCGGTTTCCAGGGATCCAAGGTTCTTGGCATTCTGCTCGAGGATAAGAGAAACCAGAGCTGGGCAGGCGATATCGCTACGAGCCAAACCCGAGTAGAATTAGGAGAGGATGAGCTTCCCCACACGAGGGAGCACGGTGCCCTTGCCAAGGGCCTCTATCTTCTCCTCGGTAAGGTCACGAGGAGGTTGTACAATGTAGCCTTGGTCCGATTAAGACTTTTTGAAGTAGACCTTGGGGTGGTCTGGCAAGATTCCTTCAACCACCTTGCCAAGGGGACCTGTACGATAAGCAATATAACAGTTCACATACATTTAGAAAGCATGGCACAAGCAGATAAAAGAGCGCAAGCTTACCAAGAGAAAAGTCCTTGGGATTAGGCGGCTCTGGGTCGGTTCTCATCTTCTTGAGAGGAGGAGACGGTGGAAGAACGGTGGAGGCAGTAATGGTAATAATAGCAGCAGCAACAATGGTGGTAACAGTAGCAGTAGGGGGAACCAGGTTCTGACCCTCTTGAGGCTTCACATCATAGGCTAGAGCCTAAGCCTTGTCTTTGACAAGCTCGAAAGCCTTCACTAGCCTCCGGTTCCAAGGCTTAGAGACCTCCCCCTACTCGGTGAGAGCTTTGACATGTATAGGCTTGGGGGTGGGGGCTCATTTCTTATGGACCAGGGGGCTCAAGGGACTTCGATCACCTCCTGGTAGTTCTCGTGCTGAATGGGCATAATGCCCTCCAGACCTCCAGGTCTGAGGTGTTCCTTGCTCCATAGCCACCAGCACTTACTGTACTTAACTGGGATGGCTAGGGCGTTGATGATGAGATCACGGCGGAACTCAACGGCCTTAGTCTGCTCCTCCGGTAGCTTGAGGAGACGGTTGATGACTATGGAAACCTTGAAACCGGCATCCCGACGGAGCTTCTCCCAATCCCCAAAGACAAGGATGAGGGTATTCTTCCAATCCTTTGGAGAGTAAAGGGGATCGATCAACATGGATTCCTTGACATACATAATTTGCTGGGAGAGGTAGAATTGATTGACTGGAGTAGGCATGACCTGGACGAGAAGCCTGAACTTCGGCAGACCCATACAACAGTCGAACGACCGATTGAGTCGGTCGAAGCAGGCCAGATAGCGAAAGCTATCTGGGCACCATTGTTCTACGGCCACGTCGTAGAATTCCAGGGCAGCATAAATGAAGGCCGGGATCAAGAAGGAGTGCCTGTAGACGATCTGGAAGGGGTGGACAAGCAAGCCCAGACCATGAGCTTTTTCAAGCTCCGACACTCTCACTTCATCTTGGACGAGAGCGAACTGGAAATTGTCATTGTCCCCCTGGTGGAAAGATTGAATGAAAAAGGCGAGGGCTTCAGCAGAGTCAACTTTCAAGGCTGAGGGGTAGAGTTCCTCACGAGCCTTCTTAGGACCGGCCTTGGTGGTACGCAGCTTGAGTTACATGAAGGTGGGGTCAGATTCGACCTCTAGAATAGGAGGTCGGGTGATTTCAATCTCATCCAGTTTGAAAGTGGTGGGTGAGGGAGGATCTTGGGTGACCTCTGCGGGAGGATCTTAGGCGACCTCTGCGGGAGGCTCTTGGGTCAATTCGGCGGTGGTCGGTTGAGATGGTAGAAGAGGCCCAACGGTGGCAAGCGGCTTGAAGCGCTCGATCAAACCGACGACATTAGGGTCTTGAAGGATAATGATGTTTAGGGTGGTGATTTCGATAGGAGTAGGAGATGAAGTGTTATTGGAAGCCATGAAGATTTCTGGGTTTTTCTAGGAAAACTTTGAAGCTTGGAGAGTTACAGAGATAACTCTCTGGGTTCGATAGAGAGAGTAAAGAAGAAACAGAATGCAAAAAATGAAAAGGAAGAAGGCTTTTGATTTATATACGATGAGAGGGTACGAAGTGATAGGGGATGACTATTTGAGGAGATAAGCAGCTTTAGATCTCAAGGGATATGATTGACTTTTTGAAAATAGTTGGAAGTGGAAAAGGTTGCGTTGGATGGGGAGAGTTGTAATGGCTGATGGGGCATGATAACGCACGGTTCATGATGAAGGTAGAACAATGCAAGCACGTGCTTAGGGTTTCGCATGTTACTTGATTGGAAGGATGAGAGGTTTTTCAAAAACTGAAGCCCTGGAGCTTGGACGAATAGCAGCGCGAGGCCAACACGTGTCGGACCTCACACTGCTTTGGAGGTATTTGTGGGAGTAAGTTTTGGCCACCTAAGCTGGGGGAAGACGAGCTTGGATAATCTGGTTATGGACGAGGTCTGATAAGGCTGGAAATGGGTCTGGGCTTAGACGATTAAGGTTTCGGTTAAGGAATGAATTGCCTAGAGGTTTCTAGAAGTCTTTGGAATGTTGTATGAGATTTTAGAATGTTCGATAGGCATGACAATCCTGAGGTAAGGTCGGACCTTAAGGATGCTGGGCAATCTGACCTCGAAGGACTATTCGATCGGACATCGAAGAGTTGACCGAATCCATGGAGGAAAGGGTAAGATTTGTATGTGTCCTAGCAGGATTATGCCAAAGGCCTTGTGGTAATCATGAGAACTTATTGGCCCTGGATATGGAGATCCATTCCTTATTGGATTCCTCATATCCGAAAGTAAAGTAGTCCTATTTGATATGGATTATGCTTAGACCTAGCTCAATCACTATATATATATATCATCTCTGCATGGTCTGAGGTAACGTAACTCCACCTTATTCATTATTTGATTCTTAAGGCAAGTTCTGACTTAAGCATCAGAGGGTCTAAGCACGGTACCACACCGTGCCCCGACTTGTTTTCCAGATTCGCGAAGATCTGAGCTGTAGCGGGATAAATCTGCTCTCACACTTTCCTTCTTACCATTCACTGCTCTAACACACGACGCTTCAAGCCGAACGTACGCTGTTCTCGTGTATGTCGTTCCCGGCTTAGCGCTCGCCACTCTCACACATGACGCTTTAAGCCAAATGCTGGTTGCTCTCGTGCACGTCGCTCCACTCTTAGCACTTCCTGCTCTCATGCACAACCTTCCAAGATTAACGCTCGCTACCCCAGTGCACGACATTTCAAGCTCAACGCTCACTGCCCCAGCACTCGACGTTTCAAGCTCAACGTATGCTGCCCCAGCGTACGACGTTCCTTGCTTAAATGCTCGCTGCTCCCATGTGATGTTTCAAGATCAACGCTCGTTGTCCCAGTGCATGACATTCCCCGCTTAACACATGTTACTCCCACACGTGACGTTTCAACCTCAACACTCCTTGCATCATGCACAACACTTCAAGCCAAACGAATGTTGCCCTAGCGCACGTCGCTCCCCACTTAGCGATCGCTACTCTCACGCACGACGCTTCAAGCCGAATGCACGCTGCCCTAATGCATGTCGCTCCTCGCTTAGCACTTGTTGCTCTCACGCACGACACTTAGAGCCGAATGCACACTGACTTAGCGCGCGATGTTCCTGCTTAACCAAACGCTGCTCTCACGCAAGCCATTCTATCCTTACGCAAATGCTTCTCCAAACACAATTCACCAAGCGCGACCTGCCAAATGCCAGGTAATACCCTGCCAACATTTATTTTGTGCAAGAGACCAATCTTGGTTGCGGAGTCAAGGGGACTTCGGGGTACGCTACATTACACTGGCCTAGCGGTGCTAAGTGTGGCCACATTAGGGGTTTCAATTTTCAACTCAATCAAGATCGATCTCCTTGACAGGGGACTTGGAGGACTTGTTAGTACCATCTATGGCTCAATCCTTAATTAAACCATACTTAGCACTTTAATTAGCCAAATGAAAAAAAAATGTATCATAAAGGAATATTCTGCAAACCACTTGCCACTTGGTGAGTTATCCACTATGAGAAAATAATTATTTTGCCCTTAGCTAAAATAAACATCCTAGCAATCCCACATTGCTAGAAGAGGGAAGATATCCCTTACTTTTGCGTATATAATAAGGTCTCTCACCTTAATCAAGGTACATAACACACAACTCTTTCATAGTCTAATAATTTTATTTGTTACTCTATATGCTTACTGACTTAGGCATCAGAGCGTTGAAGGCAGGCCAACCCCGTCTTCACCTCTAATGCCATTTCCATGTTTTTGACGCATGTCTCTATATAAGTCCCTAACGGAATTTAGTAGAAATAAGTCTGAATCACACGACGTTGTGTGAGTCATGACATTAGATTCAATGATCTGAATCGTAGTTGGATATGAATCACTATGAATAGCCGAAAACTTCTCTAGAATGCACTTGCGGCCACATTCAACATAGATGATACGCAATAATTCTTTTCCATTCTCACAATGTGTTTCCAAGTGTAAACCGTTGGCGTCAATATTCTTGAAACTTAGTAAGGTTTGATTTTCTTTTGGCGCGTATAAGGCATCAGTGATGAATAATCTTGTACCATGAGGTAGCAGAAACTCTTCTGAACCACACCCTTGAATAACTGACGTTGTACCAATTATGTTAGTCACTGAGGATTTATATGAAAAAGATCCACAAAAAGTTGTCTATTCCATAGAAAGGTGTTGGTAGTACAACAATCTGCGAGACATCTACAAAAGCAATGTATATAAGTGAGTCTTTGAACTAAAGACTATGTGAACACTTCAAGTAAACACTTAAATATTTGAATAGGGGTATGACCCTTGTTGAGTGATGATATGACATGCAAAAAAAATCTTGAACCTTTATGTTTCGATAAAAACCGATGTAGAACACATCAGAAATACTCAGTCCGGGACCCTCTTCGATGGGTCAAGAAATACACTCGATAGGCCAAAATAACCCAAAATAAACTTTGATTTTCCGATAACCATTTTCAACGGGTCGAAGAAGTTCCTCGACGGGTCGAAAATTGGAAAACCTTGTCACAGTGGCTGACATTCTACAGGTAGAGATAAACCTTCGACGAGTCAAATAAAACCTAAAACCAATATCGATTTTCCGATATCTTTTTCGATGGGTCGAATGTGCAAAAGAGGTGATCGAGGACCACTTTTTCGGTAGGTTAAAAAATTGTAAAAACCTATACAGAGGGTGGTTTTCGACAGGTCGAGAAAAATCTCGACAGGTCAAAAATTCCCTAAGATCAAAACCATCCGCTTTTTATGTCTCGTTTTTACTGTATCTTAGTATTCTTATGTTATATGCGAATGTGAACATTGAACCATACACTTAATTTGTAGTGAAATATCATTCTCAACACTTCCATATATTGAAAACTATAGAAATTTCATTACTCGCCAACTTTAAAAATTACAGCATAGATGTTCTTATTAGAAGAACCAAGATAAAAGTCTACTAAAAATGAATGAAAGGTAAGCCAAGAAAAACAAACAAAAAACTTGAATACATAATAGAGATAACTGTCTATTACATAGGATATTCAAAATCAAAAGTTACTACTAGGTCTACCTCCTTGTGCTCTGCAATGATGAGATTTGTGTAAGCTTCCATCTCAAAATTTCCAGCATAGTTGGACTCTTGAGCCAAGTATTGTTTGTGCCTCTTGTAGATATTCTGGGTTTCTTTGCTAGCATGACAGTGTTTGTGCATATGCTTTGTAGAATCACACGGTAATAAGTGAATTTTTCAGAACTTGAAAATCTGTGCTCATCATTCTGTGAACTAGATTGGTCCCCGTTGAAGTTGGCATTTTGAGCTCTATGCCAAGTCAGATTTTGGCTGTGGCCTCGACCATGTCCACGTCCTCCTCTTCCACCATGTGGAGCTTGACCTCCATGCACATAAGGTTCTGAACGAATGTTCTTTTTCTTCTTACGGGCATTTCCTCCAGTTTGATAACCCTAAGACTTTTTAGTACCAGCCGGTCTTGAGTTATTATTGAGTATGATCTCATGATGCCTTTCCTTTTAGCTAGGCTATTGATGAGATCACTGAAGGTAAGAATCCTCCCATGTTCGTACTCGAGCCGGTACTGATGAGCAAGGATACTTTTAGATGTTGGGAAGGTATTCAACGACTTTTCGATCATGTCATTCCATGACTTGTCCACTCCACATAAACTCAACTCAAATTGCAGATCCAACATCCCTTGATTGTAATATTGGATCTTAGGGAAATTCAGAAGCCTAAGGGCTTCCCATCTTGCATTCAACTCAAGAAGTTGTGAATCATGCACATTGTTGAAGTGCTGCTTCATAACATCCCACAAATTTAGGGGATTGGTTTTATTTAAGTACTGCTTCTTGATAGGTGGATGAATGTGACTTCTCAAAAATGTGAGGGCTTAAGATTTTGCTTCATCTGTTGATGGAATGTCATTTGGCCCAGTGAGTTTGATGGTGTTGCCGAGTCTCTTTCTGATGAACGTGTTTTCCACATCGGAGACCCAACGATAGTATTTCTTTCCTTGGATCTAAAGGATGTCGAATTCTAGCCTAGACAGCTCATTCAAACTCATCTACAAAATACATAGGGATTTAATTAGAATCGACTGAAGAACCGCGATCACTGATATCAAGTTTTAATGAATAAGAACGTGATCCATGATGTATGGTCACAAAAATCGACTATCATTAAACGGTGGCTCAAAACCATACCCAATACTTTGTGATAAACCATCACATAGTATTAATTTTCCTTTATTTTCTTTTCTTTTCTTAATCGTGACTCTCCCAGGACCGTTACTTATACTATATGGATATATGTCCATAGGAACTAGGGTACAGATACACAATAATCACAATAACACAATCCTCGATTGATAGTTTAGAAAATTTACTTCGATTGGTGTTATGCTCGGTATAACTGGTACTAAGTTTATACGATGTTGAGGAAGAGCTCATCTAACACGGTTCTTTGGAAGTCGAGCAATCTGATTGAATTTGGAGATTCTTTGAGCGTATGGTGCACAAAGATTTCCAAGAGAAAGAGGAGCCGATGGGTGGAGATCAGCGGTGAGAAGTGCTGCTAACGGTGAAAGCTAGTGTTTTAGGATTAGATTTTATTATTATATTTTAATTAAGGTTTGGGGTGATGACTACCAACTCAAGAGCTATTGATAACGTGTTCAAGAGAAATATATGATAATTGAAAACTGTAACTCTTTCATTGATAAAATGCATTATATATAGGTTGATACAATTTGTTACAATAACTGTCCTAATAAAACATGGATTCTCTATATCTCTATCTAGACTAAATCGTATTTAATTAAAACAAGACACTCACTGAAATTCAGGGACAATAAATCTCCTTAAACGAGATGGGAAAATGATCCAAATGATCACTAAACTTTGTCAGAATCGATAATTTGATCACTGAAATTTGGAAAATATCAAAAAGGTCACTGAACTTTAACTTTGTCTATCAAATTGATCACTTTGTCCATCTTGAATGTCAAATTTTCTTATTTCATTATGATTTTTATACCTCTCCCACTTATGCTATATGTATTTCTCTCATAATCCTATCTATATAAGCAAAATATTTGACAAATTAGAGTGTGTAAAATAGACAAAAAATGATCAAATTGATAGACAAAATTAAAGTTCAGTTAACTTTTTGATATTTTCTAAACTTCAGTGATCAAATTATCGATTGTGACAAATTCGAGTGATCATTATAACTATTTTTTCAAACAAGATACAATTTTTTTATAGAGATTTTGACTTCTGAAATTTTAAAGAGACTAATGGATATGCTCTTACGGATTTGTTGATTGATCCAGTAATGTTGGGCTTATTTGGGCCTATGTTATAATTTAAGCCCACATAAACTCTCCCTCGGCTCCAATAGCGAAGATCACCAGCCTCCATTTCTATTGATTTGTTCTCAAGCTCTCAGGTCTAAACCCTTCGACGACGACGACGAGAGGCGAGCCGCCGAGCACCGGTAAGTTTGCCTCTCACAATTCTCAGTGTGTGTATATAAGACTACGAATAAGGCCTTGTTTCTTTTTTTGTTTTACGATTCCAGGCCACTTTGATTTTTGGCTTCCCCTTCGTTTTTCCTTTCTGGGCATTCTGAGATTTCTGTTTCCGCTACTGGGTTGTGCTCAGTTTGACCAAATTCGATTTCTTTACGTCAAATTTCAATCCCCTAGTTGTGTTGGGTTGCGTGGATGTGATTGATTGATTTGATTTCAGGAGTTGGTTTCGATGGAAGCTCAGTTCTTTCGATTTCTGAAGATTGTGAGGGGTGGGATACAAAGCAAGAGCTGAAGCTCAAGGAAGACTCTTGTTTCTGAAGTTAGGGTACAGTCATGAGGTTGAGCTCACTGTTCCTCCTGCCGTTCGTGTCTTCTGCTTCAAGAACAATGTTGTTTGCTGCACCGGAATCGATAAAAATAGGGTGCATCAGTTTGCGGGCAATTGTAAGCCACCCGACGTTTACAAGGGCAAGGGTATAATGTACATTGACGAAGTTATTAAGAAGAAGCAAGGGAAGAAGTCCAAGTAGTATCTGCATCTCTCTCTTCTATTTGCTTCTGCTTTCGGTTTTAGAATAAGCATTCACTAAAATTTTGGTTGCTTCTCTTACAGTATATTACATTCCAGACATGCTTGTTTGGCCCAACCATCACATGTTTACTGGTTTATTTCAATTTTGAAACTGATTACACAATGTGCTGTGGTGTTGGCTAGTTTGTCTAGCTGACAACATAAGTAACACTGATGGTTTGGGGTTTTAAGAGGTCCGTTGGATAGTTTGTATTATAGCTGTTGGAGTTTCGAGCAATTTTAGTCTTGATTTTGTGTCTAATGATTCAGACAGCTTCCCAGCATTTCTAGTCGTGTTGCAGCAAATGCAGAATTCCATTTTTCGTTATACTCTTGTTGCGTTGTTTCATTCACAGAAACCCAACCTTTGAACTGCATATTCGGTAGTGTTAAGTGTGCTGACCTTGTTCCGTGAAATGCTTTCAGGGCGACCTCTACCTTGTATTTTTCACTTCACAAAAATCATGACTGGAGTTTAGTAATGGATTTCATCACTAATTCACCGTCCTCAACAGATGGTTCAGTCTGGAATTGTTCGAAATCACAATACTCTAATCATCATTAAACCACAATGGGGGTTTAAACCAACTGTCACGACAAGCACTACCCTCATCAACGGCTTTTGTTCTCTGTAACAGAGTGGTGGAGGCATAATTATAAAGAGAGACTTTGCATGATTGGAGACGACAGGGCTACTATCAGTTATTCAGGAAGATGAAACAACGGCCTTTCAAGCCTAACTTGATGCACATCAGCCTCTCTATGGATACACAACTTACGACTTACACAAGTTGTCGAGTTGGAGCATTGCTCCAAACGCTGTTACTCGCATCTTTGATTGATGAAGTATGCAGAATAGCTCTTTTCCGGATCATAGCTAGACATGCTTCGAGAACGTGAAACATTATGAAAAGTGTGAAATGTCCGTTTAGTAGTCATGTCGTTATTTGCTAAGGAGTTAGCTTCATGATAACATACACTATGGCCTATGGGAAGTACGTCTCAAGCATATCATCTTTCCACATTGAAAGATGCAACAACGACCACAGCCGGCTGAATGCCACAGCGAAGAGGGCTTAAAACAGGAATTTTAAATCGTACACCTATAACAAAGATCCTTCTCAAACATGGAAAATAAAGAGGAAACAGAAACAGCTACAGTTATTATCACCCTAAGAAGGAAGAAAATTCAAAGAGGAAGCTCGCCACTGTCAACAATCACAACTTTACTCTTGGGTGTTCCACTCTGTGTTCCTTCAGCTTCAACCTTGTAAACCACATCCATGCCAGACAGCACCTTACCGAAGACAACATGTCTGCCATCCAACCTATCAACAAAGATTTTTATAGCAGATTAATATCATTTAACCTCAATAATGCAGTAGTACTGATGCTTGTTAAGCTTGATGAATATTCACAACAATTGATCAAGAGGGTAGTTGATCACTACTTTAAGTATTATCCACTGTTGGTATTTTGAATGAATGGTGTGACAGTTTTTATTTTAGAGGAAGACACTCTTTCCTATGTATAAGTCAGTTAAATTCTGAAAGTTTAGCTCAGTTATAAAGAAATTGATGCACCAACCACATAAAGGTAAAATCAGATATTATCTTCTTCGGTTACCATCTACATTCAATGCATTATAGGTGCAAACATATAGATTCTGTACATCAAACTATTAGCTTCCGATTCACTATTCTGATGCATCATGCAAATAAAGGGGGAATACACAAACGAAGTAATTGGCAGTAGAAGATATATGGACCCATAAAATTACCAGCTAGTTGTCACAGTTGTGATGAAAAATTGTGAACCGTTGGTGTCGGGACCAGCATTTGCCATAGACAAAATTCCTGCACACAAGAGTCAATCAATTGCTATCGATAAAGGTTCAACCATATGCTTGGCTGTGAAACTCATGTTTCACAACAAGGAAAAAGAGGTGTACCTGGATCAGTATGCTTCAGCTTGAAGTTCTCATCAGCAAACTTTTCTCCGTAAATTGATTCTCCACCTCTTCCATCACCGAGTGTGAAATCACCTCCCTGAAGCATGAAGCTAGGAATAATCCTGTGAAATTTGCTACCCTTGTAGTGTAGAGCTTTCCCACTCTTTCCAATGCCTTTCTCACCTGAAATTACACAGAAACAAAAGGATCTGAGAACAAATAATAACAATTGGAAGCAACTAAGGAACACTTTCCAACGGTTTAACATCAAGATATCATCACCTTATTGACTGCTAGCAATGAAATGTGTATATATCTACTTGTACTTCCAATCACATTTACATGTTCAACTGTCACCGAGGTCTAAAAAACTCAAACCAATTTAATGAAGTCGAGCAACTACTAACCTGTGCAAAGAGCTCGGAAATTTTCTGAAAAGTAAAACCAGATAAGCAAGTTAGTAAGTTCTCCCCAAGTTTCTTTACAAAACACATAACCAAAATACAACATGCACAAGAATACCTGCAGTCTTCGGAACTGCCTTCCCGAAGACACCCATAACGATGCGACCTGGAAAACATTGATAAAAAATTATCACTCCCCTAATCCACAATAAGTCTCACTATCTGAAACAATTCTGCATTTTTCATACAAATTCCTCGGATAAAAACAAATCTTTATAACAACAAAAAGTTCAGATCTTTTCAAATAAAAAAAAAACTCACCTAAAGTTATGTACATGACACCAATATCAATTTTGAAAAAAGAGAGAGCAGAACGGATCGAATTAGTTTGAGGGGTGGAGCATACCAGCTGGCTTTCCACCAATTTCAACGTCAAAGTAAACCTTGTTCGTCACCTCCTTCAGATCCTCCTTTGATTTCTTAGCCTGAATCAGAACAGAAACAAACCCCGATCAGTGAAATCGATCCAATCCAAGCAAGACTGGAAATTTATAAAAACCCCAGAAAAGAACTTGTAAACTGAATCAGTTTTTACCTCAAGGAGAGCTAGGGCACCGAATAGGACCAGAGTACAGAGCAGCAACGACGTCGCTCTCGCCATCTCTTCGTTTCTTTCTTCTTCTTGTGCAGCAGTAGTAGAGCGTCTCACTCTCAGATCAATTGTATTGAAAGGCTTTAATAAAGCATTTTATATAAAACTCTGGGTGCCTTAATTTGGCCAATAATATTTTGACACGTTTTCATTTGGGTGATTCGGCTAGATATGATTGGTGGAGGCTTGGAGGGTTTCGTCGAACTTTGTTAAAAAGTCTAGTCTTGAATTTGAGTCTCGTACAAGATATGATTCGGACAGCTTCTTCTTCTACTTCTTTTACTTGTTGGTATTGCAGCAGAAACACAATAGGTACGCCATTTCTCCCCTCTACTACTCCTCTCTTTGCTTTGTTTCACTCTCATTCCTCGAAGCCAAGCAACACTAGAGAAACCCAGCAACCTTGGAAGCCCACATTTAGTAATGTTAATGATGCCTTGAAGGTGTTCGACGAAATGCTTCACAGGCGTCCTTTGCCTTCTGTTGTTCTTTTTACTCAGATAATGACTCAAGTTTCGAAATTGATGCACTATCCGGAAGTTATTACCATGTCCAAGCAGATGGGTCTGTTCGGGATGGCACACAATGTTTATATTCTAACTATTGTGATTAATTGTTATGGCCACTTAAACCAAATGGGGTTTGCTTTATCTGTGTTTGGACGATTTTTCAAATTGGGAATTGATCCAACTGTCAGAACCTTCACCACTCTCATCCATGGCTTTATTCTCCAAAAGAGAGTGTCTGAGGCAACATCACTTTTCAGAAAAATGGTGGAGGGAAGTTATTGTCAGCCCAATGTGCCTACTTTCAACACGATGATTAAAGGACTTTGCATGATTCGAGACAACGGAAGAGCTATTCGATTATTCAGGATGATGGAAGAAAGAGGCTGCAAGCCTAACATAATTACTTATAGCACCATCATCGATAGTCTTTGTAAACATACACTTGTTGTTGATGCAACTAATCTCTTCTCGGAAATGATTAGCAAGGGTATTGCTCCAAATGTCATCACTTACACCTCTTTGCTTGATGGAGTTTGCAAAAAGGGACAGTGGCAGGAAGCTACAAAACTGTTGGCTGAAATGGTGAGTCAAAATATCTTTCCTAATGTAATAACCTTTAATGTCTTGGTTGATGGGCTATGTAAGGAGGGGATGGCTGATGAAGCCAAAAGTGTTGTTGAAACTATGATTCAACGAAATCTTGAACCCAATGCGATTACATACAATTCTCTTATGGATGGGTACTGCTTGCGAGGAGAAATGGACAAGGCAAAGATAGTCTTTGATCTAATGGTGGGCAAGGTATCCATGGTAAATGTTCGTAGTTGTAGCATATTGATCAACGGATATTGCAAGCATAGAAAGATTGAAGAGGCTTACAAGGTTTTTCAAGAAATGCCTTGCAGAAAACTCGTTCCCAATACCGTTACATATACCACACTTATTGATGGGTTTTTCAAGGTGGGGAGGATCCAAGATGCACAGAGGTTATTCTCTGAGATGCAAGAGTGTGGTCAACGTCCAAATGTTCAGACATACGCTGTTATACTTGATGGACTGTGTAGAAACCAAAAACTTTCAACTGCAATCGAATTTTTCACAGAGATGGAACACAAAAAGTTGAAGCTAGATATTGTAGTCTACAATATTATCATTAGAGGTCTATGGAAAGGTGAAAACCTTGAATCGGCAAGAGATGTATTCACGGGATTGTCATTAAAAAAAGGAGTACAGCCTGATGTGAGAACATACAATACATTGATTCATGGACTTTGTGATTATGGCAAATTAGATGAAGCAGAGAAGTTGTTTAGAGAAATGGGAGAGAAAGGCTGTTCTCCAGACGGTTGCACCTATAACATCATTATCCGAGGGTTTTTGAAAAATAACGAGGCATCAGCTGCTATGAGACTTATTCAAGAAATGGTGGACAGGGGATTCTCCGGAGATGCATCCACTTTTGAATTGATATTTGATTTATTTTCTAAGGATAATATAGATCCAGCTTTGCTGCCATTGTTAAGCAATTCATATTATAGTTAATTTGAGCCTTTGAAACAGAATTAGGAGATTTGAGATTTGGCTGCCCTTTGATAATCTTATTATGTACTTTATCTGTTCTTCAAGTGGTAGGCAGGTAGATTTTTGGTGCAGCACTCAGTAGTCGGTATGATTTCGGGACATGCAGAGTAGAACTACTTGAATATGGCAGAGTAGAGCCATTTTTATTTTTAAATTTTGTAGTAGGTCGTGTTCATATTTGCATCAGTATACTGTACCTGAATTAGGGTTCGAAGGTATATGATTATTGACATATCTTATATCAATACAAAACATGATTTAGAGGACTCAAAACAAGTGAAGAACCAAGCAAAGATATTAAAGATACACCATACTGAACTCATGGACTCAAGGTAAAAACGTGTATATACATTCATTGTTTTTCACAGAGGATACATGCATAGGTTCCTATCTCAAAAACCCCTGTCTTTACAAATCTTTATGATCGGTTTTATTAAAACATTTTTTATAAATTGTAAAAAAAAATTTCAAAACATATCTCTGGCCATGTGTTGTTTTGTTAAATGAAGTTTATGTTTTATACAAAACACACTTTCACTTTACCTTAAGATAAGAAAGATATTTTGGGTTAAAAAGCTCTTAGCTGTCTACAGCTCCTATACTTGGTTGTAAACTAAGTACAATTTGTATACTTGGCTGTGAGCTAAGTTCACTTTGATAGTTCTTTTCTTTAGCATTAAATAAAGGTTTGTGTGGTGTTCAAGTCTCAATACATGGCTGGGATAACTTGGGGCAAAACCATTTCCCTCATTCCCGTGGCTATATATACAATAACAGCTCCATGTTTGTTCTTTGGTTGTTCAAATTGTATTCTCACTCTTGCTTCAAAACAGAGTTCTAAGCTTATGCTTATAGATTTGTGTTGTGCTTTATGTCTTAAAGTCTACATGAAAATCCTTTCAACTCATCTACATACATCTTTCATTCCATGAGTTCTTTATGGTAGATGCAAGCAACCCGAAGAGTTTCCAAGGGAGTTAGTTGTGCGATAACTAAGCTCGTTTGTTAAACATGTGTAACTTTTATTTGTAAAACTCTTACATACAAGATGGAGTATAGCTTTTAGTCTAGTGTGCGAATCTAGATAGGATAGCACCATTTCCTTGCTATTATCGGAACTATAGTCTTGTAAAAGTGTTGTTACATATTGGAAAGCTTTGGCCTTCAAGAGAAAGGGCCACGCAGTTTTTATCCTTGATTACAAGGTTTCTGCGAGTAAAAAACATACATATGTTATTTGTCCAATGTACTTATAGCATAGTATGTTTACTTTGGTTCATCTATTTGTCAGAATAGTTTCACATAACTATCTCTGATTATTGATCACCATACTTTCAAGAAAAATTCGTTAAGAGTCAATTCACACCCCCTCTAGAACCTTCAAGTGGGTATCAGAGCGACCACTAACTTTATTAGTCAGATCCTCTGTAAACCGAGAATGGACCGTGATAAAGCCTTTTCCGTTAATCTTCCACCATTTTTTTATGGAAGTGATTATTTTCAATGGAAGATTATGATGTCCGCATTTCTTATTTCTCAAAATGATGGAAAACAATGGAATATGGTTGACGATGGATACACCTCTCCAATGGTTACATCAGCGGATAAACAAAGTGAGTTTATCCTGAAACCTAAAAAGGACTGGACTGAACCAGAAAAAATAAACTCCAGGTTGAACATCAAAGCTTTAAACAACATGTTCTTTGCTCTATCATAAAAAGAGCGAAGAAGAATCCTTCACTGCTAAAGATGCATGAGACTCTCTCATGACAACTCATGAAGGAAACTCAAAGGTAAGAGCTCAAAAACTTCAAAGCTTAACTCTTGATTTTGAACAAATATATATGCTTGAAGAAGAATCTATTGATGATTATCATAGTCGATTACTTAGCATAACCAATCAATGTCAAGGTTTAGGTAATGCTCTTGAACCCGAAAAAATTGTCTCAAAGTTTCTTAGATCAGTATACTCCTATTTTTCACCTAAGCAACTTACTATTGAGGAATTTCATGATTTGTCAACCTACTCTCTTGATGAGCTTGTTGGCAATCTGAAAACATATGAAGCTAAGAAATTAAAACCGGGAAGAAACAAAGCCATTGCGTTTAGTATGGTTAAGCAAGAATCTAAAATTGATGAACCAGTTTCATACTCTGTTGAAGAATGTGTTTACCTGACTAAACAATTTGAAAAATTCATCAAGAACAGAAAACCCTTCTTTGCTTCGAAAAACTCTTCAAGAAACTGTAGTTCAGGATCCAATTCAAGAAATAATGATACTTCAAATGATAGATTTTTAAAATCTAAACCAAATAAAAAAGGCGATGATAAACTAAGATGTTTTGAATGCACTGGTTTGAGACACAAAGCTGCTGACTGTGCAAACAGGAAAGTTAAAACCCACAAAGTTCTTAAAGCAACTTGGAGTGATAATGAATCTGAAACTAATTCAGAAAATGATGAAGAAACTGTTACATTCATTGCTTCAATTATTTTGGATGAATCCCTCAAGGATGATGAGTTCGAAGATATTTTGGATAGCAAGTATACAGAAATGTGTGCTGCATCTACGTCTATGATCATTAAAATTGAAACTCTCCAACATGAGTTATCAACAAGTGAGAAGACAATAGTTGAAATTCAAGAAAATTTTTTATCTGTAAAAACTAAATGGAAATTAGAGAAATCTTGTCTTGAAAATAATGTCAAGTGTCTTCATGAGAACTTAGAAACTCAAACCAGACTTGTGTCTTCTTTAATGGAGAAAAAACTTGCTCTAGAAATTGCTCTAGATGAATCTCAACAACAGTTTGAAAAGTTCAATTTAGGTTCAGAAAAGCTAATTAAAATTTGTGGAATTGGTAAAACTGACAAAAATAAATCTGGTTTAGGGTATGAGAAAACTGAAAAATTAATACCTAAGAAACCTACTGTGTTTGTCAAAAGCAAAATTTTAGAGTCTAGCATGTCTTCTAAGCCTTTTGTTCCCACATGCCATCATTGCGGAATTATTGGTCATATAAGACCACTGTGTAGAAAATTGAGAAGGGAGCAAACAATCCTAGAAATGATCATCAAAATACCTTGATCTCGTCATTTCAGTCTTCTTTGGAAAAGCCACTTAAAGAGCTTACTAGGATAGATAAGAGCCTTACTGTCCCTCAAACTGTTAACCAGAAAAAAGATTTCCTCTTGGGCCAAAAACAAAAAAGTAAAAGTTTCAAAGTCTTTTCCTGCTCACCAAAAACCCTAGAATCTTTGTGGAAACAGTTCAGATGATGAAATTCATGTAAGTAACTTCTCTCATGTCATTGTTTCGCCTAAAGATGATAACAAAATTGTTGCAATGTTGCTCTTACAGCTCTTGTTACAAGAAAGTCTGATTCATGGTATATAGATAGTGGATGCTCTAGGCATATGACTGGGAACCAGAAATGGTTTACAACCATGAATGACTCTTATCCATCTGAAAAAGTTATTTTCGGTGATGGTGCTCATGCCAATATCATTGGTTGTGGAAAAGTGAACACTCCTGGACTTCCTAACATTAACAATGTACTTCTAGTTAAAGGTTTGGAAGTTAGCCTTCTAAGTGTAAGTCAAATTATTGATGAACACGAATCCGTTACTTTTGATCGAGTAAAATGTCTTGTTCTTAATGGAAAAGGGAGAACCCTGATGAAAGAAAAAAGAACAAAAGAACATTGTTACTGTGTTCCTGCAAATCAAAAATGCACCCGTGAAGTATGTTTTCAATCTCTTATATCTATGAATGCACTGGAACTATGGCATAGGCATTTGTGCCACTTAAATCATCAAGACATTGTCAAATTGTCATCCAAAGAAGCGGTAAGAGGCTTGCCAAAGCTTATTGGGAAACCTGCCAATTCTTATTCCAATTTGTAATTTTGTATAATGCAAAAAACTAAAAAAGAGTTGTCAGATTGAGAATACTTGATTAGGAGATAAGGAGTTTGAATGTGACAACATTTTATGGTGATTGGCTATAAACAATTGGTTGTGTTCGAGATTTTCCTATTGAATTCGAAAATGCTCTCTTTGGAGATTGAAAGATTGGAATCTAGCCTATTTCCGTTTATAATACTGTTTGCTCAACTAAAAAAACAAGGGTTAGGTTTTAATAACAACAAGACCAGAATCTAATGACCGGAGAGAGCAAAATTTAGAAATCTACATGTAGTGATATCCAGTCACGGTAGGGATTGAGGAATGTTGAGTCACCGTGACTCTGGATATCACTATACACTACAACATTTTTGCCCATTACCGGCGAGATCACCGGAGACAAGGCCGGCGACCGGAAAAGTCGCCGGTAATGTTCAACATTACCGGCGACTTAGCCCGTCGCCGGTAATGTCGCCGGAATCTCGCCGGTAATGTTGCAAAACATTACCGGCGACTCCAACCGTCGCCGGCAATGTCTAGGGAGACATTTCCGGCGATTTTCCGGCGGGAATTTCGCCGGAAATGTCTCCCTAGACATTGCCGGCGACGGTTGGAGTCGCCGGTAATGTTTTGCAACATTACCGGCGAGATTCCGGCGTAAAGTCGCCGGTAATGTCTTCATTTCCGGCGACTTACTCCGTCGCCGGCAATGTGTCTTATATTAGATGCCGGATCGGGCAGCTCGATCATTCAATCATTTTGAGCGAAAAAAATCCAGAGAAATCGAAAGAAGGAAAACATACGCTCTGAAATCGATCATTCGGTATATTGTCAAAATTAAGGCGGGCGTCGAAAACTCGATCACTCGGGAAGCTATATATATAGGTACGTAGGTGTATATATACGTATATGTGGTATATATATATGTGTGTGTGTGTGTTGATCAAATCCAATTCGTGAGATATATATGAAATGTTGTTGATGTACGGTCACCGAAACGAGAAAACAGCTTGTAGTTAATCTTGTGTCTGAATCAATGACTGGTATTATCATATTGTTATCGGAGCCAGGCTTAACAGAGCCTCCTCCTATATACCCAGTCAAATACGTTTTGAATTGAAAAAAGGAGAATACTATCATCGAGTACTGAATCGAATTCAGAGATTAGATCGATATATATACATATGCATGCATGTGTTGATTTAATTAGAGTTGAATTGAGAGATCACGTCGATTATTAGTAGTGAATGTGTGTATATATATATAATTAATACGTAAAATTGTTAGAATTTTCAGGATGGACAAGAGTTGGATGAGCCTCGAAAGATGGGATGTCAGATATCACGAGGGAATTAGGAGTTTTGTGGATTTTGTGAAGGCTAATTGTGGAGACACTACACTTCATTATTGCCCGTGTAAAGAATGTAAGTGTTTCAGCGATCGATTTCGATTTCCCATTGATAAAGTCCAGAGGCACCTGAGTAAATACGGGTTTTGGGATAAGTACACTTGTTGGATTTATCACGGTGAAACATCGGTAGCGGGTCCGCATGATCATGGACAATTTGGTGAGAGGGCCAGTCCACGCTATGATTATGGAGATTTTGCTGAGAGGGGCAGTTCATCCTATGATCCAACATCGATGTTAATCAATGATATGTTTCCTCATGAGAGCGGTGTATTTGCTGATGAAGCACCAAATGTCCCTCCCGTCGTTGAGGGTTTCCCCCATATCGAGCCAGTCGAACCATTACCTGGAGGTCATGCCAACACAAGCGGTATGGACAAGTACAACAACCTGATTGCATTGCAACAGACTCCGTTGTACGACGGTTGTAGTAAGACTGTTCTTGAAAGTCTGATGGGAGTGATGCAGCTAAAAATGGAGAACAAAATGTCTGTCAAAGCTGTTGATTCTTGGTTGAAGTGGACTGCTTCGCTACTGCCACCCGGTCATCGTCTTCCTACCACTCATCATAAGGTGCGACATATCCTGAAAGATCTTGGGCTTTCCTACATCAAAATCCATGCATGCAGATATGATTGTATTCTCTTCTGGGGAAAAGATCTCGAAGACCTTGAAGCCTGCCCGGTATGTTTTACAGAAAGGTATAAGTTGACTCCTGCAGGCAACAAGAAAGCTGTGAAGATACTTCGATATTTCCCGCTTATTGATAGGCTGGAGCGGTTGTTCATGTGTGCTTTCACGGCCGAGGCAATGAGATGGTGGGCTGAGAGGAACTTGCCTGACGATGACACCCTTATACACCCTTCCAACGGAGAGGCTTAGAAGCACATGGTCAGGGAGTTTGATCATTTTGCAGCAGAGGTCCGAAATGTTTGGCTAGGGCTCTCATCTGACGGATTCAACCCTTTTGGCAACATGAGTCTTCAATACAGTATATGGCCAGTTATTTTGGTACCGTACAACCTTCCACCATGGATGTGCATGAAGAAGGAATACAATATGCTCACTCTGTTAATTCCGGGCCCGGGTTATCCAGGAAAGTGTCTCGATGTGTATTTGAGGCCTTTGATTGAGGAGCTTAAGTACCTGAGTGAGTGTGGCCACCCCACTTACGATAGGTTCAAAAAGGAGATGTTCCAGATGCATGCCATGCTTGTTGGCACCATCAGTGATTTTCCTGCCCGCGGTATGTTGTCGGGCAACGTTACCAGGGGTTACAGGGCTTGTTCAGAGTGCATGACGGTTGATTGTTGCAGTCCTCATTGCAGTAAAATTGTCTCGATGCGTCACCGTTGTTGGCTTCCATATGATCACCCATTTAGGCAGGATCCAGACGCGTTTGATGGGACTGTTGAAACTGGTGTGGCACCCAGGCGATGGACAGGGGACGAAATTTTGGAAGTGTTGAATGAATACGATTTTGGCCAGCTGAGCAATCATCCTGACATAGTGGCGTCAATTCCAGACAAGCCCGAAAGGTATAAGTTTTGGACACACAAGAGCATATTCTGGGAACTCTCCTACTGGCCCAGGTTGCTTATCAGACATTACCTAGATGTCATGCACATAGAGAAGAATGTGTGTGAAAGTGTGGTGGGCACAGTTCTTAACTTGGAGGGGAAAACAAAAGACATCCCTAAGGCACGCATTGATCTTAAAGCAATGGGTGTGCGGAAACATTTGTGGTTAAGAGATGGTAAGAGAAAAATGCCGCAAGCTCCGTACACCGTAAAGCCGAAGCATAAGCATGAAATTTTTCGGTGGCTGAGTAATGTCAAGTATATATTCTTATGGCTATGTATGAATTTGTCCTTAAATTTTTAGCGGAGTATATATGGTTATATGCGAGAAATATAATTGGTCCATATATATGGCTTCATCTATATATATATGCAGGTATCCTTATGGCTATGCAGGAAATATAAGCAGGTGTGTTAACTTCCGGGACAATAAGATGTACGGATTAAAGAGTCATGACTGCCATGTACTGCTTCAACGCCTTTTCCCTATTTTCATTCGAGGGTACATGCCCAAAGAGGTGGTGGAGCCGTTGGTGGCCTTGTCAAGATTCTTTCAGAAGTTATGCACCAGGGAAGTTAAAAAAGCAGACCTGAGGGAGATGCAAGATGACATCATTTTTATCATGTGCAAGCTTGAGAGGATATTTCCCCCAAATTTTTTCGACATAATGCCGCACCTGATGATCCATCTTCCCGAACAATTGTTGCTTACCGGTCCCGTACACTACACTTGGATGTATCCCATGGAAAGGTACAAATGATTCATAAATTTGGTTTGCCTATGGTTTTTATATGTAATGACTTCTGGTTAAGTAAGTTAACATGCACTTGTTAACTTGTAGACAATTGGGAGCCTACAAGGACTATGTGAAGAATAAATATGCACCTGAAGGGTGTATCGCTGAAGCATATCTTGCGCACGAGTGTGTAACGTACACCAAAGTCTACCTCGAAAATGTAGAGGACCCCCAACAACATATGCCGATAGATGAACCCCAGTTCAACCTTTCTATCATCTCCAGTGACGTGGTAGTACAGGGAAGCTTGCCAAAGTCGTACAAGTTGGATGGAAATGAGGTAGCCATTGCCCACTGGTCGGTACTGATTAACTGTCAAGAAGTACAATATTGGAAAAACTATCATCTTCACTGCCCTGCTATTGCCGGAAATGTTGATTACCACAACAAGACGTTTGCAAACTACTTTGGTCAATGGGTAAGTATATGTGTATATGTCTATTTTTATATATATATCCTTACATAGCATGTATGTATGTACGTGCTTTTGTGGTTTGTGTGTGACATAATTTCTTCTGTACGTATTAATATATGGACGTTTTCAGATGAACCATGTAGCAGATGATGGTTGCCCAGAGTGGTCAAACGAATTGAGGGTCCTGGCGATGAAACCGATTGCTTCAAAAGTTTACTCGATGTGTCAGGTCAATGGCGTGAAATTTATATGTGAAAATCGAGACGACCGACTGAAAACACAGAATTGTGGGGTGATGGTCCATGGTGGGCAGGATGGCGTTGACTATTACGGTGTCCTTCATTCAGTTGTTGAACTAATTTATGGGAACCGCATGAAAGTGCACTTGTTCAAGTGTAGATGGTTTGATACTAGCCCGGAGAACACAAGGACCGATCAGTACGGAACATTTTCGGTGAATACTGCTACTACCTGGTATGAAGATGACCCTTTCGTTCTTGCCTCATCAGTAAAACAAGTGTTTTACCTTGACGATCTTCTTAACAAAGTCCCGTGGAAGGTGGTTAACCATGTTGCTCATAGAAACATATACAGTGCTGCCACACTTGGTGATACCGCAGATGATGAGGAAGTTACTGCATACCAAGAGCCGAACGCTTTTGACATTCCGGAATCATCTACGATTCGCCTTAATAATGTGAGATCTGGGAGTGTGGTTCGAATTACTGGAGCAGAACTTCTCGATGTTAATCCATATGAAGTTGACGCTGATTCAGATGACGAGGAGCGGCACATATTGCCAGAGGTTACCTATGAAACCGAGTCAGACTCAAGTGATGAAGATGATTACGATTATCATCCTTAGTACGTTGGAAATTGTAGTCGGAAATTGTTGTCGGAAATATGATGTAGTCGGAAAATGTAGTCGAAATTGTAGACGGAAATTGTAGTCGTTAATCGTACGTAGACGGAAATTGATAATCGAAATTGTAGTCGGAAAATGTAGCCGGAAATCGTAGACGGAAATTGTAGTCGTTAATCGTAGACGGAAATTGATAATGGAAAATGTAGTCGGAAAATGTACGTAGCTGGAAATGGTACGTATACGGAAAATGTAGTCGTTAATCGTACGTATACGGAAATTGATAATCGAAAATGTTGTCGGAAAATGTAGTCGTTAATCGTACGTATACGGAAATTGATAATCGAAAATGTAGTCGGAAAATGTAGTCGTTAATCGTACGTATACGGAAATTGATAATCGAAAATGTAGTCGGAAAATGTAGTCGTTAATCGTACGTATACGGAAATTGATAATCGAAAATGTTGTCGGAAAATGTAGTCGTTAATCGTACGTATACGGAAATTGATAATCGAAAATGTAGTCGGAAAATGTAGTCGTTAATCGTACGTATACGGAAATTGATAATCGAAAATGTTGTCGGAAAATGTAGTCGTTAATCGTACGTATACGGAAATTGATAATCGAAAATGTAGTCGGAAAATGTAGTCGTTAATCGTACGTATACGGAAATTGATAATTGAAAATGTAGTCGGAAAATGTAGTCGTTAATCGTACGTATACGGAAATTGATAATCGAAAATGTAGTCGTTAATCGTACGTATACGGAAATTGATAATCGAAATTTTAGTCGGAAAATGTAGCCGGAAATCGTAGACGGAAAATGTTGTCGGATATTCTTCGGGAAATAATGACATTACCAACGAGTTATAAGCAACTCGTTGGTAATGACATTACCCACGAGTTAACTCGTCGTTGGTAATGTCATTACCAACGAGTTGCTTATAACTCGTTGGTAATGTCATTACCAACGAGTTAACTCGTTGGTAATGTCATTACCCACGAGTTGATGTCGTTGGTAATGACATTACCAACGAGTTTTAAGCAACTCGCCGGCAATGTTGTCTGGATAGAAACTGGGTGGTCGAGCCCGAGCTTCATTTCTCCTCCTCCTCCTCTCCCTCTCCTCCTCCTTCGGCGAAAACTAGTTCACCTCATCCTCCTCTCCATCTCCTCCGATCCTCTCCCTCACCTCCTCCTCCTCTCCCTCACCTCCTCCTATTTCTCCTCCTCCTCCTCTCCACCGAGTCATCTCCTCTCCTCCTCTGATCCTCTCCTCCTCTCCTCCTCCCCTCCTCCCCTCCTCTCCTCCCCTCACCTCCGTCGCCGGCAAAGCATATCGGACTCCACCATGGCAGGTCCGATCCTCTCTCTCTCCCTCTCTCTCTCTCTCAATTTTTAATTATTTTTTTGCATGTGTATGTGTATGTGTATGTGTATGTGTATGTGTATGTGTATGTGTAAATTAATTAGGGTGCTAAGTTGGAAATTAGGGTGATAAGTTATAAATTAGCATGTATGTATATATGTGATGTATATATATATTTAGGTATGTGAAAATGAAGTGATGTATATATATATGTGAAAATTATGTATAAATGTGGTTTGGATGAATATGTGATGTATATATATGTGGAAATTAAACCTAATTAAGATGCATGATATATATATGTGTGAAAAATGTGGAAAATTAATTAGGGTTTGTGATTTGGATGAATATGTGATGGATAAATTTAATTAAGATGCATGATGTATATATATATACACATCGAATATGTATAGTCGTTAATTTAGGTGATATAGTTGTTAATTAATCGTATAAATGAAGGTGG